>OX453310.1:7641666-8986424 GCA_949710035.1 Crambus lathoniellus | reverse complement strand
TCTAGGAAAAGCGAGTGTTCCGGTCACCACTGAGGTGACTGACGATTTGATAGAAAAGTTTAAAACAAAAGTTGACAGCATGACGGAGCTTGAAATAAACTGCACCGTTGTTGTGGACTCTATGAAAGTGACTAGTTCTTTATTTTATAATATAACCCAGGATAAATTAATAGGAGTACATGAAGTTGACGGGGTGAAGTCACCCTTACTAGTGACAAGGGCTATGGTAGTAGCGGTACAAGGACTGTTTGTTCGATGGGTGCAACCCATTGGATATGCACTGTTGTCAAACGGCAAGGATTATGACGAAGATGCTTCCAAATGGCTACATAAAATTTTGGATAAATTAATAAATATGGGTCTGAAAATTCGATCATTCATCTCAAACGATGAATCTGTTTTTTCGGATATGGTCAAAAAACATGATTTATCAATCGAAAAACCATACTTTGTCTTTAACCAAACCAATATTTACTATATGTTTGATCCAAGTCCACTAATAATAGAACTTCGTGATAACTTTACTAAGTACGATTTTTGTTACTTTGATGGTGATGATGTAGCAAAATATGAACATATAAGGCTATTTCATTCAAAAGATAGCCAAAAACGTATGAAATTGGCAGAAAATCTGGAAATTGGCTACGTTCATCCAACTCACCAAGAAAGTATAAAGTTAAATATTGCTACTGAACTATTTAGCAAACATGTGGCAGCAGCTATATCAATTTATATAGACTATAACGTCATTGAATCATCAGCCACCAATACAGTTAATTTTTTATTGCTAATGGAAGAGTTATATGACACTTTGAATTCCACAATTTCTTTGGATACGAAAACGGAATTGTTTCTTGAAAAAATGATTAAATTTTTTCACACATTGAAATTAATCGATCCCCATAATGGAAACGAAGCGTCAGTTAATGTCAAATTTATACGAGGTTTTCACATTACTATTTTTTCTCTTTTAAGTTTATTGAAAGATCTTAAACTTGAAAAGTATAATCGATTGTCGACGAGTTTTCTTAACCGCGGTCAGATAAACATTTTGTTCGATAAAACTAAAAAAAAGAATGGACAGAAACCGACCAGTCAAAAGTTAGTCTCTGCTTTTAGAATTATGTGTTTTGAAAATCTAGCAAAAACCAATAAGAGCAGCGCTCCCACAGAAGATTTATCGGAGTTCATATCTAAAATGAACGAATTCAATCCCAGTACTGGTACCCATAATAATGATGATAGACCTGTCAATGAATTTAAAGAAGTTGCTCCTTCCCACTATAGGATATTTGAAATACCACCGAAAACTGAAAACGCATTCTTTGATTGGACTGTATTTCTTTTTAAGCAATGTATAATAGAGCATGAAAATTGCGAAATTTTACAGCCAAAACTAGAAGCGAGTTCCTCGCTTGATGATTTCCCAAAATTTATAACATTTATAGAAATATTAGAAAATAAATTTCGTGAAGCATTTACTACCTACATAAATACCTATTTAAATTCTAAGATAGCAAATTTTATTCATGAGCAAATTAAATCACTTCCCTTCAATCCGCCTTGCCCTTGTTTCCCAGTTGCATATTTAAGAAAATTATTTGTACGAGGCAGAATATTTTTAGCACTCAAATATAACAATAAAAAAATAAAACGCATAAAACGTAAAACCATGGATGCGTTATGTGTGAACCGTATATTCTAATCATACTTTGTTTATAAAATGAGTGAAAGGTCTTTCGATTTTAATTAAAATAATTTCTATTTTTGTTCGTAAGGGAAATGAAAGGCTTGATAAATACTTTGTTTCTTCACTATCACTACATAGTATAAAACAAAGTCGCTTTCTCTGTCCCTATGTCCCTTTGTATGCTTAAATCTTTGAAACTACGCAACGGATTTTGATGCGATTTTTTTTAACAGATAGAGTGATTCAAGAGGAAGGTTTATATGTACTTTTTATCCCGATATGCCCACGGGAACGGGAACCACGCGGGTGAAACCGCGGGCGGCCGCTAGTATAGACATAAAATGGGATTTGAAAAATCGCAATGATTAATTTTAAGTACCAACATCCACACTAAAACATTATATTTGTTTAAGTCTAAACTCTTTACAAAGAAGCAGGGTTTTAAGGTGAGAATAATTTAATGCCAGTTCAAAATGTTCATTAGATTTAATAATTATAAGATTTGTATTCATTTAAAATGTGACGTTGAAACCGTATTTTGTTTATATTTGATCGTGATAATAATATGTCATTTAATTAGTGAAGATATTTCATCGTTTACTTATTTCTTTTATGTTTGATTCTGTTGCTTATAATAATGCCGAGTCTGTCTTTATTCGAAGTTGTTGCATATTGTTAAGAATGTTAAGATTTATTATTAACAAATTAAATTTCTTAATGAAGCCTAGTATTTCATTTATATTTGCTTTGGCCATATTACAAACTAACATACTGTACAATATAAAAATATTGTTTGTGTTTACCAGTGCCTTATTCCGCGTGGTCTCTTATGCTAAAGATATTGTTAGTTATTATTTAACAAAAGATAAAGAATCTAAATATGTTTCATAGAAGATTTTGTGCGAGTGTCATGTAAAATTTTCGTCAATTTCAAGAATTACCTATTAGCGTCTGCCTATTCGAACTTTAATATTTACTGTCTTCTTAAGGCGAGGAATCCCGACCGAAATAGGCACGCTAACGCTTGCTCGGCCGCGCTCTATACACTTTGCGCGGCCCAGCGGCAGCCGGCAGTGAACTGTGAACTAGCGAGCGCCCCGCGAATCGAAACTCACTTAAAATTCAATTAAAAATTAAATAATTAGAAAATTTAATTTATGACGGCCGGAATCCCTCGGCTATTCAAAGACAATTATTTTCATATCAGCAGCAGCATCAGCATCAGCCATTTAATGTCCCCACTGCTGGGGCACTGGCCTTCCTTAAGGATGAATAAGGAGAATGAGCCATGACCCACCACGCGGGCTCAGTGCGGATTGGTGGGTATTAACGACTGCAAGTGCAGCCGGGACCAACGGCTTAACGTATTATATTTTCATATGTTTTTCATTAACTAAAACCAATTATACTGCAAGTAATATGATATTTGCATTATTATTAGACGGATGTTTGGGATTTTATTTGACACAGTAAAATATCACCAATCGAAAAAAAACGGCCGGAAGCACTAGATAAATAACTGTAAAATAACATATATTTTTTCCAAATTTTAAGTACTTGTGATTTGCGGGTAATCCATAATTTAAAATACCCTATTTTGGGGAATGGGCGCCTTAAACTTGTAAAATAGCACAATAACTGCATTTTTTTTAAATATCTTATGTGAAATACTATAAAAACCTACAATAGGGCTATGATAATCGCATAATGTGGGTCAAGTCAAAGACAAACTGAGAGTATGCTGCGAGTGGGGCTGGTCGTCAATGCCTATTCGAATTTTAATATTTACTTTACTATCTTCTTAAACTTGTAAAATAGCGCAATAACTGCATTTTTTAAATATCGTAGGTATGTGAAATACTTTAAAAACCTACACGTTGTTGATTGTTGTATGTCAAAGAACCTATAGTGTTTTCTTAAATAGGGCTATGATAATATTATCATGGTTACAACAACAGAATCGCATAATGTTTGTCAAAGACAAATTCAGTGTCGCATGCTGCGAGTAGGGCGGTTGGATGTGGATCGTCAATGAATGTTTACAAAAACAACAAAATATGAAAACTTCAGAACATAAAAACGGAAGGACTTAAATATAACCTTACATTTGATGGGAAAGTAAAAAATCAAAATATTATGCACCAACAATTATTTAAATCGACAAAGTTTGAGCAAGAACAAAGATATCTTGGCTTCATCTCTTGTAAATATTGCCAGGTATATTTTAAGGAAACCGTAAAAGGGCAATGGGCAAAATGGGACCCGTCCCCATTCTCCAATTAGTTCTCTCCAGTTATTGCTATTGATGTCAAAACAATAACACGCTTATTATCAAGTAACTTCACAATAAAGATAAATGACGATTAATTCAATGAAAATTGGGCATGTGGTGACACAAGTACCGTAATAATTTTAATCAATGGTATCGTTCGTTATAGATCTTTAACATAAAATTTATAAGAAAAACTTATGAGTTCAAAAGCTTCCATTCAAAGCTTATGTGGGTACTACCCACATAAGCTTTGAATGGAAGCTTTTGAACTTGAAGAATAAATATACTTACAATCACACCTACGCATAATTATTATCTAGCTAGCATTATTATGATCGAACCCGTATCCGTACAGTAATTCGTACCCATGCGCCAAACAGTTCGTCAGTATAGGAAAAATGTGATAGTAAAGAAACTAACTTCCAAAGCATTGTGAATGCATAAAAATAATTTAAAACCTCAAGGTCGTCAGTAAAAGTAACCTCGCTCGGTATTTGTATTTATAATATGTTAAAGGTAAAGTGAAAAAGAAATTGATATTACGTATATTATCTGTGATATTACCAAAAACAAGCATTTCGCGAAACATTCTTGTTAGTACCAAGAATTAGAAATTAAAAAAAGTATAATATCACTTTAAACATGAGATAAGTTAAAATTATTTGATATTGAAAATGAAGTATTAGAAAAAGTCGACCCGTCTCACAACTAGCTCCGATGGTACTCGAACCCACGACTTTTCGCTGTCCGGGCGAAAGCGCTACGGTCGACTTTTTCTAATACATACTTCATTTTCAATAATATAAATTGCATTGTGAATACAAAAGAGTAAAAAAAATGATTTATTATTTCTTTTTAATCATGAAAAAGGTGATCAAAACACAGCATTCAAAACTTCTGCGTTGATTTATAAGTGCGTGGTATTTAACATCAGATGTTGTGGATGGATTGTATGGCTCACAATAGAACTGGAATTTTGCCAAGTCAATACCGATGGACGATAATCTGATAATCGTATTCCAAGTGTTTGTGTTCCGTGGTGATTGATCACTTCCCGCGGCTAACGGCCGCGTCGACCTTTAATGAACGTCAAATGGAATACTAATGTAAAATTATAATTTATATCTAAATACATTTTGTAGTGACAACCATGAAGTAGGCAGGACATAAATTTGTCATGCATGTAATCGGCGTTTTTAAAAATCCATATATATTTTTACATGAAGTCAAAATTACATTTTGACCCAAGATTGATTTCTCAGACGGGAGTTAAAGACTCCCCAAGACAAGTAGTAATAGTTGATTTTCTAGTACCTGCTAGTTCGCAATCATTACTTTTCCGTCAATAACAACGTGGCCAATTTCATTTCAAACTAATAAACAAAAGTAAATTTTTAACCTTGTTTGATGAAGTTTAATATTTAGCAAATACTGAAGTTTCGCGGAACCAATTAAAGTTCGATCGCGCAACACTCCCGGGTCTGTGTGCCGACTATTGCCGACAGGGCTCGCCCACTCTCCAGCTTTTAATGAGTTTCTAGCTTAATTTACAGTTATTGTTTTAACACAGCCGTGCGGTCTCTCCGACCCAACTGAGATTGTCTGGGTTACGAATTTGGAGTTCTTGTTATCATTATTTACTGGCTAGGCAGGCAGGACCGCAGAATCAATCTCTTTCAGTTGAGCATTCTTGTTAAACTAGCTAAATCATGCTTGAAGGTGGAGTTTGATGCTGTTTGTATATTTCAAGGTAACTGTTCGTTTGGGCCTGATTAAACAAATACATATCGTTCGTTCTGTTTGGGTGGGTTACATAATGAGTTAAATAAAGAACCTCTCTAGCTTATACTTCATTTCTTTTTGCGTTTAATCACACAAATTTTAGGTGCTCCATGTTTTCACAAGCTTAAGTTGGAAATTCTTCTAGTGACTTCATCTAACTCAATGTGGAAACTTATTTCTTCTTAGGTTGTGTAAAACATTTCAATTGTACTATTTATAAACGAGACCCTTTCATTCGTTACAAAATTTTGTTGTCGCCCAGAGTTTCACTGACGTCACACTTATTTTCTGGCCCTTGCGTTAACTCTTGAGTAACGTTTAGCTGTTATTAAACTTTGCGACTCTTTTTTAGATTACTTGGAAAAAGTACAAAACAAATTTTGTAACTATAGAAGAATGTTCCAGTTTATTTAAAAGTTGTTGTACACAAACTTTTTATAGCTGTTTTTATTACAATTTCAAGTGAATTCAATTTTGAGGCAAATATCTGACAAAGAACTTGTAGGTAAGGGTTGCGTTGCTATTTATGTAATGGCAGAGGTGATACAACAGTACAGTGTTAAAATCATAATTGATTCAAAGTAAAAATCTTAGTCATCAAACGCTGTTAAAACCAAATTTATTATCAAACAAAGATACTTCTTCTGGAAAGGGACGTGTTGTTTGTGCTCCTTATCAAAATGTTGTTGAGAAAGTAATTAAGGATCACATTACCGAAGTTGGTTACTGTGACGAACTCTCCGTTAATCTGCTTCCAGCCATTACTGTTTTGAAGGAGGCAAGTTTGCTTGCCCAAGTTTGGTGCTCCCCAACTTTGGAAAAGTATCCGACTTTGCCCAATCTGCGTCTCGGCTTTCTATCTTCTTTGGAAACAGATTTATTTGTGTTGTAAGTTTCTTTTTTTATGTTTCGTTGTTAGGGTTTCTTATAAACACGTTAAATTATCCATTATCTTGTTGTCGGTCTTTTAATTGAACTAGTGAATATACTTATAAAACGGTCTTTAATCTTTATTCCTAACCTATGAACCTGTGAACCTATTCATGAAAATGGTCAATATTTACTTAAACTAGTTGTATAGCTACTACGTCCTGTCAATCAATCACCTCTAAAAAGTATTCTGATATGTTAGAAAAACTTGCGCTCGTAATAATTCTTTTGATCCATACAGTCGATTCCTAACCAGATTTTATAAGATTTTCCACACAAATAGATTTGTAGGGTGTTGAAGTTTAACAATTTCACCCCCCGCTGCGTATTTGAACGATCAAAAGGGTGAATGTGGGCGGATGGGGGTGCTTCCTCCCGTTCGGTGGTCGTGAATACCGCCTAAAGTTCTCAGCGTAATTGCTGTCTGGCTGCGAATAAACTTTGTATTACATTACCCGAGTTAATTTATAGTGTCTTCTTATTCATTGCTTTAAGTAAGTTTTGTTTTCGGAACGACTGAACTGAAGTTCCTTGCAAGTTATGTATATCAAAAGTTTACTTTAACTTCAAAGTCCAGCATGTGTAATAATAATATAACTTAACCGATTTCATTGTAGTGATTCGTTGTGTTCTTTTGAGATAAGTATAAAAATATATCTTGTAGTGTAGTTTGAACAAAATAATTAATTCTAAACTGAATCATTACAAAAGCACATGATCTTCTGGGATTATCACTGCACTTTAAAATAACAACCCTTTCAGACCTGATTAAATTTTTTGTGTCCGAATGAACTTATTTTCTTTAGCTAAAATAGACTACAGAGAATATGAAAAAAATAATGTATAATTAATATCTATGTTTTATAGAGTTTATTATGTGAATATATGAACCTTACCGTTTTTGAATAATAATACATCGAAATAAGTAACTAAATATTTTGTAAAGTTTTATGTCCTCATTTGTGGACGCCAGGTCTGAAAGGGTTAAGTAGATTAAGTATAGGTATTCTAAAATAGAATTTTAACAAAATTCCTAGCAAATTTAACACAATCATGCAAATTACATTCATCAATACTTTGTTTCGTGAGCAGCTGATCACGAACATCGTGATGGTTAGTTTAAAACGTCTTTATTATTACATGACAGAGACGGAATGCGGCCAATTGTGTCTCGTTTACTCGGGACGAAAGTTCAAAACTACTGGCGTGCTAATTGACTATGAACTTTACTAATAAAGAGGTTAAGTGGACTGTAGTTTATCAAAACTAGAGCTAATAATGACAACACTGATGTTGCCAAGTGGCTGATTATCTGTTGCATAGCTGCAATGAAACTGTATGACCTTTACAGAGGTGAAACTTGAATCGAATTTCACGAGATAGATGTCTTCTACTACTCAGAATCAAGTTTAATTTGGTTTTTTTTATTTAATTTCATACAACAAGCACTTTATTTGGAAAAACGAATATGTACTATCTCAGAATATGGCGTCCACTACATAGATTTATGTGATGTAGCTATAAAGTTTACATAACGAACGGGGCAGCTGTTCAATATGCGAGGGAATAAATTTGATGAACCGCGTTTACTAAGGTTATCTGTGTCTTTGCGATACCCGCTCGTTGTGCCAATGCGCATTCCGTGCAAAACGAAATACATTTATATTATTAGAGCCGTATGATAACGATAAACCAACGAGGTCAAACGAGAACTCGCAAAAAATAGAAACGCTACTTACTGCGCGTGACTAAAGACTCAATGCAGGCAAGATGGCGAGCTCGACTCGACTGTCTCTTTCCAACTAAACGCACCCATGGCATCTGTCTCACTCTTCCAGATTCGGTTACCGTTATTTTTTACCAACTGCCTAGGTTTTATAACATTTTTTCGTCTATGAATTTCACGAATTACGTCGTAGCAGCTAGGTGAAATCCGAGCTAGCAACAAGTCTAGAAGATTTATTTTAAATCTGATTTAAGGAATGAAATCTGTAAGGTCAAATAAAATGTAGGTGTTTATTTATCATAATAATATGATAATTTAAACAATGATTAGCAGGTTTTCTTTTGTAAAGTAGCCTTTCATGCAAACAGGAACTGTGAGTCGTTAAACACTCATTTACATGTAAGACTACCCGGTAATAACTGCTATGTGTGCTCAGCAAAGTAATTTATATTGTATGTACAGAAAATTAATGCCGTTTAATAAAATAACAAAAATAAAGGTTAAATGTTGCATATAAAAATCTTATGCTTCAGTGTTCACACTTATAATATTGGAAATTCAGGAAGTTGATAACGAAAAAGTGTAGGTATCTATCATGGAAAAAACAAGGTGTAGAACGATAGTTAATGCAAGATGATAACGCCAATCGCCACTGATTAAAATCCTTATAACTCTTCTGGTTAATCAAATCATTAATGGAAATGTAAGTTTTCCATAATTATTATTGTACAATTTATTATGATAATGAACTAAATAAACTTACCATAACAATCTGAGAATCTGACACACACATGTTAACAATAGATATTGTTGTTACTAAGAATTCTAGATCATGAACGTAGGAGACTAGACTAATATTACGTGAATGGTCAATTTAGGTACCATTACGTAGGCGTATGTCTTCATTGTTATGGGAGTTTTATGATTACCTACTTCTAGTACCTACAAATCTTGAATAAGCGTATTTCCTGTTGGACTCCTTCCAATCAATCTTATGCTTGGCAAACTGTCCTCGCGTTGAAACAACAAAACTAGGTGATTAACATGTTTATCAACTGAAAGTGTATTCGTTGTAATACTATTCGGGGCAGAGGAATGTTGCACAAACAAAAAAAGCACGTGGTGTGCACGAATTGTTCCGCTCCGTTTATCGGCTACATTTTGCGGCTGTATGCTGCTGTTGCCGAGCGGACGCGGACACGTGATGTTTTCCGAACAACCAACCAAGATGGCCGCCATGCCAATGCCGCCATTCGCTTTCCCACGGCGCGTACCAAACGGTCTGCACGCTTCATTTTAGTTTCTTTTCTATTGTGCATCGAATGACGATTGCATTTTTGCGCAAAGTTTGTCGTTAGCGTCGTCTTACTTTGAGTGTTAACTTTTCAATGCGCAGATAAGTTGGTAGTCATCAAACCTTTTTCTTTTTTTAGATACGAACAAGTTGATATTTATTTTCGTAAGCTCCTACAGGGAGCGAACATACACGTGGCACCTTATCGCCATTAGCCGACATGTGTTAGAACCAGAACACGGCTTACATGGCAGATGGTGCCACGAGACTTATGATATGAGCCAATGTATGTCCGGCCGACATAATGTTTTCTACAAGTGTTAAATAATGATACATTAACCTCATTGACTATATGCGACAGAAAATTTTATTTTTGCATTACTTAAACTTGTTTGGTCGTGAGTTTTTTTAAAAATTGATTTAATATTTTTGTGTTACGTGATTTTTTTAAATTATTATTATTATTACAAAGTAACGTAGGTAATTTATTCATTATTTATGATGATTCTTTGAGTTTTATATTCAATGAAAACTCAAAACTAAATAAAAACAATGAAAGTGACCAAGATTGAATTAGGCACAATTTGTTACCAGCAGCAGTTCCACAAACTTGCATGATAATAAAATATTTAAGTACAGAACATTAATTGTTTTGCCAAATGAAATAATGCAGATCCATTTCTCAAACAAACAAGATATTTTGGTTTGTAACATGTTTCAATTTCACCTATTGTGAGACTAAATTTTATTATTGCTAACTTATACCAAAATAAATTGCCTACAAGGTTTCACTTCCACTCGTCTCTTATGAATAAAACATAATCAGATACCTAACTCTTTTTTGTTAGAATGTAATCATTTAATGTGTAGACTGCAATAATTTTGATTAGAACTTAATAGTGCGGAGCGGAATGAAGCATGACTCTAATTGTAAAGAATTGGATGTTCCGTGGATGTATGTCACGGCTATCACATGTATGTGTGGCGTTCGTGTTCACGTTATAAATATTCAGAAGTCACGGGAGTTTACTCATAGTCCGTCGCCATTGGCCGGTACACCAGCAGAATACCAAGCGAGCGCCTTTGCACGATTTGCATCGAAATCACCATTCAAACCTTAGTTAAATTCGCTAAACGTAGACAGGAAAATCGAATCGATAGGTGCTGGTGTTGCTATAGCGTTATTTTTAACGTTCACGTTATCAAATGACGGATTATGGATGACCGAGCATTTTTTATCACAAACATTTATGCCGCGTGCGTGGTTCATACATTGCGCTTATCATTCAGTTTATCTTGACCCAGTTGCTATAGATAAAGCTTTATAAGTGTGATGTATTCGTTGTGCAATTCTGCTATCATCTATTATTTATAGTAGCTCTTGAATAAGTTTATCTATGTTCATTTTCAAATAATCTTATTTTGTTCGATAGTTATACTATGACTTGTCTTAATCTGTGGTATAAGTCAGGATATGGATGATATCTTCTGTTTTTAATTTACTTTGAAACGCTTACAATATTTAGAATAAGAAATACAGATATGCTATTACATAGCTAATTATTTAAGTATGTCACTTCCGTCGCGTGATTAGTTGAATTACATCATGCCGTCGATCCGTCTGTTTGTTTTTTTTTATAATTTAGTAGACCAAATGTGAAACTATTAATATTAAATTAGCTGTTGTCTAACAGCAAGATAAACGTCGTCGCCGGTTGGTCGGTCAAGGTGACTTCCCATTGGTAACCAGTCGCATCGCGTAAAGGCTACCAGCATTCAATGTAAATTACTAAGTACAACATTGAACTAATTTACAAGTTAATAGCTGAACGATCGACACGCTCAAGAAGTACTTGCGAATTAACGAATTCCTCAACTTGTGTCGGTAGCAACAAGGTCTGTTTATATTTAAAACTTTATTATCCAATCAAATGACCCAGTCAGCGTTCCATTCACGTGCATCGACCTCCATTTTAAATAATAAAAGAAAGAGGAACTCGAACTGCGCAGCACGCCCGCCGCCTGCTGCCGCCATTTTGCAATATAAATAGCAAGATGGCTGACGGGCCGTTTGGTTGGCGAAAGTACACGGTAATTATGAAGCCGCTCGCGAAGGGTAGACGCGGGATCCATGGCGGGCTGGTGCACGCAATGTTTAGCTTGATTTATATCGCACTCTTGTTTCCACTCGGCCGATTGTTCTCCGTTTTATGCGCTCCGCGGCTGCCATTGTGTTGCGCGGCCATGGGAACCCGCGCCGCGACCTCCGATTCCGCAGGGCTCGCACAATTTTATCAAAAGCCGTTGAGATATTGAAAGAAAACTATTACGGAAGTATCGTCGAGGTTCTTTTATATCCTTCCTAAATAAGTTCGAAATCACTTAATATCATAGAAATTAAAAGCAAAGGGAAAAGGTAAATTTTACATAAGTGGATTAGATATAAGTAAATAGACTTTTTCGTCGAAATTGAAAGTAAATAGAAACATCTACCGTACATCAACTACTAGTATTGTAATATAAATAAAGGTAAAATTTTTTTTTATCCTTTGTAATGAAAGCGTATTTCTAAAAAAGCAAAAAATATTTTGTTATTTTATGAGGAGAATAAGAAATAAAAGTTTCTAAATACTTCATTTTCAATTGTTCAATTATAAAAATTGCATTGTGAATGCAAAAAAATAAAAATTGAAATAAAAGAAATTATTTGTCCAACGTCGCTCGTGGTTAATTTTGTCATCCTTGTGTGCCTACCTAAAATTTGTTACCAGTTCAAGTTCACCAGACACACACGATTGTTAAAACCAAACATGTGTCACAATGAATACATCATACGCAACACCAGATTGTCGTTAGGCATTGAATGCATACACAGAATAACTAATATTTGAACTGTAGTGTCGTTTTACCAACCAAGGGTAAGTAGACGTTATACAAATTTTCATTGTTCAGGTTATTTTAGAAACAAAATTCAGACTTGGTAATATGTTAATGTATTTTAACTTTTTATGTTTTAAACATAGAATTTGTTATACAGAAACAGAAATGACGTATACATGTAGGAAATTATGCAGCCGTGACCGAGAACCAAAGTAATATTGAATTTATTATAGATTTTTCCCTGCCTTGATCTCTTTCTATCGGGTTATGGTGTTTCATTATGTTAAAAACGATTTAAGATTTTATAAATATCAGTTCATCACGCAGCAGGACCTATTGGTATTCTGCAATTACTATACCTATTCTCATTAAAAAGGGACAAATCAACGAGGAAGTAATTGTTCAGGATTAGATTTATCATAAGTCTCTTTGAGTGAAAGTCAGTCCAAGAGTAAATCAATATTTTTTAATGCCCCGTTTCCCCTCTAGGATGGACACCGATTACTTGCTATCCAATCCACTAGCAAGTCTATGCAATTTTTATCTGTTTCGAAATTTCAAAAATATCGCCAAAATCGCCTCACGTAATTAATGGACGCCCCCTTATTAAATGCACAAGCTCAGAACATCTAATGCGCACCGTTTCGTCCGTTTCGAATACTTTAGAAGTATTCCTTGATATGCACCCTACTTTGGGGCCTATGGGAATCAGCAGTCAAATCTGTTAAACATCTTTTGCGACGCACTCTTTCCCTAACACACTTAACTTACGAAGATATGTCAACATGCCTGATTTACATAGTCTATTTTGAATTCTCGCCCTCTCACCCCCGTATCCAGCGATCCTTGTGACCTTATGTGCCTTACTCCATCACACTTCTTCATCGGCGAACACCATCAACCATACCGTGTCCACAGATGGCGGATGACAACATAAGCCGACGGCAGCGTTTTGACCGCATTCAAGCCCTGAAAGATCATTTTTGGCAGAGGTTCACTAATAAATACATATTTCGTCCCCAGCAGAAGGTGAAATGGCATTCGTCCAAGGGTGAAGAACTCAAGGTTGGATCATTAATCCTGATCTAGGATAAAGCCACACCTCCTCTTCTGTGACTAAAGGGTCGCATCCCTCCGTCCACTTGGCTCCCATGCTTTGGATCCCATGGGATCCAATGATAACATCACCAAGTTGCACAGCGAAATCGACTCGTCGAAACGCGTGGCAAAGATCTACACAAAGAAAGGCACCATACTTCGGGCTTACAACAATATATGCCCCTTACCTATTTGTTGAACGTATACGTTTCAACGCCCGGGAGTATGTTGTGAAATCACCACAACACCAACGCGAGGACGCAGGCCTGTGAGGGGATTCTGGGCCCAATAAACCAGGAAACAAATATATAAAAAAAATATTAAACAAAAAGATGGCGGGCGAGTCCATCCATCGAGCCTCGTAGTCGCAATACACTTCCGGTGTTGCTAGTTCCTTGAAAAAAATTAGAAGGCGCTAACGTAGCGGTCGCCGATGCCAGCGCCCTCGCGTTGGTGTTGTGATGATGTTACAACAGAAGTGCATGTCATGAAGTGCACAACTATAAATCCATAAATCCTCAACCGCTCAGCCAACACATCACTTGGTTGCAATGTACGCTGACCTCGATTCCAATATTTTTTATTCATCCCACAGCGTAAGCAACAGACGTCTTTTAAACGTGTTTTTATTGTATCCACTCTATACTGTGTTTTCTTTTAATTTTGAACTCTACTGCTATAGCTTTAAGAAAAGTAAATTAAAAGAGGACGCGATTTAGTGACTTTGATTCGTTTTTTTTGCAATCGACAAAAAGTGCTTTGAATTGACTAAGCTTGCGAATTGTTCCTTGTTTGCCTCACTGAGGTTGAAGAAATTCTCAGAAACGCGTTAGTCAGTGTATTATTATTGATTTATTTCAGTGTTCCACTTTATATAAATATCATTTAAACGATAAACAATTTTTTTAATTTGTTTAAATAACATTGTACTCACATTCAAACTGTTTACTGTAAATACTTGAATTGAAAAGAAGCTGATATATCATATCAGTTTGGTATTAAAATACTACTAAGAACTATAGCTCTGCTTACTTTTCTGATAATATAATGTGAGTAAAAACAAAACAAATAACACTTTTAGAACCGTTAAGTAAAATATTCAGCTGTTATTTGGGAAAAGGTGTTACAATCCCATAGTGAAATTGAAGAAATTTGTTTGTACTTATTGATTATATCATTAACTAGCTGTTGCCCGCGACTTCGTACGCACGGTAAAGTGACTTTTGTATTTGTTTATTTTATGTGTAATCTACACTTCCTTCCAGTGACCGCAAGGTATTATGTGTATGTGTGTGTATATGGGTGTAGGTCTCGGAAGCGCGGGATTCAGTGTTGCGCTCGCGATTGCTTGTTAACCGAGCTTCACGGTCCTCATCGGTTTCAAAAGCACGAAGTAACCTCATCCTCTTAGCTGACCTAGAGCCTTGCTTTAAATTACAATTTTTTTTCTAGGTATTTCAAATTACAATAATCGTAATCAAATCACAATAATCAATTTCCGTTTTCCAACAATTCAAATTGATCTACAAATCAATAAATCGAAATCTAATTCAAGTATAGTTTACGTATTTTTAATTCATTAAAATCACAATAACTGAGTTTTCTCTGAGTGGAGGAGCCCGTGGCGCAGTGGATAGCGCGCTCGGCCTGCGATCGTTGAGGTTAAGCAACGTTCGCAATGGTCGGTCACGGGATGGGTGACCAAAAACTTTTCATCTCGAGCTCCTCCGTGCTTCGGAAGGCACGTTAAGCCGTTGGTCCCGGCTGCACTTGCAGTCGTTAATACCCACCAATCCGCACTGAGCCCGCGTGGTGGGTCATGGCTCATTCTCCTTATTCATCCATAAGGAAGGCCAGTGCCCCAGCAGTGGGGACATTAAATGGCTGATGATGATGATGATGATGATGAGTTTTCTCAGGGTGTCAGCCGTCAAGAGTAAGCAATTTAATATAGTCCCACACTTCTGTCTGTTCCGGTGACAGCCGTGGCAGAGGAGCCACTTGCAATACGAAATTAGCTGTCAAAATGGACTGTCCTGTCGTATGAAAACTGTTTTAGTTCCAAAGATTATCACTGCAACAGAAAAGCACGTAAGAAGCCATCATGTTAGTAGCTTTGTAGTGATAACAAACTGTAAAGTTTTTTTTTATTGATTGATAGGCAAGCGCTTGTCCGCTATCACGCCCCTAAGCGTTCGTTGATGCGATCTACGATGAATCGCGCTTGCCTAATGCCATATTCTGTGCTAATGCTGCGTACACACCGGACCAACAAAGGCTAACGAACGCCATCAAAGAGGTTCTGTTTTCCCCTCTGTCTCAATCAGATGATCAGAAACTCCGAATGTGAACTGGAATCGCTCCCAGTAATCCTTTACCTAGCTTTAGATTGATCTTCGAAGGCCAGAAACGTGAAGCGAGCAATGCCTGATGTCGTTCGTTGGCGTGCGTGGGGCTGCCGCCCGCCGGTCCGTACACAGTCTAAAAGGTACCGGTATAAAATATACTAAGAAGAAACCGGTCAAGAGCCAGTCGGACTCGCGCCCCGAGGGTTCCGTACCATATTTTCTTTTATAAAATAGAAAAAACTACAACTGTGCTTCACCAAAAGCGACCTGCGATTATGTAGGAAGGAGGACATTTTAAACGTTAAAATGTTTTCATCGGCGTGGCATATTCGTCCGAGAATTCGCGATGTAGAATATTGCAGTTTTTGGTCAGCTCCATCTCTTGACCGATAGTGGAACTAATATAATTTTTGTTGATGATTTCTGAAAAAGTTTACTACTTAGAGACATTGTTTTATTTTTCCTGTAATCTTTACATACTTCTACTTATCACCTAAAGTAATTGCAGATTTTTCTCTATGCAAACTTCGGAAATAAGGGGGGGGGGGGGGGGGGGGGATAGTATTTTCTTTTAATTTTTCATCATAATTCCAAAACTATGCGGCTTAATACAAAAAGAAAATAGAGTGTGCAAGCAGCGCTCTATTATATGATACCCTTTATGCCCTAGTAGCCGCACATCAAATTTTTAAGACCCCCTTTCAGTCCCTATTGAAGAAAAAATATAAATATTTTATTTGTTTCTTATTTGCAAAATAGTTGGGCAAACGTCGTCTAAAACTGTTCCAAATTTCAAGTTGATATCATTAGTATTTCTCGAGATATCCAGCTGTGACAGACAGACAGACTTAGTCGCACCATAAGGGTTCATTTTTACCAGTTTGGTTCGGAACCCTAAAATCATCATTATCATTAATTCATTATTTGTCTTAAGCATGGTATTAGGTACATTATTGAATTATACAAATAATGGAAAATATCCTAAAATTGGTTATATGTCTGAGTAATATCACAGAAAAAAACTTTTACAAACTTTTGACCTAGAATCATAAAATTTGGCAAACTTCAGATCTTACAGTACAAATAAAGGTAAAAAAATAATGGTAATTTATAGTTTAATCACTAAAAAAACTAATACAAACTTACATTTGTAGTTAATTTCATACAAAATGTGAGTCAGTTTGTCTACGTTTTATAAGATGTCAAGAAATTTTCCCACAATAAAAGGTACCCTATATGTTGAACCAGGTTATGTTATTACTACACAAAATTTGGTAAAAATCCATCCAGTAGTTTTTGCATGAAAAGCACACATACAAACAGACGCCCGCAAATATAAGTTGGTCAACGTTTTTTTTTAATATAAAGAAATTGCCCGCAATAAAAGGTACCCTATATGTTGAACCACGTTATAAGTTATTACTACACAAAATTTGGTAAAAATCCGTCCAGTAGTTTTTCCGTGAAAAGCAAACATACAAACAGACGCCCGCAAATATTAGTTTTTCAACGTTTTTTTTAATATAAAGAAATTTTCCCGCAATAAAAAGTACCCTATATGTTGACCCAGGTTATAAGTTATTACTACACAAAATTTGGTAAAAATCCGTCCAGTAGTTTTTGCGTGAAAAGCAAACATACAAACAGTCGTTATCAACGTTTTTTTAAATTTAAAGAAATTTTCCCGCAATAAAAAGTACCCTATATGTTGACCCGGGTTATAAGTTATTACTACACAAAATTTGGTAAAAATCCGTCCAGTAGTTTTTGCGTGAAAAGCGAACATACAAACAGACAAACAGACAAACAGACAAAAATTTTATTATCTATCGTTTTGGGGTCTATATCCTGTACACATCACATAGCAGTAATTATTAAAAGAAAATATTCCATGTACAGACTTTTTTTCCGTTTCTGTTTTATTATATGTATAGATATTATTTTATGCAATGCACTACAGAACTGGCCGAAGTTTTCTGCCATCGCGTAATTAGTATCGTGTGAAGGTGATTCGGTTAACATGCCACCGCATTGCTTATAGCCGCGTCCGTCTGATCCGGCATCGCATGCCAACTCGCCCGACCCCATTCCCCACACTGTTCTGCGTAAAATCTCATATCAGCTTATGAAAACATACTTATTTTTAGAACATATCAAGGCGCAGACCGCTCCAACTTATTATCTGTTTATTTTCGGTACAACGGGCGTTTGCCAAGTTGCCCGTTTATAATTTACGATAAACACGACTCGAGAGGTGTCGATGTAACGCAAACAACGTTCTTTTCCGCGATTTATTCTCGGTGTTTACAATGGATAATATTTATCGGCGCATTCCTCCGGATGCGCATACGGAGTTACGCTTGTGTTACACGACATTATCTACATGTGCGACCGATTTCGATCGAGCCCCCTTATCACATTCAGCATAATGTTGTTTTGTTATACACCCTACCTATTGCAACTCTCACAGGCCAGTGTGTATTTGGTCTGGTTATACACCTTTAGACTTTAGTTAGTCAACAATCAACATCAGATACGGATGTATCAGTTAATATAACACCGTATCGAAAATTTTGTATAGAGAGTCTCTATATCTGTGCTGTCTCTATAGTCTGTGCTACAAAGTCTCTATTAGAGACTTTGTAGCACAGAGCACTGGCCCTCACAAATCGTTTGGTGTATGGGGTATAAAAATGTGATATATATTTTTAGAGTTCTGGGATTTTTCCCAGAGATGAGGAAAGAGATGTCATACATGCAGTAAAAAAACGATTATCACAACATTTGCCTTGGTGCTGAACGTGTATTGTGCTCGTTAATTGTGAAGTGTCTACCAGTTGCAGAACTACTCGTTCCACCGGTATGACGACATCCGCTAACTAGCTGATTCAGAACTCGTTTGTACGCTTATCTCAATTAGAAAGCTAAAGAGAGTTTGACAATACCAATCCCACGTCGATCTATTTGGTTGATTTAGACAATGCAAAGATTGCAGAGTTATTTCCGAGCGATACCTAATTGCAAAGTTTGTAAACTTTCTTTCTAATGCAAAGAAAAATAACTTATGAAACATTAAAAATAAAAACTAATGTTTGAGGTTCTTTATTAGAATAGATATTGAGCATTTTTACCACACTTTTATTAGCTTCACTTGTAACTAAGTCACAATGTAAGAAAATCTTGGCATTCGCTTTTAACCTACTTCTAATTGTCGTATTGATTTGAAACTTTGCAAGTCTATATGAATCCGATGACAATACAATAATTTGCTACCATCGAGCTGATCTGATGGTGGAGTCAAGAGGTGGGCAATAAAACTCTTCAATGGCTGCTAGGAAACCCCTCGAGTTTAGGCTCATTTGTTTTGTTCTGATGAGACCTATTCGCTACACTTGGTGGTGAGGGTCTGATGATGAAGCAGTGAGGAAGCCAGTGGCACTACTTAATGACCAATAGGAAACACCTCGAGTTCTGGCTCATTTGTTTCGTTCTGATGAGACCTATTCGCTACACTTGGTGGTGAGGGTCTGATGATGAAGCAGGGAGGAAGCCAGTGGCACTACTTAATGACCAATAGGAAACACCTCGAGTTCTGGCTCATTTGTTTAGTTCTGATGAGACCTATTCGCTACACTTGGTGGTGAAAGTCTGATGATGGAGCAGGAAAGAAGCCAGTGACACTTCTTAATGACCAATAGAAAACACCTCGAGTTTGTGCTCATTTGTTTCGCTTTGATAAGACCTATTCGTTACACTTGGTGGTGAGGGTCTGATGATGGAGCTGGGAGGACCCAGTGAAACTCCTTAATGACGTCAAGAAAACTCCTCGAGTTTAGGCTCATTTGTTTCGTTCAGACGAGACCTATTTGCTACACTTGGTGGCGAGGGTCTGATGATGAAGCTGGGAGGAAGCCAGTGGCACTCCTTATTGGCCAATAGGAAACCCTTCGAGTTCTGGCTCATTTGTTTCGTTCTGATGTGACCTATTCGCTACACTTGGTGGTGTGGGTCTGATGATGGAGCAAGGAGGAGGTCAGTGGCACTCCTTAATGACCACTAGGAAACCCCTCCAGTTTAGGCTCCGTTGTTTCGTTCTGACGAGACATATGAGCTGCACTTGGTGGTGAGGGTCTGTTGATGAAGCAGGGAGAAAGCCAGTGGCACTACTTAATGACCAATAGGAAACACCTCGAGTTCTGGCTCATTTGTTTCGTTCTGATGCGAGACCTATTCGCTACACTTAGTGGTGAGGGTCTGATGATGGAGCAGGGAGGAAGTAAGGGCTCGGCTCGCGCATCTGGTAACTAATAGACTCCACTTGAATTTGTAAAACTAAATACATACAATCACGCCTTTGAGTTATAATGTTTACGGGGTGGGCAGACACATGAATGGACTGTGAAGTCGATTACCATCCCCATCCATAGCTTGCCATTTGTTAAACTAAAAAGTAAAAAATAAATATGTAGTTTAAAAAACTATAAAAACACACTTTTATAGGAACAGACTAAAAGTACAAAATAACCGTCTATTCAGTAACTGAAATTAAAAAGCGTGGTGCGCCCTTTGCAAAGCATGCATTCAAGTACTTAATATTGACAACGCGCACCACGCTTTCTAATTTCAGTTACTGAATAGACGGTTATTTTGTACTTTTAGTCTGTTCCTATAAAAGTGTGTTTTTATAGTTTTTTAAACTACATATTTTTATTACCACACTTTTATTAGCTTCACTTGTAACTAAGTCACAATGTAAGAAAATCTTAGAAATCAATTTTAACCTACTTCTAATTGTCGTATTGATTTGAAACTTTGCAAGTCTATATGAATCCGATGACAATACAATAATTTGCTACCATCGAGCTGATCTGATGATGGAGTCAAGAGGTGGGCAATAGAACTCTTCAATGGCTGCTAGGAAACCCCTCGAGTTAAGGCTCATTTGTTTCGTTCTGATGAGACCTATTCGCTAAACTTGGTGGTGAGGGTCTGATGATGGAGCAGGAAGGAAGCCAGTGACACTCCTTAATGACCAATAGGAAACCCCTCGAGTTTGGGCTCATTTGTTTCGTTCAGACGAGACCTATTTGCTACACTTGGTGGCGAGGGTCTGATGATGTGATGATGGAGCTGGGAGGAAGCCAGTGGCACTCCTTAATGACCACTACGAAACTTTTTAAGTTTGGGCTCATTTGTTTCGTTCTGATGAAACCTATTCGTTACACTTGGTGGTGAGAGTCTCATGATGGAGCAGGGAGGAAGTCAGTGGTACTCCTTAATGACCACTAGGAAATCCCTCGAGTTTGGGCTCATTAGTTTCGTTCTGATGAGACCTATTTGCTACACTAGGTGGTGAGGGCCTGATGATGGAGCAGGGAGGAAGTCAGTGGCACTCCTTAATGACCACTAGGAAACCCCTCGAGTTTGGGCTCATTTGTTTCGTTCTGATGAGACCTATTCGCTACACTTGGTGGTGAGAGTCTGATGATGGAGTAAGGATGAAGTAAGGGTTCGGCTCGCGCATCTGGTAACTAATAGACTCCACTTGAATTTGTAAAACAAATACATACAATCACGCCTTTGAGTTATAATGTTTACGGGGTGGGCAGACACATGAATGGACTGTGAAATCGATTACCATCCATCCATAGCTTGCCATTTATTAAACTAAAAAGTAAAAAATAAATATGTAGTTTAAAAAACTATAAAAACACCCTTTTATAGGAACAGACTAAAAAGTACAAAATAACCGACTATTTAGTTACTGAAACTAAAAAGCGTGGTGCGCCCTTTGCAAAGCATGTATCCAAGTCTTCGAAAGATTCAAGTAGGTACGCGCACCACGCCTTTTAATTTCAGTTACTCAATAGTCGGTTATTTTGTACTTTTTAGTCTGTTCCTATAAAAGTGTGTTTTTTAAACTACATATTTATTACATTACTTTAACTACCAAGCCTTTGATCTTTGCACGGTTATATTCAAGCAAAAGATATTAGATAAATACCCACCATTACAAGAAAATGTTACAAAGATATTCATTTAGAAGGGAAGTTAAAATGTCAACTACTTGAAATTCTCTAGCAAAGTGTCCATTTCCAAACATATTGGACATTGTGCTCGGGCGAGTCACAAATTCTCACGGGCCAGTTGCAGCAACCGGTTCAGCAAGCTCCACGCCCGCCGCCGCGCTCTAAAGGAGCCACTGAGGCACATAAAAGGAAAACGGCTCAGGTTTTTGTTCATCAAGTATGCCTGATCATTAGCCTGTCCGGACAACGGTCGGCCATTACACTGACTGAACCTCCATCGTATGACACGTTTGTTTCCGCACCATAAGACGTCACGCTTCCAAGCCACGCCACGCTACACGATTTGCTGTGTGGCTAATTGTATATTTCCTTAAACTGCTACGACCGATTACCGAGAAACAATGCGTCGTTTCTTATTGTTATGCATAACTCCATAGTTCTCAGAGCAACGTTAATTATTGACGCTTTGGTTTTTTTTCTCGTGTTCCGATTTGAATAATTGTATGAAATGGAATTGGTTTTTGTAAGGAATACTTAATCTTTACAGATAGTCACGGTAGACGACATAATTACAGTTGCGTGGTCCTCGATCCAATGCCTTCCATAATTCCACCATCTAAGAAAAAGATGGTAATCACCTTAAACGGGTTTGTTGATTGGATCTAACCTGGTATGACCAACTGGTAATATTGATTTGATACGCCTGCTCCCTTAGGCAATCATTCACAATTTGTCGAAGCAAATGATAATTTGCAACTTAGCCAGTTATGATAAATTATAGCGCATTAATTTGCATTTACCTGTTCTTTCTCACTGCTTGGACCTTGAACGGGAGAATTGGTTGAACACAAGTAAATAGACTTAAGGTCATAGCCCACTTATACCGCACCGCTCCGACCCAACCAAAGTTTGAGCAGCAAAATATGGACTTAATATCGTTCACTGTAGATGCACCTTACAGTAACAATATACCATAGCAGACAGCGCGCGGTAAGCGAGCCTGCCGCAAGCTAAAGTGCGTCTACAGAGCACGCCATTAAGTCCATATTTGACTGCTCAAACATTGGTTGGGTGGGAGCGGTGCGGTATAAATGGGCTGGGTAAGGCCGACAAATTGGCCTCATATAACATAAAAGTAACTTAAAAATTTAAGTTACCAGGTAGGTAACTTAAAAGTAACACAAAAGTTTCAAAGGGGATGTCTACAATAGACATATTCATTGTTTTTTTTTCGAAAAATTCATAATTATGTATAGGTACTAACTTCAGTAAAACTCGTTTTATTTTTTTAACCTTTATTTTGTCTATGAAAAACAAAATAATAACGTCTGAAAAATTATAATTCTTCTCTGATTAAATTAAAAATCAATAAAATATTTTTACTATTATTGAGTTAAATCTCGCCATTTTTGCCTTTTCTCTTCCTTATCCTTTTTTGTATATTTTTCAGGATTCCCTCTTTGTATTTCCTCCCTTACTTTTTTGTTTTTGAGCGGTAGTGAGAGGCATCTGTCATATGAAAAACTATGATACCACTACCAATAGTTCATAATAGGTACATAATTTTACAAAAAGTTACTTGTGCTATAGGGAATAAAAAATCAACTTTTAAAATCAGTCATCACTTTAATAAGATTGAATTTAAGAAACAATCAATATAAATCTGCGGTGCGTTAATTCTCTGCAATTTAATTAATGCTTTATTTTACAGTCCCAAATGTGCATTAGGCTTAACATCACTTTTATGTTACGTAACTTAAATATAAACAACAATAGTAACATAAAAGTAACTTAAAAGTAACATAAAACCTTCCTCTTTTCAAAAGACGCTCAATTTATGACACTATAATGAATAATTTATCAACTTTTATAACTTAAAACTCTAATTTATAGATTATATTTATCGAATAATCTGCCGATTAAAGCAAAACGATACAAATATTAACTTAAAATCACATACCACTTTTTTGCGGTGAATGTAAGCACGATCTGGGGCAAACAAACTTAAGTAGCACCTCAATAATGGCCGACAGGTAATTGTCATACCATAAACAAGTAAGGTACTGGTGTTGCCAATTATTAAAAACGGATTCTACTGCTCAATTGCTTCGTGTTATACAAGATAATGGTAACTTAAAATCGGTAACATAAAAGCATAAAATACAAGGACAATATTATTAATATAAAAATGATTATTATTTTAATTGCTAAACTGTAGTAAAGTAAATAAACTATGTCTAAAATAGGTGGTTCTTCAAAGAAAATATTTTTATTGCATTTGGAATGAACAGAAATTTAATATTAATACCGATTGTGTATGGGGAATCATTTGGGACACTTTTATTTGTTCTAGCAATTGTGTATTCCCGTTTAAAAAATATTTTTATTAAATGGAAAGAAGTAGTTTTACAGTAGTCTGCGTATTTAGATACTTATATAAATGATCCTTTTTTAAGAGGAAAGCTATAAAATTTGATAGTTTTAAATATTTTTACCAAAAAGTTGCTGGACGCCACGTCGTCTAGCAAATCATCATTATTTGGCAGCCTTACCCGGCTATGACATTTAGACTTAGTCAACCATATTACTTAGATATTATGCTTGAATGTACCAGATGTAGTCGCAATAACACAGCTAACCGCATTCCAAGTTAACATCTTAATTAGGTTCATAGAAGACATCATGGGTTCATTCCAATCAGCAGGTGATTGTTGCTAATATAAAAGTAGCCGCAAAGCATTCAACAGAATGATTGTTCTCTATAACGTTACATAATTATAGCGTGTTCTTTTATATAAGATTCATGCGTCCATGCGTCGATACAAGCATGTTCACCGGCCAAGTGTCGTAATTCACACTCGGCTCTGTAATTATTGTACATAACTTTTGATGGATTGAGTGACGTAAAGTTTAGTTTCCATATTTGGCCGCATCTTGCACTCAATGGAAGAAACGTTAAGAACGTCGAGGTTGATTTGATTAAGCAAATACGGCAGAACAACTTTATATATGGCCATATGTAAATGTGCGCTATATTAGTCAAATAAATATTTATGATATAGTTGGTAAATCAACACAATTTATGTTCGTTCCAATTGTATGAGAAGAGGCAATAAACTTTTTTATTGTAATAATGTTAAACATTGTGTCATACTTTTATGCCGGATCTCGTTATTAAACCATTATTACTGATTGAGCTTCGTGTTAATTTAGAGCATTGAAGTAAAGTGAGCAAACTAGAATCACTTATCCATTAGCGACGCATTTAGCTCCTGCGTAGTACTTACTTATATCTATTCTGTGCTCCTGCATTGAACAGCTGCAGCTCGCTGCAGGCCGGTTGGTTGACATAATCATGCGGGCAAACAGACATTACAGAAACATGAGAGACCCACCCTACCACCTGTCGTCCGCGCATCTAAATCAAGCTTGTTCTTAATGGTCAGGCAGGTGGTCGATAAAGGCTGTATTAAAAAAGGAAAAAGAAGAATCTCACACATTACTAGCAAACATTACTGTCGACTAATAAAGCTGAGTTGTTGACCTCAAAATGTAACTCCCGACACGAAAAAGGTCATATTAATTAAGAACCGAAATAACTCCGCCAGAACAACGTCTGCACTTTAAATATTTTTGTGAGTAATTATCGAGTCAGCCGGTTCAAACAGAATCTTGTTTAAATGGCCAGATAGTTGCTTACAAAAACATTGAAGTATTTTTGTGAATACTATACGACTGACGAAAAAGGTTGTTTATTTCTCATACCTTTTACTTGACAAAACAGGTTGAGATATAACCGGTTTACGGTTTGCTATTCTTGACAAGTTCATAAATATTCAACAGATAAATATTTGACCTTTAAATAAGCATAAAGGTTTTTATTTTTGTTAAAGCATTTATTTTAAGATTCGGAGCTTTGCTTGACATAAATATTACTGAATGTAATTAATTTGTAACTTGTATTTTGATATTGGACTTGTTATCCTTGTTTCGGTTGAGACCGGTTATTATTTATTTTCATATTATACTAACAATGTTTTCTTTGTTACAGGTTCTTCTCCGGAAACTGAATCCAGCGAAATTAATAAGAAAGGTAACGTCTATCGAATTAAATCGTATAAGTACTATGTAAATCACCGTTTTCTAATAAAGCAACTATGGTAAATCATATTGTGTCCTCCACTCCAATATCATGTTGATGACTAGGTACTACAGTTACTAGTCTACGTAAGCACGTTAGATTAGAATCGTTTTCTGTAGCTATTGTTCTTATCGTTTTATGTATCTTGAGTACCAAAATATTTAGTAAGGTCAATAAATCAAAATGGTCGTCTCTTTATCATTCACTAGCGGATCCTCGCGGTTTTACCCGCGTGGTACCCGTTCCCATGGTAATATCGGGATAAATATAGCCTTTGTCACTCGGGAAGAATGTAGCTTTCTAATGGTCAGAGGATTTTCTGACTCAGCACCAGTAGTTTCGGAACCTATTCAATTCAAACAATCAATTCTTTCCACTGTATAATATTAGTATAGATTTACAACAGCGTCACAAACCATTGTGTTGTTATCGAGATAGATGATTTCACATTCAAATTGAATCTTTGTTTGTCCAGCCTCATCTGCTTATGTATGGACTACTTATACTCTACACCCGGCCAGTTTCAAATCAGAGGTCACTTCGGACGACAATACATTTGTTATTATTATTTCGACATCTGAAATTCAATTCGTTATCCGAGTAACGGGGTCACGACGTTCTCGATATTCTACATAATTCTTTATTCGTCTCCCTGCTTTAGTCATGCTATATGTTTAGTGACATTTTATGTACTTTACTTCAACGGTACTTTCTAATCGTTATTTATGTTATTCTTGTATACTTAATAGAGTCCTTGTGGGGCGTTGAGGTTCTTCGGTGTGATATTTTTGTTAGTCGGGCTCGAAATGGGTTAAAACAACATGTTCCTTTTCCCCTTCAGTCGTAAAGGCAGCCACACACGAGGCTACCTCTACACCCTCGCTTGTTTTTTCTTTAAACTGGTTCTGAATTCGAAATTGTATACTTCAAAGGCAATGCCACGCAAAGCTTTAATATAGAAGGGATAAAACGTTTCATAAATAACTTTTTTGCGTCTCTTGTATGTAATCTCTTGTAAGTATGTAAGTACGTCTTCATATTTCGATGGCTATTAATCAAAAGTAATAATAGTACTTACCGATTTACCTTTAAATATTATCCAGTAATTACTTACCTAACATGTTTTTAATATCGAGAAAATATCATACGAAATCATTATCCTTAATGTAGATTCAATGAATTGATTAAACGCTTTTTGGAAGGTCCTCAAAGCATTTATAGCTTCTGCTATAAATAACTAAGTAAAAAACGAACAGTCGAACCAGTCACACACAATCTCCGCGTGCGTCATGTAGATAATTAACTCGAATATTCGTGCCACGGATCGTTCCGAAAACATTTTTATGGCGGAGAACCGGTCTCGAGATATTTGTCCATGTTTAACTTACGATTACCGGCTGCTATGACCGGCTATACTATACGAACTCGTATTTATAAACACCTGCTTTATATGCGTGAGTGATCGCGTCCGACGGATATGATTAATCCCGAATGAGAATTTTATTGCTGCGAACGCATTCGATATGCGATAGCACGGGTTATTTATAACGATGACACAGCCTGCGATGGCGAAACTGATAATTAATAGAGGCGATACGACCACGGCAGTGCAGAAGGAAAGGGGCGTCATTAACGTAAATTACACGGCCGATGGTGCAGGCGGTTAATGGTTTCTGATTAACAAGACGTCCGTTATGATTTGTTAACATCGGCTTAACGCTCATGCCATTTAACTTTTTGGTTGGAAACGACATGTCGTTGATGAACAATAGCTTTCTATTTCAAAGTTTCAACACTGACATCAATAGGTTGAGAGATTTGGCAGGTAACAAAAAAATCACGTGAACAATACCACAACAATCGGAGGAGGTCAGACGCGCGGACCAGTTCGTGCGCGCCGGGCACCAAGAAAGGCCCCGGTGAAAGTACGTGGCCGCTTCTAATTCGCTCGTTGGAATTATTAAACGCGTTTCATAACACGACTCGTAACAACAACCGGTTCTTTTAGACACGATACTCTTTTTAATATCACGATGAAGCTGCGCTCGGAATAATAATAGCCTCAGAGTGATGTATGTGAGATTTGTGGGGTGAACCTGTCCATTGTCGTCGGGACCTCGGGACCCATTTGGGACGAGGGTCTCGGCCGGCTATTAGGGTTTTGAATGTATTTGGGCCAAAGCTCCCTTTTAAAGTTTTTGTTGCCCTTAAATTATACCTGTTTGACCGCTGCTGCTGCGCTTGTGGGTAGCATGACCTTGAAAATTCGTTAAAGGTTATTTTTTTCTTTAAATCTTTTTGAGTAACGTTCTCGTGTTCCTTTAATTTATTTAACAATTCAGTATTTCTATGCTTTAGAAATACTGAATTGTTAAATAAATTAAAGGTTACTACGTGGCTTGGTTACTGTGCGAAGTGCAGCTTGGACATTGCCTGCATTTTGCAATGGGTGCATTAATGAGCCCGTATGCATAAGGTCATCGCACTGCGTTTAGTAACATAACTCTAATGGCATATTGTTGAATGCATCTATAATTACAGTACATTTATGCGAGTATTATGGTCTCACTTAAAGAAAAACACGCAATTCATCAAAACGTGACCAATCAACTTGACGTTTTTATTGATTTAATAGATGAATATAGTGGCTGAACTCGGTTCAAAATAAATGAGGTTGTTGTTTTTAACTAGGTATTCATTTTAGCGTGGCTTGCAAAACACTTCCAGACAAGTAACAACTGTTCGCTTTAAAAGGAGTGCCTTTATTATCAGACAATTGTGTAAATAAAATATCATTACCCCTTATATTTCTTGCATGGACCGATTTCTGTTAGCATAAGTATGTGAACATTATGGAGGCATGTTTACTGAATTAATTAATGTAAATGGAGTTGGCCCGCATGTCATTCTCGTTAATGCGTAAACGTTACTTTATGGCATCGCTGCTAATGCCGGAGTTTCACACACGCCGGCCCTCGCAACCGGTTTCCATACCATGCAATTTTGCACGACTTTCTACACAACCTTCGAGCAAATGCACGCGCGCCCTACTTCAAACAAATTTCATTTTAAATATTTCTAAAGTTTAGTTTGATATAAATAGGAGTGTGGTGAAACAAATATATTATTGTGACAACAAAAAGGATGCAACTTACACTTGAAAAAACCAGCTTATTCATTTGTCTCAGATTAATGCAGCACCGGATAGAAAAGTTATGTAAAAACAACGACGTCAATCACTCTTTACAAGAATAAAACATGTTCCACCGAAAGAGATCCACCTCGATAAACGAGCTTACACGATTTACATGAATAGACAATTGAACATAAGAACGAAGTACGTGTTTGAACATGTGACTGAATAATAATTGTATGATAATACCTACCTCGTTGTGAGTCGAACTGAATATTCGACGAGAAACAAGGAGAAAACAAAACACGTTTATCACACCTAGTTGCATAATGTTGTTGACTCTCATATCGGCTTCTATAGCTTTGCTAAGATTTGATATTTCATCTTTAGTTATAGCCTTAACATCCTCAATATTAAATCAATGATCTTGATCTTTTAATTCCAAATTTGTTATTATTATTTTGAGTGTTTCGTATACCTACGTGCAGGATTTATTCATCTATAATTTCGTCAGGGTTTATTTC
This sequence comes from Crambus lathoniellus, assembly GCA_949710035.1. NCBI lineage: Eukaryota > Metazoa > Arthropoda > Insecta > Lepidoptera > Crambidae > Crambus > Crambus lathoniellus. Next base: position 8,956,577 of record OX453310.1, on the reverse strand, counting down.
CTTGATATTCAGGCAGGAGAGAATGCCACCTGCTGCGGTGCTGCGGACCGGTAAAGCGAGTTCCGATCGCGTCTACGGCTCCGACGAGTGGTTATGAAACATAATTTATCTCAGTCATGATTTTATTCTACTTCTTGCGCAATAATTGCCGAGTTGGACTCACACTCAGCGCTATTCTCCGCCCCCTCGTGTTTCTAACTATGACTCGGCCAATGTTTTTATTCATCTTTAATTATACGCATATCGTTCAAACTGACTTTGAGCGGATCTTATTATGGCCAGTTTATTACCAACTTGTGTGGGCGTTTTGCTTTTAAAGGTTTTATATTTCGAAAGTACCGGAATAAAACTCGAATAGATAGCATTTTATTATTCTAATAATGGCTTGTTATTTGTATTAAATTATGTTAATTTAAATTTCTAGTAGTCTAAAGTAAGTTCAATTTCCCATAATCGTAAATGACGTTCTTGATCTTGATTGAAATGTATGCTGCTAAAATGTCGGAAGCTAGTTACTTATGTCATTCTAGCCACCGTATTAGGTTCGTCGCATTGATAAAATCGAATTGAATGTTTTTCCAAGATGGCCGGAGCCGGTCCAGCGGTCGTCACGATCCGTGCGCCTGAGTGTAGGTGGCTACTTTCTCCTAACGGGACTTTCCTCCCGCCCCGCATGCCGGCCCGGCTGCCCCGTCTGCGCAGTCGCCGATTATGATTACGACATTAATTTTGAATTTTATTACCTGCGGCTACTGTAGAATCACGATGTAACTGCGAGGTGTCATACAAACAATATTAGCGAAGATTGCGTTTTGATCTAACGGCCTTTTAATTTGGTTTGTTATTTAATATGCTGATGATCTTTTACATTTATATAAGCTTTGGTATTTATATTATTTATTTCTTCGCATTTATTTATACGCCGTATTAGAGAATGTAACAGGAACTTTCTTGGGCCAGCCAGAGGTTCATCGCGCGAGGCAAAGGCCACGACTTCACGATCTTTGCCTCTCTGATATTATCGGTAAGTAGGTAGGTACTTAACTGCATCCAAAGTGCTAATCCGATCTCGGCTACATGCTGCAGCTGCAGGCAAAGTGTATCAAATACAGCTGCACTTGCAGCCACGTTAGAAGATCATTTCATACATACAAATTGCCAATAGCACATCATATTGATGATATGCCGACACCGTACAACATGTCCATTTTAAATAGGTCTTTGTGGTCAAGCCATTTGAAATATTTTGTGCTAGTGGATTTTGTAGTTGTTATTGTAAGTAACAGTCATATAAAGATTTTATGATGAGCCTTCATAATCAAAAGTCTATTATAAAAATAATTTATTTGTTGCTCTGTGAAGAATATATTAATGTTTTCATAAGTGTGTCTGCCTGAAGAAACGGAACCACGCGAAATGCTTTCTGAAATTATATGTTGACGGACGAATTATTCTAACGATTTAACGACATAATATATGAGTTTCACTAGGTACTCCTGATTTTCGTCAGAGATATTTATAAAGTCTTAAAGAAAAACGCTCGTTTACTAATTTCGTTAACGTTTAGACACTTGAAACCGACTGCAGTATACCAAGATGATTCATAGTCAGCTTGATCGTTCTAGCGTCAAAGTTCCAAGTGGCACTCACCTCGCCCCCCCTCTCCCCTTGACGGTAAAAGTGTCTGGCACAAGTCCAAAGACTGATCTTCCTAGAACTGCATCGATTCGCACTATTTGTGTACTAGTTCGCGCTAACATGTTAATTACAGTAGCATGCGGCGAAAACATCTCGCTTGTCATCCGCGTGATGATTCGTGGATTATGAATTGTGATTATGACATCATTCATTTCATAATAACATCGCTTAGCTAAACCAAAACCGATTTAATAGCAGGTTCCTTACAAAATATCTGTCCCATCCAATGCCTCCGAAAAGCCGTCCCTTTGTTACACACAGATGTTGTATTGATTTCCTTCCATAAAAAAGGCATTGTCCGTTTGAAAGCTCGCAGTGTACAAAGCGTGAAGACAACAAAAAGCTACTGCACAAAAAGGCTCAGTAGATCGGTGTGGTTGCACGCACCACTTGCATTATTTCATCGTACGAAACAGAACGCACATGTGCGGCAGATGTTTAGGGTCTTTTTTCAAATGTATTATTAAGATCCCCGCCCCCTCCCAACGCCCGCCACCCCACGATGCAGTCACTGACCTTTTAGAAGAGTTCACTTTATCATTGACCTGTTCTAGTTTAGTTTCTTCTACCTAGACTCTAAAGTCAACGCCACTTCAACGAAATTGGATCGTCCATGTTACATTTTCCCTCTATTTACCTACCACCCGTTTCATCATCATCATCAGCCATTTAATGTCCCCACTGCTGGGGCACTGGCCTTCCTTATGGATGAATAAGGAGAATGAGCCATGACCCACCACGCGGGCTCAGTGCGGATTGGTGGGTATTAGCGACTGCAAGTGCAGCCGGGACCAACGGCTTAACGTGCCTTCCGAAGCACGGAGGAGCTCGAGATGAAAAGTTTTTGGTCACCCATCCCGTGACCGACCATTGCGAACGTTGCTTAACCTCAACGATCGCAGGCCGAGCGCGCTACCACCCGTTTAATGTGGCTTAAATTTAATGCTCGGTGATTTATATAAGTGCTCGTGATATAAATACGACTTTGCGTTGTTCAAACACATGTTTCTCTTCGAGAGTGGGGTTGATCACCCGATACGACGAACAGGTTCCAAGGTTAAAACAACAGCTGTGGCGATAATTTGGTTTAAAATGTGTGAGGACATAAATTTAGGTCTTTGGGTTATCTTGTAAACACTGATATAAATACTTGAGAAGATGAATGTAGTCTCGATAGTCAACTAAAATAACTGAACAATACAAGTTATACAGAATGGTAGACCTTAATTGCAGTTTAATGCTGGAATGCGGTAAATATTTTTCCAGCGAAGCGGAACTAGACACTAAAAGTGTAAAATCTCAAACCAGCCGTACTAATTTTACATATCTCAGGTTCAATGTTCCAGTAATCGTGAAGCGAAGCAAACAAAAACGGTCTCAATAAATGCCAAATAACAACCCGCCGACCGACAGTGGCAAAAAATCTGAAAATACTCACCAGATCCTAAACTTTTTGTTTCATTTCTTGATTTACGGCGCGTGTAAGTTTTTGCAAGCGAATGTGTACTTTATATTTATAGCACCACACTTCAAATTTGGAAGCTATTTCTAGGGGCTATTTTAAAATTCTTAAAAGGAACTAACTGTTCGTAATAAATCGTGCTTTCCTCTTTCCAAACGTGTTGTTAAATTTATAAAGGAACAACTTGAACTGCGAATATTTGGTAATAATAATATACGCAACGACTACAATCATCATTTCTGTTGTATGTAAGTATTTGGTATTTTTCCGTCCTTCCTCGTTGCTTTGGAATTACGGAGAAATCAAATCAATACAGCTATGTCGGGGATTTTATTAAAAAACCGGCAACGTTCCGAGAACCTGTTAAAAGCTCCTTGATCGGACCACTCGAAGGGTCTGGTGAGACCTCGGGGCAGGTAAAATGTTCACGTTTTTGCCCTTTCATCCTCTTGCACGGTGCTCTATAATTTATCTGTTTCTTCTTGAATCCGGTTCGGTCGTTATGATATGAGGCAGACATGACTATCACACGCTCAGTGCACGCCTACTATTCCCTGGGCTGATTTTAAAAGACAATTACAGTGTAGCGATGAGAGTGTTCAACGTGTTGTGTAAGTACTTTCTCTATCCTACATAAATCAGCCAGACTCCGGTTGATCTGGACTTTATTTTAAGATCCTCTCCCGCATAGCTACCGTACGTAATAAAGAAAGTAAACACTAAAATGTCATCTTTTTTTATTTCCTTAACACTATCAGATAAATTATTCAATTTAGGAGACGTTTTGTCTATGTAATGTCATTGTTTTTGCTTGTCATTGTTAACATGGTTTATTTGACACTAGCTGATCCTCGCGGTTTCCCCGCGTGGTACCCGTTCCCGTAGGAATATCGGGATAAAATATAGCCTATGTCACTCGGGAAGAATGTAGCTCTCTATTGGTGAAAGAATTTTCTAAATCAGTCCAGTAGTTTCGGAGCCTATTCGATGCAAACAAACAAACAAACAATCAAATCTTTCCTCTTTATAATATTAGTTTGACATTATGCTAAAGTTCTCACGGTCGCCCGATTGTTGCCTTGTCAAGTGTAAGTGAACAAAGAATTCAATTACAATTATTCACGTGAATTTTATGTATGAAGTCCAATCCAACCACAGCAAATTTCATAAATAAGCAAACAAATCTGAGAAATTTTAAGCAATGACGGTGTTTGTATATAAAGCGAGCGACCGAGCCAATCACTTTTGGCAGTGTTTACAAAATCTCATGGAATTGAATCGAGTGTGCGCTAGTATTTGTAAACAGGGCGGCGGGCTCAGAGCGTGGCTCCTAAAATACTTCAAACAAGAATTGAACCCACGCCAAATGTGTGCGTAGACGGCGGCCGCTCGCACGCCCCTCGTAAACTTTTCACTATACGACATCTCATTTTATTCTCGTTCATATGTCTTTTATGTCCGCCTAATTTATGGCCCGCCGCCGCGCTCGAGGTGATGCGGTCAACGGAATAAATTATGCCTATATCCCGAATACTCTCATGTACAAAATTTTGAGTCAAAATGATACTTAACGCTTTGTCTTTAAATCGCTTTTAACAACGTTAAAGATCTAATTAATTAATTTGATCTTTAACAAATTGATCGTAACATTAAAATTGTGGCGAATCCGCAATTATTTTACCGATAATGATAAGTAAATTATGTTATACCGTAAAAACAAATGATCGTAGTAGAGTTGGCTTCATGCTCACTTGTTTGATATGGTCCACGTTTAGTTGGAAATCGGCAATAATAAGATGATGAATTGCGCAACTCTGTTTGCACAACTGACTCTGACACACGTAAAACAAACTTCGCGCTTTGGTAATTCTACATTGTTTTCACAACAAATATTGACTGTATAGCTCTTCTGTTATCATTTATCATACTTCTCGAAACTACAAGATAATATAATGCCGTGCGTCATAGCAATAGCAGCTATAATTTCAAATATGCTTTTGTTACTTTTTCATGCTCTTATTTTTTGCCTTTCACCGAATAATCCCACATTGTGTGAAATGAAATAAATAACACCATATTTCTGTATGAAAAAGTCTATATAAACAGTTTTTCTGCGGCGTTCACCTTCATTCGTCCTTCATGAATGTGCCTCTACCTGGTTTGACATTTAATTTCTCTGAGAATATTTTATGACTTGTCAGATTACGTCGGGGCAGGTAGATGGGAAGTGAATGGCGAGATAATTTATATAAATTTCGGGACATGTGCGAAAGAAGTGTAAAAGGTTGGTCGTTATTTTTTGCTAATAACAAACAACCGAGTCTACACCAATTCGAAGGAACTAATGACTACGAACAGAGCTAAGTATAAATAAAATTGTTGTGTATGTATAGGTATTTAACTTTCGTTTTATTTGCTTTGTTTTGACCTAAATCGTGTATAGATTATGCGATCTGTGCATTGCAGCAGTGCTGGCTGAATGCTGGATCGAGCTTGTTTCATATCGAGCGCTCTGTATCTAGGCCACATGTGCGCTGTCGGTTTAACAGTTTACACGTTTATTTCTATCGCTTTCTCACACGTGAAGCTATATAACTAACCAGTTTGAAAAGAAACAGGATGATGAAGCCCATACGTCGAATTGCAATTGCAACAGATCGCTAGTTGAAATTTATTTAATCAGATCTCTGCCTTCTGCTGGCTGGTTTATTTTTGTTTGTTTGCATACCAACGCATTTCTTGCATTGCGGCAACGTGTTCTAAACAAAGGTATACGAGCCAATCTAAAATTAATGTTCAGCATTGCTAATGCATTGTTTGTGCGCGGTGTCGTGTAACCGGTTCTCGGGTCGTCATGCGTGGCGGTTCGAGGAAACCAACAGTTGTTTCCATTGGCATTCTTCGCACGCCCGCCGCCGCACAATGTCAGTGAGAACCGAACGACCCCATCTCAATTTTCTATTGTGCACGCACCGCCTTCGGCGCCTTCCCTCGCGCTGTTGCTAAGCAACGCCAACCAGTGAAAACGACGCCTAATCGACATCAACGACGATCGATCAGCTGCTGTCAATCTTAAAGCCTTTATCGATAAAAAAAGACAGTAGCTTTTTTAAGCGGACACGTTTTCAAGGTTTCAAATTAAGCCCATCTGTGATATCTCACGTCGAGGCGTATAATTTATTTGTTCCTACAGCGGATACGAGTTTATTTATATCCGCGGCCGACCCGAAAGAAGGTTATTCGCGTTTGCGTTTACACAACCGAGAATCGTTTACAAAGAAACGATATACACACACGACTCGGGCATTAATCAGCGTTGTCAGTAACCGTAACCGTGTCTGTGGATAAGCCGTTCAGAAATGCTATTCTTCTTTCGTAATAAATAGCTTTTGGCAAGTGAGCGCCAGTGCCAGTCGGATGCGGGGCGTTTTGACGAGGCGCAGTTGCATAGTTATGTAATTAATTAATTAAAAAACAATGCGTGATATAGAGATCGTTCGTTGCACGTAACTGTATCTAGTCAGTAATGCGGCGTGCACATAATACACGACCCACGCTCTTGTGAAGCGGGCCAACGGCCTTTGACGAGCTCGTGTCGAGATGGGAGGACGATACGCGGATCAACGAGCGATTCAAAACGTTACTGACACAACAGTAATGAATAATAGCCCCCGGTTAGCGTAGGCCGCCCATCGAACCACTCCACTCTTAATCGAAAGGTGCTGCACGACCGTTTCGTACAAGAAAATGTGAACAAAGTAACTACTCAGCTGTATATAACGGCGAGTCAAGCACCTCGACATTTAATTAGCTATGAGTTATGAACGCCTACGGCCATTGAGGCAATGACTCCTGGCTTTTTGATTCATTAGCATGAAATTACACGTCTCAATGTTGTTTTATGAGTACACATCAGCTTCGCAAAAACAATGATTATCGAGTTAGGTTAGGTAGGTATATTATGATCGAGCACATTATCATGCATGAATTACGTGTCGATATTCTTATCAAATGAGATACTATTATCAGTTTCCTGCCTACTTTCAGTTCTGAACGGTATTGTAATGAATTTTATGTGGCTACGTTCTCCGATTCTGATCGGGCGGATGTGCGTTAATTAAAGCCGGTTGGCGTATAGCGGTCGAAGACCGGTCTTACACAAGTCGTTAATCAAACTAATATACATCGGTTACACAGCTACTAAACTAGGCCCCGCTATGGCTTGCCGAATTAATTACATCCCTGGATCATTGTTTGTAGAGATCGCTTCTCACGGTCGTGGGGTACTGCGTATTGGGTATCAAAACAATCTGTATGTATACGCAACGCTCGACAAGCCAACTAGTCGAGTGTAGGCGGCGAAAAACTGTTTACCAATTTACATGCCCAACATTAATGCGCATGATCTCATTTGGCTTTGTTAACATTCGACTTTCTTGAGAACGTTCGCGTTATCTGTTAGTTATTTTATTACTGATATGGTATCATATCAGTCACTCAAATAGATTGTTGATTTTGAGTAGGTACGTATTTAACTAATGACCTTACTAACTCACATTCGTTCATCACTGTGATTAAAATTGACTTCAATTTGTCTTAATTTCTGTTACTAAATATTATTTCTTGTTTAAATGGGCTTGTTTTATATGCATGTAAGGTGGTTTTGGTATCGGTGATACAAGAAGAAAAATGTTATGTTAGATGTTGATTAAAGTGGGAAAGAATGTCTATTGTCTGATGTGTTACAGCTCGTTAGTATCTTTTTTTTGTAATTATTACGAAGTATTCCCATGCAAAAGAAGATAAAGTGTCATATTTTTTCATATACTTACATAGATAAACAGACTTACATTTCATCAGATACAAACTATTTATCTATTTGATTTCGAAAAACTTGTATTTCTAACTCGTGTAAACCCCAACCATTATCACATTATTATTAGCATTTATGTTATACGTCATACATAAGAGTACCATAATTGCATATAAAGACTATGATATACAAGGAAATGTCACATAAATTAGCTAGGTAGGTACTTACAGTATTATTAATATTATACATATACCTACCTTCTTATTTAAAAGACAGGCAGCAGTGCGTAGAAATTGAATATTTCGATTATAACCGTGGAGAGATTGTAGACATTCAATCTGATTTTTTTTTCAATGTAAAAATATTAATGCCTCAATTCCTTATGGCAGCATTGTTGGGTGTCTACTATTTCTAATTTATATTAATGACCTCCCTAAGATCATGAAGGAACCATGTATTTTATTCGCGGATGATATTTCTCTACTCACATCATGTGAAAGCAGCTCTGATTTAGAATCAAAATTAAATTCAATTATAACTAAAACTTTTAACTGACTTAACGAACATAACCTTGAAATAAATTTAAACAAAACAAAATTAATAACTTTCCATCCACATCAAAAAAGAACATTAAATATTAACTACAGTTTCAACAATAACAAAATTCATTGCGTTAGTGAACATTCTTCATTGATCATTCAATCACTATTATGGATGGATACTTATCATATCACTTACCTACGTAGCAAAGCAATGCAATGTCATTGAGATAAGAAAAAAATAACAAAGTAATAATGCATTTTTAAAACTTGTTTCTGATAAGGTTAAATTAGAAGTACTTAGCATATAATGCAGTACTTATATTGCTTTAAAACTTATTTTTTTGGATATGATATAAACTTCCCAATCCTACTCATTGAACTATTTAAAACACCATTTGATGCTCCAATGAGACTTACATGATTATGTGATTTTATGTGGATTTTTTTATTTTACGGCTGAAATGATGATTAGTTATTTAAATTTTTACTTTTTTGCATTAACAATGCAATTTTTATGATTGAAAATGGAAAATGAAGTACTTTTTTAGAAAAAATGAAATGAAATGTTGATGATGATGATGATGTGGATAAAGTTATTATTCAAGAAGATTAACTTCAATGTTTAGTTTAATAAATGTCACATTGTGTTAACGATAATAAATAACGTATCTTATCTGACACATCGTACGACTTTTATCACTTTTAAGAATTTTATAGGTAATTTACTAATAAGACAGACTCTGTCAAGATAAGACTGTATCTAGGTAAATAAATTGTATTTTTACAAGCTTTTATTTAACTTGCAGTGTATGTATGTACGAGTATGTATGTCCGTTCGGGTCAAATCTTGCAAGCGTAATTTGACCCACTTCCCAGTGTCCGATTGAGCTGAAATTTTGTATGCAAGCTTGGTTTAGATGACAATACAATATTAAAGTACAGTCAGCAAAAAAGCTTGTCATAAAAATGAAATTTTTACTAAAAACTTATTAATAAGTTGTTTTCCAACACTTATAGTAGGTATAGATTTAAGGATTGTTTTGATGGTTTTTAGTTTTACTTATAAGTATTCTTTTTCTTTGCTGTTTTTTTTATTTTCGCCTAGTTTTTCTCACTGACAGACATCCTGTCCGGTTGACAAATAGAGAATGCCTAAATACCTAGCATAAATTCCGCCATTTGGAATTCATGCAATAAAGGTTAAATATAAATAATCCTTAGTACAAACTTACAAACCATATTCTCGTTGGTAAACATTTTTATTGTTAGTACACTTCATTTATATGCAACGGTAGAGGTAATTTTATCTTAACTGCACGAGATCTTTTATTGTGGCCTGCAATTGAGTCATAACCAATGTTATTAAATAACCTCCTGGATTGGCGGTTATTAAGGAAGGAAAATTACCCTTTATTTGCGAATTTACTTAGCAAACATAATAAACCGTGGCATTATCCTTGTGAGAACTTACTTATTCCTCTTGGCAATAATTATTATGTTTTAAATATAGCAATTTACTACCTGTGAATCATAATAAAATTAGGCACATAATGACACGTTATATTTGAGATTTTTATTTAATATAAGTATAGAGAAGAGAACTCAAAATAATAACGTACTTACAAACAATGTAAGTACCTATGTACTTAGACATTTGTTACTTATAATTTTCTTTTGCGTAAGCGTAACTACAGATTCATTGCAGGCAAGGCCATCGAATGTCAACACAACATTCAATCTAAAGTGTTTAGAATTGATTGGTCGTCCGTCGTGCACTGCATACTGATTTCTGCGAACATACACCGGGCTGCCGTGAATAACAATAAACGTTAGACAATGCCATACACAAAGATCCTACAAATATTATAAATGTGAAAGTTTAGATGTTTGGATATTTGGATGTTTAGATGTTTGGATGTTTGTTGCTCAATCACGCCAAAATGGCTGAACGGATTTGGCTGAAATTTGGGACACAGATACTTTGTAGCCTGGAGAGGAACATTGACGACCGATTTGGCGCAGGGGTAATCTACCTGCCTTCTGCACCAAAGGTCTCGGGTTCGATTCCCGAACAAGACAAGTATTTGTGTGCATGAACATGTCTATTTGTCTTGGTCTGGGTGTTTTCTATTTAAGTTAAGTATGTATTTACAAACAAAAAGTATTTAAGTATATATTTATCCGTTATCAAGTTCACGTAGACACAGTTTGTTAAGAAATTAACTACGGGCTTAGATAATTGGTGTGATTGTTAGAAAATATTTATTTATTTATTTATTTATATACTACTTTTTATCCCTGAATAATATCACATTTTAGCGGGATTAGGGTTACCATACGTCCGGATTAGTCCGGACATGTCCGGATTTATAGACGTTTGTCCGGACTTTGTCCGCCTTTTTAATTTGTCCGGATTTTTTTGCTTTAGATGGAATATGAGTAAAATCATATCGACACAAATCAGTGTTTCATCTTTATTAAATCCTCGCTCATGTAGCAAAACGCTCATCTTAAAACAGCCCCGAGCGAGCATATCACTGTACTTTATCACTGTTACTAAGTGGGTGGGTTAGTACCTACCTAATGTTTGCATTTTGTGACTAAAATGTCCGGACTTTTTTGAACTGTCCGGCTTTTTGTCAGGACTTTTCAAATTTCTAAATGGTAACCCTAAGCGGGATAACGTCGTGTGGCCCACACGGGCGAAGCCGCGGGTCCGGTGGAAAGCTAGTTTGATATAAATTAGTTTGAGTTGTGATGACGTCTCTCCGTGCTTTCACACGACAAAACCATGCTTGTGTTGTGATAATCTGTAATTTATAAAATAAAACATAATTAAGTATAAATTACATTCATGGTTATATTGTCACTAAAGCATCAATCGGTAATGGCTAGCACTAGCACTAGCACTAGCACCACAGACAACTTGCCTGTAGCTAGCACTTACATACACATAATATACTTATTGGTAATTGATACTGCTATAAAACATAATGTAGTTACTTACTGAAACGTTGCCCAGCAAAATAACTTACTTGCATCCATCAAGGTTACCCACTTTATACTGCACAGCCTTCACCAGCTCGTTTTTGTGTCTAAACATGTTAGTAAAGCAATAATTCATTATCGGTAGGTGGGTACTAGGTATTATAAATTCCATTCTAAAGATTGCTTTTTGGTATTACCCATTATAAAAATTACATCGTGCACAGAAATGCGATACGCATCATTTATTTTTAATTTGGTGCGTGCTTTAGACGAACGTGAGCAGAACCAACCTACTTGCCTAACCACGCAGTTCATACGTAACTAAGGCCAGAAAAGTTTCGCCAAACTCGACTCGACTCGACGGTCGCGGTCGGGCTGGCGGACAGCGATTACGATTAGGTATATGGAAGTTCGAGAAAGTAAACGCCCGGTGTCTGAGGAATAAGCAAGTAGTTGCGCAACGTCTGCGGATTATTATGGCGGACGTCACGCGGCCGGCTCCACACGACGACGTCCGCCGTGACCGACCAGCGCCAACCTACCTCGCCCCTCCGATGCCAATCAACCGGCACCGGCACTAAAGGAAGCTACCTATTAAACTATCAGAGGTCTCGTTCCACTGGCCACGACTTCGATTCCACACCGCAGCACGGCGCTGAATAAAAGCGCGAACAACGGAGTCATTGGAACGTGAAAACGAAACTATCACGATAAATTGCACTGCTGTAAATGTAAAGGAATGTCATTATGCTACTCCGCTTGCAGCGGTCGGCCCGTACTTACTCGTTTTGGCCTACATAAAACGTGTCGATTTTCGCCCGATAACGTTGGCCTTGTCGTTTTAACCGAATGGCATTTAAATTGGCATACGTTGAATTTAAACCGACCAATTTACTTTACGTAACCGGTTTATAAATAATAATTCGGCAGCTGATTATGGAGTCGTTAGTATTCGAGTGAAATGACTCATATACGTGCCATGTGTCGCTTTATTATTATGCCCTCGATATTTGTTTTCGCAACGTTTTCAATCAAGTATCAAATTCATCATAATGATGTCATAGCGAAAACAAACAGAAATATAATAATTGCCTACGAATGTCAGCACACATGCTTAGTCAACATGGTAAAAGGTTAAATCTGTGGGCGTAAAGTATTGTGAATCGACCGTAATAGAAATCCAAAATAACAACTAGGCGTGAGGCGATAATGAAACATTGGAACGTGATGTCGACACAAAAACGTGAAGGCAATCTTTGAATTTGTCATTATCGTTTTTGTTGTACAGTCATCGCTCGTTTTAGGGGGAAAGTACGATTAATGCGAGGACGCGAACGGCAGTGTGTGGCGAAATTACGCGACGGCCATTAGGGGACCGAGCAACGAGTTGGGGGTCTTTAATTTATATTCTCAAAAGTTATAAAATAAAACGTAATATGACGGTAACGTTATATTCTAAGTAAGAAACGATTCTCAGAAACGTAACTCATGTCTCATACATAACATAACTCAAAATTCGCAAACTTTTCCCTATGTATGTTTTAAAGGCCTGCACAGTCGTGAAAGCGTCTGGTAACAGGAATAATTATGAAATAAGTCCCTGCGCACATACGAAAATAGCGCAAACAAAGACCACCTCATGTATATTCTGTTGTTAATAACAGAACCGACGTTTAATTACGTCGACGAACAAAGGGAACGGCCATGAAACGACAAATCGCTCTCGTATAAGAATAATAACTTTCGCCCTCGGGATTGTCTGCGTATCTCTACATCAATGTTTTTTTCTTTTATGCGTGAACGAAGGAGGGTGAGGGAAGGATAGAGGACCTTTTCGGCCCCGCCATGAGAAGGGTTGACGGGACACCTCGGCCTATATTTAATTTTGGCACGTACAGAGTAGTCGCATCCAATTTGAATTCTACAATATAATAAAATAAGCAATGTCAGCAATTCAAAACGGTTTCCACAAAGTTTTTTTATTACACTGATAAGAAAACAAATTTTATTGAAGATTTTTACTGCTTAAAGATAAGTAAGTACCGTCTCGTCGTGAGGTACGTCTTCAAAATTTAATATTCCTTTGTTTCAATCATAGCGATTTCGTTTTGTGGACAGAAGGTAGGTAGGCAGGCACGTATTTTTTCAAACGAAGCCCGGATGAGAACACAATTACGAGATATGAATGAAATCAGCTGCTCCGGGGTACCATGGAAATAAATAAGCGAGGGATGTTCGTGAAACATGGCGCTTGACGTTGCCATGGCGACGACCCGGGGTCGGAAGCTGCCTTATTAAGAACAAGCTCCCTACTCAAAGGCAGGAATATTAGTTTAATATAATAAGATGATACAGTTATGCTCTACGTAACACATTGTTCTCTGCGTTTATGTTCCTTATTGGAACTAATGAACTGTGAATGCTTGCAAAATTACATTCTTGAGATAAGACGTGCTTGTAAATTTACAGGAGACTAGCAATGATAATATGACAGTTTTAAGTACCTACGTGATATCATTATCTTCGTATCAGTGTCATAAGTGGGGTAATTGATAAGAAACTGCAAAAATTATAAACCCATAACAAAACAACAAACGCAGAACGCTACAGAACGTTAGAATAGAACTTTACAAAAAAGCATTTACAAATTCTAAAATCAAATAAATGAAATTGTCTTCTTTAGTAAAATAAGTCTTCCAAGAAACTTGTTAAGTAAACAAACGTTTCCACTAGAACTATTTCTATCTAAATAAAGATATTTTCTCTTGTTCTCAGGCAAAGACAAACTTTTTGATAAAGACCCTCTTGTAGACATAAAATGAAAAAATAACCGAAGTTCTGTCAGGGGATTTATCTCGGTTCATGGGTGACGAAGTAAACGGACCGCGGTATGGGGGAAGGAGAACCCCCATTTCTCATGAAAGCGATTGAATTGGGACAGTTTCCTTTCATCAGAACCTCCCAGTTATTCCACAATAATTCACCGTAACGTACGAGTTTAGAAATTATATTTTCAACATACTTGCTCATAAAGTGAGCCTTATTACATCGATCTTAGGGCCATAAACCGAACTATAACACACGCGTGCATAATAATATTACAGTACTAGTTGCGTTATAGAATTATCCCTACATAGTTAAGTAAGTACCTTACTGCAAATTATATGCGAGTAAACTTTTTTGCGAGATGCGAGACTTTTCAATTTAACCGGGTAATACAATATCCCTACAAAGTTTACTTAGTACCTAACTGCAAGTTATATGCGAGTAAACAGAGCATTTTCAAATTTCACCGGGTAATAGGTTCAGTTCTTTTTTTGTAACAAAGAGGTTGTATACGGCTGAAAATCCATTTTCATGTCTCATATTCTGAAAGTAACTGCAAACTTGCCTAAAATGCGGGTTGAAAGTGGTATGTGGCGGCCCTAGGGCCGATATGAAATTTAAAAAAGGAATAGAAGGGGCCATGTCAAAATCTGAAATAGCATCTATACACGTTCCGATCCGACAGCCGATTTGGTCTGCTCCCAGACCAAATCTGCGCTAAACACGTTCCAATTGGAGCAGACCGAATCGTAGGTCGGATAGTAACATGTGTAGAATCTTTAAGCACAAAGTAACTACGCGGGCGGGCGGTCGCCCTAGCAGAGAGTCCGCTTAGAACAAAGTGCCATTTTCGTCACGCACACATAGACGTCACATATACAGGCAAAATGGGACAGTTTGGGACAGTACTCAGTCGCGAGTATCGCAAAGAGGTCAGTGATCGCAAGTTCCAAAGAGCATTTAATTGATCACTTCACGTCCGCGCCGCTACGTGTCACTGTGACACTTATTACCTATTTTACCATTAATTAACAAAAATTAATAACCAATATTATTACAGTTGCAGTGTATTTGGTTGTCTAAATACGACTAAAAACTGTGCATACACGTTCTTTAAATTTCCAAACGATATTGAAAGGTAAGTTATGTCAAACTGTTTTCTCTTGTTGGTAGGTGAGTATACCTAGGTACTTTTGGGACTAGCCGCTTTGATAACGACACATACACATTCATCTTATAGACATACACATTCATCTTATAGTTAGCTGGTTGTGGTAAAACGCCAGTAATTGGGTTCTATTGTCCTTATTTAGATGTTATAGTATTCTCAAAACTTCTTGGCGGTTCAGCGAACACAGCCACAAGTCATGTTGACGAATTTTCAAGTAAAAGTTGTCGTTGCATTTTCTTTTATTTTAGCAGTGTTATGAAATCCTACTTACATTTTAGAGACTTCAGTTATTAAACCCCAAATAACATTTTACTTGCAGTATTTTTTTTCATCTAAGCGCACGGCAGTGTGCCAGCCAAGTTCAGGAAAGGACGCCAATCAATAAATCCCAAATAACATTTCACTTGCAGTAAAGTTTTCTTTATCTAGGCGCACGGCAGTGTGCCTGCCAAGTTTGGGAGAGAACGCCAGTCATTATACTTACCCCAAATAACATTTTACTTGCAGTAAAGTTTTTTTTGACGCACGGCAGTGTGCCAGCCAAGTTCAGGAGAAAACGAACCACGCACGATTATGCGTATACCTATTTATTTTAACGTCTTAATCGTAGGAGTGCCATAGGCTATTTTCGTTGCAAAACTAACTAGTTCATTTTAAAAACGAATGATTTTTTTTTCAGACGAACCTTATGGATAAGTTTAATTGATCGAGAAGATGTACGCAACAAATGGTCAACATATCTTCGAGTTTGTGAGGCCCATTTCGAAACCAATTCTATAATCAAGACATCGAACCGAACTGTCCTAAAAAAGGCATTAGTGCCTTTTTCAGGACAGTTCGGTTCCCAAACTTTTGCTACCGGTCAAAAAAAAATGAAATGAAAAATCGCAAGCAACTGTGGAGACTAATGAATCTTGTACACAATATGAAAAAGTTAAATGTGACTCAAATTCACAAATAGCAACTCACGTTTCTGCAAATTCTCCCAGAAAAAGAAAGCTGAAAAACTATATTCTTGAGTGCAAGAAAAGACTATGAAGAACAGCTGCGCCAGAAACAAATATGAACCCGTTTACATCTCGATAGCGTAGCTTCTATGACGTTCACAAGTATTGTAAAAACCAATCTAAATTGAATAAACAAATTTGACTTTGACTATTAAACTACTTATATTTTTTTATTTACCTATATACGATAAATACACAACATAGGTATTTAAATACACTTTCTTGTTTTCAAAATAGTTACCACTATTGCTTGATACAGTTCTTGCGTTATAAAGGTTTTTCAATTTTTGAAGATGACAAGTTATAAATTCAACATTTAAGAAAATATTAATTATTTGAAGTGCTTGAACGAAACAATTTATGGAACTTGTAACCCATTTAGATTTCAACTATTTTTCGCTGAACTTGGCACCTTTTTTACCTTTATGTTTTCGTCGTACTTACTTAGTGCCTTTTTCACGTTTATGTTTTTAGTGGGATAACTATCACACCATATTTATATCTTGTTCATAGAGTACATTATAACATATAGGAATGGAATACATTACAACATAATAGGTACGGTATAGGTACAATAGGATCTTGTCTTCGTCGTGTGTGGCGTCGGGACTTTAAATGGATATTAGATGCTCTGTTTACCATCTAAGCAGCATCTAAGGCATGTAAACTTGTTACGATGTATGTATAAACGAATTTATTTATGTATGATTGTTAACTTTTACTACTTACTCCTTTTTAAATTCAGAATCAATACAGAAGCAACCCTAGTGAGTCAGACAAGGATAGGTATAGATTTTCAAAAATGGTGGGAGCGGTCCTTCTGTAAACTCTTTATTTTGTGCTTTAAGTATCTCTTTGGCGCTTTGGACATTTATTTACCAAAAGTATGCAGGCAAAGGCACAGAATGGTCTATACAGCCATGTTTTGCTATTAAATAAAATAATTAATATCGTAGAGTTATTATTTTAATATCTAAAACATTGTTTTTTTTTAAAGAATGCGTTTTTAGAAACAGATTAAACCAAATAAGTTATTATTAACATAAAAAATCAGGCTATTCATTTCATGGAATTGCATAGAGTACGGGTCAAACACCAAACAAGACTGTATGGATTTAGTTTCCCTTGCCTTCCCTAAAATAGAGAAAATGAACAAAAAAGTTATAGTCACAAAGTATACGGTTATAGTCTTTCGAAAATTCCGCGGCCATAGGAAAAATATTTTTTAGATTATTTCTGTTTATTTTTACTATCCTCATATTCGAAATGAAAAGTAGAGTGTTTACTTCGGGTGTATGGATCCATAACAGTCTCGAACTATCGGCGCCCTCACTTCGTTCGTGCGCCAAAACACTCGACTATTATGGGTGCCATACAGCCCTTGCTAAACAATCTACTATTACGTTTTTAGAATAAATAAATGTGTCCCTAATTAAGATAAAAAAACAAAATTAAGTATATTGTCATCAAATTATTTTTTCAACACACTTCCTCATAAAGTGAGCCTTATTTCATCGATCTTAGGGCCATAAACCGAACTATAACACACGCGTGCATAATAATATTAGAGTACTAGTTGCGTAATAGAAATTATCCCTACAAAGTTAAGTAAGTACCTAACTGCAAGTTATATGCGAGTCAACAGAGCATTTTCGATTTCACCGGGTAATAGATACAGTTCTTTTTTTGTAACAACAAAGAGGTTCTAAACGGCTGAAAATCCATTTACGTTTTTAGAATAAATAAATGTGTCCCTAATTATGACAAATAACATAATTAAGTATATTATTATCAAACTATTTATAACTAGCTTTCCGCCCGCGGCTTCGCCCGCGTGGACTACACTACGTCATCCCGCGGGAATGTGTTATTTTTCCGGGATAAAAATTAGCCTATGTTCCTCTCCAGGCTTCAAAATATCTGTATTTAAAATTTCAGCCAAATCCGTTCAGCCGTTTTTGCGTGATTGAGTAACAAACATCCAAACATCCAAACATCCAAACATCTAAACTTTCACATTTATAATATTAGTAGGATTCACAATAATTTTTTATTAAACATTTGCATTTTATCACTATTATTATAATTATTTTGAAGTAGGCTGTATGGCTGTATGTAATCAATCACCTTACATATGGCGCATGCAAAAAAACATGCGTGCTTTTTCCCTTAGCTAATATTAGGTTATTGTATGCAATAAATGTTTGTTTTTCCTCGCAAGTGTGTTGAAAAAGTGCTTAAACGTGCTTAAAAGTGTTATTAATATACTAATAATTCACAATAATTTGTTATAAAACATTTACATTTTATCACTATTATTATAATTATTTTTAAGTAGGCTGTATGGCTGTATGTAATCATAATCAATCACCTTACATTAGTTACATTTGGCGCGTGCGAAAAAAAAACTTGCGCGCTTTTTCTAATTATGTTATGTATTCAATAAATGTTTGGTTTTCCTCGCAAGTGTGTTGAAAAAGTGCGTATGAAACTCGTGAGCAACTTACTCACTAGACACTCGGCTGATTTACGCCCTCGCCTGCGGCTCGGGCTGCAACCCACAGCCTCGTGTATAATGAGCAACCTTAGCTCACTTGTATCATAATATACTATATTACCATCAAATGATTCCGTTGCGAAGTATCTTCACGATGAATTTAGTTTAAAATCTCCTTGTTGTTTGTGAGCTCGAGTTCGGTTCATTGACTTAAGTCCTTGTGTGGGTGTACATTTAAGGCCATAGGTTAGGTGAAAGTGGCGCCACTGTGAATTTTATTTAATACTATACCGCCCGCGGCTTCGCCCGCGTGGAATACACGACGTTATCCCGCGGGAATGTGATGTTTTTCCGGGATAAAAAGTAGCCTATGTTCCTTTCCAGGCTACAAAGTAAAGTATTTATGTCCCAAATTTCAACCAAATCCGTTCAGCTGTTGTGGCGTGATTCAGTAACAAACATTCAAACATCTAAACTATCACATTTATAATATTAGTAGGATTGTAATTCTAATACTTACACAATTTTAGTAAAATTTTACATGGAATTTTTAGGGCTCGTAGCAACCATAGTCTAGTATTTTTAGACGAATCATTACATTCCCTCCTCGTAGTCCCTGCTAGAAATAGATTATAGCTAGCAAAAATGCTAAAAGTGGCCATTTTTGACACATTTGCTACCTATCTACTTAGTTCTACGAATGACTTTGAGGGAATGTAGCAATACCTTCTAAATATCCATGTAAAGTTTTATGAAAATCCTTTCCTGTTAGCAACTTATTAAATAAAAACCTCTGAGGGCGCCACTTTCGGCTAACCTATCCTACTTCCTACTAATATTATAATTGTGAAAGTTTAGATGTTTGGATGTTTGTTACTTAATCACCCCAAAACGGCTGAAGGGATTTGGCTGAAATTTTGAAAAGAAAAGAACAAAGGCTACTTTTTATCCCGGATAAATAGCAAATTCCCGCGGGATAACGTCGTGTAGTCCACGCGGGCGTAGCCGCGGGCGGAAAGCTATAATAAATCTTTTAAGTAAACAAACTAACCCCAAAGTCGTTACGTTTAGTTCAAGAGTTGTGTACACCATAATTACGTACCTATAGGTAAAAACCCTTCTTCCTCAGAGTACTTTCCATCTAATTTACTACCTAGTAAATGACGATGCTAATATTGTTGTATAGAAAACATACGAAATCTAATTTATTATTCCTTTAGATCTATTACAGGATGGTAATTTTCCTTTTAGATACGATGAAATTCCACGAGACCGTAGGCGTCAGGCAAGCTTCATACGGCAGGCTTAGTACTATTTTAATAACGTTTTGTATTCACATATCACTCCTCTGAGAACGTCTGGAGGTCATATTATATGTATTAGTTGTGAATTATATTTAAGTAGTGTTATTTCATCATCACAGATGGACCAACTTATTTTATCAACAGCTGTGAGATGTTAATGTAGGTACATCAAACTCGTGGTTGCGTTGCGTATTAATCACATATTTGTATGTGATGTCTATGACATTGCAATACGTACGTTGTAATACGTAAACAAATACATTTCGTCAATCAAGCACGAATAATTGTAATTGAACAAATAATGATGAATGGGTTTGTACCAATTTGTAAGTCGGTAATTGCTGACGCGCAATGCAACGCAACACATTGACGCATGAAAGGCGATGCGTAGCCGTGAAATACGTACGTGGTACGTGGTTTACACTGCATTATTTGAACCAAAAGCCATTATGTAATCATTTACTTCCTAAGGTTTCTTATCAATATCCTCATAGTTATACACACAAATATTACGTGCGTCCGTCGATGTTGTGTGCATTAAAATTCTTCATCAGAAATGTTTACTAACTGCTCTGAATATTTGGAGCATTTTCATGAAATATTACGTTCTCAGTAGATCGACCACGAACGCTAAGATTATTTGGCAAACTTCCAAAGTTGCGAACTTGGTGAGTTCCACTGCAGTTTTAGAGGTATAACCTTGATAACCGTTGGCGTTGGCTTGCGAATTTGGCAGGTGTTGAATAATCTTATCTTATTTAATTGAAACACAGTAACAATATGAGCTCATATAATTATCTTGATCCAATCCTATCACGTTGATGGACGGAATTTTACGCATATAGCGTCGTCTTTTGTTCCCTGTCTATATTCTATTGTTACTTCTGACATGTTTTTATAAGTATCAAATATCTTTAAGACACAAGATACTACCGGTGTTATATTTTCTTTTGTTGCCATCCTAACCTATGTTGGGTTGGGACTATGCGACAAGACAAGAGAGGATCCCTATTCCGAATCAGTGTTATAATCAAATTCACTTGTATCGTATTAGAAGCACTCAGGCATTTCGTCAAGGTCAGTGAAACGTTCAGCAAAAAGCACAATGACACAGCTCTCTCTAAAGTTAACAAATTCTTACATGGTTGATGTTTCGCTGGGTGTCGCGTCGCGCTAGGAAGACATTGTTACGTATTGTGAATTGAATCGAAAACAGTTGAAGAATGTAGCACGGTAACAATGCAGTCATTGTGTTGTTTGATTAGTGAATAAACCGAGGGCGGTCGTGTGCACCGATCACGACTTTCAGATCTCACGCCAACATTTCCCAGAGCTCGGAAATTGTGGACTGTATTGCAAAAAAATAAAAGAGCATCTATAAAATTCCTCCACTACTAATGCGTTTATTGCACTGCACTGACTTACTTTTTTGTGTATGTATTTAAATCGTCGGCGAAGAATGAAAACCTCGAAAATCCTCTTTTGTCTAAAATACTTTTTTGCCGTTTCGCAAAGAAAACCTCTTATAACCTTTATTCTAAGCTTATACTTAACACAACTTTATCTCACGTGTACTCAGTACTGATGAACTAGGTGTTATTGTTGATCGAAGGTACTCATACAAAAAATTTCAGGTGATGTTTCTTTCATCCCCTGTATAATTTGTCTGAAAAAGTTTACTAGATTTTACTCTTCGCCGACGACATATAAAATTTTGACTTCAAATTGCTTTATTTTCATAGATCAACTAAGTATTGCAAATGTCAGTTCTTGCACGTGACAAAGACAAGCCTGAGCCTGGCAACATTCAATAAATCGACATAAAAACTTTGTGCCACGTCTCTAACAATGGCCCGGTGTGCCAGGCAGGAAGTGCGGCTGCTTCGCTCACAGCTGTCACTGAACCGAACGCGTTTACGTTTGACATTGAACCCTACCTGTATCGGCGGCCATTCAAATTCAACGTTTATTTTACTAACGATTATTAGTGACTTTTTCTATCCACAACGGGGTAGCAGTTGGCCATCATCACACCTGATGTTAGAGATGATAAGGCGGAAGGTGGAACCGCACTACTCCCGGAATCCTTAATCACTGAGGAAATGGCCATCGTTGTTATGGCGTCAGACTTAAAATGTTATGGTATTGCTTTTAATCAATAAAAAGTATGAAAAAAATAATAACAAACAGTGCTCATAAGTGCTATTGTTAAAGTGTGTATACTTTAAAGTAATTGTATAAGAATACCATAGGTACATCACCCAATTTACATTAGGAGATCTATTTTCGAACTATACAAAATTCAGTTATGTAAAGTCCATCCGGTGTTTACGTGTGGGAATGTATAATCGTTTCTCATTCCGGTTTTATTACAAAAGTTGTTTTAACGTAAACCACAGTCTGCAAGAAGAGTTTAAAAATCTCATCGCAGTCGTGATTGCGTAGTTCATGGTTTAACGTTAAACTGCTTGAGTGCGTGCATGTGTTTGGCTGCGGTTGGCAGCAGACGGGCGGGCGCGGTATTTCATTTCATATTATTACGACTCCACTTGGCGGTAGACTTTCATCAGTAATGAGGGTGCAGCCAGTACGCCCCGACCGCAACGTATCGCAAAACGAAATCTCCTACAATCTCATTATGAACTTCAACAATTTTAAAACCAAATTGAACTCTTTAAACTAACGTATTGATGATTAAATCTATAGGGTATGGAGTTAGTAGTTCCGTCGCTCTTCTTGACTTGACTGATCGTTGTGAAACGTCTTTATTAACGACATCTCACTTGTTCCGAGAGAAAAGCCTTTTGATTGCGATTACACGGTACAATAGTCGTGCGTGAGAGTTACCCGCGATGTATTGTGCCATTAAATTTATTATGTATTACAGCGGCGGCGGCGCACCGTAACGCTCTATTTACTCGGCGGTAACAATAGAAACTAATAATGATCATTCAGTATTAATTGCTCATTGCTTGCCTCAGCTAGACTGTTTGCAATACTTTATCGTGTCATGATCATCGGAGTTTACGTGCGCGCACAAAGCGCAGCGGAAGCGTACAAAAAAAACTTGAAAGTTCTTTTCGAATTGATGGTATTATCGTGCGCATTTGTATACGTTGCAAGCTCGTAAGGTCGTATTATTATTCACGTGGCGGCGCGCCCGGGGCGGGCAGGCTTCACAAAATGGCTGCCGGAGCCCGGAGGCGCTGGGGCCGCGCTCGGATCGGAGTCGTGACCGCCAGGAATCCACGCGCTCGTTCGAACCCTCATCAATTATGCATGAATGCGGCCGAACGTCCATGTTTACTCTCCATGAGACAACAATTTATTGCGTCGTGCGGTTTTTGACATTCGATCGCGGACCGGTCTTACTGCGATGACGAAATGCGATTCACCAAACGTTTTAAACAAATAATTCCAAGAATAGTTATATTCTGTTTGCAAGATTCGAGCCTAAACTCGTGACTGGCCATATCTACTCATTATGTTAATCTTTGCGTGCATTGTTTGAGAACTTGGAGATATAAATATAACGCATTGTCTTCTCTGGGCGAACATGAGTCGTCCTCTGAGGGTAATAATTATTCATATTGATTGCATCAGGTCCGCGAGGAATTAATTTAATCGTATTCGTATCGCAACGCAACTGTCTACGAGACGCAGCTGTACAAGCTATCGATAACACCGAATGAATAACTCATTGTTCCTCGCGAGTGGCTCGCCTACGACGTAAAATATTTTGTTTTCCCGATTATACATTCGTTTATGACTTTATTGTGTGCAATTGATATGAAAAGTGAGGTATTTCACAACTAGTCATAATGATTACGTAATCTATTAATTTATCTCTTTTGAAACTTAGAAATGAAGTAGGTACTTAAAGAATAACGTTGGAATTTCTCGGTGTTTCTCGTTCAAGTACTTAAATGGTTTATAATTTGATAATCCTTCAACGGAAGGGTTGAGAATCGGGCACGTGCCGTCTTAAATTACCCTACGACAAAACGTTTCTCAACAAGATAGTGTAATGTAATCAATATTTAATTAGAGAGTCGGTGTGGCAGGGAGACATGTCCCCCTTCCCTCGTGTAGCTGTCGGAGACTGTTGCGAGTTCTCCCACGCAGTCGTGTCGTGTCGTGACTCGTGGCCTCCGGAAATCGCAACAACAGTTCTTTAAACATCCAAATGACACCATAAACGACACGACGAACCGCCCCAGCTTTAATCACCTGGCCTTATGATAAGGTAAATAACGTTGAATTTTGAATGCACCGGTTAGCATCCTTTTCAGTATCGCCATATCGTGTCGTTTAAACATAGTCGTTAGTTCAGTTGACACAGGTTTTCACTGTCGACAGATAACAGCTGATGGGTTAAATTTCTTTGTTACCTATTATTTATTGTGGTTGGTTACGTTACAATCTTCTCTCCTCTTACGTCCAGTCATAATCACTACATAGTATAAAACAAAGTCGCTTTCTCTGTCCCTATGTCCCTTTGTATGCTTAAATCTTTGAAACTACGCGACGGATTTTGATGCGTTTTTTTTTAATAGATAGAGTGATTCAAGAGGAAGGTTTATATGTACTTTTTATCCCGATATTCCCACGGGAACGGGAACCACGCGGGTGAAACCGCGGGCGGACGCTAGTAATAAATAAGCGTTGTAGGTATAAATCTTTTATAACCCTGAAGGTATCCGTTTTACCTACTTATATTCTATCGTATAAATGAATACCTACTTCGTGTTACCAATTTATTAAATGAGCGGAGATACGTAATCAATCAAGTAATCGAGTAATCCTTCCGTTTTTATAATAAACTAGCTTTTCTCCCGCGGCTTCGCCCGCGTGGTTCCCGTTCCCGTGGGAATATCGACACGACACGACGTTATCCCGCGATGCCCGCGAGCCTATTCCTCTCCAGGCTACAATGTCTTTGTGTCCCAAATTTCAGCCAAATCCGTTCAGCCGTTTTGGCGTAAACTTTCACATTTATAATATTAGTAGGATTGAGGATGTGGCGCGATAAAATTCTCTAGACTCGTAATTATGTAAATAAATAAAATTGTTCAGGTTATTTTTGGAGTGCAAATTACATCAAAATAATATACTTAAGTACCTACGTGTATGTTAAGGAAAATTTTCGGTTGTTTACGTATGTGCGTCAAGTTAGCAGCCTCACAACAGAATTAGATGGTTTTGATTATGTCAAAAAATACTGTATAAATAGTGTTAAATAGTGATGTATATTAAATAAATAGTGTAACTTTGATTCAAAAGATATTTGAGTATCTTAGTGAGGCTGCTAACTTAACGTCAAGTTAGCAGTCACCTCAAGAAATACAGTTCGTATCAATGTGATTTATATGTCAAAAAATACTGTATAAATAGTGTATCGTAAACGCAAAATTTCAAAAGTAGTGCTTTAATACAAGCCGAGATGTTAGGGTCTCTAAGTGGGCTGCTAACTTGACGTTTCTTGCGATGGAGATTCCAGGGAAACAGGTACGAGTTTTAAATAAATAAATACTTGAAAAATTACTGTGTGAAATAGTGAATCTTATGATATAAATAAAAAAAGAATTCTTCTTTGCTATTTTCAAAAAATCTAATGTTAACTTCTACCATACATTCGAATTTAGGTACAGTCGTGTACAGTTTTCTTTAGACGTACTGATATTGTCAAATTTTTTATTCATTTTAAATGATACATAATCTATCGTATCATCATCATTTCAGCCGTACGACGCCCACTGCTGGGCATAGGCCTCCCCCAAGGATCTCCACAACGATCGGTCCTGCGCTGCCCGCATCCAGCGGCTTCCCGCGACCTTGACCAGTAGCCCGATTCTCGTAATATAAACCGTGACGATATCGTAGCGATTTAGTCGTTGAAACCATATTCGTATTCACAACTGTCGATAGAACTTGAGCGGCAGCGATTCTATCGAAGTGTCGTCGAAGTGTATTCTGGTACATTAATCGTCCTTCAATCGTTTCAAAACGATAACTCGAAGGTATTCTACTATTTAGATGACCTTTGTTTCGATCGGATTTCAACGACTAAACGTCAAAATAAGCGATCCAAGTGTCGTTGGACAAAAGTTCAATTAGCTGGAACTTTTGTATGTGAAAAATAAGCTTGGGGCTAGCATATTTGTTATTATTTCTTTTTTATTTTATTTAATAAACTTTTGTACATAATACATAGGTAATGTAATATACAAGGCGGACTTAATACTAAAAGTATTTTTTGCCAGTCAACCGTTGGGAAACAGAAAACAATTAAAGCGGTACAAATTATATAATTATCTATAAGTAAGTACTAATATTATAAAGAGGTAAGATTTGATTGTTTGTTTGTTAAATTGTTTTCATCGAATAGGCTCCGAAACTACTGGACCGATTTAGAAAATTCTTTGATCATTAGAAAGCTACATTCGTTCAGGTACCACGCGGATGAAACCGCGAGAATCCGCTAGTATATTATAAACAAACAAAATATACAAGCTACATAATCGACGCAAACAGCGTAAACGGAGAAATAAATTGAGAGCTGCAAGATGGGACGCTTCCGAAACGCCGGAGAGATTTCAAAATTTTGGTACAAACACTCATTTATTATTTATTATTTATTATTTATTATTTATTATTTATTATTTATTATTTATTATTTATTATTTATTATTTATTATTTATTATTTATTATTTATTATTTATTATTTATTATTTATTATTTATTATTTATTATTTATTATTTATTATTTATTATTTATTATTTATTATTTATTATTTATTATTTATTATTTATTATTTATTATTTATTATTTATTATTTATTATTTATTATTTATTATTTATTATTTATTATTTATTATTTATTATTTATTATTTATTATTTATTATTTATTATTTATTATTTATTATTTATTATTTATTATTTATTATTTATTATTTATTATTTATTATTTATTATTTATTATTTATTATTTATTATTTATTATTTGTTATTTATGAAAGAACGATCTAATCTAAATAACCTGAAAGAATACAACTAAAAATCTTTACATATCAACGACATTTGAGGAGTTGTACCTTCCATCACCAGCTCATCAGCATGTGATGATGACTACCAGATGCAAATACTTAAAAAACTTTAGAAAATCTTTAAAATACGTAAATTACCATAAAATTTACGGGTTTTCCTCGATTTCCCCTGGATTCCACCATCAGATCCTAACTTGGTAACAATGTGACTACCTCAGGAGTTTACTCTTTCGAATAAAAAAATAATCATTGAAATTGGTCAATAGTTCGCGAAGATATTGACGTGTAAAGCAGGAACTACCAGTCAAAAACTATGTGTTTTTTCAGGATTGTGAAAAAACTACTGAACTGACTACTTTAACTTTTTCATGATACCACACATAAACTACCTACCTATTTTCTTTCAGATAAAAAAAGAATTATTAAAATCGGTTAACAACTGGCGAAGTTATGGTAAAACATACATAAAAAAATACTGTCGACTTGAGAACCTCCTCTTTTTTTGAAGTCGGTTAAAAAGTGGGTAGAAATATATTTGTTTAAATACCTAATCAATAGCATTAAACCGATTATACGTATGTATTGACACAATCAAAAATATATATTTCACTTTTTTGCTCGATAGTACGCACTTCACGATTGAAATAAAGTTTGAACCTTATTACTAAGGAGCAAAGTTCAACATTGATCGTCAGCATATATTCAGATTATTATGTAGAAGTTTACATTAGATTTTTTGAAAATAGCAAAGAAGAATTCTTTTTTTATTTATATCCTAAGATTCACTATTTCACACAGTATTTTTTCAAGTATTTATTTATTTAAAACTTGTACCTGTTTCCCTGGAATCTCCATCGCAAGAAACGTCAAGTTAGCAGCCCACTTAGAGACCCTAATATCTCGGCTTGTATTAAAGCACTACTTTTGAAATTTTGCGTTTACGATACACTATTTATACAGTATTTTTTGACATATAAATCACATTGATACGAACTGTATTTCTTGAGGTGACTGCTAACTTGACGTTAAGTTAGCAGCCTCACTAAGATACTCAAATATCTTTTGAATCAAAGTTACACTATTTATTTAATATACATCACTATTTAACACTATTTATACAGTATTTTTTGACATAATCAAAACCATCTAATTCTGTTGTGAGGCTGCTAACTTGACGCACATGTTTACGTTTGTAAATAGTTACGGAGTAACGTTGTATCATGTGTATTTTTTATTATAAGCTCCGTGTCTTCGATTAAACAATAATTTTGTTAGTTAACGACGAATAGATAACCTCCTCCTTTTCAATTTTTGAAGTCGGTTAATTAAAATGTGTATGAACTTTGATACTTTTTACGTTAAATGTAAAGGAAAGTTACGTAAGTATTGACTTTATTTTATTGGCTTTGATATTTAGAATAACAATTAACAATTATGTTTAAGTAATCATTTTTTACCCTCATGATTACGAGTATACTCTAGAAGTCGTAGAACTTACGATACGAACAAGTCATTTGTCGGTAAGGAAGAAGGACATTTCGTAACGGTTTTATAGTGAAATATGATCTGATCAGATACGATTAGAAGAACAGTTATGTAACCCGATAGAAGAAGTATGACTTGTATTTGTGTTTCTCAAGGCAAAGTTCCACCGTATTCGTAAACGTTGTTTAAACAACGGATAACGGCTCGTTATCAAGTGGCGCAACCAGGTTATCGACTAGCTTGTCTTATCGACTGCCGTGTTTGTCTCTCTTATCTATAAATTCCCTGCGTCTCACTATCATTGTTATCATAACGCATAAAGCGGTGTATTGTTTGCAAAGCACATATTTTAGTGTCACTAATAATGTCAAACCGGAATTCAAAATGTGATAATGAAAATCAGGTTAGTTCTCTTTTAACGGTTTCTTAATTACCATATTCATTATGGTTACGATATTTGAGTTGGATTGGAAGTTTAGGTATAATTAAGTAAATATGAGGTGACTAGTAAGCATCGAATTTAAAATTATGAGCAATGAAACCTATTAAGTACTTAAAGTGCCAATCTAGTCGCGCCAGTGCTTAAACAATCCATGTTCTTTTTTCGCATTGGTGTGCGAATTACTTAGTATTTTGCGTGCAACCGCTAACTCGATTAGTACAAGGCCAGAACAAGGTATGTGACCTCTTTGCTTGTTTTAACAAAAACGGGTTTTGCATCACTATTCGCCCGCGTAGGCATCCGGTTCGGTTGCCGCCGACCAAACGCACGTAAAAAACCATTAAAAACAGGCCATTGAAAATAAATAATTGATGTGAGCACTTAACAAAAAAGTAATTACCTTTTTATAGACTCATCCACCACGGTTGTTGTTCTTTTTTTCGTAGGAAGAGCTCTGTAACTGCGTAATGTTAATGTTACATTAGTGTATTAATGCCTTGTTTGTTAAAATGTTTTTTTTTATTGTTTATGATATGACTTTGTGGCTTGGGTATTCTGGCCAGCTTTTTTGTAAATAAAACTTTTTAGAGGCGTGTGTGTTTCTATTCAAACAACATGTCGCCTTTGTTTGGCACCATACATTACTTGGAAACACTAACGGAATATTTGTAAGTAGGTATTTATTCTCTTTGTGTGTTAAAGTGTTATTTATAACGCAAACTCGGAACGCATAGCTGTCACGGAATTGTTGGCATTTTGCCAAATCGTTAGTGCTTTGTAAAATTTGCTCGGTATGTTGGTCAACGATCGGTATTTGTTTATCATTTAATTTTTTTGCTTCGCTGTTGAATGAGGCAATAACTTTAAATAGGTTCTTACTTTTTTTCTTTCAAGGTGTAGGTAAGTATGTGGTTTGACTTAAATATCATTCATTTATAGAACATACATGTTTCTGTAGGTATCTGTAAAATCATCAACTTATCAAATAGGTACCTAGGTAACTGATTAAAATTTCAAAGAAATGGTGAATTAGCTTAGCTGTAATTTAATGCGGATTCTAAAACCATTACCACCTAGGTAATGGTAGGTGGTGGTGGGATGTTCGTACCACTAATCCCTTTGTGGCCAAAACCGATACAGTGGCCAAAACCGTGGCTTCTGTTCTGCCCTACTACCTACCTAATTCATTTGTCGCAATAAAATTAAAAAAGAAGTAAGTTCTCTTATATAAGTTTCATACAGACAGCCTCAATTTCTTTGTTGGCAGTAAAAAATATCATTATGGGCGTTCGTGAGCAGCGTTTCGTTACGTTAGGCGCATTATCGTGGTTATCGACATCTGCCCTTCCTGTCCTGCCTGTTGTTAATAATTCGTTTGCTGTAGTATACCTACAGACTACAGACAGACTACACTACACGACTACTGCAACGACATCAGGTGCTTGATGTATACAGCGGGGGGCTCCCTTCTCCCCTTCCAGCCTCCCTTCACCCCCGCGCAGCCGTTCACTTGTTGCTACGCTGCCTGCTACGTAGTCGTCGCCGCGCGAGACTGGCGCTACCGCTCCCCGCGCCCCTTCCACCACCCAACGTTTCCCCTCATTTCAGTTCTTTGTGCGCCACAGAAGTTAACGCTTGTCTGTGCAACATTGCAACGAAACTTAGACGCGAATCTTCATAGATATCATAGCCGACTGGAAGTGGTGCGAGAGTGACGAAGTCAACATCTGACCTCAACCGAATCTAGATTGCATTTTCGAGGACATTCCCAAGGATTTGCAACAAGATAAGGAGCTTTCCTAAGAACAGGATCAGCATTTTCCTGTGAAATCTGTGATAGTGACTCAGAATTTGTGCTAATTTTATAAGAAATAGTTTGTGTCTATAACACGAGTGAGAAGTATTTGGTGGTTGAAAAGATAGATTTCAAGTCTTCGCATTCAAAATCGTCTTGGCGATTGAAAGAATAACGTATTTTCAAGCTAATAGAAGAGTGAGTATTACGTTATTGCAAATTATTTTATCGATACCTACCTACAATCTTTATTATTAAATATTATTATTTCGCCAATAATGCGTAGACTCATGAGGTCATGAAGCATGTCCTTGGTAAATTCTTATGGATGGAAGCAAGTGTGGTCAGTACTTTCATTTATCAATCTAGGTACCTAATTCTAACGTACTAGGTAGGTGTGTAAATTACTTGCGCATTTAATGGTAAGTAGTGAATTCTGTTACCTAAGATAAATATGGTTACCTACCTACTTTAATCTATCCACAATATTCTATTTTCCCAAAATATCGTATCGTCATCAAATTGTCCTAGCGTCAATAACCTAGCGTTCGTTCATTTGTTTACTGTGCTATGTCTGTGTCTTTCTTTGTTCGGTACCTACATAATTTATGCCGTTTGTGTGCCTTCTATATTGGATATTGGTCCCTAATTTTTATAACACTCTCCTTCGATCAACAACTTCAACAAGTAGGTACCTATTAGATGAAAAGCTCACGAACTAAATCAAAACTTTCTATGGCACCTTTAACGGAGAAAAATGTTAATAACGTTACGATCTTACGTCATACATAAATGACGGGAACTACTTATAAATGAACCTACTCGCAAGTGGCTCAAGTGGGAGTATAGTCGCTCGGCCGTGTTTGTCACTCCAAATAGGTCGTCTATGTACACTCAGGGACAAATTCGGTGAACCACTTCTTCCTTCTTTTCGTGTGGCTGGTGCCGGGTGCTGGACGCGCAGATCCTTTTACTACTTGGGTACCTTTTAGTACTATGTACTATGCATAAACAATGAGGAATAGCGACTGCAAACGAACGGTGAGCAGCCAGCCACACGAAAAGAAGTAATAAGTAGTTCACCAAATTTGTCCCCGAGTGTACCTACCTAGGTGTTATTGTTGATCGAAGCACTCGTCACTGTCATTTGTTTCGAATTCCAAAGAAAACTCATTCTGACCTCATTTTGTAAGCGAACAGTCAATTGTTTCCTACCAGGGCAATTACGCCTATAGGTACACGAATTACGAATCTAGCAGCAATTTGAACCACAATTAAATATGTAGCAGAGCTAAGATGTGTGTTTTTCGTAATATCAAATTCAGAAAGTTAAGGTCACAGGGACAAATATATAGTAAGTAGGTGTGTGTTATGGCGATGTTGTCAGGGGAATCAAGAATTCCAGTCACGAACCATTGGGACGTGTCGTGAGATAGGGGGAAGATTGGCCGCTCGCCTCCTCCGTGGCTTTCAATAGCTAGCATGTTGCGCAATTTACTGCACGCCGCCTGTCGTGATGTTAACTACGCTATATCTTCAAGGTGGTATTGCATTTGAAGTCACGATAGCGTATTATGGGCTTAAAACTTTACTAGGTAGGTGTTATTTAAGTAGGCCAAGTTGATAGATTACTTAGATTTGTAGTTAAATGATAACCCGCCTCCCCCCCTGATTTTTCAGCTTTTAGGGGACTTGGGGAACTGGGTGAAATGGTCCCGACCTAGGTGACTGCTCACCCGTCCGGCTTGGCTCGCGTTCCCCCTATAAATAATAATAATAATAGATTTGTAGTTCGTATATCCTTAACTTTGATAAAACGTTAATTAACTGTGCAAATGTTGTAAGATGTGCCTAATTTACTGTCTTAGTACCTATTTCCTTTCTTTCAAAGTGAAAACCGGAAGAAAATCCTTATCTATATGGAAAATTTACCGGCGGTTTCTCTTTGTTCATGTAGTTTTCCCAAACTGACACAATATTGATTTTGATAATAACAGTTATTGTTACACAAAATGGGCGTTATTCCAGGATAATTGCTTTATTGCAGCAGTACCGAGAAAGCTTTGTTACTGCTAAATGTCCTATTAACGGTTGTTGGCCGAGTGGAAGTGTTTCATTACACGGTCGGCGACTTGCCGCGCTCTACTGGCTTTAACGAGATAGCTACGACTCGCAAACACCACCGGATAGAGTAGTGATTGCTTATTAAGAGATTATTTGCTCTATACTGTTTCGAATTATCTGATTAGATGTGCTACGATTTATCTTCTTTTATCTTTCGACAGTAATGGCATAACGTTGTAGCTTTTTCCTTCACAGATATTTTTATCATCGGCTAACGAACGATAATAGACATGAATTCGTACAGTAGTTAGGGCACTGAATACTAAACTTAATGATACGTGGATGGATAGGTTAGGTACTAAGTGGTATGATTGATTGCTATGGGTCACGCGGCCGACGGACTCTTCGTAATCAATGACCGCTTTCTGTTTAATATAGGTAAGTACGTGTAAATATACGTCCAGCCGCTCTGATGACTTCGACCTCTTGACCGCATGTCCGTAGTTCGTTAGAATGTTTATTCGAATCGAACAGATACGTTCTTGTTCTGCTCAGTAAGCAGTTAGCAGTGTTTAATGACCGAATGACGTAATATTTAATGTCATGTCGGTACATAGGTACTTGCGGTTTAGCTATTCCGAGAAGACCTACATAGTTAGCTAATGGCACGGCAAACGGTATTGCACTAAAATGAATAATTCAAAACCACGCGACGGGGAATTGCGTATGCTGATTTGCGGTTTTAATACAAGATCGTCACAATAGGTTGTTTAGGTTTACGTTGGCATTTGCAAATGTGAGAACACTACCTACCAGCAGTGATTCAAATAAGTGGGTTTTTGTTGTTGTTATGATTTGATGGTGGTGATGGATGTATTCCACGAGGTGCAGTAGGGAGGGAGAAGGTAGGTTCGTTCGTGCAGTTGCGCTCAGTTTACGGATGTAGCAGCCGCCCTTCATGCATAATTCAAGCGGTCGTGGTAGGATTTACTGCCTCCCCGCCCGGCGCTGGCTGGCGCGCTCTGCTGGCTCTATTTCAACTTTTTGCCCTTCCTTTCTACCTAATGAAAACCTCTTACCGGTTCCTTTAGCGTTTGTCTTGTCAATCAGCGTCGTCGCGGCGGCTCGTCGAGCTTCTCACAGAGTTATTTGTTGCTCTATTGTCCCTGCCCGCTGATCACTGTCGCATTGTTTCTCCACTTTTGTTTACATTCATTTCAATGGTCGTTTGTTTGTAAAGAGACGAAGTTTGTTTTCTGCTATTCTCGTGTTCTTGAACATTGTTAGAAGATAAAGTTTGTTAAATTTCTCGTTATCGAATGCAACTGTTTACTAATTGTGCTAAAATTGTAATCAATATTGACTCGGTTGGGTTGATAACATTGCGTTCATGCTCATTTCGACTTATTACCCCAAGAGCTATCCGATATTTTTGTAAAAAATTCAATAACAGGCCAAATTTTTGTAAACGGCCCTTAAATATAATTTTAAGAGACTATATTTTGGAATCCAACATAATATCGCATTGGAAGGTATAAAAAAAAAGTTATATCCCGAAAATGGTGCAATTCTTTCAGCAAATATGCTATCACCAATTTTATAGTTAACATGTGTTTATGTTCACCATATCTAAGCACCAAAGTCGAAATCCATAAAGATATAAAACGGGAAACTAATACTTTAGGAAGAAGTCGGTTGTTTCTGGTAGCATTTTTAACATAGGTGTAATGCCAATTTGAGTTTACGTAGAGAGTTTTTTTTAAAGTTTATTTGTTTTTCATTTACAAATATAGGGGGATTATATCATTTTACGAAAGATAATAATAAATGTATTCAAATGTAAAGTGAATAACACTTATACCATTTTTGCCTATTTTTTATAGATTTTTTAAAGCTTTGTATTTGTTTTTTTTTAATGTCGCTGTCATAAATATTGATGGATTAATAATGAATTATTTATTAAACTAGATAATCTAATTTTCAATGTTAAGAAATTACTGATATAGAATTATTGTTGAGTCTCCATAGAGCGAATTAGTTTGGCTCTCGGGCTATATTGAATCTGTTTTGAACTGGTAGCTAATTAAGTTCGCTTCTGAGTGTCTCCATTATACATATTAGTGCAAAAAGCGCAGTTCATGCGGATTCATTCCATGTTTGATCGTATAGTTTCTCAAAAGTGATCCGCTAAAGGCAAAAAATTCCGCAACCGGTTTCACTGGATACTGGATACGGCCCGCATAACTCGCCCAGTGTTCCCCAGTGCACTGGACCGCGTCACATTATCATGCCATTACCCGCGCGCCGCGCCGCGATAACCATCAGCTCACAATAGTGTAGGTACCTACTCTCTGCTCCACACTTCACTGCACGTTTGTTTATGAATAGTTAATGCGATTATGTAAATGCGGATCCTCGTTAACGACGGCTCATTAAAATTCCATTGTAGTGCTCTCGACACGCAAACTTTTATTTAGGCTAGGCAGTCGTGTTGAATTCTTTAAGTAGGAATGCTGATGTTATTATACTTTTTGCACTCTTTATTATGCTTTTAAGATGTTTTTTCTCCATAGGTGGTCACGTTCCTCACGGTACATTGTTTTTACTTGTTTTCTTACACGTGCCGCCATCACTATTGAACGGTTAAAGGAAAAGCGGAACTATTGAATAGGATCGGTGGAGTTTACCACATTACCTTTGAATTATCATTCTAAATTGTAACCATTCCATAATTCTAAAGATAAAGTTAAATGTTATTGAAAAATCGACCCGTCTCCTTCGATCAACAATAACACCTCGAAATCTCACGAAGTTTTCTAAATAAGTAGGTACCTACCTATGTCATTTTCAATTTTTCAATAATAAAAATTGCATTGTGATTGTGAATGCGTGAGTGAATGTAAAAAAGTAAAACTTTAAATAACAAAGTTAAAGATTTACAAATAAATAACTTGACTCAACCACATAGCTCACTATGAATCAGAGATTGTGTTATTCGAAGAATTCGTTTTGTACTGTATCAAGCTCAGCTCAGTAATCATTTATAGCCCATCTATTTTACGTAATCCGTATAATTGTCGACATAAATTGTAAGTTCCTGTCACTTCGGCCTCGTTTCAAAATTGCGCCAAACGTCCGTTCAACTGTTGGATATTGGCTGAGTTATGATGGCGGGTGTCCAACGCCATTCACTAGTGGCATGCTGGGCCTGCGACTTGCCAACATCATCCGACTCATGAAATATTTATCTCCTCCCCGCTTCCCCTTCCGGCGAGACGTATACTTTATAATTATATTATATTATACCATCGAAGTCAACTGAATAGTCTTGCCACGATTTTTGAAGCCAAGGTCCGATAATCAGCGTTGGGGTGTGAAAGTACGGATTAGTGAGACCTTCAGGTTTGCGTATAAAAAACGCCCTCATTGAACGATTACACTGCTACCTTCTTGTAATTACTGTTGCGACATTCTGTACTATTTCTTGTATGAATTATACTGTAGGTAGAACTCCAAAATAAGACGCCAGTTTAATTTACGTTCATTGCGAATGACAGTGTTAAAATGTTGATGACTCTCCTCAAACGGCTACGTGTCGCGTCCGCATACAATACATATTTTTGTGCAGCCGAGTGGGCGGCGTGTGAATGAGCCCGTGTTGGCGTCAGCCCAAACGTGTCGACGGCGGAGCGCGGTGTCAGCGGATTGACAATAACCAGCTGATATAAGCGAAACATGACAGTTAGAAATCGGATCCGTGATTATGAAAAATGACAGCTTTCGCTAACACAGTTCTACTTATATATTTTATACTGAACAATGTTCTAATGATATCTTTCTATTGTTTCAGGTGTCGCCGAAAGTGTGAGTGCAAGTGATGTTGTCGAAGTCAGTGAGGAAAACGACAAGTGTGTGAAGCAAGAGGAAGTGAGCACACCAGCGGTGGTTACAAACAGTGAGATTGAAGTGAGGAGTGAAGTGAGTGGCGGTGCGAGCGCGGATGGTGTTGTTAGCGCCGTGGCCTCAGAGGAGGACGACTGTGTGATAGTGTGTGCGCGAGATGCGGACGATAGGTCCGACTCCGGCGTAAGTGGGGTGCGGTCCGGTGGGTCGGCGAGCTCTTTGGAGGACCGCGAGTGGCGCGGCATGGCGCACGGTTATGGCGGCGGCCCCCCTCCGCCTCTGCTGCACCTGCCCCCGCCGCCGCCCGCGCTCTACGCCAACGAGCTGCTGTGGAAGCAGCGGTACCAGGCGCCCATACACGCGCCGCTGCACCATGCTATCGCTGACGACTATTTGGCGGCGGCCACCTACGACAGAGAGAGACATGAAAGACTGCTACGGTAAGCCATATTGTCTATTATGTACATACATACATACATACGTACATACACAGACATATACTCATGCCTATTTCCCAGGGGGTAGGCAGAGACTATGGATCGCCACCTGCTACGATCCTCGCACACTTCTTTCGCTTCATTCACATCCATCAATCTTTTCATACATGCCCGGCGATTTTTGTCACTGCGTACATCTATTATGTACCTATTATAAAACCCCCATTACTGCAGTACCAATAGAGGTCTTCTGTAAATACATAATTGACCCTCGTTATGCCGTGGGAACTTCACGAAACGTCAATTGGGAATCAGGATAAAGCATGAAACACTATTGATACAAATTACGACTTTGATAATAAATAAGTACCTACGTAGCATAATAAACAACAAAATAATTAAGTACCCTACTTCGATTAGCGTCAATGTCCCATTATGTTTTTCCTATTTACGTTCATTAATTATTGGGGCCCGTATTGATTCGTTCTGCCCGAATGAGTCAGTCGTTCCAATGGCTTGGCAAATATTGTGAGTCATGCTCAATCATAACAACTCAATAAACTGCTCCAGAATTTCTCAGAAAACATTAATACAGATTTTGTTTGACCTTATTTTTGTAATTAGACCGTCTGTCTGTATTTTAATTGTGAATTACTGAAGATGCAAATGTTAAAAGAGTACGTTTTTAAAATTAGCACATGTTATTTATTGTTTTAGAAATAACACAATCGCGCCTTCGTGTCGGAAGACAGTAAAAAACTCGTAAACGGTTCGGTTTGACCTTGGTCTCGACCTCGAGTATTATCAAGTTGTTCATTGGTATTTACCAGAAACACACTTCTTTGTTTGCTCTTATTAAAACAACTAGCCTTTTGCCCGCGGCTTCGCCCGTGTTGACTACACGACAATATCCCGCGGGAAAAGTTATTTTCCCATGAGAATGAGCCTTTTTATCGCGGTAAAAAGTAGCCTATGTCCTTCCTAGTCCTAGGGTCTCAAACTACGTATCTCCATTCCACATCAAAATCAGTTCTGCCGTTTTGACGTGAAAACGGAACATACAGACAGACAGACAAACAAACACATATTCGCATTTATAATATTAGTAGGGATTCGTGTTTGTTTATCAGGAGATATTCCATTTCCTCTCCATATTTACCGACTAATAATGTAATTACTGAACGTAGCTTTTGTACAAACATTTTATGATCATCACATCCAATAGAAAGATAATAACCGAAATATATATCGTATTTATCTGCTTTGTATCGTAAACGAATTCGCCCATTACTTTATCTATCTGATAAATTCAAGTTATATGACATCAGTGTCTTATCAAAGATCAAATCAAACAAACAGCTTACCACATTGTTGTGATACTAAAATACAGTCGTATATTTTTCACAATCAAATAAAAAGAAAACATACATTATTGCGTGCATTATCTTATCATTTTGGAATTCGGATAAATAAAGATTATTTTTATCAGCGACTGAAGTCCGTTTATTTATCATCATATCATCAATCACTAAACGTCTCCGTGGATGGTATGCCTTATATTACCAGTATTATCATATTTACTTACCTACTATCTTACGTTTATTCCTAATAACCTATCCTCAATAAGAGAAAGGTGTACTAGAGTTTAGTTGCCTTGATATTTCGGTTAATTAATCCAAAATATCAACGGTTGCTAATAAGTAAGTTAATAAGTTGATTATAGTAACTCAACTTATTAACTTACTTTTTGATTATAGTACTAGGGGTATATCTATGACTGTATTATAAAAACGTTTATTATTTTATAAGATTATAAGTTTATGTTTAGCAGTTTGACCACGCGGAATATTATTCCGGCTGGACAAACTGGTTAAAACTGATCGTGCCACTATGCCACTATTGTAACAATTAAACTAGACCCTTGTAAAACTTATTGGCTATTGCGAATGGCCGTCAGACATTCAAGATGAGTTAATTCGATTCATCAAAAATTCTTCTCAATAAATAAAGGTATTACATTGAAGTCTTCCTTAAAAGTTATGTACATTTGCCACAATAAGCTTAGAGCGAAACAGGTAAAACAAATGTTTTTTTTTAAATATAACGAAAATACCAAAGTTCGAGGCCAATACTCACAGAATATAAAACATAATGTAGTTATTTCTGTAGTATTATATGTACACAAATTGACACACACTTCAGACGTGATTAATCTTCGTATATTAAGACAAGTATTGTTTGCAAAAGTACTTGATAAAAAAGCTATTGTTTCTTTTTATTATTAGTTAGGCAATAAAATTGCTTTGTTACGTTACGTAAATAATTACAATATCAGAAATTAGGTTTAGTTCGGTAATAAATTGAACGGTTTCGGTTGTCTCACTGATTTCAGTTAAACAATATGTTTATTATGTTTTAAATAAAGAAAGACGCTATTTGCAATGTCATATTTATTTCAACTTAAAAATATCCATCATATGAACTTGTAATACGATTGTTCTTAGTAAATTACTGCATTTAACTTTACCATTAATTAGTTTTACGAGTTAAATCTATGATCATACAGAATTGCAATATGCAATTTGGAACATATAAATTGGTGTTCAAATAAGTAATAGAGAATGACTGTCAAATATTTATTCTTTCATGAAAACTGCACCTGCCATCCATTTTAACATTTTAATTAATGAAAATATATTTAAAAGAAGCTATTGCAAAGAATTCATGTCGGCAACAAACATTTAAAAGCAATATTTTTAATTTGCCAGTCTAGATTACTTTGTGACGTCAAATTATGATCATAACAATATTATTATAAACTACTAAAATATTTATTACTAAATTAAAATGTCCGCCCCTAATCGAATTATAAATGAGGTAAACTTTGCTTATCCATTGTATAACGAACACAGAATACGTTATTAACATAATAACCCTAGTTACGGAAATTCCCACAGCGATTAAACCTGCATATTATGTAAATAATAATATTTACTGTCATTGTGATGCAAACAGTTGACATCAATGCAACCCGTATTTAAATTACCGATGCAATCCGTTGAGATCACATACCTACACAAGGTTACAATACAAGTTTATTTATAAATACGCTGCATTTTGTTTGTTTTTAATGAATTGTTACTATACATACATATACGCGGGCGTTCGAACGCACGAATGAACGATTGAACGTGTTGCTTTTGTTTTCATGGCCGAATTTACTGTCGGTATTTGTATCCGAAGCACCGTCGAGACACGGCCCAAGGTTAGTTACGCTTGCTTGAAAGTTCTGGGTCAAGGTTGGCAACACTGATCACATCTGAATAATGAAATAGCGGCTTTCCGCGACGACTGCGTGGATTTAAAACTGCATTTATTTTATACATATGTATATAAGAAACTTTATCGCAATAGATAGCATAGATAGATAGCCCAATCCACATTGGCCATTCTTCTTATCCATCCATAAGGAAGGAAGGTTGTGCCCCAGCAGTCCGGGGACATTAAAAATGGCTGATGATGATTTAGCTGAAATTTGGGACACAGATACTTTATAGCCTGGAGAGGAACATCTAGGCTACTTTTTATCCCGGAAAAATATCACATTCTCGCGGGATAATCTCGTCGTCGTGTAGTCGACGCGGGCGAAGCCGCGGGCGGAAAGCTAGTAATATCTAATCTAAGATAGCCGAGTACTGAAAGGCGCACCTACACATATTTTGTCGAATAGTGCGAAAATATACACATCATAAAAACGAAGTAGGGTGTCGATATCCTGCCCACCCACAACACACGTATCATTCTTTGTTTTAATAAAATATTTCATGTATAGATTTGGCCTCATTAACTAGGTTATTTACATTGTTACATTAATATCTCCATCGTTATTAAGTATCTTGCTATAGACTATACGGAAGTTTAATATAGTACTTTTATTTAACCTTCATAGAAATATTTAGGAAAGTATTTCTAAAATACACACCTTAAAGTTGAAGCCTTCTTGAACAGCTGTATGTTTCTATGGCGTAGGTAGACAAAATGACCTTGTAACCAAAATAGAATTGTTATGATATAACTTAATTGCCAGGTTTATGCTAATTATGTCGTCCTGAATATAGTTATGATATTACCACCTTAAGCAGTGTTGGGACCATTGTGTGACCGTTTATGATCTAGGTACCTACAATAACAATTGTGTTCCATTCATTATGTACTTAATAACTCCGGTTATGTACCATATATACGTGTTCCAAAATTCATCGATAAGCGGCCACCAAAGGTATGAATGATTACGCGAGGAAAAATATAAAAAATAAAAATATCTCTCATTTTTTGAAAATAACACAAAAATATCGAAAATTTACACCCCTTATGATATTTTTAACTACCATGACCATATTGTTTTAAGTATTTCTGTTTTTTTTTTATCTATAGGTACACCACACCACAACCCTTGAAAACCCAAAAATGACTGTAATTTATACAAAAAAGATTTCAAACTTTTTAAACCTTAAAATTTTGCAATATTTTCACTCTCAGTCCACTTTCACTCATCGTGTTGTAAAAAAATATTATGAACATTAATTTGCCAATTTTATTTAAAAATTTACGCATATATAACCAAGATTATTAATGGTTTAATACTTAAGGAAAAATTGCTACACCACACCACAACCCTTGAAAACCCAAAAATGACTGTAATTTATACAAAAAAGATTTCAAACTTTTTAAACCTTAAAATTTTGTAATATTTTCACTCTCAGTCCACTTTCATTCATCGTGTTGTAAAAAAATATTATGAACATTAATTTGCCAATTTTATTTAAAAATTTACGCATATATAACCATGATTATTAATGGTTTAATACTTAAGGAAAAATTGCTAGAAAAAATATGCGTACCATTTTTAAAAAAGAGTCAATATTCAGAAATTATTGTTCTTGATAAATTCACTTTCTAAACTGCCCAAAAAAGATTTTTTGGTCAAATTCTTGGAATTTTAAAACGTGCACATAATCGCACGTGTTCACGTGCGATTATGTGCAGTTGCTGAAAGACACAGAGAGTTATATATACGTTAGAGAGAAAGATAGATAGATGCCTAAAGAGATACCTACCTGCCCTATTGTTATTGTTATTGAATTATAATAGGGCAGCTAAAGAAGTTGCTGTTAGCAGAAAGTCGTTACGCTCTGCGCCTTTGTTTACTGTGGTGCGCCTTTCCGTAATCAATCCGTATTGAATTGATGTTTCCAATCTAATAAATTCCTGTTTAGTAACGCCAAATAACAGAAAACATTCAAAAACTCTTTCTTGTATAAAACACACCACATCGATGCTCGTGTATAATTGAAAATCAAACGAACTTACTAAGTGAAATTCGATCACAATTATGTGAACAGCTTCATGCGACGCGATTTGTGATTAACATAGCGTAGTGGACAGACTAGCACGGTGTTTTAAGGTTGTTTTTTGTATTGGCAACGTTGATTTCCCGCCAAGCCAATTTATAATTTTCTCTGCTCTGTGGTTCGTAACTTAACTGTTTGGTTACCTGTCTCGTACACTAACGACTTTTGGCTTATCGTATTGGACTGTATTAAGCAAGGAGATTTAGGCCCGATTTCACCAATGATATTTAAACGCTATTAACGCTAAACGTGTTTAAAACGTATTTCTGTCCCTGTCACATTCAAACAGATGACAGAGGCAGAACTAAGTATAAAACACGGTTAGCGTTAATCACGTTTAAATATCAGTGATGAAAGTCGCCCTTAACCAAAGAAACTGGATATAGTAGTACTAACACTTTTTGTAGACTGTGGCTGTCTTCCGTCTCACCTACTCTTTGAAACAAAACGTATGGTCACATGAGACAACAAACAGCCACTACGTAGTTAAATGTCAAATTTGCTGGGTACACTTTTTTATTCAGGCTGAAAACTCCAGTTTCCTTGTAGAATCTCCTCGGTATTGATTGATCTGCAAACTGAACTGACCTGTGGGGCTACCTGCTAAAAAATATGGATATTGACATAGACTTCATTTGACATTTGAAGCCCATATTTTGTCCTTATGAGGAAGGGGTCCGTATAATCGCGTCGAATGAAGCTGTTCAGTTCACATGATTGTGATCGAACTTCACTCGGTAAGTTCGTTTGATTTTCAATTATCCACGAGCATCGATGTGGTGTGTTTTGATACAAGAAAGACGTTTTCAATGTTTCCCGTTGTATTTGGCGTAACTAAACAGGAATTAAGGAGACATGTCA
This sequence comes from Crambus lathoniellus, assembly GCA_949710035.1. Lineage (NCBI taxonomy): Eukaryota > Metazoa > Arthropoda > Insecta > Lepidoptera > Crambidae > Crambus > Crambus lathoniellus. Next base: position 8,912,822 of record OX453310.1, on the reverse strand, counting down.
ATTGATTACGGAAAGACGCACAATAGCAGAGCGTACTGACTTTCTGCGAACAGCTACTTCTTTGGCTGCCCTATTTTTATTCAATAACAATAGGGCAGATATCTCGTTAGGCATCTATCTACCATTCTCTCTCTAACGTATATTAAGTATAACTCTCTCTGTCTTTCATTAACTGCACATAATCGCAAGTGTTCTTTTAAAATTCCAAGAATTTGTTCCAAAAAATCTGTTTTGGGTAGTTTATAAAGTGAATGTATCAATAACAATAATTTCTGATAATTGACTCTTTTTTTAATTGTACGCATATTTTTATAAGTAAGTACTTAACTATTTTCCTCGAAGAATTATACTATTTTAGAATCTTGGTTAGATCGTAAATTTTTTGAAAAACTTGCCATAATATTTTTTTACACCACGATGAGTAAAAGTGGACTGAGATGAGAGTGAAAATTTTACAAATTTTTAAGGAAAAAACGTTTGATATTTTTTTTGTAGAAATTACTTTCATTTTGGATTTTCGAGGGTTGTGGTGGATAGCAGTATTACTTAAGTAGTCGATACAAAAAAATACAAATACTTAAAAAATTAAGGTCATGGAAGCTTAGATCAACAACAGTAGGTACTAGATTAAGGCTCACGAACTAAATCAAAACTTTCTCTATGGCACCTTTAAACGCAGAGAAAAAGGTTATTTTTATTTTCACTGAACTTGTTTAAATAAGAATATTCCACACCTTCCGTGATTTCGTGGTATCCCTAGGAATTTCGTGAAATCTCTGATTTCCTCATATCCGTGCGACATAAGTATATAATATACTAGCTTTCCGCCCGCGGCTTCGCCCGCGTGTACTACACGACATTATCCTGATGGAATGTGATATTTTCCGGGATAAACTATGTCACTCTCCAGCTCCCAATCTACCCCCGTACCAAAACTCACATTGAACCGTTACTCCGTTTGGACGTGAAAGACGGACAAACAAATAACACCTAAGTACTTATTGATTTTCCCGTGGGAATATTATGATACTATCCTGTGGTAAAAAGTAATAGTAGCCTATTATGATCCTTGCCAGGGTCTCAAATGCGTTTAAAGTGGTTTTTCCATGGCAATTTCCTGCGGTAAAAAGTAAAATATGTCCTTTCCAGGGCCTTAAACTGTCTCTATCCTACTAATATTATAAATGTGAAAGTTTAGATGTTTGGATGTTTGGATGTTTGGATGTTTGGATGTTTGGATGTTTGTTACTCAATCACGCCGAAACGGCTGAACGGATTTGGCTGAAATTTGGGACACAGATACTTTGTACCCTGGAGAGGAACATAGGCTACTTTTTATCCCGGAAAAACATCACATTCCCGCGGGATAACGTTGTGTAGTCCACGCGGGCGAAGCCGCGGGCGGAAAGCTAGTTCTAAATATAATCCTTCCCATGAACTCAAAGTATCACCTTAAATTATAACAATTCCATTCCACAGCTTTGCCCGCGCTAAAACTTATTTAACCATGGGAATGAGCCTTATTTCCGCGGTAACAATTCGCCTATGTCCTTCCTAATAGGGTCTCAAACTATCTCCATTCCAAATTTCATCAAAATTGATTCAGCCATTTTGACGTGAGCATATAGAATTTGCAGTTATAATAATAGTAGGGATAGTAGAAATAGGAATATGAATGGCCGGCCGCGACTACGTCCGCGAGTAGGTACTACATCGCAAAATTTTGTGTCAAGAAGTAGGTAGGTAGATAGGCATTCTATATAAACAATAAACATTAACCCCCCCTTTCTACCCTATTAGGGGTTTTTTTATTTTGCCTACGCAGATAATTTTTAATGATGACCAGTATCCTTCATACCAATTTCCATACTCCTAAGTCCAGAAATGAGGAAGTTTTCATATAAGCTTAATCCGCCCATTTTACCCCATTATAGGGGAGTTTTTTTACCTTCGCTTACGCAAATCATTTTCAATCGTGATCATTATCCAACATACCAATTTTCATACTTCTAAGTTCAGAAATGAAGAGGTTCCATATAAACTTTATCTCCCCATTTTACCCTATTAAGGGGGAGTTTTTTTACTTTGCTTACTCAGATCATTTTCAGTCCTAACCAGTATCCAACGTACCAATTTTCATGCTTCTAAATCCACAAATGAGGAAGTTCCATATAACCTTAACCCCCCTATTTTACCCCTTTAGGGGGGGAGTTTCCCAAAATCCGTTCTTAGCGGACGTCTCTTAGTCATAACCTACCTTCTTGTCAAATTTCATCTTCATTGGTCCAGTAGGTTTCGAGATTTCGTGATGAGTGAGTTATGTCCCTTCGATTTTATATATATAGATTCAACCGCCTCTGTGGTCTAATGGTTAAAATCACCGGTTACAGACCCAGTTTGATTCCCAGTGGGGGCACATATTGTATTTCGTTTGGTTGGTGGTAGAACTTGTTCCTAGTACGCCTGGCTAGCTACCACCATCTTTTTTAAGTCTGACGCCATAAGAATGATGTAGGTATTCAGTCTCAGTGAGGACGTTCCGGGTTATTCTATTTATATACGGTAATTTTTTATCATCGCGGATAATTTCAGGGACTATTTTACTCATGAAAACAAACAACTTTTATTACGGGTCCAAAACTGAAATCGCGAAAAAAGAATCGGGTGTTCCATACAAAAGTGCAAAAATATTTAATCAAAATGAATGGAACAGCTGATTTTGTTTCCGCGATTTCAATTTTGGTCTCATAATAAAGGTTGAAATATGGAAAATGAAGTATTTTAGAAAAAATCGACCCGTCTCACAACTAGCTCCGATAATACCTGCATTTAGCAAGACAGCAATACACCTTGCACCTTCACCGATTAGACTTCTCTACACGTGTTTCGCCCCAACCCGGGGCATCCTCAGGAAACCAACACCAAAATCAAATTTATTGGTATTTAGTGGTATTGTGCACATGATTTGTTTGACACCGATCGTATTGTATAGTACCGTGTAGTAGGCGTTGTTTTTCTGAAATGAATTTAATATTATACGAGAGGAAAAAAGTTTTTTGTTGCAAAATGTAAACATATGTTTACATTTTTAATATCAAATTCATTTCTTGGTAATATTTTTATGCCGTCTTGCCTTTTTTCTTAATTCAGGAATGGAATTGAAGAAACTGCATTCATAACCATATCTGGATAAAAAAATTACGTTATTACTTTACAAATGACTAGCAATTTTTAGTTTAGATTTCAGCATTGTATTTGTTACACCTTGTGATTTGTTTATACGGTGTTTTGAATTTAAACACAAAATACTTTACATCATAATATTTAAGTCACACATGCTAACTGTAGAGACCTAATACTTTTCGTAAATACAAAACACACCAAATTTTTTTTTATTGGCGTACCGTATTGTTGATTATGTTGAATATTCTAACCTTGTTGAGTAGTAGGTACTTACATGAGAATAGCCGAGTATAAGTAGTAAGTCGGTATCTTTTCAGTTTTATTATATCCTGTTATACCATTTATCAATTTTGCAACGAAACTTATTATGTTCGCAAACGTGCTAATAGACGAGTTTATTAATGTACGATCTGCAACAGCTGTTATAATTACCGTACTCGATGTAAGTGTGTCAGACATGGCAGCCATTATGTCTTTAATTTATTATTTCACAATAGGAACTAAAGCATTCACAACTGCGTCAATATACTCGGTACATACAGGTGAATAATAAAACGTACAGACAAAGGCGTGACTCAGTAAAGATTCCAATGTTTATACTACGTCTGAACTGTTTTTTAACAGATAACAAATAACACAAGAATACTCATCTCATCACATAGCGGACCTAATATTAGATTCTGGTCTGCCTGTGCCTCTTTAAATAATTGAAACTAAAAAGTAACGTTATTATAACTAAATATTTATGAGATTATAATTTTTGTATCGGATCCGGTATTAACATTGTCAATGCTAACATATTTCTTCTCCTTTTCCATCAGCGGAAATACGGCCAACAGCCTACCACAGGCCTTCTCGAATGTGGGAAGGTACCCCAATATTTTGCACTTCAGGTCAGTTCCATACAATAAATGTTGTTGTTCACTTTTTATTTAAAGTCTTTTATTAAATGTTTATATTTTCTAACCTGTTTACTTTCGAAGATTCAGTTTTGTACTTCGAATAAGTAGTTTTCAGTTCTCAGTGTTTATCTCATACTTCGTATGTTTGTAAGTCTTTAAATTTCTGCTGCCTGATGTCATCTTTCTTTAGATACTTATAATTTCTTTATAGTAGCTTGATGTTGTAATTTATGTCAGTTTATATAATATTGCGTATACGGTTCCCTCCTACGGACGGATGTATATTTTTTCAGATGAATCCTAAAATGATAATCTATTTAAACTAAGTATAACCTAGAGAGGTCATTATTTAAAAAAAACGAGGAAAAACTGGTAGGATGGAATATAATAATAATAATAAAAAGAAATTAGCAAATGAAATGAGAAAACGAAAATCTTTAAAGTAGGTAAGTAACATATTAAAATTTGTTGGAATAAATAATGTAATAATTAACTCTGAAAACGAATGCTCTATCTATTTGATAAGTAGTCACTTATTTCATACTAAAAGAAAAAGCACAATAGCACCCGCAAAAAATATTTGTAATTACGATAATATCTAACAAGAAATTTTCAATTTCTTGCTAGTATTACAAATGTATAATATTCATACATATTTACATCACCAGTCATAATATCTTTTTTTTATACTCAATAAAAATAATATCTTCTTTTAGCAATAGCAAATAAACTGCAAAATCGTGCGCGATTGTTTTGTATGCGTGGTCGATCGATATATCCTCTATTCCTGGTTGCCACCACCTCGGTCGCCACCGCTGGTAGCAATATGGATTCCAGATCGCCACCAGTGGTGGCAATAAGGAGTTATGATACTAATAATCTAAGCTCAAACAACTTTTTTAAAAATAAGTCTCCAACAATGAGAAATACATGCGAAGACAAATGTTGGTAATTAAGTTTAGAGAAATTAATAAAAATAAACTTTAAGTTTATATTTTGATTGATTGAGATTGTCGAGCGCTGGGCATAGACATTTATTTAATGTGACTATAAAAATTCTGTTTTAATCATGTTTCAATAAACATCCGCTATTTTATTTTGACAGTACGCGCCATATAATTTGGCAGTGTCAATAGCTGGAACTAAAACTATGACATGGGACTTAGGGCGTGTTCAGACGACACGCGCCCGCTACGCGCACGCCACGCGTTCAGCACCCGAGTCTAAAACCCGACTTGAAATGTATTGTATATATTTTAAGTTTTACACATCAATATATCTCAAATTGCATTTATCGAAGTCCCCGCACACGCCACGCGAACCCGCCTCGCGCCCGCCTCGCGTCCGCCCTGCACCCGCCCAGCACACGCCTTGTGGACGGACTATCTCTAATTCGACATCATGTCTGTTTCGCGAGAACCGCCCCCCTGGAAGAATATTCCTCATTGCCACCATCGGGCGGTGGTGGTAATGAGGAATAATATAAATAGGAATAATATTTTTCCTGATTACTTACTGGAATACCTTGTGGACGGACTATCTCTAATTCGACATCATGTCTGTTTCGCGAGAACCGCCCCCCTGGAAGAATATTTCTCATTGCCACCACCGGGCGGTTGTGGTAATGAGTAGGGCATCGAAACTCGGTTCAATTTTGAAAACCCGGGTTTTCGGGTCTAAGAGTAATCAAAACCCGGGTAGACCGGGTTTTTCGAGCTTTTCGATCTTTTTGTTATAATTATATTAAATACAAGAAACTGTGTGATTATATCAATTTTTACAATGAGTACAAGATGTTAAGAATGTGGAAGGATTAAAATAAATGAAAAATAGTACTTTCCAAATTACAAAAACAGTTATCTAATATAAAAAAGTCATAGATTTTTATTTTTTCAGAATATCTTATAACTAAGTTAGTATAGATTACTAACTTAGCGCCTTCACAGACTTGCAGGACTGGCCATCATAAATTTCGGGACTGGTTGCAGACGATTTTTTTAATTTTTTTATTTTTGTACAGGGTATGCAGTATGCATGCATCTGACCACCATCCAGCATAGCAGACAGTATGCAGTCTAGGATGTTGTATGCTTACCCAGGAGGTGCCCATTCACTCTTGCTTTGAAAAGGCCAAGGTTATAATGGCCAGACGCGCATCCGGCTCGACCCCTGTTGGCCCAGAGTCGACCGCGCCTATCCCGACAAGCTGGTTTGCAAATAAGATCCGTGAACGCACTATAGAATTACACCAACTGAACTGGAGCTCGCTGGATTCGTGCAGACAGGCGAAACTCGCACAACCGCGCGTGCTCGCGCGTCTATCCAGGGCCCTGATACAACTGTGCAGACCGCAACTTCGCCTGGTAACAGTTGCTATTACTGGTCATGGACAGTTTAACAGACATCTTATTAATTTAGATGTCACCGACAGTCCCCTATGCAGAGGGTGCACGGAGGAAGAAGAAACAGCTGCCCACATACTGCTGGAATGCAGGCGGGTGGCCCCTATCGGGCGAGGTACCTCGGCTCGCCGGGCAGCGTCCAGGAAGCGATCACGAATGTGAAAGCTCTTGGAGCGTTCCTTGGCTGAGCTGCGCTGGCTGGAGTGATCTGGCCGCGCACCCTCCAGACGCAAAATTGGCGCAATAGACGTCGAGTTGCAGAAACCGCCCGTATTGATAAGAAGAAGAAAAATGATCGGGGAACGCATTCACAGGTAGCTCATTCCAATCTTTAGCAGCTCGCATTAAAAAAGTACTGGCAAAGCGCTTAGTACGGACAGGTGGTATGTCTACGATGTATGGATGGTAAGCTGACCTGCATCTGGTAACCCCATGGTGGAAAGGGGCTGGAGGAACAAGATTGTGCAGTTTCTGTGCGCACAATCTTGTTCAAAAGTGAATCCGGTATAACACCGACAGACCAGCAACACCAACTCTACGGCGATGACTGAGACTTTGAAGTTTAGCTTTTTCTAAAGTTGTGTCTCCAATGAACTTTTTTGCGCGGTTTTCAAACGCATCTAAAACTGCCAGTTGGTACTTCAAAAATCTAATCAAAATTGTTTATTTGCTTGAAAACACGGGTGATGCAATGAGATACATGTGAAACTACTACTAAAACCTTAGCGGAGCCATCTCAAAGGTGACAGCAGTACTCCATGCACGGATGAATTTGTACTTTGTAAAGAACTTTGAGAGGACGCCCAGTTTTTTGGCAGCAGTTTTACCAATTGAGTCGATTTACTCACCGAAGTTCAGCTCCGATTATAGAGTAACGCCAAGTTGCAGGTTCTCGGTTACTGGTAAGGATACGCTCAGGAAAGTCGGAGCTAGTTGAAAGGGACTCCGTTTATCTGAGAAAAGACACGCCTGCGTGGCGAGGCGTTGAAACTGACAAGGTTGGCATTTCCCCAATCGGAAGTGCCTGAAGTGCCAGATTCGTTTGCTCAACTAGTGACTCTTGACAAGACTGAACTTCATCACTAGTAGCCCTTGCATCTGAAAGATATCTGCTAAACACACTGGTGTCATCGTCATAACCAAATGTACCAGGCACCAACAAGTCGTTAATGTGTAGAAGAAATAGTGTTGCAGATAATACCGAAACTTGGGGAACTCCAGCGTTGATGTTCTTCGAGTCAGATGTCTGACCATCCACAACGACTCGAATTGAATGGTTCCTAAGGAAGTCGGTGATCCAGATGCAGAGGCCGTCAGAGTCAGAGTTCCATATGAGGGAAGCTTGCCAATTCGGCTATCATGCCAGACCCTATCAAATGCTTTGGAAATATCAAGCGAGACAACAAGTGCTTCGCCATGTCTATCGAACGCTTGATTCCAAAGGTGGGTGGCGTATGAAGGTGACTGAAATCAGCCTGTTGTTAGAGGGGTTGGCATGGCTACATTTTTTAGGTATGGGCTGCACATTGGCACGCTTCCACGACTGAGGAACAAGACAAGTCCTGTCTCAAGTGAGAGGCGGCTCAAGATAGGAGACAACTAGGGTGCACAGTTACGCAGGACTATTGCCGGGATTACATTAGGACCACTAACCTTATTTCCTAGACCACGGAGCGCTTTGAGAACCTCTTTGTGAATGTGAATATTACCCATGGAAGAGCTAGCACGAGGTATCTTCGGTGGAGTTTGGCGTGTAACAAACATCTAGACATGAATTCTCTGCAAAGAGAGACGACAAACAGACCGAAAATATGCTATGTTTTCGGGGTCGTCTTTATGAGCAATATATGACAAACTAGTCGAAAAGATCGGAGAACTAGTTCTAATTCCATGTGGTTCCATGGGGTGAAATGTGGAGTCCACATTTTACCCTCTCCATGTCCTAAGATGGACGCACCGCGCGCGTTCCATTTAACTTGCTTTGCTTGTTTTCTTTGTACGAACGCAGCAACAAAGCATCTTTTATTGTAATAATTTATCAAAGTGTGTTTTTATTCCATTTATTATTGCATTCGAAGTGGCTTGTACTTAATAAATAACAAAAAAAAAAGTTTTAAAAATATTTGATTGAATCAGGCGTCACTTGGCGGAAGTCCCTAACCACTGTGAAAAACGAACTATTATGTAGCTTACTTCCGCAAAAAATTGCACATGCACACCACTAAAATACCAGTGCACAATACCTGCATTTAGCAAGACAGCAATACACCTTGCACCTTCACCGATTAGACTACTCTACACGTGTTTCGCCCCAACCCGGGGTATCCTCAGGAGATAGTTCGTGCGAAAACCAACACCAAATTTTGGTGTTGGTTTGTTGGTTGTTTTTTTGCGAAAGTATGCTACATTTCAGCTATATTTCGTTTTTCACAAAGTATTAAAAATACCCGAAAAACCCGAAAAAAACCCGGGTTTTAAAAAACAAACCCGGGTATTTTGTATTCCTTAAAACCCGGGTAAACCCGGGTTTTTCCGGACCGGGTAAACCCGGGTTCGATGCCCTAGTAATGAGGAATAATATAAATAGGAATAATATTTTTCCTGATTACTTACTGGAATATTCTTCCACTAATCAGGAAAAAAATCCGTATTGCCACCAGTGGTGGCAATCAGAAAAAAATCCATATTACCACCAGTGGTGGCGATCGAGGTGGTGACAACCAGAAATAGAGGCGCGATACCTAGGTCCTGACAGATGAAAAGGGTAAAAAAAAATAATATACTAACCTCGCTTCGTCCACACAAAGTTATTTCTTTTCTTTGCGATTACAAACTTGTTTTCCGTCTTTCACTATTTTCAAGACTTATTTACATAATAAAAATCATAACCCTTCGTTTTGCTTCGCCGTAGTCGGGTAAAAGTAGCCTACGTCTTTCACCAGTAGTCGAATTTATCAAAATGCATGCATAATAATAAAAATGGTTTAGGCCCAAATGCTTACCCAAATGTAACCAGAACTTACTCCTACATGTACAAATTTATCTGACGGGGCTTTCTACCGGCAGAAAAATATGGATATAGACATTGGCTTCATATGACATTTAAAAACCATGTTATGCCCATATACAGTGCCCAAGGAATTTATAAGTAACACCGTATACACCGTAAGGCTCAACGCCAGTTTTAATATACTGCACTAAAGACCTTTTGCAACGGACTGCCATCTGGTAAATCCACCAATAGTGTCACAGATGGGCAGCTCAACCAAATGAAACACAAATAATATTTTTATAATGTTTTTAAGACAAAAGGTCATTTGGGTTGACCAGCAGCTACCTGGGATCTAAAACTTTCAAAAGTACGAAAGGAGCATTGTCATCTCTTAAGAATGGGCGTTAAATGGGATAAAACAACAACAGATGGGTAATGATAGTGAGTGCCCAAAGCAATAAAATTTTAAACAAAAAACAATGCCACCTTTTGTAAAATCCCAGATAGCGCATTTTATTGAATCCCCGTTGGTAGAAAAAACCAAATGAGGCGGGGCTAAGAATGGGCAGCCCTTCTTGTCCATGCAAGCGAAAAAGTTTTAGAAGTGTATATCTGGTGGTTTTGTTCATTGTACAACAGGAAGGTGCACTCCGTATTTTTGTGTATTTAAAAATACACTTTAATATTAAGAGATAAGGTTTATATTTCAATACAAAATGTCAACGGTCCAGCTGAGACCGCAAGAACGAGGTGAGGGTGTCCCTTTCTCTGAAATTGCCAGCACTCTTAAATAAAAGGTTTAGTAGATTTATGGTTCACAACTTTCGTTATAAAAATTAAATTTCGTAAAATTTCCGCTTTGTATTACTTTTAGTCAATAGAAAACATCGCATATTAATGTAGGTATTACCGTATTAAGCATAAAAATGTATCAGGTCGTTTAAGTTTTTTATGGCTTATCCTCGAAAAGAATTTGAATGATAGATTTCAGAATGTTAAAGTAGCAACATTACAAGCCGAATGACGTTTTCTGACGTTTTCCGTCTTCGTTGTGTCAAGTTCGCAATTCGCTCGTCGCCGCCCGCCGCCCGTCGCGCATGTTCGTGGCCGCCGTAATGGGATGGAGTGAGATAAACTGATCTCGTTCTTACTATCTCATTAGGACCGTTTTTTAGCAGCAGTGCACCTTCCTGTTGTATTATAAATTCCTTGACAGTGCCACAATTTGTTCTGTTCCGGTGACAGCGGCGCTATTTACTCGTTGATTTTTTTTGTAGTAATTTAACCGGGTCAGACTTCCAAGACCTTCAGCCGCCAGCAGCGCTATGGTTGAACATAACTTGACAGCAAAATGATATTAAAAAAAACACGTTAGTTTCACATTTTGGCCACCGGAACAGAAAAGATTTGTAAGGACAAAATATGGGCTTCAAATGTCAAATGAAGCCCATGTCCATATCCATAGATTAGCCGGTACCTAGCCCCTCCTAGCCATTTCCATACGACGACAGTCCATTTTGTATAGCGTGTGGCTCCTCCGTTGATACACTGGCGCCAAGAGTGTTAAATCGATTCATTTCTACAGCTAATGGTTTAAAAAAGTGTCGTGTTGGGGAGGAAAATCCTATTGAGACCGCCCCGTTAGTAAGACACCTATTTAATTCTGCAACACGGTTACCTTGCCGTCAGGTTTTCTTGGAATTTTACTTTCAAAAGTATTTACAGTGCCACATGCTTTTCTGTTCCGGTGACAGCCGTGACAGAGGATCCACTTGCAATCATGGAAGTATTATCTAAACAGGAATGCGTCCTCTTCAAAGTATGTACTGTTAGATTTATCAAAACTAGTCTTTATTACAATGACATAAGAACTATCCAATACGCAAAACCCGAAACGAGCCGAGCGAGTGGGCTGTAACTGTACAGTTCATCCTTGTCTAATTCAAATGCCTAGAACATTGTAGGTTAGGGTGACCATAAACATGGGTTTGTCTGTTCCTGATATTATTTTAATGCATAAGTACAATCAAGGTGGCCCTCCGGCCTATCGCCTAGCTAAAATTTCTTTCAAATTGCTATAGTTTATGACGTTATTTATGGACGCCTCCTAATGAATAAAAATGAGAATAATAATAACAATAGCTCGGCTGGACGGAATCCGCCCCTGGCCAGTTCCTTCGGCCGACCAGCGAGACAGAAAGGAAGCTTTTTCTGAATAATAATTGCCGTTTGGAATTTGTGATTGACGTTTAATAAAATAAAACAATGTTTTGTAAGTTATTATCGTTTTATTGTTTTGTGTAAGTACCTACTTACCTATCAATGGAAAAAGAAATCCGTTGTGGGAATGGAGGGCGCTGGTGTGCATTTACCTCTTCTGTTTATCAAACAACACTATATCGCATCTGTAGCATTGATAAGCTTTTGACCACTATTTTTAGTTTACGGCTTAACTTTACTCCCCACCAGTAACCGATAGTCCCAATTTAAGTAATGTTCTCAGGTCTGAGGGAATATCCGTAAATAGGCGACAGTATGGTCATTCATCGTAGTCATCGTTGAAAGAGACAAAATGAACACCGAGTAATCTCTCGCTCGGCACAGTTTTTTCACAACAGCGCATTCCTGTTTAGGTAAAGCCGGGTCTCCAGCGCGTGTTTTGCCCTACACAATCAACAAAAACATCTCAACATTCAACAAAACTGTCTACACAAAACATTGTTTCACTACACAGTTTTGTTTGCATCAACAATGTTTTTGCTTTCCATGCCCGGTGGAAAACACGTGTACACAAAACTTCCCCCGCGCGGGTCGAGGGGCAGGGTACTGTACATAATCTATCATTTCGACAACTTTTAACTTTTTTAATTTTGATAACTCGCTAGACAATGGCCGAATTTCTATGTAAAATGGAAGAAGCCATTACAAAAAAGAAGTTTGGTTTCCGCGCCAAGTTTGATTCTACGGTGGCTTAGAGCAATGCAAGTAAAGATGGATTGGCATAAAGATACGATCTTAAACTAGGTACGTCCTCTTCGTCCGAACTCATTTTGTTTGCTAGAGAAACTATTGTTTTGTGTACACAAGCCAAGAGAGGTATAGACGGCGCATGTCAAGAAACATTTTTCAGAAACAAAGTTTTGTGTATGTGTTTTTGTTGAATGTTTTCAGAAAACTTTCGCTGGAGACCCGGCTTTATACTTCCATGCTTGCAATACGAAATTAGCTGTCAAAATGGACTGTCGTATGAAAACTGTTTTAGTTCCAAAGATAATCACCGGAACAGAAAAGCTTGTCGCACTATATTCTATTCTCCAATCTAGACGTAAATTTTGTCTATGATTAATATGACGTTTTATGGAATGACACATGAATGACAGTGATGACACTGACTGATTGTTATCACGTTATCACCAAGATAGCGCAATAAAATAGAATATACGCATTTAGCAAATATTTACAATAAAATGGTTGTGATTACGTACTCAATGATATTTATAGTTGTTTTAAATATCCATTGTGTATAATAACTTGGTGAGTGAATCATATTTGAATGCTCAAAACTTCCTGATGATTTTGGGAATTAGAGTTTAGAGTTGACTATAATATTAAACATTGTACTATCTAAAGATTTAAATAAACATGGAAATATACTATTCAACCTTATACTTTTATAGCATGATGATTTGAAGTTATTTATTTAGTAATTATCAGTTGGATCATGTAACGCATGCACGCCAATGTTGTAGGTAGGAATTTTTTCCTTTTTTTTTTGTTTTTCTGGTTCTGTTCAATGTTTTTAAGAGCAAAATACTGAAGCAGCAAAAATGTAAACTGAAAAAATCATATCTTTAGCAAGTAGTTCACGATGATTGCGTCAGATAATACTAAGAATAATTTACGATATCTACTTTATTTCCTTTACCAAAAAGCGTCTGACCTTGACCCACTTTTATCGCACACTTTAGACTTGTTTATTTCAATCACTAGGGGCCTTATCATTGTTTTAATATCTTTTGAATTCAGTCACATACAGTGACAAGGTAATCTTTGATAAGCTATTATCGCCACTTAAGTATATTCCTATATTTCTAGAAAGAAATTTATAATAAGCTTCTTAATTTGGGATGATAAATAACATTTGATAGATAACCTTAGATAATAAACATTTGGATAGGTATTAAATTAACAAATACTATTCTCATTATAATTATTTCATGTAAGAAGGTTAAGATAAGATTAATAGAATAGAAGACTTAGATTTTAATGATATATTTTTTTCGTTTGCAGAGAAAGGAGAGACCAGGAGCAAAGAGAGCTCAAAGATAGAAAAGAGAGAGAACGGATAGAGCAGGAGCGAGAAAGAGAACGGGAAAAAGAACGAGAAAGGGAAAAGCAAGAGAGGGAAGACAAGGAAAGGAGAGACCAAGAAAATGCAGCCTCTAAACTAGTCACCAGGCATTTCGAGGAGTCTTTCAGGCTGGCCAACCAAAAGGTTACTATTACATTACTCTTAAATTGATGAATTGCTCGGGACATGTTTTTAATAAGAAATAATATATTATTCTTATAAGTACATATACCTGTGTTCTCCCGAGTACAAAATTTTACTCTAATATCTTAACGTCAATTTTTTAATATTATGTTTTCTTACACAGCGCGAACGGAATAACATGTCTTGGTCAATACTGAGCAGTTTGGCGCCAAGCAGAGGGGCGGCTGGGCCCGATCACGACCGAGTCCGAGCATCCTACTACTCGCCACCGTCGCATCCATCGCACCCCCAGCACCCCTCCCCCCGGGGTCCCGCCCCCTCCCCCGCCGACTACCACGCGCGGCTATCTATCTCCAAGCAAGATAAATCCCCTCATCCTTCTTTACCAAAAGGCGAACCTAACTTCGCACCCTACAACAACTACCCCTATAGACCCTATGATAAGTTAAAAGATCAGCACTTACCGGCGCCCCCGCCGCTAGTGCCTGAAAAGAATTCTGTGATAGTCAAGCACGACGCCAAACAGATCCACCTCGAACAAAAGCACCCGTACCCCAGCAAGCCCCGAAGCGAACCGTCCCCGCACTACCTGCCGTCGCGGCCGTACCGGACGGGGCTGTCGCCGCACGCGCCCGCGCACCCACACCCGGCCTTGCAAACGTCGCCGCACGCCGCGTTACCCGCCCAGGATAAGAACAATCGACGGCCACTCTACCAACCTCCGCCCCAGCGCTCGCCGGCTTACTATCAAGCGGCGCCTCAGGCTAAGCCGAAGGTGTCCAGCCCCGCACCACCGCACATATATGGCAAACCGAGCAATTCACCGAGCCCGGCTCACTATGCGGTCGCCGTCGAACCTCCCCTACCGTTGACGAAGGCGGAACCTCCACCGGTACCATATCCTCCCCCGTCCGCGTATTCTCCTGCGCTGCGAACGAGGCCACCTCCGGTCGCGCATTGTCGAACACCAGAACCGCGACCGCCACCTAGAGCTCACGGAGATGCTAGCGTGTCATCCCCGTGTCAGACGCAACCACTAGATCTCGGAGTCGCACGGGACGATCCTGACAGGTTATCACCGAGACGACGATGTCCGTTCGAGTCCAACGAGGCGGAGGCGAAGCGACGGCGACTCGAGGAAGTTCCGACGACGGAGCCTTTGATAGCCTCTGCCGCCGCGAGCGTAGGGCGGACGCCACACGGGTCGGAACCGGCACCCCAGGCGCCCGGTCCGCCTTGCGACGTGAGAGTACCATCCGCGGACGGTAGTGTAGAGTCGCCCGAGCGCGCTGCGGGCGCATCGCCTGCGCCACATTTGACGCCGGCCGCGAGTCCAGCGCCGGCGACGCCTGTTCCGCCGCTCGCTGCGTCTCCTCCCATGGCGACGGGCCCCCCACCGGCACCGACGCCGCCGGCTCCGCCTGCCACGCCGCCCGTCACTCCCGTTGCGGACGGAGACACGCCGGCAAAATCTGTATCACCTCCCAGGGATGGCTCGGCACCCGTCCGACATTTAGGAAAGAAGGCTTGGCTACAAAGACACGAGACGGCTCCCATCGGCGAGGGCGACTGCTCTGGCGGTGGCGGGACGTGTATCACGCTTCCAATGACGATAACGAGAGTCTCGGAACCGGACGACTCGAGCTCAAATATTGTGGTGCCGGTCGCCGCGAAGTCGATTCAGCGTGCTGGTCGCAAGACGTCAAAGCCGCGCAAACCGAAAGAAATGAACGGACGCGTCGACGACGCCGAAGAAGATAGCTCGAGTTCCGACAGGGAATCTGCGGCGCCACCGAAGCGGAAACCTCCGAAAGCCAAACGGAAAAAGGGTGTTGTTCCGAGAAAAGCCGGTGACGAACCGAAGAAGAAGAAGGCGTCCGAAAGCGGCAGCGAAAGCGACAAGGAGAGCGACGACAAAGATTCCGATTCCGGCGCCAGTGGGAGCGGAAGCGGTAGTACATCTAGCAAGCGTGGAGGCGGCGGTCGCGCTAGTAGAGGTCGAAGGTCCCGCGGGGGCGGCGGCGGTCGCGGCGGCAGACGGAAAGAAGACCCGCCGCGCCGGACGCCGGCCACCGCGCCGGCGCGACCCACCAACGAGTCCTTTCTCCAGAACGGGCCTTGCTTCGAAGTCGCTCCCAGACTCGCCAAGTGCCGCGAGTGCCGGTGGTCGCCGGCGCAGCGGGACAAAGACATGCCGAATATCTTCTGCCGCTTTTACGCTTTCCGAAGACTGAAGTACGCCAATAAGAATAGGCAACTAGCTATAGCCGGATTTTCGGACCCTTACAAGGATGCTGATGAGGTAACTATCACTTCTTTTATGTGCCCTTGAATTGCTGTTGTCTTCGTATAAAATTAGCAATGCTAACGATCCCTTTCCTTGCAGGAGGATAAGAAATTATGGCTGTCATCGTCCGCTGGAGCGGCGGAATTAGATATAGAAATGAGTTGCTTCCTATTGAGGGAGATTGGAGACCAGTTCTGTGAACTGCTACAACAAGAAAAAGAGGCGGAGTCACACCACCTCAATGATGGTGAGAATTCTTATTCAATTACTAGCTGCGCCCGCTAGCTGGTTCCCGCTCCCTTAAAAATATTGGGATAATATCCTCCTTCTTTGATCTCTTTGCCACATTTTATTTAGACCTGTTTAGCCATTCTTGAGTTACAAATATCCAAACTTTCGCATTAAAATTAGTAAGATTTCATTTTATTCTTATTATAAAAACCCTATTTACTGAGTAATAAAAAATGTGTAATTTTGTCCTACAGATAAGACGATAGCATGGAAAAGAGTAGTCCAAGGAGTGAGAGAAATGTGCGATGTGTGTGAAACTACCTTATTTAATTTCCATTGGACCTGCGGCAAATGTGGCTTCGTCGTCTGCTTAGATTGTTATAAGGTAAATTTCTAATCTGTCTTTTATTAAAATGGATTAAATATTTTGTTTTTGAAAAAAAAAGCTTATTTCTTGAAACTTTTATCTAGTTCGTTAATATTTGATAGTTCTAAAATAAAATTTGCTTTGTTTCAGTCCCGGACATCCGGTAGTGAGTCTAGTAATAATACCAATGAATCGAATAGCACGTCGAACGCTAGCGCCAACGGCGAAAGAGATGCTTTTGGGTGAGATCCTTATTAATTTAAATAGTTATTATTGTAATTACCGTTATTTCTACGCAAAATTTGATAGTTAAAGTTTACAGTACTTAAATATTAGTTTGAAAATAATGTTGAAAGTGCAACCAGTATTTTTGTAGTTCGGTATACTTTTCTTTTTCTGGCTTCTGCCTACTGCCCGTAAACATCTAAATTTGTTTGATGATTAGGTGTTAGATCCATTAACCGTATTACAAGTGCTCTAGCTACTTGTTATGTAATGTGATGTTGTATAACCGTGGTTATTAATGTTTTGATAGAGCGTGTCTAGACAGTTTTACCACTTAAATTATTATTAATAGATTGAGTAGTGTTTTAGCACTTTTCTACAGTAGTTTCTGAATAGAGTGGCTCTTGCGACAGTCACGCAACGACACTGTTTCGAGAGATAGTATTATATACGTATGAAAATATATATGGAGAAATCTTTGGAGCATAGCATATGAAAATATATATGGAGGAATCTTTGGAGCATAGCGTATGAAAATATATATGGAGGAATCTTTGGAGCATAGCTTCACTGACGCGGCGAGAGCATCGCTAAAATTATAGACTCGACCAAATAGCAACGGTTGCAATCGTAGCCTGACTGACGGCCTTAAGGCTCTCCCACACAGGCGCGTTATTATCGGTCGTTATTACCGAATCTGCTATTGCGATAATGCGTCCCGATTCCTTGTACACAACTGCGTTTTTATCGTCCAATAATTCGCCCACCTGCCCCCGCCGCGCGTTACTACTACTACGCTAGCTACCTAGCTACTAACAGTACCTACTGTTTGTGATAAAAATTCTTCGACTGATGATAAATCCCGGATAAATCAATATCCATATTATATATTTTTAGAACAATCGTAACCGTTGGTAAAACCAAATTTCGTATTTGACGTACTAACGATATCGCAGCTGTGTGTGGGATAGCATGCGTCCCAATACAAAAGTTCTAAGAACTCATATCGGAATATCGCAGGACGGAGGAATGCAAGCGTCATACTTCTATCGTCGTTATTATCGCTGCAGTGTGTAACTTCGTAGCCGTCTTAACACAAATGTTCTAAAAACAGATATTGCAATAACGCATCCGGTATTATCGACGATAATAATGCGCCTGTCTGGGAGAGCCTTTAACGGAATATCGGTCTTGCGATAAAGTTGCAGAGATACAGTGTTTAGTGTAGTCAATGAAGCTAGTTGACCCCCACAGTAATTCTTCAGTCACAAAAAACTTGACAGCATGATAAAGTATCAATAATTTAAAAGTATGGTATCAATTTCCAAAAAATAATAATAATAGAAGGTTAGGTATTTTTTAATGAAAGTCTTATTTCATTGATATCTTTTTTAGGTAAAAAGGCTCCGTCTAAACTTTCTTCACCGGACATATTCATGTAACGTATAAAAACAATAATATAAAATATCCAAATAATATCCCAGCAGAAACACCAAATTTTAATAAAACAATTGGGGTGACTTGAACTGAAAAATGTCTCTGTCGAACTTTTTAACGGAATTATACCATTTTGCCAAGCATACTCATGCTTGAAAAAAGTTTTGGATTTTTATCAAGTATCACATACTAGTATAAATAACTCATTTGGTAAAATAAATTTGGACTGAGAAATTACTCGGTTCAATATATAAACAGATTTGTATATTTAGGTATAAATACCTAACTTACGTGTGAGTTTTTTTTTTGGATAATTATTTAAAAGTTTATGGCTCATGGTATTTTATAAACCAGCAAAGTTTCATCGACTGACGAATTAGTGTATGGGTCTCCATACAAAGAATCTGTTCATTGCCTACACTAGTTGTTGCGTAACTATCGCCGTTGCCACGTTGTTGTTCGGAAGCACACTTAACTGTAATAGATAAAGATATACTAGCTGCGCCCCGGGGCTTCGCTCCTGTAGAATTTCGGGATAAAAAAGTTAACAACCTAGTCTCAGACCTACCGAATATACATATCAAAATCATAACCCTCCGTTTGGCTTCGCCGTAGTCGGGTAAAAAAAGATCAGTCAAATTGGTCCAAAAAGTAAAAGTGTCGGCTAACGAGACAAAGTGTCAGCCAACGAAAATAAATGGCACATTATTAGTGTACACAGTGTTACGATCATTTTTGTTATTGCGTCAACAGTGTACGATTAGTGGCCAAGCAGTTTATTCAAGTTTGAAAATGTCATTATTTTTGGATTTTATATGACCACAAAACGGATTAACCCACCACATAATAGTTTAACAGAATATCGTTTATTACATTAAGATAGTCTTGTCACACACGTTATAGGCGCCACACACGATCACTTTAACTGACAGTGAAAACTTAACGTGTGTACCATGAAAACTGTCAGTTTTCACTGTCGGTTAAAACTGTTTAGTGAAAACTGACAGTTAAAAGTGATCGTGTGTAGCGCCTATAACACTGTTTATAATAATAAATGCAATTTGTTTTCGTTGGCCGACACTTTTACTTTTTTGGTCTATAAATGTAAGAAGCGTGACTGATCTCCTTTATAAAAATCGGTCAAGCTGTTTCGGAGGAGTTTGGTTGCAAACACTGTAACACGTGAATTTTATATATAAGATTAGATTTGTAGATCAATGTATATGTTGTTTGACATTTACTGACTGTTCCCTTTTGTATCGTAGATGGTTAACGTGCACCTCCGGCGGCGCCCACCCGGCGCGGCGGCTGCTGTTGACGCAGATAGCGGCGGGCGGCACCCTGGCCGACGTGGCGGCGCGGTGCCACGCCGCGCGCGCCTCGTGGTCGCTGCCCGCGTGCGCGTGCGGCAACCACCCCGCCTGCGCGCCGCAGCACAAGGCGCACGCGCGCCGCCTGCTGCACCGCGTGCTCAACAAGGTAATGTACACACGTAGGTGGTGGACGGGCACCTCCGGCGGCGCTCACCCGGCGCCTCGTGGTCGCTGCCCGCGTGCGCGTGCGGCAACCACCCCGCCTGCGCGCCGCAGCACAAGGCGCACGCGCGCCGCCTGCTGCACCGCGTGCTCAACAAGGTAATGTACACACGTAGGTGGTGGACGGGCACCTCCGGCGGCGCTCACCCGGCGCCTCGTGGTCGCTGCCCGCGTGCGCGTGCGGCAACCACCCCGCCTGCGCGCCGCAGCACAAGGCGCACGCGCGCCGCCTGCTGCACCGCGTGCTCAACAAGGTAATGTACACACGTAGGTGGTGGACGGGCACCTCCGGCGGCGCTCACCCGGCGCCTCGTGGTCGCTGCCCGCGTGCGCGTGCGGCAACCACCCCGCCTGCGCGCCGCAGCACAAGGCGCACGCGCGCCGCCTGCTGCACCGCGTGCTCAACAAGGTAATGTACACACGTAGGTGGTGGACGGGCACCTCCGGCGGCGCTCACCCGGCGCCTCGTGGTCGCTGCCCGCGTGCGCGTGCGGCAACCACCCCGCCTGCGCGCCGCAGCACAAGGCGCACGCGCGCCGCCTGCTGCACCGCGTGCTCAACAAGGTAATGTACACACGTAGGTGGTGGACGGGCACCTCCGGCGGCGCTCACCCGGCGCCTCGTGGTCGCTGCCCGCGTGCGCGTGCGGCAACCACCCCGCCTGCGCGCCGCAGCACAAGGCGCACGCGCGCCGCCTGCTGCACCGCGTGCTCAACAAGGTAATGTACACACGTAGGTGGTGGACGGGCACCTCCGGCGGCGCTCACCCGGCGCGGCGGCTGTTGACGCACGAACAAGGTAATCTATAAGACATTCATCATCATCACGTCAGCCGAACGACGCCCGCTGTAGACATTGTATATAGTCTATTCAGTGGCGCAAAATATTTTACCTAATGGCCGCCATAGACGTTCCAGTAATTTGATCTAACATGCTGTTTCAAACAGTTTGGTCAAATTGGCATGAATGGCTGTGGTAAAATTGGATCAAATGAGTAATCAAATGGCTTGAAGAAATATGAATCGAGATCTGGCTGTATACCTACGTCTTTTGGTCGCTGTTATCGCGAGGATTAAAAGGCCCAAGGATCTCGACGTAAATCGCTTCACGATGCCATTATACATACAGCAATTTGTGAGACCGTCACTGTATCACCAGTCCACCTTTTTTATACTTAATGTGTTTTTTAATGTCCTACTGTACACACACAGCTGATGCTTACGTGGCGAGTTTCTTGCGAACTCGAGGTACATACGACTAGTACCTATAATATACAAATTCGCATAGCTGTGATACTAAAAGTAGCAAAAGTCAGCGATGTTACCAAATATTTAAATCCGGCGATAGGCCCTCTGAAATATTGATTGCGTGAGACAAAAACTAATTGCAGTTTCCTTTGTTACAGAATATTAAAAAGGAGGACGTCAAAGAAGAGAACGCTTCCACAAACGGCTCCTCTCCAGTTAAATCCGAAAACGGAAAGACCACTAGCGTAGTTAGCTGGCTTTCGGATATCCCATTAAAGACCGAGGCTAAAGAGGAAAAATCAGATTCCAGTTCATCGGACTCCGAAGAGGGTGGCAACTTCTCGACACTAAGAGAGTTGTTAATACGACCGGCGCCCGAAGGCGGGGAGACTCAGCCTAAGAAGAAACAGAAAAAGAATAAAGGAGATATTTTAGATGACGTCATTTCGAGCGTTGTCGATGAGAAGAAAGATGAGGATGGCGAGGAAAAGCCGTTCGCGTTGTCGAATGTGGTGAAGCGCTATGACAGGAAGGCGGGGCGAGAGGAGTTGCCCGTTAGAATAATGACTATGACGGAGTCCAAAATGCTATACCCGGACGTACCGCACTCTTGGCTCTGCGACGGGAAACTGCTGCATCTCACCGACCCCGTCCACCCGGGCAATTACAAGCCTTTCCAGGTAAATATCTGATTCCCTTTTTTACAAGATTTTATTTTTACTTGTATGTATGTTTGGGCTAAATCTTGCAAGCTAAATTTGACCAACTTCCCAGTGTCCGATTGAGCTGAAACTTTGTATACAGAGGGGCCTACTCTGAAACGCAAAACCCGAAACTTCGTTATACCCGTCCCTCTGACTAACCCATTTGTGACAGAATCGAGTGAAAGGGACCGGGCTTACCGAAGTTTCGGATTCGCGTTTCAGAATACGGCTCCAGGTTTGGTTTGGATGACAATACAATATTAAATTAAAAAAGAAAGCTTGTCATAAAAATGAAACTTTTACAAAAAACTTATTTTATCTACAACGAGGTAGCACTTAGCCTTCATCACACCTGATGTTAAGTGATGATAAGGCTGAAGGTGGAAGCGCACTACTCCCGGGAGTTTTCAATTACTGAAGAACTGACTATCTTATCTCTAACTGCCGGAACACAACAATGCTGAAAACATCATTGTTATGGCGTTATATTTAGATTAGAGGGTGGGGTGGTAGCTAGCCAGGCGGACTAAGAACAAGTCCTACCACCAACCAAACCGAATACAATATGTACCACCACTGGGAATCGAACCTGGGACCTCTGGGTCTGTTACCGTGGTGTGTACCACTAGACCACGGAGGCGGTTTAAAATCTAAAGGCGGTACCCCGACCGAAAGTGGCGCCGCGTTGAATTTTATTTAATACTAGCTTTCCGTGGACTATACGACGTTATCCCGCGGGAATGTGACTTTTTTCCGGGATAAAATAAAAAAATAAATAAAAATAAATAAATAAAATAAATAAAAAGTAGCCTATGTTCCTCTCCAGGCTACAAAGTATCAGTGTCCCAAACAGTCAAATCCGTTCAGCCGTTTTGGCGTGATTGGGTAATAAAACAAACATACAAACATCCAAACATCTAAACTTTCACATTTATAATATTAGTAGGACACATACATATTTAATGAAAGTTTACGGGGAATTTTTAGGTCCCATTTTTAGACGGTAACATTACATTCCCTCGTAGTCACTGCTAGAAGTAGATAGCAAAACTGCTAAAAGTGGCCGTTTTTGACACCTTTGGTATCTACTTCTATGAATGTCGAAATGAGGGAATGTAAAGCGATACCTTCTAAAAATACTAAACTATGGCCCCAAAAAATTCCCCGAAAAGTTTTATAAAATTCCTTTTCTATTTGCAACTTATTAAATAAAACCTGTGAGGGCGCCACTTTCGGTTAGGGAACCGCCTTATTTCCAATAAGTACATTTAATAATAGAAAATGAATATGTAAAATTCGAGATATGTACTTGTTTTGATTCTATTTAAAATATTGTTTTTCTATTGTTACAGGATCAGTGGAAACGCGGCCAACCAGTTCTAGTCTCGGACGTTTCGAATATTCTCGATAAGGACTTATGGTCACCCGAGAGCTTTTCCAAGGACTTCGGCGAGACGAGGGTTGACCTAGTCAACTGCGCCTCGGGTCTCGTGGTGCCCAACCAACCGGCCAGAAAGTTCTGGGACGGATTCGAGCTAGCCGCCAAGCGGCTTCGCGACGAGCGGGGAGCGCCGATGGTGCTCAAACTGAAGGATTGGCCCCCGGGCGAAGACTTCGCTGAACTTCTGCCGACTAGGTTCGATGATCTCATGCGTGCGCTGCCTCTCGGGGAATACACATCCCGCAACGGAAAGTTGAACTTGGCTGCGCGTCTCCCAGAATGCTTTGTGCGACCGGACTTGGGTCCGAAAATGTATACTGCCTACGGAGGCGCCGGCGGCACTACAAACCTTCACCTTGACGTGAGCGACGCCGTCAACGTGATGGTTCACGCTAGTGCACCCGCAGACGCACCCGAGCGCGCCCGAGAAGCGGCGAGGGCGGCCGAGGAAGCAGGAGTAGACCTCCTATCCAGAAGGCGTGCGCGAGTCAAACCGCCCGCGGCCCTATGGCACATCTACGCTGCCAAAGACGCGGACAAAATCCGCGATTTCCTAGTCCGAGCCGAGTTGGAGCGAGGCGCCCGGCCGCGCGCCCAGCACGACCCCGTCCACGACCAAACCTGGTACCTAGACGCGACGCTACGCGAGCGCCTCTACCGAGAATACGGCGTGGAAGGCTACGCTATCCTCCAGTGCCCTGGAGACGCCGTCTTCGTCCCCGCCGGCGCCCCGCACCAAGTCCGGAACCTATTGGATTGCATCAAAGTCGCCGAGGACTTTGTGTCGCCCGAAAACGTGTCTCGGTGCTTCGAACTCGCTCAGCAGTTCCGCCGTCTGTCGCGCCAGCACTCCAACAAGGAGGACAAGCTGCAGATAAAGAACATCGTGTACCACGCGGTCAAAGACTCGCTCTGCTGCCTGGAGACGGCCTTCGCTGAAGCCGGCAAGTAGGGCCAAACGGGCCCCCGCATTTGATCTCAACCTCGACGTAACATTAATCGCTAAGTTCCGCATTTAACGTAAGATTGGGAGCGAGTATGATACGCGCTGTGCGCCGTTTCGTGTATAAGATGCCATTTTTAAGCGTCCGAGTGGATTGTGTACCAGTTGTGTAAATGTACTCGAAATGTGATTTAGTCCGATGGTCGCAATCGGAGTATGTGCAATGTAAATTAGTCTGATTATGGTGATATCGTTGAGATGTGGATATGTTTTATGTTCCTTAATCGAAATACAAATAAACTCTTCTTTGCTTAATTGTAGCTATAGTGTTATGTATGTATTGTGTAAATTTTTAATTCGAATTCCATCGAGTACATATTAAGAAGTATATACTTTTAAGTTATTGTATTGAATTAAACGTATTCGCTCGAAGCATTGTACATTAAAACACGGCGTGTAGATAAGTTTCTCCTATAATTAGATTTCTCAATTTGGTTAGTATGTTACAAAATGATAGTTAAACAAAGTATGTGACAATTTCATTTTGTCCTTATCGCTGTATTAGATGAAAGCAAGTTTTTTTTGTACTGTGTATATTATGTATGGTTATAAGTTGGAATAAAAAAAAAGATGTTTATATTATTTTGTGGTTTTTATTTCTGTTTGAAACCTGTAAGATTCTTAATACATATCAATCAAAGCAGAAACATTTTCATGATGGCATTGGATTAGCTCCAACACATTAGACGTCAAGGTATTTCTCATGCCCGAGCTTCACCTGCGTCTAATGCCATTAATTAGCGCGCCATTTGATATAATACGCAGGTGAAGCCGGGTCTTGGCGCACTAATTTGATACAATTAGCGCGTTAAGACGCGCATGCCGTTATTAACGTCGGGCGCCGTTAAGCGTCACGCAAGTGAAGCCCCGGCATTAGAATTTCATTAAATCACTAGCTGTGCCCTGCGGGTTACCCGGCCTGGCACCCGTTCCTTTGAGAATATCGGAATATCTATACAAATAAATAAAATTGGAGTGTCTGTTTGTAATATTAAAATAACCGCTTTTTACTACATGCATATGATTATTTATACGGACATATACCAAAATAACATTTTTTACAATTTTTGTCTGTCTGTCTGTTTGTTCCGGCTAATCTCTGAAACGGCTGGACTGATTTTGACGGGACTTTCAATGGCAGGTAGCTGTTGTAATAAGGAATAACTTAGGCTACTTTTTATCCCGATATTCCCACGGGAACGAGAACCACGCGGGTGAAACCGCGGGCGGCCGCGTTCTGTGGGTTAGGCACAGATAACTACTACAGGTGATCTGTGGGGTTAGGTGCCCATCACAATGTTTTTTAACAAGTTTAAAATAGGTACATCACAGCAACAACTGCTTCTGATCTATAAGACCATTCTGAAGCCATGGCTCTACGGTATTTAGCTTTGGGGTAGCGCCTGCAAGTCCAGTGTAACTAAAATACAAAAAAATTAAAACTATCATACGGACAATAAGTGGGGTTCCTTGGTTCGTCACTAACGCTAAAATAAAAGGAGTTGATGATCAGTACCGTTCAAGAGGAAATCCAGAAGCATACAAAGAAGTACCAGGAGAGACTGGAAAAGCATCCTAATGGCATCTGGCCGCAGCACTCAAGACGAGATCTTACTCCAAACGCCTAAAAAGAAAAGACATAGTCCTATTACTATAAATCGACTTGGCTCCAATCAATAACAATCCTAATAATTAACTTCGAGTAGATGGCAAGAATCGAACATGAAATAGTAGAATACTGATTGAAAATAGGATAAAAAAAATCACGCCAAAACGGCTGAACGGATTTGGCTGAAATTTGGGACACAGATACTTTGTAGCCTGGAGAGGAAAATAAGCTACTTTTTCATCCTGGAAAGATATCACATTCCCGCGGGATAACGTCGTCGTGTAGTCCACGCGGGCAAAACCGCGGGCGGTAAGCTAGTCGCTAAACAGGATTATATTATTAATTCCATACATGTAGCGCCCTCTATGAACTGGTAGCGAAATACAAACAGCTAAAAAGCACAACCACTGCGAAACACAACCAAGAGTTTGATAATGCTACTACCCGATAGATGTCACTGCACTGCAAATGTAGCGAGGCCATTGTATGAAAATGTTTTCTATATGTCGGTATTATGTCTCTCAAAATGTATGTTAATGAATAAAAAATCGCGCGATTTTCTATTATTTATATGTATATAATGGTAATATTAGGGGTTAAAGTATCAAATTGCCGTTTTGTATGGACAGTCTGAATTTAAATTAATTTAATTTAATTAATTTAATTTTACGGCTGAAATGATGATGATGATGATGATGGAGATTTTTGTACAATATTTTTTTCCCATACTAACGTTTTTGTAATTTATTTAACGACTAATATTGTGTAATTTTACAAAATTTTACACACGTATGGACATTTTAACCCTTCCTGATCAGAAGGTCTAAGTAGCTAAATGTCCAACGCGCGAAACGTCTGATGAGCAGTAAGTCTAATTAGCAGAATGTCTATGTAGCAAAACGTCCAACTATCAAATGGTCTGTATATCAGAACATCTATTTAGCAAAAAGTCATTTGTGAAATGTGTACACTCATGATAAAAAGGAAAAGTCATTTGTAAATTACATTACATTTATTTGAGAAAAACAAAATCTGGATTAAAAAGCTAGTAGCGCCATAAATATTATTAGGATTAGGCGCACAAATTCCCCTGCATTTATTTACTTATTCTTTTGATATGACCAAGGTGTATCAAAAATTCAAAGGGACTATCTTTTTGGCCCTCAAACTTTTGCAGCTCTTTTGTATTTGGCATTAAACATTAAATCGATCTTCCTTCTTTTATTTCCGTCAAATAACATATTCTTGTATTTGCGATCTTGCCAAAGCGCTTCTTTTCTAAGAGCTTTATGTAATGCTAATCAAATAGCATTCTTGACAATAAATTGTCAGCCACCATCAAAAAGATATGATTTAAGCTACATAGACCAAAGAATCTGTAGGTATCTAGAAGTCTGTACGTACGTACATATTATAATTCCGAGTCCGTTTCCCTCCCGATGAAATTTGTGTGTTGAATTTTGTGCCTGAGTATCCAGACATTTTGATAATGTGACGATTTGCTAAATAGATGTTCTGCTATACAGACCATTTGATAGTTGGACGTTTTGCTACATAGACATTCTGCTAAATAGACTTACTGCTCATCAGACGTTTCGCGCTGTTGGACATTTAGCTACTTAGACCTTCTGATCAGGAAGGATTTTAACTACTAAATGACATATTCGTTAAGAGCGAAAAAATATTTTCACTAAGTTACAAGGTTACAACTAATAAAGTACGAAATTCTGGAAACAAAAATAGTCGTAACTTTCGAGATAAGTTTTTTCTATGTAAATAATCAAATATCGTGGTTATTAAATTATCAACAGCTGCTCAATACGGTCTTAATGTAACGCAATATTAAAGAAATTATGTATTTCTAATATCATAAAAGTTGTTAAGTTACATGTATGGTAGGGCGGGGAAATTTCGACTGGTTTGACGCACATACAATTTTCTTGCATCAAAATTTTATACATAATAATAATGTACTCTAAATCAAACATAACCTGGTTATAAATTGACTTTTGGGGATTATTTATGGCAAACATCCATAAAAAAATACATGTTATATTTATTTAAAAACGTTTTTAAACCTAAAATGTCGGAATTAGTCGAAATAGCCCCTTTTCGGGAAATTACAACTATTTCTTTTAATTTCTCACCTAGTCGTCTGAGAAAGCTCTAAGTTGAATTCAGAGTTGATAAACGGAACTGGCACGTAAATATGGACCTTATTATAAATTAGAACGCTTCTTTTTCGTAAAAACACACTTTAAAAATTAAGAGGGGTAATTTTAACTACGACCCATAGTAACTAGTTAAGGGACACAAAATATAGAGTATTTTTTGTACGAGCACAGTCGATCATGTCGATATATTATTTTTTCTATTTTCTACATTCATAAAAATTCTACTTAGGTAATGTATAAACCTTTAATAAAAAGAAGCTCATTATTTTTAAACCGGTCCCAATGTTTGCAAAATCTAAGGTTCATGCCTTTCAACTTTTTTCTCAAGTTTTTTACCAAGTAAACATCATTGCAAAATTCTTAAATTTTTGTGATAACTTACATGTTGCCTTTCACCATATAAATACCTATATTATTATCAATTAAGGGCTTTAAAAAGTAGGTCGAAATGGTTTAAGTATTAAAAAGTGCTTTATTTGTGGCACTTAGTTAAGCAGGTATAAGAGTTTGAAAAAATATAGTTAAATATATAGGTATGTCAATTGTATAGTAGAAACTATTGAAAAATGTCGAAGTTATAAAAGCAATCGTCGAAGATATTTATCGATGTAATATCGAAACTTGTACCTACAACACTGTCTTTTCTCACTTTCATATAAAATTTGACGGGAAATTCAGACTGTCCAATGTAGTTGGAATTCCCCGAATTAACATTCACGTGGGGTTATTAAAACTAATACCATAACTTTCTAAATACGCAAGGAACACAAGAAAAAACATAAAATAAACAAAAGGGGGGATTTCATTATCCATCTTGCCTTGAAAAATCGAAGATTGAACCATTTGAAGCACAAATAAATCTTAAAACCTTAAGGACACTTGCTTAGACGTTTTTTTTTTTTTTTTTTTTTTTTGCGTCGAACGACCGACCCTTTCCTATTGAAACAATCGCTCATCCGGCAACCTTCCGAACTACGGGGGAAGGAGGCAGTGAATCCTCATGGATACCATTACAGCCGGCTGTAATGGTTATGTCGGACTCTTACCGACTAAACACTGCCTGAAAACAGCTGTTACCTGGATGGGTATTTCAGCTTATCTGTGGCGACCACGTCCCTGGAGGGCCGTGGCGCAGGGCGTCACCCACCTAGGCGAAGTGCGCACTGGGGATGGCCAGCATCCAGAAGAGGTTTCTGGCCATATCTGAAATCAGAAAACAAAAAGGCCGATGCCCAAAGCGGGC
Organism: Crambus lathoniellus; assembly: GCA_949710035.1. Classification (NCBI taxonomy): domain Eukaryota; kingdom Metazoa; phylum Arthropoda; class Insecta; order Lepidoptera; family Crambidae; genus Crambus; species Crambus lathoniellus. Next base: position 8,883,345 of record OX453310.1, on the reverse strand, counting down.
GGTTCGGCAATGAAATGAGTGAAATGAAGGAATTAAAATGAGATAAGATAGAAAAATGGGACTTTACTTAAAACTTTGAAGTGCTTTTAGGCACTGACTGTGTTGGGATATTATGATTACGCGCTCCCGGCCTGTCCGGGCATTGCGTAATTTATGGGCAATGACAGAGACCTCGTCGAGGTCAATGTTTTGGATTGAACTGAGGACGTAATCAAGGTCTTCCTCTTTAGAGTAGGACTGTGGTTGCGTCGGGGGGAGCGCTTCAGAGCGCCAATTTGGGGGGAGCGCTTGGGAGCGCCAATTTGGTGGGGCGGGTGCCTGACTGGGGGTGTAGGTGTTAGAGCCGCCCCAGGCCGACTTTGTGGCCTGTGCGGCTATCCTACCTCCCGATTTAGGAAGATCGGGGAAGTTCTGGGTATTGTTTGTTGGGGGGCCCGCCTGCGGCCACCTGGGAGGTTGCCGCTTTGGCCCTTGTTTTTGGGACTGAGATTGGGACTTGGGATTAGGGCGGGGGGCGCGTATGCACCCTCTCCAGTTGGCTGGGTGGCCAATGAGGCCGCAGTTGACACACGCGGGCTGACCGGGAGTGTCGCGAGTGCGTTCACACTCACTGGTGGAATGGGAGCCAAGGCACTTGACGTACCTTGGTGGGGCCGTGCAATTGGCCGCCGCGTGTCCATAAAGTTGGCACCGGTGGCATTGCGCTGGGACCCCGCGACTGCGCGGGGGCTCGACGGTGATTTTGGAAAGGCCGCAGATGACAAGTTCTTTGGCCTTGTATAGTTCTTTGGCTTGGGCTGTGTTGGTCATAGCGACCAACGCCAGAGGGAAGCGGCGCCTGCCGTGGCCGTACATCGGATGCACGGCTTCGACAGGGAAGCCCTGGCTGATGAGATCGGCTTTGATCTCATCGGTGGGGAGCTCCACGGGTACCCCACGGAGTACCGCGCGGATCTTGCGCTCTTCCGGGAGCGCGAAAGTGTGGTAGGCTATCTTGAGAGTAGATAGCTTTGAGATTAGTTGGCGGTAGTCAGAGATGGTGGACACCTCAATTTTGATGGCAGAGCCCGTGTTGGACGCACGGGTGTAATTAATTTTCTCGGTTAGGCACATTTTGGACACTTCGGTCCACTTGCCTTTTTCCCGGAGGAAAACGGGGGGAGGCGCCTTTGGTTTGGCAGACATGGGATTGGCCCGCGTGTGTGGGTGGGTTGGCGCGTCTAGCGCGGGGGTTGATGGCACAGTGTCCATGGGTGTCGCTGTGACCGCGGTAGCGATCTTGACCAGCGGAACGGGAGTGCGGTTGCTTTGAGCGACCGGGGGTGGAGTGGGGGAGGGGGGTTTAGGGAGCTCCGGAAGCGGCGAGGGCCGATTCTTGGATTTTTTCCCTTTTTTCCCCTTGCGGGGGAGACAGTTGACGGAGACTGTTGGGGGGTCCTCTTTGGGGGGAATGACTGACTCCTGGTCGGAAGTCAGTGAAAGGGACCTCTCAGACGAGGCCCTCTTCAACGGGTTGGGAGTTTGGTGGCTAGGGGTCGGGGTGGGCTGACGCTGGAAGTCCTGGATTATGGGAGTTAGCATTTCCCGCAGGTGAGGGAGGTGGCTCAAGTATTCCACTAGGCCGGGAGTATTTTTAATGTATTGGGCAAGGTTAGACCCAAACGCGGCGGCGTCCATGGCGGTGAGAGAGAATGAACACAGATAGAAAATGAGAAGTGAACACAGATAAAAAAAAAAAAGTTAACAAGTGAGAAATAAAAATAATAAATAAAACAATTGTGCTTGAAGAGCCAAGAAAGACTCCCCCCGCCGGAGGCAGGGGGGGAGGGGGGCCTACTGCGGGAGCAGGTATCCCTAATTCGGATAGCCGCTCGTTCCCTTCCCCTTGGGACTAGGCCCAAGTGCAATGGGTCCGGGACTGCGGTTTTCCTAGGCCTGGAGGCCTAGAGAGCGAACCGGGGGCGCTCCGTCGGGGTAGTTGGCACCGTTAGGTTTCAACCGACGCAAATCGCGGGCAAAATAGGCACTTAGTATTTTGATACAAACACTAAGAGTACTATGTTTGCAACGAGTGCAAAAACAGCAAGTCGTTTTGCACTAAGACGGTATACGTACGTAATGCGGCGAGCGGGAACCACTCACAACACTAGCACAGCACACGCGAGAGCGCGAGAGAGGTCGCAGCTGTAAGCGGGCACGAGAACGCGTCCGTACAGCGCGGAGGTCGGTTTTGCTTAGACGTACACACCAGAAAATGGTGGCTGGCAAAGTATCATTGTTGTAAGCGTCATGCACATGCCTAGCATCACCATCTATGTTCGAGGTATAGTAACTTGCTTTCGGCTTCCTGTATATAGATGTCACTGTTTCAAATAACGGATAAACCCGAAGTTATTCAAGGTAGTTTGAATTGCCCCACAGTTGTAATTGCCCCGCCCCACTACAAAAGAAACGAATCGGCCAAGTGCGAGTCGGACTCGCTCATGAAGGGTTCCGTTCCCACTCAACGTACCGATTACGTACACCTAGCAAAAATACCACTGTCATTTTTTCCCAGAAAAAAATAACTTCACGTGAAGGGGAGGTACCTAATCTAAAAAAAAGTTTTTTCAAAATTTTACTTTACCACTTTGTTGGCGTGATAAATATGTATATTATACATGCTAAATTACAGCTTTCTAGTAGTAAGAGTATGAGCTAGCATGGGGTCAGACGGACGGACGGACAGACGGACAGACGGACATGGCGAAACTATAAGGGTTCCTTGTTGACTACGGAACCCTAAAAACGGCATATTTTAAGCAATAGTTTCTATTTCTCTGCATTTTTATATTCTTATTCTAATCGATCGTTTTTTTCTTATTACCTACCTTAATTTATTTTCAATTTTTCTATTTTTATTTAAAGTTCTCAAGAATTTTAAAATGTCACATGTAGGTAGGGGACCTAGGTAAAGTGGCACTATGAAACAGTGGCACTACTATGGAACAAAAAAAGCATTTTGGTTTTCATCAAAAAGGTATTTAAGTATTAACTTAATATAATTTTTACTCTGTTAGAAATTTTTACTTATTAATCTAACAATCAGTCATAAGAATAATAATAAATAAAATATTTTTGTAATTTTGATCTTGAACTATTCGTTTTAAAGTGATGTTTTCATTGTTCTCAATAAGGTAACGCTTTGAATGTCCTTTTTTGTTTTAAATTTAATTATAATAGTGTAGAAATAATCGCTTGTAAACATTGAAAAAACTACTTTTTCTATCTTATAATAATTATATCTTACTTTAATGAAAAATCCGCATTTCTATTAAAATAGATCATGCAATCCTTTTGTGTAGCAAACGGTCTCCATCTCCATACAAATATGGAAACCGTTTGCCACAATATTTATTCATTTATTTTATTAACGGTATATGTTGTACCTACACTCTAGTGAGTGTAGTCACAGTAAACTTATATTATGTACTATGTCTCGCCTTATAGGTAGGTACTGTAGTGTGTATAACCACAGCCGTTAGATGAAATTGTAGGCTGTGGGCAGTTAGCTTTTTAAAAAGGAATAGAAACTGCTTTACGATTATATTCTCAAATCAATCTTTAAAGAATATGAGTTTAAAAATGAAAGATGGATTTGACGCAGTCATATACTAGACGGTAATAAAGAGAGAAGTTCCTTTTAAAATATAACATATTTTTTATGTATAGATAAAAGAAATAAAAACCCAATACCAGAGGAAAGTATTTTATTGAAGAACACCAGTAGCTAATAGAAAAAGCTTACAGTGGTGAAGGCGCCGAGTCGAAGACAGAGTTGGAAACCAATGGAAGTATTGTATATTTAATTATAGATAAATAATTTTCTTTTTCCCCGTGGACCTAGGAAAAAGCAGCTAAGCGAGTGGCCCTAATATTTTGATATAAAAAATAAATAAATAAAAAAATATATCATTTTTCTGATCGGCGGACATTTTGTGAGAAAATATTTTCACGGAAAAATTTTCACAATGGAGTCGATATCAACCTGTTTCTCGGGCAGTCCGCATGAATCCTTTTCATCATTCTTAGAAGAGTTCAAGGAAGCGGCTGCCAAACAAAAATTCATTTCTTCGAATGAACTCCTGATGTTACTACCATCATATTTGAAGAACGGGGCATTATATTTCTTTAGGGAAATTAAAAGCTCTATTAAAACATTTGATGAAGTTGTGTTGAAATTCAAGGAAGAATTTATAGAATTAGATTATGGTGAAAAATTCTACAATGCGAGACAGGAGAACAGGAGTCCCCTGGATTATTTTTATTATTTAGCCAATCTAGCAGGGAAGGCTGGCATTGTAGAAGATAATATATTCATAACACAATTCCTGAGGAATCTACAACCATATTTACGGAGTAGATTGATGCTAACCCATTTCACGGATAAAAAGGCATTGAAAGCAGTATTGATCCAAATGGAAAAAATTAGCCCTGATAGAAAGGAAGAAAATATAAATGTTTATAGAAACTCGGCGAGTTTTGGTCCAAATATGGCCACAGCTAATAAAGGGGGGGGAGATAGTAGGCCATGCAGCCCATTTAATTTTAATACGCCGGTACAGAACCGAGCGAGATATTCATCGTCGCCGCGTGCTCAAGAAGCTGGTGTTGGTCATAGTGTTAATGGTTTTAATGTGTATTCTAGGAAAGCGGAATATGTACCACGTCGCAATGACGTAGGACAAGGAGAACATCTCTCCTGGCGGATGCAGCAGCATGGCACGGAGGAAGTAGGACGTTTGGGGCATGCGAATGTTATTGCGGATGGAGCGTCGTCGAATCGGCAGGTCAGACCAGTTGTTCCTTTTTATGCGCATAATTTTGCAGATGTGGCCCTGATCGATACAGGCGCTACAATTTCATGTATCAGCCAGACCGCTGCGGTACAAATGAATGCAAGGCGTGTGGCTGATGATGAAAGGTGTGCGAAAGCAGTGAATGGGAGCTTATTACAGATAGTGGGAAAATGTTGCGTAGATTTTTCTCTGAATAATTTTAATTTTTGCCATGAATTTTTAGTAGTAGCCGATTTGAACCGTAGTGTTATTTTAGGAGTAGATTTTTTGGTAAAGAATAGAATGAATATCGATATGGTTAATTCATGTGTATATTTTTTCCAGAATAAAATATTGTTTTGTGATGACAGTCAGAAACAAAACACGATTCGTGATAGGATTCTTTCAGAACAAAAGATAGAATCGATTTTTCTTGACAGTTCGAGTTCGATCGCGGGCGAACAAATGAAGTTCAGGGGAACAGCTGACAATAAGGGTTGTGACGTAGTAGGTTCGATGGGTTTTCAGGATTTAAATAGGAAAGATTATGTTGATTGTTTGGATTCGCGCAAAGTTGCGTGTGGGGTAGAACAGAAAGGTTTTAAGATAGACAAGGATTTAGGTAGGATTAATAAGCGGGGTTTGTTAGATTTATCAGAGGGGAAAGTAGACGAGTTTTCGAGCGAGCAGTTAGATAAGCCAGGGATAATGCCGGTTAGTAATAATATAGTGATGAGCGGGGATGAGTCTCCGGTGCAACGGGACGTTGTAGGTAGAGCCAACGTAGTGGTAGATTTTGTAAGTAGGGAGTCGTTTAATGAGGAGAAAGGGCGAGAGGTAGGAAAGAAGCAATCTTCTTTACATATTGAACCTGATGACGGTATAGATTTGTTGAGCATCAACATGCCGGAAAAAGTTCATGTGAATATTATTAAGGTACAGGCGTCAACAAAAGTATCGCCAGATAGTATTTTGTTAGGTAGGGAAAAACGTTCAGCAGCAGATCGTTCGTTGGGGTTAGATATGATAAGTTTAGATGAGATGGTAACAGGAAAGGTTAATCGTATAGGCGGATTATTTACTAAGGCTTCAAATAATTTTGCGAGGCCGCAAATTGTTAAAAAACGGTATTATTATAAAAGGGCGCGATCTAGATCGTTTCGGGTCAATGACCAGGTCTTATTGTATGTGCCAAGGCGAGTTACGGGTAGATGTATGAAGTTGGAGCGGCTGTACCGTGGTCCTTATAGGGTCGTACAGAATGTGGGACGGTCTGATTTGTTGATACGTCGTATAAATTCGCGATCGCGTGCGGTGGTTGTACATTCGAATCGTTTGAAACGTTTCGTGCCACGCTGATGTATCTGTCTAATAGAATGTTAGATGATAGTTATTATTCGTAAATAAGAAAGTTATTTGTGGTTACATCTTTAACCTGTAATTTTATCCGTGTTGTATATTTGTGTTTTAGGAAAGATGTATTGTATAGTTGTAAATATGATATTAACCGGTGTTTCTTTTTCATGTTGATCCTGAGCTGTGATGACTGATGAGCTGGAGAATGAGGCCACATTATAAGCATACTAGGTCGTGCGTTGCGAGGACCCAAGGATATATCTTGTAGCATACTAGAAATTTCCGTGGTAGTCTACCTTTGTATGAGAAATATTTGTTGGTTGACATAGTTTGTTGGACCGATCGCTTGATTTTATTTTTGGGAGCAACATGATAAGGCAATAAGCTATTTGTCATGGGGTCCTGGTTTTGGTCCCACGCCCTTAAGAATGAGATTGAGACGAGTTGGTAAGGTAAGAGTAAGGGATTGTTCCCAAGGTTGATAACGAATGTTTCTCAAAGAAAGTAATTTCTGACGTGGAATAAATCGGGTATTCTATGCATGTTCGGAATTCCTTTGTAGTATTTTACCTTGGGTAATCGTTTGAACTCACGATAGTCATCTTGAAACTTTGAATGGTAACAGATAATTTCGTGAACTTCGATAGATTATGTGAGATGATTGTATATTATGGTATCGGCTTTAAAAGTAGTGGATTTCGCTGTGTGGTTGGGACAATATCTATGGCCTCATTCTTAAGCATCTTGAATTTGTTTATTCTTTAAGAAGCTTTTGTATCTGGTTGTATTTTTATCGTCTTGATTACATATGTGTTATTTTCTGCATTTGAAAAAGATATTTTTTTCTTCTGTCTTTGCCTGCGTTAATTTTGGATTATTTCTATTCGGTGGAAATAGATCACGAGTTGGTGATATAATTATAATAGTTGGCAAGGAGTAAAGTTTAGGGTTAATAAAGAACGGGGTCATGGGAACCTCTGGTAAATTTTTAGACCAGTTTTTTTTGCCAGATAGTTTATCGAATGATGATCGTTCGAGAAGCTAGATCCTAGCTGGGTCATGTTTCCATGGTTCTATGGTTTATAATTCCGTTTCTGGTCTTAGCTAGTTTAGATTTTAAGTCGCGATACAAAATGTACTGGAACTTGTAATGATTATTTAAGTAGGGTCTGCACCTTAAGTGTGGATAGGTTATTGGTTAAGTAGGGTCTACGCCTTAAGTGTGGATAGGAGTTTGGGGTTAGGATCTGCACCTTAAGTGTAGTTAGGTATGTATTTTGAGGGTCATGCCTTATGTATGATCGAAATTTTTTTCTTAGGGTTGTCACCTGTTGAAAAAAAATTTTTTTCTCCGATGAAAAATTTTTTTTTGAATGGAGGGGGGAATGATTGTAGTGTGTATAACCACAGCCGTTAGATGAAATTGTAGGCTGTGGGCAGTTAGCTTTTTAAAAAGGAATAGAAACTGCTTTACGATTATATTCTCAAATCAATCTTTAAAGAATATGAGTTTAAAAATGAAAGATGGATTTGACGCAGTCATATACTAGACGGTAATAAAGAGAGAAGTTCCTTTTAAAATATAACATATTTTTTATGTATAGATAAAAGAAATAAAAACCCAATACCAGAGGAAAGTATTTTATTGAAGAACACCAGTAGCTAATAGAAAAAGCTTACAGTACTTACCTATTACTACCTTAGTACTATTATAATATTCTGTGCTATTACTCAAAAACTCGTATAAGCCGATTTCTTTTAATAAAATTCCAATGGCTTATTTCATAAACTAAAGTACCTACCTATATTTGATAAACTGAATTTAAACTCCAAATTAAGTATTTAATCTATTAGGTATTCTAGCTAATGTGACGCAGGTTAAGAATGTTAACAAGGAACCTGATGCTTACCAAGAAATACCTATGTATGTCTGACATGCGAAAAATGTTTCCAAAGAAATCGTTCTGCGAATTATTTCAAAACAATGGAGAATTAATTAACATGGCTAGTTTTGTTTGAGTAAATAATTAACAAGCCAATACTAGGTACCTATTCTATGTTAGCAGGATGTTAGGTTAGCTCGTCGAAAATTTATAGTGCTGAGCCATGATTGAGATTGTCAATTTTCCTGTTTTTTAAGTTTCAACCCTCAAATTCAAATTGTTTGTAAGGACATACTGAGCCCACGACGTAGGGCAGAGGTACCCTTTGTGGCCACTTTAAGGAATTTTTGACTTTTAAGCACTAAGTACTATTTGGTCTTAGGTATTTAAGACACAAATTATATCTTAAATTATAGATAATTTATCTAGCTTTAAAGGTACATTTTTCAATTTCTAAAAAGTTAAATAGTTTTTTGTATATAATACAAAATGTGTGAGAGGTGCCAAATGTACCGGTTTTGGCTACTTACTGATAGTTAAACTTTTGTAAGTATTGCGAAAAATCAAAACCAAACCCAGGTAAAATCAATATATTCTAATGCTCTAGAAACCAGTCAATTGCAAAACAACAATTTAATTGTAAAAAACAAAGGTTTATAAAGTATTTCATCCAAAACAAATTTCTTAAAATTTTCAAACAAAACATTTTTTCAAACAGAAAATGGAATTTATTGAAAAAATATCTTATGACATAATTCTAACGGTTGTTATTATTACCTTAAAATACCTTATTTTAATTGCTTTTATCAGAAATGGCTAAAAGTTATTTAGAAAACTTTTAGAGCAAAAAGTGGCCAAAACCGGTACAGTGGCCAAAACCGGTACGCCTGCCCTACGGAACGTAGGTAGCGTATAAGTATACCTACTCTTGAATTTGTATGAAAACCGTTGAACCAGAAACATGTAATACATCAGACGTAACGTTACGTATGATAAGTAAGTATGTTTCTGATTCAACTGTTTACATACAAATTTAACCCAGATGTTACTGAAACAATTTTTCACTCTCGATTCTTATGATTTTTGCATATGTTACTCAAAATAGCCTATAATACATGAGAAAAATAGTGGAAAAAATTCAGCTTTTCAGGAAAAGCCAGGAAAAGGTGGCCTTTTAAAAGGCCCGTAGTAATATGAGGGTAGTGATCTTGTATAGGGCGGTCTAATATTAAAAAAATATTATAGAATCAGTTTTTTATTATTGAACACATTATGACATATAGTAATATTGGAAATACGTAAAACTTAAGATTGGGTATGATATTCTATAAATCAGTTCTTTGGGTGTAAATGTATTTTGCATTTTTGACAAATAAAAAAAGCTTTTGACTATACAAACTTTGCATCGTAGCTGGGCTGCACTGTACTGGACCAAATGGTCAACTCCATCATATCGAGATGTTTACAACTATGGCGCACATAATATGGCACCATAGCTTCGTCCATGCTGTTACTTTCATCCAATGGTGTCATTTCAGCAAATTTTTTGTCCAATTCATCAAACAAAAGTCTCAATTTAGCAAATTTGTCAGGTGAATTACCTAGAATTGCATTATCACAGAAATGAAGATTGGACATAATAAGTATATCGATCCCTCAACATAGCGTTGTGCACAATGATAAAATCAGCATCTAAAGATGTCTCCCAATACATAAATCAGCGAGGTAGGACAACATACCCACTGTAGGTACCTACATCAGAATACCCAAGAAACATTTTATTTCAGATTCAGTGACATTGCCCAACTTATTCCTCTGGCCTGCGTATAACTTGGTGTATCTCACCAATAAATCAAGTACGTTTTGGACATGCAGTTGAAATAATACAAGGGTTGTTGTAAATTTCTTAGTCCATGTCCATGCTCATCACTCCATTGTTTGAAGTTGTTCGGAATGTGACGATTACTCCACCTATAGGTTGTTTTCGTGGAACTGTCGGCTGAACACATGTGCGACTGGCTGGCAAATCTGACGTAGAAGGAGTAGCTGAGGAAGGTGCAGCTATGTCGCTGTTAGTTGCGGTCGTCTTTGTATTTCGTCTTCTTTTAGACAAGCTTGACAAAGGCACATCATCTTCCTCGCCGGAACTTGAACTAGGTGCTATTTTAGCTTTCGCTCGCAGTCGAGAACCTAAAGTGAATGAAAAAGCTTATGGTAAGGAACTTATCTCACATGAATACCGAATTTTCAAATATTTGTTTTATAAATCAAAATAATTACATATTCAGTATTTTACCTGGTAGATTTGTAGTGCTACGAATTCATCATCTCCAGAGTCTTCATCCTTGACATCAGCATTAGTATTTCCAGGAGGAAATATTGTGATTTGGTTAGACAACAAATTAAAATTATCTTCATCTAGGTAGTTGCTCCAACTCAGTAATTATTCTATGGAGTTTGAGTGCTCTCAAAGGTCTCGTGCTAAAAAAACAAAGTACGTCGTATCTACATGTACTTACATCCCTGTATTACTACGGGGCGTTTAAAAGGCCATCAATCTGTATTGCAAAAAAATGATGACTTTTTGTTATATTGCAGCAAACTAACAATGTTATATTTTAGTTAACATATGAAAAATCCCATATTGAAATGAAATAAGTATAAATTAAACGTTGAAACATCATAAAAACTTACCTTTGTCCAGACATTAGAAAGTAAAAATTCCAAAATCTTTGAAAACACTGAAATTGTTCATAAAAGTATGTCCGATGGTAAACGTAACCACCTCAAACTATACACTGATACATAATAAGAAAACTAATAGTATCACTACCCACAATAATTCCTTAAAATAATCCGAAAAATTATGGTGAACTTAATAATTTTTTTGGGCCTTTTAAAAGTCCTGTCGCAGTATCTGGGTTAAAAGTGCGTTTTATACCTACGTTGCATACGGGGGATCAGTATGTCCTTATCTTTACCTTAATTAAACCTTCGACAAAAACCGTGAAGTCCGTCAGGTAATAAGTTAGTTGTTGTAGCATATTGTCCTATCAATTTGGGATTTGCTACATTTTTGCTTCACTGTCACTTTTTGGGATCTACAAACTAATGCGCCATTAGGAAGACAAAGAAAATAAGGATTTTCTTATGTGATCCTAATATTAACACAACGTAATTTTAATTTTTGACTTATAGATATTATGTACATGGGCCATTTCCTCTAAATAAGCCCAAATTCTAAAAAAGGCATCGGTCAGGGTCTTGTGAATGACGTCTTATATTTATTGAATACCTAACTTTACAAAATTTAAAAAGAATTCAAATAGTTTGAAACGGCATTTTGTTAAAAGTGGCCACATTTGATTCAAACCCATTTTAAAACTATTGAACGCATTTTAGAATATTGTAATCTTTATATGATCAAAGATTGATAATAAATAAGAGCTTATTTTTCCCAGATGTCATATTTTCCCCAAACTTACCATATTTATATTTGCCCAAATTAGTACAACACTAAATATAGCTTAAAAAATCTACAACTGTTTTCCCAAACTTAACCCATTTTCTTTAAAAATATAATTTATAAAAAATGATTTTTTACCGAATACCCATCGGCACAGAATAATATAAAGGTAGGTACCATTGGTCTTTTGTTCTCCGTAATCCGTTCTAGTTCCCCCCATTTTCCGCAAAATTTACGCTTTTCTTTTTATAAACTTACTTACTTGATTATCACAAAATCTACTTTTCCTTTCTTTGTTAAAAGGGAATTGTCCAATTTTGGCCTGGAGCGAACATGACGCTCAGAATAAAATAATATTTTTATTAATTGTTTTATTATTTAAGTTATCATTTCTGGTATTTAATTTTGTATCAATTGGTTTTATTGAAATTAAAACTTTTATAAATACTTTTATGACTATTGTTAATAACAAATGGTTCCGTTCCGACTCGTAGACCAAAGAGTATGTAATCATTACGTAGCAGTAAAAAAGTTCGTCCTTTTTTGGACAGGCGAAGACATTAAGCCATACTGCCAATTCTTGAGTATTATGTATATTATTATAGTTTCATATGTTTTCATCAGAATGTAGCTGTGTGTTACATTCCAATGCTTCTTGGAGTATTTGGCGTCAAGTATGTCGAGTCGGTCTTCTCGGTAATTCTTGCTGAGGTGGTCACCAGCACCACTACAAAAAATAAAACCGCCTTCTAAAAAACCACATAAAAAAAGTAAGAAATAATTCCTCACCAAATAAATAACGTAAGTACTTTGAAGTCGGGCGTGAAACATGTACAATTTTTTGTTGTTTTTGTTAAAACCCGCCCGACTTCAAAGTACTTACGTTATTTATTTGGTGAGGAATTATTTCTTACTTTTTTGATGTGGTTTTTTAGAAGGCGGTTTTATTTTTTTATAAAAATAATTTTTATTTCACTCTTTTTAGTGCATCGTGCAGGCAATTTACGTATTTTCTGGTAAATAGGTATGTGATCAAACTCAAAACCTCCTTTTTCGAAGTCGGTTAAAATACCTTGAGGTATCCCCTTTTTAACAAAACAAGAATCATCTAAATCGGTTTATAAACAAAGGAGTTATGCCTAAAGATACGTATTAAATTCACATAAAGTGGTAACGAAAACGACAGTATTTTGAAGATTTCCTGAAAACTACTGAACCGATTTCAAAATTTCAAAAAATGGGACCAACTTGGAAACTACCCTGATGTAATAACGTTTGAACCATTTCAATCGGTTCAGCCGTCTTCGAGTAATCGGTGGACATACAAAAAAAAAAAAAAAAAAAAAAACATACATACAGACGAATAGAGAACCTCCTCCTTTTTGATTTAGAAGTCGGTTAATAAAACACTCGGCATCACGTTACCGAGATAGCGCACATTTTAATCACTCCACACATCGTCCAGTTGCGTAGATCAAGTTCATAAATAAGGTATAATTTATGTTAGCTACTTGTTGAAAAAAATATATATTCAAAGGTTTTGATACAAAACTAATTTCTTAATATTAATTTTAGCATCGTGAACTAATAAAATAACTAAGAAATAAATGTTAAAATTTCTGTTCACACCAGGCCAAAGTCACCATACAAATTGGACAATTCCCTTTAACAACAACCTGTGAACTGTGCCTAAGTACAATAGTGGAACTTTCCTGGACAGTTGGTTGGAGAGCTGAACAACTATCATAAAAGAGATAGCGACCTTGGGAATCCTAGGTTTCTGCTTGTGCTTCTGGCCACTCTTCAACGGATAGTGAAGATAAAAGTCCGAGTAAGGGCTTGCAAGGTATGTTCTTCATTGTTATTTACACGCTTTTATTAGTTTTATTAGCTTCACCTGTAACTAATTAAGTCACAATGGTAATTCAATTTTAAACTACTTTTAATTGTCGCATCGATTTGAAACTTTGCAAGTTTATAGGAATCCGATGACATTTCAATAATTTGCTACCATCGAGCTGATCTGATGATGGAGTCAAGAGATGGGCAATATAGAACTCTTTAATGGTTGCTAGGAAACCCCTTGAGTTTGAGCTCATTTGTTTCCATCTGATGAGACCTATTCGCTACTCTTGGTGGTGATAGTATCCGATGAGATAAAAGTGTGTTTTTTTAGTTTTTTAAACAAGTTATTTAAACTTTTACTTTTTTGCATTCACAATGCAATTTTTATAGTTGAAAAATGGAAAATGAAGTATTTAGAAAAAATCGACCCGTCTCACAACTAATCGGACCTAGTCCCCATCGGAGCTAGTTGTGAGACGGGTGGATTTTTTCTAAATACTTCATTTTCCATTTTTTTTAAACAAGTTAATTGTACTTATTTATGTGAGAACTACGGCTGATGAAGTATTATTATTTTACCCAGAAAGAAATCCCCTGAACATTTGTTGAATTTTGCTCAACAAAATTGAGCAATTGGGTTATGTAAATAAGTAGCTAGTCTACAGATAAGACGAAGTCTTATTTTACAAGCTTTTTATTAACTTGCCATATTAGTGAGTTAGTGGGGTACAAATCTTGCAAGCTTAATTTCACCCACTTCCCAGTGTCCGATGGAGCGGAAATTTATATAGGTTTGGTTTAGATGACAATACAATATTTAAGTACTGTCAGCAAAAAAAGCTTGTCATGAAAATGAAATTTTTACTAAAACTTATTTAAATGTAAGACAGAGCAGATACAGAATCATTTATTACCTGTTTCGTTACCTATTAAACTCGAATCACTATGTTTTAAAGCATGTTGTCCATATTTTTATCAAATACAGGGATGGTTATTACATCTTTCACACTGAAAGCGATCGCGCTAGATATTCGAGCTAGACAATCAAGAGCTGTTTGTTACGCTGCGCTCAGTCTACGTAACGTAAACAAAGTCGAGGACGAGCGCTAGTCTAGTTGTTGACAAATACAGAGCTGACCAATTTGTGAGTTCTTAGTTCCGATCCGAATCAAAGTATAAAAAATATCAAAGTGTTGGTAACTTGTGATTAAATTATGTTTTCACTTTATACGTCTCGATTTATCATGTTTTTGTTTTTGGCTTTAAATATGTGATAAGATATACTCGCTCCATTTATATAAATGGGACGCATCCATTTTGATTTCTTCTCAGCAACAACAGGCAAATTTATTCCTGTTTATAGTGTTTATCCGGCCCCAGATACACCGAAGCAAGCTCATAAAACACCTTGTCGGAGTTCGCCGCGGTTTGCATTACATCGATGTCATTGTTACGAACGATGTGAAACTGAACAAAGAGATGATGCAATGGATTCATAATGCTGTTTTTTTAGTTGTTTATTGCAGGCGAGTAGTTGTATTTGGTGTCTCCCCACTATTGGCATATAAGAGGCTGACCCCACTCTGCAACGTCAGTTCACATTCAGAAGGTGCGCACGCGCAGATTTTTTCGCTAAAAAAAAAAACAAAATGAAGGCAGTGACGTTGGCTATATTTGGTAAGTTTTTCTTCGAATAACTTTTTTATAAAGGCATATTCTCGAAACTGTGGTCGTTAGCCTTCTACTTGTATGCAAAATTCAAATGGACAATGTAGTTTATTCTAGAATGACCATAGTAAGATGATAACGATCACTAAGCTTTGTGAATTAAAATTTAGTGCTCTATTATTTTGAGAATAATAACAGGGTCCTTAGAATTTTTAATATTAAGATGAACATCTGAATCTGCTGAATAGTAAGTAAAGTACGAATTTTTGCAATTATCATTATGTTAACTTAAGTGTTTTACTCAATATTTTTTTTTGCATTTGCAATGCCATTATTCCCATTGGAGCTAGTTGTTATTTTTTTCTAATAAGTACTTCATTTTAATATTAGTGTTCAATCGTAAAAATTACACTTTGTCTAAGAAAATAGTTGAGTTTTCTGAAATTTAAACTAAGTTAATACTTACGCAAAACTGTTATTGTGATAAAACCTAGACCTACTTTAGTATTAAAAACAAACCAATAAAATTAGATCACTAACACTATATAGTTACGTAGTACAATATTAATTACTTAAGTACTTTATTCTGTTATTAATATTGTTTTGTTGGTTTATAAGATTATTTATGTAATGTAGTTAGCACCTAAGACGTTAACTAGTACTATTATATATTCTGTGACCTAAGCGGTTTACCAATTTAATTAGTTACCAGGCGACGTCAATTAGTCTACATTGCTTAAAATGATATATAGTGTAACCGATTATTATTATTGAGCTCTACACCCGGATATGTTTAGCTTAGCTATCCAGCATGAGTCAATGAACCTATAGCTGCTAGCTAAAATTAATCCGATGTGGAAAAATTACTTTAGATTGCCACTAAGGCTACGTAACTATGGAAAAGAACACAACTAATAATAATGGAGTAGTTTTATTCGTGTTTAATATGTTGGTGTGATAGCGCAGCGCTGATATAGGTCTTTCTTTATGTTTAATTCTGTGTTTATTATAAAAAAAATACGGAGTTGTTTCTACATATTCGTGTTTGATATACAGTGCTAATAGCTATAACAAATTATCGTCACGGTAATGTAACTTTTATACTTGATGCAAACTCATTTTTTATTAGTTACACGTAGCAATGCTCAAAGTTTACGCTAGGTTTAGTCATCATCATCATTTATTTAACATCCTCATACTTAAAATATTTTTACTTTGTTATTTTTTTATAAAATCATAATAAGATAGCCAGTTCCTCAGTGATTGAGGATTCCAGGAGTAGTGCGCTTCCACCTTCAGTCTTATCTTTATTTAACATCAGGTGCGATGAAGGCTAAGTGCTTCCCCGTTGTGTATGCAAAAGAAATGGTCTATCAATGGTCAACTTGTATACATTAAGTGCACTCATATGGAGAAGACATAAACGATAATAATTTATTTTTATTTTTTACTTGCGGATCCTCGCGGTTTCACCCGCGTGGTACCCGTTCCCGTGGGAATATCGGGATAAAATATAGCCTATGTCACTCGGGAAGAATGTAGCTTTCTAATGGTGAAAGAATTTTCTAAATCGGTCCAGTAGTTTCGGAGCCTATTCGATGCAAACAAACAAACAAACGATCAAAACTTTCCTAGTTATAATATTAGTATAGATAATATTACTCGCTGACCCGGCGAACTTCGTACCGCCTACGACAGGCAGGAGCGCCACCTAGCGGGTCCAATTGTGTTTTTAAAATTTAAACCATACAGGTACCCATTTATATATTCATACAAAATTTTAACCAAATCGGTCCAGCTGTTAAGGAGAATTTAGGTGACAAACACACGTACAGAAAAATCAACAACAAAGTTGGAAAGTATTTGGAATATTATGTAACAAACTGAAAAAGCTGAAAATGAAAAATTTGTGAAACTACAGAACCGATTTTGAAAATTCTTTCATTAGTAGACTGTTAAATTATTCCTGAGCGACATAAACTATATTTTATCCCGATATTCCCATTGGAAGGGGTACCATGAGAGGAAAACCGCATTCCGCAGCTAGTTTAAACATTACATTGTAGTAGTACTACTGTAGTAATTTAAAGATAACCTGTAATATCAGTTAAAATGCCATCATCGGGCTGTCAAGGCTGGTACCGTCTGGTGAACCTTCCTGTTATTGTCCCGCTCAATTGATGATCTCTCGCACTTCTTACGAGCGACGACAAACAAAAAAGATCGCGAACAAAACCACAAAAAATTAATCGGTTTATTTTTTATTTGAGAAGCTGTAGACTCCTTTTGTTGCCGGAAGAATCGTGATTCATGCATGACTATCCGGTTTTGAAAGTACCTAATGCATTTCATCTTATAAAAGTTAACATTTGTGCGTTGAACAAGTAATAAAAAAGTTTTATTACCTACTTAACTTGTTAAAACCTATGTTACTCGGGAATAAATGTGCTTTCAATTGGTGAAAGAATTTTCAAAATCTATTCAGTAGTTTTTGAGTTTATCCATTACAAACAAACATAAATACGAACAAAAAATCTAATCTTGTCTCAGTAGGTAGTATATAGATACGAGTAGTATAGATTCATGAATAGCCCCCAATTATTAATAGATGATTGATTGATTGATTGAATAATTTATTTGCTAAAAAATAAAGGTACAATGTTTGTTAGTAAGTATCTTAAAGCCTATGTTAGGTTTGTCTAGATACTATGCAAGTTCTCAATACATGAAAAAGTTAATAAATAAATCAATGACTCATCATCTTAAAAACTAAAGTTGTTTACTGAACTGAGCGATACGCATTGCACGTTATCAATTCAATCTACGCAGCACCGGACAGGGAGCAGAGTGCATCGCTGTGTGCGCACGCGCACACCAACATCACGAGTGAGTCCGCGCACAGGATGCTCCATTCCGACCTGGCATTAAATTAAAATTGTATTACTTCGTTGAAATAAAGTAGTTCTTAATTATCCTTTTTAATATTTTTTTCATTTATTTTATTTTTAATATCAATTGGCAAGTTATTAATAAGGTGTGGAATTAAATATCGCGAATTTCTTTTACCGTATTCGTTGTTGAAATTTGGAACAAACAGTTTTTTATTACTGATACTTCTGGTAGTTTTCGGATGAATATGTTTAACGGGGATTTTAATGGCTTCGTTAAAGTATCCTACTAATATTATAAATGTGAAAGTTTAGATGTTTGGATGTTTGGATGTTTAGATGTTTGGATGTTTGTTACTCAATCACGCCAAAACGGCTCAACGGATTTGGCTGAAATTTCGAACACAGATACTTTGTGGCCTGGAAAGGAACATAGGCTACTTTTTATCCCGGAAAAATATCACATTCCCGCGGGATAACGTCGTGTAGTTCACGCAGGCGAAGCCGCGGGCGGAAAGCTAGTTGTTCAATAAGTAGAACATATTTCACTTTATTGTGAATTGGTATAACACCACAATACTCAAAAAGCCCCTTCGGGTCTTCCGAGTATTTATCTTTTATTTTAGAGGGAACTATTAGTTTCAGTAGCCGATACTGAATGTTGTAAATCTGGTCTAAATAGGTTTTATAGGTACGGCCATAGCTACTTAATCCGTACAATATAATACTATCTAATGATGACAAGTTCATACTCTATTGTAGTTCTGTAATTAATTTCTGTAACTTTTGGTGCTTTTCAAACACCAATTTAGCAAATATGTGAGTAAAAGCCGAAAGACATTGGACAATGCTTTTGCGCTTATGGATAATTGTAGAGAATTGTTGTAATTGTAATGTAATAGCTTTCCATTTGACCCACGGAATGCTCGCGAATAATATTAGTGCATAAGTATAAGTACATGTCATGCTGACCTTACCGGGTTGAGTAAGGTCGGCGCACGCGACGTTATCTTGATAGGCTTTATTACATGATGAGCTCAGCGGCCGACGTTATACTTAAATACGAAGTCACACAATCAAGCATCTAAATCAGTGACAAACGCAGAAGAACATAAGGCAGAACATTGATAACTATGAGGTTTTTGTATGAAAATTTTAAGAAAAAAATTCATACAAAGACGATAGTTATCAATGATCTGCCTACATATGCGTTCGTCACTGTTTCTAGCATCTATGAAGAATATATTGATTAAACCTGGGATTGGTTTTAATTTTTCGCTATAGGTCCTTATTAAAGTTTAACTATCGATATCTGGCCAAAACTGGGGCATTTGGCACCTCTCACACATTTTTGGTTAAGTATATACAACAAAAAGTAGTTATTTTCCTATTTTTAAATTTGAAAAATGTACCTTTAAAGGTAGATAAATTCTCTATAATTTAAGATATAATTTTTGCCTTAAATATCTAAGACCATTTAGAACTTAGTGCTTTAAAGTGAAAAATTCCTTACTGGCCACAATACGGTATTTTACTGATTTTTTTTTATTTCTCTAAAATGTTTTTCGAAATATTAGCTACACAAAACAAGTTTTCATTTTGAATTATCTTGAATATTTTCAAAGATATAGGACTTCAAACTTTATAATTAGACAAGGACAGGACGCTATCTTAGTGACGTCAGTGGGTTAGTAGCGTCATAGTCACGCCATAGAAGATTTCGTTTTAGAAAGAGACAGCTATAGTCAAAATCAAACAGACTATAATTCTTTTATTATAAAACAGAATCAAATTATTTTTTCACATTTGGTATTCTTAATTGCAATATTTTTTAACGTCCTCATTAAATATCTACATTTCAACAACAGTAAAATACCCTATTGGGGTCTCCTGCCTATTGCCATACATCATATTTCTCATATTAATTATATTCTCATCAAAATCATCACTATGTGTTTCGCTCGATTCTATTTGGGATCGGTGCAGTATGCCTGGCATCCGTCAGCTCTTCCCAGTATATACCAAATGTCTGACCATAGGTCCATATTCATAACAATAGGCATGATGACTATTTTTTTATTTTGGTAATATAGAATGATCTCTCAAATATTGGTAAAAGAATTATTTTGCTAGCACGAAAACTCCCCGAGATATCACACTTTGAAATGCACACACATTGGACTCGCCCAAAACGCTCCATACTTAGGGCATCGAACCCGGGTTTACCCGGTCCGGAAAAACCCGGGTTTACCCGGGTTTTAAGGAATACAAAATACCCGGGTTTTAAAAATCAAACCCGGTTTTTTTCGGGTTTTTCGGGTATTTTTAATACTTTGTGAAAAACGAAATATAGCTGAAATGTGGCTTACTTCCGCAAAAAAACAACCAACAAACCAACACCAAAATTTGGTGTTGGTTTTCGCACGAACTATCTCCTGAGGACGCCCCGGGTTGGGGCGAAACACGTGTAGAGTAGTCTAATCGGTGAAGGTGCAAGGTGTATTGCTGTCTTGCTAAATGCAGGTATTGTGCACTGGTATTTTAGTGGTGTGCATGTGCAATTTTTTGCGGGCGGGCGGGCGGTGCATCTTGCATATTGTGTTTTTTGCGGAAGTAAGCTACATATAGTTCGTTTTTCCCAATGGTTAGGGACTTTCGCCAAGTGACGCCTGTTCAATCAAATATTTTAATACTTTTCTTTTTGTTATTCATTAGGTACAAGCCGCTTCGAATGCAATAAATGGAATAAAAACACACTTTGATAAATTATTAAAATAAAAGATGCTTTGTTGCTGCGTTCGTACCAAGAAAACAAGCAAAGTAAGTTAAATGGAACGCGCGCGGTGCGTCCATCTTAGGACATGGAATTAGAACTAGTTCTCCGATCTTTTCGACTAGTTTGTCATATATTGCTCATGAAGACGACCCCGAAAACAGCATATTTTCGGTCTGTTTGCGTCTCTCTTTGCAGAGAATTCATGTCAAGATGTTACACGCCGAACTCCACGGAAGATACCTCGTGCTAGCTCTTCCATGGGTAATATTCACATTCGCCACAAAGAGGTTCTCAAAGCGCTCCGTGGTTTAGGAAATAAGGTTAGTGGTCCTAATGGAATCCCGGCAATAGTCCTGCGTAACTGTGCACCCTAGTTGTCTCCTATCTTGAGCCGCCTCTCACTTGAGACAGGACTTGTCTTGTTCCTCAGTCGTGGAAGCGTGCCAATGTGCAGCCCATACCTAAAAAATATAGCCATGCCAACCCCTCTAACAACAGGCTGATTTCAGTCACCTTCATACTCTGCAAGACTATGGAGCATGTACTGAATAAACGTCTATTGGCGTAACTTGAAACTAACGAGCTCCCTAGTGACTTCCAGTATGGTTTTTGCCGCGGACGGTCGACTGCGACGCGGGTGGCGTACCCGAGAAGATCTCCATCTTCTCGGGTACGCCACCCACCTTTGGAATCAAGCGTTCGATAGACATGGCGAAGCACTTGTTGTCTCGCTTGATATTTCCAAAGCATTTGATAGGGTCTGGCATGATAGCCGAATTGGCAAGCTTCCCTCATATGGAATCTCTGACGGCCTCTGCATCTGGATCACCGACTTCCTTAGGAACCGTTCAATTCGAGTCGTTGTGGATGGTCAGACATCTAACTTAACGAAGAACATTAATGCTGGAGTTCCCCAAGTTTCGGTATTATCTGCAACACAATTTCTTCTCCACATTAACGACTTATTGGTGCCTGGTACATTTGGTTATGACGATGACACCAGTGTGTCTAGCAGATATCTTTCAGATGCAAGGGCTACTAGTGATGAAGTTCAGTCTTGTCGAGAGTCACTAGTTGAGCAAACAAACCTGGCACTTCAGGCACTTCCGATTGGGGAAATGCCAACCTTGTCAGTTTCAACGCCTTGCCACGCAGGCGTGTCTTTTCTCAGATAAACGGAGTCCCTTTCAACTAGCTCCGACTTTCCTCGGCGTATCCTTACCAGTAACCGAGAACTTGCAACTTGGCGTTACTCTATAATCGCAGCTGAACTTCCGTGAGTAAATCGACTCAATTGGTAAAACTGCTGCCAAAAAACTGGGTGTCCTCTCAAAGTTCTTTACAAAGTACAAATTCATCCGTGCATGGAGTACTGCTGTCACCTTTGAGATGGCTCCGCTAAAGGTTTAGTAGTAGTTTCACATGTATCTTATTGAATTACCCGTGTTTTCAAGCAAATAAACAATTTTGATTTGATTTTTGAAGTACCAACTGGCAGTTTTAGATGCGTTTGAAAACCGCGCAAAGAAGTTCATTGGAGATACAACTTTAGAAAAAGCTAAACTTCAAAGTCTCAGTCATCGCCGTAGAGTTGCTGTTGCTGGTCTGTCGGTGTTTTACCGGATTCGCTTTTGAGAGTGCGCACAGGAACTGCACAATCTTGTTCCTCCAGCCCCTTTCCACCATGGGGTTACCAGATGCAGGTCAGCTTACCATCCATACATCGTAGACATACCACCTGTCCGTAATAAGCGCTTCGCCAGTACTTTTTTTAATGCGAGCTGCTAAAGATTGGAATGCGCTACTTGCGAATGCGTTCCTCGATCATTCTTCTTTTTCTTATCAATATGGGCGGTTTCTGCAACTCGACGTCTATTGCGCCAATTTTGCGTCTGGAGGATGCGCGGCCAGATCACTCCAGCCAGCGCAGCTCAGCCAGGAACGCTCCAAGAGCTTTCACATTCGTGATCGCTTCCTGGACGCTGCCCGGCGAGCCGAGGTACCTCGCCCGGTAGGGGCCACCCCCCTGCATTCCAGCAGTACGTGGGCAGCTGCTTCTTCTTCCTCCATGCACCCTCTGCATAGGGGACTGTCGGTGACATCTAAATTAATAAGATGTCTGTTAAATTGTCCATGACCAGTAATAGCACCTGTTACCAGGCGAAGTTGCGGTCTGCACAGTTGTATCAGGGCCCTGGATAGACGCGCGTCCACGCGCGGTTGTGCGAGTTTCGCCTGTCTGCACGAATCCAGCGAGCTCCAGTTCAGTTGGTGTAATTCTATAGTGCGTTCACGGATCTTATTTGCAAACCAGCTTGTCGGGATAGGCGCGATCGGCTCTGGGCCAACAAGGGTCGAGCCAGATGCGCGTCTGGCCATTATAACCTTGGCCTTTTCAAAACAAGAGTGAATGGGCACCTCCTGGGTAAGCATACAACATCCTAGACTGCATACTGTCTGCTATGCTGGATGGTGGTCAAATGCATGCATACTGCATACCCTGTACAAATATAAAAAAAAAAAAAATCGTCTGCAACCAGTCCCGAAATGATGGCCCGTCCTGCAAGTCTGTGAAGGCGCTAAGTTAGTAATCTATACTTACTTAGTTTTAAGATATTATGAAAAAATAAAAATCTATGCCCTTTTTTATATTAGATAACTGTTTTTGTAATTTGGAAAGTACAATTTATCATTTATTTTAATCCTTCCACATTCTTAACATCTTGTACTCATTGTAAAAATTGATATAATAACACAGTTTCTTGTATTTAATAAAATTATAACAAAAAGATCGAAAAGCTCGAAAAACCCGGTCTACCCGGGTTTTGATAACTCTTAAACCCGAAAACCCGGGTTTTCAAAATTGAACCGAGTTTCGATGCCCTATCCATACTAACGGCTACTCTATTGTGACGTCAGGCTAGAGTAGTTTGTATGCAAGGCGTAAGAAATTTGTTCGGCAGCTATATTAAATATTATGTGATTAAAATGGTTTTTTAGACAAATCTGCCAAACATTTTATAGACTAATCAGACAGAAGTATATTTCTTTTAATAAATTGTATACTTTTTAAATGGACTTGCCCACCCAACCTTGAAGGGTCATAAAACTAATAAAACGCAATATATAAAACCAAGAGTTCTAGAAGCGACTCTAAAAGTTTAATATTTTTACGTTTTTTATTAGTATTACGTTATTTTATTCATCAGTCATCATCCCTATTCCATTACAATTACTGATGTTGGCTCATTCTCGTTTCCAGCGCTCGTGTTCGTGGTGGTGTCGTGCCGGCCCGACAAGCCGGACCTGAAGCAGCTGCGCGCGGACGCGGAGCGCAAGAGGGCCTGCATGCAGGACTGCACCAAGGCCAAGTTCGATCCAGTATGCGCCGGGAAGCAGGGCGACAAGCCCAAGTCCTTCGGCAGCGAGTGCGTAATGAACAACTACAACTGCGAACATAGAGAGAGTGAGTATTTTATTGAGGTTTGATGCAATTCTGCACCCAGGGCCAAGTTCGATCCAGTGTGCGCCGGAAAGCAGGGCGACAAGCCCAAGTCCTTCGGCAGCGAGTGCGTAATGAACAACTACAACTGCGAACATAGAGAGAGTGAGTATTTTATTGAGGTTTGATGCAATTCTGCACCCAGGGCCAAGTTCGATCCAGTGTGCGCCGGAAAGCAGGGCGACAAGCCCAAGTCCTTCGGCAGCGAGTGCGTAATGAACAACTACAACTGCGAACATAAAGACAGTGAGTATTTTATTGACGGTTGATGCAATACTGCAAGCAGAGTCAAGTTCGAGCCAGTATGCGCCGGCAAGCAAAGCGAGAAGCCCAAGTGCTTGGGTTACGATTGCGTCATGAATAACTACAACTGCGAGCATAAAGACAGTGAGTATTTTATTGAGGTGTGATGCAATACTGCACCCAGGGCCAAGTTTGAGCCAGTATGCGCCGACAAGCAGGGCGACAAGCCCAAGTCCTTCGGCAGCGAGTGCGTCATGAACAACTACAACTGCGAACATAAAGAGAGTGAGTATTTTATTGAGGTTTGATGCAATACTACACCCAGAGCCAAGTTTGAGCCAGTATGCGCCGGCAAGCAGGGCGACAAGCCCGAGTCCTTCGGCAGCGAGTGCGTCATCATGAAAAACTACAAATTACTTTTACTTCTTTGCATTCACAATGCAATTTTTATTTTTGAAATTGAAGTATGAAAAGAGAAAAAATTAAATTGAAAAAGTCGACCCGTCTCACAACTAGCGAACCCGTAGCTCAGTGGTTTGAGCATTCGCCCGGACAGTGAAAGGTCGTGGGTTTGAGTCCCATCGTAGCTTATACTCATAGTTGTGAGACGGGTCGACGTTTTCTAATACTTCATACTCAATATTTTCAATGAATAACTACAATTTGTGAATATAAAGACGGTGTCCAAAAACCAACACTGGTTTGGATCGGTCACCAGCCATTAGCTACGCAAACCATCACAAACATTAGTGATTAGAAGACAACTAGAATATTTCAAGACAATTCATACGAATGAGGGACGAAGTTCAATGTAGTTGAACACAAAAAGCTAGTACATAACTTGCTATTTTGAGGTTAGCCAACAAACACGTATTTCATCGTCATGGTGAAAATGAACACCCGCAACAATTGACAATGGGAAACCCCATTATAATGTAATTCAAAGAGAAAACCGTTTACGTTTTTGTCGCCTAAATTTTCGTTGTAACAATACATAATCAATTTATTACAAAAAAGGGAAATATAGGAAGTGCGTGTTTAGGTGCTTTGTCGGCGCAGACTAAAGATAACTACAACAGTGTGACGATGAAACGGTGGTAATGAAATGCCATTGTGTGCCGACCGGAATACGAGTATGACTCATCTGTGGGCATCTCTTTGTTTTTATTCTATGATTTTCCTGGTTCTACCTGCCAGACGGCTTTGGATGTTAATCCTTATAAAGATCTGTTATACATTATAAATGAGGCTTCGTCAATGAGAGGAAATCCTCGCGTCCGAAAGAATCATTATTATACAAATATTTTGAGAAAATTGAGAATATCATTACCAAGCTGCATATGTAATGGAATATTGCATTGGTATACGTATATTCAATGTTTTTTTTTATTATTTCAGCTCTGAGCCGCATCAGCAAGGGCGAGTGCCCCGGCTCCGATGGTATCCGCCTGTCCTGAACCTCCTCTCTGATCACCCTGGACATATGAAGACGTTGACTTCGATTCCTGGATTAGTTAAGTTTCTAAATGTTTTATTTTAGAGGGCGTTTGTGCAGTCTGTTACGCTAATAAAGTTTGTTCCTTGTTTGACCTAATTTGGCAAACAATCTTTATAAAAAAACTATTTTAATGTAACCCACAAGGACATTTTCATGAACTAAAAAATGTAAGATCACTTAAACTTTTCATAGGAAACTGTCACAAAAATTTGTAAAATTTGGTCAAATAAGAATGACTTAAATTCAAATCAACATAATGACAGTTTCATTCAGTGCGACCGTATTTTGTTTATATTAACGTTAATTTCAATAAAAAGAGTTTTCTATTTTTGATTTAGTTAAGCTAATCGCTTTTTAACCCACTTTTCAAAGAAGCTGTGATGTTTTAAGTATAATAGCTTGATAGAGATTTTATTATTTTTCATTTTAACAGTTTTGTGATAGTTAGGCGATTTTCATCAAAACGCTTACGCTAGGTTTATGTTTGATAATATACTTTTCTATATTTACTTAAAGACATTTTAATTTTCACCTTGATTTCGTCAAATAATAATAATGTAGCCGAATTTATTAGCTTAGCGTTGCTACAGTGACTGCCGGGTAAGCTCAGCTAGTGGAGTCTTGCTCCGCGCGGTGGTGTGCTCGTATGTGACTGTTGTAGCCAATCCTGGTTTTGAACGGCCTTCTGTATTTTGGGCAAGTACACCGACATATTCGTTATTTAAAGCAGGCGCAGGTGGTTAAAATAGAAGGAACAACTGTAGAAAAAAATGACAACTTCAAATCATGTTACCACCTACACCTACGCATGTAAAGCAGGAATAACCTATAGAAACATTATACTTATTCCATTTATCAAAGTTACATAAGCTACAGTTTGATTCGTATAATGGTAAAATTCAAAATAATAATTATGATAAAATTCAAAATATTAATTATTTTGAATTTTACCATTATTCTAATCAAACTGAATCAAACTGTAGCTTATGTAACCTTGATAAATGGAATATAATGTTTCTATGAGATTTGGTTCGTTTAAATATTGTTTGATGAAAATTATTTTCCTCAAACAATATTTAAACGAACCAAATCTCTTAAAGTATTTGCATCTAATTTTCTAGATTCAAACACAAATATTATTAACCGCGATTATGTTGCGAGCAACAAAACAACAAGCTACAAGATGATTGGACTGTTTACACTTAGGTACTGCAGTTTACTGATGTCGATTGGTTGGCCTTAGTTGTCTGTGGTTGACCTAAATGTACAGATAAGGAAGGAGACTGCTTGACGCTACACTCTTCATAATATTGCATCGTATTAATATTTCTAATGCCTGGTGTACACGCGTAGAGTAAACGTAGAGTAAGGTAGAGTAGAGCCGTTAGTACTATTATATATTCTGTGGTAGAGCGCTACAGACTTGTCTGACACGGTGGTAATTTTTGGAACTTATTTTTTTTAGAACGAAAACACATACTCCTGTCTGTTCCGGTGACAGCCGTGTCAGAAGAGCCACTTGCAATACGATATTAGCTGTCAAAATGGACTGTCGTAAGAAAACTGTTTTAGTTCCAAAGATAATCACCGGAACAGAAATGCATGTCGTACTTTATATGATTTATCATACTGCTGACAGCCGACAGTCCATTTTAACAGCTAATTGTATACTGTTCTTCCACCACCTATGTCAACGGGTCAGTTACGTACCTAGGGCATATGCTCACCAGTTACACTAGTGTAACAAAACAGTGTGACCACGGGTCCGAAGGGCTCGCGCTAGTCGTGCTACTCTACCGTTTACATTACCCGTGTAAAGCAGACTTTACGGTAATTTGATGTTACTATTTTATATTTATCTTCGCACAGTTAGCGGATTTTTTAACTCGTATAAAAATTTTAAGGGATTTTTATACATTACATTACCCTTGGTATACCTTAGCATAATATTAATATCGACTCCAAAGTCCGTTTCTTCCAAAAGGCTTTTTGTGAACTTCAAAATCATACATTGTACATTGAAAATTTGAAATAAAATAAAACGAGTTATACAACCGTATAATAAGAAACAGATTTTCTTGAAATTAGTACTTAGGTCTATGAAATGAAAAACTATAACCACTTCTTTATAAAGTTTTTATTATTATTTATAATGACAACATTTTATACAAATATAAAAGAGACATTGCCTTACAAAACTACGTACTTTGTACATACAAAATAAATATAAAATAATTATTTGGCAGAATAATAATAAAGGTTAGCCTTCGTTTACAACTACATTATTATAACAAAAAAAATTGAATTTTAGGAACAGATACCAAATTTTTATGATTTTACTAAGCTTATCGAATATCTGACATATATTTATTATTAAATTGAATACCGTTAGCATTAAAAAAACTATTAATAAATCTAACTTCTATTAGTAGGTAATAAAAACATGTAGGTAATTTAATACATAAGTATGGATAAACCTGTTCGGAAATGATTAACATAATTTAGACTAGAATATGTTTTTTACAAGTGTTGGTATCATAAACAAATACAAGACAAATGATAAATTTAATTTAATGACAAATGAACAATATTTACTTACAACTGTGAAAGACAAAGTTTATATAAAAATGCAGATTATATTTTTCATCATTACGTTACTAAACGAGCACAGAATATTATTCTATTAATTGCTAATTTACGTAAATCGCCATTTTAACTGGGAACTTAAAATATTTTTATTATTATACTATAGGTTCATTCAAGCAACTACTTTCAGATAGGTACTTAAAATTTTAGGGTTCTAGGCATTTTTTCATAGTTTTTCATTTTTAACAAATTATTTTAAAATAGCTGGACGATATTAAATGTGGCTGAGTTTCTTGTAAGGTCGACCAGGAAAGTGCTTTAACAGTTTTGTTGACAGTTCCTATACATTTAAAATATCGCTAAAGCTCAGATCTGAATGACAATTCAATAACGTTGAACCTTATTGATTTACAGAATACAGTGAATTTTAAAACTAAAGGCGATAAAGCAATTTCTTGGTTGAGTTTACAAATGCTATTCTAAATTTTAGAGGCACAGTTATTAAGGCACATGTCATAGTTAATTTCAGTGTACTTCCATTTGAAATTTAATTTGGAAATCTAGACGTCAAAACTGACAGTGAACTTTATTTACGGAATAAAACTCTGGTTAAGACCACTGACTTTAATCTGAAGTGCATGTGTGAGTAAACTGTTAGTGGAAGATACAGTACCTAGGTAGAGTGTACAATGTAGAGTAGTGTCACAAACCTATCTGACACTGTGACAGCGGTGGTGCAGGAGCTTTAGCTGTCAAAATGGAATGTTGGCTGCCAGCGGTATGAGCAATTTTTTTGTTCCATAATTGTCCACCGGGCTAGATAAAGGTAGAATTCCGATGTTGGCGGCGCGACAGGGACCGTACTCTGAAACGCTAATCCGAAACTTCGGTTAGCCCCGCCCCTTTCACTCGATTCTGTCCCGACTAGAGAGTGAGAGGGACGGGTATACCGAAGATTCGGGTATTGCGTTTCAGAGTAGGCCCTCTGGGTCGCGCGACCCAAGCGACCGAAATAGGTCGCGCGGCGGCATTGCTTCGTATCACTACATAGTATAAAACAAAGTCGCTTTCTCTGTCCCTTTGTATGCTTAAATCTTTGAAACTACGCAACGGATTTTGATGCGTTTTTTTTAAAAGATAGAGTGATTCAAGAGGAAGGTTTATATGTACTTTTTATCCCGATATTCCCACGGGAACGGGAACCACGCGGGTGAAACCGCGGGCGGCCGCTAGTGAATTTATATAAAAAATGATCGATGCAAGCGACCGCGACGCATGACCTATAGGCGTGGCTGGCATATTTAACCTTCCTGAATAAGCAAAGCAATTAATGTAATGATGATAATCACATTCACAATGCAATTATGTAACTACTTAGAGCAAAAAATATTGTATAAAGAGCGTTGGACCGGATTTTCAGGTGTGTGGGTTAGAGTCCCGTCCGAAAATCTACGATGATGCTGTCTGGGTTTTTCTTTTAATTTTTTTCCTATACATAACAAATGTCTTATTTAAAGCTTATTTAAGCTTTTTTAACTGTAAGTAAGCACTTATATAGGTTAGGAAGCTAATTTATGAATCAAGTAAAAATTTACTTAGATCTAAGAAGTTGAAGCTAAAATTAGGAAATATGCTTTGCTTATTTAGGAAAGTAATTTAAGAAGGTGTAAAAGCCACTTAAGTCGCTACGATCGCGCGACCCTGCCGCCCGCCGCGCTGCCAACATCCGAATTGTACCTTAAGTTTGTGGCACCCTGAGTTGGCACGTGTTTGACACCATACTCAACCGGTATTATACCGTTTACTGTAGCCGTACCGTGTTGTGCACAAGTTTTAAGTTTCATTATGTATGTCAGAAGAACTAAGTCACTTTTAAAACACGGATCCGATTCTGCACTCTGCACTACATTATTTCCACGAAGTGCAGTGAGGACGTCCTTATCTCGTGTTGATGTTTAAAGTTCAAAATTATTATAAATAATAATTATACTTAGGTATAATTAGCACATTAGCATTATTTACGCAAATATGTGTTTTAAAGTACACTTTAGGTAAACTCAGTTACTTTGCGTACGTTTGTATTGCGCAACTTATTAAAATACATTTTCGGGGAGGCGGATTTTTTTTATAATTCGAGTTTTTCTCTAAGACATATCGAAATAGAAATTTATATTTTGACTAGTTTTGAATTTATTTATTTGTGGAACTGACAATTGACTTCAATTAGTATGTACATACCGAGTGGAATGATAAGAATGACCTTACTTATGCATGAAATGTTATTTATTAGACATCATGTGATCGAATAGCCATTAATTTTCCAATGGGATTTAAACACATTTAGAAAGGAAAATCCCTTACATATTTAAGATTACGAATTTATGCTTTTTTGATTATACAATCTCATTATGACGCACTTCAATATCATCTTCTTCCGAAATTACGAATAACATTATCAACTTTTTGAGTTGAAAGAAAATGTTTTTTAAGTTTCTTTAACAGCAGTATAAGGGTTACTTTCACCACTGATATTTAAACGTGATTAACGCTAAACGTGTTTAGAACACAGTTCTGTCTTTGACATCTGTTTGAATGTTACAGAGACAGAAATGCGTTTTAATCACGTTTAGCGTTAATCGCGTTTAAAAAACATTGGTGAAATCGGGCCTAAGACTATAATAGGTATATAATATTTAAGTAAGAGTGATGTCGTCCAGTAGTCCTCGAATCCTAAAATAGCGGCGTAGACAGTTCACGAAGTTATCCATCACTGTAACTTCTAAGCTCCGCTGGTCAACATTCTCCTATGCTTGTGATCGCGTAATCTGGAAAGAATGAGAAAATCCGATTAGGTTTTTTTCGAGGCGGCATTAATATGGGGAAGTTAACTCAAAAAAGACGTTTCTAACGTTAGTATGGGAAGTTTGTTGACATACGTTTTCCTTAAAAGAGCTATTAACATAATTTGGTAGATTACACCATAAACTGTTGTTTATGAGCTGCCAAGACGCTCACATACATTTTGTATGGTAATGCTACCTGTTGTAACGTCACCTAATTTCCTACTGAATTAACCATCCAAAAATGTGGTGGTTTGCACAGTAAATTTTTAACATACGAGGAATCTGCTATACTCACTCACAATATCAGCACTTTTGGCATTTTGGCTCCGAGTGCGTTCGAGGGTTGAGGCCTTCGACCACACCGCTCTTGAGTGGGAGGGTGTTGTAAGTGAATCTATGCTATGCTTTATGCAATTATTGTAAAAAATAACGATATGTTTTTTTGTAAATGCCGTTACCTGAGAAACGCTGGCAAGTTTATTGCGCCCGTTCTTCTTGTCAGTTAAAATAGTCTTGAATTGAATGGGTGGTAGGAAAATATTGACGATTCATAAGTACATGCTTATTATGTCTATGTGAATAAATAAATATATGAAGGAAAAATGTGATAGTAAAAAACCACGAGCCCTATAAAGTAGCTTTCAGGCGGGATTCGAACCCGCGCCTCCGGGAATCCGGCCCGATGCTCTGACCAACTAAGCTACCGAAAGGCTTACACGACTCGTCGAATTTTGCTATCACTTGTTACGCTGTAGGCCAGCGTTGCTTCATCAATGTGAGGAAACCCTCGCATCCGAAAGAAACATTTTTACAAATGTTTAACAATCGATTAAGATGAAACAGCCATATTGAGATTTTATATTATTTTTATGCATTTACAATGCAATTTTTGTAAGTATAGGAAAAATGTGATAGTAAAAAACCACGAGGCCTATAAGTAGCTTTCAGGCGGGATTCGAACCCGCGCCTCCGGGAATCCGGCCCGATGCTCTGACCAACTAAGCTACCGAAAGGCTTACACGACTCGTCGAATTTTGCTGTCACTTGTTACGCTGTAGGCCAGCGTTGCTTCATCAATGTGAGGAAACCCTCGCATCCGAAAGAAACACCTATACTCTACTACAAAATCCTATACTTACAAAAATTGCATTGTAAATGCATAAAAATAATATAAAATAAATATATGTTTTTTTTATTTATGATAAAACTAACACGTGTTTTTGCGGCATAACACCACTTCCAGTTCGCATAGAGCGTAGCGAAAAACCGCGCGGTACCCGCAGCGTCCAACACCTCTGCGAAGTTAGCATCTCAAATGTTAGCTCGACTCTGTATGAAATATGACAGGGAGAAAAAAATTGCCCTTGGCGAGTTTCTTGCCGGTTCTTCTCGTTACAAGGCCTCCCGCCGTAGGATTTGCGAACCGATAGCGTAGCTTCATTGACGTTCACAAGTGCTGTATCAGCCTAAAATGAATAAATGATTTTTGATTTTGATTTTGATTTTGATTTAGCATCTCACAAATAAACTCAATATGTAATGGCATCCAGCATAGTTCTACAGTTCTTGATAAGTTTTAATAAAAGTTCCGTCGGTACACCATTAAAAATGATGAAAAAATGAGATGCTAACGTCGCAAATACATCATAGCAACTCATCGAATTCCAAACATCTAAGTACACAACACAGGAGTCAAAATCCGTTAAGTTCTACGTTCTAAAGAAGTGTCAACAATAGTTCTGTCGATTTATCTATTAAAATCGCGTTTTAAAAAAATGAGATGCGATCTTCGCACATACATCATAGCATCTCATCGAATTCCAAACATTAGAGTACGCAGGAGTCAAAATCCGTAAAGTTCTACGTTCTAAACAAGTGTCAACAATAGTTCTGTCGATGTTTTTTTGCAAATAATTGTTTGTGTGAAAAATCTCATTAATAGTGAGATGCTAGTTTAATATGTAAAGTTCTGGCTTTGAAAATGGTTTTAAATGATAACCAGCATTTCTCTCTATAAAATGCAGAAAAGTTCCGTCCTCTAAGACTAACCGATATGATTAGTAATATTTTTTTGTGAAAATTTTCTATAATAGTGAGATGCTAGCCTAATATCGAGAGTTCTAAATTTGAAAAAGGTTTAAAATGATAACCAGCACCTCTCTTAGTAAAATGCGGAAGAGTTCTGGCCTCTAAGACTAACCAATATTTTGTTATATTTTATTGGTGTAAAAAACTCTATAATAGTGAGATGCTAGCCTAATATTAAGAGTTCTGGCTCCGGACAAGGTTTATAATGATAACCAGCAACTCTCTCTGTAAAATGCAAAAGAGTTCCTGCCTCTAGGACTATCCGATATTTTGTAATAACTTTTTGTTTGTGAAAAATCTAAATAATAGTGAGATGCTAGCCTAATATCGAGAGTTCTGGTTTCGAAAAAGGATCAAAATGATAACCAGCATCTCTCTCTATAAAATGCAGAAGAGTTCTAGCCTGTAGGACTAACCAATATTTTTAATATTATTTTTTGTGGGAAAACTCTCAATAATAGTGAGATGCTAGCCTAATATTGAGAGTTCTGGCTCCGAAAAAGGTTTAAAATGATAACCAGCAACTCTCTCTGTAAAATGCAAAAGAGTTCTGGCCACTAAGACTATCCGATATTTTGTAATAACCTTTTGTTTGTGAAAAATCTAATAAATAGTGAGATGCTAGCCTAATATCAAGAGTTCTGGTTTCGAAAACAGTTTAAAATGATAACCCTGATAGGCTAGCATCTCACTATTAATGAGATTTTTCACACAAACAATTATTTGCAAAAAACATTGACAGAACTATTGTTGACACTTGTTTAGAACGTAGAACTTCACGGATTTTGACTCCTGCGTACTCTAATGTTTGGAATTCGATGAGATGCTATGATGTATGTGCGAAGTTCGCATCTCATTTTATTAAAACGCGATTTTAATATATAAATCGACAAAAAATCGACAGAACTATTGTTGACACTTGTTTAAAACGTAGAACTTAACGGATTTTGACTCCTGTGTACTTGGATGTTTGCAATTCGATGAGATGCTATGATGTATGTGCGAAGTTAGCATCTCATTTTTTTTAAACGCGATTTTAATAGATAAATAGATAAAAAATCGATAGAACTATTGTTGACACTTGTTTAGAACGTAGGACTTAACGGATTTTGACTCCTGTGTACTTAGATGTTTGGAATTCGATGAGATGCTATGATGTATTTGCGAAGTTAGCATCTCATTTTTTCAATACGCGATTTTAATGGTTTAATCGACGGAACTATTATTAAAACTTATCAAGAACTGTATAAGTATGCTGGATGCCATTATATATTGAGTTTATTTGTGAGATGATAACATTTGAGATGCTAACTTCACAGACGTGCGTTCAACATGGTTCAACTTCACTATTCCGGTGGGATGCAAAGCGCAATGGGGCGCACAGCGGGGCGGGCGGCGGTACTCCTCGCACCATCAGCTTTGAAGGCGTCCGAAGATCGAGCCCTTTTTCTACCATCACTCTTGAGTGTATAATGTAAGATCTAGGCTAATACTTACACGTGCTTTCGCGACATGACACCGCTTCCAGTTCGCATAGCGTAGCGAAAGTTCGCGCGGTACCCGCCGCGTTCAACGCGCACACTGGACCCGCGGGAGGCGACGCGCAATGTCCCGCGCACAGCGGTGGTGGTACTCCCTCCCGTACCATGATATCTAAAGGCGTGCGAGGGTTTAATCCTTCCTCCACCACCTCATAGTCGTAGCCGACCCGTGCCGGGAGTGGCGGCAGGCTGGCTGCCTGTGCCCTGTGCCACGCTGGGAACAAAAGAAAAATAATTGATTGACAAATGAAATGAGTGCTTGATCCCCTTTTGTTTTGACTGAGTGTCAATGGCGATCTGTACCCATGAAGGTCGACTTAATACTGGTTACCTCAGAGTATTAAGTCAAACTTCATGTCTGTACCCCTAGTGTAAGTTTTTATGTCAAGCAAAGTGTCGGCCAACGAAAATAAATTGCACATTATTATTGTAGACAGGTGTTATGATATTTTTTTGTTATGACGTCAACAGTGTACGATTAGTGGCCAAGCAGTTATCAAGTTTGAAAATGTCATTATTTTTTGTATAAATACGACCGCAAAACGGCAGTGGGACGTTCGTGGGTTGCATATAACGTAATTTATTGTAATAAACGATAATTATTACGCGGTGGGTCATTCCGTTTTGTGGTCGTAACTATTTACCAAAATGAAATGCCATTTTCAAATATGAATAACTGCTTAATGACGTGGTAACAAAAAATTATCGTAACACTGTTTACAATAATATGCAATTTATTTTCGTGGGCCGAAACTTTTACTTTGGCCCAATGTGACTGATCTCCTTTTCACGAATCGGGCAAATGTCGATTCCTTTGCCCACCACCTTCGGATTATTTAGCGCATGTCTTAGAAATAATGTTTTGATGACACACACATCCTACTCTTCCAGAGTTCTACTCTGGAAAAATCTTTAAAAGGTCTGCTGCTTTAAAAACTCAGGGTCGATTCAAATAAAATTATAGTTATGTCAAAGACCAAAAGACAGAGCTGCAATCAAGAATATTAGTTATCATCACAGAATTTGTGACACCTATGACTTGTTGATAGTTATATTAGCTTAAAATACTTTCAAGCAAGTTACCTTTACATTATTATACAAACCTTTTCAAACTTTATAAAAAAACAAAACAAATGCACACGCCCTCTCATTGCTGTCATTGTAGTAAGATAACTCATGTAAGTAATGGGCGCATAAACGTACAATTTATTTCTCGATTTATTCCATTATGTATTGTTTTGACTCGCCTCAAGATTATTGGGTGACTCGCGACCCCCTTTAATCTAATCAGTATAATTTATTTTCCTAAAATTTTCCTGTGATCTCATCCTTTATTACGCATTTAATTGGTAAGTATAATATGTACAATTAAGATAGTTACACGATAAAGTAAGTTTGTAAACAATGTGGCGTAAGTTTCTTTCTTAATAGGATGATTAAAGCGAATAGTATTAAAACCTACTTAGATTTTGATGAGATAGATTATTGTCTCAAAAAGCTAGTATCTGGGTGCGTACCATCC
The DNA here is from genome assembly GCA_949710035.1 of Crambus lathoniellus. NCBI lineage: Eukaryota > Metazoa > Arthropoda > Insecta > Lepidoptera > Crambidae > Crambus > Crambus lathoniellus. Next base: position 8,846,823 of record OX453310.1, on the reverse strand, counting down.
TTTTCGGGAATATTTATATAGAAAACTATGCATCAATTTTTGTTTTAGATGAGCGTAATAAACTGACACTAAACAAACTAACCAAAAAGATGATGTTATCAACGTATATTTCCGTGCTCACTTTTATTTGTAATCACAGTTTGTAATGGTATAGATGTGTGTCGTGTCTAGACAATCTGAATTAGCGAACAAGTGCGAGTTCAAAGTATTGGACAAATTCGACGCTTCTCGTAACGACTCCGTAGCTCAGTGGTTAGAGCAGTCGCCCGGAAAGCGAAAGGTCGTGGGTTCGAGTCCCATCGGAGCTAGTTGTGAGACGGGTCGATTTTTTCTAAATACTTCATTTTCCATTTTTCTGTTATATTCTTTATAAGCCCGCACCCGTAACCGATGACGTCGCATCGGTCTCTGTCGATCTCAAGTATTGATTGTAAAGACGCGTGCACAGCTTCCTTTTTTTTTTTTCGGGAAATTTTCATATTTTACAAGAACTTTCTGCAGAGTGTCTTACCTATTGTATCTGCAATGTATTTGAACTGATAAGAGTGTATTAGTTAAGCTTAGCTACTTTGAATGAACACTTGAAGGCCACGTGGTGTGAAGTGCTGCACGAATTTATCCAGGACTGAAGCTATTCTACGAGTACGTAAGTGCATGTTTTCTTTCCTCAATTTCAGCTGTTTCCTGTCGTTTCCAAATACCTAAAACAGCTGAATTCCTTTACAGGCAAGATCAAGCCTCGCCGCGCGCCGTCTCGCCGCACCAGGGCCAATGAAAAACGCCACCACCGACCTCTTTCCTGTAGTTTTCATACATTTTATATGAACGCCGACGCCGGTAGTCGGCACTTGTTTCTTCTTCTAGCTTCAAGTGGTGGCGTTTGTGGCTCGTGTGCGGGGACGGAGAGCATTTCTAAGGCTCAACCCAAACGAACCACAACACAACCACAACCACACCACGTGGGCGGGAAATGAAAGTCAATTCACACGTACCACATTTTGCAGTCATTATCGACCGCGTGGATGATACCGGCCACAACGCAACTACATGGTAACCACAATGCAAACACCAGCGACGACGCCACTGTGACGACGCAGGCTGCGAACTAGCGGCTGGCCACATCCACATCACACAACTACTTGCGACAACGACATTTTGTCGCACAACCACAACGCAACTGCAAAAAGTTGCATCGACACTATTCACACGTACCTACCCAATGATGTTTGAACGTGAACATGAACGTCATTGTACCTACCACATTTTTTCGCTGCGATGTGGTGTGGTTGTGGTTCGTGTTGGTCGACACTAAGGATCAAAGTAGGTACGTCAAGCCAAAAGGTAAAGGTTACGTGCTACCATAAATAGTAGATTGTACAACAAGTGCATAAAACATACCATTTTACCCGAGACGTATATATCCACCCGAGCCGTAGGCGAGGGTTGATAGTCAATTCGAGGGTAAAATGGGTTTTTTATACGAGTTATACACTCTGCTTTTCACTTCGAGTGAGGAAAATAAATAACAATATTGAAAAAAAGAAAAATAAAGACTTCGCCATATTGGCGGGAAGACTTTCTTTTTCTTTTTTTTATACGTGGCAGTGGCAGCACAGTGACTTTAACATCGATCGTAGTCCATAATGCTCTTGAAATACTTATTTATTAGAAAACGTATTAATTTTGTCTAGTTTTATTTAATTAAGTAATTTAACATGGATTATGTACAAAACTGAAGAGTGAAATAAAAAGATTATTTAATGAAGTTTAATTGCGTGTGTGACTGTTTACCTGACGACCTTTGTCTTAGAGTCTGAGACTTAGACGAAGATTTTACTTTTTTTAAAAAGCGATTTTATGCAGCCTATACCCAACATAAACACGAACTTTACGAGCATGAGAAGTGAAATAGTACATTACAGCCGAGGACAGGTAAGTAAGAAATTACATTGTCGAGGATGGTTTGAAGCACGAGCCGCAGGCGAGGGCTTTAATCATTCGAGGCAAGGTAATTTGCTTACCGTACAAGGCTTGTATAGTGCTTTTCTCAAGAAATGCGAGGAAATAAAAAAAAACTGTTTAACTAAATAATATTTATTAAAATTTATATCACACATGTTCGGGCAATTATTAAATGTAAATGTTATTGTTTTCCCGGGCACACTTATGTATAAATCGCCCATAATAATATTATTTTAATGATGTAGGTATCATTAAAATACGCCAACAACACAGATTCTGAAAACGTATGCGCCTTTTTTCACTTTTCCAAATCAGATCGTAGGTTTTCATATATCTTTCTTTTGATTTTGCTGGCAGTAAGTTTTCTGTTATTCATTTTGCTTCTGCTCTCAAATTTGGTAGAGTAGGTACATACAATGTCTGTATATGTTTCATTGGCCGAACTCATTTTGATAATTTATTACACAATATAAATAAACTGTATTGATATCAAATCAACCGCTGAAAATCATTCCCGCCGTTTTTTTAATATTGGTTTGTGAGGCCAAGTGGAACGGTCATACAGCCTATTGATACTTAAAACTTGCTACTAAAATGCGCAACTTCAATACCCGCTTCTGGGTGGTAGATGGCGCTGTACATATTTCCCATACAAAATTACTCGTAAAGGATATTTTGTCTATGATAAATCTCATTTTGTTTTTTCGATTGATGTTCGTGCTAAGGGTACATAGCGCTTTTGGTACAATACGAAGTAATATACTCTGTGCGCACCGTATTTAAAAAAAAGTTAACCTAATTATGATATAATAATTACTTATATAATAATAATAATAATGTGGCTGTATGGTGCAAATGTCCCTTTGCTTTTTCTTGTTTTTATACACAGGAATAACGAAAGAAAAAAAAAAGAAAAAAATTTGGTAATAATATCTTTGGGTAGTACCTTTTCCGAGGTAAACATTCTAAATTTGAAAATCACTGCAGTAATGAATTTCAGTACTTACTTACTGCACTGATTTTAGTGCAGTAAGTAAGTACTGAAATTCATTACTGCAGTGATTTTCAAATTTAGAATGTTTACCTCGGAAAAGTGCCACGTACTGCATTCTTTTCTCAAATATAATATTAACATTTCAGAGCATAAGTGTGAAATAGTACATTACAGCCGAGGACAGGTAAGTAAGAAATTACATTGTCGAGGATGGTTTGAAGCACGAGCCGCAGGCGAGGGCTTTAATCATTCGAGGCAAGGTAATTTGCTTACCGTACAAGGCTTGTATAGTGCTTTTCTCAAGAAATGCGAGGAAATAAAAAAACTGTTTAACTAAATAATATTTACTAAAATTTATATCACACATGTTCGTTCGGGCAATTGTTAAATGTATATGTTATTGTTTTCCCGGGCACACTTATGTATAAATCGCCCATAATAATATTATTTTAATGATGTATCATTAAAATACGCCAACAGCACAGATTCCGAAAACGTATGCGCCTTTTTTTCACTTTTCCAAATCAGATCGTAGGTTTTCATATAAGTATCTTTCTTCTGATTTTGCTAGCAGTAAATTTTCTGTTATTAATATATACATACAATGTCTGTATAATGTTTCATTGGCAGAACTCATTTTGATAATTTATTACCTACACAATATAAACTGTATTGATATCAAATCAACCGCTGAAAATAATTCCCGCCGTTTTTTTAATATTGGTTTGTGAGGCCATGTGAAACGGTCATACAGCCTATTGATACTTACTACTTGCTACTAAAATGCGCAATTTCAATACCCGCTTCTGGGCGGTAGATGGCGCTGTACATATTTCCCATACAAAATTACTCGTAAAGGATATTTTGTCTATGAAAAAATTTCATTTTGTTTTTTCGATTGATGTTCGTGCTAAGGGTACATAGCGCTTGTGGTACAATACGAAGTAATATACTCTGTGCGCACCGTATTTAAAAAAAAGTTACTTAACTAATTATGATAAAATAATTACTTAGATAATAATAATAATAATGTGGCTGTATGGTGCAAATGTCCCTTTGCTTTTTCTGTTTTATACACAGGAATAACGAAAGAAAAAATAAAGAAAAAAGTTGGTAGTACTATTGCAGATCACTGCAGTAATGAATTTCAGTACTTACTTACTGCACTAAAATCAGTGCAGTAAGTAAGTACTGAAATTCATTACTGCAGTGATTTTCAAATTTAGAATGTTTACCTCGGAAAAGTGCCACGTACTGCATTCTTTTCTCAAATATAATATTAACATTTCAGAGCATAAGTGTGAAAAATATATTATTTTATCCTAGTTTAGGATTTGGTGGCCGCTATGATCATAATAAACCGTCCTAGGGTGCCTTCTATTAACTAAGTATAGACTCATTTAAATAATTTGGGCCTACGCGAACGCGAACATCTCTGATGATGATAAAGTGAGAATCCAATCTACATCTCAGTATTAAATAAGCATTAAATGTGTTAATCATATTATGATTATGACGCTATGATTAGGAAAATAGCGTGTCCGACATGGAATCGTATAGCAATCGACGGAATAGAGATCTTTAGAGGAGGCCTTTGTCGGAAGACAAGCTGCAAAAAGTTAACGACCGATTGCCGATATTAATGTTATTAATATTATTTTTTTAGGCACATTGTGAAAATTTCATACCTTTTTAAACCTTATAGTAGATACCTATGTAGCAATAATGGCTTTTTATTTTTAGTTTATTTATGATTTTGATGAATGTATGCATAGCAGATGTTGCCTGTTTTAGAAGTTCCCTGACATTGAGTGTGATGAACAGAGATAGGGCGTTTGTGCACTTCACTGAATTTTACCGATCCAGAAAAAAACGGATGCTTGTATTTTAATTATTAATCATTTATAATAGTAAAAAAATTTTTTCGTGTAGTTTAGGGTATGAAACATTGAAACTACACGAAATAAATAAATTCTTACTATTATAAATGATTAATAATTAAAATACAAGCATCCGTTTTTTTCCGGATCGGTAAAATTCAGTGTAGTGCACAAACGCCCATAATCGGAAATAATCGGAAAACGTAGAGCTGTATAGGTTCATTGACCGCAAAATTTATGTTATTGGAAGTTTTAACAAAATTCCGACTTAAATTCCTCTTTTTTTGGAATTAATAAACTTTTAATTGCAATTTTGCGCTGTTGTAGGTATGGATGGAGGTTGGCTCGGAGTCCGCTGGCGCGCGATAGTCCATGGAAATCGTACATTTTGCCTTGCGTTAAATGAGGTAGTTCTGATTTTTTTGTATGTTAGTAGTGATGAGATAGTAATGACAAATCCAAGTTTTCCACCTCGGAAGCCCTTCGGATCATTGTTAAATATTTAAATTTTCAGTTTTTTTTTCAGTTTTTGTCAATTTTTACCACCAAGGACCTGTGTAACGGCAAAATTTACTAAGCACGCTTTAAAGTAGACTAAATTTGCAATAAAAAGAGAATAATTTGGGTTTTGTAAGTCAAATACTTTTTAAGATAACTACGGCTATTTAAAAGTTTGCAATATTTCAAAAAAGGTAGTATTACAGTTTTTTTAGTTTTCGACATTTTGACCCATAGTAGTGGGTTTATGGCAAAAGTTAAGTTATTAGTTATTAAAGTCCATTACCAACAAAATGAGACGAATTAGTAATATCAACTTACACTTGGTAGTTCCCGAGACAGCTGTTCAAAGTTATTGAGGTAAGTAAACAATTATGTAATAGAAGGGTTTGCAAAATGAAGTACGCCCTAAAGGAAGGAGGATCTGGGAGGTGGTGAGATCAATTATGTACATTGTATGTATATTTTTGATGGACCAGGCTCGTCCTCTGAATCCACAGCACACTTTTTGGGGGCAGCTTGCTGAGGTATAATCTCTTCATCGAACTGCTCAGGAAGGTCAAAATCGTCCTTTGATGATGGCTTATCAATCAATAGTTCATCAATGTTATCACACATCAGGTCTGGTATGTTCTCGCATGATTGGCCAATGCAGTAGCTGCAAAAAGCCGAACATTTTTGTCCTGCTTTCCTGCAACCACATCTGCTGGTACAACCTTACATCTTTGGTATGCTTTTAAAGTGATTAAGGTTTGCGTGTCATTAACAGGATAGAACGGGAACACCTCCCAGATCCTTCTTCCTTTAGAGCTTACTACCTTTTGCAAACCATTCTATTAAATAATTGTTTACATACCTACCTCTATAACTTTGAACAGCTGTGTCTCAGGAACTATCAGGTGTAAATTGACATAATTAATCTCATTTTGTTGGAAATTTAATGGACTTTAATAACTAATAGAAAACTTTTGCCATAAACCCACTACTAGGGGGTCAAAGTTGACGAAAGGTAAAAAATACTGTAATACTTCCTTTTTTTGTGATTTTGAAAATTTTAAAATAGCCGTATCTTAAAACTATTTGGCCTACAAAAACTAAATTATTCTCTTTTTATTGCTAATTTAGTCTTCTTTAAAGAATGCATAGTAACATTTGCCGTAACTCAGGTCCTTGGTGGTAAAAATTGACAAAAACTGAAAATTATCCGAAAATTTTATGGATTTTTAATTATTTAACAATGATCCAAAGGGCTTTCGAGGTGGAAAACTTGGATTTGTCATTACTATCTCATCACTACTAACATATAAAAAATCAGAACTACCTCATTTAATGCAAGGCAACACCACTTATTTGGTACGATTTCCATGTACTACGACTGATTTACTAATTTCGATGCGCGTACAAAGTTATTAATTATTATTTATTTTTATGTGTTTCTAACTAAATGATGTAAGTTTACCTAGACCTTACCTACTTTGTCTAGATATTTTGTTATAATTTCTTAGTTTTGTAAGAGAAATAACGCTTTAAACATTGTACTTATTTAAATAATTTTCAAAACTTTGAAATTTTATTTTAGATTAACGGTGATACTTACTCACAAAAAAAATCTTCATTAAGTATGCTTCAACAAGAACATATTCCACATATGAAGATTTTTTTAACAGTTTCAAGGTAGAGGTTACTGAGAATTAGGACTTCAAAGTATATTCATTTCGAGCGTTTAGGTACTGAGGGGGCGGATGAAAAGGTCATAATTAAACGATATACTTAAATCAAAATTCCGATGCATGATGATACGACGACAAAGGCTGTATTGCATCCGATATTGAGATTAACGACGTCAAAAACTTACAATGTCGTAGATTTCTACGGATTTTTGTGAAATGGCTCTTAAGGCTGCTGTACACGGGTAGAGTAAACGGTAGAGTAGAGCGGTAGAGTAGCTTGCCCGCGGTGCTATATACTCTACTCTACCAAATTTCAGTACCTTCTCTACTCTACCAATGATGTTTACATGAGTATAGTTAGTAGGATAGTTAGTACTCTACCACTCTACTCTACCGTTTACTCTAGCCTTTAAGGCTAGGATTCCCGACCGAAATAGGCTAGGCACGCTCGCTTGCTCGGCCTTGCGCGATACATTTCTCGCGGAGACGCAGCGGCAGTCCGCAGCCGGCAGTGAACTGTGAACTCGCGAGCGCCCCGCTAATCGAAAATCTCTTAAAATTCAATTAAAATGAAATAATAAAAAAATTAAACTAATGACGGCCGGAATCCCTCGGCTATTTAAAGCCAATTATTTTCGTATATATTTCATTAACTAAAACCAAGTATATACTGCAAGTAATAGGATATTTGGATTACGATTAGACGGATGTTTGAGATTTTATTTGATACAGTAAAAATCACTAATCGAAAAAAAACCGGAAGCACTAGATAATTAACTGTAAAATAACATATATTTTTTCCAAATTTTAAGTACTTGAGATTTGCGAGTAATCCATAATTTAAAATACTCTATTTTAGGGAATCCTTAATAGCCTTAAAGTATTGGGCTTCAACCCCTCGATGAATGGTCCTTAACATACCCACCGGCATCGGAATCAAACCTTGGGCGACGCACAAGTTTCATACCTACAAAGTTGCTCACTTCAGTGTCTCATAGATGGAAAAGTATTCGACACAAACAAATCTCAGAACTCTTGCATTTCGTTCTCTTGCATTCTTTAGTTCGTTTGACCGATTTGGCGCAGGGGTAGGCTACCCACCTTCTGCGCCAGTGGTCTCGGGTTCGATTCCCGAACAAGACAAATATTTGTGTGCATGAACATGTCTATTTGTCTTGGTCTGGGTGTTTCATCATCATGTATATTAATGTATGTATGTATTATTCAATGTATGTATATTAAGTATGTATGTACAAACAAAAAGTATTTAAGTAGGTATATATTTATCCGTTATCAAGTGTTCCATGATACAGTTTCTTAATGAAATTAAAATGGGCTTAGATAATTGGTGTGAATGTAAGAAGTTATTTATTTATTTATTTCTGTAAATAAAATCTGGGAATTAATAATATTGCAAGTACTTACATACACAAAATATATAGCTCTATACCTATTCCGATCACTAAAATTTTGCCTTTTTCTTGCTCCTGGCTGGCACCGACCTCAAAAAGGTAGGTAAGTACTTTAAAGATATTATTTTTTCCTTTTTAGTTGACAGGTAACTTTTATAAGGCAGTTTAATTTTTTATACTACTTTTGTTTATTTCAAAATTTTTAGTGTAGATTGTATAAGATACCATATATCTTTAAAACTACTGAACCGATTTTGATGAAATTTAAAATGTTCCCGAAATGGAATACACCTAAATAAAGTCAAAAAGATTCATCTCGATATGACTTTTAGTTTTTGAAAAGTTCATGGACAAACATACTTAAACACTTACGAAATGGAACGCTATACTCAATTATTATCCAAATCCAACAATATCACAGGTCAAACTGATAACGTCCTTTTCTGAAGTCGGTTAAAAAGAGTTAAGTATTAGAAAGGTGAACGCGTTTAGGCAAGGAATGGGGCACCATGCATGGGTGGAGTGAAAATCTGCAAAAATCTAAAAGTCCTAGAAACGAGTTTCATGCCTTCAGATATTTCTTCACGTTAGGCTTTCAGCCACACTGAAGACCTCAGTAGACTGAATGTCTGGTTGTTGCAAACTTTGTATTTCATACTGATTTGTCTTTGGTATTAATCCTACTAATATAATGTGAAAGTAATAGATGTATGGGTGTTTAGATGTTTGAATGTTTGTATGTTTGTTACTCAATCACACCAAAACGACTCAACGGATTTGGCTGAAATTTGGGGCACAGATACTTTGTGGCCTGGAGAGAAACATAGGGTACTTTTTATACCGGAAAAATATCACATTCCCGCGGGATAACGTCGTGTAGTCTACGCGGGTGAAGCCGCGGGCGGATAGCTAGTATTTTATACTTCTTACTACATGTCCTACAAAGTAGAGGCATATCAACAATTTACATGTTTCTCGGCACGCATATCGTTGCTTAATCCCAAAGTTCATCAATAGTGATAGTGCCATGACGCTGCGCATATAACTGCGCAGTAGATCGTCCCGATTCGTCCCATTACCAATATATTTTTTATCTTCTATTGCGCCTTATCGCTGCCCCCGTTTCCAGAAGAACCGAATTATACGCGCATTGTTCTGAGTCAGCCAGGATACAGCGATAGCGAATGGTTCCCACGCTTTGTAAGTATTAATGAAATGACTAGCCTTTCGCCCGCGGCTTCGCCCGCACCGACTACACGACGCGTCGTGGATAACGTCGCGACGTTATCCAGGCTACAAAGTATCTGTGTCTCAAATTTCAGCGAAATCTGTTCAGCCGTTTTGGTGTGATTACTTACGTAACAAACATTCAAACATCTAAACTTTCACAATAGATGTTCCAATTTTCTAAATATTAGTATTTCAGTGACATCGAGAATGTTATTTCTCGATAAATATAATTAAGAATGTTATTTCTCGATAAATATAATAATAATTTAAACTTAAACTTAAACTTTTTTGCATTCACAATGCAATTTTTATTATTGATTAAATTTTCATTTTGATTTATGATTGATGACGGGTCGATTGTTTCTAAATAATTAATACCTACTTCATTTTCAATTTTTCAAACGACAAGATGTTATTTAAGATTTCGATAAAAATAACTGTTTAGGTAAAAAGTGGCCACAACCTATTCAATAATACCAATGCAAAATTTAAACCAAATCAAAAATATAACAAAAACAACGACTTGATCAACTGTATGTGGTTAAGTTCACATTAATATTAAACAATATCACATAATTTCATGAAACAATGTATGATATCAACAGGTGCGGTGAGGTTATCTACTTTCTTGCCGGTTCTTCTCGTTACAAGGCCTCCAAGGATTTGCGAACCGATAGCGTAGCTTCATTGACGTTCACAATTAGTGCTGTATCAGCCTAAAATGATTTTTATTTTTTTGCTTTTGAGCAATAGATAGGTAGTTTTCTCAAGGGAGGAGTTATTGATTGCCTTTTTCTTTATCATTGCAAGGAAACGATAAATGCTCGACATCCAAAAGCTTTTTGACAACTGTGAAATATCTTAGTTCTTTAGTTAGGCAATCAGGCCTCTGCTGCATTATTCCAGTACCCAGAAGCAGTGTATTTCTGCAGCCTCCTAGGAAGCGAGTTACAGGCGGAACTACAGTCCATTCCCAACCGTTTGTCACTTCACATAATCAACATGAAGTTTGTCAGCTTACCAAAGAATTTGACAAGAATCAATGGATCATCATTAGCCATTTAATGTCCCCACTGCTGGGGCACTGGCCGTCTTTATGGATGCGTAAGGAGAATGGGCAATGACCCACCACGCGGGCCCAATGCGACTGCAAATGCAGCCGGGAGGCCGTCACCCGTCCCGTGACCGACCATTGCGAAAGTTGCTTAACCGCAACGATCCGTGCGCGGTAACCACTGCGCCACGGGTTTCTCGAATGAAAGTGATTAGATAGATAGATAGATAGACATTTATTTGCATCAGCATGCACGCAAACATTACAATAAAAATTAAAAACCTCTCAACGGCCAGGGTGCCTACCATCAACTTTATGACAGCGATTCAAAAATAGCGCGATTCAGAATAGGTTCCTAAAATGTATCGCTTTCTTTCGTACTCTGACCTTCTAAAAACTGGATCGCAAATGAATTGCTAAATGTTAATGACCGAACGATTTGTGTCCTTTTTCTTCTACCCGTCTCTTTCACTCGATTCTGTCATGCCCGGAGAGTGAGAGGGACGGGTATAACCTGCAGGTGACATGTTAAATCGACCGGGTTATAAGTCAAATAAAAGTTTCTGACAGCTTAGCGGCTGTGAAATGTCATTGATCGATCACTGAATCGCTGTCATTGATATTAAGCTGTCGTGGTACGAATAAGCGAAGCAGATCAGTTTAGGTTCCTAAACAAAACCGTAATAAGAGTTGATGGTAAGCACCCAGGTGCGTGTATACAGAGTTATACACGCATAACACGCCATAAGCGACTAACCCCAATTGTTTTTTTGTAATAACTATAGCAATTTTTATATGTTTTGTATGCGGTTTTCGATGTTCAAAAGAGAGATAAACTCGTCGTACTGTAAAAATACACTATATAATGTGAACCAGATAAAACGGTGGTGCAGTCCCCCACACAAACTATCTAAACTAAGTAGTAGACGGCAATACGGCATTAAACTTTTTTCTGTCTTATTTAAACGCTTTTTCTCTTTAGAAAAATATCACAAAATTAAACGCTTACTTTTTTCGCGTACTTTGTTTGTACTACAGTGTTTAGTGATGATGGGCGGGCGATGCTGAAAAAGGAAAAGCAGTACTAAAGCGAAAGAGACTAGACTAACTACGTAGTACATTTTTATAAATGAAAATGCAAAATGATGATGGATTTAAAATTTGTTGTGTAGTACAAGGAGTACCGACAAATGATTGACTGAATCGCATGTAAACAGAAAGTAAAATAGTTTTTTAAATCTTACCGTCACCCCTAGTACAGGGGTCACCAATTAGTTTCATTGCGGGTCCGTTTGTAACAAATATAACTCTATGATAATAACTAGCAACCAAACTTTAAAAATGTTAATCCTACTAATTTTCTTAATAGGGAAGTTTGTCAGTTTGTTCGTTTGTTTGTTACTCTTTCACACAAAAACTACGGAACCGATTTGGATGAATTATCTCGATGTTCCTACTCTTTCACACAAAAACTACTGAACAGATTTGGATAGAAATTTGGCTTACAGAAAACATAAACTACTTTTTATCGCGATATTCCCACGGGAATGGGAACCAAGCGGGTGAAACCACGGGTAGCCGCTAGTGGAATAAATAAAAGCGAAAGAAATAAAAAACTTGTTTATTATCAATGTAATGATTCATCGAATTAAACAGTAAAGTAAAAACAATATTAATGCGAAAAACTACATTTTTTACTCTGAACAATCTATCTGAAGTCTGGTGTTAAGTTGGTGCAAGCTATTGCCATTAAATCCTGGAGATGGTCATCGGTAAGACGAGATCGAAATTTATTTTTAATGATCTTGGAACACGCTGCTTAATATTTTTTAATTTTTTTACAAATTCTTCTGGGTCCGCACAAAATAGGTCGGCGCGGCGGTCCGGCATTTGGTCACCCCTGGTCTAGTGTTTTCTTCGTTGCTACGTTTCTTTAAAAGGGAAAAGGTTTGGCCAAAAATAAAACGTGTTGATAAACTTGTGTAAAAAAAGTTTGACGTTAATTTTGTTGGAAAAGTAGGAGTAAATGAACATAGATTGCTTTTTCATATAGAACTAACAAACATTATAAACTGGCTACAGAGTTAATATCCCGAGCACAATACGTATTGTTATCGCTGTCGCCAAATTAGAGTTCTAAAATTAGTCCAATTAATAATATCTATGTGTGTTATTTAAAGTGAAGTGATAGGCCTCACGATTTGCACGCTAGAGGGTCAAGTAACTTGATAAACGAATTTATGTTACTATGGACTTGTTGCAAGTACTTATACATATAGTAATTTAACTGTTATATTCTTAGTTATTTTAATTTTTAGTTTTTTGCATTCACAATGCAATTTTTATAATAGAAAAATGGAAAATGAAGTATTTAGAAAAAATCGACCCGTCTCACAACTAGCTCCGATGGGACTCGAACCCACGACCTTTCGCTTTCCGGGCGACTGCTCTAACCACTGAGCTACGGAGTCGTTACGAGAAGCGTCGAATTTGTCCAATACTTCTTACACGCCGTATAGTCAGCGTTAATTTCATCAATGTGGAGATATTACTACCCTCACACGCGAAAGAAATACCTTTCCAGGTATTTGGCAATCGCTAAAGATGAAATTTCTATTGCAAGTTATTTTAATTTTTAGTTTTTTGCATTCACAATGCAATTTTTATAATAGAAAAATGGAAAATGAAGTATTTATAAAAAATCGACCCGTCTCACAACTAGCTCCGATGGGACTCGAACCCACGACCTTTCGCTTTCCGGGCGACTGCTCTAACCACTGAGCTACGGAGTCGTTACGAGAAGCGTCGAATTTATCCAATACTTCTTACACGCCGTATAGTCAGCGTTAATTTCATCAATGTGGAGATATTACTACCCTCACAATTCCCTCACAAATTTAGCGAAAGGTCGTGGGTTCGAGTCCCATCGGAGCTAGTTGTGAGACGGGTCGATTTTTTCTAAATACTTCATTTTCCATTTTTCTGTTATATTCTTTATAAGCCCGCACCCGTAACCGATGACGTCGCATCGGTCTCTGTCGATCTCAAGTATTGATTGTAAAGACGCGTGCACAGCTTCCTTTTTTTTTTTTCGGGAAATTTTCATATTTTACAAGAACTTTCTGCAGAGTGTCTTACCTATTGTATCTGCAATGTATTTGAACTGATAAGAGTGTATTAGTTAAGCTTAGCTACTTTGAATGAACACTTGAAGGCCACGTGGTGTGAAGTGCTGCACGAATTTATCCAGGACTGAAGCTATTCTACGAGTACGTAAGTGCATGTTTTCTTTCCTCAATTTCAGCTGTTTCCTGTCGTTTCCAAATACCTAAAACAGCTGAATTCCTTTACAGGCAAGATCAAGCCTCGCCGCGCGCCGTCTCGCCGCACCAGGGCCAATGAAAAACGCCACCACCGACCTCTTTCCTGTAGTTTTCATACATTTTATATGAACGCCGACGCCGGTAGTCGGCACTTGTTTCTTCTTCTAGCTTCAAGTGGTGGCGTTTGTGGCTCGTGTGCGGGGACGGAGAGCATTTCTAAGGCTCAACCCAAACGAACCACAACACAACCACAACCACACCACGTGGGCGGGAAATGAAAGTCAATTCACACGTACCACATTTTGCAGTCATTATCGACCGCGTGGATGATACCGGCCACAACGCAACTACATGGTAACCACAATGCAAACACCAGCGACGACGCCACTGTGACGACGCAGGCTGCGAACTAGCGGCTGGCCACATCCACATCACACAACTACTTGCGACAACGACATTTTGTCGCACAACCACAACGCAACTGCAAAAAGTTGCATCGACACTATTCACACGTACCTACCCAATGATGTTTGAACGTGAACATGAACGTCATTGTACCTACCACATTTTTTCGCTGCGATGTGGTGTGGTTGTGGTTCGTGTTGGTCGACACTAAGGATCAAAGTAGGTACGTCAAGCCAAAAGGTAAAGGTTACGTGCTACCATAAATAGTAGATTGTACAACAAGTGCATAAAACATACCATTTTACCCGAGACGTATATATCCACCCGAGCCGTAGGCGAGGGTTGATAGTCAATTCGAGGGTAAAATGGGTTTTTTATACGAGTTATACACTCTGCTTTTCACTTCGAGTGAGGAAAATAAATAACAATATTGAAAAAAAGAAAAATAAAGACTTCGCCATATTGGCGGGAAGACTTTCTTTTTCTTTTTTTTATACGTGGCAGTGGCAGCACAGTGACTTTAACATCGATCGTAGTCCATAATGCTCTTGAAATACTTATTTATTAGAAAACGTATTAATTTTGTCTAGTTTTATTTAATTAAGTAATTTAACATGGATTATGTACAAAACTGAAGAGTGAAATAAAAAGATTATTTAATGAAGTTTAATTGCGTGTGTGACTGTTTACCTGACGACCTTTGTCTTAGAGTCTGAGACTTAGACGAAGATTTTACTTTTTTTAAAAAGCGATTTTATGCAGCCTATACCCAACATAAACACGAACTTTACGAGCATGAGAAGTGAAATAGTACATTACAGCCGAGGACAGGTAAGTAAGAAATTACATTGTCGAGGATGGTTTGAAGCACGAGCCGCAGGCGAGGGCTTTAATCATTCGAGGCAAGGTAATTTGCTTACCGTACAAGGCTTGTATAGTGCTTTTCTCAAGAAATGCGAGGAAATAAAAAAAAACTGTTTAACTAAATAATATTTATTAAAATTTATATCACACATGTTCGGGCAATTATTAAATGTAAATGTTATTGTTTTCCCGGGCACACTTATGTATAAATCGCCCATAATAATATTATTTTAATGATGTAGGTATCATTAAAATACGCCAACAACACAGATTCTGAAAACGTATGCGCCTTTTTTCACTTTTCCAAATCAGATCGTAGGTTTTCATATATCTTTCTTTTGATTTTGCTGGCAGTAAGTTTTCTGTTATTCATTTTGCTTCTGCTCTCAAATTTGGTAGAGTAGGTACATACAATGTCTGTATATGTTTCATTGGCCGAACTCATTTTGATAATTTATTACACAATATAAATAAACTGTATTGATATCAAATCAACCGCTGAAAATCATTCCCGCCGTTTTTTTAATATTGGTTTGTGAGGCCAAGTGGAACGGTCATACAGCCTATTGATACTTAAAACTTGCTACTAAAATGCGCAACTTCAATACCCGCTTCTGGGTGGTAGATGGCGCTGTACATATTTCCCATACAAAATTACTCGTAAAGGATATTTTGTCTATGATAAATCTCATTTTGTTTTTTCGATTGATGTTCGTGCTAAGGGTACATAGCGCTTTTGGTACAATACGAAGTAATATACTCTGTGCGCACCGTATTTAAAAAAAAGTTAACCTAATTATGATATAATAATTACTTATATAATAATAATAATAATGTGGCTGTATGGTGCAAATGTCCCTTTGCTTTTTCTTGTTTTTATACACAGGAATAACGAAAGAAAAAAAAAAGAAAAAAATTTGGTAATAATATCTTTGGGTAGTACCTTTTCCGAGGTAAACATTCTAAATTTGAAAATCACTGCAGTAATGAATTTCAGTACTTACTTACTGCACTGATTTTAGTGCAGTAAGTAAGTACTGAAATTCATTACTGCAGTGATTTTCAAATTTAGAATGTTTACCTCGGAAAAGTGCCACGTACTGCATTCTTTTCTCAAATATAATATTAACATTTCAGAGCATAAGTGTGAAATAGTACATTACAGCCGAGGACAGGTAAGTAAGAAATTACATTGTCGAGGATGGTTTGAAGCACGAGCCGCAGGCGAGGGCTTTAATCATTCGAGGCAAGGTAATTTGCTTACCGTACAAGGCTTGTATAGTGCTTTTCTCAAGAAATGCGAGGAAATAAAAAAACTGTTTAACTAAATAATATTTACTAAAATTTATATCACACATGTTCGTTCGGGCAATTGTTAAATGTATATGTTATTGTTTTCCCGGGCACACTTATGTATAAATCGCCCATAATAATATTATTTTAATGATGTATCATTAAAATACGCCAACAGCACAGATTCCGAAAACGTATGCGCCTTTTTTTCACTTTTCCAAATCAGATCGTAGGTTTTCATATAAGTATCTTTCTTCTGATTTTGCTAGCAGTAAATTTTCTGTTATTAATATATACATACAATGTCTGTATAATGTTTCATTGGCAGAACTCATTTTGATAATTTATTACCTACACAATATAAACTGTATTGATATCAAATCAACCGCTGAAAATAATTCCCGCCGTTTTTTTAATATTGGTTTGTGAGGCCATGTGAAACGGTCATACAGCCTATTGATACTTACTACTTGCTACTAAAATGCGCAATTTCAATACCCGCTTCTGGGCGGTAGATGGCGCTGTACATATTTCCCATACAAAATTACTCGTAAAGGATATTTTGTCTATGAAAAAATTTCATTTTGTTTTTTCGATTGATGTTCGTGCTAAGGGTACATAGCGCTTGTGGTACAATACGAAGTAATATACTCTGTGCGCACCGTATTTAAAAAAAAGTTACTTAACTAATTATGATAAAATAATTACTTAGATAATAATAATA
This sequence comes from Crambus lathoniellus, assembly GCA_949710035.1. Lineage (NCBI taxonomy): Eukaryota > Metazoa > Arthropoda > Insecta > Lepidoptera > Crambidae > Crambus > Crambus lathoniellus. Next base: position 8,829,514 of record OX453310.1, on the reverse strand, counting down.
ATAATGTGGCTGTATGGTGCAAATGTCCCTTTGCTTTTTCTGTTTTATACACAGGAATAACGAAAGAAAAAATAAAGAAAAAAGTTGGTAGTACTATTGCAGATCACTGCAGTAATGAATTTCAGTACTTACTTACTGCACTAAAATCAGTGCAGTAAGTAAGTACTGAAATTCATTACTGCAGTGATTTTCAAATTTAGAATGTTTACCTCGGAAAAGTGCCACGTACTGCATTCTTTTCTCAAATATAATATTAACATTTCAGAGCATAAGTGTGAAAAATATATTATTTTATCCTAGTTTAGGATTTGGTGGCCGCTATGATCATAATAAACCGTCCTAGGGTGCCTTCTATTAACTAAGTATAGACTCATTTAAATAATTTGGGCCTACGCGAACGCGAACATCTCTGATGATGATAAAGTGAGAATCCAATCTACATCTCAGTATTAAATAAGCATTAAATGTGTTAATCATATTATGATTATGACGCTATGATTAGGAAAATAGCGTGTCCGACATGGAATCGTATAGCAATCGACGGAATAGAGATCTTTAGAGGAGGCCTTTGTCGGAAGACAAGCTGCAAAAAGTTAACGACCGATTGCCGATATTAATGTTATTAATATTATTTTTTTAGGCACATTGTGAAAATTTCATACCTTTTTAAACCTTATAGTAGATACCTATGTAGCAATAATGGCTTTTTATTTTTAGTTTATTTATGATTTTGATGAATGTATGCATAGCAGATGTTGCCTGTTTTAGAAGTTCCCTGACATTGAGTGTGATGAACAGAGATAGGGCGTTTGTGCACTTCACTGAATTTTACCGATCCAGAAAAAAACGGATGCTTGTATTTTAATTATTAATCATTTATAATAGTAAAAAAATTTTTTCGTGTAGTTTAGGGTATGAAACATTGAAACTACACGAAATAAATAAATTCTTACTATTATAAATGATTAATAATTAAAATACAAGCATCCGTTTTTTTCCGGATCGGTAAAATTCAGTGTAGTGCACAAACGCCCATAATCGGAAATAATCGGAAAACGTAGAGCTGTATAGGTTCATTGACCGCAAAATTTATGTTATTGGAAGTTTTAACAAAATTCCGACTTAAATTCCTCTTTTTTTGGAATTAATAAACTTTTAATTGCAATTTTGCGCTGTTGTAGGTATGGATGGAGGTTGGCTCGGAGTCCGCTGGCGCGCGATAGTCCATGGAAATCGTACATTTTGCCTTGCGTTAAATGAGGTAGTTCTGATTTTTTTGTATGTTAGTAGTGATGAGATAGTAATGACAAATCCAAGTTTTCCACCTCGGAAGCCCTTCGGATCATTGTTAAATATTTAAATTTTCAGTTTTTTTTTCAGTTTTTGTCAATTTTTACCACCAAGGACCTGTGTAACGGCAAAATTTACTAAGCACGCTTTAAAGTAGACTAAATTTGCAATAAAAAGAGAATAATTTGGGTTTTGTAAGTCAAATACTTTTTAAGATAACTACGGCTATTTAAAAGTTTGCAATATTTCAAAAAAGGTAGTATTACAGTTTTTTTAGTTTTCGACATTTTGACCCATAGTAGTGGGTTTATGGCAAAAGTTAAGTTATTAGTTATTAAAGTCCATTACCAACAAAATGAGACGAATTAGTAATATCAACTTACACTTGGTAGTTCCCGAGACAGCTGTTCAAAGTTATTGAGGTAAGTAAACAATTATGTAATAGAAGGGTTTGCAAAATGAAGTACGCCCTAAAGGAAGGAGGATCTGGGAGGTGGTGAGATCAATTATGTACATTGTATGTATATTTTTGATGGACCAGGCTCGTCCTCTGAATCCACAGCACACTTTTTGGGGGCAGCTTGCTGAGGTATAATCTCTTCATCGAACTGCTCAGGAAGGTCAAAATCGTCCTTTGATGATGGCTTATCAATCAATAGTTCATCAATGTTATCACACATCAGGTCTGGTATGTTCTCGCATGATTGGCCAATGCAGTAGCTGCAAAAAGCCGAACATTTTTGTCCTGCTTTCCTGCAACCACATCTGCTGGTACAACCTTACATCTTTGGTATGCTTTTAAAGTGATTAAGGTTTGCGTGTCATTAACAGGATAGAACGGGAACACCTCCCAGATCCTTCTTCCTTTAGAGCTTACTACCTTTTGCAAACCATTCTATTAAATAATTGTTTACATACCTACCTCTATAACTTTGAACAGCTGTGTCTCAGGAACTATCAGGTGTAAATTGACATAATTAATCTCATTTTGTTGGAAATTTAATGGACTTTAATAACTAATAGAAAACTTTTGCCATAAACCCACTACTAGGGGGTCAAAGTTGACGAAAGGTAAAAAATACTGTAATACTTCCTTTTTTTGTGATTTTGAAAATTTTAAAATAGCCGTATCTTAAAACTATTTGGCCTACAAAAACTAAATTATTCTCTTTTTATTGCTAATTTAGTCTTCTTTAAAGAATGCATAGTAACATTTGCCGTAACTCAGGTCCTTGGTGGTAAAAATTGACAAAAACTGAAAATTATCCGAAAATTTTATGGATTTTTAATTATTTAACAATGATCCAAAGGGCTTTCGAGGTGGAAAACTTGGATTTGTCATTACTATCTCATCACTACTAACATATAAAAAATCAGAACTACCTCATTTAATGCAAGGCAACACCACTTATTTGGTACGATTTCCATGTACTACGACTGATTTACTAATTTCGATGCGCGTACAAAGTTATTAATTATTATTTATTTTTATGTGTTTCTAACTAAATGATGTAAGTTTACCTAGACCTTACCTACTTTGTCTAGATATTTTGTTATAATTTCTTAGTTTTGTAAGAGAAATAACGCTTTAAACATTGTACTTATTTAAATAATTTTCAAAACTTTGAAATTTTATTTTAGATTAACGGTGATACTTACTCACAAAAAAAATCTTCATTAAGTATGCTTCAACAAGAACATATTCCACATATGAAGATTTTTTTAACAGTTTCAAGGTAGAGGTTACTGAGAATTAGGACTTCAAAGTATATTCATTTCGAGCGTTTAGGTACTGAGGGGGCGGATGAAAAGGTCATAATTAAACGATATACTTAAATCAAAATTCCGATGCATGATGATACGACGACAAAGGCTGTATTGCATCCGATATTGAGATTAACGACGTCAAAAACTTACAATGTCGTAGATTTCTACGGATTTTTGTGAAATGGCTCTTAAGGCTGCTGTACACGGGTAGAGTAAACGGTAGAGTAGAGCGGTAGAGTAGCTTGCCCGCGGTGCTATATACTCTACTCTACCAAATTTCAGTACCTTCTCTACTCTACCAATGATGTTTACATGAGTATAGTTAGTAGGATAGTTAGTACTCTACCACTCTACTCTACCGTTTACTCTAGCCTTTAAGGCTAGGATTCCCGACCGAAATAGGCTAGGCACGCTCGCTTGCTCGGCCTTGCGCGATACATTTCTCGCGGAGACGCAGCGGCAGTCCGCAGCCGGCAGTGAACTGTGAACTCGCGAGCGCCCCGCTAATCGAAAATCTCTTAAAATTCAATTAAAATGAAATAATAAAAAAATTAAACTAATGACGGCCGGAATCCCTCGGCTATTTAAAGCCAATTATTTTCGTATATATTTCATTAACTAAAACCAAGTATATACTGCAAGTAATAGGATATTTGGATTACGATTAGACGGATGTTTGAGATTTTATTTGATACAGTAAAAATCACTAATCGAAAAAAAACCGGAAGCACTAGATAATTAACTGTAAAATAACATATATTTTTTCCAAATTTTAAGTACTTGAGATTTGCGAGTAATCCATAATTTAAAATACTCTATTTTAGGGAATCCTTAATAGCCTTAAAGTATTGGGCTTCAACCCCTCGATGAATGGTCCTTAACATACCCACCGGCATCGGAATCAAACCTTGGGCGACGCACAAGTTTCATACCTACAAAGTTGCTCACTTCAGTGTCTCATAGATGGAAAAGTATTCGACACAAACAAATCTCAGAACTCTTGCATTTCGTTCTCTTGCATTCTTTAGTTCGTTTGACCGATTTGGCGCAGGGGTAGGCTACCCACCTTCTGCGCCAGTGGTCTCGGGTTCGATTCCCGAACAAGACAAATATTTGTGTGCATGAACATGTCTATTTGTCTTGGTCTGGGTGTTTCATCATCATGTATATTAATGTATGTATGTATTATTCAATGTATGTATATTAAGTATGTATGTACAAACAAAAAGTATTTAAGTAGGTATATATTTATCCGTTATCAAGTGTTCCATGATACAGTTTCTTAATGAAATTAAAATGGGCTTAGATAATTGGTGTGAATGTAAGAAGTTATTTATTTATTTATTTCTGTAAATAAAATCTGGGAATTAATAATATTGCAAGTACTTACATACACAAAATATATAGCTCTATACCTATTCCGATCACTAAAATTTTGCCTTTTTCTTGCTCCTGGCTGGCACCGACCTCAAAAAGGTAGGTAAGTACTTTAAAGATATTATTTTTTCCTTTTTAGTTGACAGGTAACTTTTATAAGGCAGTTTAATTTTTTATACTACTTTTGTTTATTTCAAAATTTTTAGTGTAGATTGTATAAGATACCATATATCTTTAAAACTACTGAACCGATTTTGATGAAATTTAAAATGTTCCCGAAATGGAATACACCTAAATAAAGTCAAAAAGATTCATCTCGATATGACTTTTAGTTTTTGAAAAGTTCATGGACAAACATACTTAAACACTTACGAAATGGAACGCTATACTCAATTATTATCCAAATCCAACAATATCACAGGTCAAACTGATAACGTCCTTTTCTGAAGTCGGTTAAAAAGAGTTAAGTATTAGAAAGGTGAACGCGTTTAGGCAAGGAATGGGGCACCATGCATGGGTGGAGTGAAAATCTGCAAAAATCTAAAAGTCCTAGAAACGAGTTTCATGCCTTCAGATATTTCTTCACGTTAGGCTTTCAGCCACACTGAAGACCTCAGTAGACTGAATGTCTGGTTGTTGCAAACTTTGTATTTCATACTGATTTGTCTTTGGTATTAATCCTACTAATATAATGTGAAAGTAATAGATGTATGGGTGTTTAGATGTTTGAATGTTTGTATGTTTGTTACTCAATCACACCAAAACGACTCAACGGATTTGGCTGAAATTTGGGGCACAGATACTTTGTGGCCTGGAGAGAAACATAGGGTACTTTTTATACCGGAAAAATATCACATTCCCGCGGGATAACGTCGTGTAGTCTACGCGGGTGAAGCCGCGGGCGGATAGCTAGTATTTTATACTTCTTACTACATGTCCTACAAAGTAGAGGCATATCAACAATTTACATGTTTCTCGGCACGCATATCGTTGCTTAATCCCAAAGTTCATCAATAGTGATAGTGCCATGACGCTGCGCATATAACTGCGCAGTAGATCGTCCCGATTCGTCCCATTACCAATATATTTTTTATCTTCTATTGCGCCTTATCGCTGCCCCCGTTTCCAGAAGAACCGAATTATACGCGCATTGTTCTGAGTCAGCCAGGATACAGCGATAGCGAATGGTTCCCACGCTTTGTAAGTATTAATGAAATGACTAGCCTTTCGCCCGCGGCTTCGCCCGCACCGACTACACGACGCGTCGTGGATAACGTCGCGACGTTATCCAGGCTACAAAGTATCTGTGTCTCAAATTTCAGCGAAATCTGTTCAGCCGTTTTGGTGTGATTACTTACGTAACAAACATTCAAACATCTAAACTTTCACAATAGATGTTCCAATTTTCTAAATATTAGTATTTCAGTGACATCGAGAATGTTATTTCTCGATAAATATAATTAAGAATGTTATTTCTCGATAAATATAATAATAATTTAAACTTAAACTTAAACTTTTTTGCATTCACAATGCAATTTTTATTATTGATTAAATTTTCATTTTGATTTATGATTGATGACGGGTCGATTGTTTCTAAATAATTAATACCTACTTCATTTTCAATTTTTCAAACGACAAGATGTTATTTAAGATTTCGATAAAAATAACTGTTTAGGTAAAAAGTGGCCACAACCTATTCAATAATACCAATGCAAAATTTAAACCAAATCAAAAATATAACAAAAACAACGACTTGATCAACTGTATGTGGTTAAGTTCACATTAATATTAAACAATATCACATAATTTCATGAAACAATGTATGATATCAACAGGTGCGGTGAGGTTATCTACTTTCTTGCCGGTTCTTCTCGTTACAAGGCCTCCAAGGATTTGCGAACCGATAGCGTAGCTTCATTGACGTTCACAATTAGTGCTGTATCAGCCTAAAATGATTTTTATTTTTTTGCTTTTGAGCAATAGATAGGTAGTTTTCTCAAGGGAGGAGTTATTGATTGCCTTTTTCTTTATCATTGCAAGGAAACGATAAATGCTCGACATCCAAAAGCTTTTTGACAACTGTGAAATATCTTAGTTCTTTAGTTAGGCAATCAGGCCTCTGCTGCATTATTCCAGTACCCAGAAGCAGTGTATTTCTGCAGCCTCCTAGGAAGCGAGTTACAGGCGGAACTACAGTCCATTCCCAACCGTTTGTCACTTCACATAATCAACATGAAGTTTGTCAGCTTACCAAAGAATTTGACAAGAATCAATGGATCATCATTAGCCATTTAATGTCCCCACTGCTGGGGCACTGGCCGTCTTTATGGATGCGTAAGGAGAATGGGCAATGACCCACCACGCGGGCCCAATGCGACTGCAAATGCAGCCGGGAGGCCGTCACCCGTCCCGTGACCGACCATTGCGAAAGTTGCTTAACCGCAACGATCCGTGCGCGGTAACCACTGCGCCACGGGTTTCTCGAATGAAAGTGATTAGATAGATAGATAGATAGACATTTATTTGCATCAGCATGCACGCAAACATTACAATAAAAATTAAAAACCTCTCAACGGCCAGGGTGCCTACCATCAACTTTATGACAGCGATTCAAAAATAGCGCGATTCAGAATAGGTTCCTAAAATGTATCGCTTTCTTTCGTACTCTGACCTTCTAAAAACTGGATCGCAAATGAATTGCTAAATGTTAATGACCGAACGATTTGTGTCCTTTTTCTTCTACCCGTCTCTTTCACTCGATTCTGTCATGCCCGGAGAGTGAGAGGGACGGGTATAACCTGCAGGTGACATGTTAAATCGACCGGGTTATAAGTCAAATAAAAGTTTCTGACAGCTTAGCGGCTGTGAAATGTCATTGATCGATCACTGAATCGCTGTCATTGATATTAAGCTGTCGTGGTACGAATAAGCGAAGCAGATCAGTTTAGGTTCCTAAACAAAACCGTAATAAGAGTTGATGGTAAGCACCCAGGTGCGTGTATACAGAGTTATACACGCATAACACGCCATAAGCGACTAACCCCAATTGTTTTTTTGTAATAACTATAGCAATTTTTATATGTTTTGTATGCGGTTTTCGATGTTCAAAAGAGAGATAAACTCGTCGTACTGTAAAAATACACTATATAATGTGAACCAGATAAAACGGTGGTGCAGTCCCCCACACAAACTATCTAAACTAAGTAGTAGACGGCAATACGGCATTAAACTTTTTTCTGTCTTATTTAAACGCTTTTTCTCTTTAGAAAAATATCACAAAATTAAACGCTTACTTTTTTCGCGTACTTTGTTTGTACTACAGTGTTTAGTGATGATGGGCGGGCGATGCTGAAAAAGGAAAAGCAGTACTAAAGCGAAAGAGACTAGACTAACTACGTAGTACATTTTTATAAATGAAAATGCAAAATGATGATGGATTTAAAATTTGTTGTGTAGTACAAGGAGTACCGACAAATGATTGACTGAATCGCATGTAAACAGAAAGTAAAATAGTTTTTTAAATCTTACCGTCACCCCTAGTACAGGGGTCACCAATTAGTTTCATTGCGGGTCCGTTTGTAACAAATATAACTCTATGATAATAACTAGCAACCAAACTTTAAAAATGTTAATCCTACTAATTTTCTTAATAGGGAAGTTTGTCAGTTTGTTCGTTTGTTTGTTACTCTTTCACACAAAAACTACGGAACCGATTTGGATGAATTATCTCGATGTTCCTACTCTTTCACACAAAAACTACTGAACAGATTTGGATAGAAATTTGGCTTACAGAAAACATAAACTACTTTTTATCGCGATATTCCCACGGGAATGGGAACCAAGCGGGTGAAACCACGGGTAGCCGCTAGTGGAATAAATAAAAGCGAAAGAAATAAAAAACTTGTTTATTATCAATGTAATGATTCATCGAATTAAACAGTAAAGTAAAAACAATATTAATGCGAAAAACTACATTTTTTACTCTGAACAATCTATCTGAAGTCTGGTGTTAAGTTGGTGCAAGCTATTGCCATTAAATCCTGGAGATGGTCATCGGTAAGACGAGATCGAAATTTATTTTTAATGATCTTGGAACACGCTGCTTAATATTTTTTAATTTTTTTACAAATTCTTCTGGGTCCGCACAAAATAGGTCGGCGCGGCGGTCCGGCATTTGGTCACCCCTGGTCTAGTGTTTTCTTCGTTGCTACGTTTCTTTAAAAGGGAAAAGGTTTGGCCAAAAATAAAACGTGTTGATAAACTTGTGTAAAAAAAGTTTGACGTTAATTTTGTTGGAAAAGTAGGAGTAAATGAACATAGATTGCTTTTTCATATAGAACTAACAAACATTATAAACTGGCTACAGAGTTAATATCCCGAGCACAATACGTATTGTTATCGCTGTCGCCAAATTAGAGTTCTAAAATTAGTCCAATTAATAATATCTATGTGTGTTATTTAAAGTGAAGTGATAGGCCTCACGATTTGCACGCTAGAGGGTCAAGTAACTTGATAAACGAATTTATGTTACTATGGACTTGTTGCAAGTACTTATACATATAGTAATTTAACTGTTATATTCTTAGTTATTTTAATTTTTAGTTTTTTGCATTCACAATGCAATTTTTATAATAGAAAAATGGAAAATGAAGTATTTAGAAAAAATCGACCCGTCTCACAACTAGCTCCGATGGGACTCGAACCCACGACCTTTCGCTTTCCGGGCGACTGCTCTAACCACTGAGCTACGGAGTCGTTACGAGAAGCGTCGAATTTGTCCAATACTTCTTACACGCCGTATAGTCAGCGTTAATTTCATCAATGTGGAGATATTACTACCCTCACACGCGAAAGAAATACCTTTCCAGGTATTTGGCAATCGCTAAAGATGAAATTTCTATTGCAAGTTATTTTAATTTTTAGTTTTTTGCATTCACAATGCAATTTTTATAATAGAAAAATGGAAAATGAAGTATTTATAAAAAATCGACCCGTCTCACAACTAGCTCCGATGGGACTCGAACCCACGACCTTTCGCTTTCCGGGCGACTGCTCTAACCACTGAGCTACGGAGTCGTTACGAGAAGCGTCGAATTTATCCAATACTTCTTACACGCCGTATAGTCAGCGTTAATTTCATCAATGTGGAGATATTACTACCCTCACAATTCCCTCACAAATTTAGCGAAAGGTCGTGGGTTCGAGTCCCATCGGAGCTAGTTGTGAGACGGGTCGATTTTTTCTAAATACTTCATTTTCCATTTTTCTGTTATATTCTTTATAAGCCCGCACCCGTAACCGATGACGTCGCATCGGTCTCTGTCGATCTCAAGTATTGATTGTAAAGACGCGTGCACAGCTTCCTTTTTTTTTTTTCGGGAAATTTTCATATTTTACAAGAACTTTCTGCAGAGTGTCTTACCTATTGTATCTGCAATGTATTTGAACTGATAAGAGTGTATTAGTTAAGCTTAGCTACTTTGAATGAACACTTGAAGGCCACGTGGTGTGAAGTGCTGCACGAATTTATCCAGGACTGAAGCTATTCTACGAGTACGTAAGTGCATGTTTTCTTTCCTCAATTTCAGCTGTTTCCTGTCGTTTCCAAATACCTAAAACAGCTGAATTCCTTTACAGGCAAGATCAAGCCTCGCCGCGCGCCGTCTCGCCGCACCAGGGCCAATGAAAAACGCCACCACCGACCTCTTTCCTGTAGTTTTCATACATTTTATATGAACGCCGACGCCGGTAGTCGGCACTTGTTTCTTCTTCTAGCTTCAAGTGGTGGCGTTTGTGGCTCGTGTGCGGGGACGGAGAGCATTTCTAAGGCTCAACCCAAACGAACCACAACACAACCACAACCACACCACGTGGGCGGGAAATGAAAGTCAATTCACACGTACCACATTTTGCAGTCATTATCGACCGCGTGGATGATACCGGCCACAACGCAACTACATGGTAACCACAATGCAAACACCAGCGACGACGCCACTGTGACGACGCAGGCTGCGAACTAGCGGCTGGCCACATCCACATCACACAACTACTTGCGACAACGACATTTTGTCGCACAACCACAACGCAACTGCAAAAAGTTGCATCGACACTATTCACACGTACCTACCCAATGATGTTTGAACGTGAACATGAACGTCATTGTACCTACCACATTTTTTCGCTGCGATGTGGTGTGGTTGTGGTTCGTGTTGGTCGACACTAAGGATCAAAGTAGGTACGTCAAGCCAAAAGGTAAAGGTTACGTGCTACCATAAATAGTAGATTGTACAACAAGTGCATAAAACATACCATTTTACCCGAGACGTATATATCCACCCGAGCCGTAGGCGAGGGTTGATAGTCAATTCGAGGGTAAAATGGGTTTTTTATACGAGTTATACACTCTGCTTTTCACTTCGAGTGAGGAAAATAAATAACAATATTGAAAAAAAGAAAAATAAAGACTTCGCCATATTGGCGGGAAGACTTTCTTTTTCTTTTTTTTATACGTGGCAGTGGCAGCACAGTGACTTTAACATCGATCGTAGTCCATAATGCTCTTGAAATACTTATTTATTAGAAAACGTATTAATTTTGTCTAGTTTTATTTAATTAAGTAATTTAACATGGATTATGTACAAAACTGAAGAGTGAAATAAAAAGATTATTTAATGAAGTTTAATTGCGTGTGTGACTGTTTACCTGACGACCTTTGTCTTAGAGTCTGAGACTTAGACGAAGATTTTACTTTTTTTAAAAAGCGATTTTATGCAGCCTATACCCAACATAAACACGAACTTTACGAGCATGAGAAGTGAAATAGTACATTACAGCCGAGGACAGGTAAGTAAGAAATTACATTGTCGAGGATGGTTTGAAGCACGAGCCGCAGGCGAGGGCTTTAATCATTCGAGGCAAGGTAATTTGCTTACCGTACAAGGCTTGTATAGTGCTTTTCTCAAGAAATGCGAGGAAATAAAAAAAAACTGTTTAACTAAATAATATTTATTAAAATTTATATCACACATGTTCGGGCAATTATTAAATGTAAATGTTATTGTTTTCCCGGGCACACTTATGTATAAATCGCCCATAATAATATTATTTTAATGATGTAGGTATCATTAAAATACGCCAACAACACAGATTCTGAAAACGTATGCGCCTTTTTTCACTTTTCCAAATCAGATCGTAGGTTTTCATATATCTTTCTTTTGATTTTGCTGGCAGTAAGTTTTCTGTTATTCATTTTGCTTCTGCTCTCAAATTTGGTAGAGTAGGTACATACAATGTCTGTATATGTTTCATTGGCCGAACTCATTTTGATAATTTATTACACAATATAAATAAACTGTATTGATATCAAATCAACCGCTGAAAATCATTCCCGCCGTTTTTTTAATATTGGTTTGTGAGGCCAAGTGGAACGGTCATACAGCCTATTGATACTTAAAACTTGCTACTAAAATGCGCAACTTCAATACCCGCTTCTGGGTGGTAGATGGCGCTGTACATATTTCCCATACAAAATTACTCGTAAAGGATATTTTGTCTATGATAAATCTCATTTTGTTTTTTCGATTGATGTTCGTGCTAAGGGTACATAGCGCTTTTGGTACAATACGAAGTAATATACTCTGTGCGCACCGTATTTAAAAAAAAGTTAACCTAATTATGATATAATAATTACTTATATAATAATAATAATAATGTGGCTGTATGGTGCAAATGTCCCTTTGCTTTTTCTTGTTTTTATACACAGGAATAACGAAAGAAAAAAAAAAGAAAAAAATTTGGTAATAATATCTTTGGGTAGTACCTTTTCCGAGGTAAACATTCTAAATTTGAAAATCACTGCAGTAATGAATTTCAGTACTTACTTACTGCACTGATTTTAGTGCAGTAAGTAAGTACTGAAATTCATTACTGCAGTGATTTTCAAATTTAGAATGTTTACCTCGGAAAAGTGCCACGTACTGCATTCTTTTCTCAAATATAATATTAACATTTCAGAGCATAAGTGTGAAATAGTACATTACAGCCGAGGACAGGTAAGTAAGAAATTACATTGTCGAGGATGGTTTGAAGCACGAGCCGCAGGCGAGGGCTTTAATCATTCGAGGCAAGGTAATTTGCTTACCGTACAAGGCTTGTATAGTGCTTTTCTCAAGAAATGCGAGGAAATAAAAAAACTGTTTAACTAAATAATATTTACTAAAATTTATATCACACATGTTCGTTCGGGCAATTGTTAAATGTATATGTTATTGTTTTCCCGGGCACACTTATGTATAAATCGCCCATAATAATATTATTTTAATGATGTATCATTAAAATACGCCAACAGCACAGATTCCGAAAACGTATGCGCCTTTTTTTCACTTTTCCAAATCAGATCGTAGGTTTTCATATAAGTATCTTTCTTCTGATTTTGCTAGCAGTAAATTTTCTGTTATTAATATATACATACAATGTCTGTATAATGTTTCATTGGCAGAACTCATTTTGATAATTTATTACCTACACAATATAAACTGTATTGATATCAAATCAACCGCTGAAAATAATTCCCGCCGTTTTTTTAATATTGGTTTGTGAGGCCATGTGAAACGGTCATACAGCCTATTGATACTTACTACTTGCTACTAAAATGCGCAATTTCAATACCCGCTTCTGGGCGGTAGATGGCGCTGTACATATTTCCCATACAAAATTACTCGTAAAGGATATTTTGTCTATGAAAAAATTTCATTTTGTTTTTTCGATTGATGTTCGTGCTAAGGGTACATAGCGCTTGTGGTACAATACGAAGTAATATACTCTGTGCGCACCGTATTTAAAAAAAAGTTACTTAACTAATTATGATAAAATAATTACTTAGATAATAATAATAATAATGTGGCTGTATGGTGCAAATGTCCCTTTGCTTTTTCTGTTTTATACACAGGAATAACGAAAGAAAAAATAAAGAAAAAAGTTGGTAGTACTATTGCAGATCACTGCAGTAATGAATTTCAGTACTTACTTACTGCACTAAAATCAGTGCAGTAAGTAAGTACTGAAATTCATTACTGCAGTGATTTTCAAATTTAGAATGTTTACCTCGGAAAAGTGCCACGTACTGCATTCTTTTCTCAAATATAATATTAACATTTCAGAGCATAAGTGTGAAAAATATATTATTTTATCCTAGTTTAGGATTTGGTGGCCGCTATGATCATAATAAACCGTCCTAGGGTGCCTTCTATTAACTAAGTATAGACTCATTTAAATAATTTGGGCCTACGCGAACGCGAACATCTCTGATGATGATAAAGTGAGAATCCAATCTACATCTCAGTATTAAATAAGCATTAAATGTGTTAATCATATTATGATTATGACGCTATGATTAGGAAAATAGCGTGTCCGACATGGAATCGTATAGCAATCGACGGAATAGAGATCTTTAGAGGAGGCCTTTGTCGGAAGACAAGCTGCAAAAAGTTAACGACCGATTGCCGATATTAATGTTATTAATATTATTTTTTTAGGCACATTGTGAAAATTTCATACCTTTTTAAACCTTATAGTAGATACCTATGTAGCAATAATGGCTTTTTATTTTTAGTTTATTTATGATTTTGATGAATGTATGCATAGCAGATGTTGCCTGTTTTAGAAGTTCCCTGACATTGAGTGTGATGAACAGAGATAGGGCGTTTGTGCACTTCACTGAATTTTACCGATCCAGAAAAAAACGGATGCTTGTATTTTAATTATTAATCATTTATAATAGTAAAAAAATTTTTTCGTGTAGTTTAGGGTATGAAACATTGAAACTACACGAAATAAATAAATTCTTACTATTATAAATGATTAATAATTAAAATACAAGCATCCGTTTTTTTCCGGATCGGTAAAATTCAGTGTAGTGCACAAACGCCCATAATCGGAAATAATCGGAAAACGTAGAGCTGTATAGGTTCATTGACCGCAAAATTTATGTTATTGGAAGTTTTAACAAAATTCCGACTTAAATTCCTCTTTTTTTGGAATTAATAAACTTTTAATTGCAATTTTGCGCTGTTGTAGGTATGGATGGAGGTTGGCTCGGAGTCCGCTGGCGCGCGATAGTCCATGGAAATCGTACATTTTGCCTTGCGTTAAATGAGGTAGTTCTGATTTTTTTGTATGTTAGTAGTGATGAGATAGTAATGACAAATCCAAGTTTTCCACCTCGGAAGCCCTTCGGATCATTGTTAAATATTTAAATTTTCAGTTTTTTTTTCAGTTTTTGTCAATTTTTACCACCAAGGACCTGTGTAACGGCAAAATTTACTAAGCACGCTTTAAAGTAGACTAAATTTGCAATAAAAAGAGAATAATTTGGGTTTTGTAAGTCAAATACTTTTTAAGATAACTACGGCTATTTAAAAGTTTGCAATATTTCAAAAAAGGTAGTATTACAGTTTTTTTAGTTTTCGACATTTTGACCCATAGTAGTGGGTTTATGGCAAAAGTTAAGTTATTAGTTATTAAAGTCCATTACCAACAAAATGAGACGAATTAGTAATATCAACTTACACTTGGTAGTTCCCGAGACAGCTGTTCAAAGTTATTGAGGTAAGTAAACAATTATGTAATAGAAGGGTTTGCAAAATGAAGTACGCCCTAAAGGAAGGAGGATCTGGGAGGTGGTGAGATCAATTATGTACATTGTATGTATATTTTTGATGGACCAGGCTCGTCCTCTGAATCCACAGCACACTTTTTGGGGGCAGCTTGCTGAGGTATAATCTCTTCATCGAACTGCTCAGGAAGGTCAAAATCGTCCTTTGATGATGGCTTATCAATCAATAGTTCATCAATGTTATCACACATCAGGTCTGGTATGTTCTCGCATGATTGGCCAATGCAGTAGCTGCAAAAAGCCGAACATTTTTGTCCTGCTTTCCTGCAACCACATCTGCTGGTACAACCTTACATCTTTGGTATGCTTTTAAAGTGATTAAGGTTTGCGTGTCATTAACAGGATAGAACGGGAACACCTCCCAGATCCTTCTTCCTTTAGAGCTTACTACCTTTTGCAAACCATTCTATTAAATAATTGTTTACATACCTACCTCTATAACTTTGAACAGCTGTGTCTCAGGAACTATCAGGTGTAAATTGACATAATTAATCTCATTTTGTTGGAAATTTAATGGACTTTAATAACTAATAGAAAACTTTTGCCATAAACCCACTACTAGGGGGTCAAAGTTGACGAAAGGTAAAAAATACTGTAATACTTCCTTTTTTTGTGATTTTGAAAATTTTAAAATAGCCGTATCTTAAAACTATTTGGCCTACAAAAACTAAATTATTCTCTTTTTATTGCTAATTTAGTCTTCTTTAAAGAATGCATAGTAACATTTGCCGTAACTCAGGTCCTTGGTGGTAAAAATTGACAAAAACTGAAAATTATCCGAAAATTTTATGGATTTTTAATTATTTAACAATGATCCAAAGGGCTTTCGAGGTGGAAAACTTGGATTTGTCATTACTATCTCATCACTACTAACATATAAAAAATCAGAACTACCTCATTTAATGCAAGGCAACACCACTTATTTGGTACGATTTCCATGTACTACGACTGATTTACTAATTTCGATGCGCGTACAAAGTTATTAATTATTATTTATTTTTATGTGTTTCTAACTAAATGATGTAAGTTTACCTAGACCTTACCTACTTTGTCTAGATATTTTGTTATAATTTCTTAGTTTTGTAAGAGAAATAACGCTTTAAACATTGTACTTATTTAAATAATTTTCAAAACTTTGAAATTTTATTTTAGATTAACGGTGATACTTACTCACAAAAAAAATCTTCATTAAGTATGCTTCAACAAGAACATATTCCACATATGAAGATTTTTTTAACAGTTTCAAGGTAGAGGTTACTGAGAATTAGGACTTCAAAGTATATTCATTTCGAGCGTTTAGGTACTGAGGGGGCGGATGAAAAGGTCATAATTAAACGATATACTTAAATCAAAATTCCGATGCATGATGATACGACGACAAAGGCTGTATTGCATCCGATATTGAGATTAACGACGTCAAAAACTTACAATGTCGTAGATTTCTACGGATTTTTGTGAAATGGCTCTTAAGGCTGCTGTACACGGGTAGAGTAAACGGTAGAGTAGAGCGGTAGAGTAGCTTGCCCGCGGTGCTATATACTCTACTCTACCAAATTTCAGTACCTTCTCTACTCTACCAATGATGTTTACATGAGTATAGTTAGTAGGATAGTTAGTACTCTACCACTCTACTCTACCGTTTACTCTAGCCTTTAAGGCTAGGATTCCCGACCGAAATAGGCTAGGCACGCTCGCTTGCTCGGCCTTGCGCGATACATTTCTCGCGGAGACGCAGCGGCAGTCCGCAGCCGGCAGTGAACTGTGAACTCGCGAGCGCCCCGCTAATCGAAAATCTCTTAAAATTCAATTAAAATGAAATAATAAAAAAATTAAACTAATGACGGCCGGAATCCCTCGGCTATTTAAAGCCAATTATTTTCGTATATATTTCATTAACTAAAACCAAGTATATACTGCAAGTAATAGGATATTTGGATTACGATTAGACGGATGTTTGAGATTTTATTTGATACAGTAAAAATCACTAATCGAAAAAAAACCGGAAGCACTAGATAATTAACTGTAAAATAACATATATTTTTTCCAAATTTTAAGTACTTGAGATTTGCGAGTAATCCATAATTTAAAATACTCTATTTTAGGGAATCCTTAATAGCCTTAAAGTATTGGGCTTCAACCCCTCGATGAATGGTCCTTAACATACCCACCGGCATCGGAATCAAACCTTGGGCGACGCACAAGTTTCATACCTACAAAGTTGCTCACTTCAGTGTCTCATAGATGGAAAAGTATTCGACACAAACAAATCTCAGAACTCTTGCATTTCGTTCTCTTGCATTCTTTAGTTCGTTTGACCGATTTGGCGCAGGGGTAGGCTACCCACCTTCTGCGCCAGTGGTCTCGGGTTCGATTCCCGAACAAGACAAATATTTGTGTGCATGAACATGTCTATTTGTCTTGGTCTGGGTGTTTCATCATCATGTATATTAATGTATGTATGTATTATTCAATGTATGTATATTAAGTATGTATGTACAAACAAAAAGTATTTAAGTAGGTATATATTTATCCGTTATCAAGTGTTCCATGATACAGTTTCTTAATGAAATTAAAATGGGCTTAGATAATTGGTGTGAATGTAAGAAGTTATTTATTTATTTATTTCTGTAAATAAAATCTGGGAATTAATAATATTGCAAGTACTTACATACACAAAATATATAGCTCTATACCTATTCCGATCACTAAAATTTTGCCTTTTTCTTGCTCCTGGCTGGCACCGACCTCAAAAAGGTAGGTAAGTACTTTAAAGATATTATTTTTTCCTTTTTAGTTGACAGGTAACTTTTATAAGGCAGTTTAATTTTTTATACTACTTTTGTTTATTTCAAAATTTTTAGTGTAGATTGTATAAGATACCATATATCTTTAAAACTACTGAACCGATTTTGATGAAATTTAAAATGTTCCCGAAATGGAATACACCTAAATAAAGTCAAAAAGATTCATCTCGATATGACTTTTAGTTTTTGAAAAGTTCATGGACAAACATACTTAAACACTTACGAAATGGAACGCTATACTCAATTATTATCCAAATCCAACAATATCACAGGTCAAACTGATAACGTCCTTTTCTGAAGTCGGTTAAAAAGAGTTAAGTATTAGAAAGGTGAACGCGTTTAGGCAAGGAATGGGGCACCATGCATGGGTGGAGTGAAAATCTGCAAAAATCTAAAAGTCCTAGAAACGAGTTTCATGCCTTCAGATATTTCTTCACGTTAGGCTTTCAGCCACACTGAAGACCTCAGTAGACTGAATGTCTGGTTGTTGCAAACTTTGTATTTCATACTGATTTGTCTTTGGTATTAATCCTACTAATATAATGTGAAAGTAATAGATGTATGGGTGTTTAGATGTTTGAATGTTTGTATGTTTGTTACTCAATCACACCAAAACGACTCAACGGATTTGGCTGAAATTTGGGGCACAGATACTTTGTGGCCTGGAGAGAAACATAGGGTACTTTTTATACCGGAAAAATATCACATTCCCGCGGGATAACGTCGTGTAGTCTACGCGGGTGAAGCCGCGGGCGGATAGCTAGTATTTTATACTTCTTACTACATGTCCTACAAAGTAGAGGCATATCAACAATTTACATGTTTCTCGGCACGCATATCGTTGCTTAATCCCAAAGTTCATCAATAGTGATAGTGCCATGACGCTGCGCATATAACTGCGCAGTAGATCGTCCCGATTCGTCCCATTACCAATATATTTTTTATCTTCTATTGCGCCTTATCGCTGCCCCCGTTTCCAGAAGAACCGAATTATACGCGCATTGTTCTGAGTCAGCCAGGATACAGCGATAGCGAATGGTTCCCACGCTTTGTAAGTATTAATGAAATGACTAGCCTTTCGCCCGCGGCTTCGCCCGCACCGACTACACGACGCGTCGTGGATAACGTCGCGACGTTATCCAGGCTACAAAGTATCTGTGTCTCAAATTTCAGCGAAATCTGTTCAGCCGTTTTGGTGTGATTACTTACGTAACAAACATTCAAACATCTAAACTTTCACAATAGATGTTCCAATTTTCTAAATATTAGTATTTCAGTGACATCGAGAATGTTATTTCTCGATAAATATAATTAAGAATGTTATTTCTCGATAAATATAATAATAATTTAAACTTAAACTTAAACTTTTTTGCATTCACAATGCAATTTTTATTATTGATTAAATTTTCATTTTGATTTATGATTGATGACGGGTCGATTGTTTCTAAATAATTAATACCTACTTCATTTTCAATTTTTCAAACGACAAGATGTTATTTAAGATTTCGATAAAAATAACTGTTTAGGTAAAAAGTGGCCACAACCTATTCAATAATACCAATGCAAAATTTAAACCAAATCAAAAATATAACAAAAACAACGACTTGATCAACTGTATGTGGTTAAGTTCACATTAATATTAAACAATATCACATAATTTCATGAAACAATGTATGATATCAACAGGTGCGGTGAGGTTATCTACTTTCTTGCCGGTTCTTCTCGTTACAAGGCCTCCAAGGATTTGCGAACCGATAGCGTAGCTTCATTGACGTTCACAATTAGTGCTGTATCAGCCTAAAATGATTTTTATTTTTTTGCTTTTGAGCAATAGATAGGTAGTTTTCTCAAGGGAGGAGTTATTGATTGCCTTTTTCTTTATCATTGCAAGGAAACGATAAATGCTCGACATCCAAAAGCTTTTTGACAACTGTGAAATATCTTAGTTCTTTAGTTAGGCAATCAGGCCTCTGCTGCATTATTCCAGTACCCAGAAGCAGTGTATTTCTGCAGCCTCCTAGGAAGCGAGTTACAGGCGGAACTACAGTCCATTCCCAACCGTTTGTCACTTCACATAATCAACATGAAGTTTGTCAGCTTACCAAAGAATTTGACAAGAATCAATGGATCATCATTAGCCATTTAATGTCCCCACTGCTGGGGCACTGGCCGTCTTTATGGATGCGTAAGGAGAATGGGCAATGACCCACCACGCGGGCCCAATGCGACTGCAAATGCAGCCGGGAGGCCGTCACCCGTCCCGTGACCGACCATTGCGAAAGTTGCTTAACCGCAACGATCCGTGCGCGGTAACCACTGCGCCACGGGTTTCTCGAATGAAAGTGATTAGATAGATAGATAGATAGACATTTATTTGCATCAGCATGCACGCAAACATTACAATAAAAATTAAAAACCTCTCAACGGCCAGGGTGCCTACCATCAACTTTATGACAGCGATTCAAAAATAGCGCGATTCAGAATAGGTTCCTAAAATGTATCGCTTTCTTTCGTACTCTGACCTTCTAAAAACTGGATCGCAAATGAATTGCTAAATGTTAATGACCGAACGATTTGTGTCCTTTTTCTTCTACCCGTCTCTTTCACTCGATTCTGTCATGCCCGGAGAGTGAGAGGGACGGGTATAACCTGCAGGTGACATGTTAAATCGACCGGGTTATAAGTCAAATAAAAGTTTCTGACAGCTTAGCGGCTGTGAAATGTCATTGATCGATCACTGAATCGCTGTCATTGATATTAAGCTGTCGTGGTACGAATAAGCGAAGCAGATCAGTTTAGGTTCCTAAACAAAACCGTAATAAGAGTTGATGGTAAGCACCCAGGTGCGTGTATACAGAGTTATACACGCATAACACGCCATAAGCGACTAACCCCAATTGTTTTTTTGTAATAACTATAGCAATTTTTATATGTTTTGTATGCGGTTTTCGATGTTCAAAAGAGAGATAAACTCGTCGTACTGTAAAAATACACTATATAATGTGAACCAGAAGAAAAAAAAACGAATCGGAAGTAATTAGTTTTTTGAAAGATTCAAAAAAATAAATGTTTTTCCGTATATTATATTCTTATCCGATAGATTTTTTCATGTAGATTCTAAATATATTTACTTCTGTTATTTTATCGATAACTATGTGAAAAAAAAAGGATGGACCGCACTATTGCTCTTTGTTTACACAAAGGTCGAGTTCGAACGACGATTACAAAAACAAAACATATGCAAAACTGTCAAACAGCTTTAATTTATTGCTTTTGTTAGTCAGCTTATCATAAATGTAACCAAAGACCGCCTAAGTATAACCAGATGTTCGGGATAGCGATAGCGCGCACTTAAGTGCTTTGTTTACATAAAAAATGGGCTATTAAAAAGACCCTGGCTTCCCTAAGGTTAAAGCCAACCAAAAAACTATTACATTAAAAAAAATAAAAAATAAAGGAAGTGGACTGATTGTGTGCCGAAGCGATGCAAACAGGTGAAAACTCAGCGATACCTTTACTCTAGGAGTAAAGCACTGATTTTCAGTTTCCACCCCAGGGCATGCATATAGTGTATGATATTATTTAAAATATTAGACACTGTGAATAAAATTATGTTAAAAATATAATAAAACTTTGTGTGATGTAATTAAAGGATAATTTGAATTATATTTAATTATAATAATAATAGTATAATATACAGATAAAATCAGATAAAATCACTGAATGTATTAAAATATTCCAATAATTTAAATAATGAATAAAAACCCACCACCACTAAATTGAATAGAACATTAATTAATCATATAATAATTTTCGTTTAGGCGACTATTTGCTAGGTTTCTTTAGCTTTTGTGATTCCAGTATAAACTCTTTTAATTGTTTTTTGAAACTATATCTGGAAGAAGCCTTAAGGGTGGAGGTATATCATTCCAGCATTTAGTCGCCTGATGTCGGCAACTGCCAGTAAAGTTTGCAGTCCAGGGCCCCGATCGCAATAATTCTATGACGCATTAGTCAAGTGTACGTGCAGTTGACGTGCAAAACCGTTTTTGATAACGCGCGGCTTTGACAGTGCGACAACGTTTTCTGTTCCGGTGATAATCTTTGGATCTAAAACAGTTTTCATACGACAGTCTATTTTGACAGCTAATTTCGTATTGCAAGTGGTTCCTCTGTCACGGATGTCACCGGATCAGAAAGGATTGTAGGACTACAGGTCATGTCATTACGGCAATATGAAGTCAAACGTCAAGACCCAAACGCGATGAAGACGCGCTGCATAGAATTACGGCGATTGGCCTGCTGTGCTTATGGTTTGCTAACGGTGCTCGTGCTGACCTAAAACACACGGACCATAATGTTCGTGAAAAGTTGGGTGTTGAAGTTTATAAATATTAATGGTTATAAACTTCAACACCCAACTTTTCACGAATGGAGGTTAATATAGAGCCATCTTCTTTTTTAAGTTTTACTGGCTGAAATCTATCACTCAGATAACTGTTGAACCATCTTATCGAGCTATGTTCAAAACCATAAAATGGTAACTTTGAAAGGAGTAACGGTATACTTAAACTCTCAAATGCCCGGGAAAAGTCCAACAGCGTCCACTGAAACCTTACCCGCATCCCAATCACTAATGATATTATCAGAGACGTCAAGCAATGCTGTTACTGTGCCTCTATCCTTTCAAAAACCCGATTGAAATGTAGGCAATATTATGATTAGTATCGACGTATTATGAGTAGTATCACTAACTGACAATAAACTGCTCTTTGCAGAATTTTGGATAAGAAAGTTAAAATTTTAATTGGCCTTAAATGTTTCGGCTCAGAAAGATCTTTGACTTTTGACAGTGGCGTAACTAGTGCCGTATTCCATTGCGATGATACCTCTCCAGTGAGACTAGATACTGTGATATGAAAATTCGATAACTAGTGAATTTTACTCCGACTGATTTAAATTTTGGCTTAACTAAATAGTATTTCGTGAGTTTGTATATTTGGGGTATTTAGTTTAAAGTGTGAGTAAGACAAACATAGACGACTGAAGAAAGGAAATTCCGTGAATGGCGCTACACACTCGGTTATGAGTAGTCAAATCGTATTTGAAAATGCGCGAATGGGTATTCATAACGGAGTGCTGGTGCCGACACTGATTTATGGAATTGAGTCTTGGGTATGGCAGAAGAAGAATGAAAGCAGAATAAATCCGGTAGAGATGCGATCGTTGAGGAAAATATGTGAAGTCAAATTGAGTGGTAGAGTGAGCAATGCAGTGACAAAAATCGCCGGGCATGTATGAAAAGATTGATGGATGTGAATGAAGCGAAAGAAGTGTGCAAGGATTGTAGCAAGTGGCGAGCCATAGTGTCTGACTACCGCTATGGGAAACAGGCGTGACTATGTATATATATGTTATTGGATTGGATTGGATTGCTATGTATGTTGGATTTCGTGTCGCGTCGCGAGTTCAAGTTAATAGGCACACTCTTAGGATTAATTCAATTAAATTTAATTTATTCGTTTACTTTTAGGACTTTAAAGAGTTCAGACTGAAATCGAAAATCGTATCCAATTTTCACATTACTATTCTTTGGTAATTTGACGAACTTCATGTTTGTTTTTCGCACAGCAGAAGCGGTTTGAAATGGAATATAGTTGAGCAAAGCGACTGCAAGTTGCAGATGCGCGTGCGCTGACGTCCGCGTGTCTGTGCGCGCGGTTACTCACGCCTATTAATATGCAGTGGGCGTGTGGAGATAACCTGCGGTTCAATACGCCAAATGATCTGTGGCTGCTCTATGAGATGCGCGCGAGAGAGGCTTTTGATTTAAGCAGAAACAAAACAAAAAGTGAAATCAGATGTACAATCAGGGACAAATTCGGTGAACACAGGAAAACTTTTCTCCTTTTACTTCTTTTCTTGGGGCTGGTGCCTCGCCATTCACGTGCAAAAGGGTCTTTACTATTTGGTTTTATATTAAACTAGGGTAGTACAATGCCTAAGCAATTACGTATAGGGACTGCAGGTGAACGGTGAGTGACATGCCTGCCACACGAAAAGAAGTAAGAGGTGGTTCACCGACTTTGTCCCTGTTTGTACTCAGACCGATTTATATCAAACGAGCGAATGCTCATTCTATCCCCTCTCCGTCAAATTCTGTTACTGTAAACAAATAAAGAATATTCCTTCGCTGTTCTATAATTTTAGATGCTCGCATAGATTCTATGGAACATTCTAAGAAGCGATTAAATACGTCATTTTTTTTTTAAATGTCATATTGCTGTCGATATGTTGTCCAAAGAGCATTCGCTTGGCTGCTCTAAACATCTGCGTTCTAGAATTCTAGTTCTTGGTTCTCATTCGAACACCGAACTTCTGCTACTAAAGTTTTTTTTTGTTTGATCGAAGTTTCCTACAGCTCAATTGTCATCATCATCTTCAGCCATTTTAACCACCCCACTGCTGGGGTGGTTAAAATGGCTAAAAAAAGGTATTTTTTTCGCGTGTGAGGGTAGTAATATCTCCACATTGATGAAATTAACGCTGACTTTACAGCGTGTAAGAAGTATTGGATAAATTCGACGCTTCTCGTAACGACTCCGTAGCTCAGTGGTTAGAGCAGTCGCCCGGAAAGCGAAAGGTCGTGGGTTCGAGTCCCATCGGAGCTAGTTGTGAGACGGGTCGATTTTTTCTAAATACTTCATTTTCCATTTTTCTGTAATAAAAATTGCATTGTGAGTGCAAAAAACTAAAAATTAAAATAAGTTGCAATAGTAATTTCATCTTTAGCGATTGCCAAATACCTGGAAAGGTATTTCTTTCGCGTGTGAGGGTAGTAATATCTCCACATTGATGAAATTAACGCTGACTTTACAGCGTGTAAGAAGTATTGGATAAATTCGACGCTTCTCGTAACGACTCCGTAGCTCAGTGGTTAGAGCAGTCGCCCGGAAAGCGAAAGGTCGTGGGTTCGAGTCCCATCGGAGCTAGTTGTGAGACGGGTCGATTTTTTCTAAATACTTCATTTTCCATTTTTCTGTAATAAAAATTGCATTGTGAGTGCAAAAAACTAAAAATTAAAATAAGTTGCAATAGTAATTTCATCTTTAGCGATTGCCAAATACCTGGAAAGGTATTTCTTTCGCGTGTGAGGGTAGTAATATCTCCACATTGATGAAATTAACGCTGACTTTACAGCGTGTAAGAAGTATTGGATAAATTCGACGCTTCTCGTAACGACTCCGTAGCTCAGTGGTTAGAGCAGTCGCCCGGAAAGCGAAAGGTCGTGGGTTCGAGTCCCATCGGAGCTAGTTGTGAGACGGGTCGATTTTTTCTAAATACTTCATTTTCCATTTTTATTAATTGATGTACAAAAGTCACATGTCATAAAAATAATACTCATATCATAACAATTATTTGATAATTAACAGTGATGTAATTGTATAAGTAGGTTAGTTATTATGTTTTCCTTCTTGATTAATTTTCATAGGAAAGCTAAGTTACAATAATTAATTCTTATGCATTATTTTAGGCAACATGACGACGCAGACCTGAACTTTAATCTTAAAAAACTCCTTTAAATATGTAATAAAAATTAATAGAATTGATCAACATTTATATTTGATCCACGTTCTTCATGTCTTTCCTTCGATAAGTCAACTTAATAAATTAGAAAAAAAGTTTATATGAAAAGAACAGCTGTCTAGAGCCAGCGCGCACTTGTGATTTTTAGTCGACCGATAGTTTAGTCGAAATCGTAAAACGATCGTGATTAAACTGTCGGCCGATAGTTGGGCGATAGTTTAGTTGAATGCAGTGCGCGCACTGCCATTTAACTCTATACTGAACCCGAGAACGATTAAACTATCACCCTATTAAAAATCTCAAGTGCGCGTTGGCTCTAAAGGTAATCGCCCACTTATCCGAGCCGAACGCGTAGAGAGAGACTAGACTTAGGTAGGGAGACTAGGGAGCGAGCCGAACGAAACGGACAAGTGTGCGTAGTTCAACTCTCATTTTTGGATCAAGAAGGTCATCAAATACTGTTCCTGAAATGAATCTTCCAATTTATTCTGCTTAGTAACGATCAAATAAACACACACACACACAATAAATATAGTAAATAAATATATAAACAGTATCGTACCTACATGACCAACTATCAGTAAATATATTGTATTATGATTCTATGAAGTTGATTGCAAAGGAGAATATGTTATTGTGTTAAAGATCAATAGTATGACGAAGGTTGTCGTATATCTAACTTTATAGGTCAAAGAGCCTGATACCATTGTAAAAAAAACATTTCACTGTTTACACCATATTGTTGGTAGATACTCTGTTATGATTTGACGAACTGTTCTATTCTATGTTATTTTGTAAGTGATTTTACGAAGGATGGTCGGTGACCAAATATTTTACCTGCCAGAGATCCCAATTAGCGAAGGGTTTTATGAAGGAAAATAAAATTTTCGAGCATAATAATGGTTCATCAGCTTGCTAAGCCTAACTTTTTTTAATTTTTAGTTGAATATTTGGATTTGAAACAAATTCAAGCTAAGAAATCCTTGTTTCAAAAGACAGGGCTTAATCGGATTTGAAGTAGATATAACACTTAAGAAAAAGGCAACGAAAAGTCTTTTCCACGACTAAAGAGTCCAACATATTTAAAAATATTTCACGAAAATTTTAATACTTAGTAGTTTACTATTACACAATATTTTTTTAATCAATTAGTTACTTATAGAATTAAAAATCTCAACACTCACAAGCCAAAAGTCAATATCACAAAAAGAGATAAGTACAAGTATAACTCACCAGCAACGAAAACGATACACAAAATGATCTTCTCGTTAAGCATTTCCAATTTGTTGAATCCGAATAGAGAGGCACAAACAACACTCACTTTCAGTAACTTTAAACCAAGAAAATCCTCTTAAAGGTCCGATGTATTTGTTGAAAGTACAGTGTGCGTGTAATACGAGCAGATGTTTGAGTCGTTATCACCCCACTGGTGCACCATGCGCCCGCGCCGGGCGAGGCGTGATAACCCCGCTGCCCGCACAGATAGCGACTACGACTTTCAAATGAGACCAGCTATTCTTTCGCTGGAGATAATTAAGCTTTTTATTTCTAATTACAATTAATTAAATATCGTTTAGTGGATGGGAGGGAGTGATAAATGTTGGAAGGATATGTTTCGTTGTGTTGTATTGCTATGTAGATGCAGATGTTGTTTAATTCAAACCCTAGTGTTCTATCCCTATCATTTGGTTTCTCTAGGATTTTTAGTGGAACCTATAAAATTATATTTTTTAGGTATTTCTCCTTATTTTTTAACAGATAGGAACTACGACTCTTAAATGATACCAGTTATTTTTTCGCTGGGGTTAATTAAGATTTTTAATTAAAACTACAAATAATTAAATAACGGTTAGTGGATGGTAGGAATCGAGAAATGTTGGAAGGATATGTTTGGGTTGTATTGCTAGCTCAGTGAGGTGCAAATATTGTTGGATACCTATATGGATTGGATATCATATTGGCTTTGACCGTGATGGCGAAGGTTGACGGCTTGATACTTTAAGCCTCGTATGCACTAAGCAACAATGAGCGCACATCACGTGACGCTAGAAATGTTCAGCAGCGTTGCACAACAACATACGTTGTTGCCAGCTGGCGCGCAACATTGCACGTGGCTTTTTGTTTGCTTCCATGCAAGTTCCAGCTTCTGGCACTAGTCTAGTTTTTGCAACTGGATCTCCGATTTCCTGAGCGTACAGTCCATCAGCGTGGTCGTCGATGGCATCTTCAGACTCATCGGCTACTAAGCCGGAGTTCCTCAGGGGTCCGTTCTATCTGCGACTCTTTTCCTGCTGCACATCAATAATGTTCTTCAGACAAGCATTGTTGGGTACGCAGATGACAATAAAGTTGCAGTGTCCAGTGCAAGTGGCGACATAACTGTCATTCAGTATTTAAGAGAGGCCATGGCGGAGTGGACAAATGCGACCTTAAATATTGTCTAACAACGGGGCTGGTAATTTTGTCCAATTCAACGCTGCTAAAACAAGGTGTTGTCTCTTCTCCGCGAATAGGAGTCCTTTCAGAGTCCCTGAACAGGGTTAAACGCTAGTTCGCGCTTGGACAGCTTCATACACTCTATAAAACTCAAGTCCGATCGTGCATGGAGTATTCTAGTCACCTGTGGGATGGCTCAGCTAAGTACCAGCTCGCAGCTCTCTGCTCTCGACTCGGCGGAACGCAAAGCCAGGCGACTTATCGGCGACCGCAAGCTGGCTAAAAACTTGCATAGTTAAGTCACCGTCGCATAAGGTCGCTTGTCTGTCAGTTTTGAAAGAAAGAAGGGAGCTACGAGACGTATACTGCAGGTTACCATTCATACTTGGTTGCCATTCCAAACTAACGCACAGTCCTCACAGAGCACTTTAAGTCATCCTTCATCAAGAGAACGGAAGCGAAAGGAATGGAATGCCCGTCCGGCGTCTATTTTCCCGAGTACCTACAACCAAAACCTCTTCAAGGTGCAAGTGAATAGGTTTTTTCTGGGTGAACTCGCTCTATCTTAGACCTTATCTTTGCCAGATGCAGTTGAAGAATAAACTATTCAATATTAAAAATAAAACTTGCAGTTGAGCAACAAACGTTAACAAAAGTGTCGCCTTAAAATCAATACTAGTTCGTCCCTCAACATGATGAGCAATATGTTTTGCAACATGTCGAGTGTCAAATGATACCTATATATTCTATCTTCTTTATATATAAAAATGAATCGCAAAATGTGTTGGTAAGCGCATAACTCAACAACGCCTGGACCAATTTGGCCAATTCTTTTTGGAAATGTTCGTGGAAGTCTAAGGAAGGTTTTAACGGTGAGAAAATAGGGGAAGGAGGGGTAAGTAGGGGTAGAGTAGAAGTAGGGTAGGGTAAACTGTAGGGTAGGGTAGGGTAGGGGTAGAGTACGGGTAAATATAAATATAAATAAATAAATAAATAAATATAAAAGTAGGGTAGGGTGGAGAAGTCGCGCTGGTCAGCTAGTAGTAAATAAACGAGACTTTAATGAGTTAATTACTCCACTTGAGACAGTCGATTCGAATTCAGACCAAAATTATCGTTATAAAGCGCAAATATGTGCAGTAGATGCGAACCAGCCAAAGCAGCCTCCTGGCATTGGTCTCAAAGTGCAAGGATATAGTGCATTTTGTAATTTTATTTCACAGTTCGTATTCAAGTAACTTCGTATTAAATTAATAACTTACTCATGTGATAATACTGATAATCCATACGTCATATTATAAATATGTGATAGTGTGTTTGTTTGTTTGTCCGTCTCCCACGTCATAATATTTCGAATAGAAAATTTTTAAGCTTGAAATCAGTCTTTTTTTTACTTTTAATGGGTTTGCTCTTGATCCCAATCAAGCCCATGGGCTAATGAAAATGATTAAAATTAATGAAAACCGGTTTTGAATCCGGATACAATGTTCAAATCCGGATCTACAACTAACTCGAACTCGGACTCGGTGTTTTCAATTATTTTCGAGTTTTGAAGAATCCGGAATGCAATCCCTAGTGTAGGTAGTGCGTGCATAATTTTGAAGGTCTCTGGTGAAAACATTTCAAGATTTGAATGCGGTCAAAAAAATTAATCTTGATAAATAAAACAACCTTGTTTACTTTTCTCAGAATGTAGGCATAAAATAAAGATTTACTCTTAGTCCTAGGGGTACGCCAAAAAAGCTGCATCTGTTAAAAGCATGAAAAATCGGAACGATTGATCGTTGATTTAGGCCACTGAAATAATGATGTGATATTTTTAGAATCGGCTTAGTAACATACCACACAATATAGGTTTCAGAACATTTTTTTCCCATACAAATAAACAATGACATCATAACTCCTCTCCTTTTTTGTTTTTTTTTCGTGCTACGGGTCAAATTGATTCAGATCAATCGTTCCGATTTTCATGCTTTTAACACCATTTGCAACCACTTCTTAATATACTAACCGCCGGTTTCCGAAACGCCAATTAAAATTAAATTACCTAATTCCCAATTAATCTCCAATTAATTGTAGTTTGGGTTTCTGAAAGAAAAATGTGACAGACTGTCAACAGTCTGTTAACAGTCTGTCAGTGCCCATACAAATCTAAACCTAATTGTGAGATAATTTTCGTTTCAGAAACCCAAGGTGCTTTTAATTGGGAATTAATTGGGAATTAAATGTGACACTCTGTTAGCTAATTTTAATTATGATTGGCGTTTTAGAAACCAGCGGTTAATCTATGATTTGCAGCATTTTACTGAATTTCGGGGTGTACCGCTAGGACTATCTTTGACAGGCCTTCGAATTATGCACTGACTCGTTCTTGAAAGATATGCTAATGGCATTTATAATTTCCTGTTTCCGGGAAAACCGCAAACTTGAGAATACCTTATTAGTACCATTATATATTCTGTGGTAACGTTGTAGTTTCTACGGGTCGGCTTCTCCATTCCACAAATGCTGCTGAATCGGAGGGTAATATAGTTAATTGACAACATTTCATTTTTTGCAAGGCAGTAAAATTCGAAAACCATTTCGAGATTCGAACTAATTAAACATGAAAAACATTATTTTAGATTTTTTGGTCGCTTGTGAGACGAAATTAATCAAGTGTAGTGTTGATATATTGTATCTGACTAAATTAAAATAAATAATCCCTTTAAACAAAAATGCTATTATTTTATCGACACAAAATACTAGCGTGCTAGGTAGGGGTGTGAAGACAGACAACCTCCCCGCTGGGCAACGTCGTCGCATTTCCCGCGGCGGCGGCTGATTGTCTGTCATACCGTAACCCTGTACGTAGTGCAGGAACGGGGGCCGCCGTGTTCTGTCACGGGGGCTACGGGGAGCGAAACCCCTTCAAAAATGCAAAATCAAACCGTAACCCTGTACGTTTTGCAGGAACGGGGGCCGTCGTTGTACTAACACGGGGGCCGCGTGGGGTAAACCACTATAAACAATCCTCAAAGGTCCGGCGTCGGGGACGTGGGCGTCGGACCGCCTAAAGGTGGCAGGCAGAGGTGTCTGCCAAATACCGAACACCCTTGGGATACCACCCGCCCTCCCAGGCGTAGTAGGTCTCTGCCCGGGCGGACCGTTTTTCCCCCATACTCGTGGGACTTTTATGGCTGAATTTAAAACTAAAACAGACGTAAAGAAGGTGAAGGACAACTCACAGCGTCCGAGTTTAAACTGTGAAGAATACTGTAATGTCGAGGTCAGCGAGTTAAGCGACAGTTCCTGCCGCGAAACGAGCAGACATGTTGAGACGGAGGAGGGTATGCGGTCCTCGGGAACGTGTGCCACTGCCAATATGGACAAAGGGAAGGCACCTAAAAAGCAGACGGCGAAACAAAGGGCGGCTGAGAAGAAGCGCAGAGAAAAGCTCGAAGCGGACCGCAATCAAGTGCTGAAGCCGGAACCAGCGGTCGCAAAAAAACGGCTTGCTGAGCGACCCCCCGGGCTGGAATGTATGGTCGACAATCGTCGATACCTTCGCCCTCGCCCCGTTGAGACGAGGAAAGGGAAGGCTGCGGTGCCCACCAAACCAGTGGAACCCGTCAAGCCAGCGGAGTCGAAACCGCAAGGGCTGCCTGAATTGGTGATGCAGGAGGTGAACCTTCTCATCCGGCTCGCCAGAGATTCAGAACAAGTAGGTGAGGAAGACGCGGAGCAGATAAACGCCTCATTTCCTCTTTAATCAAACGGCTGCAGGGCGAAAAATACGTCGAGATTGCAAAGCTCCGAAAGGTAATCTCTGACCTCCAGCAGGAGAACGCAGGGCTCAAGTGCGACGTTGTTGTGCTAAAAAAACAGATGTAGAAGGTCCAGCAGAGGCAGGCCACTATGAGTAGCGATGCTGAGGTAGGAGGAGAAGCGCTGGCGGATCTCCAGCGCAGTATGATTGACGCCATGGAGAAGGCCATAGCCGACCGATTTAAAGGGCTGGAGCAGCGTCTGTTCCCACTGCATGCTCCTGCAGCTGGAAATTCCTCCACAGGCGAGGTGCCAAAAGCACCCTCATTGATGGCACCTCCTCCTTGCCCCCTCCCTTCCGCAGAAAGATGGAACACGGTGGGGAGGAAGAAGAAGACGAATACGGGGGCGTCGCAGTTTGTGAACAGCTCACAACCGACAGAAATGTCTGTACCGACGACAGCTAAGAAGTCTGGCTCCTCAGCCAAGAAGCTGGCCCAGAAGAAGGTGAGACTGACACCCCCTAAGACGTCGGCGGTGGCTATAACCATCCTGCCTGAAGCCGAGAGGGAGGGGGTGACGTTTGCTGAGTTGCTTGCGAGGGCACGTAAAGCAGTATCCCTCACGGAGATTGGTGCGCAGGAGGGGTTCAAGATGAGAGTGAGCCAGACGGGGGCCCGCTTAATGCAGGTCCAAGACCCAAGCGGGACCATTGCGGACCTGCTGGCATCCAAATTGGGTGAGGCGTTGGCGGATGTTGCCAAGGTGGGGAGGCCCACCGAGAAGACAGACCTGCTGCTCACGGGACTGGATAAAACAGTAGCAGAGAGGAGGTGGTAGATGCTGTGGCCAGGAAAGCCGGGTGTCAGCCGGGTGAAATCTTAGCACAACAAGTGAAGCGAGGTCCTCATGGGTCGGGCAGGCTCTTGATAAGGTGCCCCACGGCGGTGGCTGGAAAGATTGTGACGGAGAGCCTATCGGTCGGATGGAGCACCATTAGGGTGAAGGCTTAAGCGCCCTTGCACATGAGGTGCTTCCGATGCTTGAGTCTGGGGCACACAAAACCACTGTGCCGCTCAGCGATAGACAGAGGCTCTTTATGCTTTAAGTGCGAGAAGCCGGGGCATATAGCCTCAAGCTGCGAAGCAGAACCCAAGTGCTTCGTCTGTGCTGCCAGTGGGCGGCCTGACGGCCACGTTATGGGGTCCGTGAGGTGCACTCCCCCCGTCGTGAAGGGCAAACTGGTGGAAGAGGGGGTAGCCCCCAAAAGATTTAAGACGCGAGTTGCACAGGATGCGACAGCGCCTGACACAGACAGACAGACCGAAGGAGCCGAGGCGTGGGTTGCACAAATTGCGAATCCGCCCGATGCAGAGGGGATGTCAGACTAGGTCTGGCATTCTCCTGCGGACGCTTGCCACTCCGTACGCCTCTCCAAGGAAATCCGCGATGTGGTAACATAGGTTACCACATCGCGAGGGGGTCGGGTGGCGGAACGGGCAATTCCGTCGCCCCTCCAGGGGCCTCGTGGTGGAAAGGCGCGCCAGGTTGGCGTGTTTTACTAGAAGAGGTGGTTGAGGGTGCGTCGAAGGGACGCGGGCACGGGGAGGAGACACGATGAATAACACACTGGTCTCGTTAATTTCCGTCCATGTGCAGAGGGAGCACCCTGGGGGTTTTAGTGGGTTCATGCCTCACATAACCCCCTCGTCTCCCCGGACGGGGGGGGGGGGGGGGGGGGTACGCTAAGGATAAAAAAAAGCGGGCTAGGTATATCTCTACGTAAAACATCATGTCATCGAAAGTTTTTTTTATTTGAAGGTTAGAGTGAGGAAGGTTTGAGGCTAAGAAATCGCTCATATTATTCCTGGTATTGTACTTGTTTACGTCCTTTTAGAATATTATACCATTTTCAATTAATTATTATCTCAATAATTTATGAAAATAAAGAGAAAAGATTCATTACCTATATCCGTAAAAACAAGTACCTATCTTAAAATTTTGAAATGTTGTCAATTTTATTGTCTAGCTCACACGGGCATATATTAATTTGATTGTATTGTATGGTAGCTGAGTAAAATGAAATTACCAATGACGTAAGTTTCAATACGTTCCGCTTCTGTTTGCAAATTTACCAAGGATCTGATTAATTATATTCAGATCCGTGATTATTTCCCAAGAAAGTTTAACCACACTGGATATCTACATGAAACAACGGTTACAGGGCAGGAGACCCCTTTGTGGCCACTTTAAGGATTTTTTTCATTTTGAAGCACTAAGTGCTAAATGGTCTTAGGTATTCAAGACAAATCTTAAATTATAAAGAACTAGCTGAACCGGCGCGACTTCGTACCCGTGGCCCTACTCCCTACTCCACCCTACCCCTACCCTACCACTACTCTATCCCTACCCAACCCCTACCCTACTCTACCCCTACACTACCCCTACCCTTTTTTTTGTTTATAGTTTGGGCAAATCCCTACCCCTACCCTACCCGAAAATCAGCTGTTCCATAGAAAATTTTAAATCGAATAGATCAAAATGTATGGAATAGCTGTAATTTTTTTTGCGATTTCAATGTTGGTACCATAGTAAAAGTTGTTTGTATGCATGAGTACATTGACCCCTTGAAATTATGTGCACTATTTAAGAAGGACCTTATATATATAAAACAATTCGCGTTACTGACTGACAGACAACGCACAGCCGAAACTACTGGGCGCAAGAAGCTGAAATTTGGCATCTATGTTTCTTGGGCAGTGAAGGGGAGCACTAAGAGAGGATTTTTGAAAATTCCCTCTCTAAGCGTGTAAAAACTTTGTCTTAGCAGACAAAGTCGCGATGGGAGCGCTAGTAATAAAATAAAATTCTAATGTGCCACCAATAAATTACAAAACAATAATTTAATTCTAAGAAACTAAGGTTTATAATTACAAAACAATAATTTAATTCTAAGAAACTAAGGTTTATAATACATTCTTAACAAAGTTCTGCAAATTTTCATACAAAAAAAATTAAAACAGAAAATGGCGTTTACTGAAAAAAATCATATGGCATAAGGAATTCTAACGATTGTCATTATTAACTTAAAATACCTTACTTTAATTGCCAGTGGCAAAAGTTATTTACAAAACTTTTAGAGCAAAAAGTGGTCAAAACCGGGGCTTCTGCCCTACTAGAGAAAAGAGCAAAAAGTTACCATTCAATCCTTAATCAATCAAATCTGTTTAATTAATTTTTGCTAAGTAAAATTTCTTAACAGCCAAATCTAAAAAAGGCTTTAATAAGAGATTTTCTATAAAATGTACCTACAGTCAACAGTTAGTGTACATACCTATGAATTTACAAAAACCCTTTACTTTTCGCCGATAATTAAACTTGTAAAAAAATTTAAAAGGCAAGGTTTTTTAAAAAACCTTTAGGCAGCATCAGGATCATTTGATTCCGTAATTGTCTATTCTATTTTATTCTGTAAATAATAGACTCACAGCATCACACACTGTCACATATTGATCTGATTCCGAAAAAAAGAAGCTTATGCAGTTACATTTACACATTACACGTGCAACGCAAACCAATGAATCCTGGAATCAATAAAATCCATTTATTTTACTATTATATCCATTGTAGCATGTAATGTAATAATTGTTTAGGTATGACACGCTGAATCACACGACAACTATGATATGATTTATTTTAAAACAGTACTGCCATAAATAAAACCTTTTAAGGCCTTTTATTGCTCTATGTAACTAGTAAAGGCAAAATAAATAAATCTGCCAATGTTAACTTAAAGATTTATTTATTTAGTTAACATTGTTAACTAGCAGGATATCATTTATACATAATACATAGCACAGCACAGTTTTCATTGTTCTATTTTAGATATAGGAAAACAAGTAGGTATACGGTGAATAAAAATGTATGGACCTGGAGGAAAACTGCCTTAAAAATTTTTTTGTTAGGTAATTTTATTGAAAGTAAGCATTATTTTATGAAAAAAAAACAAAACTGCAGTCAAAGATTTTTTTAAATGCACTTGATTCGCCCAGGAGTTGAACCGGCTAAAATTTGAAAAAAGAAAAACAACAACCTGTTGTATTATATCGCATCAATCGATGAAGTCATTCATAAGGATCAAATCTCTCTAACAAATATGATAAATCAAATGAAAGTAAAGCAATGAATATGATGGATTAGATGTCAAGTCAAGTCGATGTTGTACTTTTGTATGGAAAAGCTGAGTTTTTTTTAAATTTATGACTGCAGTTTTGAGCCTTTTAAAAATTAAAAATATGTTTGCATTTAGTAAAATGAGAAAACTATAGGATAAAAGGCAGTTTCCATCCAGCCTGCCTAGCATGACCATCATTATATCACGCGATATGATATAGCACGTCATGCTGTCTTTCTTACACCTTAGAGGGGTTAGGGGTAAGCAAGACAGCATGACGTGCTATATCATATCGCGTAATAAAAGCCGCTCATGCTAGGACCGCAGGGCCAATTAATTTTTTTCACCCTGTACCTATATACAAAAATAAAATTGTGCATGGGTCCAGTGGCAGCTCATTCGTGTAAAGAAAAACAATCATCTAGTTCAAGTCCTGTAAAGATTTCAGGATATCGCGAAATCTTCCAAAATTCATTAAACGAATTCTTCAAAATCTGTTACATTCAGTATATCGAGAAATGATAGTACTAGGAGAGCACGGGTTTTTTCATCTGTATAATATACAACGTGTAAACGAATAAGCGTTTGAGGAAGCTCCATCATATATTCGCATCCAAAATTCCTCAATGTCGCAAGACTAAGGTCTTTGACCAGTCTCAAAGCCATCTTCTATCTCACTCGTTGCAGTAGGGGCGCAAGCAGCCGAGAAGTAATAGCGGGCCATGCCAGTGTGTATTGCCAGTTATGACTTATGGAAGCGAGACGTGGTCTTTTACTATGGGTCTCATAAGAAGGCTCAAGGTCACCCAGCGAGCAATGGAGAGAGCGATGCTTGAAATTTCCCTGCTCGATCGAATCAGAAATGATGAGATCCGCAGGAGAACTAAAACGACCGAAATCGCTCGAAGGATTGCTCAGTTGAAGTGGCAGTGGGCGGGACACAGCGCGGAGAACCGATGGCCGTTGGGGCGGAAAGGTTCTCGAATGGCGACCGCGAACCGGACGACGTTCCGTGGGCAGGTCCCCTACAAGGTGGACCGACGATCTGGTCAAGGTCGCGGGAAGCCGCTGGATGCGGGCAGCGCAAGACCGATCGTTGTGGAGATGCCCAGCAGTGGGCGTCGTACGGCTGAAATGATGATGATGATGATGATGAAATGAATAAGCGCAAAACCTCTTAGGTGGTGATTGTGCTCGTGAATACGAACAACTTTTACTATGGGGCCAACTCTGCAACTCAAAAAATAATAATTAACTGTTTCATACAAATTGTCAATAGGTAGGGTGGATACGCCTAACGGCAGCCCCCCCCCCCTAATGTCAGCCCCCAATACATTTATGCTTTGCTTTCTTAAAAGCACAATAAAAATCAAAAACTTTTTAATGGAGTCACATCCCTTGTTAATCCTCTACGTCGGAAAATCACTATTTCCCCGCCACGTCACCTACAGTTCACACAACGAGCATTGGTGTTCACCGAGACCGAGTAGAGAGTGGCTGTGTTCAAAAACAGCATAAAAGAACGATCAAGGCGAACTTTGGGAAGTGTGATTATAAAGATATGATGCTATTTTTTATGGTTTTTAGCTTTAATACAAGTAATAGATGAGCAATATGACGTTTTAAGATTACGTATTTATAATTAAACTTTAAATTTAAGAGAAATTAGAGGGGGCTGGAGTTGGGTTAGGTGATTTTCCATAACTTCCTTTTACCAGCCGGGGGCTGATGTTGGGTATTTAGCTTTCGTTTTAAAAATTAACTTCATTTTAATTTGCTCGTCCTAAAATTGGAATTTGTAGTGCTATTAACTAGAATTACTACTTCTGCACCCAAATGGCCTAAATACAGCCGGGTGTATAGTGTTTAATTCCTAAGTTATTTGTTCTGCAAATTAGGGGCTGATATTAGGGATACACTTGAACCTAACACCAGCCGGTCATCAAAACTATACGGCAATATACAGGTTGTTCTGAAATATGATTTTATTGTTATGTATTTTTTAATATGTATTGTTTTAAATACCTACCTACTGACTGAAATTTTAAATCGTTGCTTATCTACCTATTGCCTTTAAATATTATTATTATTATCAAATAAGTAGAATTTAATATTGTAAGCTACGTGTAGGGTTCCAAATTTCCCAGGGTTTTCACGTTCCCAGGACCTGGGAAATACTACATATTTACAATTTCGGGAATCTGGATTTTTCGATATTTTTTTGGAAATTTCGTGGGTACCTACTTGAATTTTTTAGTAAAATACACCACACAGGGTGTAAAAAGACCCTTGAAAAACCCGAAGTCTACCTACGCATTTTAATCAAAACAAGAAACTTAAAAAAATAGCTGGCAAACGATTATCTTTGTGTTAAAAAGCGTTTCTATGAACATCAATTAAGAAATAACTTAAAAAAATTGTTTTTATTAAATCATGAGAACCAAAGCTTAAAAGTTACCTCATTTGTATGAAAAGCAAATTTTATCCATACTTATGTGGCCATCACTGTAATTTTGAGTCTCAAATGCCTATGTCCAATGTCCAGCAGTGTGTCAAAGACTTGTTTTGGGGATCATAATTTTAAAGCTACGTACTTTATTAAGACATTATTATCATTATTGAGAGTTACTAAATTAATATTTTTTTATTTCATACAAAAATAGTTGTTATATTTTGTAACATCCTGTACCCGGCTGGAATTAGGGAGCAAACCGGCTGATATTAGGGCAAAGGCGGCTGGAGTTAGGGTTTTTCGCCCTTCGTGCATTTAAACGCTTGTCTATTTTTTTTTTCCACAAGACTACGTAAAACTATGTACTATTTTCGTAAGAAAGATTTATCAAGCTATCTAAAACTGTATTAACAATATTTTTAAGACAGTAATTGTAGCAGCAGCAGACATTCAAAGTTGAAAAATCCTTGGGGGGGCTGGTATTTGGCATATTCACCCTACTACTCGACCAGAATGTATGGAACAGCAGATTTTTTCGTTGCGTTGCAGAGTTGGCCCCATATTCGGGTTGGGTCAAAGTTGTTCATATTTATGAGCACAATCACCACCTAAGAGGTTTTGCGCTTATTCATTAACACGTTGTATGTACATTGTAGTAATTGACTGATTTATCAACGCATAGCTCAAAAAACTGTATGGATCGGGCTAAATTAGGCACACTAAAAGTCATAATAACTTAGGGTTACGCTAAGAAAGGTTTTGTTGTAAAATTCTAGCTCTGAAATGGGATGAAATATGTATACCGTCCCCGAATAACAAGCGAGCGAAGCCGCGGGCAAAAGCTAGTATGAAATAAATGTAATACTTACTAATTAGGGTTCACTAAATAAATAAAAAGTAAACGGTAAAAACGCTGGCTTACCTGTACCATAAGAATAAGTAACCAAAAAGAACGGAATCTTCTTTGTCCGAGTCCCAACTCCCAAACGCTGCCATTTGGATACTACTTCCCCCTTCACGTCGTTACGCCCCTCTGTCGTCTAGGCGTGTTGCCAGGGTTGCTTACTGTAAAATAAATCTTGCCGTCTAAAAACAATATCGCTGAAATATATAAATTTTATTTACTTTGAAGTCATTATTATAGTATAATTTTATAAAATATGAGATTTATAAATTATTATGTATCGTTGTGGAGATCCTTGGCCTCCCCTATGTCCAGCAGTGGGCGTCATTCGGCTGACATGATGATGATGATGTTGCGTAACCTACCTACATAAGTGTCTAACTTATAAAATTAGATGAAAGATTGGTCTCGGGAGACAAATCTTCCATTTAAGCTGATAATATATAATAAGTAAAATACCAAATGAAGTTATTAAAGTAAATATTACTTGTATTTGTAATTGGGTTTCAAAATCGTAGGGAACGCACAAAACGCGTGTGCGGTGACGCCGCCGCCGCGCGCCAGCCGTGACAATGTCACGGCCGGCGTGCGGCTAGTCGGGCTGTCACATATGGCCGTGACAGCCCGACTGAGATTCCCGTTTAACGTGTATATACTCTAATATCGCGACCTTGAGGACAGATTACTAAATAGTTACTACGTAACCTTGAGCCCGTCTGGAGCGGGAGTTAACCTTCCACTTGGTTATTACTTATGCCTGTACTTACCTTTGACCACAATACCATTCGGTCACCCTCTGTGCAAAACCAATAAAACGAGCGATATAACATAATATATAAATGTTCACAGTAGTTTTTACAGTAGTACACCTTGGGCTTTCGTCCAGTATTAACATTCCATTAATATTATTTCAGTCGCTTCAAGTATTAGATAAAGAAAATGGTGAAAACCTGTGTGTTTGTGTTATTAGGTAAGTGGACTGTTATATTTAATAGCTGATATTCTCTTTGGTATAATAATATGTCAATCACGTGAATCTTTAATGAAAACTGTAAATAAAAACTCAATAAATATGTGTTGTTATATTATCATAGTAGCATCGTTCAGAGTCATACTTAAGTGTAGCATTTACACTAAAATGGAAAACAGCGGAAAATTTTTACTAGAATTTTCGCGTTCTGAAACGAGGTTTTTGTAGTGATTAATAATATTTTCTTACAAACACATCTATTAGGTATGTAGCCAGTAAATTTCGATTTTTGTTTGTAAATACATACTTTATATACATAGAAAACACCAAGACCAAGACAAATAGATATATAGTCATGCACACAAATATTTGTCTCGTTCGGGAATTGAGCCCCGGACCTCTGCGTCTATAGAATGATTAGTGGTGGTGTGGTGGTGGTGGTTGCGGGAAAACACATTGTGTAGGGATGATCGAATACACACTGCCTGTATCTAATGAGTTATCTGCCCCCCGATTCACAGCCCGTCGGAAACAGGGGCCGTACTCTGAAACTTCGGTTAGCCCCGCCCCTTTCACTCGATTCTGTCATGACTGGAGAGTGAGAGGGACGGGTATAGCGAAGTTTCGGGTCTCCCTCAGAATCGGATTCGAATTCTGTGCTTTGTCTTTGCCTATTCTACAGTGAGTGTCAGAGACAGGGCATTCATTCCGCTGTCGGGAGCGTTTTCGGTGGTTTTTTTTAATCTACTACGGGGTAGCACTTAGCCTTCATCACAACACCTGATGTTAAGTGGTGATAAGGCTGAAGGTGGAAGCGCACTACTCCCGGAATCCTCAATCACTGAGGAACTGGCTATCTTATCTGTAACTGCCGGAACACAATAATGCTGAAAACATCATTGTTATGGCGGCAGACTTAGATAAGATGGTGGTAGCTAGCCAGACGGACTAAGAACAAGTCCTACCACCAACCAAACCGAATACAATATGTACCCCCACTGGGAATCAAACCCGGGACCTCTTGGTCTGAAGTCGGTGGTGTGAACCACTAGACCACAGAGGCGGTTAAATGGTTCGTGCATCAGGGCGCTGGAGAAAATGGTGATCAACCTATTGATAAGCAACTGATCCTGCTTGAAAATAGTAGTTTTTTTTCATAGCCAGCGGCGCGGGGCAGTATGATTATTTTTTGGGGGTTAAAAGGTAGGGTTGTGGCGCCATATGAGTGAATGTTGATATCTCTACTGAATTCTCACGTGTCTTTGCAACTCCGGAATTTCGGGCAATGAGATAACTTAACTCTACTGTTCTCAATATTTATCAAGACTGAGTATTAGTCCAATGCATTATACCCATTGCATTACAGTTTCTCCTGCTTAAAGATAGGCATCATCATAATCTTGCTGGGGTCCAGGCTTTATGGATGGATAAGGAGAACAGGCCATACATGAACCGCGCGGCCCATGAACGCGGGCCAAATGCGGATTTGTGTGTATAAACGACTGCAAATGCAACCGGGACCAGCGGCTTAACGTGCTCTCTGAAGCACGGAGGAGCTCGAGATGATGTATGTTTGTTTGGTGACCCATCCCATGAAAACCAATGCGAAAGTTGCTTAACTTCAACGATCGCAGGCCAAGCGCTCTAATCGCTGCCATCGGCTCCTCAATTCATTAATACTTACTAGGAGTTTGCTTATCATAAACTTGTAGGTTATCTTAATAAATATTTGTTTTTGTTTTACAGCTTTAACCACCAAATGTTTTGGAGATCCATACTCGGCAAACCATTTACTAAAGTAAGTTTTAACCGCCTCTGAAGTCTAGTAGTTCACACCACCGATTTCAGACCAAAAGATCCCGGGTTCGATTCCCAGTGGGGGTACATATTGTATGGGGTTTGGTAGGTTGGTAGGACTTGTTCCAAGTCCCCCTCTAGCTAGCTTCCACCACCTTATTCAAGTCTGACGCCATAACAACGATGTTTCCAGCTTTGCCGTGTTCCGGCGTTAGAGATAAGATAGCCAGTTCCTCAGTGATTGTGGATTTCGGTAGTAGTGCCCTTCCACCTTCAGCCTTATCATCACTTAACCTCAGGTGTGATTAAGGCTAAGTGCTACCCCGTTGTGGATAAAAAAAAACAATTTTTTAGGGTAGTATTTAACTGCTCACCAATCTATCCCATGCTACAAAAATAGTAAAATTCTCACCTAAAAAAAGACGTGATCACCAAAACTATGATTTGGTGTGTATTTCAGTAGAGTATTTTACGTGTGCAGCTCAGTATTTTTAGTGGTGGAATTAAATATTTCCCATTTGTTTATTTCAAAATATTTGGATATAGGCTCAAGGTCCTCGTGTACTTTATTTCTGCATTAGGTGCATGGTGTATAAAATAAAATAAAATTCTTTTTTTAAATATGCAGCATCTGAATATGCCGAAAATAACCTTGGTCAATACTTCTCAACGTTCTTAAGTAATATGCTGCGAGAACGTGACACTCATATTAACAGAGCGAAGCGAAGCGAAGAGTTATTAATCTATGATTAGCAGTAACAAAAATTTAAATCAAAATGTTGTAGAAAAATTTCAAGTTCTTTTACGAGATAAAGACTTATTTATGATCTGTTTTAGTGACCGTAGAGACATATATGAGTGTATAAATAACTGCCCAAGAATACGAGAGTACAACCCAATATGCGGAAACAACGGGGTCGAGTACTGGAATCCTGGTCATCTGAGGTGCGCGCAGTACTGCGGCATAGGTAAGATCTCATGTCATCTACATCTTACTTACTACGATGGCGGCGCAGTGACCCCGATGTGGATCTTGGCATACGACAACAATAACGCTGCTCCCTGCATAGCGCGACCTCCTCACCGTCGGGCAGCAGCAGCTCCCGTAGATCTTTGCCCAATTCGTCAGCCCAGCGGTACCTAGGTCGAGCGACAAGCCTGCGCCCTACTGGCCGGCCCCGAGTACAACCCACTATCACAGAATATATAATAGTACCAAGGTGCGGAAACAACGGGGTCGAGTACTGGAATCCTCTTTTTTTGTGTCGCTGGCGTCTCACCGTGCACTTGCAGTCCCTTTTCCTTACTGCCCTTAGTATGAGTTGATTTTAACTGTCAACTTTAACGAAAACTATCGGATGAACTGCTCATGTCGGGACTGATTATGCTTTGTACTACATATCAAATACTAAGGCACCAGCTACTCAAAAAGAAGTAAGAGGTGATTCACCGAAAAAATTTCCCTGAATGTACGACCTTTAAGAACTAGTGAACTAGTAAATGGTGAACTTTTTTTTTTTCACCAGTAACCACATTATTACAGTAAAAGTTGTCTGTACGTGGAATAGTTTTACTCAACGATTACTTAATTCAAAATTAAGGGTGTAGGTAGGTATATTGCTGGTGAAGAAGATATTAAATAATTTAGAAACAAATCACTAATGACTGTTATATTGTGCATTGTAATATTTCGTTAGTATCTTTCGGGAATACTGAATAATAAACTTATTAATATAAATGTGGAAATTGCAGATGTAAATCCGACACATCCACCTCCGTGTACGCCTATTAAAACAACTACGTACGTATCTTTATCAATGCACTACAAATTCATTCGTTTTCAGAAAAAAAACGGGCTTTTGTTTTGTTTTCAAACAAACTTGCTTACTTCATAGTCATTCATGATAACACTGTTAGTACATTTCTACAATAATTTATGTGTCAGACTAGCTATCCGCCCGCGGCTTCGCCCGCGTGAACTACACGACGTTATCCCGCGGGAGTGTGATATTTTTCCGGGATAAAAAGTAGCCTATGTTCCTCTCCAGGCTTCAAAGTATCTGTGTCCCAAATTTCAGCCAAATCCGTTCAGCCGTTTTAGCGTGATTGAGTAACAAACATCCAAACATCCAAACATCCAAACATCCAAACATCTAAACTTTCACATTTATAATATTAGTAGGATGTTTTAGATAAATGTTTGTATTTCCGATAAGGGAAAAAAACTTTAAATATCTCTTCACATTCCAAAATTAAAAAAAATGTAGGTAAATCATTAGATCATCAAATCATATCATCATATCATTAATTATCAATTACATCATTATCATCATTGAACTTCATAGAACAATGTAAAATTCAAAGTTTTTCTGCTGTGGGTAATGAAGAGATTTTCAAAGTTGTTTCAAACATACAAGCATTATCCATTATCAATTATAAACATTATTATTATTAAAATAAATAAATAAAATAAATTATCCAAAACATCTGAGGCTCTTATTCTAGACGGTCATTCTCAGCAGGCCTGCTTTTTGAGCGTCCATACAAATATCTGACTATAGTTTGTAATATTTTCGAGCTGGATTTTTTTTGGGACTACGTCTAGCAATTGCCTTTTATGAATTGGTATTATTTACACATAGTTTGGTAAAAGAACACTCAAAAATTTTTTTTTCTAAGTTGTTCTCCTAATTTACGTTCGCTGTCCGGTACCCAGAATCAAGCTTTCTAGCTTCAACAGTCGCGGAGTTAGCTATGATTGGTACATTTCAGTCAATACAATTGGGAAATTGATAAATACATTTTATTATTCACAAAAAATAATCTGTTTAAATAGTATATTTTCTTAGATAGAACGAAAAATATGTTTGTCCTTTCATTTTACATAATTTCCGTCACCAGTCAAAAAGTAGTGAATATCTCACTAGCAGAGTAAGTAATTCCCATCACTACCGCAACGTCGTCTTTCTTTAGTTAGTGCCGAGGCAGGCAACCGAC
Organism: Crambus lathoniellus; assembly: GCA_949710035.1. Taxonomy (NCBI): domain Eukaryota; kingdom Metazoa; phylum Arthropoda; class Insecta; order Lepidoptera; family Crambidae; genus Crambus; species Crambus lathoniellus. Next base: position 8,784,540 of record OX453310.1, on the reverse strand, counting down.
ACGGTCCTGTGTCACCTGTTCCGCTGGCGAGCTACGACTGTAAATACCTAATTTCTGTTCGCATGGTTTACTACTATTCTAATTTCCGATCGCTCTTTTAATTAATGTTTGAAATGCATACAAATTTAGCTAGTTAGATTATTATATGCAGAAATTCGTTGTTGACCTCATGCTTGAACCAATATACCGTATTCCTTACCATTCAAATTTTATCTCATAAATACCGTCGTGGTCCTAATTTATGTCACCTGGTTCCGTCACACTAAACGTGACAGAAATTATAAAATACCACGCTAAACGTGACGGAAATTATGAAATACCTAATAACATACAAATGTTCCTTGACGCCCAAAATTGTTCATTCAGTTATTTTGTAGACTGGACAATTACTTGTAAGGTTTATTTTATATTGTATAGTATTCATTTTCTGTTTGAGTCATATAACAATAAGATATATAATTTTATTTAGCACTTTTCTAATTTCCGTCACGCCCAAAACTTTGTTAGTTCATAAATCCAAAACCAGACACTACATTGAAGTGCCAAATACATAATTTTCTTCAGTTTAACGTATTTTCTAAATTTAATTGCCGGTTTAGAGAATTAATTGTAAAATAAAAATCGTGATGGAAATTATGCAAAGAACACCTTGTCGTGAGAATGACCGTAGAACGACACTCATGTGGAGATCTCTTCTCAAGTATAGTTAGCAAGGGATGAATGTAATTCGTTGCATGTTTTGCATCCCTTTCTCATTTTACTTGAGAAGAGATTTCCACTTGAGCGTCGTTCTAGAATACGGGCCTAAAAGATTGAAGCTAACGCTAGTAATTTTCACGTCATCATCATCAGCTATTTAATGTCCCCACTGCTGGGGCACTGGCATTCCTTATGGATGAATAAGGAATTATTAATTATTAATCATTTTCACGTATTTTATGGTAATTATATTTAATTAACATGACAGTTCTTTTTAATTATTTCTAGTTAACTTGATTTATCGGATAATCTTTATCTTTAGGTACAGCATGAAAAACATAGACCAATGCATATTCGAATGCCCGAAAACCTCTGAGTATAATCCCGTTTGTGGCAGTGACGGGAAACAGTACTCCAACGAAGGTACACTGAGGTGTGCCCAGCAGTGCGGTGTAGGTAAGTTGCATCTTCTTCTTCTTCTTCAACGTATCAATGACAAGTACTAAATCATATTTTGTTGGCCAAAAACTGTGCCACTCTCACGGCGTTATCTGCAGCCAACATGAGGGTTTCGCGCGTGCAGGTTGCATGATTAATTATTATCTATATTGATTTGGTTTTGGTTTTCTTTTAACACGTTGGCTGCGGCAAGTAAAATCATAAACCTTCATCTGGTGCGGCGGTAGGTAGAAATACGCCCCCAACGATATTTCCGCCAGTGCGTGGCAGGTCTTTCTCGACCCATCAGCACTAGGGTAGATAAAAATGCTATAACTTGGCGAAAACATGATGTATACATTTTTTTTTGTACTGTTAGAATATCTTTGAACCCAACTTCCTTAGGTTCCATTCGCCCCGGGACCTACCAAACAGGAAATAAGAAATAAACCATGGAAAGCGGCAGGCCGATAACGAACTACCCCCCTAGACAAGTGGCTTTCTATTGTCAAAATAAATTCGCCAGTCGAATAGAAAGAAAAATGTATGGGATTGACATTAGCGATCGAAATTTTACGTGACCGCTAAATGTCAATGCCATACATTTTCTTTCTATTCGACTGGCGAATTCGATAATAGAAAGCCACTTGTCTAGAGGGGCTGAACCGCACTAGAAAGTATTTTTAGTAGTGATGCGACACACAAAAATAAGGGGATATCGAAAATAAAACAGAATTATCGTAGGTAAAAGAAATGAAAACAGTTTTGTATTTAGTTGCCTGTCTTTAAAACATGTTTTGTTTGCATTTCCTGCAATGTTTTCCATGCTGATTTGTTTCTAAATTCATTTTATTTTTTTAAGTGGAAAATATTTCTTTACTGCTGTCACTATCACTATCAATAACTGCAAGGCGAATTACTCTATTATCCAAAATTTGTATTTTTCTTTTATTGCTTGCCATCTTTGAATATATCGAACGAATGCTACGTCAGATCAGCTAGATAGCACATCACTAACTGGCGGGGCGCGCGCTCTGTGCGGCATCAGGTCGCCGGCAGCCTATTGAGACGGGGCGGGCCGAAATAGGCCCACTGCCGCACTGGGCGGATGTATTTCACCGTCAGTCCGTGGTAGGCCGAAAAGGGCCAGCCGTGATGTTTTGATGGGGAACACCTACAATTTTGACTACAAGCTGAAATATATATATATGTCTCTGTCGAACTCTTACAAACACCTGAGATAATCGTTCCGCACAAGCGAGAGGGACACAGTTTTCTTAGACCGCACCAGCTGAAGTACCGTGGCAGGCCGATAAAAGCCTGTTCCGCAATGTGAACGTGCTAACACAACGGTGTAGCCTTTGGCCCTTATCACACCAGTAGCCGTAGCACAAAAACTGTCGTAATGGTGACCACCAGTGACATGAAATCAGTCCTTCCCGCGTAGACGTAGACACTTTTTGTGACCGGCTACTTACACTGTTTTCATACAAACGTAGACACTTTTGTATCTCCTATTCTACCACTAACCAAACAGAATACAATATTGTACCCCCACTGGGAATCGATCCCGGGACTTCTGGGGTTGATACCGGTTATGTGTACCAGTAGACCACAGTGGCGGTAAAAAAATACTGTCAATCGCTGTCAACTGTCAACGTTTTTACGACTAAACCAATGAACCTAAGCAATTTCTTGTACAAAAAATCTTATATTTCATGTTTATCTTATATAACACGTTTTTATTTTCAGATGTGAAATTAACCCATCCAGCTCCATGTTAATCAAAATAAAGATTTAATGTGACGAAATCAGGATTCTGACAAAAACGGAGGGCCTACTACACTAAGAAAATGCGAAACTCGGACTATGTTCACAGTTCGATTCACTCAAATTTGGATCCTATTATTGAACCAATATAATCATGTTTTTAAAATTACAAAAAAAAAACAACTAGTGTTCAAATAGTACAAACGGGACATAGGCCAGGATTCCCGAAAATAGGGTATTATAAATTATGGATTAATGAAAAATATACGATAATAATTGTCTTGGAATAAGCGAGGGATTCCGGCCGTCATAAGTTTAAAAATTTTAAAACGTATTTTCTAAATACCTATTATACTGAGACGTGCGGGAGGTCCCCCTCCCACTGATATGCGATGTTCTTCAAATTGTTTTTGCAGTCGGGAATCCTAGCCTTAACTTATAATATTACTAAGCATGCCTTAAATTGAAAAATTGAAAATGAAGTATTTAGAAAAAATCGACCCGTCTCACAGCCAGCTTCGATGGGACTGTCTGTGAGAAGGGTCGATTTTTTCTAAATACTTCATTTTCAATAATAAAAATTGCATTGTGAGTGCAAAAAAGTAAAAATTTAAATAACATGCCTTAAATGTTAACGAAAAGCTTTACTATTTATCTCGTATACTTTTTTTTTATGAGTAGGCTTGCGGTTTCGTTTAAGGCAAAAGTTCATACCAGTTTTAATGTGAGTTCGAGATCGGTGTTAATAAATATATTTAGGGAACAAGTATTTATCATCTAATAATTAATTCAAAACTCATTAAATATTTAAAGGCAACAATCTACACGACTAGGAAAAAAACTTTTGTGGTTGTAAAACCTACTTTCTAAACACATGGTATGTTATTGTTGATGGACAGCTAGCAGATAATTCTGCGCGCGACTCGCATTTTTTGCGCAAGAAGGCGCTACTCGGAAAAAGTATGGACCCTTTGATATAAAACTATAGGACGGTTAGAGTTGTTATAAATCTGCTAATAAGATATATATTTCTTCATACCTTTATCTAGAATTGTATAGTTTCAGAAACACGATTTTATGATTTTGCCTCGACACTTTTTATTTTCGAAAATACCTCTAAAAATAACGAAATATCAAGATTATTCTTAAATGGGGTTACATATTCTATTGAAAATTGGTTTAATTAGTGGACACCAATAATATTTAGGATCGTATAGAAACATTTTTTAAAAATCGCTATAGTTTTATAATACGAAGTGATTTTGTGTTTTTCTTGCGTAATCTGCAAAATCGGTCTCGCTCCCGCGCGCGTCCTTCTCTCATTGCTATCTCGCTTTAGCATAATTTTTCCGAGTATCGCCTTACTGAACATTTTTAGTTCTAAGGATAAGTATGGAAAAGACTTATCTGGCGCGCAGTCTACTTATTTTTAGTTTCATACTCTGTCTCTTCTCTTTGTCCTTGTTAGCCTTACGAACATTGTTGTAAGTAATATAAGTAAATCTCCATCCTTACAAATATTGTTTTTATAAGCATAACCCCTTACTTTTGAGCTACGGAGAGTCGATTTTGCGAATTATTCTATCAGTATCTGATGAAATAATTTTCAAAATCGGTTTCGTTTCATTATTTATTTCTAATTGACATAGGTACAGGGTTATTTTGAAACCACTGGCCAAATTTTTAAGTTCGACTCAGAATCGGTAGGTACGTGAAAACTTTCTCCTATATTGGGTCGAAAAATGTTTTTTTTTTTGTTTTCATACAAATCATACTGATCACGTGATCAATTTAGTATGGGAAGCCCAAAAATTTTTGTCGTATTCGACCCATGTTTCTAGGAGAAAGTTGTTCACTTACCGACTCTGAGTCGAACTTAAAAATATGGCCAGTGGTTTCAAAAAACCCTGTATAGGTAGGCTAATTTTTATTCCGATATACCAACGGGGAACTAAAAAAAGTAAGAAATAATTCCTCACCAAATAAATAACGTAAGTACTTTGAAGTCGGGCGTGAAACATGTACAATTTTTTGTTGTTTTTGTTAAAACCCGCCCGACTTCAAAGTACTTACGTTATTTATTTGGTGAGGAATTATTTCTTACTTTTTTGATGTGGTTTTTTTAGAAGGCGGTTTTATTTTTTTATAAAAATAATTTTTATTTCACTCTTTTTAGTGCATCGTGCAGGCAATTTACGTGTTTTCTGGTAAATAGGTATGTGATCAAACTCAAAACCTCCTTTTTCGAAGTCGGCTAAAATACCTTGAGGTATCCCCTTTTTAACAAAACAAGAATCATCTAAATCGGTTTAAAAACAAAGGAGTTATGCCTAAAGATACGTATTAAATTCACATAAAGTGGTAACGAAAACGACAGTATTTTCAAGATTTCCTGAAAACTACTGAACCGATTTCAAAATTTCTAAAAATGGGACCAACTTGGAAACTAACCTGATGTAATAACGTTTGAACCATTTCAATCGGTTCAGCCGTCTTCGAGTAATCGGTGGACATACACAAAAAAAAAAAAAAAATATACATACAGACGAATAGAGAACCTCCTCCTTTTTGATTTAGAAGTCGGTTAACTACAAAGGGGAACTTTGCGGTTATAACCGCAGCTATCAATTTATAAAGGTGTGCGAAGGTTTGGGTAGTTAGACCTATAGGTATTTTATAGGATTATTATAGTCCTATACGATAGCAATCCTACTAATATTATAAGTGAGTATGGATGTATGGATGTCTGGATTTATGGATGTATGGATGAATGGATGTATGGATGTATGGATGTATGGATGTATGAATGTATGGATGTATGGATGTATGGATGTATGGATGTATGGACTGAACGGATCTAGATGAAATTTGTAACAGAGATAGATTATAGGCTGGAATAACACAAATGATACTTTTTATCCCGGAACGGGAACCACGCGGGTTAAACCGCAGGCGGCCACTTGTATATTATATGGCATGCGTTTTTGTTTCATGATAAAAAACTAGTTTTATCGGAGTTTTATTAATTTCCAGTTATTGAAATAAAAAGTGTTTAAGCCCAGCCGGTCTAGCATGAGCGGCTTATAACGCGCGATATGATATGGTACGGCATGCCGTCTTGCTTACACCTTAGTGGGGTAAGCAAGACAACTTGCCGTACCATTTCATATCGCGCGTTATAAGCCGCTCATGCTAGGCCGGCAGGGTGCCTACCATCATCTCTTATTGCTGTTTTGTTTAGGACCTAAACTGATCTGATTCGCTTATTCGTACCACGACAGCTTAATATCAATGACAACGATTCAGTGATCATTCAATGACATTTCACCGCCGAGCCGCTAGGTTGTCAGAAACTCTTAGGGCGTTTGTGCATTACACTGAATTTTACCGATCCGGAAAAAAACGGATGCTTGTATTTTAATAATTAATCATTTATAATAGTAAGAATTTATTTATTTCGTGTAGTTTTAATGTTTCAATACCTAAACTACATGAAATAAATAAATTCTTACTATTATAAATGATTAATTATTAAAATACAAGCATTCGTTTTTTTCCGGATCGGTAAAATACAGTGTAGTGCACAAACGCCCTTTTTTGACTTATAACCCGGTCGATTTAACATGACACCTGCACGTAATACCCGTCCCTCTCACTCTCCGGGCATGACAGAATCGAGTTAAAGAGACGGGTAGAAGAAATAAGGACACAAATCGTTCGGTCACTCACATTTAGTAATTCATTTGCGATCTAGTTTTTAGAAGGTCATAGTACGAAAGAAAGCAATTCATTTTAGGAACCTATTCTGCATCGCGCTATTTTTGAATCGCTGTCATAAAGTTGATGGTAGGCACTCTGGTCAAACAAACAGGCGACTAGTTTTGTCTCTCGCACCCCAGCACGGTAGCATAATGAACTCGAGAAAGGTTTTGTCTATATCGAAACATCAAAAGTGACATTTTATCGTAGACGTAGACAAACCGTTCAGCTGTCAAATATAGACTTTAGAGGTAGACATTATCTGTGCTATAAGTGTGGTCTACGCTTTATAATAACACCAAAAAACAATTACATTATATACCTGATTAAAGTCATCCGGTGCTAAATTATTCGTGCTAATCATTGTTAATAATAAATTTAATTGATTAATGCTGTTATTTTCCTTATTTATGTGAGCCGAAGTACCTACTGCCATAGAGAATAAGAACATATGAATTTAATGTAAAAATCTAGGAAATACAAAAGGCTCTAAACAAAAACCAATACTTTGAATTTTGTCTTAATACCTATATTACGAAAAGCCATTTTTTTAGTTAGATTAGGGAACCATTCAACATCCTAATATATATACGACGACGACCGATATATGACGACGACCGATTTGGCGCAGGGGTAGGCTACCCACCTTCTGCGCCAGCGGTCTCGGGTTCGATTCCCGAACAAGACACATATTTGTGTGCATGAACATGTCTATTTGTCTTGGTCTGGGTGTTTACTATGTATATTAAGTATATATTTACAAACAAAAAGTATTTAAGTATATATTTATCCGTTATCAAGTTTTCCATGATACAGTTTCTTAATGAAATTAAAATGGGCTTAGATAAATGGTGTGAATGTAAGAAGATAATTAAGAAGAAGTTATTATTTATATACACTATAATGTAATATTAGATTACACGGTTCAACCAAATTGATTCACTTTGGTTGAAAGGCGCAGAAATTCAGGCGCACATTGACATTGAATTTGACGTTTACGTTTGCAATGTTCAATTTGGTTGCTTCGACCAAATTGAAAGGCAAAAGTGAACCGTGTATTTCCGCTATAAGATAAGAAATAGGTACCATTAAAACCAACTCTGTATTAATCTACGCAAATGCAAGATCATTTAATCAATATTTTATTGTCTACTAGCCTTCCGCCCGCGGTTTCGCCCTCTTGGACTACACGACGTAATCCCGCGGGAATATGATGTTTTTCTAGGATAAAAAGCAGCTCATCTCACTACCTAATACCAAAAATCATGTCGATCTGTTGCTCCATTTCGACGTGAAAGACGGACAAACAAACAGACACAATTTCACAATTTCTAATATTAGTTAGTATGGGCGAAAAATTCTATCACATTTATTTAATGCCTACTGTCGTTTCTATCGCATTTAAGTTAAATTTGACAGATATATCGTAATGGGAAAGAAATAAAATCAAGAATGAATTAACATCGCGATAGCACAGAATAAGCAATTGCTTAAACTGTGGCGATAGTATATTATAAATATAAATTGTAAATTATATTCGTTTTCGTTCAAATAGGGTTCCGATCCGAGTTCCGATGGAAGATCAGCGCTGGTCACAAGCCAAGCATTATGCTGAGTCGGGCGGGACCATTTTGGGACATAGGTACTACTACAGGGTTCACGTGATTATTTTGTTATTTTCATTTTATTTTTTTGTGATGTCCCAAATAAATGTGTTTCTTTCTTTCTATCTTACATAGCAGGGATAGCACAATAAGAAACTTACACTAGGGGTATTAGATCTTCCTTCTCCGAAGAAGCAGTACCCATAACTTTAACTTGCCTTTTGAAGATTGTTTTTTTTTCGTTAAGTGTCCGACCATTTCCTATTGAAATAATCGCACGTCCAACACCTTCCGGACAAACGAGGGAAGGAGACAGTGAATCTTACAGCCGGCTGCAAGGGTTATGTCGGACTCTTCTCTTACCGACTAAATACTGCCTGAAATCAGCTGTTACCTGGACGGGTAATTCAGCTTATCGAAGGCGACCACGTCCCTGGAGGGCCGTGGCGCAGGGGCCGTTTTGAAGATCGCTCGGGCTCGATTTTATAAATATTTTTGTCCTCCCATCCCATAAAGTACCATAATCACCGTAGAAATAGAACGCATTACCCCATGGCGATCGAGATTTTAGTTTCCAACGGGAATCAAACAGAATTCTTCGCAATGGACGAACATAGCTAAACTTCTGTGGCACTAGTGACCGCCTGGGGTTTTACCTGCGTCTAGTTTGATTGACGGTTTATTTTGTCCTGTGCTACTTTTTGACGTTGAAAGCGACCTAGAATCAGATTTTATAGGTCTAAAACCTTCCATCACCAATGAGACAAGGTCTAGCTAGATGCATAGTTGAAGTGACAAACATGCCCGAGCGATATACGCCCACATGCACGTACGTGTAAGATCATGAAGTTTGACTTAATACTCTGAGGTAACTGGAGTTCTCATCCTGAATAAAAAAGTGTCCCCAGCAAATTTGACATTTATGTATGTAGTGGCTGTCAGCTTTCTCATATGACCATACGTATTTTTTTAAAGTGTAGGTGAGACGGAAGACAGCCACTGTGTAATTTGTGGTGGACAAAAAATTGTTCGTACTGCATTCTCCAGTTACCTCAGTATTAAGTCGAGCTTCATGTGTAAGATCGTAACATTATGAACCTTTTTTTGTTTAAGGGCGTTTGTGCACTACACTGAATTTTACCGATCCGGAAAAAAACGGATGCTTAATTTTATAATAGTAAGAATTTATTTATTTCGTGTAGTTTCATTGTTTCAAACCCTAAACTACACGAAATAAGTAAATTCTTACTTTTATAAATGATTAATTATTAAAATACAAGCATCCGTTTTTTTCCGGATCGGTAAAATTCAGTGTAGTGCACAAACGCCCTTAGGGTACCATAGAAAGTTTTGATTTAGTTCGTGAGCCTACATCTAGTATTATTGTTGATCGAGGTCTAAAACTAGCTTTTTTAAATGTAGGGTAACGGACCCAATTGCTAGCACTGCACAAAATTTATCAACACTCTGAACAAATAGTAAAATTATAAGTTTTTCACTAACTTATTTGAGTTACCACTTTGGAAAATAAATAAATTGATGTTTTTGGAATCCTACTCTCGGCAATACCATACTTTCCGACTTGAAAATGGCGAAAAACTTGTGATTAAACGTTTGTATCCTGCAGTTTGTCCTGTTTTTGCCAGTTCCTTGTGATCGACGGTAAGTTCATGTGTTTACATTTTATACTATATTAGATCTTTTAGATATTTTATACTGAAACTTTTGATTTCTCTGATTTATAAGATAGTTTATGAGGATAATCTGAATAGAAGAATTTGCGTTTATGGTGATATATTGGTAAAAATGTGGTGCTGATATATGGATCCACTATTTTGCAAATTTCCAATTATCAGCACTGATACTGATAAATAGAAAATAGTACGTAAATACCTACTTTTTCTATTTTTTGCAAACCGTGTCTATTTTTTGTATAGTATGATTTTTTTGATAAAGGTAGATTATACCTTCGGAATCTAAATCTTAGCAAGGTGCTGAAATTGCATTAATTGCCATTTGTCAGCATAGTGTTGATAATTAGATCAAAAGCATGCTGCTAATTTGGTTATCATAGTATTTCATCATCTTCCCTTTTTTCAGAGCCCCCTAGTTACCATGAAACCAAAGGAAGTAAATAAACCAAATAAAAGAAAAAAAATGTACAAACGAAAATCAAGAACAAGAAAAAAGAATAGAAGAAAGAGAATAGAAGAAGAAAATAAAAGATTATAATTGATTGAAGATGTAGAGCAAGACCTTTTCTTTTTTATTTAAATTTTCTTATTGCTATGCAATGTTCCATAATAGTTGTTACCATCCAGATTATTTAAGTAAGTCGCTTTCTAGTGAGATTAAACTACTAAGTCTGAACAAATTATTTAAATGCCTACATAACTATAAAGATGTTAAGCCTTGTTAAGTTTATAAATACTGTTAGACTATATGTAAATTATATCTTTTTATGTTTATTAACAGAGTACCTACCTATATCAAAACATATTTAATAAAAAAAAACATATAATTTCAATACCACTATCACAGTGCAGTGATAATTGGTTCACTCTATGCTCATAATTGGTGGTGATGGTGCTGATAAATGGTGAGATGGTCATTTTTTGCTCTTGCCTATCTAAAAAAAAATTGGACAAGGATAAACTATGTTTTTTAAATAAATAATCATACTGATTAAATATTGAAACTAGAAAACTTGTCATAACGGGTGAAAACGTATTTTTAAATGTCATAAACGGGTATAAGTTCGGACTTTACTCTTAAAGTGCTGATAACTGGGTACTTAACCCTAATTGATTTTTAGAGATGAGAAAACGCGTTGAACTATTTTGGTAGGATAAATGTTAAAGCTGAAAGAAAGCTCATAAATTTCGATATTTTAAAGCAAAATAATTTCTAATATTTGATATCAAACTTAGTTCATATCTATAATGCCCGGGCTTCACCTGCGTCTAATGCCATTAATTAGCGCGCTATTTTATATAATACGCAGGTGCAGCCGGGTTTTAGCGCACTAATTTGATACAATAAGCGCGCTAAGACGCGCATGCCGTTATTAACGCCGTTAGGCGTCACACAGGTGAAGCCCCGGCATTACATATAAAATCCTTTGTCCTGAATGACTGACGGATAAACGCACAGCCTAAGCCGCTGATCGTAGAGACCTGAAACTTGGAGGGTGTGTTTCTTGTATGATGTAGGCATCCGATAAGAAAGGATTTTTCGAAATTCTACCCCTAAGGGGGTGAAAAACGGGGGTAAAGTTTGTATGGGACAACGTGATTCCTTTGTCCAATCTTCTTCAAATTTTGCATAAACATTCTTTAACAGAATTAATCGAAGATGTAGTTCATATTTTATTGAACCTCTTCGCCTAACATGGTTAAAAAGGGATAGAAAATAATCTTGGGGGTGATTTGCATCGAAGCAAATTGATATCAATACTCCTTAGTGCTTTTCATTTTGTTTTGACATGTTTGAAAACTCAATCCGTTTTCACAGTGCGACGCATGTGCGACGTACCTCATTGCCACCAAAGAATAGTTATGTATCAATTAGCGTATTGCCAGTATAAAATAAGGAGAAAAAAAGCTTTGCTTTAAAATTGGAATGTCAAATAAAATAGAATAAGTAATTATCGGATTAGAATTCTAAATTAAAATTTGATTTGTTTCTATACATATAAAAATCTAAATTGATTGACTGATTCATTCATTGTTGGAATAGGCGTAGAGCCCTAACGGCTGAAGGTAGAGACTCCATTTTTAGAGGGAGATACCTTTCATAGTATAGGTGAGCATTCAGAAAGGGTTTTGGAAAATTCCCGTTATACAGGGTGCTACAGGGTGTTCCAATTTCTATAGGGATTTGTATAGGGCTAAAGATAGATACACCATTTTTGGAGGGTAGATTTCTTTTATAATGTACTAGCAGTTTTACCCGCGTGGTGCCCGTTCCCGTGGGAGTATCGGGATAAAATATAGCCTATGTCACTCGGGAAGAATGTAGCTTTCTAATGGTGAAAGAATTTTCTAAATCGATCCAGTCGTTTCGGAGCCTATTCGGTGCAAACAAACAATCTAATCTTTATTCCTTATAATATTAGTATAGATATGAGCACTAAGAAAGGGTTTTGGAAATTCCCGTTATACAGGGTGCTACAGGGTGTTGCAGTTTGTATGGGGATTTGTATAGGGCTGAAGGTAGATACTCCATTTTTTGGTGTAGGTGAGCACTAAGAGAAAGGGTTTTGGAAAAATGCCATTATACAGGGTGCTACAAGGTGTTTCAGTTTGCAAAGGAATTTCCATCTAGGTTGAAGGCAGAGACATCATTTTTGGAGGGTAGATAGCTTTCATTCATAGTGCATGTTAATTGATAGTAAAAACCAAGCGAACAAAGACTCTGACCCACTACTTATGTCAAAAGATAAGTGAGCATGGATCAAAAAAACAAGGTCTACTGATAAATAAATACCTTGATTCTTATATTGGTAATCCGTGACTTTCAAAATAAACGCACACCTACCTTAATCACGCGAACGAAGTCGCGGGCAAAAGCTAGTATTTTATAAATATATAACTGTCCTGTACTTCTTTTTGACGTAGAAAACAACCTAGAACCAGAATTTATAGGTCTCAAACTAGCTTTTTTAAGTGTAATTTTAGATATGAGAAAACGCGTTGAACTCTTTTTGTAGGATAAACTTTAAAGCTGAGTGAAAGGTCATAAATTTCGACATTTTGAAGAAATATATTTTCTAATATTTGATATTATCAAACTTAGTTCATATCTTCTTTTTGACGTTGAAAACGACCTGGAACCAGACTTTGCTGCTCTTATCGGCTTGCCTTAAAATGTGTTTTCTTTTGTTTTTATTCACTTTATTAAGAATTACATTTGAAACATGTAGGGCGCAACTTGCAGCATATAGTAGAATTGTCTTTTGTTTTAAACAGAGTTCCTAAGTAACTGAAAATTGTTCACCGCTATGATCATTAGTTCGCCTATACTTAACTGTATTTATCATAACCCATTGTGTAATTGTGATGGAAACTGACCTTAGTCATACCATGTTAAGGTCATTTTTCAATTTGACGACTCTGTATGAAATAAAACAGGGAGAAAAAAACAACCCTTGGAGTTTCTTGCCGGTTCTTCTCCAAGGTCTCCCGCTGTAGGGTTTGCGAACCGATGGCGTAGCTTCTATGACGTTCACTAGTATTGTAAATAACAATCTAAATTGAATAAACAAATTTGATTCTTGAATCTTGAATCTTTATAGGTCTTAAACTAGCTTTTTTAAGTGTAATTGAATTTTAGAGATGAGAAAACGCGTTGAACTCTTTTTGTAGGATAAACTTTGTAGGAAAGAAAGCTCATAAATTTCGATAATTTGAAGAAATATTTTTTTATCCTCAACGGGTTAGCAGTTAACATTTATCACACATGATGGTAAGTGGTGATAAGACTGAAGGTGAAAAAGCACTACTCACAGAATCCTCAATCACTGAGGAACTGGCTATATGTATTTTCTAATATTTGATATCAAACTTAGTTGATATATTTTATGAATATAACTTAATTGTGTTCCGATTACGTTCTCACATAATGTAGGTATAGTTAGCTTACTGTTTTTATGTGAGTTATTTTATCTTGTCATAAAGAAACGATTTTATTTGAATAAATAAATAATATTATCATACAAAAATAAATCAACTATCGAATTCCTTTACTTCCGTCTATTTATGATATGATTCATATAAAAACATACTAGTTAAAAAGTAAATGTTGCAATGTTTAATGGCATGCAAAAGTGACTAAGAACGTTTTTGCGGTGAACACTATTAAACCACTTTTCTTATACGGCGAAATAAAAAGTAGCGCAGGGAATCCCCTGTCTTGCCAAACAAAATAAGCCTTTACGAGAACTTGAGATATTTCTCTGTTGGAAAAAGGAGTGGAACTTTTGAAACAAGGCTACCTTTTGTTGTAATAACATACTTAGCTTATTATACGAGTTAAAAGCGGTTAAACATTAGAAAGAAATAAGCTTCTTGTAACACGAATAAGGTTAGTATTTTTGAATTTTGAGTTTGTACCCATTGCTCTTACCTACCGATCGTTGTGGAGATCCTTGGGGGAGGCCTATGCCCAGCAGTGGGTGTCGTTTGGCTGATATGATGTCTTGATGTCATAATGTCTTATCGTCCAAATGGCTGCAATGTATCATGAACTTTATATTGAAAAGCTTCTAACTAAATGAAAAAAAAGCTGGAAGTCCGTTCGCTTGCACAAGAAAAACTACCATTTATGTGTAAGTGTTTATTTAGTTTTTTATACTTATCCTCTAAAGTTCGTACATTTTACAATATCATCTGGCTGATAGGTTCAGATATCTGCGATTTGGGAACACTTTCCATCTTTAGGTTCATATATTTATATGCAAATCTTAAGTTTTCGCTCTTACTGTTAATTTTAATAAAACAACTTTACGGATTTACCACCCACTCTGCATATTTAGTAGCACTTGGAAAACATATGTCTTTGTGTTTTCAGGTTTTTACGATTTTTAGATTTACCCGAAGTTTCGGCATTCTTTTTAGGGTCCGTGGTCGCGAGTATACTATGCCGCTATAAGTACCGTTATATAGTATAATGCGCGTTAACGTACGTAAAAGTTGATTAACTAGACTAGCTTGAATAAATACGAGCCAATCAGTGCGTGAGTCACATCATCCAGTTTTTAACGCCACACATACATCTAAATATAGTTTAAATCTTGCCAGTGTCAACATTTTGCCTAAATTCTGCGAAGAGTTTATAAGATATTCCTAGCCAAAATTCTACAAAAACACGTTTTTTAATATTCAGCGAACAATTATAAATAATCACTTACCGAACGATTGTATTTTAACAACGGGTTTTTCCGGGAGAGTAAGGCCGGGTTATTTTATGAGCATAGTAGATGGATGTGGTATAAGAAAGGTTTACATTTATAATCTAAGCGGCGACCGGGACGGACGTTCAATATAGTTTACCAGTTCAATAACTTAAAATATATGTGTATCAAAACATAAGTTTTAGTGAGCGGTTACAAGAAAATGAACATTTTCGGGACTTTGACTTTAGGTAAGTAGCGATATTCATTCTTTTTTTTTCTTTCTAACAGAAAAGCAATGTTTTATCGTCTCTGTAAGTAACAATAAAGTCTGTAAGTTTCAAATTCCAATTCAAACTACTTAAATGTGATTATTAGTAAGAAACTCTTAATGTGCAGAAAATTCTTTTTTTTTCAAATGATATGAAAAGCAAAATGCATATTTTTCACCTATTTTAAGGGCATAAATGACAGGATTTTTTTTTAATAAACTTATCCGGATAATGATCGGTCCGCCAACATTGAGTTTTAGTAGCTTTTTATGTTAAGCAACCTGTTGCGATAGCACTTTACGCCTTTACATAAAACATTGCTTTTGTTTTTGTAGGCAGTTTTTCTATTTTGATTACGATAAAACATATTTGGTTGTTTATCTCTTTGTCTGTCAACGATAAAAATCTAAATTGTTGAAGTTTTTGTTTATTTTGAACTTAAGACTTGGTAGTTGGTATCCCGCACGTCGACTGCATAAATAATTATTAAAATAACATATTATAATTATCAAATACTTTTAAATAAATTATAGGCTAATTAAAAGATTTTGACAAGGAAAATAAATAAATAAAAATAATGTATTTTCATGAAATGACAGTGTCTTTAGCTGTTCTTATATCTGTAAACGTTGATTATTCAATGATATGACCAGCGGATTTTGATAATAATTTCATGAAATACGACTAATTCATTTAATGACCAACCATTTCATGAAATGATCAATTAATGATCTGACCACGACATATGAGCTTACCACATTAGATTAAAGTAATTACATTTTCAACTTTAAGTAAAATTTTGAACATGTTAAATTTTCAGTGTCAGCTACAATTCTGTCCTCGGAGTCAGTAAGGGGTGGCTTTCATGACGACGTAGATATCGATGGACAACAGTACTGGCGCGGTTCTTACGACCGCTTTAGGTCCGATAGACCCCACCACTTCGGGCCTTACAAGCACCATGGACCCCATTACTTTGGACCCCATGGACCCCATGACTTCGGATCCCATGGACCCCATGACTTCGGATCCCATGGACCCCATCACTTTGGATCCCATGGACCATGGACTCATGAACCGCCAGGGAAACGAAACTTCCACCCCCCACACCATCACTACCATCTTCCACATCAGGCTTGTTGGTTCAAAGGTGGACCAAACAATCGATGGGATTGGGGACCACACAACCATCCAAGGTATGTAATAACTTGTGATTAACATATTTATATTAGAGAGTTAGAGATACTTGAGGTTTTAAACTATTTTTATGCATTCACAATTCTTTTCTTTAAGTAAAGGGCTGGTGGTTTTTTACTATCACTATTTTTTCCTTGATTTAATAGATACTCTTTATAAAATCATCTAAAAATAAAGTTCTGTTGCAGTTCTTATCGCGATTAACTAAACTGAAAAAAAATATAAAATCATGGAATTTTACCTCTCCTTTTTTTCTATTAATGAAATGGAGCTTTCTATGCTCCAAATTTGAACCATTATTTCGATAGTACAGTGTTGTTAAGAATATACATATGAAGCTTAAAGCAATAATAATAATTGTTAAGTAGATAAATCTGGTCGTAATTAATTACATTTATATTTTACACAGACCTCCACCTATGACACCACCCAATATGAAACCTTCGTCTGAAGCACCCCCATCTGAAACAATACCGTCTGAAGCAACCCCATCTGAAACACCTTTGTCTGAAACACCGCCATCTGAAACACCTTTGTCTGAAACACCGCCGTCGGTTACACCTCCTCTTTGGACATCTTCGGCCGAGTCTACAAGGAACACTCCTCCAGAAACCAAAGAGCTAACAGATGACTGTGTGCTAGAATGCCTCTTGACCATCAACCTAGATGACGTCAATACTGTGTGTGGATCTAACGGCGTAACCTACAGAAATGCCAAAACATTGGAATGTGTTAAAGATTGTGGTGTGGGTAAGTCTGAAGTTGTTTTTTTTTTCTATCCTCTTTTCTTCTGGGTTATTCACATCGTCACCTTCGTGTCGAACATTTTCATGGTTTATGTGATTTTATGCCATAAAAATATGTTTCTGCATGCTGCAGTATTCGTTCATGGTATTTTTCAGCATTCCATAAAAACGCAGTGAAATATAAGGGTGATGGACGAGAGTCGCAGCGATGATAATTATCCTTATACTCTTCCAATAGTGATAAGACAAAGATGAAGAGATACATTTTCTAACTAAACAATTACTGGTACTAAGTAAGGACATTAAAATGTCTTCAATAAATGGTATTGGTTCTATCGATGTTATTTAAGTCAGAACGATGAATTAAGTAAAATTAGGATGACATGGTAAAATATATGACTTTTTTGCAATCTTACGATGCCCATTTTCTCAGAATTTATAAAAATCAAAATTCCTAATAAAAAGAAATGCCATTCATATGGCTCGAATCCTTTCCCAGTTTCCACTTTAGGATGGAGGACTCTAGGAAATTACCGTTTTTTCGAAGTTGTTCATTATTATAACATTCTTATTTTACAGATGTATCATTGGACTACCGCGGAAAATGTAAAAAGGATGAAGATAGCTCGATCATTGAAGTGCCAGCTTCGGTCCTGCCAACACCCCAATTGGACTCCATGTTGTTGTGTATGATCAGCTGCCCTGTCACCTCGGAGTACAACCCTGTCTGCGGCAGCGATGGAAGGACTTACGCTAACCCAGGGAGGGTCGAGTGCGCGAAGATATGTGGACGAGGTTAGGAGGTTTTTCTAATCTCATGACGGTTATGTATTTAACTTTGAATTGTCCCGTTCATGCAACGCGTGATCATGCTCTCTGTTATTCAGACAAAACATAACATTGCATAGCATTGTCAAGGTATATGAGTATATTGATAGTCTATCTATGCATTGTGATAATATACATATTTTCATATGTAGGTAGTCGCATAAATTTAATTTGTGAATTAACTTGAGATTTAAAAAACTCCCCCAAAGGTATTTAATTTCTTAGATTTACAATCATGATACTTTTCAGATGTGGAAATCGTTCAAAAATCCCGCTGTCCGACGAATGACATAACATCGAATTCCAACACGAATACAACACCGACGCCTACTTCTCCTCCTTTGACGAATGCAATACCGAAGAACGCTTCACCGAATGAAGACTCTCCACTTGTGCCGTCTGCAGATCTACCTGATACTGATACCGAAACGTCATCTAATTCCTTGCCCGAAGACTATACCGTACCACAGGATGTTTTAGATGAAATATTCGCATTCTCTACAGAATATAGCGAACTTATTGATGTTCGGCGGAATAGCATGTTTTTAAAATAAATTATACTTTCTTAACACTTTCATTGGTTGTGTAATTGAGACAATATGTTAGTATATATATTCTTTGACAATATGGACAATATGACAGCTGATAATACGTTGCGTTTTGTCTACTATAATTAAGTAACTAATAGAATAAGTTTCGGAGTGGATTTTTTATTAGTTTTTCTATTTTTCCCGTAGTTTGGGTGGTGCCCACACTGCAGTTTGAAATGTTTGCTGTCATTTTTAACAAATGTTAGAAATGTTTACATTCTAATAGGAATTGTTAAATATGTTTCGTGTATCGTATCTAATTGTAAACATTTTCTAACAGCAGTGTGGGAGCACCAATTGAAACGAAACGTGTAAAAAAAATCTATTGATTCCACGTCATCTAGTAGGTTTTTTTATCGTTTTGACATTTTAAAAATAATTTAAGCAGTCGACGACACGTGGCGCGACGGCGGACGTAGCAATTTTTGTAAAGACTTCATAATGATATGTCAAAAAAGTCAGTCGCTAGTCTCGCTACGCACTTACCTCAGAATACTTACGTATCATTATTTCATAAATATGTTCGGCTCTTGTATGTCCGATTTGTTTGCATTTATTTTACAAAGAAATAGTCCCTGTATTTCCCTGTCCAAAGCCATAAAGTGGCCGAATTCGACTCCGTATTTAGCGCGAAAACAAGGTTAAAAAAGTCTTTGGTTGAATCTATGGCATAAAATAGTATCTGTATCGATCTACACGTTATACCTACTTAAACTACAAAGCATACAACAGGTGAGAGTATCGAAATTGAGCTAAAATTAATAAAAAAATATTACAGCGAAAACACCACTTTGTAGCCCTGACAGACGACAGGGCTAGTTTGTCAAAAGCCACAAAGTGGCCTTCGGACAGACAAGGGGTGGGATATGCAGCTCCCGTAGGCCCTAGCTAAAGTAATTCTTTTATCCCAATGCCTTCCATGAACTAAGAAGTGAAGTCCAAAATACTCCTAGCTTTAAGAGTTTTTATACCCTAACGCCCGAATTCTCGAACGCAAATCATCTTTGGGAGCGTCTCAAACATCATGGCATCTCTTTCATACGTTTGACATTTAAAGTGACAGGGCGATGTTTGAGACGTTCCCGAAGATAAGTAGCGTACGAGTATTCGGGCATAAGAGAGCATAATGTGTCGAGCCAAATGGATATTGCGTTTGTGGATTAGTGGCTCGCAGTCACACAGGAGCTGCCTGGTTTCCCTCTGATGTTTGCGTGTATTAGTCCTGGGTGTAACTCTGCCTGCCTAGCATGACCATCATTATATCACGCGATATCATATAGCACGTCATGCTGTCTTGCACCTGAGTGGGGTAAGCAAGACAGTATGACGTGCTATAGCATACCGCGTGATTAAAGCTGCTCATGCTAGGCCGGCAGGATAATTATTTCTTAAAAGTTGTAAGTATCTGTAAAAATTGGTTCAAGATTTTATATTCATTGTAGGTAGGTTGAGGAGCCCGTGGCGCAGTGGTAAACGCGATCGGCCTGCAATCGTTGAAGTTGAGCAACTTTCGCAACGGTCGGTCACGAGATGGGTGATCAAAAATTTATTATCTCGCGCTCCTCCGTGCTTCGGAAGGCACGTTAAGCCGTTGGTCCCGGCTGCGTTTGCACTCCCTACCAATTCGCATTAGGCCCACGAATATTGGGTGAATGGATCAAGTAGTTCCTCTGATGAAGAAGAAGCAATATTAGGTTATATTATTCGATGATTTCTATGCTATTATGCGGAAGAAAACTGCCTCGCTGCTCCGTAGGGTATGGGCTAGCTCCAACTCTATTCTCAAGGTTATAGGAAGTCGCTTTGATTCTCCTTTTTTAGTTCACTCTGTGCGAACTTGTATAACGGGCACGAAGCTAGTTTCTAAATAATAATATGTCACTAACATTAGGATGTAAGAAATGTTTACTAACAAATTATGGATGATTAATTATCTGAAATAAAAATTATTTTATTATTATTTTTTTTTATTGTGCCAGAATAATAATAAATAAATAAATAATAATAATAACACTTTATTAAAATAAGAAAACACATAACAAAAAAAAGACAATACAAAAGAAGCACACAAAAGGCGGCCTTATTGCTACGTAGCAATTTCTTTCAGGCAACCTTGAGTGGAAAAGTAATAATCGTCTGAGGACAAAAAGGGGGAAGGGGGAGTGGGTGCAATTTGAAGAAAATTATATAATATAATAAAGATATAATTAAAAAGAAATAGGAATAAAAAATAATAAAAATTAAATTTAAGGATAGTAGGAGCGAGAAAGGAAATAAGATAGGTACTAAGAATAAGAAAGGAAATGCGTTCTGACTTGATCACTAAAAGATTTAAGAGAGCGAGCCTTCCTGATACCTGATACCTGAATTTTCCTGGATATGATACAAGACAATGGCAATTTGGCTTATATACTCGTGTTTTAACCACCTCTGTCTGTGGTCAGGTCAGACCCAGAGCTCCCAGGTTCGATTCCCAGTGGAGGCACATTTTGTATTCAGTTTAGTTGGTGGTAGGTAGGGCTTGTCCAAAGTCCGCCTGGCTAGCTACCACCATATTATCTAAATCTGACGCCATAACAACGGTGTTTTTAGCATTGTTGTGTTCCGGCAGTTAAAGATAGATAAGATAGCCGGTTACTCAGTAATTGAGGGTTCCCGGAGAAGTGCGTTTCTATCTTCAGCCTTATCAAATTAGGCGTGATGAAGGCTAAGTAAGTGCAACCAAGTTGTGAATAAAAAAAAATAAAAACAAAACAAAACGTCAACACTACCGGTTATGGTAGTAAATTAAACGAATACAAACTGAATGCGTAGTCACGCGCGTAGTGACGCCACAGCTTACTAAATAGTTACTACGTGTGGCGCTCAGGAAAGATACGTATGCGTGTTCCAAATTGTTCGGTGTGACGTCCAATAGGAAATGTTAATGAATACAACGTCATTGCAGTAATGAACGCATCAATGCGAGACGTTGCCGTTTCGCCTCAGTAAATATAATAATATGTATATGCTATGTTAAAGGTTTCGCACTGCGTAGGTATAGGTACGCAGCCTGTTTGTCTTATGAGAGCAGCCGGGCTAGCACAACTTGGCGCGACTCTTTGTCGCGCTCCTTCCAACCAATCAGGGGGCCAATCCTGCTAACGTTAAGTCATAATCGTGTCTCAATCGTGTTTCAATTGTAGTTCACTTGTAGTGCTTTTTTACACACTAGTTACAAGAATTATGACAATATGATGTGATGTAAATGTAGTGTGTGGTATGACCATCAGTAGTACGGTGAAAAAAGTACACATTTCTTGTAACTAGTGTGTAAAAAAGCACTACAATTGAACTACAATTGAAATACGGTTGAGACACGATTATGACTTATCGTTAGCAGAATTGACCCCCAGCACGTCGCCCTAAGTCACGCGCGCTATCTACGAGCGATCAGTGGCCCGATTCTGCTAACGTTAAGTCATAATCGTGTTTCAATCGTGTTTCAATTGTTGTGCTTTTTACACACTAGTTACAAGAAATGTGAACTTTTTTTCACAATACTACTGATGGTCACACCACACACTACATTCACATCACATCATACTGTCATAATTCTTGTAACTAGTGTGTAAAAAAGCACAACAATCGAAACACGATTGAGACACGATTACGACTTAACGTTAGCAGAATCGGGCCACTGATTGGTTGAAAGTGGCCGCGACTCTTTGTCACTCGAGTCGCGCTCAAGTTGTGTACAGTCTATGTGCACGTCACGCAAGCGGTGTGCCAGGTCTCATACAGTTCCATACTTTACAACGTAAATGTACGTTCCTGTGCACGTGCACGTCAACGTGTACGGATGGACTGTCTCCAGACTCTCCGCACACGGGCCGCACCGAGCACAACCACACAACGCCGCCTAGTTTCTGTAGTTTTTAAGGCGATACTTGGAAAAATTATGCTAAAGCGAGATAGCAATGAGAAAACGACGCGCGCGGGAGCGAGACCGATTTTTCCGATTACGCAAAAAACACACAAAATCACTTCGTATTCGAAAACTATAGCGATTTTAAAAAAATACTTCTATAGGATCCTAAATATTATTGGTGTCCACTAATTAAACCAATTTTCAATAGTAGTTATATGTATCCCCATTTAAGAATAATCTTGATATTTCTTATTTTTAGAGGTATTTTTGAAAATAAAAAGTGTCGAGCCAAAATCATAAAATCGTGTTTCTGAAACTATATGATTCTAGATAAAGGTATGAAGAAATATATATCTTATTACCAGATTTATAACAACTCTAACCATCCTATAGTTTTCTATCAAAGAGTCCATACTTTTTCCGAGTAGCGCCTTAACCGACTTCTAAATCAAAAAGGAGGAGGTTCTCTATTCGTCTGTATGTATGTTTTTTTTTGTGTATGTCCACCAATTACTCAAAAACAGATGGACCGATTGAAATGATTGAAACGTTATTACATCAGGTTGGTTTCCAAGATGGTCCCATTTTTTGAAATTTTGAAATCGGTTCAGTAGTTTTCATGAAATCTTGAAAATACTGTCGTTTTCGTTACCACTAAATGTGAATTTAATACGTATCTTGAGGCATAACTCCTTTGTTTATAAACCGATTTAGATGATTTTTGTATTGTTAAAAAGGGGATTTTAACCGACTTCAAAAAAGGACGTTTTCAGTTTGATCACATACCTATTTACCAGAATACAAGTAAATTGCCTGCACGATGCACTAAAAAGAGTGAAATAAAAATTATTTTTATAAAAAAATAAAACCGCCTTCAAAAAAATCACATAAAAAAAGAAAGAAATAATTCCTCACCAAATAAATAACGTAAGTACTTTGAAGTCGGGCGGGTATTAACAAAAACAACAAAAAATCGTACATGTTTCACGCCCGACTTCAAAGTACTTACGTTATTTATTTGGTGAGGAATTATTTCTTACTTTTTTGATGTGATTTTTTTTCTTTCACACGGTTGACTGACGCTCGCCGCGCCCGCCGTCCCGCGCCGCCCGCTTTACCGGCTGCCGCTAGTCGTCCCGTTTTTAGGGTTCTGTAGCCAAATGGCAAAAAAAAGAAACCTTACAAATTCGTCGTGTCTGTCTGTCTGTCTGTCTGTCCGTCCATTCGTCCGTATGCCACAGCCACTTTATTTCTCAATTCTCAATTCTTTATTGCTATTCCACAATGGCTGTTAGGTCTTAAAAATAACAAATCGTGAACATCCTGGACCCTGTCGGGCACAGCAAAATTAGAAGGGAGGAGGGCACAATTTTAATATCCCATTTTCATTTCCTTGTACCAATTTTGTAAATTTTTATTTTATAAGAATATAGGATATTTCCAAAACTATTAAGACTACATACTTGAAACTTCTAGATAGGTAAGGTAGATATATTCTGTGAACCGCTTTAGGATTTCTATACAGAAACAAGAAAATTAATAAATGAGGGGGGCTCCCCATACATGGAACTGAAACTGAAAAAATATATTTTCACAAAACATATTCGTGTAGGGTGTCTTTAGGTAGGTATTTAATTAAAAATGATATTTAGGTTTCTTTAATATTTTTTTATAAAAGTCAATATTTTGAAAGACACACACTTCCAAAGTGGTAAAATGTGTGTAAAATAAGAGAGTTAAAAATCTAACAAATTATATGCTGTAGATCTTAATAAAAACTTTCAACGAAAATTGATTTGAACGATTTATAAAAAACAGTTTTTGAGATATAACACCCTTTCAAAAACGCAAATGTAAGTTTGTCTTTCATACAAACACTATGGAAAACAAAGTTATCTTTTTTGTTTCTTCTTCTAGCTGGCGGCGTCTGTGGCTGTCGCGTGTGGCTCGTGTTCGGCGACGGTAATAATTTTATAGTACTACATCCACATACAACAAAACGAGTACCTACCTAATATGTGCAACTAACTTAAAATTACGCGCCTGCATACTACTGAGTAGCAAAGTGTAAAATTAAATAATATTTGCCCGCTAAATAAATACTGAGAAGCCCGTGGCTGGCGCAGTGGGTTACCGCGCTCGGCCTGCGATCGTTGAGGTTAAGCAACTTACGTAATGGTCGGTCACGGGATGGGTGACCAAAAACTTTTCATCTCGAACTCCTCCGTGCTTCGGAAGGCAAGTTCAGCCGTTGGTCCCCGTTGCATTTTGCAATCGTTAATTAACACCAACCTGCATTGTTCCCGCGTGGTGGGTCATGGTCTATTCTCCTTATCCTTCCATAAGGAAGGCCAGTGCCCCAGCAGTGGGGACATTAAATGTCTGATGATGATGATGATGATGTAATAAATACTAGAAATACTTGGAAGAGTATGACTCTCTGTGCTGGATTGCATATTATTATGTTCAATTCAGAGGTATTCCAGTTACGGCACCAAATTGAACCGCAACAAAAGCATTCCCGTTACGGAACCATTGGTTTAAAGTAAAGGTGTTCACTAAAACATCGATAAATCATTTTTTTTTTTTTTTTTTTTTTTTTACTTTTAATGGGTTTGCTCTTGATCCCAATCAAGCCCATGGGCTAGAACAGGATCTACGATGGAGCGAGCTCACCCAGAAGGTGCCTATTCACTCTTGCTTTGAATGTGGTCGGGTTATAAGTACTCGGGAATACAGACGCAGGGAGGGAGTTCCATTCCTTTGCTGTGCGCAATATAAAAGATGCTGAGTAGCGCTTGGTGCGACATTTGGGAATATCAACCAAGAAAGGGTGGTAGCCCGCTGTACGTCTGGATGTCCGATGGAAGAAGGGGGATGGCGGTATGAGCTCATGCAGCTCCTGAGCACACTCTCCGAAGTATAATCTGTAAAAGACCGACAGACAAGCGACTTTGCGGCGGTGAGCTAGGGTGTGAAACTTGCTCTTCACCAGTTTTGGGTCGCCAATTAGCCTCTCAGCTCTGCGTTGGATCGTGTCCAATGCAGCTAGTTGATACTTCGCTGAGCCGTCCCAAAGGTGACTGCAATATTCCATGCAAGACCGGACTTGAGCTTTATAAAGAGTTGAAAGCTGTCCCGGCGTAAAATATCGCTTGACCTTATTTAGGACGCCTAGCTTTTTGGCTGCAATTTGAGCCTTGGACTCGATGCTGGTGCCGAAGTTGAGGTCTGAAGACAACTCCATACCAAGAAGCTCGAGACTGTCGGTAACAGGCACAGATGCACCCCGGAAAGTAGGAGTCAGGTCAAAGAGACTCCTTTTTGCGGTGATAAGACACGCTTGTGTTTTGGTGGCGTTAAAATTGACCAGGTTCCTGTCACCCCACTGGGATACGTGGCTTAACGACTGGTTCGTTCGCTCAACCATGGCCTCTCTCATCAATATCACGTCATCACCGCTGGCTTTTGCATCCGACAGGTATCTCTCTACGACAGTACTGTCATCTGCATACCCAACAATTCCCGGTATCAACAGGTCATTGATGTGCAACAGGAAAAGCGTCGCAGAGAGAACAGACCCCTGAGGAACTCCGGCATCAATAGCCACTGAGTCAGAGGAGCAGCCATCAATGACTACTCTGATCGACCGTTCCGTCAGAAAATCGGCTATCCAACTACAAAAGTCAGCGGGGATACCATACGCAGGAAGCTTGCGCAGCAGACTTGCGTGCCAGACCCTGTCAAAAGCCTTTGAGATGTCAAGTGACACGGCAAGTGCTTCGCCGTGCATCTCAAGGGCTTCGCCCCAGTAGTGCGTCACATAGATTAGAAGATCCCCAGTTGATCGTCCTCGGCGAAAACCATATTGACGGTCACTGAGGAGGTCATTGAGTTCTAAGTATGAGAGCAACTTACTGTTCAGAACTCTTTCCAGAATTTTACAAATTATGGAAGTGATGGCGATTGGTCGGTAGTTGGAAGGGTCCGCACGACTTCCCTTCTTAGGTACTGGCTGAACATTGGCAAACTTCCAGCACTTCGGTACGGTTTTCGTTTTCAGAGAGAGGCGATACAAGTGTGTTAGCACAGGAGACAACTCAGGCGCACAATATCTCAGCACTCTCGCTGGTATGCCATCAGGGCCACTGGCCTTATTCACGTCCAGACTAAGGAGAGCTCTACGGACCTCTTTATTGTGTATTGTGATCTCCGGCATCGAAGAGTCACAACGAGGTATTTCTGGCGGTTGTTGAGAGCCGGTGTCCAGACGCGAATTGCTTGCAAACAGAGTGGCAAATAAGGTTGCTTTCTCAGCTGCAGAGTGAGCAAGTGACCCGTCAGGTTTCAGCATTGGAGGTAGAGTAGGACGGCAGAAATTCGCCTCGACTGCCTTGGAGAGGGACCAAAACTGTTTACTACCGCTAGGGTAAGACGAAAGTTTCGTCCCTATTTGGCTGATGTGGTCGAATCTCGCCTTACGTATGACCCTCTTGCACGACTTGGCAGCCAAATTATAGGCTCTCTTCTTCGCCCGGATTCTCCGTGCGCGGATCCTGCGATCGCGGGCTTGCACCCAAGCTTGGTAAGCAGACTGTTTTCGGGCCTCAGCACGAGCACAGTCCGCATTATACCAAGGGCGGGACTTGTAACCGAGCGGGATGTCGGAGAATGGAATAAAATACTCCATTCCCTGCCGAATTACATCCGCGATCGCATCAGCAGCGCACGAAGGATCACTCGAAGAGAAGCATGTTTGCCGCCAGGGATAAGAAGCAAAGAAAATACGCATCTCGTCCCAATCTGCTGATTCGTATCGCCATACTCGCCTCGTGCCCCTAGGGCTGTCATCCGGAGGAGAGCAGATCAATACGGATTTCACCACACAATGATCGGAAGTTCCCAGCGGAGCTGAGACCGATACCGAGTGTTTGTGTGGATCAGTTGTCAGCAGTAGGTCAAGGCAATTGGGTGTGTGGCCAGCGATATCTGGAACTCGCGTTGCTTGATCCACCAACTGGGTTAGATTTAGCGCTAAGGCAAATCTTCGCGCCTCCCTCCCAGCATGGTCAGTTTCCCGGTACGGGTACAGCCACTCTTTGTGGTGAGCGTTGAAGTCCCCCAGAAAAACAAGCTCCGCCGCTGGATACCGCTGAGTTGCTAAGTCTGCCGTCTCAGTGAGGTAATCTATGAGCCGAGTCGTCTCCTGGTTACCGCTGTGCGATCGGTAGACACAGACGTAGACCATCTTCTCTACCCCAGTGTCTACCAAAAGCCAAATAACGGAAAACCCGGATTTCTCAAAGCACCGGAGACGCCTACAGCAAATGTTATCGCGGACGAACACACATACCCCTGCGTACTTCTTAAACTTATGTTCAAGTGTGTAACCAGGGTAGTTAAGGTATGCCACGTCCACCGGGGTTGCTATCTGCGTCTCCGTCAAGAAGAACAGGTGCGGCTTCTCGGTCTCCAGGTGGTGATGGACCGGATCGAGATTTGAATGCAGTCCTCTGATGTTTGCGAGGTGCACTTTTAGTGGGAGGAAGTGCAGCCGTTGTTTAAATGCTTTCTTCTTGTGCTTGGTCATGAATGGTGAGTGTTGGGGGGGAAGGATTATTAATCGAGACGCTGCTTAGTCGACCATAAAGGTGATTATAGGCTAAACTGACTTGAGGGGAACTCATTTGGAGACTGCGGGGACGCCCGAACCCCCCCGAAATGGCCACCGGGTCCTCCCATCCAGTCGCCAACTGGCACGGTGGAGCATTTCGGGATTTTTCGCGAGTTGGCGGGGCAGCCTTTCACGCGTGGCTAGCGCGCTAGTTGGGCCCCCAACTAACTGCGGTCGGCCAACGGCTGAAACCGTGCTTCGGATCCCGCTACCCTCCAGAATGAGTTACCCAGTACAGCAGAGCAAAAATACCAAGACCGGTCCTAAAGCTGCGCAACTGACTCATAACCAACCCCCATTGGCACTGGCACTCCCGCACGCCGACGGAACGCAGCAAAGCTGCTTGGCGCCGGATTTCGACAGGATGGTGGTCGCGAGCCAGGCGGCTCCTTGCGGAGCCTACCACCGCCGTTGGAATCATTAGCCGTCACCACGAGCCGTGTGGACCGTGATGCCGTTGCCCGGGGTGGACCGCTAGGAGGTAGATTCCAACCACCCCTTCAGTTCAGTTCTATTTGAAGTAGGTATTCTAGTAACAACAGAATAATCCATACTAGTCCATACTAATCCATCTAATCTAATATTATAAATGTGAAAGTGTGTTTGTTTGTTTGTTTATTTGTTTGTTTGTTTGTTTGTTTGTCCTTCTTTCACGTCAAAACGGAGCAACGGATCGACGTGATATTTGGTATGGGGATAGTTTGGGAGCTGGAGAGTAACATAGGCTACTTATTATTCCGGAAAATTTAGTAAAAATTGTAATTTTCTATGAAAAGTCGTTTAACTGTCGTACCTTCGATACAAAACTGTCATTTCTTCCATTGCCGTTTCCAAAGAGTATGTAATCACTGACGTCTGCGCGGTCAAAATCGAATACTAATCTTTTCCATAAGCTTAGAATTAAAAAATGTACTGTAACTAGCGCCAAAAATGCCCAAGTCATCTGACACTCACTCTACTTCACAGAGTAATTTTTTATATGTAGGAAATAGAGACCAAGCTTGGGCCCCTTTATTGGTAGTGTGTAACTAGCGCTATCTGTTGTCTGGTGTAGGCAACTTTTGGTGTAAGTATAATAAACACACATAAGATGTTGGTGAACAATAATATATGGCAATACAACGTTTGCCGGGTCAGCTAGTACATTACAATAATATATGCATGTATAAAGTACAATTGTAGCTGTCCGAATTATCGTTTGGATTCTGAAGTACCAGGATAACATAGCCATGGAGGCGGTAGTATACATAGGTAAAGATTTTTTCTAACCAGTCGCAACTATTAGCTACCTCCTGCATAGCTAAGCTATGTTATCCTGGGACTTTAGAATCCAAACGATAATTCGCAAAGCTACATTGTCCTTGTACTTTTAATGTATTACTAGAAATATCTACTTCAAAACTGTCTTCAAAAATAATAAAGTGACTGAACTGTGTTATCGATGTTTTTAAGTTAGGTAACAGCTCTACTACGCCTCTAACGATTGGTGTAACGGGAATGCTTTTGGTGCGGTTCGAATGGTGCGGTTCAAATTGGTGCCGTGACTGGAATACCTCTCAATTCAAACATCTCCTGAAGATGCCCCGGGTTGGGGCGAAACACGTGTAGAGTAGTGTGATCGGTGAAGGTGCACGTTTTGTGATTATTTGCGGAAGAAAGCTACATTATTTTTCACAATAGTAGGTAGGACTCTGTTTATTACTCTTTTTAGTGCATCATGCAGGCAACTTTCGTGTATCCTAGTAAATAGGATGTTAGAATGTAAACATAAAACGCATCATCATCAATCAAAAATACTTGTCTGATGAAAACCGCATCAAAATCGTTTCAGCCAAATGTGAGATAATCGTGGACAAACATAGTCATCATACAGATAAAATACAGATCAAACTTAGAACCTTCTTTTTTGAAGTCGGTTATAATAAAAACCGCCTTCAAAAAAATCACATAAAAAAAGTAAGAAATAATTCCTCACCAAATAAATAACGTAAGTTTGTACTTTGAAGTCGGGCGTGAAACATGTACGATTTTTTGTTGTTTTTGTTAAAACCCGCCCGACTTCAAAGTACTTACGTTATTTATTTGGTAAGGAATTATTTCTTACTTTTTTGATGTGATTTTTTTGGAGGCGGTTTTATTTTTTTATAAAAATAATTTTTATTTCACTCTTTTTAATGCATCGTGCAGGCAATTTACTTGTATTCTGGTAAATAGGTATGTGATCAAATTGAAAACCTCCTTTTTTGAAGTCGGTTAAAATACCTTGAGGTATCCCCTTTTTAACAAAACAAGAATCATCTAAATCGGTTTATAAACAAAGGAGTTATGCCTAAAGATACGTATTAAATTCACATAAAGTGGTAACGAAAACGACAGAATTTTCAAGATTTCCTGAAAACTACTGAACCGATTTCAAAATTTAAAAAAATGGGACTAACTTGGAAACTAACCTGATGTAATAACGTTTCAACCATTTCAATCGGTCCATCCGTCTTCGAGTAATCGGTGGACATACACAAAAAAAAAAGAAAAAACATACATACAGACGAATAGAGAACCTCCTCCTTTTTGATTTAGAAGTCGGTTAAAAATACCAAAACCTTCTCCTAAATGTAACAAATACTTTTTTGAAAACCGCATCTCGCGGACAAATATACATGCATACGGGTCAAGTTAGGAACCTCCTTATAAAAGTCGGTTAAAATTCCAAAGCCTTCTCCTAAATGTAACAAATAATTTTCTGAAAACCGTATCTCGCGGACAAACATACATGCATACGGGTCGAATTTCCCAATTATTGGGAACCTAATTTTTTAAGTAGGTTAAAATACCAAAACCTTCTCCTAAATGTGTTTTGAAGCGGTCTCCAGAAAAGTATTTGTTAACTAATACTTTTCTGAAAACCGCATCAAAATCGGTTCAGTAAAACGCGAGATAATCGCGATCATTTTTGAAGTAGCTTAAAAAATATGTTGCTTCGGGCTCGGAATTGTTGTATAATTGTACATAGAAATCAATTTTCTTTCGCCGTTCATCGGTACAAAGAAAAATAATTTAGCCGATACCTTTTTTACCGACAGCTGGGTTCGCCGAAAGTATTAAAAAAAAAGTTTCACTGATACCACGATTTGCGATTCGCAAAAAGAATTCACCGAAGGCGATTCACTGAAAGCTCCACTGAAATTTAAACGTACCAAAACGCTATTTTCGCGCTGGATTTGAACTTATCTTCCAAATGAATAAATAACTTCGGTAGTTTTTATGTATACCTACCTACGCCTACCTAGTACCTATCTACTTATGCCTAGTTAGCCTACTCGCTAACTTGGGCAGACGGCCAATTTCCAAATCGTGGTATCGGTGAAATAATTATAATTTTTAAGAAACTTTAGGCGAACCCAGCTGTTGTACAAAAGCTGTAAATAACGGCGAACAGTGATTTCTATGTACAATTTATAGTTATCGTCAATCGTAATTCTATTAAGAATTTCTTAATAAGAATTAGGAACTCACAGCGCTTTAGGTCAAACTATAGAGCCAGAGATTCGCCATGTCCGTCTTCAGTATAACGTGGTATAACTATGTAGGTAGGTACGCTACACATCTACTGGAACGAATCTTTACATAATATATAAAACAAAGTCGCTACCCACCGCGCCGCGCCGTCAGAACTCTTATATATATCACACTTCGCAACGCATTTTCATGCAGTTTTCATCTATACGAGTATGCAGAGTGGTTCAAAAGGTAGAATAATACATGCATATTATTCTACACTGCCCCCATACGGAGACGGAGTGGGGTGGGTGGGACGCAAGTAACGTTATCAGACTATAAATAATGAACCTTATTTTGCCTAGCTATTTGTTCTAGCATATATGAATGTGTAATGATGAATGAGGTAAGTGAATAATCCATACTAATATTATAAATGTGAAAGGGTGTTTGTTTGTTGGCCCGCCTCTCGGAATCGGAACGGGTCGTCGTGATTTTTGGTATGGGGATAGTTTGGAGCTGGAGTGTGACTTAAGCTACTTTATATCCCGGAAAAATATCACCTTCCCGCGGGATAACGTTGGGTAGTCCACGCGGGCGAAGCCGCGGGCGGAAAGCTAGTTAATTTTTAACTTAGTTATTTTGTAAGTCGGTTTTTCAAATTACTAATAAAGCCTATCATAATTATAAGGTATTTCCGTGGGAATTATTATGTGATGGCGCGTGCTGATGAACAATCAAGCCATAAAGGTAAAACACATAGTAAAACCTGTTATATTAATCGACAGAATCGAGCGTAAGTCTTAGACTATGCGAAATACCAGTTTAAATACTATTACATACCGTTTTATCGTCGGTTTTTTTATAAAAAAAATTATAGGAACTTTTTTTTTAAATAAAAATAAAACGGATGAGTTATGTTATGATTCGTAGTTTTTCAATAGGAGTAGATGAGTTTAGGAGTATTTTCAACTAGAAATGACACCAGCTTTTTCACATCATTCATGCCATGTAACATCGGGATTGCACGAAAAACGGTGTGAAACAACATATCGTATTCGGATGTTTGTCTTTTTTCTTGAAGTGACACAAAGTATTTATTTTTTTAGTTCAAAATATAAAAACATGACATTATGTTTATGAATGTAGCGTAGCGTACTTAAAGACTCAGGGCCTTTGTGCACTACACTGATTTTTACCGATCCGGAAAAAAACTGATGCTTGTCTATACACCACTAAATTTTAATTAGCATAAATATTTTAGGGGATGTTAGTGCCCATCAATATGAACAACTTTCACTATGGGGCCAACCATGGAATCGCGAAAAAAAAATCAGCTGTTACATACAAAAGTACAACATCGAGTCGACTGAAATGTATGGAACAGCTGATTTTTTTTCGCGATTCCATGGTTGGCCCCATAGTGAAGGTTGTTCATATTGATGGGCACTAACATTCCCTAAAATATTTATGCTAATTAAAATTTACTGGTGTATATATAAAATCGAGGGGATATAACTCACTCATCACGAAATCTCGAAAACTACTGGACCAACGAAGATGTAATTTGGCAGGAAGGTAGATTATGCCTAGGAGACGTCCGCTAAGAACGGATTTTAGGAAACTGCCCCCCTAAAGTTTCTGAACTTAGAAGTATGAAAATTGGTACCTATGATGAATACTGATCACGATTGAAAATTATCTGCGTAAGCGAAGTTAAAAAAACTCCCCGATAATGGGGTAAAACGGGCGGATTAAGCTTATATGGAACTTCCTCATTTCTAAACTTAGAAGTATGAAAATTCGTATACTGGTCACGATTGAAAATGATCTGCGTATGCGAAGTTATAATAAAACCCTTAATAGGGTAGAAAGGGGGAATTAAGGCTTATATGAAAACTTACTCATTTCTGGACTTAGGAGTATGGAAATTGGTACGAAGGATACTAGGTCATCATTAAAAATGATCTGCGTAGGCAAAATAAAAAAACAGCTAATAGGGTAGAAAGGGGGGGGGGGGGGGTTAATGTTTATATAGGGTGGGTGGGGTATTAAAGATACGGAGTTTGGATGTTTATGGCTCAATCACAACTACTTAAACGGCTAAATCGATCGGGATAATTGAACTCTGACCGGGAAAATTTCATACGGTTTTTTTAACTCGGGAAAAAGTAAAGTTTTTTTTGTTCACTTTATTCAATGAAGCATGGGTCCCTCTCATGACAGCTCATTTTCGTGCAAAGCAAACAATTCTTTATGCATTGGAAATAAAACTCAAGAAAATCAGTTTTACACATTTTTTAAATGTATTGACTTGATTTTTTGCATTTTGGTAGTCCAAGAGTAGGAGAATGTCCGAATATTATTCATAATGAGGTTATGTTACTTTTGCAATGGTCTATCATGGGATTGCTGTTAAAAAATATATCGTGCTTCGGAAGACACGATAAACCGATGTTTCTGGCTGCATTTGGATTGGTTAGTACACCATAACTTCAATGGGCCCGTGTGGAAGGTCATGGCCCATTCTCCTTATCCATCTATTTGAAGGCCTATGCCTCAGCAGCGAGGACATTAAAATAGATTGATGATGGTACTGATGAGACCTTAGAGAATGCCTATCTACCAACTTTTTGACACAAAATTTTGCGATGTAGTACTCGCGGACGTAGTCGCGGCCACCGGCCATTCAAATTCCTATTTCTACATCCCTTTGTTATAAATGCGAAATTGTATACGCTCACGTCAAAACGACTGAACCAGTTTTGATGAAATTTGGAATGGAGATAGTATGAGTTGAGTCAGTGCTTCCGGGTGCTCCTACTAATTACTCCTACTGATAGGAGCACTGGAACACTCATGTCCTGATGCTAGGAAGGACATACCTAGGCAAATTGTAACCGCGGGAATAAGGCTCATTTGCATGGTAAAATAAGTTTTAGCTCGGGCAAAGCTGTAGAACGTAATTGGTATTTAAGGCGATAGTTTGAGTTCATGGGAAGAATGATGTTTAGAATAGAGACAGTTTAGGGCCCTGGAAAGCACATATTTTACTGTTTACAGCGGGAAATCTCATTGTATGGAAAAATCACTGTAAGCGCGGCCTAATTTGGGGGCAGAAATTGGCATTTAAGTAAATAATTTGAGACCCTGGCAAGGATTATAATATCATATTCCCACGGGAAAATCAATAAGTAGGTATTATTTGATTGTTCGTCTTTCACGTCCAAACGGAGTAACGGATCAATGTGATTTTTGGTACGGGGGTAGATTGGGAGCTGGAGAATGACATAGTTTATCCCGGAAAATATAACATTCCATCAGGATAATGTCGTGTAGTACACGCGGGCGAAGCCGCGGGCGGAAAGCTAGTATTTTAATAAATTAATCATTTATAATAGTAAGAATTTATTTATTTCGTGTACTTAGTTTCAAACCCATTAATTATTAAAATACAAGCATCCGTTTTATTCCGGATCGGTAAAATTCAGTGTAGTGCACAAACGCCCTTATTAATAAAAAAACAGGCAACGGCAGGGTGATCTGGGGACGCCCGCGATGGTTCCTGGCTCAAAGAAACTAAACAAATAAGAGAGAAATAAAAATATTTATTTTTCACTTCTCATGCTCGTAAAGTTCGTGTTTATGTTGGGTATAGGCGGCATAAAATCGCTTTTTATGCTCTAGTGCATAAAGTAAAATCTTCGTCTAAGTCTCAGACTTTAAGACAAAGGTCGTCAGGTAAACAGTCACACACGCAATTAAACTTCGTTGAATAAACTTTATTAATACCTAACGTATTTCATTCTGTTTCTTTAATTTTGTACATTATCCATGTTAAATTATTAAATTAATAAAACTAGGCAAAATTAATGACTTTTCTAAGGAATAAGTATTTCAAGAGTATTATGGACTACGATCTATGCTAAAGTCACTGTGCTGCCAATGCCCGTATAAAAAAAAAGAAAACGAAAGTCTTCCCGCCAATATGGCGAAGTCTTAATTTTTTCTTTTTTGCAATATTGCTATTTATTTTCCTCACACTCGAAGTGAAAAGCAGAGTGTATAACTCGTACATAAAACCCATTTTACCCTCGAATTGACTATCCACCCTCGCCTACGGCTCGGATGGATATATACGTCTCGGGTAAAATGGTACCTTTTATGCACTTGTTGTACAATCTACTATTTTTTGCTACAGAGACTGAAAGGAGGTCTTAAAAGTTCGTAGTACGGCATCAGGGGTATCATATAAAGAGCGTTGCTTGCACATTCTCAAAACTTTTTCCTTTTTTTCTTAGGCCGCATAGTTTTCGACTTTTAATGAAAAATGTGAAAAAATACCGTTCCCCCCTTTATCTCCGAAGTTTACATAGAGAAAAATCTGAAACTATTTTATGTGATAGGTAAGTAGATGTTAATGTAAGGATTACAGGAAAAATAAAAAGATGTCTCTAAGTAGTATTTATTTTTCAGCAATCGTCAACAAAAATTAGGTACAACAAACTCGCCGATGAAAACATTTTCACGTTTTATTTATTTATTATATTTAGGATTGTACGGAACCCTTGGTGTGCGAGTCCGACTCGCTCTTGACTGGTTTTTTTTTCTTGATGAGACGTGGAGTATAATTTGTTTAGTTCAAAATATAAAAACATGACAACATTATGAATGTAGTGTAGTAATTATAATTAAAAAAAGGCAACGGCGCAGGGTGATCTGGGAACGCCCGCGTCCCGTCTCAAAGAAACTCTATAAGTATTTATTTGTGCCGTTTAGTTTACATTACATCTAGATAACATTATATAATTAATCAAAACGCACTCATATACAGCTATCAATTTTATTTAAGTTTTCCTTAAGTACTTATCCTTTATATAATTTGTGCATTGTCATTTCACTAAAATATTATTTAAAAAGGAAAAGCACAACTTCTCTTCAACTTGCTAAAATTTGCGAAATTAATATAAGTATAAGGTATCCTTCCTTTGACCCCTTCGAGTTTGACCCTGTCGATTTGTACGTCAAATAACTGCTTACGGTATCGTTACGACATATGCTTTGATGCAATATATGATGTCCTTGTTGCTTTCCAATTTACATATATAATTTAGGTACTTAAGTATAGATATAATTTTTAGACGAGAACATTGCTATTTATGTGAATTTGGCTCTACCATGCACAATAAGTTAATAAGGTTGGTATGGTATATGTATTGTTTTGGTAGTTGTTCTTCAATAATGGATATTTACATTACAAATAGAAATAAATTAAGGTTTCAGTATACTATATTATCTCCAAATTTTATGTATACTTACAGAATTTGAGTATCACTCACAGAACACATCTGTGGTTTCACTAGAGGCTGTTTTATTGGGAATGCCACCTTCTTCTTGACTCGAGTCACTAACATTTTTGGGGTTCCGTAGTCAACAACGAACTCTTATAGTTTCGCCATGTCCATCTATCCGTCTGTCCGGCTGTCCGTCCGTCCGTCTGACCCCAGTCTAGCTCATAGAAAGCTGTAATTTGGCATGAATATACATATTTACCACGCCAACAAAGTGGTAAAGTAAATTTTTTTTTTTATTTTTTTTAGGTTACCTCCCCTACACGTGAAGTAGGTATGTAATTTTTTTTTCTTGTCTACCCCATAGTGTGGGATGTCGTTGGATAGCAATTTCAAAAACGTTGTGGGTACTTGAAGACAGTTTTTTGATTGAGGCATCTGTTTGTGAATTATTAAGCTTTAAAGTCTTCGATTTATATGATCGAAGTTTAAAGTGCAAAATTTTGTTAGAGTCAAGTGTCCCCCTCCCCCCTACCAGCCAAATGGTTTTTTCTGGATACGTGAAACAATTCACGATAGTAGTACCACAGTCTATACAGGATATTTTTTTTATCAGTGCACAAATTTTTAGGATCGACTCAGAATCGATAAGTGAACAACTTTCTCCTAGAAACATGGGTCGAAATACGACAAAAATTTTTGGACTTCCCATACTAATTCAATCACGTGATCAGTCCGATTTGTATGAAAGGTCAAAAAAAATTTGTCATATTTCGACCTATGTTTCTAGGAGAAAGTTGTTCACTAACCGATTCTGAGTCTATCCTAAAAATTTGTGCACTGATAAAAAAATTATCCTGTATATTTCCCTCCCCTAGTACATATGACGAAGTTAAAAGGAAAACTATCACAGCCAAGTAGGCTTTACAAGTTTTTGAGATATAACACATTTTCGAAAACCGCAAATATAACTTTGTCATTCATACGAATACTATGAAAAACAATGTTATTTTTTCTGGCAAAAAATGACAGTGGTATTTTTGCTAGGTGTACGTAATCGGTACGTTAAGTGGTTACGGAACCCTTCATGAGCGAGTCCGACTCGCACTTGGCCGATTTTTATTATTTTTTCCTTATAATTTGGGTGCTTCTGCCAACATTTCGCAAAACAATTTATTAGCAATTAACGTCAAAGCGGTCAGCGACATCGCATTACTGTTGCTGCCGCTGTAACAAGCCTTAATCAGTCTGATAGCCCATAACAATATGATTGCTCTGACTAATAAGATTCTTGGGAAAAGGCTAATGTATCGCTTATTTATATGACGTGTCTCGAGTGAGGTAAAACGGGTTTCCTCGGGACGAGGCGAGGGGGGACGTTAACGATTATTTTGTTCATAAGTTGCGGAACATTTTGAATCTTTATACGAACCGCGGCGGTCGCCATATGTGTACAATTTATAAACAAACGAGTGATTCTGATTCGATCGTGTTTTGTCTCAAAATACATACAACATGTATGTTTACTGTGTAGCGCTTTTAGGTAAGTTGTAATGTTAGATAATTATTTTCAAGGGTAGTAACTAGTCATTTACATTAAATCGTACATGAACGAGGTAATTAGCTAATTCACTCATTAAATAATTCAAAGCACTTGAAAAACATTAATTATAGGTATTAACCACCTAATTGTATGAAAGAGATCATTAATAATTTGAAAATTCTTTCACCGGTAGAAAGCTACATTCTTCCCGAGTGACATCAGTTATATTTTATCCCGATAATCCCACGGGAACGGGTACCACACGGGTAAAACCGCGAGGAGCCACTAGTTCTTTTATAAAGTAATTTTATTAGCCGAATCTTTTGAAAAAATCTTAACGAGATATTGCGAGAGGATACACATAGTTACACGGGTAAGAACAACTTTATAGAGAAAAACCTCATGGTCATAATAGTCATACATATGTATACAGAACAATAGCAATTAGCAGTACAGACAGATTCCGCAATAATTTATCATTTTATGGTCTCTAATATACTTACTGTGTGTTTGACTATAATTACGTTTTTAACTTTAACGCAACTTTCAGAATATCTATGTACTTAATATAAGAAATAGATCACAGTATTTTATAACTGACTA
This sequence comes from Crambus lathoniellus, assembly GCA_949710035.1. Taxonomy (NCBI): domain Eukaryota; kingdom Metazoa; phylum Arthropoda; class Insecta; order Lepidoptera; family Crambidae; genus Crambus; species Crambus lathoniellus. The sequence continues at coordinate 8,745,229 of OX453310.1, read as the reverse complement.
CTTTATTATCAGAAACTAGAAACCCGCCCTGGTTTCTGACGGGTGGATTAAGGGATTTTGTAACCTAACCTGGGTGAAATAGTCCCGACTATAAATAATCTAACCTGAAAATTTTAACCGATTAAAACCCTCATACGGGTAACCTTATCGGTCCTTGGTTCTTAACTTATGTGAATGTGTTTAGTATGGTGTATTCCACGGTGGAATACACCATACTAAACACATACACATAAGTTAAGGTTACCCGTATGAGGGTTTTAATCGGTTAAAATTTCAGGTTAGATTATTTATAGTCGGGACCATTTCACTCAGGTTAGGTTACAAATCCCTTAATATGGATTAACTCGTATTTAAGGTTTATGGTCAATCTTTCATTATATTTCATTCTATTTAATCTTTCATTCGGGTTAATCAGCATTATTTTTATGGTTAATCCATATTGTATAAGGGTTAAATCAAATATACGGGTAAACTTTTTAACCTGATTATGGGTCCTTGATTAAGAATTCTTCGATCAATAACACCACTAGATAGCGCCTCGCGAACTAAAACAAAAGTCAAATACTTTTATTACTTACTTTATTTTATTTCTTGGAAAACTTACAGCTACTAAATACAAATGTTTCTATAAAATATGCTTAGTCATTAACGATAGCCCAATACTGAGGAAGGGAAACAACTTAACATCCTACGAATCTTAATAGATGCGAAAATAAAAAAAAGCGTACATCTCTTCTTTAGAGGCTTTCTTCAGCAGAAAGCACAACGACGAGTGGTCAGACGAGGGAAATGAAAATAGAAATTATCTACTTAATGTTTTAGAATAAATCTAGGTCAAGTTAGAAGTAGTTTAAATCCGTCATCTTCACCTTATTTATTAAATATTTTATTTGTGCTAGTTCATTTTTGAATGTTTATATGTAGATAAAGTTGTATGTATGTTATGTTCTTTATGTACAGTACGTGCACAAATTTTCCTACAGACATATTTATTAAATTGAGCAAACCTATACTCGGCATGCAGTCGCTGTACCCGAAATCAGCTCAGACTTATTTATTAAATAATTTCACATGTGTGATGTTTGATGCGCTGTCGATTGTACATTCGTCTTGAGAATACAAAAATCCCCGTTGACGCAACAGCGCGGGCGGCGCGGTGGCACCGCATTGTCTGTCCATGAAACACCATAAAAGCAAGCATATACATTCTACCTTGATTAAGTAGTTTTAAGTGCAAGGGGGAATTACTGTGCCAACTTACCTTTTTTTGTGCCAACTTGTACCTACAGTTGCAGCAAGTCAGTCTAATGCAAAAATGCTTTTGGCACAGAATAAAAAAAAATGCTTTTGGTCAATCCGATGAAGCAGTGGACACGGATGCTAATTTAAGAGCTGGGTTTGAACCCGTAATCATATATTTTTGTTGAGATTTTTATGTGTCACTACTACCTAAATAGGACTAATAAAAAACGCTTAAGTAATCTTTTAAGTTTATATAATTATAGGACAAGGATAATATGAAGTTTATTGTTTATTGTTTATTGCGTATCACATTACAAATTATAAACATGGAATATTATATAAGGTATACATGTGACGCCCTGCAAGGGCATAGCTAAATTAATTAGGTAAGTAAAGTACCTACTACTACTTAAATGTTTGACTTGAACCATTATATATTTTTGTTTTAGTAATAGCAGCAGCATCAAATTCAGAGTCAGCATGGGACATTTACCGGATTCCCTTACAGACAGTGAATGGCGGGTCCAACACAAACAGGCAGATCAACTTCTACTACTACCCTAATAATAATGTCGGAAACACGCGAAAAGGATTTAACGATTTTTTCAACTACGACGATTATAATAGAGAATCACAATCCTACGACGACTTTTCCAATGAATGGAGTAGGAATAGTGAACTAGTCAGGTGGGTTTCCACACATAGTAATTTTTATTCCCAACCATTATGTCATACTAGCCTTCCGCCGCCCGCTATCCAGCGAAAATGTGATATTTTTCTTGGATAAAAAATAGCCTATGTCGCTCTCCAGCTCCCAAGCTAACCCCATACCAAAAATCACGTCGATCCGTTGCTCCGTTTTGTCGTGAAAGACGGATAAACAAATAAACAAACACACTTTCACATTTATAATATTAGTATGGATTTTAGTTTTCCGTCAATTGTCCATTATACACTCGTTTGCAGAAAAAACGGACCTTTGCTTTATTTCATACAAACATGCTTACAGCACAGTCTCTATTGCAGATCATCCACTCTATTTCTCTTTCGGTACTCTATCACTCACTCACATTATCAAAATGCAAAATGATTCGTCTTTCGAATAAAAGCCTCAAATGGAACAAACACTTTCCCATGTCACCACAGCGGGAAAGCATTGAAAGTTTGCGTTCCATACACTTTGTTCTATGAAAATTTTTGGATGTTTGGGAATATGTATAGAGATTTTCAAAGTTGTTTCAAATGATTAACGGAAAACAAAAATTTGTCCTACACATTTGACACACAAATTATATTATTAAATGACCCTGAAGCAAAGAATATTACCTATACACTTACGCGAACCTGAAGTGAGAGTGTTTGTATGAAAAAAAAACATGATTTTGTGCCCGTTTTTTCGGTGAAGTGGTCAAGCTTTATTCAATGTCAATGTAGCTGCCAAACTAAATTTTACCGGGATTATGTTTGTAAATTACTAGTAAAATATAGTAGCTACTAGTACTACTTATCTATAACTACCAATGATATTATTAAAGAGGAAAGATTTGATTGTTTGTTTGAATTGAATAGGCTCCAAAAATACTAACTTTGACCATTAGAAAGCTACTTTCTTCCCGAGTGACATAGGCTTTATTTTATCCCGATATTCTTACGGTAACTGGTACCACGCGGGAAAACCGTGAGGATCCGCTAGTGATTGATATTTCTTATCGTTATTAGTCTAACAAATCATAAATCAAATTAACAATAATTGTAGCAAAAATTGTCTGATGGATGATTCGGAATTTCGGATATGAGTTTTTAACTTGTTGTTGTTGTTTTTATAAATTGATTTGAATAAGTGGTTAAACACTATACTGTATTATAAAAACCGGACACCGCGTTAACACTCAAATTCTTCAATAGTAAATAACATCAACGACGCCAAACACCAAACTAAGTCAAAACCATAAAGTTAATATACCTATCGGAATAGAGAAACAAAGGGCTGAGCGAGCGGGATGTCACTAGCAACAACACTGTGAGATAAAAGGAGATGCGTGATGCAACGTAACAGAACCGTTTTTGGCTACTGTTTGACAGTTCGTCAGCACTTATCAGCACGCTGAGAATTTAGGTATTTTATTTTTTTCGGATTTTACGTGCAATCTTAGATATTTTTAGCCAATACTGGTATGGAAACATGGTGACTTGCTCAGTTATTGATTGTTGTACAACACAATGAAATAATCCCGCAAAATGTTCATTTCACAGGTAAATTATTCCAAACCGACACCTCCCTTCCTAAGGTTTATTTTTGCCAATGCGCTTCGAATTTAAAGCAAGAAGTGTGATAATGCTCTTCAATAATCATTTATTTATATAACAAGCAAATATTGATTACACATAATGCAGAATTTACAAATATTTTGTGTAAAGAAATAATTTTCGTTTTACACTAGGGCTGCATCAAGTTATCGATATTTCGTGTCCACTGTCTATCACGTGGTAAACGAATAAACCTATACGACGTTTAGATATGAATTACCTGGGAATGTATAATCCCATTTAAGGCGAGGATTCCCGACCGAAATAGGCACGCTAACGCTTGCCCGGCCGCGCTCGATACACTTCACGCGGATGCAGCGGCAGCCGGCAGTGAATTGTGAACTCGCGAGCACCTCGCGAATCGAAAATCACTTAAAATTCAATTAAAAATTAACTAATATTTTTTTTTTAATTATGACGTCCGTAAGCACTCGGCTAATCAAAGACAATCATTTTCGTATATTTTTCATTAACTAAAACCAAGTATACTGCAAGTAATACGATATTTGGGTTACGATTAGACTGATGTTTGGGATTTTATTTGTCACAGTAAAATATTACCAATCAAAAAAAAAACGGCCGGAAGCACTAGCACCTGTAAAATAACATATATTTTTTCCAAGTTCCGAAAATCGGGAATCGGTGCCTTAAGATACTTAACTGATCCATCACATAGGTATCAGTTTTTGACCGTTAGAATACCTATTCTAGGTACCTACCTAACCTACCTTATCATTAGTAATTTAAGTATCTTTCATATTTCATACTAACTTGGATATCAGAAAAACATGGACTAGATTGATTATTATGTAGTAAGCATTTTGATGAAAAATATTTCCAAACGCAAGGAGTGAAACGTACTATCACTGTGGAAGTACAAACAAATTGTTCAAAGGATTGTGCGAAGCATGGCCGGGTCGCTAGTGTATAATAAATGATTTAAAATCTCTTCGGAGTTTTTCTTAAATATGCATACTTCACTGCAGAATCGTAGTTTTAGCCATGCAAAATCCCTTCCCATCATAATATTACTATATATTAATATATAATTATTAGACGACCTCCGTGGCAGAGTGCTGTACGCACCGGTTTCAAGGTGCCGCTATCTCTAGAGGTCCCGGGTTCGATCCCTGGTCGGGTAAATGTTGAAAACGATTTTTTCAATATTTCCTCGGGTCTGGGTGTATGTGGTAATACCCGTCGTTGTTTCCAATTTCCATAATACTAGTGTTTAAGCTACTATACCTTGATATTGGAACAATGAATGTGATGGTGTCCAATATATATTTATTTATTAGGTACTCTATTTTATATTTTCGATATCGATATTAATCTGAAAAGCGACATGACGTACATCACTGACACGCATACATAAACAATTTTACACACACAAATGCAATCCAATTTCGGTTTCGTTTGACAGCTCGTGGTTGTTCCTCTATTCCGATAGGTATATTAACTTTATGGTCAAAACATATGTTTTCAATAAACAAAAGGTCACATATAATAAGTTTAGTAAACAAGGAAAATCTGGCTTTTCTCACTGTGGAAGAGTAAAGTTGTGTTTTCTTACAATGAGTCACACCAACACATCAAAATATGACTATAAAAATTACTGCATTTAATGCGCGTACTCGTGCAAGTAATAACAGTTTTTGTTTCATCGAAATCTGGCCAGGATTTCCAAAGTTACAGCGTTGTATAGTTTCACCAGCTTTTGTAATTTGCTTTCCTTGCGCGCTATTGCGATGACGTCATGTCGCAATGACATCTCCGATTGCGGCTGCTACGGATGATTTCTGTCCAACTGTACCTACATAGAGTCCGTCCATGCGCAATCTGCGCGCAACTGGTGCATTTTTGCCGCTAGTTACAGTACATTTTCTTTGTTCTAAGGATAAGGTAAAAGATTAGTATTCGATTTCGACCGCGCGCAGACGCGCTCTTAAACTGTCACCTACTGTCAATACCGAAAGACATTTCTATCCTACAAACTTATATGACCCAGTGGTGGAGGAGCCACTAGCTGTACAAAATTATCGAAATGGCTGTCAGTTTTGGTTCCATATTTTGACCACCAAGTCAGTTAAGGTTGTAAGTACAATTTGTTTTGGCAGTTGCTATATTGACAGAATACCGCCCGCCATTACGAGTTGATTTAATTTATTATTTCATAACACGAAAATAACACATGTATTTGAAGGTGTTTTTCACTGGAGTTGGTACACATGGGCTCAATACTAAATTTCTTAACCATTTTATTGATCGACTATAAGAAAAAATTTTTTATTACGAAACCGTGAGAGCGCAACTATATAGCCAAAGGATTCTATGTAGGTCGGAAGTGCGACGTGAAGTCACACGTTAATGCCATTGGTTCACCTGAATTTTTCACGGAGGCCGTACTTTAAAGTTTAATATCTCAGTCATTTTTGAAGATAGGAAAAAAATAAAAACAGGTTCTTTTTTTCTCGAGTTACATATTTTTTAGTTATGCTGATAACAAAAATCGTTGGTGTGACTCATTCAAAGATTTAATATAAAAATGAAGTAAGAAAAAACTAGGTGTGAGAAGGTGATGATTTTTCTAATAAGTACTTCATTTTCAATGTTTAAAAATTGCATTGTGAATGCAAAATTATGATGATGACGAACGCAAAGTAAAGCAAGAAAAGGAAGATAATTTACAGTGTAAATCATTATAATTATTATGATTTCCCCACAGATCAGAGCGCCAGCAGATGTTTCCCCAAAACCCGGTGCAGACAGCATCGGATATTAACGTGTGCATACGGAACTGTCCAACTACGTCTGAGTACAACCCCGTCTGTGGCTCCAACGGCGTTACCTACACGAACCCTAGCCGGTTGGAGTGTGCCAAGTTCTGTGGAGTTGGTAAGTTAAATTCTATAGGTAACAATGCTGATATAAACCTGTGTATACGGAACTGCTAACAACATCTGAGTACAACCCGGTCTGTGGCTCCAACGGTGTTACCTACACGAACCCTAGCCGGTTGGAATGTGCCAAGTTCTGTGGTGTTGGTAAGTTAAATTCTATAGGTAACAATGCTGATATAAACCTGTGTATACGGAACTGCTAACAACATCTGAGTACAACCCGGTCTGTGGCTCCAACGGCGTTACCTACACGAACCTTAGCCGGTTGGAATGTGCCAAGTTCTGTGGTAAGTTAAATACAGGTAATAATGCTGATATAAACCTGTGTGTGTATACGGAACGTCCAACAACATCTTAGTATAACCCCGTCTATAGCTACAACGGCGTCACCTACACCAACCCTAGCCGGCTGGAATGTGCCAAGTTCTGTGGAGTTGGTATGTTAAAAAATGTATTAGGTATTCATGTTATAAACCTGTGCACACGGACTGCCAACATCATCTGAGTATAATGCCATCTGTGGCGCCAACTGCGTCACCTACACGAACCCTTGCCGGTTGGAATATTGTGCCAAGCCAAGTTATGTGGTGTTGGTAAGTTAAATAATATAATAATGCTAGGTTTGATTAAGACAAAAAAAGTCGGGGTCCATTATTGAGTTCCTTACTCGCTCTTCTCTTGACTGAAGGAAAACAATAAGACATTGGCCCCTCATAGGGCATTATTATTTAAACCTTCATTTGATTTTCATACTACACAAATGTTTACCGTTTCTTCCTGTGTTGAAAATCTCCTTTGAGTATTTAATTAACTTCGTTTAAATTTTACCAACTTTATTTCCAGCTGTACAACTTTCAAGATACTCCCGCTGTCCAGAACCCGGTTTGCCAAGCACTGATGTACCAACACCGCAGCCTTCTATCCCTACAATATCACCAGTGAGACCTACACCAGTGAACCCTACACCAGTAAAACCTACACCATCGAAACCTACACCAGTTACACCTTCGCCAGCACCACCATCACCTCTAACAAATCCAACAACACAAAGCACAACACCATCGGGCCAAGACTTTACAGTCCCACAAGATATTTTGGATAACATTTTTACTACCAACTACGGTACCCTAATTGACGAGAGGCATGAAGATTAAGAACATTATAATAATATCGTAATATCTCATTATTGTAACTTAGTTTTAAGGTAATATCTAGATCTACTTAAGTAAATTTTAATAAATTATAATGTGATAATGATAACAAAGAGTTGTGCTGCATTTTTTATCATTAGCTGATTATCCTAAAATAATTAGGGAAAGGTACTTAGAGGTCCTGCTTTTGTATAAAATGTCTGGGAGGTGAATATCATTAATCAGTTAGTTGCATTTTTAAATAAGTGACAGACGTCGGTTATTCCAGTGCAGTTCCGTCAAAATGAAAAATATATTTGAATTTAGTGTGAAGTGTCTAGTAGTAGTTATATTTTCTACTATGGATTTGTTTTCGTGTGCAAGGATAAATCGTAAGTACAATTTTTTTATAAATATTTTTAAATTCTAATAAATATTATTTTTAATACATTGTGTCCATTTACAATGCAATTTTTTATGTAAGTAAAAAAAAACTACTAACTCTACAAAACCTTTTAGACGACCTTGGTGGCCGAGTGGTTTGTACGCACCGGTTTTCAAGGTGCCGCTATCTCTAGAGGTCCCGGGTTCGATTCCCGGTCGGATAAATATTGAAAACGAACTTTTTAAAATTTCCTCGGGTCTGGGTGTATGTGGTAATACCCGTCATTGCTTCCGATTTTCATAATACTAGTGCTATAGCTTGGTATTGGAACAATGTATGCGATGGTTTCCAATATTTATATTTATTTTAGATCCCGACCGAAAATCTATCTTTACTCTACTAGTTAAAATCTTTTTCCAACACAATTTTTCCTATAAGCAAATAATCATTGAAATAAGTACCTACTTACATAAATTAAGATTTATTGATTGATATTAAACAAAAGCATAAATGTGAAACATAAAGGGATGCAATGGCGTTGCTATTTATTATAGGTACTTATTTAAAATTTTATTTAATCTTTTAATAATATAAGTTATTTTTAATAGCAATATTATACAAGCATTATAACCTTGTGTTATTCTTTTCTAGGTTCCCACAAATCACCAAAATCTTGTCGAAGAGATGTTAATGGATGCCTTCAAGAATCCCTTCAAAAGGCGTTACCAATCTTTGCTAAGGGCAGCCCTGAAATAGGGGTAGAAAGGCTCGACCCCCTAGTGGTTCAACGGGTGGACCTCACCCTTCCAGGAGGTCTGAACATCCACTTTGGACCGGGGTACGGGAAAGGTCTTCGCAATTGCGTCGTGGTAAAAGCAAGGTAAATAAATAAGTCATCGTGAACTATATTGCTGTAATTTATAGTGTTTGGAATCATCAATATACTTACATATTATGACATTACCAATAGGTACATAAGGCCAAAAAAGACTTTGAAATTGGTTTCAGTGAGTTTTTAACTTTTGATATTATTTAAATTATCACATTTTTTTTTGTTTTAGATTGGAAGAAAACACAATTGAAACTCAATTCGCTTGCAATATTTCTATCAGAGGAAAATACAAGTCGAACGGACGTCTTCTCATGTTTCCCATTAACGGCGACGGAGATATGTCTATTAAATGCAGTAAGTATAATACCAAAAATCACGTTCTCGTAATCGCATCTTTAATACACAGAATATCTACCTAGGTACTTAAAATATGGAAACTGACTGCATTTTGTCGGATGGCATCGTTTTCGAATACACTTTCGAATACTTTTGTTTACGTAAAACCTGTAATTTCCACGAAAAAGAAATTTAAACGCATAAAGACTAAATCTTACTTAATTGTAGCAATGTTTCCACAATGAAATCACGAGCTCTAGAATAAATCGGTCAAGGAAATAGCGAACTTTTGAATCATGTATTATCGAACAATTATGAAATATTTGCAGTTTTCCTTATTGCTACAACATTCACATTAGACGGATGTGAAGGCATAAATGTTTCATCCTTAAGTAACGCGTGCGTAACACCACGAAGCTAGATAATCATAAAATCGAAATTATTGTATTAAGCATTTGCAATCTATTAAGTTTTGCTTCGCTGACATACCTACTTAAGTTAAAGAGTAACCACCATTTCCCTCAAAAATTTAAAGACTGACAATAAAATATTTCTAGTCCAGTCCAGTCTAACTAATTTTTGGTATTTTTTTATGTTACAGGAAATTTAAGGATCTTCAACACTGTGACACTTAAAACCTTAGTGAAAGAAGATGGGAAGAAGTACTTGGAAATACGAGACATTGAAACCAAGCATAAGTTCGACGGCCGCATCACTTATAATATTTCAAACATATTCAAAGGCAGTCCTGAAACCAGTAAGTTTATTGACAAGATCCTTTTTAATTCGTCCTTCATGTTGATGACAAGATTCACACAAACTTAAAACAACTCGTTTTTGTCTTGCGATATGGGCGATAAACCGTGCTTAAAAACTAAATAAAAGAGGTTGATTTTTGTTGTATCTTAAGACAGGTTCATAATATGAACCTTTTTTATTGGCAACAAACAATAACGTTTATTATTGAAAATGAAGTATTAGAAAAATACCTCCCTTATGCCTGATTTTCATTGGTATATAGTGGTTAGTAAAGTAGATAAGTTCAGTGTTGTAAATTGTAACGAGTAGCTTGTCAACTCGGCTTGCAAGAACAGCTTCCCTTTTTGCTCAGTGAGTGACATTCCTTGCACTTCGTACACAATAATAAAGTTTTTTTGGTTTGTATTACATGTGTGTATTTTTTTACAGGTAAAATAGTAATGGATTTCATTAATGAAAATTGGCAAATGGTTGCTGAAGAATTCGGAGATCCGATCGTAGAGTATGGGATAAATAGAATTATGACAAATGTTAAACACTCCCTCAAAACAGTACCTTTAGAACAATTAATAGACTTTCCTTTACCCATTTAGAAATTTGGATAGGTAGTATAGAAAAATCAGTGATTAATTAAGTAGATACCTATTTAAAGTAACAAAATGTGATTAAAGTGTTTTGGAAGACACGCTTGTTTTAGTTCTATTAAGTGATTGTATCAGTAATGATTATGATTGGGTTTTTGATAGTACATTACATAATGTTAAATATCTGACTAATTATAAGGTTGTTATACCGACGCTTTATACTTAATTTCTTTGAGCTTAATTTAAACCAATTGATCTTTATGTTTTTGATAGTAAATAGATAACTGTGAAAGTAATAAAATAATTGTTAACTAGAAGTATCGACCACTTTTTTATTTGAAACCTTATTATATAATACCTTGCTTATTTCCAATAGTGTTTAGCTCTATATATTAACCAGTTTTTATTTGTTATTGTATAAAATAAATATTGGAATATAATATGCGAGTGACTAAAAATTATTAGGTTGGGGTCGCAAAAACACTAGGTGAGCAGCGGAAAAATAGGTTAAGGTTAGGTTAGATTGGCGACTAACACCCAGTTGCAGAAAGCTCCATTAAATCTATTGCTGTCACTTTTTATTTCTTTCTAAGCATTAACTTTGATGGAGCTTTCTGCAACTGGGTGGCTCACCTAATAATTTTGGTACCCCGAAATGTTTTTTAGTCGCCTCGTTAAATACAATCCATAAATATTTAACGAGAATAATGCCAAGTACGAGGATTTGTCATTAAAAGGAGAAACATTGTTTTATATAAGCACGCTTTATTTAAACTTATAAGAAGGTATTACAAGGATACAACTGACATATATTATTATGTGCTTTATGATTATTGATATAGAAGGGTATACGAACGATAGCGGTCAAACAAACAAGTTCTGATGGATCTTACCTATAAGTTGTTGCATTCAAACTAACGAGCACCAAGAGTTTTTGCATGGCACTAAAGCGAGTGACGTGGCGAGATAAAATCACAAGATTTTCGCCAATCGAATTCAGCACCATGTACTTACCTATATGTAATTTATTGTTTTAGGTGTACAATAAAGAATATTTCATTAATTAATTCATTCATTCATTTAAGATTGAGAAACATGTATACGTTCATATGAAATTTAACGAGGTCTAATTTTTTTTTATTTTTAGAATATCTTATGTAGTTCGTCTTTCAGCATTAAGTCGACAGGTATTTCAATTTACGAGCAACAAAATTGGTTCACCCATGCCTTGGCAATCTTTATATTTGAGTCTCAAAATGATGCCAATTTCATTAATTTTCGTCATGTTTTTAATGCTATAGTAAAGAATTGACTAGGATGCTCGTATAGGTCTTTACCTACTGAATCGTGAATTAATGTAATTAAATTCTGCTAATTAAACTTCTACTATTTAATTATAGTTTGACTCAATATTGATGAAACAATTACTTACTTTCTTGTTGTTTGATTGCTTATTGATGTCATTTATTTCTTCCTACCTTAATTTGAGTAATTGATTGTTCATATCAAAAGAACCCAGTCGACCTCCATGTCATAAAATTCTAATAATGTTTACGTGTTTATTTTTCGGCTTTACATTAAGCATATTAACATAGAGCCATGTTGAATCCAATGATGTCTCACTAATTAGAAGAGTGGAGTTTTCATGAAATATACGTTTTACATTACTTCCATATTTTATTATTTAGTTAAAGTTTTAGAAGTACCTATAACATGGTGAGAAAAGCTGCAATGTCCAGAAGATCTTGTGATGACGGTGAAAAAGAACTTTCGAAGAAAGAAAGAATTAAGAATGTTATAGATACGCTTCGATTAATTTTATTTGTGGAAAGCTGTTACGGAATATTCAGATGTAGAGTCACCCATGATGGTGTAAAGCAGACAAATAAAAAATTTAAACTTATCAGCATAGTTATCCCTTCAATATACGTTGTGATGTTTATTTTATTTCTCAGGCTACCCGATGCGATATTTGGAAGTACCAAACTAGCTGATGCAATTGATGAATTACCCTCTATTGTAACTATAACACAATATGTTGCCGCAGCATTCAAAATATCATTTTTGATAAGCGAAAGTCATATTCGACTTTTCGAATTATTTGCAGATATTGATTTGAGGTTGCACATTGATACCGACCGAAGCTTCTATGAAAAATCTCGTAGAGTAACCATTCTGTGCTTAATTATACTTCTGCTAGTCCATACAATGGTGGCAGCTTTTGATTTATTGTCTGATGATAAAACTATTACAGTCAGCAGAATTATTGTATTGCCTATTTATCTAGAAAAAAATCTTGAACAATGCACATTTTGTTTATTTATATGGATGCTTGCAACTAGACTGACAGTCATCAATAAGAATCTGACTTTGTTTATCGAGAAAAGAACTAAAAAATCATCAATTTTTCTAGTAAAAGATGAGCTAGATACAGAAAATGAAGAGGATAATCTGATTGGTCATCCCTCGCCCGACAACAAGAAAGTGAGAGATTTAGCTTTGACTTACGACCTAATTGGCGAAACTTGTGGTTTGATCAGCAACATTTTTAATTTCCAAATATGTATGGCACTAATTTCAACGTTCACTTACGTTGTTACCACGATATGGACTTCGATTTATTATTACCGAAATCACGATGATTTAGATTCGTTGCTCACTATAAATATTTGGTGTCTTGCCGCTATTTCTGTGGTAGTATTACTTTCGTTAACCTGCGAGAGACTGCTGTCGATAAAGAACGAGACCAAGTTGTTGGTGAACCAGCTAATAATGGACTACGAGCTGCCCAAGAGCATGCGCGTGCAGGCGAAGGCGTTCATGGAGCTGATCGAGGCGTGGCCGCTGCGCATCTTCATCTACGACATGTTCTCCGTAGACATCACGCTCATGCTCAAGTTCATCAGCGTTGCTACCACCTACTTGATCGTGATCGTTCAGATTACTCACTTTTTGTAGATTTTCAAAGCTGATTTTTGCTATTTATTTAAATTCGGACCCAGTGCGTTTAGAATAAAATAAACGGAAATTGGAATATAAATGCATGTCAAGAACCAAAAAAGGACAAGAAAGTTTGATGTTTGAAGTTTAGTTCTTTGTAGTAGCACAGATAATATAATACTTACTAGTAGTAGGTAGAAGCACTGCTACCTTTGTTGATAGCGAGAAATGGTTATCTTACTTAGGTCCACTTGCAGCAAATTGGCTAAATCTCGGTTTTAATATAACTAGATTTATACCCAATTGCAGGAAGCACCATTAAAGTTAATGCTTCATTAAATCTATTGCTGTCACTTTTTATTTCTTGACAACGAAAAGTGACAGCAATAGACTTAATGAAGCATTAACTTTAATGGAGCTTCCTGCAAGTGGGTGTTAGCCACTTTTTTTAAATCTAAGTAGATTTAACTTTTTGTCATTTTTGGATGGGTTAAATATAGTTTTAGAATCGAGATTTAGCAATTTTGCTGCAAGTGAACCTTAAAGTCATAACTCAACATTTTTAGCAAAGCATATTTGCTTATTAGAATGTGTTTAGATAGCTATGCCGATTCAAAATTACTTTGACGGGTATGACGCAGCAGAGGCCATGTTTCACAATACTCACCCAGACATTCCAGTGACTACCTATGTACCATATTCGAAGACCATAATCATAGTGTTATAAATATGAATATTGTAAGTAGCAAATAAAACTGTTACAGTGTCTCTAACGCTAACGGAATGCTTTTTATTATGCGGGCTTTTGGTATACCTAATACAAAGTTGTGTATTTACAAATTAAAGATTGATAGACATTATACAATAATGATCCGCGATTACCTTCAACCTGGAATTGCTTCCTGCAAAACCAGGTTTTTATTGAACCTAACCATTTGTTTGGCATAGTACTGGAAATAATGTCGACAAACGTGGTTTGGCATAGGTATCTAAATTCACATGATGATATATGATAGACGTATCGAAGGCGGAGACATAAAAAGGCGAATATAAGTATAAAAAGTCTGTTTGAATGCAACAACTTATAGGTAAGATCCATCAGAACTTGTTTGTTTGACCGCTATCGTTCGTATACCCTTCTATATCAATAATCATAAAGCACATAATAATATATGTCAGTTGTATCCTTGTAATACCTTCTTATAAGTTTAAATAAAGCGTGCTTATATAAAACAATGTTTCTCCTTTTAATGACAAATCCTCGTACTTGGCATTATTCTCGTTAAATATTTATGGATTGTATTTAACGAGGCGACTAAAAAACATTTCGGGGTACCAAAATTATTAGGTGAGCCACCCAGTTGCAGAAAGCTCCATTAAATCTATTGCTGTCACTTTTTATTTCTTTCTAAGCATTAACTTTGATGGAGCTTTCTGCAACTGGGTGGCTCACCTAATAATTTTGGTACCCCGAAATGTTTTTTAGTCGCCTCGTTAAATACAATCCATAAATATTTAACGAGAATAATGCCAAGTACGAGGATTTGTCATTAAAAGGAGAAACATTGTTTTATATAAGCACGCTTTATTTAAACTTATAAGAAGGTATTACAAGGATACAACTGACATATATTATTATGTGCTTTATGATTATTGATATAGAAGGGTATACGAACGATAGCGGTCAAACAAACAAGTTCTGATGGATCTTACCTATAAGTTGTTGCATTCAAACAGACTTTTTATACTTATATTCGCCTTTTTATGTCTCCGCCTTCGATACGTCTATCATATATCATCATGTGAATTTAGATACCTATGCCAAACCACGTTTGTCGACATTATTTCCAGTACTATGCCAAACAAATGGTTAGGTTCAATAAAAACCTGGTTTTGCAGGAAGCAATTCCAGGTTGAAGGTAATCGCGGATCATTATTGTATAATGTCTATCAATCTTTAATTTGTAAATACACAACTTTGTATTAGGTATACCAAAAGCCCGCATAATAAAAAGCATTCCGTTAGCGTTAGAGACACTGTAACAGTTTTATTTGCTACTTACAATATTCATATTTATAACACTATGATTATGGTCTTCGAATATGGTACATAGGTAGTCACTGGAATGTCTGGGTGAGTATTGTGAAACATGGCCTCTGCTGCGTCATACCCGTCAAAGTAATTTTGAATCGGCATAGCTATCTAAACACATTCTAATAAGCAAATATGCTTTGCTAAAAATGTTGAGTTATGACTTTAAGGTTCACTTGCAGCAAAATTGCTAAATCTCGATTCTAAAACTATATTTAACCCATCCAAAAATGACAAAAAGTTAAATCTACTTAGATTTAAAAAAAGTGGCTAACACCCACTTGCAGGAAGCTCCATTAAAGTTAATGCTTCATTAAGTCTATTGCTGTCACTTTTCGTTGTCAAGAAATAAAAAGTGACAGCAATAGATTTAATGAAGCATTAACTTTAATGGTGCTTCCTGCAATTGGGTATAAATCTAGTTATATTAAAACCGAGATTTAGCCAATTTGCTGCAAGTGGACCTAAGTAAGATAACCATTTCTCGCTATCAACAAAGGTAGCAGTGCTTCTACCTACTACTAGTAAGTATTATATTATCTGTGCTACTACAAAGAACTAAACTTCAAACATCAAACTTTCTTGTCCTTTTTTGGTTCTTGACATGCATTTATATTCCAATTTCCGTTTATTTTATTCTAAACGCACTGGGTCCGAATTTAAATAAATAGCAAAAATCAGCTTTGAAAATCTACAAAAAGTGAGTAATCTGAACGATCACGATCAAGTAGGTGGTAGCAACGCTGATGAACTTGAGCATGAGCGTGATGTCTACGGAGAACATGTCGTAGATGAAGATGCGCAGCGGCCACGCCTCGATCAGCTCCATGAACGCCTTCGCCTGCACGCGCATGCTCTTGGGCAGCTCGTAGTCCATTATTAGCTGGTTCACCAACAACTTGGTCTCGTTCTTTATCGACAGCAGTCTCTCGCAGGTTAACGAAAGTAATACTACCACAGAAATAGCGGCAAGACACCAAATATTTATAGTGAGCAACGAATCTAAATCATCGTGATTTCGGTAATAATAAATCGAAGTCCATATCGTGGTAACAACGTAAGTGAACGTTGAAATTAGTGCCATACATATTTGGAAATTAAAAATGTTGCTGATCAAACCACAAGTTTCGCCAATTAGGTCGTAAGTCAAAGCTAAATCTCTCACTTTCTTGTTGTCGGGCGAGGGATGACCAATCAGATTATCCTCTTCATTTTCTGTATCTAGCTCATCTTTTACTAGAAAAATTGATGATTTTTTAGTTCTTTTCTCGATAAACAAAGTCAGATTCTTATTGATGACTGTCAGTCTAGTTGCAAGCATCCATATAAATAAACAAAATGTGCATTGTTCAAGATTTTTTTCTAGATAAATAGGCAATACAATAATTCTGCTGACTGTAATAGTTTTATCATCAGACAATAAATCAAAAGCTGCCACCATTGTATGGACTAGCAGAAGTATAATTAAGCACAGAATGGTTACTCTACGAGATTTTTCATAGAAGCTTCGGTCGGTATCAATGTGCAACCTCAAATCAATATCTGCAAATAATTCGAAAAGTCGAATATGACTTTCGCTTATCAAAAATGATATTTTGAATGCTGCGGCAACATATTGTGTTATAGTTACAATAGAGGGTAATTCATCAATTGCATCAGCTAGTTTGGTACTTCCAAATATCGCATCGGGTAGCCTGAGAAATAAAATAAACATCACAACGTATATTGAAGGGATAACTATGCTGATAAGTTTAAATTTTTTATTTGTCTGCTTTACACCATCATGGGTGACTCTACATCTGAATATTCCGTAACAGCTTTCCACAAATAAAATTAATCGAAGCGTATCTATAACATTCTTAATTCTTTCTTTCTTCGAAAGTTCTTTTTCACCGTCATCACAAGATCTTCTGGACATTGCAGCTTTTCTCACCATGTTATAGGTACTTCTAAAACTTTAACTAAATAATAAAATATGGAAGTAATGTAAAACGTATATTTCATGAAAACTCCACTCTTCTAATTAGTGAGACATCATTGGATTCAACATGGCTCTATGTTAATATGCTTAATGTAAAGCCGAAAAATAAACACGTAAACATTATTAGAATTTTATGACATGGAGGTCGACTGGGTTCTTTTGATATGAACAATCAATTACTCAAATTAAGGTAGGAAGAAATAAATGACATCAATAAGCAATCAAACAACAAGAAAGTAAGTAATTGTTTCATCAATATTGAGTCAAACTATAATTAAATAGTAGAAGTTTAATTAGCAGAATTTAATTACATTAATTCACGATTCAGTAGGTAAAGACCTATACGAGCATCCTAGTCAATTCTTTACTATAGCATTAAAAACATGACGAAAATTAATGAAATTGGCATCATTTTGAGACTCAAATATAAAGATTGCCAAGGCATGGGTGAACCAATTTTGTTGCTCGTAAATTGAAATACCTGTCGACTTAATGCTGAAAGACGAACTACATAAGATATTCTAAAAATAAAAAAAAATTAGACCTCGTTAAATTTCATATGAACGTATACATGTTTCTCAATCTTAAATGAATGAATGAATTAATTAATGAAATATTCTTTATTGTACACCTAAAACAATAAATTACATATAGGTAAGTACATGGTGCTGAATTCGATTGGCGAAAATCTTGTGATTTTATCTCGCCACGTCACTCGCTTTAGTGCCATGCAAAAACTCTTGGTGCTCGTTAGGTTGCTTATTCTATATAGTGTTATTAAAAGTATTTTTAAACAACTACAAAAAGTGTGTTATCTGAATGATAACGATCAAGTAGGTGGTAGCAACGCTGATAAACTTGAGCATGAGCGAGATGTCTACGGAGAACATGTCGTATATGAAGATGCGCAGCGGCCACGCCTCGATCAGCTCCATGAACGCCTTCGCCTGCACGCGCATGCTCTTCGGTAGCTCGTAGTCCATAATCAGCTTGTTTACCAAAACTTTCGTCTCATTTCTGGTCACAAGCAATCGTTCGCAAATTAATGACATCAAGCCAACCGTCAGCACAGCGGTTACGCACCAAATAACAATTGGAATCAAAGCATCGTAATCTTGCCCAGGTCCTCTGTAAAGATGGATCGATGTCCAAATTGTGATGACTATGTAAGTAAAGGTAGCTGCTAAAGACATAAAAATTTGGAAGTTAAAGACGTCGTTGATTAGTCCACAGGTTTCACCGATTATGTCGTAAGCTATAGCCAAATCTCTCACCTTCATATTATCTCCGGACGCACGACCAATAAGATTAAATTCTTCTTGTTTCGTCTTCTTATCCTTTACGAGAAAAATAGATATTTTAGTTTCGTTTTCTTTAATGAATATTGCCAAATAATTGTTGATGATCGCCAGTCGGGCCAAAAGCATCCATATCAACAAACAGAACACGATAAGCTCAAAATTTTGCTCCAAATAGATGTGCACAATGCCAAGTTTGCTCAATTGGTATTCAGAAGATTCTGTGAGTACATCACAAGCACCCACAACTATGTGAAAAATTACTGGCGCTAATACGCATAGGATAGTTACTTTACGACATTTTTTGTAGAAATCTGGTTTTTTATCGATTTGTATTTTGAAGTCAAGGTCCGCGATGGTCTTAAACAGGCGAATGTTGGTGTCACTAAGCAAAAACGACGTTCTCAGAGTGGACGACACGTATTGTGTTATGATCACAATGGAAGGTACTTCATCCATCACATCTATTATTTTACCAGGACCGTTGATAGCATTAGGTAAACGAAGAACTACAAGGAATAACCCCACAAAGATAGAAGTAATTACTAAACTCAGGATTTTCAATTTGGTGTTTGTCGGTACTATCCCATCTTCTGTTACCCTATATCGGAATATTCCAAAGCAGTTCTCGATGAAGAAAGCCGGTAGGATTGCGTGTATCACATCATTAATAATTTTATGTTTTCTCGCAGCAATTTCTTGGGTTTTATCAATGGTTTTAGCCGATTCCTGTTTGTTATCCATTAGTAATAATAAATTAGTGACGCTGTGAAAAGGTCTTCGAGCAATTGTTAGTTGGAAACTGTATCACTCGGAATAGCTATCGACGTACACACATAGGTAGTTACATTACGTTAGTAATCAACTAAGTGGGAAGACTTTACTATGAATTAATCTATTAAGATAATTCGAAAAAGCAATTTCCTACATATATGATTAATTCTGAACAACATTCTAGAATCTCTCATCATGATGGAATTGATTAGAAAAGGTAAAAAGTATACTTATGTAATAGTATAATTAGTAAGTGCCCATTTTAATGGTAATGATTTTATCATTGTCTGTATTTGTTTGTAGCTAATTATTAAATTAAAAATATTTGAAATGTTCTTTTAAGTACCTAAGTATAAACATGACCAAAATAATCCTACGTGAAAGTTTAGATGTAGGATGTTTGTTACTCAATCACGCCAAAGCAGCTGAACGGATTTGGCTGAAATTTGGGACAAAGATATTTTGTAGCCTGGAGAGGGACATAGGCTTCTTTTTATCCCGGAAAAATATCACATTCCCGCGGGCTAACGTCGTGTAGTTCACGCGGGCGAAGCCGCAGGCGGAATACTACTTTTCATCCCATCTATTCGAAAAACGTTGATTGATTCGCCAATGAGACCAAGAGACTTTTACGGGGCGCAGTACAGTATCGCCTGTGGTATCGCGCCGCATGCTCAGCGTTGTTCATTTCGGCCGTTATTTCCGATCAGGGGGCCGATTCTCAGGCAATCGAGAAAAGTTCACATTTATAGCTCGAAATTCAAATATAACACAGTTTTTGTATTGTCAGAATTTCACAATCGAAAAAGTTCGATCGAAAACCAGTCGAACGCTACGAGTGGTAAAAACCAATAGATGTTCGTATACGAACTTAGCTGTCAAAATGAATTTGTTGACATGTGAGACAGCTTAGTTTGTTTGAAACGTTCTAACTTTTCAATAGAAACCACAAACAAAATGTTCGACATACGAATTACCACACTGAAAAAGTTCGAATGCCTGAGAATCGGGCCCCAGCTATGGAATTGCGTAAAGTCAATCGTATTCATTTGACAGTTCATATCGTATCATAATAAATGTCATTCCATACAAATTGCAGCCGATTTAATACGATATGAACTGTCAAATTAATACGATTACCTTACGCAATTGCCCCCCAGTTCAGAGACGCATTCAGGCGGCTGTATAAAAATGGAGTGGAGTGATGAAACGCTGAGCCTATCTTAAGGGATCCAAAATTTTGTAATAAATGCATTATGTAGGTAATTGTTAGCACACATGTGTCGTACATAGTCATACGTCGTCGGTACCTAATTAAACGTTTGAAAATGATTTCGGCCATCAAGGCAAAATATCGAAGCCGCTAATGAGCTTTTATCGCGATAACTTTTTAGTGTCACAACGTACGAAGCTTCGTCACGGATACACGCAGGTGCGGCCGAAGCATAATAAAGCTATGACTCTATCATTTAAAAATTACACAAATGCTTCAAATATAAATATTAACTTTTAGTTAATACTATTTTTATAAATACTTTCATTAGTTTTACCTAGAAGCGCCTCTTATTTCTTTTTCTCATAGACGGGGATTAAAGTAGAGTGTATCATTTGGCCGCAAAATGTTCACCTCGGGCGACGTACCTACTACCTATAGGGTAAGTCCGGATAGTTGGCCATAATTATTTCTAGGTTCTGCCATAAATAAAATATTAACATTTCTATGTTCATTTTTTCTTATTAAAACACTTTAATCATTAAACTACAGAATAATTAACAAATTTTAAAGATTTTTCAATGGGATCAACCTTAAAATCGGTTTCTTTGTAAAATCACGATTGGCCATCTCTCCCCTAGTGCCCGGGTGAGACGACCATAGGAATAAAGAAGAGAGAACCCAGTACTTGATGGTACGATATGTTTTGGGTTTATGGTTTAATTGTTGATCATTTTTGCTTAGTTTTCGTCTCAAGCCAGTAATCCGTATTTTTTATTTTATTAAGATTTTTTTTATATTTTCTGTTGGTTATTTGGTGTACCTACCTTCAAGGCAAACTGCAGATTCTTGAATAAAACATAGTCTGGTACTTCTGCTGGATTAAATGGATAAACTTTCGTAGCTTTGAAATTGAATTTGATATTGAAATTTCTGATAAGGCTGCCATTATGGCATCGTACACTGAATGCATATGACCATCTCTCCTAATATTTTGGAGGAGATGGCCACACATAATATAAACATTTTGCCATGATACCAGGTGCGCAGTTTTGAAGTTTCAACAAAGCTCTACTCTACTCATAAACCAATAACAAAAGTAAAAAATATCTGTTTGAATTACGAAATAATTTGTTCATATGTTGAAACCTCCACACACAATATTATTTTTTCATTAGTCTGAAACAATTATAACATAAATAAAATAAAATTCGTTAAAAAAAATATATTCTCAATTCTCAATTCTCAATTCTCATATAGGGGCGTTAGCCACTTTTGGTTTTATTTTCACAAAATTTTTTGAACCTTCACCTGTACTTGTACACAATACCTACCAACCAAGCTAACTAAGTAGTAAGAGGTGCCGTCCAGTGAATAGTTTTAGAAATAATTCGATTGGCCTTCTTTACTTATGGCCATCTACCCCGGAATTACCCTATTGAATCCCTCGCTGCGTTCAGGATTCTACTTTAGAATCCTTCACTGCGCTCTGGATTCAAAATAGCGCAATCGCCGTAAAAATATTATTTTGCTCCCTTGTAATACAATCTACTTACTATTTCTTACTATCGATCGAACAGTTTATGCTTGATAAATCAGTTTTCCTTTTTTGCATTCACAGTGCTACTTTTTTGTTATTAAAAATGAAGTACATAATTTAGAAAATAACTCGTTTCATCCAATCCATTATAGGAATATAATAAACCGACCCACTAAAAATTACTACTTCGATCCGCTCAGTACTCTTTTATTTGCGCAAAATAACCGAAACTTTTATTCTAAGCCCTTGATAAATCGTAAATGATTTATTTCCATTGGTGGCGCTACTTACCGACTAAAATATAGGTTTGGTTGCGGAAAAATAGGTTTAGGTTAGGTTAGATTGGAGACTGTCGCTCACCTTGTATTTTTGTCGGTAAAAAAGTATTTTAGTCGATCGGTTAAATCTACTACACTCCTTTGTCTTGTTGTATTGTTTATTATTATAGCGCCATCTATTTCAAATGAACTCATCTTCGGTATTATTTAGTTTTACTATTCGCCGACAGATAGCGTAAGTAGGCATTCAACTGAGTGGTAAATAGCTTTCGTAAAGGAGAAGGGCAAAAATGTATGGAGGAGCTTGGTCTATGTTTGATGCATCAAGCGGCAGTCTTACTTACCCCCTGTACACACTAGGCGCTCGGCGAGCGTTGTGAGCTTACGGGACGGGAGAAATTATTTTGTATGAAAATCTGTAGTTCTGCTACTGCTCCCTAGAGGCGCTGTACAAATTTGCATACAAAATGTAGCGCCCAGTGTGTAATATGTACAGTACAGGGGGAGATAACTTTATTAGGAATAAATTAGTCTATACATATAAAAATCTAAATTGATTGACTGACTGATTCATTGTTGGCATAGATATAGAGCCCTAACGGCTGAAGGTAGAGACACCATTTTCAGAGGGTAGATATCTTTCGTGATGTAGATGAGCAATAAGAAAGGATTTTAGAAAATTCTCGTTATACAGGGTGCTACAGGTTGTTCAAGTTTGTATGAAAATTGTATAGGGTTGAAGATAGAGACACCATTTTTGGTGGGTAGATTCCTTTAATAATGTATATGAGCACTAAGAAAGAGTTTTGGAAAATTCCCGTTATACAGGATGCTACAGCAGGGTGTTCCAGTTTGTATGGAGATTTGTATAGGGCTGAAGTTAGAGACACCATTTTTGGATGGTAGATACCTTTCATGGTGTAGGTGAACACTAAGAAAGGGTTTTGGAAAATTCCCGTTATGCAGGGTGCTACAGGTTGTTCAAGTTTGGATGAAAATTTGTATAGGGTTGAAGATAGAAACACCATTTTTGGTGGGTAGATTCCTTTAATAATGTATATGAGCACTAAGAAAGAGTTTTGGAAAATTCCCGTTACACAGGATGCTACGGGTTGTTCCAGTTTGTATGGAGATTTGTATAGGGCTGAAGTTAGAGACACCATTTTTGGAGGGTAGATACCTCTTATGGTGTAGGTGAGCACTAAGAAAGGGTTTTGGAAAATTCCCGTTATACAGGATGCTACAGGGTGTACCAGTTTGTGTGGGGATTTGTATAGAGCAGAAGGTAGAGACACCATTTTTGGAAAGTAGATACCTTTCATGGTGTAGGTGAGCACTAAGAAAGGGTTTTGTAAAATTCCCGTTAAACAAGGTGCGACAGGGTGTTCCACTTTGTACGGGGATTTGTATAGGGCTGAAGGCAGAGACACCATTTTTGGAAAGTAGATTTGGAAAGGACACCTTCCATGGTGTAGGTGAGCACTAAGAAAGGGGTTTGGAAAATTCTCATTATACATAGTGCTACAAGGTGTTTCAGTTTGTAAAGGAATTTCCATTTAGGTTGAAGGTAGAGACACCATTTTTGGAGGGTACTTAGATAGCTTTCATTCATAGTGCATGTTAATCGATAGTAAAAACCAAGCGAACAAAGACTCTGACCCACTATGTCAGAAGATAAGTGAGCATGGAACGAAAAATAAGGTCTACCAACTGATAAATAAATACCTTGATACTTAGGTATATTGGTAATCCGTGACTTTCAAAATAAACGCACAACTATCTTAATCACGCGAACGAAGTCGCGGGCAAAAGCTAGTACTATTATATATTCTGTGCTTAGGACTAAGCATTTCTAGATACGCGCCAACTAGCGCCGCCAATCGATTTTATTGTTTTTCTTCTAAATCAAGCCCACAAGGTGGACCGACGATCTTGTTGTTGTCGCTGGATGCGGGCCAAGCAGAACCAATCTTTGTGGAGATCATTGGGGGAGGCCTAAGCCCAGCAGTGGGCGTCGTATAACTGATGATCATAATGAAGCATAGAAACTAAAGGGCGGCTTTGCTCTACCTGTATACTTCGAGTAAAAAGAAAGATATTTTTTTTGCTTGGAAATATTGAAAAGTTGTTTTTTAAATGATTTTAAACAAGTTTCCTATTGGCAACTGTCACGTCACCGGCCCAGCTGAGCGAGCCTGCGCTCGCTGTATCGACCGGCTGAGTGCTAGGCCCGGGGCAAGCTTTTGTCGATAAAGCTCTGGTTTTTGAAAGTTTTTGCAAAGCCTACTACTTACTTTTAGCTACCGTTTACATAGTCAGGGACAAATTCGGTGAACCAACTCTTATACTAGCTACTCGTGTAGCTGGCGGCTCAGCGTTTACTTGCAGTCCCTATATCCGTAATTGCTTATGCATTGTACTACCCTAGTTTAATACATCATAACCAAATTAATAATAAAAGGGTGTGCGCGTGAAGGCGAGGCGGCACCAGTCACACAAAAAGAAGTAAGAAGTGGATCACCGAATTTGTCCCCGACTTTACGTTGAGTTAGTACAAATCTATAAGGGTGAAGTTATTTTGGTGTTTACGATGACAAACGACACGGAAAATACATTACACCATGTAGTATCTTTTATTCAAACTTTATACGTAACAAAGCTAAGTAAAAACCCACTAGCCCTGCAACTGCAAGTGACTTTCAGGCGAGATTCGAACCCGCACTCCCGCCCGGGAATCCAACCCGATGCTCTCGATTACTTGCAGGGCTGGTTTTTTTATTACCACATTTTTCCTTAACTTACTGAAAAGCATTCTGAATGCATAAAAATAATTTAAAATCTTCATACGTTACAATTAAAAACCGACTACCTACGGAGTCAATCACTCTTGAAATGAACGAATTTCTAGCCAAAGTGGTGCTGATACTTTATCATAACCCGTATTTAGTAAAAGCTCATCAAGCAGTTATTTTTATTTATTTTATTTTATTTTATTTATTTACTTACACAAAATAAATAAATAAATAAGTCGTAGTCTAGCAAGATGTACCTAATGCAGGTGATACGTATTCGTAAATTGTATCGAAGCAAAATCACTATAGTCGATGAGCTCTACAACCCTAAGCGCTAGGGGTTGTTTAAACGGAACCGTAGCAGCCGCGCGGCAGTGGACGCGCGACAGAGCGCGGGCTGCTACGCGGCCGCACGCCGCACCGCTCGGTCGCTACGACCGACCGGCTACGACCGACCGACCGACCGACGACCGACCGGCTCCACCACCTTGGCGCAACGACCATGGGCCAAACTGCAGGCGCCGAATGCACTCCAGAAGGCGACGAGGAACCCCATATTAGAGTCAACCCTACAGAACGATCGTTGGTGAGTCTTCAGTTTCCGTCATTCATTACGTAAAACTGGGCTTTTAGACTTGTAAAAAATAATAAAAAAATATAGGTAAGTACTGTTCTTTCTGGTTTGGTATGTAACGATATGCATAATTGTGGTGGAGACTATTGATCTCTCTTACAGACAAATTATACTACCCTTGGTTGGTTTAATAGGACATGTGAGGCCTCTGATGTTGCAACTGTTCTGAAGTAATTCGAGCGACCTATAAAATATCCTTGTATAATTTATTGAATGTGGCACCATCTTATCTTAAAGTGTTTTAAGATATAGGCTTCGATCAACAATAACACCTAGTTCTTAGGTTAAAAGGGGTAGGTTGCTTGTAGAAAACAAAAGATTTTTCTTGTGCAGAACATCGAGTTCTAATGTAGGTACTAATGGTGCAGAAACCGAAAGTGTGAATACATTTTCCCAACATTTTTAGTTTGTTTCGTGGTTACATAGAAATTTCACATTTCGCATTTATTTTATTTCTTTCGATGAAGATTAATTAAAAAACTTTGAAATGAATTATGGTATAGTACAGACAGACAGTTTAAACGATTTGGAAAAAAAATATTGTGTGGTCGGCGCTCGGATCGGATCTCTACTCGTACTCACTCTAGTAGAGCACTCTACAGCTCACCGGAATAAAAATAAATACTCAGTTGTTCAGATAAGGTTTTTTGCTTACGTACCTAGGGTTAGAAAAACTTGAACGCTTTAAGTTGTTTTTATAAACGGCTCTTTATAAACTTGCAGCAGCAGCAGGTGCATGAAAACACTTTCTAAAAGATAGATTGACGATTTGAATTTTTCCTTTTGTTGAACCAGCATGATAGTGAATATTCGTTCGGCAGTGAATATTGCTGAAACCAATTTAAAATTTCCTTTTCCGAAAACATTTTGAAGTCAATTCATTAGGGTTTAATTTTTAAATGTCATCTCTAGGCTACTGAAGTGCAGCAGGTGCATGAAAACACTTGCTTAAAAGGATTGACGTTTAATTTTCCCTTTTGTTTGGCATTATAGACAATAGTTGGCTTAAATAAATTGATCATACCTACTTAAAAAATATCCCTTAAATCAACCAGAGCGAACGCGCACTTGTGATTTTTAATCGGGCGATAGTTTGATCGTTCTCGGATTCAGTATAGAGTTATATGGCAGTGCGCGCACTGACGATTAAACTATCGAACGACCAAACTATCGAAAATGACTGGCCGATAGTTGTACGATCAAACTATCGCACAACTATCGTAACGTGTATGAATTAAGGACTATGTGAGCGCGCGCACTGTATTCAACTAAACTATCGCCCAACTATCGGTAGACTGCGCATTCAAAATTCAAAAAAAAAAATAATTCAACATTCAATATCGTTTATTCAATTTAGGTTTGTTTAACAACATTTATGAACGTCAATGAAGCAACGCCATCGGTTCGCAAATCCTACGGCAGGAGACCTTGTAGCGAGAAGAACCGGCAAGAAACTCGCCAAGGGCCATTTTTTTCTCCCTGTTTTAACTTATACAGAGTCGTCAAATTTGAAAAATGACCTTCACATTATAGTAAGGTTACTTTCCATCACAATACAGAATACCGCTTAAATTAAGTACAATTTTGCTTATTACCTAAAACAGTAAACAATTTTCAACTAAACAAGGAATCAAATAGTTTAATGGACACACTAATCTTTATCTTATTCACATTATATTATAGGATCGAACTATCGAAAATGACTGGCCAATAGTTGTACAACTATCGGACAACTATCAAACAACAGCTATCGGCCTGTGCATGAAGGACTATGTGAGCGCGCGCCCGGATTCAACTAAACTATCGACCAACTATCGGTTGACAAAAAATCACAAGTGCGCGATGGCTCTAAATGTCATCTTTAGTCCGTGAGCAAGACTACACGAGTCTGCTATTAATTTTTAAAAAGGATATCTTCCGAAGGGCAGCATTGAGTTCCGAAACCTGCCTCCCAACTCACAAACCGTCAGAATCGTTACCAGCAGCGGAATTTATGCATTGTCACTGTCACTCACTTCAGAATACCTAGCTAGACAAAGACAAAGAACAGAATTCGAATCCGACTCCGTTTCCGACGGTTTGTGAATCAGGGGGCTGAACTACGGTATGTCCAATGCCCAGTCATTTGAACCACAGATGGTGTATGAAACTAAGTAACAGTGAAAAAATACAATATAATATAATATAACCTACAATCCTGGCTACGCCCTTGATCTATTGGGTACATCTAGTTACAGGAAATAACTGCGAGTTTCACACAGTCAGACAATACAATCTTATTATCTACTAGCGGATCCTCGCGGTTTTACCCGCGTGGTAAAATCCCGTGGGAATATCTGGATAAAATGTAGCCTATGTTAATCAGGGATACTGTAGCATTCTAAAAGTGAAAGAATTTTTGAAATAGATCCAGTAGTTTTTGAGATTATTAGTTACATAAGTACCTGAATACATACAAATACAAATCTCTTCTATATAAAATAATTAGTATAGATTAAGTAAGATTAACGGGTTCTTTCACAGGTGAGCACATTTTTCCGAAAAAATATAAAACAATAATTACTTACATTCTTTTTTTTTTTTTTTTTTTTTTGTGGCAATTGAGATTTACTATTTTGCCAATGACAAATTAAAAGGTAGGGAAACATGGATGATAATAATAATAGTGAATAACGGGGGAAAAAAGGATCAGAGGAGTTGGATCAGGTTTGGAATTAAGTATAAGGAAATAAATGGTGGGTGGTAGGTAATATATAATATGGATACAATAAGTATACAATATCACATATTAAATTTTAATATTATTATGCTTAATATAAGATGATAATGCACTGTAATATTTACAAGGATACATCAATAGGCAGGACATACGGGTAGGAAACGAAACATTAAGTGCTAACAGGGAGTTAAAAAAAACGGAGTGGTCATAACGAGGACAAGAAAAGAATATATGGTCGAGGTCTCCAACATCAGTTCCACAATCACACAGGTCGCTGGTCACGATATGCAACCTAGCCAGATGCGCGGGGGTGCACACATGGCCAAGACGCATACGCGTGATCATGCTGACATAGGTTTTGTCACATTCTAATTTGTTATACCAGGGTTTTATGGGAATACTAGGTTGTAAACTAAAATATACTTTGCCTTTAACAACAGAAGTTTTATCAACGAGTTGTCTCCAGGAATCTGCTAAATGAGTTTTAGGTAACGAAGTCAAATCATGGCAGTAGTTGAGGTAGGGATGTAGGTCACCACATTCTACCGCTTCTTTAGCCAATTGGTCTGCTCTTTCATTCCCACTAATGCCTTGATGACTTGGAATCCAAGCCAAAGTAACTGCATAATTTAAATATTTACATTTACAAAGCTGTTCCCTCATATCACAAATAATTGGATAACAGGGTTTCATTTTGAAAGGGAATTTTTCTATAGCCTGTAATGCACTTTTTGAATCAGTAAATATAACTGTGTTCTTAAGTTTCATTAAAATAATGTACTCTAAGGCTTTGAATATACCTAAACATTCTCCAGTAAATACCGAAGCTTCAGGAGGTAATTTAATTTTTTGAACTATATTGAGCTGGGCATGGAATACACCTACTCCTACTTTTTCAGAGGGTGACGATTTTGAAGCATCTGTGAAGATAAAGTTTGCATTTCTGAAATGTTCATGGGAATTATGGTTGAAAAGAGTATTTGCTTCTATATCGTCTCTATTAATACCAATATTATAACAAATGTTAGGTTCCAAGAACAGAGACTCTAAACTACTTTTAAATAGCGGTAAGACGTGAGACCGATAAATGGGTGCTTCTAAGGCTAGGAGTTTTTTATAACTAATAGAAAGACATATTGGGGGTTTGAGTCTCCAGTAACTGAGGGAGTTTAAGTATTCTTCTAAGATTTGTAGTTTTGGGAACAGGGGATGATTTGAAAACTGATAAGATTTAAATACAAATTTATCACTAAGTAATTGTCTCCTTAAACTAAGAGGAGGTTCGACACATTCCACCTGCATGGCATTAATAGGCGAAGATTTCATAGCACCTAGGATCAGTCTCATTGCTTTGTGTTGGATGGCATCTAGTTTTTGAAAAGCGGCTTTGTTGCCGCCTTGGAGCAAAAACGTTCCGTATTCAAGAATGCTCCTTATTAGCGCGTTATAAATCAGTTTAAGCGAAGTTGGATGGGCACCCCACCACACACCTGACAAACACCTCATCATATTCAAAGCTTTTTCACATTTAGAAACAACATATTCGCAATGTTGGATGCCAGTAAGCTTTGAATCCAACATAACCCCAAGAAACTTAACATGATCTTTTATTTCAATTGGAGTTCCGTCGTATAAAACATTGACGTCCGGTGCAATTCGTTTCCTTGTAAACAAAACTACACTACTTTTTCCAACCGACAACTCTAATCCATTTTTGTCCAACCATTGCTTAAGCAAACTCAAAGAAAAGTTCAAAACTCTACAAGCATCTACGGGTGATTGACAAACATAGTAAAGGAGTAGATCGTCGGCGTACTGAAGAATGTGAATATTATTTAATGAACGTTCTAAGTCACTGGCATATATGTTATATAACAAAGGACTTAAAACTGAGCCTTGTGGCAGACCCTTACCAAGTACTCTAGTTAGCCTAGTGCCATCAGGGAGATCTAAGTGGATATGTCTTTCTGAAAGCATAAAATATATAAATTTTGTGAGGTTTTCGGGAACTTTGAGGTCTTTTAATTTTCCTATTAACTTATTAACATTGACATTATCATAAGCGGAATGAATATCCAAAAATGCTGCTAAAACTACTTTATGTTTAGAAAAAGCTAATTGTATGTCAGAAGTTAAAATACTAATACTGTCTATGGTACTCTTTCCTTTCCGGAAACCAAACTGACTATTGGATAATAATTGATTACTTTCAATGTACCATTCCAATCTATTTTTTACCAAGTGCTCCGCCAGTTTGCTCAATATCGCACTTAATGCTATTGGTCGGAACGACCCCGGCTCACACGAAGGTTTTCCTGGTTTCAATATCGGAACAACAATTTGTGTCCGCCAGGAAAGTGGATAACCAGCAGCTTGCTATGCGGTTAGTCGCATTACGTCAGCTAAAGTAACCGCGCGGCTCCAAGTTTTATATTAGTTATTATACTAGGCAGCAGTAAACAAATTACGTTTGCTTTATCTTTTATATTTACGGCGAAAAAAACGATATCGTCAAAGAACATTTTGGGTTGATCCTATTCTTCAAGTGCGATATTTAGAGGGAACATATTACCTTCTCTTCGATAAACTGTGTGCGCGAAGTAAAATGTTTTATAATTTTTTTCGAATGAGCCAGGACACTTTCGAGGACATTTTATTTATTTGGTGGATCAACAGTTTGTGATCAACATCTTGGATTTTTAATATTTTTAGCATTGCGTTGCTGTTTTCTTGTCAAAATAGTACTAGAAACTGAGTTTCATCGAAATCGGCCTGCTAACAAAAAAATTGTCTGCCATCTTGAATTTTTTTTATACTTTTAATATTGCGTTGCTGTTTTCTGGTCAAAATAGAACCACAAACTGAGTTTCATTGAAATCGGCCTGCAAACAAAAAAGTCGGCCGCCATCTTGTATTTTTTTATACTTTTAACATTGTGTTGTTGTTTTCTTGTCAAAATTGTACTAAAAACCAAGTTTCATCAAAATCCGCTCACAAACAAAATAGTTGGCCGCCATCTTGGATTTTGGAAATTTGCCTTTTTTTTAATAAGCGATATGAAGATTTGCACTCACTCACACTACATGTCGTATGCAACATAATATTAATTTAAAAATAAATTATAACGATAAAGTCGTGATAGCCCTGGAAGACTTGTCCCGAGTTACTATGAACGGCGTTGTATGTAACTCGGGACAACCACTCCCCCGTCTCACCCCGCAAGCCCCGCACGATTGACCTGTCTAGACGTCTCCGTCGGCCTACTGTATGAAAAGTTGCTTATTCTGTGCTATAGGTATAAAATAAAACACTATCACGGATTTTTTCACGCAATTTATTTAACAACTTGGTTGTTGTTAAATAAATTGCGTGAAAAAATCCGTGAAAGTGTTTTATTTATATGGACAGTTCACGCAGAAATCTAAGATGTGTTTATACTATAGGTACTATTTACCAAGATAATAGGTAGGTACACGAAAATTGCCTGCATGATGCACTAAAAAGAATGACAAAAAATATTTTTATAAAAAATAAAAGTGCCTTCAAAAAAATGCCGCCAAAAAGTCAGAAATAATACCTCTAACTCTAATACTGTATTCACAACAAATAACTTAAGTAGGTAAGTACTTTGAAGTGCCCGACGTCTTGAAAGTACTTACTTACGTTATTTGGTGTTAATTCAGTATAGAGGTATTACTTATTTGTTACTTTTTGGTGGCATTTTTTTAAAGGTGCTTTTTTATATTGGTAAGTAATATTATGTGCATGTAAAAATAATGTGCCTTATTGGTGTGGATCTATAATTGGTTTACTGTAGCTATTAATAGTTTCATAATTGGTATTTTAACTGTTGATCCACCAAATAAATAAAATGTCCTCGAAAGTGTCCTGGCTCATTCGAAAAAAATTATAAAACATTTTACTTCGCGCACACAGTTTATCGAAGAGAAGGTAATATGTTCCCTCTAAATATCGCACTTGAAGAATAGGATCAACCCAAAATGTTCTTTGACGATATCGTTTTTTTCGCCGTAAATATAAAAGATAAAGCAAACGTAATTTGTTTACTGCTGCCTAGTATAATAACTAATATAAAACTTGGAGCCGCGCGGTTACTTTAGCTGACGTAATGCGACTAACCGCATAGCAAGCTGCTGGTTATCGTTTCACACACCGATATCGTTCCGATATCGTGACGACATCCGATCCGACGTGCCGATATCGGCGGACGATATCGGGACGATATCGGTGTAATATCGTGTCGTTACCGTTATCGTCCAATGTGAAAACGCCCATTGTGTCTCTCACAGGGCATAAACTATGGAGTTCTTTAAGAAATGTCGATGTTTTTTTCGACTTTTTCGAAACCTCGAAACGGAGCTGACATGAGCCAAACTAGCGCGCCACCAATCCATTTTATTTTATTTCTTCTAAATTTGAACCAAAACTCGCCACTTTTAACAAAATTCCGTTTTAAAACTGAGAGTAAGTAGGTAGGTATTCAAATAAATATTAGACCATAATCAAATGATATTGCCAGTTTCTTTTTTTAGAAATTGGGCATATTTAGAAAAAATAATACTTCCATCTTTTTAATATAAGTACTATATCTTTGACTTCCATGGAAAAAATAAAATAAAATCCATTGGCTCATGCCAGCCAAAACGTGCAAAACAAGCGATGTTGTTTAGGATTTTATAGTTATCTACTTAACTCCTGCGACGTTGTTGGTGTTTTACAAATAATCCTGTATAGGATAGGACCGTACATATACAAGATATTGACAAAATACTGAGTTAACTATTAAATTATTTAAACTACTAACGACCCAATTATTACATATTAAATCCATTCGAGTTTAACAATTTTCGCGCCATATTCTTGACGCGCGCTTCGTTCGTTCGTTTTGTTTTGACAGTTGTCGGCTTGGCAGTGTGAGAAGCGGTTGTTTTCAATCCTTCGCTTCGCGCCCTTCGCGTTTGCTTGCTCTTGCTCTGTGAAACAAAACGTCACAGCTTTGACTTCTGTCAAATTTCGGAAAAATATTACAAATTTGTGTTTTTTTCATTTAATTTTTATTTATTAGCTAAATTGAATAGGCCAATAGTGTAAATAGATAAACATTTAAATAACGAAAACATTTTTCACTATGGGGTTGTGTAATTGCTAAAAGTGCTGTCAAATTAACTTTGTTTTTCTTAGCAAAATTGGAGCAAGGTGTGTCGGATGATCTGATTCTCTTCTCTGTAAAATTAACACATGAACTTGCGGTGATTACTAAACGTTCGGGCATTGCCAGTTGCTCGTCGTAAGGTGCAAGGTGACCAGACAATCTATTTTCTCCTGTGTTGTTGGGGCGATTTTTAATAGTGGAAGATGTCCAAAGTGTCTCTCAACAATGTGCCTTCAAATCCCAGAATCAATCGTCTGCGAACATTTTCAAGGGTAAGTATGTTTTATATCAAAACCAATGTGAGGTTATGTTTTCTGAGTAAGTAAATAATTGTTATTGCTTGATTGTCAACTATAAAGATAACAACAATAACAAGAGGTTTCCCTATGTTTATTTATTAACGTCCATGCTGCGCACATAAAAAAGTATGTGGTACTGTGAAATTTATAATTTGTTAATATTATTTAAAAAATTTATCATATCTAAACTACTGGGTCTTTTTAGCAGCTGAGATGCTAACCATATTTATACTCCAGCCATATTTTTGGGTACCAATCATGAAAGAAACTGTTGATATTATTTTGCATTTGAATAACTTCCTCTTTGTGCCATTCATTTGTGTTTTAATTAAATGACATTACTTATCACTTTCTGTTGTATGAAGAACCGAGTCTGATCTCATGATTAGGTGAATATTAGTTGAATGTATAAAACCTGGTGATTAAAGTAAGTTTTTTAAAATAAACCTTTCAAAATATCACAAATATACCTATTGGAATTGTAAAGAAATGAAAAAATTTAAATGAAAAAAAAAATGAAACGAATATCAACAGCAAAATCTATTTTTAAAGTTTATCCAGTATCTCATTGTAGTTGATGAGGAAGAATGTAATCCCTTTTTAAGTTAGATTTATCCAGTTTGATCCAGCTGCACGGGAGATGGGTACAATAAAAAATAATGGTTTTAATGCAGATTCGATGATCACAAGTCAGTGAAAAGATATTATACCTTACCCATAAGCTTGGCATATGCACACATTTATGCATGACTCCAATTGATTTCTGGGAATTGCAACCATATTGGTTGAAAAGATAATAGACTCATATTTTCAAGGATGACTGTGCTGTATTTTGTGAATAAATCATATTTTATACAATTTTTATAAAATTTATAGAATAGAATAACTAAATTTTGCTAAAGAAAATCTAATTTGAACATCACCAACTTGTTGATTAGCAGTCGATACCTATATTAATTACTTTTATTGAGATGGGCAATAGATAGTTTTGAATAAGTCAATTATCAAAAACAAAGACTTGGTGATGCTTAAAAATTCTGTTTTCAAGAACTACTAGCTGATGTTGAACTATAAAAAATCTGTAATTACAGCTAAACAATGACTTCATTAGTAATTAGTACACACTTATCATCATGGCATTTCACATGCACTTTGTTTATTAAAATAAAGTATTTGTCAACTATTGTACGCAATAATTTATTGCATACCACAGTGTACAAGATATTTTATTATCTCCATCACATAAAAAAAGTCTTTTAGTTTTTTATTTTAATACTTGATAATTTTCACTACTTGTTGAAAGTTGGGTTTCAATAAATCAACAATAAAAAAGTGAAAATAATGTCTAAATAGCATATTAATTAAATTTTAAAGTGGTTACAAAAGAAGTGAATCATATGATCACAAACAGTAGTAGTATTTCATGAATAGTTTCGCAACACAATCATCTCGAGTGAGATATTATGTGTGCTGGTAATTGGCAGAGCTGTTAACAATTTTATCAACGGACACAGCGGGTATACACACAATTTAGTTGTGTACATGATAGTGATTAGGCTTCAATCTTCATTTTGATAAATGCTCACATATTGCTTATATTGTATAGTGTAGTACATAATAATATAATACTCTCAGGAAGAAGCATTTCTAGAAATGCATTAATATGCAGAACTATTTAAAAAAAAAAATTGTGAATACACCGGTTAGTCTCAAGGTTAATACAATATTTTCTTTTTATACTTCGATGACTTTTAAAATGCACTTGTATCACAAAAACTGATATTGACTGTGAATAATAGTAGTTTTAGTTGAAATGACAAAAATTGGGGAGGTAATACTATTATTATCTACATACATATTCTATGTATACATCTTATCTGTAAAAATAACAGGTTCACAGTCAGGGTTGAAAAAATTTATGATTTTTTTATTTTAATAAAAAAAATCTTGAGTTTTTTATGAATCATTTGATCCCACCAAAAACATCCTGTAATACTTGTGTCCACCAACATGTAAGAATTTTCAACGTCCAAGTCACATAAAACCTAACTATATCAATTGCAGTAAGGAACATTAGAGTGGGCTTTACTGAGAGATTTCATCACTTTTTATAAAGAAATAAGCAGCTCCAGCGAGAGTTGGCCAGATTTTTCACAGGATGTTTTTGTTGGGATTTCATATCTTTTTGCAGAAAGTTTCAGCTTTTTAAACATCAATAGAAAGAGCTCATCACACTGAATAAATTTTGTTAAGGCGACATTTTCATATCTCTCATAGTTTAAGGGAGCTCTCAGGGTACTTGATCAGACACTCCAGACCTTAATTTTTTGTATCTCAAGAGAAACGTCCAACCATGCTGAATATATTTTATGAAGACAAGATGCCAATAACTTGAGTAGTTTGGCTGGTCTTTTAAGATTTCTCCTCAGGGTCATCAGGTACTCAGGATCTTCCATGATCGTAGTTTTGATAGTTTTTCCTTTAAGTGGGCATTAAACCCTACCCCTGTACCAAATTTCAGGTCTCTAGGTTTCTTGGAAGTGCTAGTTCTATTTTGATTATGGTTGACACTCATTCCATGACAAACGCTACTCAACACTTTTATTTTTATTATTAGTTGGAGAATAGTTATATACTTAATTTATTAATAAACATTATAGATTTTCAGAAAATGATAAAATTAATTCAAAAAACTTTATTCTTCATTTTTTTTTTCAAATGTTTGCATGATCGGCAATCACCCTCATGTCTACAATTTTTAATTCAAGTGGCAACATTATTAAAAAGAAGAAATTGCGGTTCCTGACAACTGTCAAAACGGCGCAATTTTGAAGTTAAGATTCTAATCTTCATTTCAGCACAGAATTTTCACAAAAATTTTATTGTTAAAAGTGTTTGGTGAAGCAATTATTGCGTGTCATTTCATAGTAACGCCCGTAACAAAAAACAGGTAAAAGTTAACTTTATATGCATACCATTCAACTTGTTGTAAGCTTATTGCTATGGGAAAAGGGAAATATGGTTTCTCGCCTAAATA
Organism: Crambus lathoniellus; assembly: GCA_949710035.1. Taxonomy (NCBI): domain Eukaryota; kingdom Metazoa; phylum Arthropoda; class Insecta; order Lepidoptera; family Crambidae; genus Crambus; species Crambus lathoniellus. The sequence continues at coordinate 8,707,984 of OX453310.1, read as the reverse complement.
TCAAGCAGTTTTTGTTCAAAATAAGTATTTAATGTGTTTTTTACTTAGGTGTTCTTTTGTAATGCCCGTAACGTTACGGGCATTACACTTTGATGTTCATGGAATTGTGACTGTTTTACTGTGCATTTTAATTTTATTGTTTTTTTGCTATATTTATTTCTTTATTATTATATTGCTTGCTTGGTTTAGTTGGGTTGGCATGCAGCCTGAAAATTTTTTTCAGGTATAAAGATGCCCGCTTCTGGTAAGGAAAGAATTTATAAATTTCGAGAAAAGTTAAAAGAAGACAAAGAGAAATATGAAGAATATTTGCGTAAAGAAAGGGAAAGACACAAAATAAAGCGAGAAAAGCAAAAAGCTAAACACAATAATGATAAAAAGCTTCGTGATACCCATTGTGTTTTGAAAAATGACATAATTTGAGATTTTTTGTGTTAATTTCATATAATACTAGTTCGTAGTTATTTTAAAATATTTAAGATTTTTTAAATAGTTTTGTAGCTTAAATAAAACTCATTAATAGTACATGGAAATCGTACCAAAAAAAGGGTGTTGCCTTGCATTAAATGAGGTAGTTCTGATTTTTTTATATGTTAGTAGTGATGAGATGGTAATGACAAATCCAAGTTTTCCACCTCGAAAGCCCTTTGGATCATTGTTAAATACTTAAAAATCCATAAAATGTTCGGATTTTTTTCAGTTTTTGTAAATTTTTACCACCAAGGACCTGAGTTACGGCAAAAGTTACTATGCACTCTTTAAAGTAGACTAAATTTGCAATAAAAAGAGAATAGTTTGGTTTTTGTAAGTTAAATAGTTTTTAAGATACGGCTATTTAGCATTTTGCAAAGTTTCAAAAAAAGGAAGTATTACAGTTTTTTTAGTTTTCATCAACTTTGACCCCTTAGTAGTGGGTTTGTGGCAAAAGTTTATTATTAGTTATTAAAGTCCATTAAATTTCCGACAAAATGAGATTAATTATGTCAATTTACACCTGATAGTTCCTGAGACACAGCTGTTCAAAGTTATAGAGGTAGGTAAGTAAACAATTATGTAATAGAAGGTTTGTAAAAGGTAGTAAGCCTTAAAGGAAGAATCCTCTGGGAGGTGTTCCCGTTCTACCCTGTTGATGACACGCAAACCTTAATCACCTTGAAAGCATACCAAAGATGTAAGGTTGTACCAGACAGTGTGGTTGCAGGAAAGCAGGACTCAAATGTTCGGCTGTTTGTAGCTACAGCATTGGCCAATCATGCGAGTACATACCAGACCTGATGTGTGATGACATTCATGAACCATTGATTGATAACCCACCATCAAAGGACGACTTTGACCTTCCTGAGCAGTTCGATGAAGAAATTATACCTCAGCAAGCTGCCCCCATAAGGTGTGCTGTGGATTCAGAGGACAAGCCTGGTCCATCAAAAATATACATACAATGTACATAATTGGTCCCACCACCTCCCTGATCCTCCTTCTGTTAAGGCGTACTTCATTTTGCAAGCCCTTCTATTACATAATGTTTACTTACCTCAATAACTTCGAACAGCTAGTGTCTCAGAAACTATCAAGTGTAAGTTGACATTACTAATTGGTCTCATTTTGTTGGAAATTTAATGGACTATAATGACTAATAATTTAACTTTTGCCATAAACCCACTTCTATGGGTCAAAATGTCTAAAACTGAAAAAACTGCAATACTTCCTTTTTTTGAAATATTGCAAAGTTTAAATAGCCGTATCTTAAAAACTATTTGATTTACAAAAACCCAATTATTCTCCTGTTATTGCAAATTTTGTCTACTTTAAAGCGTGCATAGTAACTTTTGCCGTAACGCAGGTCCTTGGTGGTAAAAATTGACAAAAATCTGAAAACTTATTGGATTTTCAAATATTTAACAATGATCCGAAGGGATTTCGAGGTGGAAAACTTGGATTTGTCATTACCATCTCATCACTACTAACATACAAAAAAATCAGAACTACCTCATTTAACGCAAGGCAAAATGTACGATTTCCATGGACTATAATAGTAAAGCAAGTTTATTTAAATTCGTACGCGTAACGCCCGTAACAAACTTCTGTAATGCCCGTAACGACATCTTGATTTAAATAAATATGCTTATATAATGAGAGGATCCACGTAAATGTATAATTCTAGTAGTAAATTTATCACACTAATAGCAAAAAAAATAAAAATGCACAGTTTCTTATCAAAATTCGCAGAATTATTATGTTTTGTCTTGCTTGTCAAAAGTGTTAGGCAAAATTAAGTAATGCCCGTAACGGGTACTTTTTTCGTTATTTTGCGTTATATTTAACAATATTCTGGAATATTTAATATCGATATAAAAGTGTAATAAAAATGGATGATGTTTATGAGTTATTTAGGTATTTTGAAATAGACATTTAACAGTAAATTGGTGATAAAAGCGTACAAATGGTAATGCCCGTAACATGGAATGAGTGTTGAGTGAGTCTGTCTAAATAGCAAAACTTTCCTTTTGTATAACTTTAGAAATAAATCAGCTACAAACTTAAAATATTTGGGTCCTGGTGTATGCACACATTCTAATCAGTTGCATTATTCTCGTATAAGCTGCTCCTCGGCTTTACCTGCGTGGTACCCATTCTCGGGGTATATTGGGATAAAATATAGCCTATGTCTTTCGAGAATAATGTACCTTTCTTCCAGTGAAAGAATTTTTTAAGTCGGTTCAGTTGATTTTGAACAACAAAAAAACAAATATTGGTCCTAGACTAAACGAAATTGGCCGACCGATATGACTTAAAAATCTAACTACGGATGAATACCAAATAGTCATCATCATCATCAGCCATTATAAGTCCCTACTGCAGGGGCACAGGCCTTCTTTATGGATGGATAAGAAGAATGGGCCATGACCAGCGTTGCCAGATAATATTTCGGGCCAAGCGGCATTCATAAACCTTTTGAGTAAAAAAGCGGGATTCTTTCGTCGAAAGCGGGACATAATAAAAAAACGTAAATAATCTGTAGTTTTTTACTACTTATGCTTTTATCTGAGTTTCAAACTAAAAGTTTACAATGACGTTATAATAGATAGCCATAGAAAACGTATTTTAATGATTATATTTCTCTAAAGATTTAACTTCTTTTAAAGTTTCATTTTTTTCATTAATATAACGTAACTGTACCAATAGCTGACACAATTAGACATTCAATAAACTTTAAAATCTCTTATTTGAAATATAGACATATTAAAGTTAATTCAATTGTATTAACATAATAAGAAACTCATATTCTACCTCTTTTTTAGGTTAGAAATCTAAAAATAAATAATACCAGCTCGTGCAACATCATTTTTTATTCATACTTATATGTTCCTAAGCCTGACACGGCAAAAAAACTATGCATCAGTTGCTGACATTGACAGTTCTAGTACCTGACACAAAAAGGAAAACATATTAGCAATAGGAAATAATGTTATTTTACTCTTTATATACATAAGGGTTTGTCGAAAAGATATCTGATACGTTCCCCGACCACTAGTAGTTATGGTGAGGGTATGATTAAAAAATTAAGATAATTATGCCCATTACCAATAGCTGACACCTCATGCACCAGTGTCTGACACACATGTTCAGGCTTTCATTAGAATCATCTAAATGAAATCAGGAAAAGTTTTGCTACTGGTTAAATAAATTTACCCCGCTTTTTATCCTTCTTTTTGAATTGGATCAAGTTGATTGAATGTCTTAATAAATGAATTGTATCAGGTTTAGGTACACTGTCAGCTACTAGTGCAGTTACGTTACATAGTTGAAGAACTCTGTAGAGTAATCCCTGTAAAGCGGGACTAAGCCTGTCCCGCGCGGGACAGTCCATGATATGTTGAAAATCGGGACGTCTGGCAACGCTGGCCATGACCCATCAATCCCACCATGCAGGCCCAATGCGGTGGTAGCCGCGGTTAGCCACTATTTACATAAAACGTACCTGCGACCACTCGGAAATTCAATAGAAGCAGGTGCCTTTGACACTGACCGTCCTGTGCAAGGCTGTTGGGAAACCTTCGTATGGAACTGACATCCAAGGCTATTCACTCAAGCGTACAATATTTTCCAAAAGCGACTTTATTTTGATGGCATAAAGACTTAATACAATTGGTTGGTTGGTAATCTATGAATAGAATCGGATTGAATTTTTAAAGGCGCAATCGATTGGGCCTAATATCAAATGTCATTAACATCATAGGAAGGTGTGTATTTGGGACTAACACTTAAGCGATGTGTTAGTTTAGGCTGTGAAGCTTACTCGACACCAACTTTTTGTCGCCAATGAGCCTCATTGCCACTCATTGCACTAATTCCCTACTGTGGCACTACGCTCGAACGTATCCAACGCAGCAAGTTGGTATTTTGCTGAGCCGTCCCAAAGGCAACTGCAATATTTCATGCAGGATTGATACGCAGGTATAGTTATTTAGGAAAGTTATTATTGCGGTGTTAGCTAGAATTCTTATGCGAAAATGTAAAAACGCCAAAAAGTTGCAGGTGGCGGCTAGTTTATCAGAAATTCCAAATACATTCAAGAAGAAATATGATTTTATGATACTAAACTAACACAATAAATGCCGACTTATCAAGAAACGTAACTACATTATTTTATGCCATTAATATTGCTAAGGAAGGAATATAATGTAATAAAATAAATGATAGGTGGGATCATTTACTTATGTTAAATGCAAATGTTACGTAGGTACTATGCATGAATCATTATACATATTCCTATATTATATACAACATAATAGTACATAGTATGCACATTTATCCTATTGCTAGCTATTGGGTATTATGCACCTATACCGATATAAGTATACGAATGCAACTACCAACGTTAATGGTTTGTACAGATCGATTAAAAGATTACTTAAAAGCAATTTCTCCGCATTCCTATTAGAATTGAACATGTGGAAGCTACTGGTTTCTTCCACTCTTTATTAGTTTGTGACAAATGGTGATACTAAAATTTTTTCACACTGTTTCTCATAATAAAGGGAAGTCTTTAAAATAATATTTTATCAAAGTTCAAGCGGAACTTATTCGCGTTGCATTGCGATTGATTTTATTGTTTGACATCATCGTTACCTTGATCTGCAGGGATAGGGCGTTTGTGCACTACACTGAATCATTACCGATCCGGAAAAAAACGGATGCTTGTATTTTAATAATTCATCATTTATTATAGTAAGAATTTATTTATTTCGTATAGTTTAGGGTTTGAAACATTGAAACTACACGAAATAAATAAATTCTTACTATTATAATTGATTAATTATTAAAATACAAGCATCCGTTATTTTCCGGATCGGTAAAATTCAGTGTAGTGCACAAACGCCCTTAGGCCACATCCTTTTTAATTTGATGACATAACGAAGTGACGAAGTTTGGCCTCATCCTTCGTTACATGGTTATTTATTAGTGTGTAGTTTCAGAAAATTGGGACACGGTTATAAATCAAAATTATGAGTATAGTTTACATGCGCAAACTACTCCGCCCGGTTCAGTAGTTAGTAATATGATCACCTGGGATACAATATCCTACATTCACGGTTGGAATTACTTTAAACAGAAGCTCAAGGAGCGAAACCGATGATAATCTTGTCGAGATCATGTCTTTATCATAATTATCATGATTTATTATGCGTTACTTGTGCAAAAATGTGTTATCGCTTTATGTAAGAAAATTAATACCTACTTAAATTTAACGCACCTTGTTAAAATCTATGATTTTGCAACAGTTAGCTTATTGAATTTTCCGAGATAAATTCACGGCTAATGCTTGGTCGCTGATATTATAGCGATAAGGATTAAATAGAGGGATAGTAGATAACATCATTAATGTGTACTTAGCCAATATACTGTGTGTTTGTATGTTATAGAGACACGTGTGACACGACATGGCAGTCTTACCTGTTTTAATGATTTCTATTGTGTACCTCCAATATTTCCATTGCAGCATATCGGACTGTTTACTGTTATCATTGGTTTATGTTGCTTTTACGATTAATACGTCTGAAGTGTGAATCTAGCTTTGAAATATATTTAGTGAACGGATGGACATTAATATAAAAATAATACTGCTTCAGTCTTATCAATACTTGATTAAGATATGCCATTATCAAATTGTGAAGACTGCTGTTCGACTGGTGCTCTCTTATCATTACCAGTCGATTGTACTCCACAAGTAGGTGTAGCTTACGCAATTGTGTTGTGTGCTTCATAAACAGTAAAGAAAATATCGATCTCGAAATAAATATGAAGGTAAGTGAAATTGTATAATGTTAGGCGTATGAACAAAAAAGTGTATTTTGTGATTTCTTTAAATGTCCACTAACCATCAGTCATGTATTTAAAAAAAAAACATTTTCGGTTTCCGCATGATTCTGTAAATAGTATCACAAGTCTGGAATTTTCGTTTGCTTGTCATATAATTCTGTTAATGTGAACATTACGAGATTTTATTGGCGTTTAATACAAAAGGAAGTTTTCAATTTTAATTCTTCAATGAGAATGAGGAAGAGTTTAACTAAGAAACGCCGATAGGAAGAGATACTTCAGTATATATATTTTATAGTTGGCATTTCGCAGGAAGCGGTATGTGACAAGCGTGCGGCGCTTATCAATTATCCACAACAATTTTCGTCACGTGCGCAAACGATCCACAGCGCTGGACGCATGGACGTCAATTACATATTCAAATGTCGGAGACTGTCCTAAATGTTCTTATTTTGGCGCTGGAACCGTGAAAACTGATACATTATTCTTCCAAGAGACGATTTTGTTACCCCGCTATTTTGTCTGGAGTCAATTCTAGACCGAAAATTATGTTCTTTCTTGGTATTAAAGTAAAGGCCGAAAAATCTGACATTTTAATTCAGGACTCAACAAACAGCAACGCCGCCATAGGTTTCATCATAATCAGCCGAACGACGCCCATTGCTGGGCATAGGCCATAGGTTTACGCGCCAATAATTTGTGTAAGAGCTATCCTTTAGAAATACTTATGGTTTAGATACCGCCAGAAAAGTATCAACAAGAAGACTGTATTAAAAAAATATAAGTATAAGTTAAATTGTTAGCACTAGTTCTCATTGGATATCCCAAATTTACTAATTCTGCATTAGGTTAAGAGAACATCGATCTGTATGATCTGTTAAAAGTCTTTTCATGCAAAGCCCTTAGTGGCTTTGCGTGAAAAGACTTATCAGATCGTCGAAGTTACACAATCAATATTGTCATGTTTATGATTTTTACATAAATATCAGGAGAAGAAGAGGTTTGCAATTTTCCAATTGGGTGTTTGACTGTTGTTGAAATGTAGATATTTAATTATGACGTTCAGAAATATAACATTATTGAATAACAAATGTGAAAAAAGAAATTGAATATGTATTATAACAAGCTAATTATGAGCTACCTAATTGTGACTCTAGCTATCTCTTTCTAAAACGAAATTTTCTATGGCGAGCGAGAGTAAGTATGGCGCTATAGAAATGTGACGTCACGTTTCTATAGCGCTCTCCTTGTCTAATTAGAAATTTTGATGCTCTATATCGCTGAAAATATGCAAGATATTTGAAAATAAATACCTATGTTGTGTTGCTACTAATTAAATGAAAATTTTAAGTCAATAAAAAAAATTCAGTCTAATACCCAATTCAGAAAACTCCAGTCCCGCGAAATCCTTTTTTCTTTATTCCCACGCAGTGATCACGCCTTCGGTAATGCGATGTGATGAGAAATACACGACAATGCGGATATTCAACTCACTTTCTTAATATTTACTTCAGTTTCGCAGAATGCATTGTTATTTTGGGCCTTGCATCTTATTTGTACGATACATAACGTACGAAAATATTTGCATGCGTTTCATCTCGACCAGAACACACAGTTTATTGCCGGCTTTGTTAAAAAACTTCAACACAAAGGAAAATAATGAAATATTATCTTTAAAACCCTTTCGCAATCGCGTATGGCTGTAAAAAACTCGACATAATAATTCAAGCGCCGGCCGTCTCGTTGCAATCAAGGGCTTCCTTATTTGTTAGCCTATAACAAATTTTCCGCCTTAAATGGAATGAACGTGGAAGGTTATTAAGTTCTAGCCGCATTCTTCCTAGACTTATGAAAACCGCATTCTTCCTATACTTATGAAAACCGCATTCTTCCTAGACTTTTGAAAAATAAATTTCTATTAAATGCATTTAGAGCTTATGTATAACTAGCGGCCGCCCGCGGTTTCACCCGCGTGGTTCCCGTTCCCGTGGGAATATCGGGATAAAAAGTACATATAAACCTTCCTCTTGAATCACTCTATCTATTAAAAAAAAACGCATCAAAATCCGTTGCGTAGTTTCAAAGATTTAAGCATACAAAGGGACATAGGGAAAGAGAAAGCGACTTTGTTTTATACTATGTAGTGAAGCTTTAAATGCTTGTTCTTATATGCCAATAGTTTTCGATTCTGTTAATATCTCTTATCTATCGCGTTTTTTCATTAGTTGTCTTATCGTGTAGCTACTAGCTACATACTTCATTATTCAACTTAATGATACGTGCATGCTCCAAAATCATTATTTCTGAGATAACCATCGATATCTCAGAAAATATTAGGACTTCGCATTATACCTATGAAAGAGCTGTTTTTGGCACAGCATTTTTTGGTACATTACTTTTCTCAATTAGGTATCATCTACATACATACACCTCTATGTCGATATATAATCATACCAGCTAACTTTTAGTACAATAAGGTATTGTTTTGTTTCTGTAACGCCATTTTAACGCACGCACGAGACAGGGTTGAATGTACATTTGGCGAACCAGTTCATACTTCTTTTCTTGTGGCTGGTACCTCGCCATTCACGCGCAGACCCTTTTTATATTTGGTTATGTATTAAACTAGGGTAGTACAATGCTTATACAATCACGGATAACGATTACTAGTGAACAGTAAGGCGCTAGCGGCACGAAAAGAAGCAAGAGGTGGTTCACCGAATTTGTCCCTGAATGGACGTAAGTCATAACATATCGTTAATTTTTCAAAAGTGCCATTACCACGCAATACTTGATACTTTATTGCATTCCATAATAGTGGTAAAGGTGTTACATTTATTGTAGTACAATTATGGGCCCGCTGTCAGGCACAGCAATTTAGAGAGAGATGTTTTCCTATTCATCTTCTTAATTAATTTTACTTACTTTGTTAATTTTCCATTTTTCTGTGATAAAAATTGCATTGTGAATGCAAAAAAAAACTAAAAGTTAAAATAACTTGCAATAGTAATTTCATCTTTAGCGATTGCCAAATACCTGGAAAGGTATTTCTTTCGCGTGTGAGGGTAGTAATATCCCCACATTGATGAAATTAACGCTGACTATACAGCGCGTAAGAAGTTTTGGATAAATTCGACGCTTCTCGTAAGACTCCGTAGCTCAGTGGTTAGAGCAGTCGCCCGGAAAGCGAAAGGTCGTGGGTTCGAATCCCATCGGAGCTGGTTGTGAGACGGGTCAATTTTTTCTAGATACTTACTTCATTTTAAATTTTTCTGTAACTATCTTCTTATTAAGTAAAGAAGTCCTAATTTATTTAGGTTTGCCATTGTATATTTTTGATCAGCTTTTTTAAACAAGCCAGCCTTATCTTATTATATGTTAGATTTTTACTATAAATCAAGACGTCGGAATTGTTTACTATGTAAATATTAGCAAGGTCGAGCTTATGATCGCCATTAAAGTATGTTTTACCGTCAACAACAACAATGCTTAATAAAACCTGTTTCTCTACATAACGTGTAAATAAGATGTTTTAAACTATATTGAACACCAGTACTGCCTTAACAATCTCACTGAAATAGATAAGTAAGTATGAATTAAATATATAAATTTTATTAAGAAACACAAGCGTTGAATTCCAACGTCTACCTTTATTATTTCAAGGTTTTTTTAAATTTGTCTTTTAATTATTGCTGGGAATGTCATTATTGGCAAAAAGTTATAAAAAAAGTAGATAAGATTGGCAGCGATAATTACTTTTATCGAAACATTAAAAGAATCTGATATTCACTATCGGTTCCTAAGCGCCTTTGATCTTCATATTATTAACGAAAAAATAATTGTAGGTATAAGTAAGAGTAATACCGAAGTATATTAATAAACGTGTATCTCAAACTATTTTTACGACTAATTAGTACACTCGAAAATCTTAGTTATTACACTTAATTCATCATCATCATCATCATCATGTCAGCCGAACGACGCCCACTGCTGGGCATAGGCCTCCCCCAAGGATCTCCACAACGATCGGTCCTGCGCTGCCTGCATCCAGCGGCTTCCCGCGACCTTGACCAGATCGTCGGTCCACCTTGTAGGGGGCCTGCCCACGGAACGTCGTCCGGCACGCGGTCGCCATTCAAGAACCTTTCCGCCCCAACGGCCATCGGTTCTCCGCGCTATGTGTCCCGCCCACTGCCACTTCAATGATGCAATCCTTCGAGCGATGTCGGTTGTTTTAGTTCTCCTGCGGATTTCATCATTTCTGATTCGATCGAGCAGGGAAATACCAAGCATCGCTCTCTCCATTGCTCGCTGGGTGACTTTGAGCCTTCTTATGAGACCCATAGTAAAAGACCACGTCTCACTTCCATAGGTCATTACTGGCAACACACACTGGTCAAAGACTTTCGTCTTGAGACATTGAGGTATTTCGGACGCGAATATATGTCGGAGCTTCCCAAACGCTGCCCATCCGAGCTGGATTCGACGACTGGATTATACACTTAATTATAGCTGATTAATTAAAGACATCCTAGTTCATTTATATTATAGGAGTATACCTAGGAGTCCCTCAAGGCCAAATTAGAATAAAAGGTAAAATTTTGCAAACTGTACCGAACGTTTATAGGCATAATGTACTGTAGATCGGAATGACATATACCTATAATATGTTTCTTTAATATATTTTACTTTACCTTCTTTAAAATGAAACTTAGATTAAGTATCTGGTTTCTCTCGGAACCATCTCCGCGCGAGTTTTACTCGCACCTGTCCAATTTGAGGCACACAATGACACAATACATTATTTAATAAGTATCTGTACAATATTAACTAATTAGCCTATTAATATAGGTACTACTCAAAAGAAAATAGGGGCCACTGGGTTTTTTTCATACAAACGTGATCACTTTAGCGTCTCATACAGAAGTAACTTTTTGCATCTCTGCAATGATTTTTACGTCAATGGAGAGACCAAACGACCAATTATTGTCAAATCTCGTTTTCAAAAATTGAAATCGCTAAATTTTCTCAAAAAGGGAAAAAATAAGTCATACTTCATGTGCCATATAACGATATAGGGCGTTTGTGCACTACACTGAATTTTACCGATCCGGAAAAAAAACGGATGCTTGTATTTTTATAATTAATCATTTATAATCATCATCATCATCAGCCATTTAATGTCCCCACTGCTGGGGCACTGGCCTTCCTTATGGATGAATAAGGAGAATGAGCCATGACCCACCACGCGGGCTCAGTGCGGATTGGTGGGTATTAACGACTGCAAGTGCAGCCGGGACCAACGGCTTAACGTGCCTTCCGAAGCACGGAGGAGCTCGAGATGAAAAGTTTTTGGTCACCCATCCCGTGACCGACCATTGCGAACGTTGCTTTACCTCAACGATCGCAGGCCAAGCGCGCTATCCACTGCGCCACGGGCTCCTCATATATATGAGGAGCCCGTGGCGCAGTGGATTTATAATAGTAAAATTTATTTATTTCGTGTAGTTTAGGGTATGAAACATTGAAACTACACGAAATAAATAAATTCTCTAAAATTCAGTGTAGTGCACAAACGGCCATATGGAGCGTGGAGTTCGGTTTATTGTTTTCCTATTTTCGTTTGAGTTGTATATAATGACATTTTTTACAGTAACACTTCACCATATTATGAAATGAAAGGAGTGAAACACGAAAATGAAAACTAAAAATCTTATAAATTAATCCTTTGCTAGGAATACAAAAACCGTTAGATATGGAAATTTTCCTCCTCATATGAGTCATACATACCTAATCATAAATTAAACTAAGTACCTACGTCTTGGTAGTTTGAAACTTTGTAAACAAACACTTGCGACTTGCTTTTCTAGTTAAAAACATCGATATTGGAACGCTAGTTTTATACTTTGTTGAAAAATGGTTGCATTTACTGCAGTTTGATAGATAAAGCGGGTGTTCGATACGGTTTAATTGACGCACCGCCACACAAAGAACCAGTGATAATGAACCGATGTCCACACGCAGAACAAAGGGACTGGTAACTCATTTCGAAGTATCGTTAGTTATTTGTTTGAATACGACATCTAAATTTGCATGTCGATAGGACTATGAACTTTTAAGATAGTGCACGAGTTCTTCAGTAGGCCTCTGTATAAATAGCGGAACCTTAACGTTTTCTTACAAAAATAGGTATAACAACGGAGAATCTCAAGTATGGTATCGCTTCAAGCTATGCTTAAAGCTAAAAGAGTTAGAAAAAAAGGAAATGTTCCTGGTCTGAACTGAACCGTGCGTGTGGTCCTGAAATTGTTGACTTTTACGTATCATATCAATTAATTACTCATTCATTACTATTCAAGTAAAATCTCAGAATATCTTCAAACTTCAATAGTTTGAAGATATTCTGAGATTTTATTTCGGTATCTAATGAGAATAGTATACGTGTGCTATTGTACTAAGTGATCATGATCATGACTTCCATTAAAATGTTGATGGGCCTTTTATATGGCGACTGGACGTACAACCGAGAGAAATTAAGTGTAGTACTCCATAGTAAGATAACGTTTTAGTACATGAATTTCATCTTAATTATCACTTGAGTTGAAGAACAGTGAAGTCCAAAAGGTGGATAAAAGCCGGGGTCAAAACGTCGAAATACAAATGATATCGAATCAAAATTCAAAACATGCAAGCAACGACTCACTACATATGCGCGCTTTAGCGGAGAGGGATTAGATTGCAAAATAATGATAAAATCACTCGAAATAATTCGTGTTATTATAACTTTTAAATTTATAAGCGTTAAACTAAGAGATTTTAAAATCGGAATATAGAAAGAATGTCTTCGCAAGCTAAGCTAACGGGCGATTGTAGCCATATCTTTGTTCTCCAGGTACTGGGGTACTTGTTGCCATACAATGAAATGAAGTACTAGATGTATATCGAATCTGTTGGTTAAATGTCCAATTTGCCCATCATTCTTTATGAGGAGCTAATAAAATCAACGCGACACTTGGCATGGAACAGTGCTAAATCTGCATGCAACTAATACCATCCTAGCTATAGCATTGCGCTATCTAGCTAGACCCTGAGGCTTAGATAATACGTGTATATACAATGACGATCAGAATTAATAAACAAGTACTTGTGCAGAATGCATCTGATTAAGTAGGGTTACACGAAGCGGTAACTACTGGTGCGTGTGATGAAGGCTTGAATCATTCACACCACGCGTTGGTTGGCCTCGGAACCGATATTAATCCAATGTTTTGTACTTGTACAGTATATTAAATAAAATATGTGACTTTGACAATGACCGTGAAATTGGTAACCTATCATAATAGTAAAAAATATACATGAGTAGCTTGTATATAGGTACTTCTGTATAGGTGATGGATAATTAAAATGTTTATTGCTCGGTGTTTTACGTCCGTTTATCATTGAATATTTACTGAATCATTTCTATTATAATTTATTGTATTGTATTTGTATTCAATAAACGGGAAATTGTTATAAACACATCTTAGATTGCGTGAAAAACACCGTGAAAGTGTTTTATTTATAGGGAAATGGTTAGTTGTCTTTACCTACATATCATTATCACTACATAGTATAAAACAAAGTCGCTTTCTCTTTCCCTATGTCCCTTTGTATGCTTAAATCTTTGAAACTACGCAACGGATTTTGATGCGTTTTTTTTAATAGATAGAGTGATTCAAGAGGAACGTTTTTATGTACTTTTTATCCCGATATTCCCACGGGAACCACGCGGGTGAAACCGCGGGCGGCCGCTAGTTTATTATAATTTTCAAAGCTGCCTACAAAAGCTCGGTGCTGTTAATATCTATAAATAAAGTACGCAGTAAACCTTCTGCTAAATCATCATCATCAGCTATTTAATATCCCCTCTGCTAGGGCACGGGCCTTCCTTATGGATGTAAAAGCAGAATGTACTATGACCTGCAGCGCGCGGGCCCAATGCGGATTGGTGGGTATTAACGACTGCAAACGCAGCCGGGGCCACCGGCTTAACATGCATACCGAAGCACAGAGGAGCTCGAGATAATAAATTTTGTGTCACTTATACCGTCACCGACAACAATCGCAGGACGAACGCGCTAACTACTGAGCCACGGAGTGCTCTACTCTCGTTTTTTTCCTGGCCTTTCTGCTAAATAGGAAATTAATATTCCTTACTTAAATTCGGCAGCCTAATAGCATTTATGGCGACGTTGTCCATAAAATCACAGACCGTAACGGGATCACTTGTGAGTGATGACATCATTCTGTAGTACCTAGTTAGGGAACACGAATTTAATGATGCTTCAAATATGGATCGTTACTCTGGTTTGATGACACTTCGGTAGACTGCCACTTTATGGTAATACATAAATATTGATGAGGAATTGACGAAATGTGGACATTACCTCATAACGAGGAGTAAAAATACTTTTTATAAGCCGATAAACACTGGATATTGAAGGACGACTAAAATACTATTTTATATATAAATAATAATAATATAATAAATAGATAAATATTAAAATTATTTATTATAAATAATTAATAATTTTAATATTAATCTATTTTAGAAAACCTGTAACTAGTCTTAATTTAGTTTTTACATTTGCCAATTATGTACTTACCTGTAACACTGTTGGTTTTCTTAATAAATAAAAATAAAATAAAACACAGTACAGTTCATCATCATCATCATCATCATGTCAGCCGAACGACGCCCACTGCTGGGCATAGGCCTCCCCCAAGGACCTCCACAACGATCGGTCCTGTGCTGCCCGCATCCAGCGGCTTCCCGCGATCTTGACCAGTTCGTCGGTCCACCTTGTAGGGGGCCTGTTTAATTCACTATGCTTAACTATTCAAAAATTTATTATTATTATAAACAATACTGTTTGTATACTGAAAGCGAAGACTGAAAGTGCTTAATTTCAATTAAATTAAATTGTTGTAAGTAATATTTTACCAATTTGTGAATAAGTATATTATTTTTCATGAACTAGTCTAGAAGTAAGTCTTTGTTTTTTAAGCATTAAGATCAGAAGGTTCAGGAGCTCTGTGTTTCGTTCGAATCGCAACTTCTATCATGATAGCAGGAACTTATAGTTTCTCCTTTTTTTTCAGACGGAGAGTGAAACTTCCTGCGAGGAGGCAGCGCGGTTGACAGCCGAAGGTGCTGCGGCGGATGACGATGACGAGGCCTACGACTATGGTGCTTTGCCCCCACCGCCAGACGGTGGCTACGGCTGGGTGGTGGTGTTCGCGTCCTTCATGTGCAACCTCGTGGTGGACGGCATCGCCTACACCTTCGGCATATTCCTGCCAGAACTGGTCACGTACTTCGGAGAGGGGAAGGGAACGGTAGCGTGGGTTGGCAGTCTGCTGTCAGGAGTTTATTTGGCTGCGGGTGAGTTCTGTTCTTGCTGCTAGATTAGAATTACCCTATATTCAAGCATGTAATTAGATGGATCGTCTACGGCTGGGTGGTGGTGTTCGCCTCCGTCATGTGCAACCTCGTGGTGGACGGTATCGCCTACACCTTTGTCATATTCCTGTCAGAACTAGTCACGTTTTTCGGAGAGGGGAAGGGAACGGTAGCGTGGGTTGGCAGTCTGCTGTCAGGAGTTTATTTGGCTGCGGGTGAGTTCTGTTTTTGGTGTTAGATTAGAAAACCCCTAGATTTAAGCATGTAGGTAGATGGATTGGCTACGGCTGGGTGGTGATGTTCGCGTCCTTCATGTGCAACCTCGTGGTGGACAGCATCGCCTACACCTTCGGAATATTTCTGCCAGAACTGGTCACGTACTTCGGAGAGGGGAAGGGAACGGTAGCGTGGGTGGGAAGTCTGCTGTCAGGAGTTTATTTGGCTGCGGGTGAGTTCTGTTCTTGCTGCTAAATTAGAATTACCCTATATTCAAGCATGTAGTTAGATGGATCGTCTACGGCTGGGTGGTGGTGTTCGCCTCCGTCATCTGCAACCTCGTGGTGGACAGTATCGCCTACACCTTTGTCATATTCTTGCCAGAACCAGTCAAATACTTCGGAGAGGGGAAGGGAACGGTAGCGTGGGTTGGCAGTCTGCTGTCAGGAGTTTATTTGGCTGCGGGTGAGTTCTGTTTTTGGTGTTAGATTAGAAAACCCCCTAGATTTAAGCATGTAGGTAGATGGATTCGCTACGGCTGGGTGGTGATGTTCGCCTCCTTCATGTGCAACTTCGTGGTGGACAGCATCGCCTACACCTTCGGCATATTCCTGCCAGAACTGGTAACGAACCTATACTTCGGAGAGGGGAAGGGAACGGTAGCGTGGGTTGGCAGTCTGCTGTCAGGAGTTTATTTGGCTGCGGGTGAGTTCTGTTTTTGGTGTAAGATTAGAAAACCCCTAGATTTAAGCATGTAGGTAGATGGATTGGCTACGGCTGGGTGGTAGTGTTATACTCGTTGATGTGCAACCAGGTTGTAGACTGCATCTCCTACACGGTACACCCGGCATATTTCTGCCAGAACTGGTCACGTACTTCGGAGAGGGCAAGGAAACACGGTAGTGTGGGTGGGAAGGCCACTGTCAGGAGTTTATTTTGGCTGCGGGTGAGTTTGTTTTTGCTACTAATTTAGAAATATAGAGTACGCCTATATTTAAACGTAGGTATTCAAACGTGGATTAGTGAAGACGTCATGTTTACCATAAGACGCGACGTGTAACATCTTTCTTAATCAACATTTTTTTTTTCACTGAGTTACGTTTTGTTTTACTACAGTACAAATATAATTTTCTTAGATTAAATTTTCATTAAGTACCACTGTCGCTTTCTTACACAAACACATGCACTTTGTACGTAGTATGTAGTATGATTACGAGCGGGTAGAAAAGCATTTAAGTATTTACCTCTTTTTATTTATACAACGTGCAAAACCTTGTAGGTGGTGATAGTGCTCATGTATATGAACAACTTTTACTACGTTGCCAACTCTGCAACTAAACAAAAAAAATCTGCTGTTCCATACATTCTGGTCGATTAGGTATTGACAATTTGTATAAAACAGCTGTTTTTTTGTTGATTTGCAGAGTTGGCCCCATAGTAAAAGTTGTCCATATTCATAAGCACAAACACCAACTAAGAGGTTTTTATCATTTCAATCCTGTGCTCAGTTTTGACGTGAAAAAGGACAACAAACACACTTTCACATTTATAATATTATAGCATGGACTGAAACCTGTTTTGGTCGTTGTCGCTAATCGCTAATGCAGGGCAGCGCAACGTGATCTATTCCTAATGTTCCTATCATTAGGGTCACGTTGTTTATATTTGTCTGTTATCGCTGAAGGTAATGCGCCTAATACGCATTTTGTAATGAATACGTTCTTGTATTTAGGTAGTATGCTTTTTACTTATGACTGTAATTTTTAAACCGTTTTATATACGATCTACGTTCACCTTTCTGTTTTAGATTGATAAATAGCTATTTAAGCCTTTTAGCAAATGAGAGTGATATCAAATGGACGTATAGGTACATTGAATTTCACGGTGTGATAGTATTGAGTTTATTGAAGGCATTTTGATTGATTGTAAATGGAATATTTTAGTACTTATTAGTAAAAAACTGCTAATGTTTAACCCATCAATTCGATGATTGATGGCCAAGTGCTTACATAAGTAATGTATTTTTAGTTGGTATTACAGCGGCAGCTAAATTTACAGTGGGAGTTTTAAAATAATGGATTTTCATGTATAGTATAATCTAATCACCAGAAGTTTAAATATGTACCCACCAGTGTATTGATAAAGATAGCATTGGATGTATTGCTAAGCGTAAACAGATGGTTATCTATAATCCCTCTTAACTATACGCCGCATAGTAACTTGGTTTCCTCAAAAAGCTTCGCATTTCTTATAGATTTACCGCGATTATATTCTACTCAATATTTATCTACAGTCCAATTGACCTGATTAAATTATCGATTGGCATCACTTGAGATGGCTCAGTACTTGAATTTTTTATCAGTTTTTTTTTTGTTATTAGTTTTCATTAAATGATAAGATTAGTTGAGGTGAAACACTAGTTACTTAAGAAGGCTTCTGAAACATATACCTATACAGGGTGTTTTTCTATAAGTGCAATACCTCTTAGGTGGTGATTGTGCTCTTGAATATGAACAACTTTTACTATGGGGCAAACTCTGCAACTCAACAAAAAAAATCTGCTGTTTCATACAATTTGTTAATACTTACCTACCTGACCAGAATGTATGGAACAGCTGATTTTTTTTGTGAAGTTACAGAGTTGGCCTCATAGTAAAAGTTGTTCATATTCATGAGTACAATCACCACCTAAGAGGTATTGCACTTATAGAAAAACACCCTGTATATACCTAATAATATGTTTTTATATGGATCAGACACTTTGATGGAAACTGACTAGCTATCCAAATCAAATAGTAAAATTATGATCAAACACTTGGTTAGAAACAGTGAAAGCTCTTATCAGCCTGTTGAGGACCCGACACAATGACCTGTGCGATATCTACCAGAATTGTTAGCGTTTGAGGATGCATCTGAAGATATTCACACTATTACTAGCTAACCCGGCAAACGTTGTTTTGCCATAAGTATAAATTTATTTCTAGAGATACCAATATTGCTATTAAAAAATGGGGGTTGGTGGAATGAAGGTGAAAATTAAGGGTAATGTCCGCTGTACACGTTGGCCCAACCATTGGCCAATACGTCGTACATTGACACTTTTGAACGAACAAGTTTTAAAAGGTTCTTTCAAAAGTGTCTATGTACGATCTATTGGACAATTGTTGGGCCAACGTGTACAGCCGGAATTATACGTATTTTTAGTGCCAAATCATAAGAAAATATATTAAATTAAATATGTAAAAAATTGAAACATATTTTTTTGGGGTGGGCCGCCCGCCACCCATGTCACTAGTAGTATAAAAAAAGTTTATGACCTTTTCTCGGACCTACCGTTGAAACACAAAAAAAATCATAAAAATCGGTCAAGCCGTTTCGGAGGAGTTTGGTTAAAAAGATTGGACACGAGAATTTTATATATTAGATTAAATTTAACGGCATGATGTAGAACTGTTACATAAATATTGTAATTCTATGCTTGGTTGCTGCATTTTATAGTGATAACTTGAAACATCCGTAGGCCTTCCTTCCACACATTGACTGACAAGTTGCAAATTCCTTGAACTGTTTAAATGGTATTTAAATTTTAAATGAAACAGCTTCTGGCTGCGTGCCTGACATGGACAAGGGTCATAATGATTGTGTCCTTAATTGAAATCAATACAAATGTTAACCATTTGAGGATAAATAAAGAAATTAATGAGTGTTAGTAACGACGTTGGTACTCTTGGACGGTGATGTAACTATATAATTAGTTTCGAAAGTCTTTATTAATTTGAGATGGCTGTTGAAAACCCGTAGTGGTGAAGAACAAAATAAGTCATCATGATAAAAAAGGGGCCAACTAATATATGTTAAGTTGTTAACACCTTTAAGTATGTTAATGCAGATTATAAATTACTTGAGATGTAAGTGGAGACTTGACTAATAGACTTGTTTATGGGTTTAGGACAAGGTGATACTGCTGGCATGTAATTTGTTAGAACACGGTAATTTGTTCTTACTATTAACTAGTTATTTGAGTCCGATAGAATGGGGACGAACGATATTTTTCAGTACCAAACATTGAGTTATAATGATGGTACCAAATGTTTAACGACAAAGTAATCGAACTTGTATAATTTTGATGATCTTCCTTTACAATACAAAAGTTAAATATTTGGACTTTTAACTACTTTTGAATTTAAGATATGAAGGTAGGTACTTTAAATATTTTATATTAGGTATTTGTGTTTGTGTGGTTATTCCCACACGCCACCCAATCTCGCTTATATTATGATTCGGTTCTGTCATGCGGATGTGCATCCCGCTTTGCCCGCATACGGCATATTAGTTATCTCTTCATACCTACGTTATTTTCTTGTTGTACTTGCTACACGTGGCAATATTTTTCCTGTGATGTGCATCTTAAACAACGTGTGAGTGAAGTGATGACCAAGATGTTTAATCGCGATAGTCTGTAAGTATATATTATTTATATTATATGAGACGGACATAAGCGGCAAATCTGCATGAGAAACAGAAAAAGTGTATAAATGGAAAGTTTTGGCGTTAATGATTTAGGACTGTATAGAATTAGAACACAGGACGTTCTTATCAAGTGAACGAGCAGTAAAAACAAGTTTTTCAAAATTGAACTCGTAGGTTGCAAATTGATAATAATGTACCTACTTGTTATATTATCTGTGATAGATAATACTAGGAACTTATTTTATATGAAAAATGTTAGGCGCCGGATCCATTGGGAGCGAAGCTAAGGAAAGCCATATACAATGCAGTCTATTGTCAAGTCTACTTGAAGCAAAATTTCAATTTGAGCTTCAAGAAAACATATCATGCACACTGATAGCCACACCCATCAAATTTACCGAATGCCGCTTGTGCACTGCAAACTTGACGTATGGCTGCCTTTAGCGAGAACAGAATTCCATTAGAGTTAGGCTGCATCTCACAGCACGGAACCACAGTTTCCCATACTTCTATCCTCTTCTGTGGTTCGGAACCGACATTCGCTTGAGCGAGAGAGAAAGCGGGAAAGACATAAAGTGCGGTTCTGTGCGACTAAATGTAGCCCATCCAACCCTTATTCGACATATCATCTCATCATCATCACTATCAGCCGCACGACGCCCATTGCTTGGCGTAGGCCTCCCCTAAGGATTCCACAACGATTGGTCTTGCGCTGCCTGCATCCAGCGGTTTCTAGCAACCTTCACCAGATTCGACATAATCTTCGGAGGAAACGGACGGTTTTTAAAAGCTTCTCGTAGTAGGTAGGTCTTCAGGTAGCCACTTGTGTAACTATACATTGTTTATGATTAAGTTCACCTTCGTGTTACAACATACGACCAAAAAAATTTGCCAATAAAATTGTCTTTAAATCGGTATGCATTGCAAAATCGTAAGTCCATATCAGGGAATTTACCTAATTTATGTTTTGTGTCTTGAGCTCGATTACAAAGGTCATTATTGTCCAATGTTAAATACATATAATATTTGACATAAATATATTTCCGTATATACTTTAAGCTTACTGTTCATATACTACAAACTTAAGTTTAAAATAGTAGATTGTTTAGCAAGGGCTGTATGGCACCCATAACAGTCGAGTGTTTTGGCGCACGAACGAAGTGAGGGCGCCGATAGTTCGAGACTGTTATGGGTCCATACACCCGAAGTAAACACTCTACTTTTCATTTCGAATATGAGGATAGTAAAAATAAACAGAAATAATCTAAAAATATTTTTCCTATGGCCGCGGAATTTTTGAAAGACTATAACTTTTTTGTTCATTTTCTCTATTTTAGGGAAGGCAAGGGAAACTAAGTCTATACAGTCTTGTTTGGTGTTTGACCCGTACTCTATGCAATTCCATTAAATGTATAGCCTGATTTTTTATGTTACAAATAACTTATTTGGTTTAATCTGTTTCTAAAGACGCATTCTTAAAAAAAAAACAATGTTTTAGATATTAAAATAATAATTCTACGATGTTAATTATTTTATTTAATAGCAAAACATGGCTGTATAGGCTTCTGTGCCTTTCCCTGCATACTTTTGGTAAATAAATGTCCAAAGAGCCAAAGAGATACTTACAGATTCTACACACGTTCCTATCCGACCTCCGATTCGGTCTGCTCCCAGACCAAATCGGAACGTGTGTAGCGCAGATTTGGTCTGGAAGCAGACCAAATCGGCTGTCGGATCGGAACGTGTATTGATGCTATTTCAGATTTTGACATGACTCCTCCTATTCCTTTTTTAAATTTCATATCGGCCCTAGGGCCGCCACATACCACTTTCAACCCGCATTTTAGGCAAGTTTGCAGTTACTTTCAGAATATGAGACATGAAAAGATAATTTAGAAGAGCATTTTCACAAACCTGTCTGGATTAAGGCTTGTCTGATAAAGAGTAATAATACATATTCATTTCATATAGGTAATGATTGATAATTGATGCATTATTAACCACATGATGTTTAATTTCCTGAATGAACGTACGTACCTATGTTGTTATCATCCATCATTTTACCCTTATCATTTTTCCAACACCTTGCGTTACTTCCTACTTTGATTTTTGCAATCTTCTTGTGAATTGATCATCGTTTCATTAATCGAAAAGTAAAAAGGCTGAGTGATATGCATCAGAAAATCGTCAGCTGAAAAATACTTTTTTTATAAGTATTATTTATTTTTTAAAGTGAACAAATGTCCTTATGTAACTACTTACTTTCTATTACCACAGCGCTGTGACCCAAAGTGGATCTTGGTCTCCGACAACAAAAGGCGCCATTTTTTCCGATTGTTGTTTGTTGCCAATCAGTCAGATGCCCATCTCCCAGCTTAGACAAGTCCCTTTACACCACGTCCCTGCAGCCAGCGGTATCTTGACGACCCATCAGACTCTTGCAGGCATATCGTCCAACTTATGCTATTGATTTTGCTCTTCTAACTGCGCAATCATGCCACGTTATCTCTTCAATCGGTAAAATTAAATCCTAATAGTGAAAAGGCCTAGCCGTGTCTGAAAAAAGTTTGACTAAACGTCTTTTCTTTGTCTACAGGTCCAATAGTGTCGGCGCTATGCAACAAGTACGGTTGCCGCGCGGTGTGTATCGCCGGGTCGCTCGTGGCCACCACGGCGTTCGTGCTGTCCACCTTCAGCAAGAGCGTCACGGTCATGATGATCACCTACGGGTTATTAGGAGGTAAGCTTAGTACTTTTGATGCTAGGCTTCAATGAGCTATCCTCAGGGAGAGGTTGGCCTAATAGAGCTTTTAATGGGCTGTATCTCGAATTCTCGACGCAAAAAGCATTTAAGTGGCTTTTCTTCGTGTCCGTGAAACGCCAATCTGTCGCCAACTGGAAAAGGGTTACGTATGTTGTAATACAATTTGGTTACGGCTGCTGGCGTCGTAGATATCTTTGTTAAACTGTCCACAATATTATTATAATATTTTACGATGCCAAGTAACGTTACTAAACCTGGGCTTTCTCTCCTAGATTATTGAGACTGGGTGCAAAAATGAGTGCGCTTGCATGCTCGACGATAATACTTGCCGAGCTGTAAAAACTGTTGCCAGCTGCACC
The DNA here is from genome assembly GCA_949710035.1 of Crambus lathoniellus. Lineage (NCBI taxonomy): Eukaryota > Metazoa > Arthropoda > Insecta > Lepidoptera > Crambidae > Crambus > Crambus lathoniellus. The sequence continues at coordinate 8,684,412 of OX453310.1, read as the reverse complement.
AGATTACAGCCGGCGGAAACTCGATGAAACTGCAAGCCATTTTCACCATAACAAATACTACAGTATAAATATTTACACAACAATTTTGTTTACGTAGTAATCGCTAATGGAAAAAAGGCAAATCGAATGAAAATTGGCTTTTCGTCTCACGGATATCGCATTATGTTAATCCCATTCAGATTACATTTTCCATTGTCTCAACGCTTTTTCCTAGTAGCGCGCTTATAAACTAAACTAGTTGATTTTTCCGGCTTATCTTAACCCGTGGGAATATCGGGATAAAATATATGTCTATGTCACTCGGGAAGAATGTAGCTTGCTAATAGCGCAATAAATTTTAATATCGGTCCAGTAGTTTTTGAGTTTATCCATTACAAACATACAAATCAAGTCTTTTCTTAGTGCCTGTTTCACAATTTCCGATTAGGAGATACTTTCCAGTTTTCTTGACAGTTTTGTATGGCCTATCTGTCAAGTAACAGCTAATCAGAACTTACTTAGACATTGTGAAACAGGCCCTTATAGTACATATTAGTATAGGTTATTAAAGTTTCATGTGTTGGTGCCTGTACGAAGCCGTTCACACCATAGCTTTGAAAGTTCTATATCGATAGACCTCGTAATGGACCTTGAAAAGAAGTCGTAAGAAATCGCACAGTTTTTTCTCCCTTTATTTATTTATAGACATGGTGACTTACAAACTGTTGATTGATCTATAAGTAAGTACTAATATTATAAAGAGGTAAAGTTTGTGACTTTGTGAGGCTCTAGGGGGTAATCTTCGGAACTACTGAACCGATTTCAAAAAATATTTCGTCAGTAGATTGCTAGCTTCTTTTTATCCCACTGCTGGGCACAGGTCTTAGTTCACGCGGGTGAAACCGCGCGCGGGAAGCTAGTATAATTACAATAAAATTACCGATAGAACCTAGATGAGATCACCATAGTAAAATGTTGTTTAGACGTTTGAAAGGGAATTTAAATCATGCTTTTATTTTATTAATTCAGTTTACCTTGTATCAATCGTTTTCAAATAATAACAAAGAATTGCTGTTTTCAACTTAATATCGTACCAAGTGGTCTGTTGACCCTTACCACCCTTATTCTGGTCAAGGAAAACAAGTGACAAAGTAGTTTGAAGAACTTAACATACTTAGTTACATATTTTAAAACACGTGTCTGTTTGTTTTGATCTTATCCATATCTATACTTCTATACTATATTATAAAGAGGAAAGATTACATTTTATGTTTGTTTTTAATGGATAAACTCAAAACTACTGGACCGATTTTAGAAATTCTTTAACGATTAGAAAGGTACATTATTCCAGTGTAACATAAGCCATATTTAATCTCGATATTCCTACGGGAACGGGAACCACGCGGGTAAAACTGCGGGAAGCCACTAGTATCTAAAGAAGAAACTTGCCAATCTTATCTTGTCATAGGTTAAAGTGTAACTGGTAATTGAAACTTATCTAACTCCCATACTATGTCACATTATTTAGAAAATCATTTAATGTAATCTATAAGTACTAATATTATAAAGAGGAAAGATTTGATTATTTGTTTGTTTGTTTGTTTGCATCGAATAGGCTCCGAAACTACTAGACCGATTTCGAAAATTCTTTCACCATTAGAAAGCTACATTCTTCCCGAGTGACATATGCTATATTTTATCCCGATATTCCCACGGGAACTGGTACTCCGCGGGTAAAACCGCGAGGATCCGCTAGTAAATAATAATTTATTATTACACACTCCATTTTCAAGTTAGCTAAAAAATAATGAAAGTTTAATGCCTCTAAATTATTATATTTTAATTTTCTGACTGATGTGGTACTATTTTTAAAACAACATACAACAGACAGATGACATCACTATGGATTATTATTTATTTGTCAATTGTAAAGTATGAGAACGTTTAATGCTTCTAATATTAGCACTTATGAATATATCACTATAGCGTAATGGTTCCTGGCTGTAATCCAGGCCAAATTAACTGACTAATTTATCCCTAAATTAAGATGCTTATCCATTCACATACTTACATTCAAATCTAGTGCAGTGCGTATAAACCTATTAATAATAATGCTATTTGCCAGGCAGTTATTTCCAAAAACAATTTATTTGGCGCTAAAAGTCAAAGATTTTAGAGCCTATTTAATATTATTTCTTTCAATAAAAGAGGAAAAATTAAACATAAATAAATAAAATGCATAAATCAACAACTTTTAATGAACTTTAATGTTAATGTGATCATTTGAAGGAAAAACGAAATAGTAAACCATGTTTAGTTTAATTGCAATAATGAACAATCCATTGTATCTATGTAAATAATGAGTTTTCACGCATGAATGTTAAAAATAAATAAAGAATGCGCGTGTTTATAAGCCGTAGTAGCCATAAACAATTCGATGGAGCCATATCGTAGACGAATGTGAGAATTATGTATATGACCCACGCCGCCAGTGGCCTTGGCATATTGGCACAGATGTTCTTGGCGTTGCCGACGCGACTAGGCGTCCTTCAAAGTGTCAAATCTTATCTAATTGCTGACGCATCTCTTCAAGTTGTACAGCTCTGATTCCTACGCCACGAACTTATGTTTAAACAACCTTGTTTTTTTGTAGGATTTGTTTTATTACATTTACCTAATTGACGCTAATCTTGTTCATTTTAACTGAAACCCGTCCTGATTTTTGGCGTATGTAACTGATAATGATAACTATAAGTAGGTAGACCAACAAACGAGAAATTATCCAACATAATCTTAACGATGTTAAATACTTTGGTTTACTTTATTTAGGATCTGTAAACGTAAACACTAGCTACTGCATTGATAAGAAACTCGATATTACCCCCGTTCTTTGTTCATTGCGAACGCTAAAACTAAGGCAACAAATCGCTTATGAAGTTGGACGCATGCCAGCGGCGGCGAGCAACAAAACGGCACATGACGCTCTCGAGTGAGGCGCGATGGGCCCTTCTGGCAATTGGAGCGATTACCGTGGAAAACCCCGCTCTTTCCCGGAATACCGCAGTTGTACGGCCAATTTAAATAATATACACCAGACAAATGTCATTTCACCCATTGCAGCAGAGACGCTGCAAATCAGAACTACTAGGTTTTCCCTGAAATTAAACGTCGAGTACACGCCTGCTTTTGTTCGGTTTTCTTTTGCAAATACTGAGGATTTACAACGCTTCATGCACAATGAACAGTCAGTCCACCTTGTTGTACTTTTGTGTCTTCAAGACAAAGTTTTTTTTTGCAATTGGTGTAAACAAGTTATTGTTATATTTACATGAATAGGTGCTTCATTTGGAACATTAGTGAATTTTGTTCCATCAGTTTACTGTAAAATCTGTTTATTTTGTAGGTGGCTTAGTCTGAAGGTCGAAAGAGTAGCCTGGCATGTCGCCAGTAGCTGCAGACGCTATGGCGCCTCTCTTGTTCGACACTTATTAAACTCTATTAACTGTTGCACCATTCATACAGTACCTAGTCAAAGGTATTGCGCAAACTGTAATAACACGTACGAAACTATGTTGTTCTGACAATTTTTATTTAATATGTTATCCGCATCGCATGCCTCACCTCTATTAAACCTTTTTTATTCTTCTAACAAGTACCTACTAAGTATAAATCCGGTAAAGTTACTGTTACACTTCCATATTTTAAATTTTATTCAAAATTGGTTGTGTGAAAACTTTGCTCAAAGTCACTTCTGGCTCCCTGAACGGCTTAAATAAATAGACGTTTTCAATGATAATGTTGATACAACAATTTAACATCTGCCGTTGCCGACCAAAGATCGTGACGGCAAAATCAAGACAATTTTTGTAACAAAATTGCCAATAACGAAGCGTTTAATCTGCTATAAGTGTTATTCGTTTGTACTGAAATTGTCAAATATATGTTTCTCATTGTATTTGTAATATTGTTGTTCCCGTCATTAGTGCGTGTTAGCACCAGGCGACGAGTGATCCCTGTTGGCAATGTTAGATCATCGAACATCAATGTCGAGACTATTTGAAAGGCCACGGGTGCGTGGAAAATTTAGAAATTGCTCGAACAAACAAAACATTTGACACTAAGGGCTTTATAGTTGTTTGTCAATTGTTCTTTTGAATAAGAGCGCCTACTTGCAAATATACAGAGTACAGACTCGGAATCAATATAATTATTTTCACTCATTCATTCATACTACTTCATCATCATGTCAGCCAACTTAGAATAGTCAAAATTGTATGCATTTTTAGCTCTGGTTCAGAATCAGGTTTATTAACGAAGAAAACTATTATTATGTCTATAAATTAGAATTCTACATTTTAATGCTCAATTTGTGTTGTGAGTAGGCAAACAGTTGTAGCTGCTAACTGCTGAATTTCATCGACAAACGGGGGTACATTTACGATGTCGAAAATCTTTGTGTTCTGGTAATTGTCTAACTCAACATCTATCGCAATCGCATTCAGTTTGAAAGATATTGCACGGCCATTGCTGCTTTTGACAACTAAAACTTTGTCAACTTTCTTCAACAACAAGTGATGGATGCATGATGGATATCAAACTGAAAGCGATTGCGATTGATGTTGAATTAGACAATTACCCCCCTGGTAGCCAAAATTTCAAGATGTGTCACCCTTAAAAATACTGCCTTGTTTCTATATTTATTTTACCTAATAACATTTCATTGTTTCATTAGCTTTACTTTTAATGGAAATGATTCCATTATTCTATTCAGTAATTCCTTTGATGTGGTTTTTGATACTCCATTGCTTTGTAATAGGTACGAGCAAGTTGAAAGAAATACTCCCACTTGTTTGGGAAGTACAATACAACCGTAAAAGCTTGCTTTATTAAAAGTTTTTCTGGATTAAGGTTCTTTTGTGACGATGATGACGTGTTTAAATGTATCGAAACGATTTTGTCGTTTTTTATGAACAAGCCAATATTACTTTCGAATAGTTAGACAGTTTAATTAATTCAAAAAACAGCAATTATTCTAGCGCGATTTTCATTGTCACTAAAAACAATTTAAGTCTGAAGGTCAACATGTGCTTCATGCAAATCATGCATGTACTGTTACTTCTGATTTGTCATTTCATTAGAATTATCTAATTTCCTCGGTCCTATCATGATCCTATCACATACTTTTACTGAAATGATTTTGGAAAATGTTGCCGGAATTATTATCGACAGGTTATTTTTACTCTTTGAGTTTTGGTCATGTTTACGTTATCGCCCCAAGCCTGGTCCCGATGTAGGTCAATCAAAAACCAACCCAGTTCAATTGCTCGACTGACTTTTGCTCTCGTAACCGCGATTTAAAGAAAACGCATCTATCTATATGACATGTTAAAAAAATTGTACTACCAAAATATAGAGATTTCGTCAACCATTGCGAGTATCTCAAGACTTCGATAAGATTTTTTAAATAGTTTACATAAAGTTTTATTGAAAAAAAAACAAGTAAAATATAGAAGAAGCTTTAAAATGAGTTTAACCCCATTAATATGGAAGTTAAAAAAGCTTCAAAGTATCTCGTATATCAAAATATTAAAAACTTTGTTGTCACTGATAGTCTAACTTGTTGACTACAAGTTCAAAAAGTGTTAAAAAGAGATAAAAATATGAGCGAAAGCTCATTTGATTCGGAATGATGTCTAAAAAAATGTATTCGAATGATTTTTCAGCACGCGCAAAAAATTGCAAATTAAGTTGAAAAAAATGACATTTCATTTTATGTTTATAACTATAGTCTAGTCACTAGACTATAAAGATTATGGAAATAATGGAGTTTAACGTAACAAAAATTTGTGTAAAGTTTTGTAACTGTAAATTGTTCATTAAGTACACTTACCTATTCAATGACCGCAATAGTTTAAATCGAACTAGTAGCCTGGTTAATCATTGTTTGTTGATTAACTTGTAAATGTTTGATCATAAATAGGACTATGTGCCGGAAAATGACGCATTGCTGTAAAATTAATGCCGACGAACTCTTCGCAACCAAACAACCCATATGTTCCTTTGTGTCTGGTTTCAAATACCGATTTGTGGGCCGACAGGCGACAACTGGGTGACTCATGTAGTATCGTATTCTGAATATTCCGATTATTAATTAACTAGCTGTGCCGCCCGGTTTTACCCGCGTAGTTTCCTTTCCCGTGAGAATATCGGGATTGTTGAGAATAATGTAACAGAACCGTCAACTGGTGAAAAGTCTTTGAAAATTGGTTCAGTAGCTCAGAGATTACCTACAACCTTACAAACTTTACCTCTTTGTAAATTACTTGATCGACTGGGGCGCTTCCTGAAAAATATGGATAAGAGCATGGGCTTCATTTGACATTTGAAGACCATATTTTGCCCATATAAAGACATAATATGGACTTCAAAATTTCAAATGAAGCATGGGCTTCACTAGACATTTTAAGTAAAAAGTATTATGGAAATGAGCATGGGCTCATCCACTGTCTGGCGCAACCACTTGTGACGTCACTAGTCACAAATTCGTAGCGCTGTCCTTGTCTTACTTCAAGAAACTTAAATATAATTTTTAAATACCTATCTAAAGACACCACACACGAATATGTTTTCCAAAAAAAAATTTTTCAGTTTCAGTTCCATGTATGGCACCCATAATTTTTTATTTTCTTTATTTTTGTTTAAAAATTCTAAAGCGGTTCACAGAATACAGCGTTTTAACACCCTTCCTTAGAATTAGTTCGTGGAACTTCATACAAAGAGGTTGACCCTTCGCATGTTCGTTGTACTGTAGTCAAGTATCAAAGTTTCCTGGTTCATGCCATTGTTATTGTTGCTAAGCAGCAACAAGTACGAACAACGTTTAGCTGTTTATGATAAACAAAACAACTGCACACATATCAACGCAGACAGCAGCTGCTGTATCTAGAATATTATTACTTACAATTCAACACGTACTGTTGATGTTATGTATTTTAAAACCCTTATTTTTTCAGACATACTTTTCTAAATTCCAAATCCTGTTGTGGTTTTATATTTCAACACCCATATTTTATTAGACATAAGTACTTTTCTAATTTCCAAAACCGCAATTGTGCTTCTGATCATGTTGACTTAATATGATGGCCTAGTGATAGTACTTTTGAAATAATTTACGCATGACAAGCAATTGTATAATAACAGTTCTCGGAACCAACAGTGTCCAGCAACGCGATCATGATGTTATGATTGATGTCGAGGTCATCCGACTCTGAATTACGATGATGAAGCTTCCTCTTTTCCATTAGTCTGTTATTAGGAAGCGGGCCCAGGAATTTCTAACATACACTGGTCAAAGGAACTAATTTCAAATCATTATGGACATGGTCTGTCGTTTTGTAGGTATCTGAATAGGACTTCACTTAAAGAGCTTTCTCTTGACGCCTGTTTAAGTAATAATAATATTATATCATTATCATAGTGTGTATCACCTTTTTTTTGTTTTGGGTGGAATAAAATAACAAAAATAATTTGTATGTTAGGTACTATTAAATCGTATTAAAATTCTTCCGTTTCACAAAACGTGACATAAAACCATGCTAAAAAAATAATATAAGGAAAATATTGAATACTGAGATGCACATCTAAAATAAGTATATTGTAGGTTAGGTTAGCAGTAAATAGTTCCCATAATTTAATAGCCAAGTGTTCTTCTGACGCTACATATTAAAATTTTATTAGTAACTTTATTTTCTCAGGTAATGTTAAAACATAAACAAGCCAATAAAAAAAACAACGAACTTCATTTGTGTGGCATGTTATTTATTATAATAAAAAAGGAAGTGTGTGAATTAATTTTGACGTGTTCTTCTTGTATCTTTTCCAGGTATAGGATTCGGTATGATATACTTACCATCAGTGGTGGCAGTAGGTTATTACTTCGAGACGCGGCGCTCCCTCGCCACCGGTATCGCGGTGTGCGGTTCCGGCGTCGGCACCTTCAGCTTCGCGCCCCTTGCCTCCATCCTGCTCAACGAATTCGGATCATGGCAAAACGCGAATCTCTTACTCGCCGGTTTGATCCTCAACTGTGCCGTATTCGGCGCTCTTATGAGGCCTCTAGTCTACCCCAAGGTAATTATCATTCATCTCATCACGAATAACAATGGGAATATGCTACATACAGCTTTGGGTCTCATCTTTCATTCGGTGGACAAACGATTGGGCTAATGTCGGTGTTGTGTCCCTAATGCTGCATGATCTTATATATGAAGATAATCCCGTTCTAGAACCCCCGATATCGACCGGTCTGGGCATAACCAACATATACCAGAACCAGATGCAGTGTTTTAGGAATTAGTAATGAGTAGATGAGTATTTGTTAAGTCTTACATTGACACGTGTAGAACAAACACTAGTAAAGTACCATTACAATAGTTACTTTATGACTACATAGTTTGATATAGAGATGACTTGATCCTAATGATCATCATGTTTCCGATTACAATTTGAAACCTAAATCGTTATAGTGATATAGCTGGTACCAGTTGATAGTAACCCGTAAATGCCCCAGTAGGTAGTTCAATTAGTTACACATATATTACAGACATCAGGTGATAAACCGCTACTGCAACGTATGGCTGAAGAGAAAAGACTGCAAATGGAACGGGGATCAATAGGAGGGTCGTACTTCATGGTGCAACTTCCTGATGGCACCATGGAAAAAAGAATGAAGGTATGAAAACGTACGAGAAGAAACAACGCTGAATTCTTTCTGGGTTAGTTCAACAAATCTTCTGACTTTTATGACAAATGCCATCGCATAGTAAGTGATCGTTTGCATTAAATGAACCTTCCAGAAGTTAGCAACAGTTACAAAAATAGTTGTTTGATCAACGCAAATGAAGGTTATGTGAATGTATCGTTGCATTGTACTCGTTTTATTGTTTTATGGAATATTGTATTGTTTTACATAATCTCATTATACTTCTGAACTCGTCAGAATTGTCATGCGGTTGGCTTATGAAGGGTTAATATTTATGACAGCTTGCCATAAAATTATAATTTTTATTTAGTAAAAATTGACGTAGGAAACTAATTCAGAGTCATTCTCAACTGCAATTTGTCAAATTCATTATGTGATGTTGTCATTCATATAACTATTTACAATTCCATAATGCATATTCCATCATTAAAATTACTTGTCCTTCATTAATAATCACTTATACGACGACTTGTAAGGTGCTATGTTGTTTTTGTGTTAAGAAAATGATGTGCCTCTTTCATTATTTCATATAATAATGTTGTCCACGTACTATAACGATCCATTAAACGAGCTAAAAGCTGAAATATAAATAAAAAAAATGTCTTTTAACAGTTATCAATCTTCTGTAAATAATGTCCTCTCGACTGCCATGTTGTATCAAATCAAGTTAAACATAGCTTCTTTTTTATATAAAAGATTCATCAAAATGTGACTTTTATGTCTATGCTTTTAAGTTCAAAACGGTTTGGCAGTTGGCCTTTTTTATAAAACATAACCCCCTTATTCCAAAACGTGGACTAAAGTTAGACCAGCACGGGAAGCATGACGACCTCGAGAGCGGTTTTTTCTACGTTGAAATGTCAAAAATGACATCCCAACGTAGACAAACTCTTTGTTTAACTGTCAAAAATGACATTAAGGGGTAGACAAAATCTTTGTCGGGTTCGTCATGCTACGCCTGCTGCACGGGTAGCATGACGAACTCGAGAAAGGCTTTGTCTATATCGAAACGTCAAAAATGACATTTCATCGTAGACAAACCCATTGTTCGGCTGTCAATTATAGACTTTCGAGGTAGACAAAACTCCTCTCGGGTTCGTCATGCTACGCGTAGCATGATGGTTTAAAACTGATGCTAATTCTGTCTTTCATTTGGATAATGAAAGTGACAGGACCAGTTTTAAACTATTAGGGCTACGTGACAGCAACGACATAGTTTGTCGCGCGCCTTCACACCAATCAGCACGTTCGTTTGCTATCTACGAGCGATCTGATTGGTCGAATGTAACACGACAAAATATGTCGTTGCCGTCATGTTAGCCCTGCAGGACTATTTTAGTCCACGTTTTGGAAAAAGGGGGCCTGTGATTAAAATTTGCAGTGGTATAACAAGTGGCTGATTGCAGGCGCCCCTGAACATAGATCCGGGCGTGCACTCGTCGCTGAACCTGGAAGCGTTGGCGCGAGTGCCCACCGTGCCCAACATGCCCGGCGTGCCCACCGTGCCCACGCTGCCCACTATTACTGAAGCCAAAGTGCCTGAAGAACCCACTGAGAAGAAGGTATTTAAAGTTGCTTATCAGGTCATTTAAGACGGATAGTCCCTGATAGTAATTAGTAAACTCGTCTCAATTTTAAACAAAGTTGCTTATAAAATAATTATTTAAGATGCATAATATTTAAATTAATTGTCGTTAAAATTATCGTAAGTTGTCGTGTGCACTGCACTGTACGTACACATTTCAATAGAATATTTTAAAGTTTTTAATCCACATTAATTTACTATTATTCAGAGGAGATCCCTCTATCTTAATGTACAACACATCAGCTCTCAAGGTACATCTAGCTAGATAATCTACTCCTTAAGCTATTGAGCGTATCAGTCATGGACTGAGTTGTATGAATGTCTATCAATTGTATAATTTGTTAAGAGTTAAGACCATGTAATTAACCTGAACCTATACTTGATTTCAGAATGAAAACGGATCTGCCGTTGCCTCTGCGCAACAGATGGCGCGCAATGTATCGTCGCCGGCGTTCAGCTCGCAAGCGCCGGGCTTGCCCAAGAACGGCTCCGTGCCGTTCTTCGACCGCCAGAGGAAGCAGTCCACCGGAGATAGGTCAGACGCCGATAGGTAGAGGGAGACTTTATCTTTATTCCGGTGCTGGGCCTGGTGGAAGAAATGCATCGTGGTTGCTAAAATATGCTCTATGTTCAAGGAATTGGGATGGGTCTTGCATGTAACATGGTAAATGAAGATCTGTGTCGATTTTCAACTGTTCCAGTGGATAACTGGAAATTTCATTTATATTGCGGGTCTGGATCTGGAGAAAAATACATCGTGGTTGCTAAGATATGTTCGATGTTGAGGGGTATTAAGATGTATATTGCATGTGAAATTTGAAAACAAAGTGTCTTGTATCGTTCTTCAATAGCGATGGAAACGATCTGATGGATCGTTATATATTATGGCTACAGCCCATTCCAAACTAATTGTCGATGTGAACAAACGTGAAGTTCGTCAGCTAACCAAATGGGAAGACTGATTAGTGACGTTAAAATTTGATAATGGATTTCACTCTGAACTCTAAACAGTCCCTATAGTCTTTGGTGAGCTGACGAACTTCATGTTTCGTCATTGTTTGTCATGACTATTGTCGAAAACTTGTTTATCTATTCCGGTTTTGGGCCTTGTGGAAGAAGTATATCTCGGTTGGGTTGCAAATTATGGTCAATATTAATCGTAATGGAGCTAAGTTTTGCATGTAACATTTGCAAAAAATATCGTCATTGCACCATCGAGAAATTCCGATTCCAAATTCCGATAACTGCATGTGCAAGTGAACAATGTTTGAGGGAAAAAGTGCATTGTGATTGTTATGTACAGAATGTTCTCTGTGTTCAAACGGGTCAACATCAATTTTATTAAGGGTTTGCATGTCATTTAAGTTAATTTTGGGGCATAAAATGATCTTTAAAAATTCAAAATTGTTTGAGAGTATTAATTTTATTATTTCCATATAATTTCCATATCTTTCCATATAATTTTTGCTCACTAAAATCTCATGTTTTAACATTGTTTTATAATTTTCTCTTTGCAGATTTAAACCGTCCTTAGCCGCTATCAAAGCTTCGTCCAAAGCTTCCATGAACCGAAATGGAGATGTAAGTATCTATACTAATATTATAAAGAGAAAAGATTTGATTATTTGTTTGTTTGCATCGAATAGGCTCCGAAACTACTGAACCGATTTAGAAAATTCTTTCACCATTAGAAAGCTACATTCTTCCCGAGTGACATAGGCTTTATTTAATCCCGATATTCCCACGGGAACGGGTACCACGCGGGTAAATAAATTATAATTGTCTTTTTACATTTAAATTTAAGAAACATTTAATCAAATTGTTCAATCAGTTCTGACAAAGTTTGAAGAAGGCTAAAATTAATATTTATTATATATCCTTTTTTCTATATCTTCTCTCTCCAGGGTGACACCGAAAGCATAATGTACACATCCAAGCTGTCCGTATCGGGCCCGAAAGAGCCGTCCCGCATGGTTCGTCCGATGTCCCGTAAAGACATCTTCTACTCGGGCTCCGTGGTCAACCTACCGCAGTACCAGAGCCAGAAATCATTGCAAGGGTACAGGAACTCGGTATTGAGTCTGCCACAAAGCAGGCTTACTGGCGATTTGGAGCGGCAAGAACGTGAGTATAAATAAATAAATAATTACATTATAATATTCTTCTACTCGGCTTTTAATTGGTCGGATAGGAATAACAGAAATTATTACACAATAATAACAATATCCCTTTTTTAAAATGACACACTGTCATGCGTTGGCCAAGAATACAATTTGTATCCTCATTGGGAATCGAACCTGGGACCTCTTGGTTTGATACTGGTGGGTGGCGTGTATCATTAAACCACAGAGGCGGCTTGACCCATCCCAGTCCCATCTGATCTAGTTGTGTGACGGGTTGTTTCTTTTCTAAAACTTCATTTTCCGAGTTTTTAGTTATTTAGTTTTTTGTCTAACCTCTTTGTGGTTATCTTTATTCTAGCGGAGTACTCGCTATGCCCGTGCCTGTCGCTGCCGGCGTCGTTCCGCTCGGCGCTAGGCTCCATGCTGGACGCCAGCCTGCTGCGCGACCCCGCCTTCATGCTCATCGGCGTGTCCAACATATTCGGCATGGCCGGCTTGTACGTGCCGTTCGTGTACATCGTGGACGCGGCCATGCTCAACGTGAGTGCGTGTGGACTAATGTTGGCCGTGTCTCGCTGCCGGGCTCCATGCTGGACGCCAGCCTGCTGCGCGACCCCGCCTTCATGCTCATCGGCGTGTCCAACATATTCGGCATGGCCGGCTTGTACGTGCCGTTCGTGTACATCGTGGACGCGGCCATGCTCAACGTGAGTGCGTGTGGACTAATGTTGGCCGTGTCTCGCTGCCGGGCTCCATGCTGGACGCCAGCCTGCTGCGCGACCCCGCCTTCATGCTCATCGGCGTGTCCAACATATTCGGCATGGCCGGCTTGTACGTGCCGTTCGTGTACATCGTGGACGCGGCCATGCTCAACGTGAGTGCGTGTGGACTAATGTTGGCCGTGTCTCGCTGCCGGGCTCCATGCTGGACGCCAGCCTGCTGCGCGACCCCGCCTTCATGCTCATCGGCGTGTCCAACATATTCGGCATGGCCGGCTTGTACGTGCCGTTCGTGTACATCGTGGACGCGGCCATGCTCAACGTGAGTGCGTGTGGACTAATGTTGGCCGTGTCTCGCTGCCGGGCTCCATGCTGGACGCCAGCCTGCTGCGCGACCCCGCCTTCATGCTCATCGGCGTGTCCAACATATTCGGCATGGCCGGCTTGTACGTGCCGTTCGTGTACATCGTGGACGCGGCCATGCTCAACGTGAGTGCGTGTGGACTAATGTTGGCCGTGTCTCGCTGCCGGGCTCCATGCTGGACGCCAGCCTGCTGCGCGACCCCGCCTTCATGCTCATCGGCGTGTCCAACATATTCGGCATGGCCGGCTTGTACGTGCCGTTCGTGTACATCGTGGACGCGGCCATGCTCAACGTGAGTGCGTGTGGACTAATGTTGGCCGTGTCTCGCTGCCGGGCTCCATGCTGGACGCCAGCCTGCTGCGCGACCCCGCCTTCATGCTCATCGGCGTGTCCAACATATTCGGCATGGCCGGCTTGTACGTGCCGTTCGTGTACATCGTGGACGCGGCCATGCTCAACGTGAGTGCGTGTGGACTAATGTTGGCCGTGTCTCGCTGCCGGCGTCGTTCCGCTCGGCGCTGGTGAATACTACTTCCCGCACAACGGTAGAACGCATCAGCTAGCAATATAAAACTTTATGGTTGTATGACTGGTCATTTAACATGGCCGCATGAACCAATTTAAAAATCACATTTTTACTAAGAAAATTGTATTTACTTTTTTACATTTCGTGAGAAAAGTTTTATACAAGCCATGTACTGGAAGCTATTTGCATTGCTTGCTTCCCGTTCTCGGCTTGTGCAATATGCGCAAAATAACTTGGCGGCTCGGTAGTTAACTGCAAGTGACATTTCGCGCAGCTCGAATGTGCGAGAGAACAGCACAGCCACGTATCCGTACGCGTCAGAGTGAGACACGAGACACGCCGTGCTTCCGCCCGCGCACCAACCCCGGGCACACCTGTATTCGTCTACTGAGCAGCGTTGCGCGCGAACTTCAGAGCCGCCAAGTTATTTTGCGCCCGTTATTATTGTAAGCTTTATTTACTGGGTTCTTGTAAACCAGATATTAGTTTCGTCGCTAGTGATGCGTGTGTAGTGTCCAGTGCAGTTGCCAGTTAGGTTTTCACAGTGCCGTTCCACGCGGTGAACTATTAATATAGATATATGCTCGTTATTCCCAGGGCGTAGAGGCGTCGAAGGCGTCGTTCCTACTGTCGATCATCGGCATCACCAACACCGTGGGCCGTATCGCGTGCGGCTGGGTCGCCGACTTCCCCTGGATGGACTCGCTGCTGCTCAACAATGTGTGCCTCGTCATCGCTACGGTTAGTCACTATTGTTCAAAGTATCTCTGCAATTTATTTAGATTTGAACTTAGTAGAAGACTACCATCTGTTATAGAGAAAAAAGGGTTTTAACTTCTGGTAATGCCCTTGAAACAAAAAGAAAATATATTTATTGAAGGAAACTGCTCTACAAATAAAATATTATCTTATCTAAGATAGATAATTATCTTAAATTTTGCTACTTGCCAAAATACTGTCTTTTAATAATTTTGTTTTTTTTGTACGGTTCTTTGCTGCAGTGTTAATAAAAAGAGTATAATATAGTATTATATAATTTTACTTTGCAGATTTCGGTAGCGGCGACACCTTTTTGTTATTCTTACGCCGCTTATGTTGCTGTTGCAATCGCATTTGGTATTGCCATATGTAAGTACCTTTACTCATATTTATTTATATTTACTTGTGTTGATGCAAATATTGTTTTAACATTTATTAAATAAATTATCTTAACTTTGAATAAATAATTCTAAATTTTCTAAGGACTTCTAAGTTCAAAAGAATAAGTACTTATTTTAAAAGCTACGATCAACGTATCCTTGTCATTTTGTTTTCATTGATGCAATTGCAATTCATGAATGCAATAAATTTACCTAATTATTTATTTTTCCATTCCAGCTGGCTACATCTCGCTCACTTCCATCATTCTAGTAGACCTCCTAGGCTTAGACAAACTGACGAATGCCTTCGGACTTCTCATCTTGTTCCGTGGCGCGGCCGCCATAGTAGGATCGCCTCTAGCGGGCGCGGTGTATGACGCTACGAAGAATTATGATGCGTCTTTCTATATGGCTGCGGCGTTCTTCTTAGCTGCTACACTCACATCGTTTGCGGCGCCTACTTTCCGCAGGTATTTATCTCAGATTCATATAAGATATTATATTTTAGAAGCAATAGATTACATATACCAAATATCTTCGGACTTCTCATCTTGTTCCGTGGCGCGGCCGCAATAGTAGGATCGCCTCTAGCGGGCGCGGTGTATGATGCCACGAAGAATTATGATGCGTCTTTCTATATGGCTGCAGCGTTCTTCTTAGCTGCTACACTCACATCGTTTGCGGCGCCTACTTTCCGCAGGTATTTATCTCAGATTCATCCTACTATATTAATATTATATAGGTATGTGTTAGTTTAGATGTTTCTATGTTTGTTACTCAATCACGCCAAAACGGCTGAACGGATTTGGCTAAAATTTGGGACACAGATACTTTGTAGCGTGGAGAGGAACATAGACTACTTTTTATCCCAGAAAAATATCACATTCCCGCAGGATAACGTCGTGTAGTCCACGCGGGCGAAGCCGCAGGCGGAAAGCTTAAGATATGTTTTAGAAGCAACAAATTATACGGAATATCTTCGGACTTCTTTTACTTTTCGATATAGACGTTCTATTCTCTAATGTCAAACATTAAATCGGTGAACCTTATCGCCTTGCAATAAAGTCCTTACTTTTGATGTTTGACATTAGTGCAAGGTATGTTCATGCTCCTTATCCATCCATATGGAAGGCCAGTGCCCTAGCAGTGGGGACGTAAAATGGCTGCTGATGATGTCCAATAAAATTTCGTTCACGAGTAACTCACCTGCCGGCCTAGCATGAGCGGCTTTTATCGCGCGATATGATATGGCACGGCAAGTTGTCTTGCTTACCCCACTAAGGTGTAAGCAAGACGGCATGCCGTACCATATCATATCCCGTGTTATAAGACTTATAAGCCGCTCATGCTAGGCCGGCAGATCTATACTAATATTATAAAGAGAAAAGATTTGATTGTTTGTTTGTTTGCATCGAATAGGCTCCGAAACTACTGGACCGATTTGAAAAATTCTTTCACCATTAGAAAGCTACACTTTTCCCGAGTAACATAGGCTATATTTTATTCTGATATTCCCACGGGAACTACGCGGATAAAACCGCGAGGATCCGCTAGTCTATAATACAATGCCGACTTCACCATTCACCATTTCTTTGATATGTTTTCAATAAGAAACACATATAAAAATGTGTGTCAAAGTAATAAGAAAACTAGAATGGCACTAAAACAGGCAAATGGTTTCAATAACGATATTTGAATAATTAATTTTGTTGTATAAATGCAATTGCAATTTATTGACAAAAGTCGCTAGGCTTATTTCTTCCCCATTCATCTAAAACATATACTTTGTTTACAGGAAACAAGAGGAAATCCAGCCCTCAATAGACGTCCTTAGCCCCATAGACGAGGACTTGGAGGAAGGCGAAGAAGAAGACCCAGATGATACTCCCATCACTATGGGGGCCAACTTAGCGAGAGCTCCTCCCACTATCACTAAGACGGCCGCTTCCCCGTCAGACCCGCCCACGCCCACCGCCCCGGCCCCCGCACGTGAGAGCGTATTGTAGACCTTATTACTGTAGACTTAAAGCCGGTTTTACTATATCAAGTCCAAATTAACATGTTTGCGCTATTGCAATAACGATATTCTCACTGCTATGGGCGCAAACTTAGCTAGAGCCTGTACAGTATACTAACGACCTTATTACTAAAGACATAAAACCGGAATTACTATATCAAGTCCAACTTAACATGTTTGCTCTATTGCAACAACGATATTCTCATTATTATGTGCGCTAACTTGGCGAAAGCGCCTCCCACTATCACAAAGACTCCCACTATCACTTCTCCGTCAGACCCGCCCACGCCCACCGCCTCGGCCCCGCACGTGAGAGCGTATTGTAGACCTTATTGCTGTAGACTTAAAGCCGGTTTTACTATATCAAGTCCAATTTAACTTGTTTGCGCTATTGCAATAACGATATTACTATGAACACTGAGAACCTCGTAAACTCATACATTTTTACTATTTAAATAAAATAGTAACGGACGGAGAGTGTATCGTAGACGTAGAGAGAGTAGTTTAATACTGTAGATTTAGAGCCAGTTTTACTGCAGCTTGAAGTGCGGTCGATTCTACAAATTCTTTGATTTTAGGCATATCTCGGTCGTTTAAAGTTCTTGTACAAACGTGTAAGTGTAATGACGTGACTTCAGACAGCTCCTTGTCTTTATGTCGTGCTAGCGTAATACAATAAACTATATCAGGTTTTTTAATAATTAAAAAATACTATAAAACTCAACTTCACACATCAAACAACTAAAAAAGGCATAGACATAAGACTGAAATAAAGCACTGAAAAATCGTATTGCTTTATTTTTATACCAAGATATAGTAAAACCGGTTTGTCTAATCTAATATAAAACAACTCGAAACATGTTTCAGGCAATCATCTATGTTAGATTAAATAAATAATTATAATAATATCCCATAGATAATTGTCTGGAATACATGTCTATATGTAAGGGCCAAAAATGTTAATATGCATACTCATACATTAATAAACTTAAGTGGCGAAATATTGGTTTAGAACCCAAACATCGAACTTATGAAGATGTCTTTGAAAACTGCCATCATTTTATAAATAAATTTAATTTCTACGATCTCATTATGTTGAGGGTTTGTTGTAAAGACCTCTTCAAAGTTCATTATTGCGGCTATAAAAATTTGGTTATTTTTACTAGCTCATATTTTCACTCAAACGTGGAGCTAGACCGATGATACTATATATTTACAAAACCTAGAAACAAATATAAGTAGATAATTAACTAAGTATACTAACTGCAAATTTGAAACGTGACTTATAGTTTTCTTCTGCCTTAATCTTTATTTCAAGTCTTGTATTGTCCTGTATATATATAAATTACAAACTCTAAATGGGCAATTAACTATTCAACTTTAGTAAGTTGCCCCTAAAAACTCATTTTCGAGTGGCCTGTCTATATAATAAAGCACTTATGTTTGCCCACGTCAAGACATTTTTGCTGTCTTTTCAAATAAATATTCACTTACATTTCTTACTTATGTACTTGAAAGTCAATGAAAAATAAAAGAGGATCATTTCAGTAGAAGGTCACGTTTCATATAATCTAAGTGTGTAATTGTATGAAATGAGAAACTAATTTAGCATCTTAATATAATGTCTGTGTTAATTATAATGATAATTATTTAGTGTCACAAAAAGCTCGAGAACTGTAAATAAGAAGGAGTTACCAGAGGAACGCAGATTTTATACGAAATATTACCTCACAAGCGTTTATAGGAATTGAATGCAAGCAATAAAGCGATCGATTTCGCATTGCGTTATAGTGAGAGAACGTTAAGGTCCATATATCCAACGTGCCATAAAAATGTCGTGGTGCTAGCGTAAATGTTTTCGATGTGCAGTCGAGCAATAAAATGTAAACGACATAGAACTTTGGCACATTGAAGTGTTCTGAAACAAAACTATATGTGCCACAGAAGTCGTTCAATATTGTAATAGTCCTATTTTGTTTTCATATTATTGCTCGTGATTGTACCAACAACTGCGATAAAAATATTTAATGTAACTTAACGGAACGATGTGTTTTAATTATTCAATACAAAAATGTCCGACGGTAATAGCAATAATATTAGTACTTATAAGATTTTAAAGAGTACTTATAGACAGAACTTAATTTTCACGATTTTCCCACTGTAATAAATCTTTTTGCTTTTAAATTGGAAAATTAACACTTCTTTTCCTTCTAAGAAAGGGCATTAAATTATATTTTTTGTCCTATATTTCTCTAACGATGTACTTAGTAAGTAAAGCATTAATTCTGGAGTTATTTTTTTATTATTTTCATAGAATGTAAATAGTAAAATTGTGAAGGCTGCCTTCTTTACTGTAAATACACGCACTTAACAATGTCTCAATTCAATGTAAAGTAGTGTTTTAAAACTTCCTTAATACTAATAAAATAATTGTATGGAATGGTTGGACTGTTGTCGTAAAGAATTATAGAAATGTCATGTAAAATTTTTGATAGACATAATTTTGTAATAAATCGTACTTATATCTACTTTGTAACACTGATTCATAAAGGACAGCATAGTTAAAAGAAAACACTTAAGCTTATCGCGATGCTTCCTATTTTAGTTTATTTTAAGACCTTTAAGTAACCCTCGGTTTTTAAAGATAGGCAGGAATTACTGGAGAATTATCTGAGAAATTGGAAAAATAAATCGTCGTTTTATTATGACACTGAGTTAATGAGCTATTAAATAATTGTCGTAAGGATACGTAAGTGAGTAGCTAGTTATAAAACGATCGATATGCATAAAATAATAACGATATAAAAGTATTTTTACTAACAACTTAAAAATATAATAATAAAAATTCAGAGGCGTCACAAGAAACGGCATGGCACGGTATGGCTGAGATTTGTCTATGCATCTCTGTATTTCTGTTTAATCTATCGATACCAATGCTTTTGTAGAAAGAAAGGGATAGATATACAGAACCATGTAGTTCTTGCGTAGATCGATCCCAGCGTGTGTCTTTCCGCACTAGTAGGAAATACATGAAAGCAATGCGATCATAGGAATGCACAGTTTCTATGAGCTTTAGTTAAATACTAACACGCATTTTTTAAGAAGAAAATAGTGGTTAAATTGCCTCCTAGTGCGAATGGACATTTTTGCAGGTATATCATATATTTTATAATATTGTATAAGTATACCTACCTACAAGTAGTTTCCAACCTTGGTAGACTTACATTTTTCGAGCTTCGCTTTTTAAGGTGGCTACTTCTTATAAGACGTTTTATATATATTGACTGTCCCAAGTCCCGTTGTTCGTGTTGTCGGCAGATGTGATATATTATGTTGATTGAGATTTTTGTCTCATACTAGGTGGGTAAACAATGCGAACCGCGGCGACTTGTATTACTACCACTTCTCTTCGTGTGCCATTGCAAGAACAACAAATTCCTGTAAATAAAACAAAATATAATAAAATATAAGTGGTTTAAATAGCTGATTAGTGAATGCAACGCAGTCAATTTTCTGTGCATCATGGAATACCAAAAACTTTCATTACTAGGTATCGAAACATAGGCTCTATATTATGAACTTGCCAGTCGATAAGGTGTATATTAAAATAAGATTTATAGGTACATACATGATATATTTTTGTCATAGATATTTTTGTCAATAAATTGCATAATTTAGCTTTAAGCATAAGAATAATGTATGTATGTATAGAATGGTGAAATGAAATGTGTAGGTATACAGAGGTATTATGTGATAATTCTGAAATATATTTCTTTTGTAACAACATGTATTTTAATATTGAATTAATTGTATTCATATTGTGAAACATAAGGTTTTGTTAAAAGCATAGTGTAAACTGGTATAAAAATTAAAGAACTGTACGTTAATGTATTAAGGTATATTCGAAAAGTTATCGATGAATGTTACTGTTGTTATAGCTTTATGTAAAAAAACCAAAAGTGTTATTATGTTTTTAAGATTAAAGAAATATTAAGTAATCAAAGAATGAAGATATAATATTATATCAGTAACTTGGGAAAGTTCAAATTTCAACGATGTATTTAAACGTTGGCCCTACCTTTTATGGAATTTTGATCTTAAAACAATTTGTATTAGTTTTGTAGGATTCAAAGAATAATGTAAACACAGCAATAGGGCACAACGTCGGGTCATCCCGTGTTTAACGTATTTATTTCAGTATTGGCTTTAAGTATTGATTATTTTTATTTATGAAATTTAAAGCTTGTTTGCACATGTTCCTAACATGTTGAAAGGAAGATTTGAACCGGACGCTGTCTATCCCACGCGTGCTATAAATCTGTATAACAATCTTAAAAGTATCTTTTATTTTGATTCTGTGTTCTAACAAATGAATACCTATTTTATTATCAGTATTTACATCATTTGATATAAATATGGATATATTTAAAGCTCAATTCAAGCTGCTTTGTTCAGCTTGTTTATTATCATGTATGTTTTAATCACTGGTGTGTAAACAGCTTACTATTGAGAGAGAGTGAAGTCATAGTTTTCTACAGCGACAGAGCACGCGTTGTCATTTCGCTACGCTCGCTCCCCGCTCCAGGGAACGCACTCCGAAATGCAAAATCTGAAACTTCGTTAGCCCCGCCTCTTTCACTCGGTTCTGCCACTACTAGAGAGTAAGAAAGACGGGTATAACGAAGTTTTGGATTTTACATTACCGAGTAAATCCTCAGATACAATCGCAAGCTTATTGTTGATATGTCAACCACTTTTGTAAATAATCGATTCATTAAATGATAATGATGACTGACTTGTTCGTTTTATTTTAACTTAATTTATTCCTTGGTATCATGACTGGATGAGGGGGCTAATTATCTAACTCAACATCTATGGCTATCGCTTTCAATTTGATATTCATCACCTGTTGATAAAGGAAGTTGTTAATAAAATTGTTTATTACTGCAGCAATGGTTGTACTACATCTTTCAAACTGAAGGCTATCAACTGAAATCGTGATAACGAGTTAAGATAATCAAGAGGCTGGACCACATCTTTCAACTCAACCAATCTAAGCAATTTTCGTCCTTAAAAGTAAAAACAAAGTTCACTAACAAATGGATTATCTTAGCAAAACTAGCACTCGGGGAATTTTGAGATCAGCTTAAGGGCGTAAATACAAGAGCATTACGGTGCGTGCTCTAAATTGCTGAATTTACAAAACATATGATTCCGCCTGACGCAGCGTTAATGTTGCTATTAGGTCTGTCTAGGACGAAACCTATTGTTATGAAATGGAACACTGTTATCTATAGAAGTTGTAATTTATTTAATACACATCAGCTTAGCCTTGTGAAATAAAATTGTTTACAATTACATGCATCAATCGTTAGAACTTATGATACGATATCGATATCAGCCGAGCGTCATCGGTGTTGTTATTATTATAGCAATCATTCGACCCCACATCCACAAACCAATCAATTGCGAGTGTTTTAAAAATGAGGAAAATAATAACCATATTATTTGGGTCCTTATTTTCATTCCTTGTTGCAATATGTACAATCAGCAAATCCACCAGGTAGGTATACACCGTAAGGTTCATCAGCAGTTTTAGTATAGGTACTGCACTAAAGACCTTTTGCAACGGACTGCCATCTGGTTAATCTACCAATAGTGTAAGGCCTCATTTCCACCTGCAAGTAAATCTTCTGCGATAAATGTCCGACAGTCTGTCAGATAGCAACTTGCAAGTGTAAACTACAACTTGCAAGATAATACGACTGTACCTATCACCTATACATACAGTTGCGTCGGCATATTTTCGAACTGCCTTAAAAACTTTCAACACCACTAAAACTAAACATGTTGGCATTGGTGTACCCTAGAGTTTAGCTTGAAACCTACTCAATTGGCACTTAATTTAATACCTACCTACTTGTGTATCAAAGCATTCTTCTTTCAGTGCCTCCCCATTACTGGAGGTTGGCCGTCAGCTCCGCAAATCCATCTCTGTTTTTCGCCAAGCGAAACAGTTCTTCTGCTTTGGCGATACAGTCCACTCCCTTATGTTTCTCAGCCATGACTTTTTTCGTCTTCCAGCACGTCTTTTGCCTTCTATCTCTTCCATCATGATAAGTTGAAGCAGCTGATATCGGTCGTGTCGTAATGCATGTCCCAAATATTCAACCTTACGCTTTTTGATGGTCCGCATCAAGTTCCGCGACATTGCGACGCGCTGGAGCACTGTCTCATTTCGTACTTTATGGGTCTAACTTATACGCAGCATGCGACGGTAACACCACATCTCGAACGCTTCGAGACGTTTCCTCACGTCTTCTTTTATAGTCCATGCTTCGCAGCCGTATAGGACCACCGGCCAAATGTAGCACTGGAGGATCCGTACTCTGAGTTTTATGTTGATGTTTCGGCAGCATAATACTTTCTTCATCTTCATGAAGGACGCTCGAGCAATTTCAATCCGGGACTTAATTTCTTGATCCGAGTCCCATAGTTCATTCACCCAAGCGCCGAGGTATTTGTACTGCTGTACTCGCTCTAGATCTCTGCCAGCCACTGCTAACTTCGGCTTCAAGTCGGGATTACGAGATACAACCATGTACTTGGTCTTTGAGATGTTCATTCTGAGACCGGCCTGTGCACTACTCTTTTGCAAGTCATCAAAGTCATTAAAGCATTACTTACGTACAAACTTATTTACGATTTGTTTGCAACTCCTAAAAGATTCTCATCGCTAATAGTTTGAGCATATGTCTGGTAGTTATCACGGAGAAGTAATGCAATATAATAAGATATACCTACTTTTCTAAATCTATTATCTGGAGTTAGTTTTTCTATCTAGATCCTATTGCTCTATCTTTTTTTCTTATTTGTTTTAATCACAACATTACTTAGGTAGGTACTATGTAACATTACATTCAAGTTATACAATTAAATGCTATCGTCCTATTGACCAATATGTGGGTGTGTCGACAATCAATTCAATCATCTAACAATGAATTCAATTGTTATTATCGTATTGTTTATCGCAAATGTTCGTTATCGTTACGCATCGAAGCCTAACGTCGGTAGTGGATACGTCATTCGCCGAGCGAGGCCAATGTCTTGGCGGTCTATTACTGAACTAAAGCCTTTTACGCACTTTACATTTGGTCAATAAGTAATACCAGTTATATTTTATTGATCATGTTGTAGGTATAAGTGTAGATTAAGGATATAATAAGCGACGGACTGAAGGATAGGAAGCTCGCTACTCCTGCCCCCTGATTCACGAACCGTCGGAAATGGAACCGGATTCGAATTCTGTGCTTTGTCTTTGTCTGTTCTATAGTGAGTGACAGAGATAGTGCATACATTCCGCTGTCGGAAACGTTTCCGACGATTCGTGAATCAGCATGCTGGAGTCCTCAAGGCTCAACTACTGAGGAAGCTGGCTATGTTTCTCCAAGTGCCGGAACACAACAATGCTGAAAAGATCGTTGTTATGGCGTCAGACTTAGATAAAATGGTTGTAGCTAGCCAGGCGGCCTTAGTTAGACCAAGTCCTACCACCAACCAAACCGAATAAAATATGTACCCCCACTGGATATGGAACACGGGACCTCTGGGTCTGATACCGGTGCGCGGTGGTGTGTACCACTAGGAGACCACAAAGGAGGTTAAAATATTAAAGACTAAAGACTAAGACTAATGACTAAAGACTCGTGTTTAAATGTGAAGTCTTACAGAATCGCGTCCCATTTCAGTTTTTTGTGTAATTTGGCACTAGCTTCTAAATAAAGAGACCTAATAGCAAAATAGGTATTATGCATTAGGCCGGTCCTATGATGCACATCAAACTATAGTAGATTGTATTACAAGGGAGCAAAATAACATATTTACGGCGAGGGCGCTATTTTGAATCCAGAGCGCAGTGAAGGATTCTAAAGTAGAATCCTGAACGCAGCGAGGGATTCAATATACGTCGGCCGAGGTGAAAATAATTTTGCGGCCGAGTAATACACTCTACTTTTCATTTCGAATATAAGGAAAGTAAATACACTCTGCTTTTCATACCCCTCTATAAGAAAAGCAATAAAAACAACTAAAACTGTCTAGAAAAATAAAAGAAGAAATAAATAAAACAGAATAAATAGGCATATAAAAAATTTAAAATTTGAAATAAAAAAAAAATTAGAACAAAAAAAATTTTTTGAATAAAAAAAAATTTTTGAACAAAAAAAAATATTTTTATAAGTCTATCGGATGCCTTCTAACTATCTCCGGAGTACCATAGGGGGTCGAAAATTTTGTTAGATTTTAGCTACGCTACGAGACGCACCGTTTTTGAGATATTCTCGTTTATATAAAATTCATTTTTTTTTATGTTGCAAGTCCCGTCTCCATACAAAATCAGTTGAAAACTTTTGAGGTAACTCTATGGTTACCGATGAGGTAACTCTATGGTTGACTGTAACCAAATTCAGTTCTATTCTTAAAATTCATTTCCACCCTAGGGTGAAACGGATAGTTTTGGACCCGCTGCTCAGTTCAAATATACATCATTTTCCGAATCTGAGAGATGAAAAATGAGTTTTGGCCTCCAACACAAGAGATGGCCAACTCCTTTTGTCATGTTCGGTCTTGTTCCAGTTTTCAGCGCTATGTTCCGATATGAAGACCTATTATTATTTATTTACCTATTATGATTAGTTTGTGAAAGCCCCAGTTCCATCCATGATTGTGAACCTGGCATTACAATAATTGACCCCCATTGTGCCAGCGACTGGCGTAACAGGTTGCTGAATTACATCAGTAGTTCAACACTTTCAATTAATCGCCATTCAAAGAATTATGTATTGTCTCACGGACGTCTGATACTATAAGTAGTACGAGTGACCTTACTGACCATTCATTGTGACTGAATTTAGTGGTAGACAAAGACAATTAATGTGCGACTTTTTTATGTTGGTAGTAAGTAGGTAATATAATGCATTGTGCATTTCCCTCTGAAGCTAACTAGGTACCTACTACTAACTGCTGCGGCTTTATCCTCGTAGGATTCAGTTAATAATAATTTAAAAAAAAATACACAAACAAAAATCACATTTCTTATAGGTACCTACTTACCTATCTAACAACAAGAAAATGGCATATGCAGACTGCACCTAAACTAGTTAAACTCTCATGTGCAGCAGTTAGGTAATAGGTAGGTACGTATTGGTATTGGCGTTCGTAAGGGATCATTTGCACACTCTCACCGAAATTTATAAGAATAGTTTCAGTATCTAGTATAAGGGTGAAACAGTAACAGGCAGACAGACAGAGTTATCTGCTATAGCATTTATTCATCAATAAGAAAGTTTGTAGGTAGCGTAATAGGTACTGACTACTGACTAATCGCGTAAATGGCTAAACAGTAACTGTTATTGTAATAGAATGATGCTAACAAAAAGATCATAACCCGGAGAAGGACAATAAGTATTACTTAGGTGTTATCTTATTCTCGATGTTCCCGCGGGAACAACGGGGAGGACGCAAATATAGCAAATAAGGACTAAGGTATAAAGCGTAACGTGAATAGGTACTTGTGAAGTCTTGATCACACGACTGCTCGACTGTAGTTTTATAATCCTACATGCAATATTAACATTGAGAGGTCAGTGAGCTTCCAGCATGGTGGCCATGGTCACTATAAATGTAGGTAGGTACCTACCTAATACTGGTTTCGGCATCTAATAGCCATAAACACAGACATAAATGTGGCCATACCCTTGTAGTTATATAAGCCCAAAGGCGCAGTGGATCGGAGAAGCGCCCAACCTTTTCCATGCAAAGGCTGCGTTTTCACAGAAGCTGAGCTGCGCGGAGCTGGGGCCTTACTGCGACTGTCAAACAATGTTTTAAGTAGTAATATTGTAAGCGAGATGGAGCTAGCTCGTAAAAGGTTTAGAACTGACGGCTAATGCTCAGGTATAGAGTGTGGCCGCTGCGGGACTTGGCCAATGTTGACAGATATCGGCCGGACAGAAACTTGCGACTAATACTAAAACTGACGGCTTTCAACAGCCAGTGTGTGGCCTCAAAGCCGGTTTTCGACTATTGCCGACAGGCAATGACCGGTCTAGTGTGTGGCCGATGGAGGTCTCGAACGTCAGACGGCCGATCCGGTCTAGGCCGACAGGCGACCTGATCGTCTGTGGGGCCCTTAACATTGTTGGACAGCTCGCAGTAGGGCTCTAAGCTGTGCTTCTCTCTATGTTGAATGGATAAAAGTACGGAACCCTTCGTGCGCGAGTCCGATTCGCACTTGGCCAGTCTTTTTATATTTGTCTCGTGTTAGATAATGTTCTGATAGTAAGAAAAATGTTCGAACTTTAATAAAATGCAATGTCAATATGTTGTGCACAAATGTACACCTCATCCTATACTTTCGGCAATGGCAAAGAATGTTTGAATCTCAAAAATCTCAAAATAGCGCATTGCTATAGGTAGGTAGATTCTACAGAAGGTATCATATGACTGTTTAGGTAGGTAGGTACCTACACGAGGAGTCGAGGACAGAGTTATTCTCAGCACTTTTAAAATGCACAATTCAAGATTTTTCTGAATAGCTTTTATTTGTAACGTAAGCTAGTGACGCAGTAGTATAATAATTAATAAAAGTATCTAAGGCCTGGGGTTTTCAACACACCTACCTACCATTTTCAGCCACAAACTAAAAAAAAACATAATTTTTGTCGATTACAACCAGCCATAGATATTAATTCAACACCTCACTTCACTATACACATTTTTTTTCATTCACTATTCACCATTAATCGCTGAAGTACGTGCGGTGTTCACCACACTTTCGTCGCGTCTAGAGACGGCGGCAAGGTCAATGACCGTCTGCTGCAACCTGCGCACTCGTTACATCAGCCGGCCTTGCCCGACGCGGAACAATGCCGAAGCAAATTGCGTGCGAAACTTTATCATAGACCATATCTTTTAGTCGAAAACCTATTTAATAGTGCATCCGGATGAAAAAATTAAATCTATAGACCAAACGGAGAGACTGAAATAGCGACAGGTAGCGGGTTTCTTCCGTATAGAGTTTTATTGTAAAATTACTGATAAAATTATAGTAACTATTAACTGTAATGCATGATAGCAAAAAAAACTAAGCTATTTTATGCCTTGCCTACTTGTAGTAGATGTAGCCTGCCTGCTGTAGTATCTACCTAGAGCTTTCAAAATATCCTGTCTAAATATTGGTAAGCTGTAGTTTTAAGTTTCAGATACACTACAATATAAGTAAGTACTAATAACAAAACCTGTTTGAAACACCTATAGTGGAATTCACTAGTAGATTGTATTACAAGGGAGCAAAATAACATATTTACGGCGAGGGCGCTATTTTGAATCCAGAGCGCAGTGAAGGGTGAGGGATTCTAAAGAAGAATCCTGAACGCAGCGAGGGATTCAATGTACGTCGCCCGAGATGAAAATAATTTTGCGGCCGAGTAATACACTCTACATTTCATTTCGAATATAAGGAAAGTAAATACACTCTGCTTTTCATCCCCCTCTATAAGAAAAGCAATAAAGACAACTAAAACTATCTAGATAAAAGAAAGGTGTCGGGGGGCTTCGCTTTCTCTGTTTTTTCTATAATAGGTATATAAAAAAATTAAGTTTTGAAATACCAAAAAAAAATTTAGAACTAAAAAAAATTTTTGAATAAAAAAAATTTTTTTGAACAAAAAAATATGTCTATCGCATGCCTCTCTATCTCTGGAGATAGGGGGTTGAACATTTTGTTAGATTTTAGCTACGCTACGAGACGCACCGTTTTTGAGATATTCTCGTTTTTATAAAATTCTTTTTTTTTTAAATTTTGCAAGTCCCTTCCCCATACAAAATTAGTTAAAAACTTTTTCATTGCCGATGAGGTAACTCTTTGGGTGTCTGTAACCAAATTCAGTTCTATTCTTAAAATTCAAAATCCACCCTAGGGTGAAACGGATAGTTTTGGACCCGCTGCTCAGTTTAAATATACATCACTTTCCGAATCTGAGAGATGAAAAACAATTTGAATAAGTAGGTACTCGTTCTAAAATATAATTACCATTTCATATTTTACTGTTTTATTTTCAGTAGCTATTTCCCGAATTTCATGGTCACCCTAGTCTTAGATACGCTAATTAAAAGCACAAGAATCATCAAAAGTATGTAGGTGTAGGTAGGTACTTACAATATATTCTTTGGCACATTATTATGGTTTCGGATTAACATACCTACCTATTTCTAAAATTCCATGAAAACATTTTAGGACTCAGTCGCGAAAAAAATTGTTGAGTAGATTGTTTAGATTTACAAATGGCTTGAGTGAATTGTCATTAAAATTCTTAATTGATTCTCTGATATTTATAATGATTAAATACTTTACTTAATTAGTAACTATTTTCGTCATTAGTTTTTTATTGGAACGTGGTTTTTATGACAGGAGGAAAACTGCAAGTTGATGTAATTTCAGATTAAAGTTGCATAGAAGTCGTGGGTACCTAGTGATTTAGAGGTAGGTAAGTAAGTATTGAGTTTCAGAATTCCCCCGACCCCGAGTGCCTGCGTCATTGAATTGAACTTTTTGCATTCTAACAAGAAGTTTATAACCGCGACGAAAGAATGCATAAAAATAGATAGGTACTTAAGTAGGTGTAGTAATGTTTTAACTAGTTTGTTTTTATTTATTTTATTTATTTATATATTTAGTACACACACATAAAAGTAAAACAGAAAGGAAAGAAATAGAAAAGTATTGTACAGGGGCACTTACAATACAGGGGCTTATTTCAAATTGAAATTTCTACCAATAGAAAGGGGCTTTCAAGAAAGGTTTCAAGAATGATTTTCATTGTGGTTCTTAGAGTTTTCTTTTGAAAATGGTTAGATAAGGATAAACAATATTGATAAAGTTTTGAGATTTATAAATTGTTGCTATATCAAAAGAAAAATTTGTGATAGCAAAAAAACCACCAGCCCTCAAAGTAACTTTCAGACGCGCGCCCGTCGGGATTAGGCCAGATGCTCTGACCAACTAAGCTAGCATAAGGCTCTCGTCGAATTTTGCTATTACTTTTTAACGATGTAGGCCAGCGTTGCTTCATCAATGTAAGGAAATCCTCGTATTCGAAAGACAAACAAACAAATTTAACAATCAATTAAGATGAAACAGCCATTAAATTACTTATGTTTTTAAATTAATTGTGTATGCATTCACAATGCTATTCTGTAAGAAATCCCGCCTGAAAGTTACTTGCAGGGAAGGTGGTTTTCCTGCTATCATTCTTCTTCTTTTCCTTTACTTACAGAATAGCATTGTAAATGCATAGGTACCTAAAAACAATTTAAAATCTTAATTGTTGCTAATCGTTTGTAATTTTAATCCCTCGCAATAAAATAAAATAGCAACAACATATAATAAATTACAATAAAAACGCACATAGGTTTGTGCGTTTTGACGACCTCCATGGCCGAGTGGTGTACCTACCGGTTTTCATGCTGCTGCTATCTTTAGAGGTCCCGGGTTCGATCCCCGGTCGGGTAAATATTGAAATTGAACTTTTCAATATTTTCTCAGGTCTGGGTGTATGTGGTTTCAATTCATCGTTGTTTCCAATTTCTATAATACTAGTGCATAAGCTACTATACTTTGGTATTGGAACAATGTATGTGATGGTGTCCAATATAATAATTATTATTATTATTTTCAGACCGCATAAGTACTCGGAAGGGAAGCGCTTACAAATCAATGAATCTCTCTCAATACAATTGGCTGGTACCATCAGAATTAACAACTTTCCCAAGCGAGATGAAAAACTGCATCATTGATTATTCAGACACGTGCATTCCATATAACCAGTCGACCAAAACATCCGACCAAAATAGCATGCTCGTTCATCAATACGTAACAGAGAATTCCGAAGAGGCGGGCCACGCAATATGACGCCGACCCCGTACCACGAACACACATTCAACACGCACGATATGCATTACCAACCTCCAAGCCTAGCATATTATTAGCATACAACTCGCAGTCCACATTCGCAGCAATGAAACGAACCGCGATTTTTAAAACAGATTCAACAAAGCACGCACGTCTGATGTAACATCGGTCAGACTTGCGCCAGACGAATTCCTACAAAAGAAACATTTGAAGAATAACTTGCTGAAATAATTTAAAAACCTCCATAAATTATAAATAACGATCGCGATAACAATACCTTTAAATTAAAATTTTATTAACTGTTAAACGGAAAACAAGAACTTAGGTACCTAACTAATTGGATGCACTAAAAATGACGTTCCTGATTTTTTTCAAGATCTAGGCAACAATTGAACTATTTAAAATTGTTTTTTTATTCCGGTACAACAAAAATAGCTTTCAAGGTAGGTATTTGTATTGTATTATGAAACTCTAAAAAAATTGTTTATTTTTCAGTCTATTCTTAGTTAGTGTAAGACTAGTATAGTATTATATTATCTGTGGTATAAGCGTACAAGTATAATGCGAACTAAATAACTCACAATCTAATCATAGAAAATATTTTACTGTGCCAATTTTATATTCAAAGTCCATAATATGACCTAATAAAGTCACTTATTTAGGTACCTATATAATCTTGAAACGAATACCGAAGCAATTTTTCAGAAAAACTGAAAACTACCACGACTCATGATTGCTCTTACTGCACATTGTTTATTGTATGCATTTTACGTTCCACATATTTTTAGTTTTATCATGATCATGACGTATTCATTCTGAAAATGTAAGGTACCTAAGTACGTCAAGTAAAAAAGAACCCACTACTACGGCCCGAGTTCACAAACAGTTGGTTACGTTAACAATTGGTTTGTTTATTGGTTAGTTAACGCACGTGATTGGTTAAACAACCAACTAACCGACGGTTAACCATAGGTTAGCGTTACCGTCTGTTGATACACTCAGACCTAAGTTGGATGGACCGTCAGGAAAAAGAACAAAAATTAATTGATGGATTATGTAATAGCTCTACCTGTAAAACTGTGAAATGACTGTACCATCGTTCCATGACCGATTACCAATTAATAATAGTCTGTCTGTACTTGCTTGTAATCGATACTTGTAACGAGCAGATAATGTCACGCGACATTCCCCGACGGGCCACGCACGAGATGTACCTAGTTAGCAAATCTTTTTCCCCTCACTCAAGGTTCTATGTCGGGTTTTCACAGAGTTCGAGCCTTTTCCTCCCTCATGGAAAACCTACACTTACAATAAAAAAACAGAATGTTGATCGTGGCTTTTACTGTACTTATTAGTTTTATAACTGTAAGTATGTGTTGGATTTGGGGATTTATGTAGGTAAGGTAAAGTGTTATGGATCAGAAAATGTATTAAAGAAAAAGAAGAAAATGTTTGTGTTAACGATATGGAATAATAACATTCATTACTGTTATTATATTTTGTTATTCATTACTGTTATTCATTACTGTTTTTATTCAATAAGTTTACTATGTATATTAAGTATGTATTTACAACCAAAAAGTATTTAAGTATATATTTACCGTTATCAAGTTTTCCATGATACAGTTTCTTAATGAAATTAAAATGGGCTTAGATAATTGGTGTGAATGTAAGAAGTTATTTTTTATTTTTTTTTATTCACTGTCAAAATAGTTTATATAGTCTTTATATTTTTCTACCTATTGTGTCTGGAATTGTAAAATTTTAATTCACTAATTTGTTATTTTTATAAAAATAAACTAAGTCATAGTGCACATTTATTGTAGTGGCGGTGGTGATTTTAATCAGATACCTAATACAGGAAAAATTGTGATAGAAACAAACGAAAGCCTTGTAAGTAATTTTTTTCTATAAGTAACAATTTTTCTTATAAGTAATTACAGAATAGGATTGTGTCAGAATATGTCGTCAGAATACAGTATGATTGTACCGGTGGTATAAAAATTACAAATAGGTACTGTGAGAAACTCTATAATTTAGGATTGCTTTGACTCCTATTTAACTAAGGTAAAAAAAACATATGGGTGCAAAAACCATATACAAACAACCTGTATTTATAGTTTTTGCCCGTATGATTTTTTGCTGTCAGTGATAAATTATTATGATTCACCTTTGATGAGAACTTATAAGAATGTTACCAAAAAAAACGTCACAAGGTTACAATGGCATTTCAGTGCTGTTTTAGGTAGATATTTCATTTCTCTTCAACCGGATTGATGATTAGCGGTTTGAGGTGAAGTTACGACTGTGAAAATGTATAATGGATCAGTTATCTGTATCACTCTGTAGGTTTAATTCGCATCATGAAAGTGCGCGACTTTATAACACTTAGACCAGCCGCTCACTAGTGACTTTTGTCAGCGTGACTTTTAGTTGCCCAGTCGTGTGCTATGAAGATATATGGGAGTGCGCTGATTATGGTGACGTGACAAATAGTTCCTAGCAGCAGGCGACGTGACTTTCGCTTGACCTGTACGTTACTATGGAAGTGCGCTCACACGGCGACTTTTTGTCACTCGGGCGGCGGACGCATACGAATTAGACGTGTGTGTGGGGATTTCTAGTATTACGATGGCGGCTTTTCCACAAGACGAAGACATTGACAACGAATTGCTAATAGAGGAGGTAGAGAAGAGACCAGCATTATACGAAATAAAATAAATAAAGAAATACTAGGATGCTTATTTAAAAACAAGATTGTGGAACTACATTATATACACTTATTTCCGATCAATCCTCACACAAGAACAAAAAGAAAAAGCCGATAGGTAATTAAGTATTTATTGCTTGCCTTACTGTAAGGCAAACCATATCTAATAAATTAGCCTTAATTAGGTGAGGGAAGGAGGCAGATTAGCACATTTTTAAACTTTATGTCACCAGTGTCGCGGCTGGTGGATTTTGGAATTAGTGTTGCACTTTTAGTAGCTGACCAAAATATTAAGATACATATTTGCAATAAAAATCTAACTTTTATTTTTTTCAAAATGAAATGAATTATTTACTACCTCCAAATAATCTATTATTATCTAAGTATATCTCTAAACAAAACACAAGACTTTCTTCTACTGGAATACATCTGCGAAATCTTGTGTCTTGACTTGAATGAAACGTTATAAAGGACCAACCAAATGCTGCAAGTTATGTATTTATTTATTGGAAGACCAACTGCTTAACCTAATACATTAAAAAGCCTAAATATAAACATAAAGCCATTTTCAGGTCTTCACAAATGAGACTAAACTAAAACTGTTTATTGACATACGAAGAAAATCAAAGAATTTGAAGGATACTGACGTAGGTAGTTTAGAATATATGTAGAATGTAGGAAAAATGTGATAGTAAAAAACCACGAGCCCTAATAAGTAGCTTTAAATCTCAATACAATAATGTAGAGTATTAAATTTTTCTTTACACAATCTTTCAGTGTATATAGGTTGCGTATATTTTTCTTTTTCGTATTTCAAGAGCACTTCATACAACAGTCTGTACGAAATCATTCTAAGAATGAGCGCGTTTTGTTACCCAGTGACTGTTCAAGTGAGCGCATTGTGGGTGACAGTAGGTGACAATGACAAAAAGTCACGGCGACAAAAGTCACGAGTGAGCGGCTGGCCTTAGTCTTGGATCCTACTAATTTTACTGAAGTCGGTGCCAAGCAAGAAAAAAAGGTATGTGATAGGTAAGTAACGATCACGATTCACACAACGTCGCGCTTATATTGCTGTTGTATGTTTCATTCAGCACAAGAATCACTTGAAAAAATTTAACAAAAAGTCTATTCATGCATATAGTGCTTAAAACATCTTTTAACTCCTAATTTACCGTTAACCTAAGTTAAAGTTAACCTACGTTCAGGAGTTGTACCTTCCATCACCAGCTCATCAAAATGAGATGATGACTACAACATGCAAATAGTTGAATAGCTTTAGAAAATATATTATATTATAAAACATACTACGTGCCTATAACATTTGTGGGTCTCGATTCCATCAATAGATACTGACTTGGTTACGATGGGACGACCTCGGATAATATTTACTATTTTGAATAAGAAAAAATATGAAATCCAGTCCATAACGGAGAAATCGGTGACCATACATAGAATAAAAAGGTGAAAGGAGACTTTTTTTTGGGTATCTAAACTTTTTGTGGTGAGAGGACTGTGGTCTGTGGCAATATTATTATGGGGTTCAGGTGCCCTACCACAAGCTCTAATAGCAGTTATTTTTAAGTTGAGAGAGTGAGACGCCGCTATACGTCGTGTAAAGCGGCGTCTCACTCTCTCAACTTAAAAATAACTGCTATTAGAGCTCGTGGTAAGGCACCAGGATATTTGTAATACTGATTGACAATTGACATAGATCATCTGTATCGCTCTGTTTTCCAACGGAGTGGGTAAAGGGGCCAAGGCGCGCCCGTAAGGTCACGCAATTAATGCACTTTATAATTAATATGTGCTTCTATAGGCAGATAGTAGTATTGATCCATGTCACCGCAGTATATTATTAGCATTAGTCGAGTCGGGAAATGCTGTACGGGTAATGCCATTGACAACTTTTCAAATATAAAGAACCGGCCAAGTGCGGGTCGGACTCGCGAACGAAGGGTACTATACTAATATAATATAGCATAAAAAATAACCTAATACTTTAATGTAGCATAACGTTATGCTATAATATACGAATATAACATAATAGCACACCTTTATGTATAGGAGCCCCCTTTAATTTATTTTAGTTAAATAAAAAAAAATTAAGTGAAGAAATATACTTACAACTAATATTCTGTGAATATTTCAAGCGTGTACCTGTTGCCGTTATTAATATCGACCAAAAAACGGCAAAAACTCATGTTTGTTGTATGGGAGCCCCCCTTAAGGCGATGATTCCCGACCGAAATAGGCACGCTAACGCTTGCTCGGCCGCGCGCGATACACTTCACGCAGACGCAGCGGCAGCCGGCAGTGAACTGCGTGAACTCGCGAGCGCCCCGAGAATCGAAAATCACTTAAAATTCAATTAAAAATTAAATAATAAAATATTTAAGTTTATGATGGCCGGAATCTCTCGGCTATTCAAAGACAATTATTTTCGTATGTTTTTCATTTACTAAAACCAAGTATCCTGCAAGTAATAGGATACTGCAAGTAATAGGATACTTGGATTACGATTAGACGGATGTTTGGGGTTTTATTTGACACAGTAAAATATCACCAATCGAAAAAAAAACGGCCGGATGCACTAGATCAATAACTGTAAAATAACATATATTTTTTCCAAATTTTAAGTAAGTACTTGTGATTTGCGAGTAATCCATAATTTAAAATACCCTATTTTGGGGAATGCCAGCCTTAAATATTTATTTTATTTTAATTAAATAATTATTTTTAAGTGAATATCCAACTAAATTTTCTGAAAATATTATGTTATGTTGCCGTTATTAATATCTAGCAAAAAGCGGCAAAAAACGGCAAAAACACGTTTGTTGTATGGGAGCTTGGGAGCCCCCCTTAAATATTTATTTTATTCTGTTTTAGTAATTGTTGTTATAGCGGCAACAGAAATACAACATCTGTGAAATTTTCAACTGTCTAGCTATAAGGTTCATGAGATACAGCCTGGTGACAGACAGACCGACAGACAGACGGACAGATCTTAGTAACAGGGTCCCGTACTTTTTGGGTACGGAATCCTAACTAGCCACTTGTCCGCAATCAAATCTACTTACTTTTGACTAAAATCACGAAAACAACAACATATATTTAATGTGTAGAAAATCGGTAGAGTCGTTCTCAACTCAAGTGATGATTTGTTATATTATGCGGCATCATTCAGTTCAGTCATTTGTTTAATCCATCTAATATTATAAATGTGAAAGTGTGTTTGTTTGTCCTTCTTTCACGTCAAAAAGGAGCAATGGATCGATATGTTTTTGGTATAGGGATAGTTTGTGAGTTGGAGAGTGACATAGGCTACTTTTTACCACGGAAAATTATCACATTACCACGGGATAACGTTTCAAATCAAATCAAATTAAATAGTTTATTTTTTCCATCATAAACCAGTATATATTAAGAGTAGAGCTTATACAGGCTGTTTTTGAAGTCATTGGTATCCATTCGGCGCAAAAGAGGTGGTGCCCACATCAGCGCGGGCGCAGGGACGCGGGCAAAGCGGGCATGAAGCATGACTGTGTGATATTGTTTGTTTCGGTGAATTCCGTACGCAAACTTGAATAAATTCACGTTATAGTAGAGCCTGCGTTTTGTCGAGAGGCAAATGAAGTAGTTTAAGGCTTGTATGTTATTTGAACATTAATTTATTAATATTTTTTATGAAATTGTTATTTTTAGTTATTTTAATTTTTATTTGCTAAAGTGATCAATTACTGAGGATTTTACGCGAAGTTTCAGGGTTTAAAAAAATATGATCTTACATCTTGGATTTGCCTCATATTTGGGGAAAAGACTCTATATCATGAGTATGTTCTTGTTCTAAAAGGATGCTAACGACTTCGATGTCACCCTGTATAATACAAAAAAAAACGTAGTTAGTGAGAGACTGGGAGCCCAAAATAGATTTTTTGGAAAATCCGTTCCATAGGCCACCAGGATTTAGCGATTTTTTTGTGAACACTATTGGTGCCGTAACTTAGATAAATAGACAAGGTTTTAATAATATTTTTAATTTATTTTTCGAACCGCACCAATGGTGCCGTTACTGTAATTCTTTTGGTGCGGTTCGAATGGTGCGGTTCAAATTAGTGCTGTAACTGGAGTACCTAAAAAAATTGCGGTGAAATAAGAGCTTTTAAAACAATCCTAGTTGTTTTTATAAAACTAAAATGGTCCTTAAAATAAGTGGTGGTTCTGTGATTATCACATACCAAATCATATAATTTATATATCAGAGTGTCTTGAGTGAGAATCATACAAGCGAAATGTAGACTGAAATTTTTGCTTCACTCACGTGCTACGAAGTAATTAACATAATTAATTGGCAAATGTTTATTCTATCCATTAGGCAGAGTTTACTGTGCTTAGACAAAACATAGTTAACAATTTATAATTGTGCAATAAATCTCTTACTAAACGACACATTGTGGGTCGGATATGCGACACGGAAAACACGACAAAGCGGTCAGCACGGAAACTGAGGGTCTCATGTCTCATAGCTGGCTGGTCCATTATCAAACGATTACTGAGCTATTATGATGTGACAACATACTAACATACATGCATTTATTATTTATTCTATTTATAAACCTAATACACATCAATAACTGCCTCTGTGGTCTAGTGGTACACACCACCGGTGTTAGACCCAGAGGGACCTCTGGTTCGATTCCCAGTGAGGCTACATATTGTATTCCATCTGGCTAGCTTCCACCATCTTATCTAAGTCTGATATGACGCTATCTATATATATAAAAATGAATCCCTATTTCCCTTGGTCACGCCATCACGCATGAACGGCTGGACCGATTTGGCTAATTTTGGTCTTGAAATGTTCGTGGAAGTCCAAGGAAGGTTCTAACGGTGAGAAAATAGGGGAAGGAGGGGTAAGTAGGGGTAGAGTAGGAGTAGGGTAGGAGTAGGGTAGGGTAGGGTAAAGGTAGGGTAGGGGTAGGGTATGGGTTGTGTAGGGGTAGGGAAGTGGTAAGGTATAGGGTAGGGGTAGAGTACGGGTAGGGTAGGGTGGAGTAGGAGGTAGGGCCACGGGAACGAAGTCGCGCTGGGTCAGCTAGTAATAAATAACTATGTTCTCAGGATTGTTGTGTTCCGGCAGTTAGAGATAAAGCGCTTGATTGGCTAATAGGTAGCCAACCAAGCGCTTTTCTTCTTCCTTTGTGATGCGCACCGCCAAGGAATGGAATACCCTGCCTGCGTCTGTTTTCCCGAACGACTACAGTATAATTTTAAATACTTGTGAATAGGCTGCTTCTGGGTAAGCTCGCTCCATCTTAGGCTTCTTCTCAACCCTAAGGTTCAGTGTGAAGCCAAGAGCAAGCCCATAAAACATAAAAAAATACCCAGTTTTTCAGTAATTGAGGATTCCGGGAGGTGTGATGAAGGCTTAGTGCTACCCCGTTGTGGATAAAAAAATAACAGTCTACAGTTATTTTTATTTTCCCCTCCTGCATCGTCGTAGCCTCGTAGCATTTCATATTCGACAAAAATTTTCGTCACAGCAGCTGAACCAAACTCAATTCACAGATTCTACCGATACATATAATATTGAAAAGTATTTATTGAACACATTCATATGGATAACCTATGCCCAGCAGTGGGCGTCGTACGGCTGAAATGAATATGGACAAAACCT
Organism: Crambus lathoniellus; assembly: GCA_949710035.1. Taxonomy (NCBI): domain Eukaryota; kingdom Metazoa; phylum Arthropoda; class Insecta; order Lepidoptera; family Crambidae; genus Crambus; species Crambus lathoniellus. The sequence goes on along the minus strand of OX453310.1, from coordinate 8,644,843 downwards.
TTCTTCAAAAGAATTGATTGATTGATTGATTGAAAACTCTTTATTGCACACATAAATAAAATTTACAAAAACAGGAAAAAGATGACACATAGGTATGTAGGCAAAGGCGGTCGTATCGCTAAAAACGATCTCTTCCAGAGAACTTTTGAGGCACAGGAAAAATAAACAGAGCGAAAGGTAGTGCACCATCAAATCTTCGTAAATTACTAAAAGAAGAAAATTAAACTAAATTAAGTACCTGACATAAATAAAAATGAGGAATAATATATACTTACATATATATTAATATATATAATTATTCTTATAAATATAATCGTATCTATATAAATAAATTATAATAAACCTATTAGATACTATACATTAAAGGTAGTTGCAAACAATCTTGAAGAGCTTTCAATAAACAAAAACGTATCCGGGTGAGGTTGGAAATTCGATATTAAATAAGATTAAAATATTCTTTGAGTCCTAATTTTGAAAGTTTGTAGGTATAAGATGTTAATTAATTTGTTAATGTTAATTTCTTATGAAAGACAAAGAAAAATAAAAAGTAAAGTTTTAATTCTATTACGAATCTTAACATTATAGAATGAGGCTTCTTTGAAGGGATCTATAAAAACTAACTTATAGGTATCATCACCACCAAAAATAACCTAAAACTTAGAACACCTTATATCAAAATCAAAATTCAGTTAAACCTCCCTCCGTGGTCGAGGGCGTGCACCGGTTTTCATGGTGCCGCTTTCTCTAAAATTCCGGGTTTCATCCTCGGTCGGGTAAATATAGAAAAGTAACATATATATTAAGCTAATTAATTTGGGCTCAATGCAATTTAAGTAATGGAGTCCCAATATTTATTAATTAAAAAAAGACCTTATAAACAGTCTCATGTAATAAGATAACACTTTTAGACTTTTACATCTTAATTAATAAAATGTTATAACCTAAGCATCCATAATGATTGTATATCGATATCGGTATTGACGCAATGATAGAAAATATTTAATTTCCGCTTCCGAGAACGACAGGTACCTACGAGTACGAAGTAGGTAGGAACAGTACAGCCTCTCGATAAAATGCGACAATATCTTAGCTTCCGCAGAGCTTACCACTTATATGCTACACTCGTAAATATTGACAATAAAGCTACATAATTAAAGATACCTTCTCGTACTTGTGAATTACTTTTTGAGTTGTTTTTCAGACCTAGCCATAAAAGTTTTGCCTACCTACGTGTCGTAACATATGGCAAGTTCTTACTATTTGAGCAAGGAAAAGCTTAATTGTTGTTTAATTTGTATTGAAATACTTATAGGTACCTACACTTTTTCAAACGAATACCTATGTTGATGAAAAAGAGTTTTACGCAAACTTAACTTAATTTTGTGTACAAAACATACTGACAAATGATAATAAAATTCAGCGTGAAACAATAATAAATTAATTATTAATACTTGTTGCTTAAAGCAGGAAAATAGTAGATTGTTTAGCAAGGGCTGTATGGCACCCATAACAGTCGAGTGTTTTGGCGCACGAACGAAGTGAGGGCGCCGATAGTTCGAGACTGTTATGGGTCCATACACCCGAAGTAAACACTCTACTTTTCATTTCGAATAATGAGGATAGTAAAAATAAACCGAAATAATCTTAAAAATATTTTTCCTATGGCCGCGGAATTTTCGAAAGACTATAACTTTTTTGTTCATTTTCTCTATTTTAGGGAAGGCAAGGGAAACTAAGTCCATACAGTCTTGTTTGGTGTTTGACCCATACTCTATGCAATTCCATGAAATGAATAGCCTGATTTTATAAGTTACAAATACCTTATTTGGTTTAATCTGTTTCTAAAAACGCATTCTAAAAAAAAACAATGTTATATATATCAAAATAATAATTCTACGATATTAATTATTTTATATAATAGCAAAACATGGCTGTATAGGTTTCTGTGCCTTTGCCTGCATACCCAAAGAGAAAAATAATACATAAGCATACCTTTGGTAAATAAATGTCCAAAGAGATACTTAAAGACTCTACACACGTTCCTATCCGACCTCCGATTCGGTCTGCTCCCAGACCAAATCGGAACGTGTGTAGCGCAGATTTGGTCTGGGAGCAGACCAAATAGGCTGTCGGATCGGAACGTGTGAAGATGCAATTACAGATTTTGACATGACCCCTCCTATTCCTTTTTTAAATTTCATAACGGCCCTAGGGCCGCCACATACCACTTTCAACCCGCATTTTAGGCAAGTTAGCAGTTACTTTCAGAATATGAGACATGAAAAAGTTTTTTTAATGAGTGTTAAAATAAGGACTTTTAGTAAAATAAAACGTCACGTTTTACGGATCTACTTCACGTGGTATTAATTATTTAAACATGACATGACTCTACTAGGCGATATTTAATTTGTGTTTTTTTATTTATTTTTAGTTACATCCGCAAACTAAAGTACTTAAAGTAAAATGTGCTTTATTTCAATTAACAGTCTACTTAGAAACCTAAGATGCGCTTAAGTATAAAGTAAAATACTTGCAGAAGTGAGTTAAATACTTTTAAATCTAATATCGGGAATTAACCCAACTAAGTAGTTGTTGTTTAACCTCATATCGGATAACCTTACAGGATACCTTATATTAATACATCATTATATATTAATTTTGTCAACTGTGATAAGTTAATGCAGTCATGTAAAGATAGATAGCACTGCATAGAAATTCTATACATAATAGGCTGAATACTCTATGTAATTATAGTAAATACATTTCATCAGCCACAGCTGAGAAAAATGAATGAAACCACAGCCTTCTCTATCGTTAGAAGACGATAGAGATGGCTGTGATGAAACACATTTCATTTATATATTTTCATGACGTCATAATTGGAAAGATCATGCATGACATGAGATAAAACGAATCACGTTTTTGGTGATGGTGACTAAGGAAAATAACTGTAGTCGGTCACTGAAAGTATGCTACTTATGTGTTATAATACTTATGTTACTGGATACGGCAGGCTATCTTTAAATTGGATTTGTTTGTAAATAATATTAATGCTGAGTAATTTATACTGAGTTGTTGTTTCATAAATTGCTCAGATAGGTATGGTAAAAATAACATTACGTTTTCTAGTCTAGTATAAAATTAACTTAAAAAAAACTTGAAAATGATCTGGAATAGAAAGACTACGATATTACATAACAAAAATACTGTTTTCATACAATAAAAAAAGTTAGTCATTTCGCGAATTGGTCATTATGATAATTGGAATTTCGAGAATTGGTCAATTTGCGACTATGTAGTCATTTCGCGAATTGGGCATTATGCGACTAAACCTTTATTATAAGTTAGGCATATATTGTAAGACAAAGAAGATATTTTATGATATTGTTAGCATGAAAATGTTACGGCACATATTTAAACGAAAAGAGGATAGATCTTTTGGTTTTTCCTGTCAACGTAAAGCTATGTTACATTGTATGAGTAGCTCGAAGGAGTAGCTACAAAAAAAATATGTAGTTTAAAAAACTAAAGCAACACACTTTTACAGGAACAGATTAAAAAGTACAAAATAACCGTCTATTCAGTAACTGAAATTAAAAAGCGTGGTGCGCGTTGTCAATATTAAGTACTTACTTGAAATGCATGCTTTGCAAAGGGCGCACCACGCTTTTTAATTTCAGTTACTGAATAGACGGTTATTTTGTACTTTTTAATCTGTTCCTGTAAAAGTGTGTTGTTTTAGTTTTTTAAACTACATATTTATTTTTTACTTTTTAGTTTAATAAATAGCAAGCCATGGATGGATGGTAATAGATTTCAAAGTCCATTCATGTGTCTGCCCACCACGTAAACATTATAACTCAAAGGCGTGATTGTATGTATTTAGTTTTACAAATTCAAGTGGAGTCTATAAGTTACCGGATGCGCGAGCCGAACCCTTACTTCATCCCTGCTCCATCATCAGACCCTCGCCACCAAGTATAGCGAATAGGTCTCATCAGAACAAAACAAATGAGCCCAAACTCGAGGGGTTTTCTTGTGGTCATTAAGGAATTTCACTGGCTTCCTCCTAGCTCCATCATCAGACCCTCACCACCCATTGTAGCGAAGAGGTCTCATCAGAACGAAACAAATGAGCCAGAACTCGGGGTGTTTCCTGGTGGTTATTAAGGAGTGCCACTGGCTTCCTCCCTGCTTATCCATCATCAGTCCATCACCACCAAGTGTAGCGAATAAGTCTCATTAGAACGAAACCACGGAGCCCAAACTCGAGGGGTTTCCTAGTGGTCATTAAGAAGTACCACTGGCTTCCTCCCTGCTCCATCATCAGACCCTCACCATCAAGTGTAACGAATAGATCTCATCAGAACTAAACAAATGAGCCTAAACTCGAGGGGTTTGCTAGCAGCCATTCAAGAGTTCTGTTGCCCACCTCTTGACTTCATCATCAGATCAGCTCGATGGTAGCAAATTATTGTATTGTCATCGGATTCATATAGACTTGCAAAGTTTCAAATCAATACGACTATTAGAAGTAGGTTAAAATTAAATTCCAATATTTTCTTACATTGTGACTTAGTTACAAGTGAAGCTAATAAAAGTGTGGTAATATAGTAGATTTCATTACAAGTGTGGAAAGCCTGTCATTGCAAAGAGTTCCGACAAATGTCTACCCGAGCCGAGGCGCAGCCGAAGGTGAGGGTTGACAGTCGGAACAAGTTGCAATGACGGTTCCGCACGTGTACTGAACAACTATTTTTAATACAGTTGCGAAAAAATTAAGCAATTTAATAAAATAATAAAACAATAAACTCGACTAACTAATCGTAAAACAATATAAGCAGAGACTTTTTTTTGTGTTCTTCACCCATTCTGGGTTGGCAAAGGAAACTATGATCATACAGCCAAGGCTTCAGTAGAATTTTTTTATTGATATGAAATGAAAATTAAATTAAATGAGATGAAATGAAATGAAACCTAACAAAAGCAATCCGAATCCTACAGGAGCGCCTTTCCTTATTTCTCTCTTTTACCACATCGTTTTCTATTAAAGCCACATTATTGCACTAATTCCACCATACTAAGTACCTACCTACCACAATAAAAACCAGAAAAAACTAATTTAGAAAATTAAGAAATAAGGTCCCTCATTTTCTTTTCACTTACTTGCGCAAACTCCTATAAGCAGATACTATGTTAAATAGTGCACGTCATACCATATTTAGTAATCTGTGGTCATACAGCCAATTTTATGTATTTTTTATATTCATAAATTTAACTTGGCCGATACTAATATTAATTTAATGTATAATTAAAATTACTTTTAAATCTGATATTGAAACAAATTAGTAGCTTCTTTTAAGAAATATTTGCATGAATCATAAAAACTTCTATGATTTTTTTTTAGTAAAAACTTCGTAGTTGGTTTTTTCTTTTTAATAGACAATATTTTGACAGTTGGGAAAGAAAACGCACGAGTTCGGGAAAGGTAAAGAAAAAGTTCGAGTGTGTAATAGCCCACATCCCGAACGCTATACGTCCCTGCAATACGCCACTTTTTGAGCAACTGTATTAAAATAGTAGATTTCATTACAAGTGCGGAAAGCCTGTCATTGCAAAGAGTTCCGACAAATGTCTACCCGAGCCGAGGCGCAGCCGAAGGTGAGGGTTGACAGTCGGAACAAGTTGCAATGACGGTTCCGCACGTGTACTGAACAACTATTTTTAATACAGTTGCGAAAAAATTAAGCAATTTAATAAAATAATAAAACACAATAAACTCAACTAACTAATCGTAAAAGAATATAAGCAGAGACTTTTTTTTTGTGTTCTTCACCCATTCTGGGTTGGCAAAGGAAACTATGATCATACAGCCAAGGCTTCAGTAGAATTTTTTTATTGATATGAAATGAAAATTAAATTAAATGAGATGAAATGAAATGAAACCTAACAATAGCAATCCGAATCCTACAGGAGCGCCTTTCCTTATTTCTCTCTTTTACCACATCGTTTTCCATTAAAGCCACATTATTGCACTAATTCCACCATACTAAGTACCTACCACAATAAAAACCAGAAAAAACTAATTTAGAAAATTAAGAAATAATGTCCCTCATTTTCTTTTCACTTACTTGCGCAAACTCCTATAAGCAGATACTTTATGGTAAATAGTGCACGTCATACCATATTTAGTAATCTGTGGTCATACAGCCAATTTTATGTATTTTTATATTCATAAATTTAATTTGGCCGATACTAATTTTAATTTAATGTATAATTAAAATTACTTTTAAATCTGATATTGAAACAAATTAGTAGCTTCTTTTTAGAAATATTTGCATGAATCATAAAAACTTCTATGATTTTTTTTAGTAAAAACTTCGTAGTTGGTTTTTTCTTTTTAATAGACAATATTTTGACAGTTGGGAAAGAAAACGCACGAGTTCGGGAAAGGTAAAGAAAAAGTTCGAGTGTGTAATAGCCCACATCCCGAACGCTATACGTCCCTGCAATACGCCACTTTTTGAGCAACTGTATTAAAAATAAATTTTTATTTTTATTTAGGGGGGTTAGATTACATAAATAACTAATTAATATTTCTTGTTGCACAGTTATATGAAGTATCACAAGAACTGGAGTTAAATAAACAGTAAATCATTTATCCGGTTATCCGTGTCGAGTGACTCAGGATGCCCATAAATAAACGATGATTATTATCTTATTTGTGTCAGTCAATACAATTAGTTACTTTGAAAACGTCATTTGAGCTAATCTTCAAGCGAATTATGAAACGAGAGCAGACTTAAATATTCAAACTCATTATTCAATTAACTCAAGACATGCCTTGGCCAATGGGGATGGCTCATATTTAAAATATAATATAAATACGGGTACTTATTTGAAATAAAAATAAAAGAAATAATTAAACTGATTCAAAAAGAAACAAATGGTACCTAATATAATATTATGTTTATATTTATCGTTAAATAAGTTTGGATGTTTGTCACCTACTCAATCACGGCGAAACGGCTGACTTGGATCTGGATAAAATTTGGCGCAGAGGTAAATTATGATCAAAAATCTATAGGTAAGTACCTACTAATATTATAAAGAGGAAATATTTGTATGTATGTAATGAATAAACTCAAAACTACTGGACCGATTTCAAAAATTCTTTCACTTTCAGAATGCTACATTGTCCCTGATTAACATCTATTTATTCCGATATTCCCACGGGAACGGGTACCACGCGGGTAATACCGCGAAGATCCGCTAGTAGCATATAAGTTACTTTAAAGGAAGGGAAAATGTTTCATTCCCACGGGAAAACATCGCATAGTTCACGCGGGCAGAACCGGGGCTTCAAAGCTAGTTATTTCATAAGTTTTCACTGAAAGCTTCAAAAGAGCTGAAAGCATTTTGATGCAACTTTTCCTTACTTTGCTCGTTACTGGAGGTAAATAAACATTTGATGAATCACGCAATTAGGTATTATTGATACACATACTGATCAACTATTTGAAAACAACTTCTTATTTGAAGTCGGTTATACCTAATCAGTGTTGTGTAATTCATTGACCAGTTTTTTTCTCATAAAACATGACGATACATTTCGTTAAGTACATGAATGTGGAATCAAAGATTCTCAAATATTGGCAAGGTCCAATAGGAAGTGGCCCTTAGTTCATTGCTTCCTCAGTTTTAAGGTTGTTACAATGTTATGAGGAAATGTATAGAAAGAGACGCAAAGTTATTTAAGCACAAATAAATTAGTATTCAACTAATTTATTTGTGCTATCCTTGACATTGTTTTGATGTTCAAGTATTGTTTCCGTTTTGAAGAAGGAAAATGTGGCACCTACTTAGATAAAGTTAATAAACTTTAACCCTCGTTCCGATATTCGCTTTTAATATGAGATTAAATTAAGTACCTACTTGTTTTTCTTATTTAAAGAAATGCATTTCACATTCATATGTTCATGTACTTATACTATATTACAGTACCGTAGTATTTCCTTTTAAATGTTATAATAATATTGTATAATATGTGCTCTATGCTTGTTCAAATATTGTAATAAGTAACGATATGTATTTTTGTAAATGTCGTTACCTGAGTACGTTATTCTTCTTGTCAGTTAAAAAAGTCTTGAATGGGTGGTAGGAAAATATTAACGATTCATAAGTACATGCTTATTATGTCTATGTGAATAATAGTATATTATGATACAAGTGAGCTAAGGTTGCTCATTATACACGAGGCTGTGGGCGTAAATCAGCCATGTGTGTAGTGAGTAAGTTGCTCACGAGTTTCATACGCACTTTTTCAACACACTTGCGAGGAAAAACAAACATTTATTGCATACATATTGTATTAACCTAATAATAACTAAGGGAAAAAGCGCACAAGTTTTTTTTTGCACGCGCCAAACAAATGTAAGGTGAATGATTACATACAGCCATACAGCCTACTTCAAAATAATTAAGTATAATAATAGTGATAAAATGCAAATGTTTTATTACAAATTGTTGTGAATTATAAATAATTTGATAATAATATACTTAATTATGTTTTATGTCTTAATTAGGGACACATTTATTTATTCTAAAAACGTAAATGGATTTTCAGCCGTATAAAATCTCTTTGTTGTTACAAAAAATGAACTGTATCTATTACTCGCTGAAATTGAAAATGCTCTGTTGACTCGCATATAACTTGCAGTTAGGTACTAACTTAACTTTGTAGGGATACTGTATTACCCGGTTAAATTGAAAAGTCTCTGTTTACTCGCATATAATTTGCAGTTAGGTACTTACCTACTTAACTTTGTAGGGATAATTCTATTACGCAACTAGTATTGTAATTACAGTTGCAAAACTTCTGAATTATTCGGAATAATTACGTAATACTTCTCATAAAGTTTCTTTCCATCAGAATTTTTCAAAATAAATTCGTTTGAAAATATTGGCATTTTTTTTATCTTAGGTCAATCTTGCTAGAAAATATCGTGCCCGAGTCCGGCGGGCGACGACGACGACGGATGAACAAACAACTCGTGCGCGGCGCGCGGGCGCGCGGCGCCCGCCGCAGAACAAATTCTAGTGGCGCATGGCAGGCGGCGCGCGCGGCGCGCAGGGCGGGCGGGCGAGATTAGCGGGGCGGGGAGTGGGAGGCGATGCCCCCCGGGGAATTATTCGACCGCTCCCCTTCCCCGCAGAGAAGGATTCATAATGTTTCGCAATAATTCGCGGTCTAAGAAAATATTTCAATTTCGATAAAAATAAACGTGAGCGTTGTTTTTAAAAACGAAGTGCTTACCTATTTGCTCAGTGATGGATTGATGGTGAATTGGTTGTTATTATTATTGTAGCGTAATTAGCGTAAGTAAAATTTGAATGTTTATTTTATTCCTTACCTATGTAAGGCGACATTAACAACAAAAGTAGGTAGGTACCTACTTACAGCAAAACACTAATTTTTATAGGTACTAGCGACCCAGCCCGGCTTCGTTTGAACAATTTGTGGGTGCTTCGAATCTGTGATAACTTCTAAAGTGTTCATTTAAATGAAATACGGTAAAGGATAATTTTGATCTACCTCAATGATATCGTTTTACCTACATTAAATGGCCAAGGTAACTTATATAGGTACTTATTTGGATAAGGATTAATACTGATTAGGAGACATTAGCTTTGCAAATAAAGTAATATTTTTAAATAACTTAATAAATATAAAAATTATTGTGAGTCAACCTATAGAAATAAGGCGACTTCGGGTCTTTTTTGTAGGCCTCTATGATATACAATGCCGTAGTAAATTATTTTGATGTAGGTAGGTATCTCATACGGTTAAGGGTGGTATTCCACTTATCAAAGATCTTTGTCCAAGAAATCGGACGTCGAATGTATGAAATTGGACGTCAAAGTCGTCCAATATGCGTCCAATTTCTTGGATCCAATGCATACTGGACAAAGATCTTTGATGAATGGAATACCACCACCCTTAGCCAGCAGCGTTCGCAATGTACCTAAGCGCTCGAAAAATCGTTTTTTGACGGCTTCATCAAAAAACATGTAATTTTTCTCTATTATATAAATACGTAATTAGAATGTTTTGTATGAAGGTATTTATTTATAAACCTTCGAGAATAAATTTTCTAAATAACAGTGACAGCTGCATCGAAATCCGATGCGTGGTTTAAAAGAAGAAAGGTTAGAAACAGACAGACAGAGGCGGAGAGTGACTTTATTTTATACTATGTACCTACCTACTTACCTACCTAGTGATAGTGAAGTGATGACCTAAGCCTCGGCACGGCACTTGTATTGCTAGGTACGACCACTTATATTGTGGTTCGACGGCTATGCCGATGACGGCTATACTCCGTGACTCCGTGCCGAGTTTTGTACCTACCTAGCAGTGGCAAAACGAAAGGGTACATACCTACAAGCCGATTCTAGTCGGCTTACCTTATTATAGTTTAAAACCTTTTATCATAGTTTAAAAATATGTTTTCATCCGTTTCAAACAATTCAAAAACATTAAAAATTTGCTAAAATAATAGGTACTTAGGTAGGGTATATGTGCCTACTTAAGTACCTACTTCTACACTTAAAACTTCCACAGACATTTTATTTAAGAGGTACCTAGATAGTAAGATATCCATCCATACTTCTTTTACTATGATTGACTATTTTTCTTGCTTAAAAATAAGTGTCAAAACTGCTTTCTACTGCTTTTTTACCGATTGCTGCTTTTTTATCGTTACCTACTCCCGTATTTTTCGACGATCGAAATATTCCGAATGTTTCGTAATACTTCGGAATATTTCGTAAGTATTCCACGGGAAAGATTCGGAATTATTCCCGACTGCAACTGTAATTGTAATATTATTATGCACGCGTGTGTTATAGTTCGGTTTATGGCCCTAAGATCGATGTAATAACGCTCACTTTATGAGCAAGTGTGTTGAAAATAAATATTTTGATTTGATTTGATTGAGTAGGTACTGAAGATTTACATATATTCTAATATGCCAATACATATATTCGAACGTGCTAGAAACCAAAATTTAATTGTAAAAAACAAAGGTTTCATCCTTAAAAAAAATCAAAAATTTATTATCATATTATTATTCATTATCCATACTTTCCAGAAAAATTATTTAGAAAACTCTTAGAGTTTAAAGTGGCCAAAACCGGGGCAAATATATTTTGAACGTCTTGAACGTCTCGTTTAAAGCAGTAAATTGTTTCAAAGAATTGCACTGTCTTTTCTAAGTGATTGGGTTTTCCACTGAGGTCTTTAAGCTATAATTTGACCACTCCTTTTATGGCAGATTGAGTATACATTGCTACTGTAAAATGGAGAGATTATCTTATGATTTACGGTATGACGTCAATGGTAATTTGAAAACTTGTGTAACTATTGTTTCTCGTAGTACGCAAAGTCGTAGTATACTACTCGTAGACAACACCTGAAGCTAAACAACTGAGCTACTAAAATAGCTCTTAATGCACTTGTAATAAGGGCTCGCTCATGGTCATCTTGATTTTGAAGTATTGGCGACAGTACATAAAACATGAACGTTTATTTTAAGAAATGTTATCTTGTAAAACATTTTGCTTAAAATACGTAAACAAAACATTAAATTTGACAAGTAGGTTGACGAAAACATTCCTAAAATATTATTTGACCATGACCGCAATTCCTTTGTATGAGTTTAGTATTAATATAACTAGGTATTATTTTTTTTGTGAAAATCTTAGGTTTCGTTAACAAAACAACAATCAAAATTATGATAATACTTACTTAACTAAATTTCAGTAAAACAAAGCAAAGGCGTTGAGGAAATAGTACTAAGGTACACTAACTTAAAATAACACACAAACTTTACAACAATATTTTTATCTCGTCTCGTGCTCACATCCGCAGGCTATTGGTATTGGTATTGGTATTGACATTTTTCCGCATTTAGACTCATATTTGGTCCGTTATGCGTGAACATGGCTAGTCGAGCCATCCTAGCTCCTTCCAGAAGCGCAGAAGCCTCCTTAGCCATCCGCAGGCTAATTAATATAATAATAGTAATAATCCATTTATTTCAGGCAACAAGTATAGTAAGTACCTATAACAATATTTGGCCCATATAATAAATACCTTACAGACTAACATACATTAATTAAGCTTCACATGATACTCATTAAGTTGATAATATGCCTTACTCTATGGTGTTAATGTACCTACAGTCAGCTTCAAAATGATTCTTACGATTGTTATTATAACCTCAAAATGCCTCATTTTAATTGCCACTGGCAAACATTACGAAAAGTTATTTAGAAAACTTTTAGAGCAAACAGTGCCCAAAACCGGAGCAGTGGCCAAAACCGCGGCTTGTGCCCTACATCATCATAAAGTATTTTACTAAAAGTGATTTTTGTCAAATGTTTTGATATTTTGGTAGGTTTGAACGCACAAATCATTTTGACGCTGACTGTACCATGGTGCAGGAAAATGAAGAGGAAAAGGTGCGCACAATGTTGCAACCAACATAGTTTGTGTCAAAAATACCGCGCGAGCGCGAGAGTCGCGAGGCGCTCGAAGCTCAGTCATCATGAGTGGCTAGGATTAAATCTGTGGTAATATTATAAAATATGCGAAAGTATTTAAATACTTACTTCAGTTTCAAGCAGGCGGGCGCCTTTGATTTGTAGGTACTGTGGTATTATATTGTGTCTATGGTTGATTTATTTTTGAATAATATTTAAACATAAATCAACCATAGACAACGCAAGGAGGTATCATATTCACACAATATAATACCACAGTACCTATATACTTATATTTCCGTCTAATTTTCATATCAGATGGCCACATAAGAAAAATAGTTAGGTACACATCATATTATATACCTCAACTAACCTTCCGCCCGCAGCTTCGCCCGCGTGAACTACACGACGTTAAACCGCGGGAATGTGATATTTTTCCGGGATAAGCAGAAGCCTATGTCCTTCCTAGGGTCTCAAACTATTTCCATTCCAAATTTCATCAAAATCAGTTTAGCCATTTTGATGTGAAAACGGAACATACAGACAAACAAACAAACATAAGTACTTACACATTTTCACATTTATAATATTATAAGTAGGATATTAAACATTTATTTGTTTACATGTTTTTGTTTCGCAGTGGTCAGGACGCAACTATGGACGCCATTTTATTCAAGTATGCGGGGACTTAAGTACAATTTTTTGTTTTTTGTGCGCGCAATGTTGCAACCACAGAACACGGAAAGATTTTTTTCTCTGTGGTTGCAACCTTGCAACCAAACCATAGTTTTGTGTCAAAAATACCGCTCAAGAGTCGCGGGAGCTCGAAGCTCGGTCATCATTGGCTAGGATAGAATCTGTGATAATAATTATAAATGCGAAAGTATTTAAAACCTTCAGTTTCAAGCAGGCGCCTTTCAGATTTGTACCTATATTAAAACGAAAAAAACTATGAATTCAAATAGGTACTTACTTGTTTAACTCGACATTTCATGAAGTCCGAGAGTGCATAAGTATTTAAAGTTTTATCGCTGTCAAAATAGATCCACAATATACTCATGAATACAATTATAATAAATATGCATCGGCTGACATGATGATGATGATGCATAATAATATACTTACTCAATTCAATTCATTCGGAATATTTTGTAACTAATAAAATTCTGTATTCTGGCTTTAAAACGGAGAGCATTTTAGAATTTTATTTTACAGGAAAATTCTGAAAATAAAAATGCGATTGAAAGGTTTTATTATTTTTGTGGTTAAATAATTTTCTTAACCACATAATTACTACACTTTTGTGATGGCTTCTTATTGTTGTGGTTTGAGTAGAACTGCATTTATTTGCAATGCGTCTATAATAATTATAGACACATTGCATATAAATGCAGTACATTAATTATTAATGTAACGTGGAAACTTTTACATAAAGAAATTCAAGGACAGCTTTTGACAAATTGCAAGGTTTTATGATTAGAAAGAATAAATAGGACTATCGTTATTAAAATTTTTACTTTTTCGCATTCACAATGCAATTTTTATCATAGAAAAATGGAAAATAAAGTATTTAGAAAAAATCGACCCGTCTCACAACCAGCTCCGATGGGACTCGAACCCACGATCTTTCGCTATCCGGGCGACTGCTCTAACCACTGAGCTACGGAGTCGTTACGAGAAGCGTCGAATTTATCAAATACTTCTTACACGCTGTATATATAGCCAGCGTTAATTTCATCAATGTGGGGATATTACTACCCCCACACGCGAAGGGAAAGAAATACCCTTCCAGATATTTGACAATCGCTTAAGAAGAAATTACTATGGCAAGTTATTTAAATTTTTACTTTTTTGCATTCAGAATTCAATTTTTCTAAATACTTTATTTTCCATTTTTCTATGATAAAAATTGCATACATAAATAATACCTATGTACCTACATAAATAATACACTCCATGTGAGTTAATTAACAAATAGCGATACCATACCGTGAGATATGCGGTCAGACACAGATACCTTGTATTATTTACGCCATGTATTGTATATCCTCCATTCGCAATAGTATAGTTGAAACTTGAAACCTCATGTCACAGTATACAAGAAAGAGTTAGAATCACACATTTTGTACTGAATTCAGCGTGAATCAAAAATGAGGTAGAGTTGTCATTGCTAAGGTTACCAGACGACAGGAATTTTAGGCCCTTCGTCAGGAATTTGTGCAATTAAAAGAGGAAAAAATATGTTATTAAAAATAATACGTTTATTGAGGATTATGGTCACAAAAAATTAAATTATAAATTCTTAGGTAGCACTTAATATAAGTACTTAAGTATTTTATTTTATTTATAAAATTAATTATGTAATAAAAAATATGTCAGAATAGGTATAAGTATACTTACATATTATCACCTGTTTTTTTTAAATTTAATTATACTTAATTAGACAAATTTTGTCAGGCAATTTACTGAAAAGTCAGGCATTTTGTAAGGAAATCTCATTTTTGTTTCAGGAAACCCTAAATTTGCAAAGACAACTTGAAGAAATTCAAAATCGCAAAGAGGCAATTTGTAGTATGGAGGGATTGTTATACCATAATAGCCGAAAGTGGCGCTCTCAGAGATTTTTATTTAATAAGTTGCTAATAGAAAAGGATTTTAATAAAACTTTACATGAATTTTTTAGGACCCATAGTCTAGTGTTTTAGAAGGTATCGTTACATTCCCTCATAGTCATTCGTAGAAGTAGATAGCAAATGTATCAAAAACGGCCACTTTTAGCAGTTTTGCTATCTACCTATTTTTAGCAGTAACACGAGGGAATGTAATGATACCGTCAAAAAATACTAGACTATATTATGGCCCTAAAAATTCCATGTAAAGTTTTAATAAAATTGTGTATTAGAATTACAATTTAAACAAAATTCACCGCTCTCGCCTAGGGCTTTTCTATCTACCTACTTATTAAGTAACTATTTAAATGTGTCTCCATTCGCAATAGTTGAAACTTGACGAAACCTCATGGTACGGCCGTTGTTCTGGGGGTTCATAGGAGCTGCGTGTGCGGCATAGCAATGTCGGAGTCACGAGATAGCAAACCTTTGCGCATGCGTGATTAGGATGACAAATATAGGCTTTTGCATATAAAACATCATTGGGCTTTTGGCAATATTTGGGTAGTAATATCTTCACATTGATGAAATTAACGCAGGCTATACAGCGCGTAAGAAGTATTTGATAAATTCGACGCTTCTCGTAACGACTTCGTAGCTCAGTAGTTAGAGCTGTCGCCCGGATAGCGAAAGGTCGTGGGTTCGAGTCCCATCGGAGCTGGTTGTGAGACGGATCGATTTTTTCTTATCTTCATCAACATCATCATTTCAGCCGTACGATAGGCCTCCCCCAAGGTTCTCCATAACGATCGGTCCTGCGCTGCCCGCATCCAGCGGCTTCCCGCGACCTTGACCAGATCGTCAGTCCACCTTGTAGGGGGTCTGCCCACGGCTTAGATAGCCGGGTCGTGGGGTCTTAGGGGAGACTGCCACCCCAATCCCCCATGACCGATCGGCGGCGAGAGAGCAAATAGTGAGGGGTTTAGTGGGTATTCCCCCTTCCTGATCCCCCATCGAGTACTAGTAGCTTGATGGGGGATCGGGAGGCGGCCTTAGGCGAGTCCCACATAACCACCGTCCACAAACCGCACGTGGATGGGGTATGCGTAAAAGCATTCCCCTCACTATAAAAAAAAAAGGGGGTCTGCCCACGGAACGTCGTCCGGTTCGCGGTCGCCATTCGAGAACCTTTCGAATATATCTTAGTTAGAGAAAATAGTTCTTTTTTGGACATATCATAATGTAAAGCGAGAGTAATACAAATATTTGACTGAAAAGGACCTAGGTGTTAGTGTTGCTCGAAGCTGAAAAGTGAAAAATATCTCCAAATAAATTATGAATATTCGTAAAGTTTTACAGATACCTAGTTACAATATAATAGGTCTTTACATATGAAATTGCCGTCTTTTTCTCACATGTTTATTGGTCTCTAATTTTTTAATTAATATCAATATATCAAAATTAATAGTCAGTTTCGAACATAGAGTATGTCGTCATGTTAAACATCTAAGAAAAGAATAATTAAACACGCGTCTAAAATTTTTATAACTGCTTCAAAGTACCGCTCCTTGGTTGTCGTCAATTTGACAGCTTTGAACAGATATTTTTTTTATTCTAAGACAGTTTATTAAATGAGATTAATAGGCAATAGTTAGATTAATTTTGTCTGATCATATCTCGAAAGTTTCGTTGAATTCGGAGTTCACATGTCCAAGAAATCCCCAAATATCTTTGTATGCTAATTCCAACTTCCTACAATTTCCCCATAGAAAACGGCAATTTCATAGGTAAAGACCTATTATTATCAATTTGAAGAAATGCACACAGTGTAGAGTTGTGTTAGGAAAAGAAAAGAATAAAAAAAGGTGTAAGTGTAATGACGATTGTAATGAGCTGTAATGACGATTTTTAGGCACTTGTTTGTTCTTATTTGTCCCAAATCAATACGATTATCGGAGTCTGTTGTCAAATAAATTCTGAGATATAAGTAAGTATCTATCTATTAAGCTTCCTGCGACGATTTGCGATGAATTATATTGTATGTTAATTGCTTATTTGTGTACAAACTGAAAACACGAAATGTAACAAATTATTTACAACCGTTCGGAAAGGGAGTCAAATTCAAATTCTGTGCTTTATCCTCGTCTATCCTGAAGTGAGTGACAGTGACGCTGCATATCTACATTCCGCTCTGTCGGGAACGTTTCCGACAGTTTGTGAATAAAGGGGCTGTCAACCATTAAACGAACGAAAGTAGTTTGAAATCATTTGGACGTGTTTTCCCATCCTATGCTCTTAAGATTGAGTCCAGTCTGATGAAACTATTAAGTACTTACCTACTTGTTTAATGATTCAATCGTAAATTGAAAGAAAGTTACACGTCAAATCAATTTTGCGGATGACACGACCCAAATTTCATGCAAGTAGCCAAATGAAATCGCGTTACTCAAACGTAAATACTTACTTATTCATAAAAAACATAGTCCTAGCGGTACATCCCGAAATTCAGTTTAATGCTGCAAATGGTGTTAAAGGCATGAAAATCGGAACGATTGATCTTTAGGACATAAGAGTCAATTTGACCCGTAGCACGAAAAAAAAACGAAAAAGGATAGGGGTTAAGACTTCATCTTTTATTTGTATGGGAAACATTTTTTTTCGTTCTGAAACCTAGCGTGTAAGGTATTTAATGAAAGGGCTTAATAAGCCAATTCTAAAAATGAATCACATCATTATATTTAAGTCACTTGTTTTAAATTAAAATAAAAATCATTTTCAAAACATACCAAGTTTGGGCTCCTCCAGATATGATACGGTTGAATCATTATTTGTAAAATATACCTTAAATGATAGGTAATCATTCAAGGTATATATAGGTAATAGGTAATACCTTAAAAGTAGGTAAGGTAGCCTCATACCCAACCCCAAGAAAGCAATTTCGAAAATATTTAAATTTAGTACTTATTTTTTTATAATTTTTAAAAATTACAAAATTTGATAAGATTTGATACTTCAAAAAATTACGAGAAGATATTATTAGCAGTAAAAATAATCCAAGAGTTTTATGGCAAATTCTAAACGATATTACAGGCCGGGCAAAAAAATCTACTGATACTGTTATTTCGAACACATTTATGAAAAACAATATCAACATTTCTGACATAGTAAATAATTTTGCAAAATGTTACGATAATAGTGAAAATAATATGGCAAAATGTGACTCCAAAATACTTAAAAACGAAACTTATTCGCTTTCGACTAACATTAGCTGTAGATTTCATAAAATTACTCAAAAAACAGTTCTTAAAGAGATTAGATCACTAAGTAATCAAAAAGCACCGGGCATAGACGGCATAAAATCTAACGACCTAAAAACATTTGACACTGTAATAGCCGATATTTTGGCCTACTTTATCAATACCACCATAAAACAGAAAAAATATCCACCCGAACTAAAAACAGGCATAGTCAGACCAATACATAAGAAAGGCAGTCACGACTCTTACAATAACTATCGCCCTATAACAATACTATCTACCCTTAATAAAATAGTCGAAAAGGTCATTTCAAAACAAATTCTTAAATTTTATAGCAATAATAACATTATTTCTGATAAACAATTTGGTTTCCAGTGTGGCAAAAGCACAATACAATTGCTATCTAAATTTACTGATAGTGTCTACAAACACCTTGACAATAAAAATCACATATTAGTATTACTAATCGATTACAGTAAAGCATTTGACACCCTGGATCATGGTGTCCTGTTAGAAAAATTGAATGATTGTGGTATACGTGGACCATTGAATGAATGGTGCAAAGATTATCTCACTAATAGATCATATGTTGTCAGGGTGTCTGATGTTTATAGTGACAAAGTAACTGTTTCCAAGGGCACAGCTCAGGGGTCTGTACTTGGGCCACTTCATTACATTACCTACGTAAACGATGCTGTCAACATAATTAAAGAATGTGAAATGTATCAATTTGCGGATGACACCTGTCTTGTAGCTTGTAATCGAGATATAGACAAAGCTTTAAAAATGTTGCAAAACGACTTCACTATGCTTTTAAAATGGTCTCATGATGCCGGACTCGTGCTCAACACTGAAAAAACAAAGCTTTTGTATATCAGCAGTAGTCACAATAGGAAGCAGAGTAATATCAAGCTCATAGCACATAGTCATAAATGCCTACACATGAATCTTCAGATGTGCAGTTGTAGCCCCATTGAAGTCGTAAACAAACAAAAGTATCTCGGACTAATTCTCGATGATCGATTCAAATGGGTGGATCATATTCACTATGTTTGCGACAAATTGCGGGCTATTCTTTCAAAATTTGTGCTAGTTAAAAACAAGATTCCATATTTTATACGTTTGCAGCTGCACAAAGCACTGGGCGAAACCATAATTAATTATGGTATTAGCAGTTATGGACGAACATGCAGGTCGCATCTTGATTCCATATACAAGTTGCAAGTAAGAATCCTAAAAACAATAGTTCCTGACAATATTAAAAAGCAGTATAAAGATAATCTTGACAAACTCTTCAAATATTGTAAAATCCTTCCTGTATATGAACAAGTACAACTTAATCTCCTAGTAGAAAACTATTTTAATGACAACTACCGTAATAATAAACAAATTATTAAACAAACACGTAGTGCTTCAGTTCCTACATTAATTGTCCCGCGGTACAATAATCTTTATGGTAGACAGCTATTACAATTCCAGATACCCAAGCTTATTAATGAAACTTAAAAACATCTATTACTATAAGCAACATCAAAAGTACAATAAAATCTCATTACCTGTCACAATTAAACTAACATAATATATATTATAAATAAATATAACAATTAATTAATAAAATAAATTTCTAATAAGTACTTCATTTTCATCAATTAACATAAACTAAATTTAAATCTATATAAAAAAAATCTATATTTAACAATAGTAACATGCTGAGAAATCCGCCCGTGTGTACACACTCGCTGACCGCTGCGCTGTTAACTTAGCTTTGTTGTATTAGGAATCGAGAGATTAATGTAGGTAGCATAAAAAAATAAAAAAAAGTAATTTAATAAAAATAAAACTTTTATTGTTAGCTGATGTCAGTCTGTGTAATAGTTTAGTTAAAATGATTTCTGTTATTTATCTTTCTGTCTGTCCATTATGTTATTTTGTTTGTAGTTAATACCTAAGTATTAATATTACATAATATGAGTATTTGCAGACGAATGTCAGTGTCTGGTAAAACCTACCCTGGTTTATATGACACTGTTAAGTTAGTACCATTTGTTGTAATTTTTTGTGTTATTAATTAAATAAAATAAAATAAAAATATCTGGAGGAGCCCAAACTTGGTTTGTTTTGAAAATGATTTTTATTTTAATTTAAAACAAGTGACTTAAATATAACGATGTGATACATTTTTAGATTTCGATCCTTATGTCCTAAAGATCAATCGTTCCGATTTTCATGCTTTTAACACCATTTGCAGCATTTTTTGGCGTACCGCTAGGACTAACATGGACGTTGACTCTACAAAGTGTCATTGCGCCACACCTTCGGCTAATGCAAGTATATTACTAAATATTTGTCTCAATTTATTAAACTACTTATCTAATTATCATGTATCTACATGTCCCTCTAATTTTTACATCAGACGGCCACATAAGAAAAATTCGGGAAACAGAGAAAACTCAAATGCGGTACAAAAGAAATAATTGTAGGTAACTAAATATGTACCTATACATAATAAACCAAAAATATAGACATAATTGAGGAGCCCGTGGCGCAATGGATAGCGCGCTTGGCCTGCGATTGTTGAGGTTAAGCAACGCCGCGTTCGCAATGGTCGGTCACGGGATGGGTGACCAAATACTTTTCATCTCGAGCTCCTCCGTGCTTCGGAAGGCACGTTAAGCCGTTGGTCCCGGCTGCACTTGCAGTCGTTAATACCCACCAATCCGCACTGGGCCCGCGTGGTGGGTCATGGCCCATTCTCCTTATTCATCCATAAGGAAGGCCAGTGCCCCAGCAGTGGGGACATTAAATGGCTGATGATGATGATGATGATGATGATAGACATAAATCTATAAAATACATATTATATACATACATTATAATAATATGGTGAACATAAGTAATGGAAGGACAGGTGAACAAAATTATAATTTATTCCACTTCATTGCATTAGTTAGATCCTTCAAGAAGGAACGCATGAGCAAATATGCAACATAGCATCGGGTATCAAAACTATCATCGGTACTCAAATTCACACACGTGTGACACGCGCATAGTCCTAATTAGTCAAAGATATCAGGTTCATTCGGTCTTCGTTCTTGGAAGCTTAACACGCGCATTAGCATAATTTTATGTATGTGAATGACACACAAAAGTAGTCCTTTTGCCCGTGCGTTTGACGCACAAGCAATTCCTAACTGCATGTGCATCTTTATTTACTCTTAAATTAATTAAAAGAAAATCGTCAACACACTAGGTTCAGCATGCTGAGTTGACCATGAGGGTAGTCTATGCGTTCGTAATTAAAGTTGTTTTGTAAGTACTGCTTGATATGCTCACATGACGACTCTACTTACACGTCAAACCACTTTACGGATCTAGTTCTAGCTGAAATCTAGTACACAGTTTAAGGAACATTTGGTATCACCTAGGCAAGCAGACGGCCGGCTGTTAGTGTCCATTTATAGCTAGTTCGGCAGTGAGCGGAACTAAATCAGCCAAAAATGTCGAGCAACTTAAACCACAACCCATTGACAATGTTTCACGGCGGACGCGGCATTGTGATTTAAATTAGAATATTGTGTGTGACCTTATCGGGCCACGGTAATTGGCGTGGGGTGAATGCGCCTCCGTTAGGTACCTAAGGAAGAATGCATTCACTTTTGACATTACTTTCGCATTGACTGAAATAAAGCTGAGAAATTAGTTTAGTATAGGACTGGGACCAACAATTTTACATCTATCTAATGTTTTTAGTTTAAACTTAGATCTGGTCTTGTCTTATGGTTTCTATTTAAATTGAGGGATTCTCGCAGGCCCTCTGAACTCAGCCGATCGACCGACGCGACGCTGTGATGTGACATCTTTGTTTCCGGAAAACCAATAGAGTCCACCATCCAATGGACTCATTAACTTTAACAATATGGACTGAAGAAAAAAATTAAATCATTTACAAGTTTTTATTTCTATGAAAATGATCTAGTTTTATTTTATTTTATTTAGTACTAGCTTTCCGCCCGCGGCTTCGCCCGCGTGTACTACACGACATTATCCTCAGGGAATGTGATATTTTCCGGGATAAACTACATCACTGTCCAGCTCCCAATCTACCCCCGTACCAAAAATCACATTGATCCGTCGCTCCGTTTTGACGTGAAAGACGGACAAACAAATAATACCTCCTACTGGTTTTCCCGTGGGAACATGATACTTTCCTGTGGTAAAAAGTAAAAGTAGCCTATTATAATCCTTCCCAGGGTCTCAAATAAATTACTTAAATAGGTAAGTACCGATTTCTGGCCGCAAATTAGCCCGCGCTTAAAATGATTTTCGTATGGGAATGAGATTTTTCCCGCGGTAAAAAGTGTTAAGTACTTATGTCTTTCCCAGGGTTTTAAACTGTCTCTATTCTAAATATAATCATTTCCATTAACTTAAACTACTTATCACCTTAAATACCAATTCCATTCCAGAGCTATGCCCGTGCTAAAACTTATTTTACCATGGGAATGATCCTTATTCCCGCGGGAAAAAGTCTTTCCTAAGGTCACAAAATATCTCCATTCCAAATTTCATCAAAATCGGTTCAGCCGTTTTGACGTAAAAACAGAACATACAGACAGACAGACAAACAAACAAACAAATAAGTATAAATTTTCGCATTTATAATAATATTAGGGATAGTAGAAATATTAATATGATTGGCCGGCCCCGACTACGTCCGCCCGTAAGTAATTTTGTGCACGCTACCTATACTTTATACCAAACATTAAAGTCAGATCAGTGGATTCTTCTTATGCCTATAGGAAGGTTACGATACCTAGACAAACAGTAGCAACTTTCGTATGAATAATATTCGGACATTCTCCTACTCTTGAACTACCAAAATGCAAAAAATCAAGTCAATACTTTGATATGGTACTTTTTAATGTGGCATAGAACATATATATTTACTGTGACAATACGCTAGTTGATACATAACTAGAGCGTGTGTCAGATAACTCTGCACGTGCCTGACGCGTTTTTGGCGCTAGTTACAGTGCATTTTTTTGTTCTAATGTTATAGAAAAGATTAGTATTCGATTTTTACCGCGCGCAGACTTATCTGACGAGCACTCTACTGTTTGGTGGCAATGAGGTACGTCGCACTGTAAAAACCATAGATGTAAAAACGGATTGAGTTTTCAAACATGTGTCAAAAGAAAATGAAATTAAAAATCAAAAGCACTAAGGAGTATCGATATCAACTTCGATGCAAATCACCCCCAAAATAATTTTCTATCCCTTTTTAACCCTGTTATGCAATGAGTTTCAATAAAATATGAAACACATCTTCGATTATTTCTGTTAAAGAATGTTTATGCAAAATTTGAAGAAAATTGGACAAAGGAATCTGTTGGGATGGGAAGGAGGGAATCGTTGTCCCATACAAACTTTACCCCCGTTTTTCACCCCCTTTGGGGTAGAATTTCGAAAAATCCTTTCTTATCGGATGCCTACATCATACAAGGAACACACCCTTCAAGTTTCAGGTCTCTACGATCAGCGATTCAGGACAAAGAATTTTATATGTATAGACAATAATTTAGTTCCTAGGTATGTCTGCAGAATACTGACATGTGGATTTATCAGACCAAAATCAAGACAACTGCACGTGTGCCTATTTCTGATATTATTGTTAGGTAATAGCTCCACAAAAATACAGGAAAAATTTTTGACCAGTGCACATATTTTTAGGATCAACTCAGAATCGGTAAGTGAACAACTTTCTCCTAGAAACATGGGTCGAAATACGACAAAAATTTTTGGACTTCCCATACTAAATCGATCACGTGACCAGTGCGATTTGTATGAAGAGTCAAAAATTTTTTGTCATATTTCGACCTATGTTTCTAGGAGAAAGTTGTTTACTTACCGATTCTGAGTCGATCTTAAAAATTTGTGCACTGATTAAAAATTTACCCTGTTTAAGCAATTTTGACCACAAGTCCAAAATAAGTTACAATATTATCGTATCCATAAGGAAAATTACTATTCTCAATACTGAATAAGATATAATAAGCGGAGACGATGTGACGTTTTTCCTACAATTTGTTATCTAGTGTCTCGGTACTATTCGTTGGTGTATCAGATGGCTTTATCTCAGAATTAATGCCATTTTCATTTAAGATGTAGGTATATCCTTGTTGGTCAGTTCGACTCTACTTTTTTCTTTTTTTTTAAATGTATTATGGGCTTGCTCTTGGCTTCACACTGAACCTTAGGGTTGAGAAGAAGCCTAAGATAGAGCGAGCTTACCCAGAAGCAGCCTATTCACTCTAGCTTTAAAAAAATTTGGGTTGTAGTCATTCGGGAATATAGATGCAGGCAGGGTATTCCATTCCTTGGCGGTGCGCATCACAAAGGATGGAGAAAAGCGCTTGGTACGCATTCGCGGGATGTTGACCAAGTAAGGATGATAGCCCGCTGTGCGTCTAGATTCTCGGTGGTAGAACGGGGATGGTGGAATGAGCTTTTACTTTATAGGTTTTTTATTTTATTCCAGCGTCATTATTTGTATAATAAGCGTTATACAAATAAGTAACTAGGTAGGCATAATAATAACGCTAACGTAGCGTCGTTCGGCTGACATGATGATATTTTGATAACGCTATAAGTACCTAATGACAAATGAAATTTGACAATTTTCATGAGCGGACATTAATGTGTTGTAAGAAATGGGCAATTCAGCCTTATTGCCAAAGTTAATTTTATTATAAAAAATATTTAAAAGAACCAATTTCGTTTTAAAATTATCGATGAAAATAAAATAATTTAATACATGGTTAATACCAATTTGTTTGTTTACCTTCCAAACACAAATCGATTTATCATCCTGCTCACTATCTTTCACACGGCACACGCATCATTTGTCCACTCCATACACTACTTACTACGGGCCTTAAACTTCATTCACGTTCACGTACTAAGTGAGCACTACTGATGGACGGCGCATAATCAACAAATACAACGACTCACAATCACAACAACCGGCCATTGGAACATTTGGAACTACACGAGTCGATTCTAACGGCCCCATTCTTCATACTTGAACTTTCGTAGGCACGTGACTAACTCACCATGTGTGTTGCTAATTCTGTTTATTTATTTTCTTCAAAGTAAATATTTAGCTGATAACTTTTATCCGTCTGCCGACTGAATGGCTATTTATTGAGACTGAAAACATTTGTATAAATCAGTGACTTTACTATAAATAAAGATGTAGACTAAAGTAAAATAGTTTAGTAGGGTTATATTCACATAAGATGTCGTAATGATAATTACACGCAATTTAAATGAAACAGTTGACTATCATCCTCGGAACCAATAGAGTCGGTATCATGATCAGTGAGTGACCCTCATAAACACTCCGCTGAAAACGTAATTGTAGGACAAAATATTTTTTATCGCGCCAACAGCGTGTGCTTTTAAACATGGCCCCCGCCCGGCGCGCCATTCAGTTTAACCGCAACCGGTGGCGAAGGCGCTCCCGCCATAATGCACAACTAATATTTACGGACATTAAATAAAAACTGTTAATAAATATCAGTGAATTTATATACAGACACTACAAGTTTCAGTGACCATAATTTTATTTATCGGATTTTTCTTTTTTTGGGAAAGTGGATCCTTGATTCGGACACGAGTTGATGCTAATTAGCCGGCATCGCGTTCGAAATTCGAATTGCTCGGGGTCCGATTTGCGTTTACCGTGATAGTGATAAATTTGTGCAAGGAGTTTTAAGTACAGTTTGATCGGGTGAGTGACACCAGTACCTAGATTAGACTCAGCTTATTTTTACACGAGACACGGGGAGCGCGCGGGAACGCACTAGTAACTATTTTAGGACCACGCTGAGTTAGCACTACTAATGCTCTAAGCTTCATTCTCATGTTACAAAATATAAATTGTGTGAGAAAGTTAAAATATCAGTTTAATATATTAAAAACGGGTTATTATAATAAAACAGGAAAAGTCTCATGGTTATGTAGTCGTATAACAAATATTTCAGTAAGGCACTATGTTCGCGCATACCTAAGTACTTACCTACTTACGAAAAAGTACCTACACAAAAATACTTTTAATGAGTTTTGTGTAATAATGCGACATATTTATTTATACAAAGATACTAATTTAAGCAATGTTGGTTAAGTAGCTGATTGCTAATGAGTTCATTCACTTTCTTGAAGACCTTCATATTTAGTAGTCACATACAAACCAAAAAGCAGTTAAGTAACATTAGCTGAGAATTCATAGATATGTAATAGTCGTCAAGGTCTTTGGAAACAAAGTTAATAAATTCATAAAATTGTGGACTAAACAGCCCGCCAATTAATTATCTCTCAAAAAATCTAGCTAGCATTTTTCAAAAAACATACTTTTTTTAAAACATAAACTTATTGAAACTTAAGTCCAAATATTTTCTCTCCTTTCTAGATCCTAGAAAACCATCCATTGTATACTCTACCTATCTGCTTTTTTGCTAATATTCACATCTAATCATATGCATCTAATCCACTGAATTAATTTAGATAAATTTTGGTAATTCATTCAAAACCATGCATGAGAAAGGACATAAACACAATACATGTTGTCTCGTGTTGCGGAAATAAATCTTGAACCTAGGTAGCCTAAAGGTTCAAGATTTATTTCCGAATGTAATGAAATCACTGACCTCTATTATACCAATAAAGATCATTGAATGAAATAAATGGAAATCTATGAAAACTACGCACGGAAGAGTTGCGGATAGCCTATAGAATTTCTCTATACTTACAAACATTACCCATAAGTCTTCAGAAATAAAGCTCAGCTAGGGAAATACTTATGTGGTAATTAGGCTGGTGCTAGGTATATGGTACCTATATTTTTTACCTAAGTAACGGCTCGTTCACACGACGACGTTTGACGTCTCGAATTTTTCACGAATCGTGACATTTTTAAGGGTTGTAAACATGAAGCTCGACTTAATACTGAGGTAACTGGAGTTCTCACCCTTAATAAAAAAGTGATCACCAGCAAATTTGACATTTAGTATGTAGTGGCTGTCAGTTGTCTCATAAGACCATACGTATTTTTTAAAGTGTAGGTGAGACGGAAGACAGCCAGACAGCCACTGTGTAATTTGTGGTCACAAAAAATTGTTCGTACTGCACTCTCCAGTTACCTCAGTATTAAGTCGAGCTTCATGGTTGTAAAGGTTGTAATGCCGATGTTCACACGATCACAAATAGTGAAAAATTACGGATACGTACTATTTCCTATTTTTATACTTTCGTAATTTTTGACGAATCGTAAATGTTGGATCCCGTGTGTATGAGCCATAAGTACAGTTTAACCCGCATAGAGTAGAGTATTTTACTTGATTGTACTATATTCGTAAGTAGGTAGGTAAGTACCTACTTACGTCATTCATGTGTGTTTTCCAGATTATAATTTGTGTGTAGGTACATTTTGATTTCGACGTGCAATTTTAACAGCAACATTGATTTAAACTTATCAACTTGGAATTAGGTATAATGGATCAAATTACTAATTCTTAAAAATTCCATAACCGTATAAGTCATCTTTATTGATAAATCAATACAGATTTCACATTTTATAATCCCCACCGATAAGTAATCAGACGGAATTCTGTATTAAAAGTTTCAAAATAGGTAAGTAGGTACTGCACTGTGGAATAACTTGGTTATGTTAACCTCCGTTAAAAATAAACATTCAGATAACTCTATTTTTAAGAGATAAGTAATATTTTATTCTCTGTTACAATGTTGCTAGTGGTGTTAAATATTACAAGTGAAACCTAAAAGAGATCAAGGAAACGGAAAATTACAGCGCATAAATAAAAAAACATACAAATATGTAGAGGTTTTTTGTTAGAAGCCAGTAGTAAGACATAGAGCTATGCGTTTTATAATAATCTACATGTAAATGTTACTCAAGTATCACCAAATAAATGCTAAGTATTACCTACTTTAATTACTTAAATAAAGTTTATACAAAAACCTTTAAAAAAATTGTCACTTACATAATTTATACAATTAATTATTACGAGTAGGTACAAAATATAGTGATTAACATTACAATACTTCAGTACTAACACCGTGACATAATTCACGTTCTCTCTTTGACAATATGTTACGAACACAAAATATTTGGCGCCAGATCGTTCCTAGTTGAAATATTGCCGGTGCCAAAAAAACAACCCATATTTTTTTATACACAACCTTAACACCCCATTGAGCCAGTTCTAAGAAAGGTCCCCTTAACCGGCAGTTTCGGAATTTTCGGACCCTTTGACAAGATTTTTTACGAACCTTATTCTAAAATACTGTTTTAATGATTTGAAAAAATATTGGACAACAGTGCTTGTCGCTTTTTCATGATAGTAAATAAATAAATTTAAAGAGCGCACTAAACACAATTATTCCGAGTCTTGTCTAAAATGTATATCACCATAGGTAACTTAAGGTTGATTTGTATGTTTTATATTCCGGAAAAAATACCTTAATAAGCGTTTTCTTTAGAAATGTGGTAAGCTAAATAAGTATTTTATCGATATGTAAGTACAAAGTTTTCGATTTGATATTACATTCGTGAATTGACGAGGATAAAATAGGTAAGAAAAAAACTACCTAAGTTAAAGTCATATAAAGTGCTAAGTGGAAACTATGATCTGTAGGTTGTGCATATAACACTTAAGTAAATATTAACCTTACAAATCAAATTATGAATTAAAAGTTAAAAGATTGTAAAAACATATGAAGGTGCGAACTGTATAGTCTGTATAAAATCAATATTATTTTTAACCGCTTTTTACGAGGTATGTAAGTAACAAAGTTTATTTTATTACCAAATGTACCAAAAATAGTTTAACACTAAGCCAGTCTTTTATTACAAAAACAATCATTAAAGTTTTTTACATGCAATGAAAACACCACTATCGCCTACACTATAAAACTAAAACAGAAACGTTGTCAATCAGTCGATACGTACGACTAAACTTTAAAAAATATTCCCCAGCTCCTAAATGTTAAGAAGTTGTACCTTCCATCACCAGCTCATCAACATGACATGACATGACAAATACTTGAATATCTTCAGAAAATATGTGGAAGACGTAAGGCTTACCTACCTATAGAATTTGAGAGTTTCCCTTGATTTCCCTGAAATTCCATCAGTAGATCCTGACTTGGTGTAAACGGGTCAAGAGTACCTAAGTACTTCTTTCGGAACAAAAATAGTTTTGAAAATTGGTCTACTATTGACGAAGAAATTGCCGAACATACCTACTGGAGTCAACCGATAAGCGCCAGCTTTAAAAAAAAATAAAAAGTTCAAATCGTTCATTCACTGAAAAGTTCTGAAGTTCATACTTGCCTACATACATAAAAATAAAATAAAAAAATTTAAGAAACCCTCGACAAATAAAACACCTCAAAAAAGTAAAAAATAAAATTTCTCTCTCGGCCTGGGGACCATAAAAAGAGAAGTAAGTAAGTACTAAAATGGTATTTGAACGTTGAAGGTCCCCCGACCTAGAGAGAAATTTTATTTTTTTACTTTTTAGAGGTTTTTTATTTGTCGGGGGTTTCTAAAATATTTAAATGTTGTTTTCATTTAATCCTTTTTAAATTACACATAAAATTAAAAAAACCGCATTGTAATCGCTTGATCCGTTTAGGCACTAGGAATATAAGTACAGACAGACAGACATTTTTTTTACCGCCGTTTTTTTTTTTATTGTACCATTTGTACCGTAATTTGGCCAGGGTAACATTATTTTAGTCAAAGCACCACCTCTGTATCTTTTACCGTTTCGGCAGGCAGTTGACCATCTCCATAAATACTCGGATGGATTTTCATCAAACGTAGCTAAGAACCATCTCGATTAATTTAGCTTTCAATTAAAAAAAAACTGCATCAAAATTCTTTTAGGGGCTACGTTGCCTCAGACAGACAGATAGTCACACGTCAAACTTATAACAAACACCCCTCTTTTTGTGTCGGAGTTAAAAATAATTAAAAACAAATACTTACAGTCAAATTGAGAACCTCCTCCTTTTTCGAAAAAAAAAAAAAAAAAATGCTGAATAAATGCTGGTTTTAGAGAAACTGCTCTAAAAATAATTATCGGTTACAAAACCATAAATCTAACTATGAACTAAGTATGTACTTATATAAGAAAACATAAAATAAAACTATGATGTTAGTGCGTATCGATTATCCGCAATATAAAATCGTCCTTTACCGCATATAAAAGTGAGTGGTATTGGAATTATGTACGTAATTTATTAGCCCGCTTAGTCATTACACGGGTGCAATAAAATAAAAAATCTTAAGGTTTATTCTACACTCGTAATCGTAAATAGGTATCGAGTGATAAATTATGCTATGTGATCATTGTTATTTTGTCATTATCATGAGAGAAATTGGTATGTATTTTCTCCAAATGAGGGGTTTCCCTTCATTTTATAAGAAGGCTACTGAAAAAAAGAACCTATTTTATACCTAGTTTTTCATTAAGACATTAATTTATATGGTATAGCTCCGTTTTTAATCAATGTAATGTTCGGAAAATGTTTTTATTTACCGGAAAGGCTACGAGTATGTTCGTTATGTTTGTCAGTTTGATCTTGCAATTACTGCTCTAAAATCGCAAATTCGTGTTATGGAGCAGCAAAAACATTCTGCGATTATTTTATATATTTGGAAATTACGTGATAAGCCGGCGCGGAAATCCCCCGAAAATTTTTATACGCACATACAAATCAACACAAAAATCAAAATAATATCCATATAAACTCAAAAACTACTTTACCAATTTAAAAAAAAAACGTTACAATCCTACATTATTCCTGTGTGACGACATAGGCTATATTTTATCCCGATACTCCCACGGGAACGGGTACCACGCGGGTAAACCCGTAGTTTATAATAAGCAACAAATTTTCTTTTTGAAGCACCGCACCCTTGACTTCATTACAGAGTCATCTTCCAAAGTCAAATCAGTTAATCGATATGTTATTGATCAAAATATAATAGGTTAATAATTTTGTTTACAATTTCAATGACCATTGCACTACTTGGAATAAGCAAATATTCCGATCTATTTGTTTACAAACATATGCCGGAGCTTGTTTCTTGTTTGTACTAGGTACTGAAATATTCATTTAATAATTAATTTGTAGACGTTAAGGATCAAAACAATAACAATTTACGTATGTACATACATAAACAATTATTTTTATTAAAAAGTTATTATACCTATCCTTTACAAATAGACTTGACAATAATTAAGAGCTTTTACGCCCGGAAAATTTTCACCCATTCAAGACTTTGAAAAGAAAACAGAAGTGTTCTAATTATATTAAATGAAGCTGATGGCTTATAATAATTTTAGTTTGTTAGTTGATGTAATGTAATAAGTAATCCGTTTATCTACGAGTCAGATTAAAAAAAATCTTTGCATATGATAGATAGGTGTCTGAAAATTTTGATCTCGATGATAACTTTACCTAGTAAGTAGTTGAATATGTTGAGAATTTGTTCTAGTTGGTTTATTTTGTCAAACTTAAGGATTTTCGTACACCTTTGTTTGTATTAAATGGCAATGCTCGTTTAGAATTATGATAACGATTTATATTTATTCGAATGAATCGAGTGGGGTATCTAAAGTAACGAGCAGAGATCCGATGGTGGAAAGTCGCTTCGACCACATTCCTCGAGAAATGGCAAAACTGATATATAGGTAACTAAAACTTATACGATGCCACTTTAAACGTAGACTTTCAAAATGATTATTATCGATTTACTTTAACGGCCACACTTGAATGGTTATTTACATTAGTGAAAATACGAATATATCTGTAGTCTATAATAATACTATATTATAAAGAGGAAAGATATTATGATTATTTTGTTTGTATGTTTATAATGGATGCCTAAACTCAAAAACTACTGGACCGATTTGAAAATTATTCACCATTTAGAAAGTTAAATTTTACCCGAGTGACAGGTTGTATTTTAGCCCGAATTTACCTATACGAAATTAGCTGTTAAAATGGACTGTCTCGTATGAAAACTGTTTTAGTTCCAAAGATGATCACCGGAACATAAATGCTTGTCGCGGGATTGTGATACTTTTCCGGGATAAAAACTAGCTTATGTCACTCTCCAGCCCCAAACTATCCCCATACCAAAATTCACGTCGTTCCGTGGCTCCGTCCGTTTTGACGTGAAAGACAAACAAACTAACACACACATTCACATTTATAATATTAGTATCGATGACTTTTCTTACACTTTGTGGTAAAAAACATATTTAACATTCATTTAGTAATTTATAAGTTGCTTTTTAATAATAATTTTCTTAACAAAAAATACCTTTCGGCAGTTGAAGATGGAAAATTTGGTTTTTTATACTTACGTTTTTAGTTAATTTATTCCAAAAAAATAGTTCGCGAATAAAATTAAGAGGTCAATTAAAACTATTTGATTTGTTGATAAAAAAAATCTAACTAGGCATACTTATTATAAATAAAGGTCTGCACTATGTATAAAACCTGATATACCGGTGATTCTAATGGTATGGAACTTGAATATCAGCATAAGTTTACGCGGTATATACGGACATAAGTCAGATAACAACAAGGCAGTCAGTATTTTGTATCGCTACCAATCAGTTCTATCTATTACCTAATTTGTGCTTAACCTATGAGAGAGTGGATAACGCTATGAAGACAGGTAGGACGATTTTTTAAAATTAAATTGTACTTAATTAATTACGATCGGATTTTTTTATCATTTTCCGTTAATATTCGTTACCATCTATTTTAATTTTTGTTATTATATATCTTTATTAGTATTATTGTTATATAAACTCTTAAGCTGTGGCGTGTCATTATCTCTTCCCTACATAGTCCAACTAATATTGTAAATGCGAAAGTTTGTGAGTATGGATGGATGTATGGATGTTTGTTACTCTTTAACGCAAAAACCACTGAACGGATCTGGATGAAATTTGCTAAAGAGATAGATTATAGGCTGGAATAACACGTAAGATACTGTTTATCCCGATGTTCTCACGGGAACGGGAACCACGCGGGTAAAACCGCGGGCAGCCGCTAATCCTACTAATATTATAAATGTGAACTAATTTAATAAAATAACAAAGTCGTTTCCCGGTTTTTAATATGGTTTTCATCAATAGACAGAGTAATTCAAGGGGAAGGTTATACATATTATGTAAGCAGGGATAGTACTATGTACTAACACATCGCACCAGTCCACACAACCCGTGCGAAGCCTAAGCGAGTCGCTTGTTTGTAAGATCTGTATACAATTGTATAGTTGTTTATGTGACTGTCACATAATACCGAGTTATGTGCAGTCTCTACTACTTTATCTACACTAATGTACATTAAATATCATATAGGTATTTCTAAAATAGTTAATAATTTGAAAAAAGTTTCTTATTGTTGCCGGCATCTGTATTTTCCAGATTACGTTTATGAATCAGGGGTGAAAAAATATAAAATATATATTAGGTACCATGAAGTTTATTGTAAAAATGGTACTTAAAATTTATTGAATATCTATTTAACCAACTAACCTTATGAAGATTCTCGGAAGCTCAATTTTCTAGAACATTCATAAAGACTGCAAAAGGTTGCGCTATGCGTTGTTTTCTCAAGTCACGGGTAAATTTTTCTATAAAACTTGCTTTTGTTATAAATATACCTAGTCGTTATATTTTCAACCAGGGTTTTTAATATTAGAATTTATTGAAGAACTAGCACAGACGGCTAGACAATATTTAAGTACTTATCATTATCCTTATTAAAATAAAAAATAGGCTATCTTGATAACCTACATTATTTGCGCTCAAAATCTTGATAGAGTACACAGACGAGTAAGACTGTCTGACATACTGACAACATTGAAAATATGTGTCATCTAATATTATGAGCCATATTATTTTTCAAAACCTTAGCAAAATTATGATCACACGAAGTTATTGTCACATTCTCTTTGCGAAAGTTAAATGTGAATTTGTGTATCATTAATTTAATGAAACAATGTCTAATTTCTAGCGACTCATTTGAGTCTAACTGATCATAGGAAGAGATAAATATTTTGATAAGTACCAAATTTTGGCCCTGAAAAAGCGAATAAAAAAACTCATTCTTGATGCAAGTCGAAATTACACAAATTCTTCGCCAGCTTTTTATAGTTTGCCAAAAATAAATCCGAATGATCTGTAAATGTGAATGGCGAATCATCCTGTTTGTAAATAAAAATCTTATATCACTACTATGCAAATTTTGTGATCTGATGACGCAAGTTTGCTATCATGGCTTCGCGACCCCACGCAGGGGCACAGTAAATAGTCCAGCCAGTACCTACACGATTGTTTAACATTTCATCAGGTTGACAACTTGCTATCTCTGGTTAATGCGAATGTTAGTGTAAACTTCCACTAAACTATCGATAATATTGTTTGCGAACTGACCAGGCAAAGACGCCAACGACTTATGTAGCTTTTCCAATAATTATTATACTGTAGGACTAATATTGACAGCAGCGCAACCTAATGTTTTCAAACCATCCAGGAACTCATTGAAATAGACATACTTACTTGTTTCTTACGTTCAAGACTAATTTTGTTAGCTTTTGAAGAAGAATACATTGTATTTATTAACAAATTAGAGAGCAACTTAGAAATCTAGTTGATTTTCATACTGGCCCCGATGAGTTAGAAGCACTGAATTAAGAAATAATAGAATCCTGAACGCAGCGAGGGATTCAATATACGCCGCCCGAGGTGAAAATAATTTTGCGGCCGAGTAATACACTCTGTTTTTCATTCCCCTATATTATCCTTTCTTTGTCGTTCGGATACATCATAGCGCTAGTCGGGCAAGAAAAAAAATTGAGTTTTGAAATAAAAAAAAAATTAAATAAAAAAAATATATGTCCATCAGATTCCTTATAAGTATCTCCGGGGATGCCGTAGGGGGGTTGAAAATTTTGTTAGATTTTAGCTACGACTCACCTTTTACGAGATATTCTCAATTTTATAAAATTCCGTTTTTGAAAATTTCTCGGTCCCGAAAAAAGTCCCGGCCCCATACAAAATCAGTTGATTTTTTTTAAGTACTGCACACCCTTTGCTACACTCCAACCAATGCTTCTTTAATTATGTTCTAAATTCAAATCTCATCGTTTTGGACCCTGTTATGAAGCTGTTCAAAATTCAAATCTCATTTATACCCTCTTGTCATAACAGGTAAACAATGAATCGTTTTGGACCCTGTTATTAGATAAACAATCATCGCTTTTCGAATCGATGGGATGAAATAGTTATTTGTTATACAAGAGAGCAAAATCATTTTTCGCTGCGAGTGCTGAATTTAAATCACGAACTAGCGAAGTAGTCTAAAATTGAATCACGAGCGTAGCGAGTGATTCAAATATAGACTACTGAGCACAGTGAGTGATTTAAAGGCACGAGACATCAGAAAATTTTGCTCTCGTGTTAAACATACAACTTTTCACCTCTACCAGCGAGAAAAGTGTTACAGGTCAGAAAAACAACATTGAAGGCAACATTTAACAATAAAGAAAACATCAAAATTACAAAATTAATAATTAGGAGTAAAATTGGTGCAATTATGCAAGTTGAAGGTAACTGTTTGCATTGCGTTCAAAAACTGCACTGCATGCAATGACGTATGTAATTTTTATGAAAACCAAACAAGATATTAGTAAGTGATATAATGTTCACTTCATATTATTTATTTTAAATATTGCGTGTTTAATAAAAAGCAATAGTAGTACAATCGTATTTATATAATTTGTTAATAGAATTTATAATCTTATTTTATATTTATATCATGCATGCGACCTCATTTCGTCCATACTCTTTATTTCGAACCTTTGGTATCCGTGTATTAATTTTTTAAGCTTTATATTTCATGTCCATCGACATAAAGCTATCTATCTATCCTTTTTGCTCATATTAATTTTAAAAGTCTCATCCTTGTCACTCTATTTCTTTTTTCTTAATTATTTCAAAAGTTGGTGTAAGAAATTAAAAAAGCACTTTGCCTCACGCTCGCATCAAAAATCGATTTTGCTGCGAGTTTTTAGGCGCCAAAAGCGCCCTTTTCGAGCTGGAGAGGTGAAAAGTATATTATTGAGTGCTTGTCCTTAAAAATGTTTTCATAAATAATTATAACGCCTTCAAATCAAAATATGTAAAGATTTCATTTCACTTTACTTAAAGCTTTGGCTTCCCAAGCTTACGATTGCGTACATGCTATATTTTAGTTAGACAGCTATCATTCAGATATCGCTTATCGTTCGGTTATGTGTGATAGATAACGTTTTGTGGTGACCATTCCAAAAATATTTAAGGAAAATATTTTTTCATCAAACTGTAATGGAATGTCTTTGAAATTAATACCTACTCGTAGGTAGGTACTACGAATATTTTCGTAAATTGCTCATCTTATAATAAACTAGCGGATCCCCGCGGTTTTACCCGCATGGTACCCGTCCTCGTGGGAATATCGGGATAAAATATGGATAAATGGACTATCCGACACAAAAAGAATTTTTCAAGTCCAGTAGTTTCTGAGATTAGCGCGTTCAAACAAACAAACAAACTCTTCAGCTTTATAATATTAGTATAGATTTTACATTGTATGTGACTGGTTTTGTTATCATGGCTAGTCGGAGAATCTTTTTTTCATACTGTGTCATTTGGTCATGATAGCCATAGTAAAATATACTTTTACTATGTCATAGCTCACTTTATTTTCTATCATCAATAAACAGACCGCTCTTTTTTATGGATAACATAAAAAGCTATATATTTTGGCACTCTATTGCAAAAAAATTCTCGGTGTGGTTTATTCTATGTATAATCGTGTGATATGATAACGTTACAATGCTACAATTTAACCTACTATAAAAAGTTGATTCTGATTTTTTAATTTTTAAACATACCGGGTATAAACCCCATAATTACCTAAAACCAACAAGTACAAAATTTACGTTTGTAGGTAACTAGTAAAGTAACAAATCATTTTTGAATGATTAAAAAATATATGTAGTGTTTATTTTATTACAAACTAGCTTACTGCCCGTCTCGCTTCGCCCGCGTGGACTTCACGAATTAATTAAATACTTACTCCTAGTATTAGTAAACAGTTCCGTTAAAAATGAAACATTTACTGGTTTGGATCTAAATTCAAATAAACAGATTTTCAGTCAAAGTATCAATGGTAA
Source organism: Crambus lathoniellus (assembly GCA_949710035.1). Taxonomy (NCBI): domain Eukaryota; kingdom Metazoa; phylum Arthropoda; class Insecta; order Lepidoptera; family Crambidae; genus Crambus; species Crambus lathoniellus. Next base: position 8,607,101 of record OX453310.1, on the reverse strand, counting down.
TAGTAAAAAAAGGAAAACCAGATAAATGCATTGAAGAGTTCAATAATAAAAAAAAATTAAGTCATCAGTACATATTTATGGTAATCTATAAATAGTACAAGTTCATAAAGAATGCGTCTATAGAATAATAAATAGATTTGTCGACAAGTACTTCACGTTGCATGGTAATGGGACGTGCTAAGTACTGGATTAGGTTTAACTATGTATGAACCCCGGACGCACCTTGAACATGCGTGGGAGAAGCGTGATTAAATTCAATTTCATACATTTATTTATAGATGCAATGTTTTAATATAAATCTTACTTATCTACAATTTATACAATACTTGTATCTTTACAGAATAAAATTCCAAAAGAGTTCGAGTGGATGATTGGTTAAACACTTGTTTCTCTGTCAAATTACATAGGGTGTATATTAAAAAGGAGAGTGATAAGATACCAGATGATACTTGAATAGATAAAATAAAAGTTGGTATTAGGTAGCCTAACTTTCAATAAACTTTTATGAGTGCGCTAGAAAACTTTAGTCCCAAAATACATAAGCAGATCGGAATACCTCTAGCAGACTCTGCTAGCACCAAAATTACTAATAAAATTAATTTTTACAACTTAAAAAAAACGAATAAGATTGTTATGTCGCTTGGCCAATGCAATCTATTATTCTTCTGAAGGACATAATGTTGCCCAGACTGTAAAGCCATTACTGGACCTATATATGTTGCATCAAATTAAATATATCGGGACCGTATTTGCCGAATAATCAGATATTTTTGTCCACGACTCAACAAGCGGCAGTTCGTGGGTTTTATCGTTGCAAGTAATATTAATTGTTTACGAACTTTCCAGAAAAAAAAACAAAACAGGGACGCGTAGCAGTGGGTCCGATACCGCGTATACCACGCTGATACGCTATCAACGCTGCCGTGATGGACGGCGTGCTTGGGTCACACGGTCGACGCACTTCGACGTGTCGACGTCGATCGTCAACACGCTTCCTTTATTCCAATTATGAAATTGCAACAAACAATCTTAAATGATAACACTCTGATGCGGTACAATCGAGCTCAATGGAATGAGTAACGTTAAAATTATCTGATTTTGTCAGAAAGTATTATATTTTTTCGTTTTATTGCTCTTTAAACTAGTTAAACCATTTGAGTTTGGTTATAATAACAAAAAATAGTACTTACACGATACACATCTACTTATTCCAAAACACAATACTCAGTGGAGGAATATGTGTGTTGTGGTTTACATACTCCATCTAAAACATGGCAAATTGTTTAGAAATCAGCAATGATGTTTTATAACATCATTGGACATCAGTTGCTCAGGTCAGGAACTCAGGACACATTAGGCACACCTATAGCGCATAGCTATAGGTATCTATAGGAGTGCCTGGAAACACTAAGAATAACAAAAACAAAACACGCTCATTAAGTCTGATACTTTATTGTACATGTCACCTTTTAAAAGTTTGAGTAGTTTTCCACAGAACGCGGTGATAAATTCCACTGGATTTCACCAGCTGTTTAAATGTTCTGTCATAATTATTTTAAACGTCATTGAGTTTCATCTTTTCATTTTCAGTTAAGTACATCTAAAGTTAAAGATAATTTTGTGGTGTCGATTCATAGGATAATAATGATACTGGAATCACTTTCCGCACCTCAATACAGGATTACTAATACAGACGAAATGATTGATTGAACTGTCTCTTTATCGGTCGTTATCTCTTTATCTTGTCATTATTTGCTTTGTATGCACTCTCATTATAAATAATATAATAATAATAATTAATAAATAACTTTTTACAATCACGCCAATTATCTAAGCCCATGTAAATTTCATTAAGAAACTGTGTCACGGAAAACTTGATAACGGATAAATATATAAGTACTTACTTAATATACTTTTGTTTGTAAATACATACTTAATATACATAGAAAACACCCAGACCAAGACAAATAGACATGTTCATGCACACAAATATTTGTCTTGTTCGGGAATCGAACCCGAGACCTCTGGCGCAGAAGGCAGGCAGCCTACCACTGCGCCAAATCGGTCGTCAATTACCATAAAATAGCGATGAAACATCTACTTAAGTCACTAAACATTTGATAAGTTTTCTACTGTACAAAAGAATAGGGGCCTAAATAATAATAATATGTCATGGTTGGCTAAAAGCCCGCGTGCATGTCTTGTAGTCTCAGAAATGAGAGAAAAACCAATGTAAAAATAATAATAAACCTACACAATAAACAGATTACCACACTTCGAAATTTTTTCTATCACCAATCTGAAAGATCACGACTACACAAGGCCATTACCCAAGCTGACAATAGGTTTACTCCCCTAAATCTCAAAGACACTAATACACAAAGGAACGAAAAACTGCTGAGCGCAACTCAGAAGATACAGGATTGGAACATTAAAGCACTCCATGGCAGGCATCGAAAAGACCTGGACCACCCAGATACTGATAAAGCTGCTTCAAACGCTTGGCTTAAAAAAGGTGAACTTTTCCCAGAAACAGAAGGTTTCATGATAGCTATACAAGATCAAGTCATAGAAACTAGAAATTACCGAAAGCATATAATAAAAGACCGTACCTTAAATTCAGATCTATGTCGTAGGTGTCACCGCAATTCCGAGACAATTCAGCATATTACAGGAGCATGCCTATCGATAGCCCAAACTGATTACAAGCATCGCCATGATCAAGTTGCTGCAATAATTCATCAACATCTAGCATTTCAATACAAACTTATTAAGGAAAAAACAGCATACTACAAATATACACCTCAAACAGTACTCGACACACCACAATACAAACTCTATTGGGACAGGACAATAATAACCGACAAGACTCTGCACTATAATAGACCAGACATTACATTCCACAACAAAACAACTAACACTGTAATTCTGATTGATGTAGCGATACCAAATACGCATAATCTCACCAACACCTATACAGAAAAAATTGCCAAATATACAGACCTATCAATAGAGTTAAAAACTCAATGGAAAGTAAATTCTGTCAGAACAATACCTATAATAATCTCAAGTACCGGAGTTATACCCAAAACACTACACACAAATCTGAAAATTCTTGACATGCACCCACTTTCATTTCAACAATTACAAAAAGCAGTTATAATAAACACTTGTAGGATCGTGCGTAAATTTTTATCAGCTGACTAAGAACATAAAAGATAACTTTCACTATCGCCCAATATATATATATGTATATTTATATATTACCAAACATTGAAACATGACATGCTTGGTCAAAAGCCCGCATGGACATGATTTTAGCCTCAGAAATGAGAGAGAAAAAACTTAAAATATCAAATAATAATAAATCATTTATTTACAGACCATCTTACTTACCTTATAGCCTATACTGCACCTGAATAATAAAGTTGAATAAATTCACTCTTAGGTACCTTAGTGCTGAAAATTGGTTATCTCTACTTATCTATTTATTTGTGCCAACATGATAAACCCGGCAGCCTGTGTGTCTTCAGCGGTATACCTAAGTGTAGGCAGAAAATTGCCTCACGCCCAATACCGGTGCGAAGCCAAGGCGCGTCGCTAGTTCTCTCGATTCTTTCTTTTAGATTCTTTTCGCTCTTTATTTATGCTTTTATGAATCATCACTGATCGCGATATACTTAAACAGAATAAATAGTAGAATTTTTATTTGGATGCTACTGCCGTTACTTACGTCAGAGATGTCTTAACGAAGATATTGTGTTTTTGATTTGAACAGCTGCCTTCGGAAACTACGCACTAAACAATAATATTAACACGTGGTTTTGTAACTTATCGCAATAAACGCAAAAAGGTTGTGAACTTATCAGAGATGCCACGTTTTCGTCATGTGACTGATTTGGACCGGTTACTGCTCTACTGGGGTCCCTAGCTAGACGATCAAAATGCTGCATGCTTGTCAAGCATGCTTGATCGTCTTGGGACCCCTTACTGCTGTAGAAGTTGCTGCGGATTAAACACAAATTTTTAAGAAGTGGAAGGGGGGAAAATGCACATCTTTGTCAATGTCTGTTTGTTAAAATATACGATTATCCAATACTGCTTGAACTGAATCGATGCATCTTTCATTTTCGAATAAATTTGTCAGTTTTGTAGTGCCTGACCTAACTTGATTAGTTATATAGTAAGTACCTACAACGGATCTCGCCAACGCCGCCTTTCGACCTTCAGAAGAATTGCAAATTTATTATTCTTCAACGGAGCTCGTGTAAGAGGAAAGAGTATTTACTAATTCCGCTTTTCCTTCCGCAGATTCCAAGATGGTGGTCCGAGTGGCGACAGATGAGCGTCCGTTCGAGACGCCGTCCTCGGACGAGAGCGGGATGGGCCGCAGCGACTCACCCAGCGACGCAGAACCAGAAGCAGCTTTGGTTAGTATTCGATAGGTATACTTCTTAGCTTAGCAGACCCTGGAGTAACTTGAATCATAATCATCATCATGTCAGCCGAAGGACGCTCACTGCTGGGCATAGGCCTCCCCCAAGGATCTCCACAACGATCGGTCCTGCGCTGCCCGCATCCAGCGGCTTCCCGCGCCCTTGACCAGATCGTCGGTCCACCTAGTAGGGGGCCTGCCCACGGCTCGTCTCGTCCAGTACGCGGTCACCATTCGAGAACCTTTCTGCCCCAACGGCCATCGGTTCTCCGCGCTATGTGTCCGCCCACTGCCACTTCAATTATGCAATCCTTGGAGCGATGTCGGTTGTTTTAGTTCTGCTACGCAACTCATCATTTCTGATTCGATCGAGCAGGGAAATACCAAGTAGCTTGAATAGGAAAGTTTAAATAAGCTTTAAGACAATATGAAACAGATAATTTCAAGAATAATAATTAGAGAGGTGTAATGCAGAAAAGATTAGGTACTTATTCAAATATACTCGAAAATTATTCTTACTTTGGTGTGTGAAATGAGAAAACAGGTTCTAAATATCAATCAGGAATGGTCTTTCTGATAAGGTTTTTATCTACTAACATCTACATCAACGATAAAAGAAAGGACATTATCAAAGCTCCATGGTGACCTTGATTATACCAAATAATGTTCAGGTGCCAGTTTTTACTACGTTCTCTAAAATAGTCGCGACACTTACAGCCGGTTGCACCAAAATATTCATTTTACGAATTCGTAAAAAGTAACTGAATTTTGCTGTCAAAACTGTCAAATCCCATACATTTTTAAACCATAAACCCTGTAAAAGTAAAAGTATAATGTAAAAAAACTCGGTGCAACCGGTGGTTAATTTGAAAACAATCACACTACGAGTCACTGTGATTACCACTGAAGCCGCGCAAACGTCCGCCACATAATCGGAGAAGACAACCCTGAACTTGAGGTCATTTTTTAGTATCTTAATGGTTCGTAGCACGATATCGACAATCACAGCGTTTTTCTCGTTTAAAACGACCATTATGCAAATATCTGTATTTTCTTCATTGAAAGAGACATTCGATTTGTTATTAAAATTAAATTATCTTAAACGGCAGTTAAATCGGCAGTAAAATTTCTAACAACGATATCTATTGTGATGGCTTTCAAAGAAGCTGTTCCTCGCAAGATTTTACACAAAATTTAAGTCATTTAAAATATTTTAAATACATTATAGATTAGTTTTTAAAACATGATAATCAGGCTTAGTGGTATGTGCCTTTTAATTCACTTATGTTGTAATCTACCTACCAGCGGATGTCAGCTAACAGTGAAATTGCATATAAGTGTATCGAGATAGCGAAACATGCCTCCTCCGGCAATTATAAACGACTTACAGGGACTTGATATGTCACTAATTAATCGTCAGACGCTTTCCTTCTGAAGTTAATTACTTAATTAGCTTCAACTCACTTGCATTGCACCATATATTTACGTAAATCAATTTGCACTAAAAGTTTCCAAAGCTATATTAGGCCTCTTTGATTAAATTTCAACTTCATACGACCACTAAAAATAAATAAAAGTAAATAAATCACCGTTGACATTTCACTGACAACTACAAAATTCAATCAACATGGCTAATAGATTTTAACTTCAAAACCCAAATAAATGGGGCTTAAAGCAATGCGCAATGCCGCCGTAGCTTTGCTATGTCATATTTGTCTTATTTTAATACATTCATAGCTATTATAGTTGGTATACACTTGTGCTTAGTTCTATTGAACTTTCAAAAAGTTGATTGGCCTACGGCGGTGCCTCAACCGGATGAAGTAGAAACAGAGTGTGTTTCGACGTGCAGTTGCGATGCCCCGAAGTTTAAGAGGACCTAACACCCTAATGGAATAAAAACAAAAAAACATTGATACACTGTCCGATAGTTTAGACCTGAGATACAAAATTTTCATACAGAATGACGGCAATGGAAAAGAAATTACGAAGGCGAAGATTCTTCCGGAGATTGATTGAGAGGGTGGTAAATGTATGTTTGCTGACTACAATTTCTTTGGCTTTCGCAGAAATTACTATGACTGTAATGATATTACTGCTCTGAGACCATGTAATCGTTGATACGAATTGAAGTAACAATGCTGCTTTCGTGCTGATTAACTAATTAGAATAAGCAGGCTGAGAGTGCAACCATGGCATTCAAAAGGGCTTGGCATAAGAGGCAGCAGATTATGAAGGTCGCTCTGGACTTCACGGTGAATCTCATGGCCTGGGTAGTTCCTTTAGTTGGTGTTTACTTTATTTTCCTATGCTGAGACTGGATTGAGTACTTTCTAACTAACAAATCATCAATAAACATTTTAGAAGACATTTAATTATACTGTTTTATTTTAGTTAAATTTTATTGTTCTGATAAGTTAAATAACTTTAGTTTTTATTTTAATCTTGCCAGTACTTATATTTGTTTATTTATTGTATTCAAATAAGTAGTGCTTTGTACTTATAGCATCAGAAATCATAAATGCTGTGGGCAATCAAAATCAACAGGCGAGTTTGTGTTATTTTGATGAGTAATCATGATGATCATAATAATAATTATGTTATACTAGTACTTATGTCAAATCAATTATTATTAAAAACTCCTTTTTAGTAAGCAGGCTGAGAGTTTAGTAAATTGTTAGTTAGCCGATTATTTCATTGAGCTTTTCGCCACAACGAAAGTATTGACACGTAAGAGTAGCCAGTCTTGTCTCCATGTCGACCTGGTTCATTGGCAGTTGTTCGACATATTCGAGACCTCGAAACGCCAGACCGACCTTCGGTGAGTGACCTTGTCCGCCAAATCCACCTCTACGGGACATTAAGATAATTGACACTTCGGGGTTTTTTCTAGAAACCTCATCTAATACCGGTTTTCCCGCAACTAATGTGTTGATGTGTTTGACTATCGGCTAATTCGTGCCCACTGAGGTGTTATATTTTTAACGAGGACAGAAGCTTATAAATTGTAATAATTGTTAAGTACGAAAGGCTATCGAAAAAGTTTTTGTAATACCATGGAGCAAAATGCTTTTTGCTAATTCACTGCCATTACTACTGACTCCTAGTAGAAGCACAATAAACTTTTATACGGGCATAACAATCCAGAGGTGATAAATTTAATCCGAATTCGATTTAGGGTTATTATTAATATTAAATTATTATTAATGCCTAAAACCATAAAATAAAATAAAAATTTAAATATTTTTTTTTTTACTGGTGGTAAAAATATTCCCTTTGCCCGTTGACATCCCCCAATATTTAGAGGGATATGCTGAGAAAAATTTATGAAAAACGCGGCATTTAGACTAAGGGGACTTATAAAGGTAAGAAAATAACAAAATAGTCTACAAACGTTATTTTTATTTCATGTTTGTGAAGCTTCTACAAATCAAAGGATAAGTGACCAAAAAAAATTTTAAAATTAGGTTGATTTTTGTTTATGAAAGTTCGGGAAGCAAGGTGTTACGTTACGCATAAGGGAACATCACATTTGCTACACTTGATCTTGGAACGCTTATCATTTATCTTTTTACTACAATATCGGCTTCTTTTATATGTTGGCTAATAATTTTATTAAATCAACCAATTTAAGTCATTCAGTAAAATAAAAAAAAAACAAACTTTAGTTCCTCGTCACGGTTAGAGGGAATATTATTCCCACGAACTGTGTCCCTCTCGCTTGTGCGGAACGATTATCTCAGGTGTTTGTAAGAGTTCGACAGAGACAAATATATTTTTTAGCTTGTAGTCAAAATTGTAGGTGTTCGTGTTCCTCATCAAAACATCACGGCAGGCCCTTTTCGGCCTACCACGCATTGACGGTAAAATACATCCGCCCAGTGCGGCAGTGGGCCTATTTCGGTCCGCCGTCCCAACAGGCTGCCCCGGCGACCCGATGCCGCACAGAGCGCGCGCTCCGCCAGTTAGTATGTGCTATTTAGCTGATCTGACGTAGCATTCGTTCGATATAATCAAAGATGGCAAGCAATAAAAGAAAAATACAAATTTTGGATAATAGAGTAATTCTTCCTGCAGTTATTGATAGTGATAGTGACAGCAGTAAATAAATATTTTCAACTTAGAAAAATATAAAGTATTTAGAAACAAATCAGCATGGAAAACATTGCAGGAAATGCAAACAAAACCTTTGCGTGGCATGGCAGGCAAGTAAATACAAAACTTTTTTAATTTCTTTTACGATAATGAGGGATTTTCTGACAGATGATTAAAAAGAAAAAAGTTAGTTCCAAAAAACTCAACAGATGGCGTTAATCAGACATGGGTCTGCTTTTTTTTATTTGCTGGCAAGGAGTCTACGTTAAGACGGTCAATTAAAAAAAAAACACTTGCAGAAGGAAAAAAACATTTGCAGGACTGAAAAGGCTTATCTACAACTCGCGGTATGGTCGGTATGGTATTGCAACGCAAAACAAGAGGAATAGAATTATTTGACATTTCTTTTCTTCCGTCAACGTCAACTTTTTTTTGGCCTTGCACCTTCTTGCACAACTTTGAAATACAAGTGTAGGTCAGATCAGATTAGATACATGTCTGGTCAGCGCCATCTATCGAGCTAATAAATAAACTTTTTTTTTATTTGCTGGCAGAAAATCTCTCATTCTGATCTTATTTTCGATATCCCCTTATTTTTGTGTGTCGCATCACTACTAAAAATACTTTCTAATGCGATTCAGGTCGATATCGGCTTGCCGGTTTCCCTGGTTTATTTCTTATTTCCTGTTTGGTAGATCCCGGGGCGAATCGAACCTAAGGATCTTGGATTCAAGGTTATTCTAACAGTAGAAAAAAAAGTGTATACGTCATGTTTTCGCCAAGTTATAGCATTTTAATCTACCCTAGTGCTGGTGGGTCGAAAAAGACCTGCCACGCACTGGCGGAAATATCGTTGGGGGCGCATTTCGACCCACCGCCGCACATGATGAAGGTTTATGATTTTACTTGCCGCAGCCAACGTGTTAAAATATCCCACCCCTTGTTTTTGTCATACCATGCCTTCTCCAGAAATTATTATAATATTATTGTTGAAGAAGAGGCTGTATGATGTGATACCACAGTCGTTAAACTTAATAAATGAAAGGAAACAATGACAAATGTCAATATGTAATGTTTTCAGTATTTTTTTTGGCGTAAAATTTTGCGGTCTTCTAATTATTTTTTATTACTTATGTTGAAAATTTAAATGTCCGTGCACTAAATGTTTACAAGCAATGGACTCTACTGGCAGGGGAGATGTTAAAACATCCAGAGTTGAATGTGTAAAGTATTTTTATCATTCGTAGTATATAAACTTGAGATTTTTATTCCCTTTTTTGTTTACAATGATCGCACAAAGTACCTTTGTATATACGGAAAAATGATCGTGTATCGTAAAAAACCGCAGTCACGTGCAGACCCGTCTCGCATTTTTAACACGTGTTAGCTTATAAGGTTATAAGGTTAAAACCTTATAATCTGACTTCTTAGCTAGATGCAATGATTTAAGAAGAATTGGCTGTTATTCAAAAGTTACTCAATTAATTAAAGTGTATTGCCCTCACACAATAATATGTGAAGTTAACGATGCTTCACTTAAAGCTTATAATGAGCTTTTTTGCTCAATTTCTTATGACTATTATAAAAATTAAGTACCGTGTGGGATAAATGTATGTTCTTATCTCATAAAGAGTCATTATTTACATTTAAGAAAAATAATAAAATAAATAAAACTTATGAGTTAATGTTATATAGGTAGTACAGCTAATACAGGCGACACCAAATCCTACTTATTAATATTATAAATGTGAAAGTTTAGATGTTTGGATGTTTGTTACTCAATCACGCCAAAACGGCTGAACGGATTTGGCTGAAATTTGAAACACAGATACTTTGTAGCCTGGAGAGGAACATAGGCTACTTTTCACTTTTTACTTTTCTACTTTTCTTTAAAAAGATCACATTCCCGCGGGATAACGTCGTGTAGTCCTCGCGGGCGAAGCCGCGGGCGGAAAGCTAGTTTAAATATAATATAGGTGTACTACTTATTTAGTATTCTGTGGTATAGGTAGCAGCGATACGAAAACCGCTCTTATTAGCAACTAGCAGCCTCGGTTGCTAGCAATAATGTAGATTATACTATACATATCCACCTTCTTTTAAATCACCCTGCCTCTTGATGAAAACCGCCTTAAAATTTGTTGCGTAGTTTCAAAGCTCTAGCGTACAGGCGGCCGGATGGATGCGATTTTGTTTTAGGCCCCTATCCCATTAGGACGAGATAGAGTGTCTCTCTCGTCTCTCTGAGAGACTCCACCCAACAGCATTTACTTGACTTTTGGCTGCTTATTGGCGTCGCAGTAGGGATACCAGATGGTCGGGATTCGTGTGGATTTTCCCGACTTTCATATGATATCCAGACTGCCGACAAAATACAAATTCCCCCGACAAACAGCTTATTGTTAAGTTTATGCAGAATCTATATTCTCAATTCCTGCAGCATTGATCTTAGTAGGTACTCTCAGTGTAGTGCTGGGAAAAGTATTTAGCCTACTTCGATCGATTTATATACGAAAGGAAGGCATCGCATGGCCTTTAATTTTATCAATGCCGAGCTAATAGTACAACTGAATATGAACGTTTAAATAAACAGTAATTTTAGTTTTCCGATCTGGTAACCCTACGTGTCGCAGCCAAAGCGCCGCCAGGTGAGGTAGTTCTAGTTAATACGCTGTATAATTTAATTTGTTGCAATTTGACATGTTCTGATTGGCGTCGGAGGCTGGCGGCGATGCCATGGCATCCAACCCAATGAGAGAGGTCTTATACTGTGTACAGACGATAAAGTTTTTCTTACTTATTTTTTTTCCTATCCAGGTGGTTCCTCCAGATGGGGGCTGGGGGTGGGTGGTGGTGTTCGCGTCGTTCATGTGCAACTTCATCGTCGACGGGATCATCTTCTCCGGGGGAATGCTCAAGGATGCCATCAAGAAAGACTTTGACGTGAGTACTAAGATCTATTTCAGTGGGGCTACCGCCCAAGTGTCGTCGGTGCGACAGTTGGGCGAATAACGTGAATACTTAAATAAACCAACAATTTCGCAATTTTTTAAACAAACACAAGAGCTTTTATTACTTTTACTTTACTTTTTAATCAGACACAATTTAATTTAGGGTTTTTTTTCCTGCTTGATACACGTTTTCACGGTTTACCTACTCACTCTTAATAATTATAATATACTGTTTCATTAAAGTTTAAGATTAGTTAAGCATAAGATAAAAATTAGCTAAACAAGTCATCAAATGATGTCTTTAGTCGAAGTACAAAGTTCCAATTTTTCTTCCATAGAACAAAAGAGCTTTTTAATAGAGAATATTCCAATTAATTGACTCAAATTATGGTCAGTTCTGTGTCTCTCGCGCCGTTTATTTTTAGCCCTGTACCACACCCTCGGCGTTCGGCGCCATGCGCAAGCGCGTGCGTCGTCGTAATTTGTCGTGAATTCTATCAGACGAGGTCAGGTCTTTTTCGATTGTTTCTGCGTCATATTGCTAGTAATGCGTCACACACCCATCAAATCATACATACAACTGCGCCAAATTCGGTTTCATAGAAAAGTAATTTACTGTGTTTGTACAATTATTGTACTTATTGTACATTGTATGTATTATTTTAAAAATTAAAATTTTTGTACTTTTTTTTCGTGCCGATTGTTAACGCGTTAACTTTTTATTTTTACACATTAATAATTAAGTATTCGTCCAAGTAATGTTTGTAGTAATCCCTTTTGTTGTTTTAAAACATATACTTACCTAAGTAAACTGATAGGAAACAAAGCTGGTTTAAATTTTAATAATTAAAGTAAAAACTAGGTAAGTAAAAACAAGAAGGTGTAAATTTTCACTATTTAATTATCTTTCACATCAAAACAAGAGCAAAAAGCAACACGAGAATTTTCTTTTAAAATGCCTCGTTTGTTGATTCGCGCTACCCACGAGTAATCACGTGAAATCGGTGACGTAGGTCATCCCGTTTAAATTTTTTCTACAATGCGTAGTAATACAATAATTCTCGAATGTTGTTTTTTCCCGAGTCAATAGCTGTCGTTATTTATTAGAGACACATGTTTGAACAGTTTGTATTATGTTATGATGCGAGAGACGACGCTCGTTGAGTTTGTATTTCTATGTTTTTTTTTATATTTTTAGCTACAATATTTTCATTACATAATATAAATTCAATGGACGACCTCCATAGCGTTCCGTAGCCGAGTAGTGTTTGGTTCCCGCTCGGGTAAATGTTGAAAACGAACTTTTCAATATTTTCTCGTATCCGGGCCTATGTGGTACCTAATAAATATCCGCCGTTGTCCAATATTTCAATTTTATTTTAATGAAACTCGTGTCAAACTATGTTTTTATTTTTCTGCAATACCTCAAAAATAATTTAAGTTTGTTTAAAGACTAAGCGTCATGCAACTAGGTTGCAAGAAGCAGGTCATTAAGAAATGAATGTTAATTGTACGCCAAGTAAAATCGCCGGAACTACGCTTGTCTGTTCGTCATCGGAAACGATTTACGCTCAATCAGCTATCTGGAATAACCATTCGACTACTTTTTTGTATGAGCTAAACAAAAAATATGCAAATGGTACCAGTGGAGTATGACTTTCGCGATTGCTTGTCAAAAGTTGAAGAAATAACGTCTGTCGCGTTGACTAGGAATCCGGTAGTAGGTATTTTGGACAAAAATAGAATAAAATTAGAGTGCGCGCCAAATAAGTCTGCGCACGGTCAAAATCGAATACCTACTAATATTTTCCATAACCTTTGAACAAAAATGTACTGTACTTAACTAGCGCCAAATCGCCCCAGTCGCGCGCAGAGTCATTGATACGTACTTTATTTTATCGTGTGTATGAAAAACTAAGGCATAATCTATAACCAGTGTGAAAGTTGGACTAAGTACTGTTAGTTTGTGATGTTATTGGAAATGTAAGACTGTGTGCCCTTAAGCCAGCCATAATAACTTATTTAAGTTTGATTCCTTATTTCTCGATATAAAAGTCAAGTGTTATAACATTCAAATGCTCTCATAATTCATAGAAACAGGCGAACTATAAATAGTTATTTCTTCATAAATATGAAGAAATAGCTATCTTTTGTTAAACTATAATATACTTACTTAATAAAAACATCGGGATTACGAAGTACCTATACCTATACGTACCTACACGTAAAATTAAATAATGTTGTAATACGTATTTCCTAAGCCTGGTGTTTAATTTGACTCGGTCAGAACTTTGTTAGACCAGCTGTACTGATACAATGAGTGATGATGAAACAATCAGACCTATCAATAAATTTCAGTATTGTATCACAGTTGAACCTGAAAACGAGATTTTACTGGTTATCAACAATAACTTTCCGTTTTGTGCGTTACTCATCATATCCAGTTCTTACGTGCTCTGTAAAACAGAACAGATATTAATCTGCCGTAACACATTATTTACTAAAGTAGGTAATGGCATTGAAAAGTTTGATTGTTCGTTTGATGAACGCACCAAAACATAGGGAACTACTAGCAAATATTCTACAATTTATTATATTTGGATTTCATACTTAGCACAATATTAGACAAAGGTTGTATGCTATTTAAAATCACACTAGCACTACAATCCTTCTAAGTTATTTAATTTTTTACTTTTTTTGCATTCACAATGCAATTTTTATTATTGAAAAATTGAAAATGAAGTACATATTTAGAAAAAATCGACCTGTCTCACAACTACCGCTACGGAGTCGTTACGAACGGTCGGACGAAGTGGCGATTATTCGTTTCGCTTATATTTTTTGTACCACCTCTGTGGTCTAGTGGTACACACCACCGGTATCAGACCCACAGGTCCCACCCGGGTTCGATTTCCAGTGGGGGTAAATAATAATATTGTATTCGGTTTGGTTGGTGGTTGGGCTCCTTCTAAGTCCGCTTGGCTAGCTTCCGCCATCTTATCTAAGTCTGACGCCATAAAAACGATGTTTTCAGCATTGTTGTATTCCGGCAGTTAGAGATAAGATAGCCAGTTCCTCAGTGATTGAGGATTCCGGGAGTAGTGTGTTTCCTTATTATCACTTATCATAAGGTGTGATGAAGGCAAAAACTTCCCTATTGTGGATAAAAAGAAATCTAAACTTCTACACATTAAAAAGAGGAAAGATTAGATTTTTTAATTAGATACTTCCACTTGTAGGTACTAGAAGGGTTGTAACTACCGAATCGATCTTAAGAATTCTTAGACCAATGAAAGGTACATACGTTCTAAGTGACATAGGCTATATTTTATCCCGATATTCCCACGGGAACGGGTGCCACAGGGATAAACCACGCGGAGCCCCTATATATTATAGTTCGTTATAAAGAGAATGCTTCAGTCATATTTATTAGCGAACCGTTTGCACCCATTTTCCAAAAAAGGTAACTATATTCATCGTTGTCTCTTTAAACTATGTTTGTATTGCTAAAGGGTTAAGACAGGCATATCGCGATAAAGACATTAATTAGTCAGACGGCAAAACTAGTTCTGTATTGAATGTGTAACAGCGTGTTGCGATTAACATAATGTTAAGGTCAAGGTGCCTCTGTCTGGCGACTAAGTACCTATTCATTCACTCAATTTACAACTATCGGAAACCTTTTTGAATAGGTACACAATCATTAATAAATTATCAAATGCCAACGCTACTTTATTCCTGACGGATCAGAAGTAAAGACACGAGCAATATATGTTTAACAACATGGAACTTTGTCATATTGAAGCGTGCTGAAAAGTCTTAAGTTTTTCGTTAGCAGGTTTATAATCCTATACCTACTTATACCTATAATAAAGATTGAGTATAGTTACTTACACTTAAACTTTGGGCCACTGCACTATTGAACAGTTTTATGTTAGTAATCAATCCATAATACTTATATTATTAATGTGAAAGTGTGTTGGTTAGTTTTTTGTCCGTCTTTCACGTCAAACGGAGCAAGCAACGGATTGACTATTTTTGGTATAGCGATAGTCAGTGAGCTGGAGACTGACATACTTTTCATCCCGAAAAAGTAATCAGGTTCCCACGGGATAACGTCGTCGTGTAGTCCACGCGGGCGAAGCCGCGGGCGGAAAGCTAGTAAGCTATATTTTATCAGTTCTTACTAAGATTATATTGTTTAACATTTTAAAGGATTAATAACGATAATGATTAGCGAGACGACCGTCGCAAATCAGATGAAATTGATTTTTGTTATTTCATCATCGATATCCTAAATGTAAAGTTATCAGAAAAATTACTCATACAATAAGTACGTTTGATACATTATGATATAGTATTATATTATAAATGTTATTTACTTTTAACACAGGAGTAAATAAAAACTACTCTTTTAGTGCCTTGCGACCTTGCGAGGCGAGATTGGATACCTGAATTTTTTCGAGATTTTGAAAATGTATGATGATGACGCTCTACCTAGTCTATTTTGTTTTAGTTGATACGTTGATTTGCTGTTACTTAAACCTATTGTTTTCTAGTGCTTTCAAAACTTATTTTTCACATAGGAACTATGTACAACTCTTTTCCATCGTTTAGTATAACATCTGTAGTATTTTACTTAACATCGTGTGTCGCTATAAGATCGGCGATTTGTTTCCTGTTAGCGGTCTCGGGAGCATGCTGTGCGATCGATAGCCAATTAGGCTCTCGATTTACGTGACAGCTCTCGGAATTTACCCTGCCCGTGGATCACCAGGGCTCTGTATCGATAAATTGAAGCGTTTTATTAAAATCTTTACCCCAAACACGGAAAACTGTCGTAGTCATTGTACAGTACACCATCCGTCAAAATGCAACCAAAGCAAGCTGCCAAATTGCTGCTGAATTTTAGGTCCGTAATCGACCGAAGCAGCGCTGCTCTGGTTTTTATACAAAATTATACAATTACGATTTACTTACGAGAGTTCCTGTGGTATTACTTAACATCGTGTATCGCCCAATAAGATCAGCAATTGTTTCGTGTTGGCGGTCTCGGAAGCCTGCTGTGCACCCGATAGCCAATTAGGCTCTCGGAATTTACCCTGATCGTGGATCCTTAGGGTTGACTGATTAAAGCCATTTATTCACTTACTTAGGACTTGTTTCTTTTTATAAAATATGAAGTGTCGTACAGAGTGTTTGGATAGTAGATTAGGGCAAAATATTGCCTTGCCGTAATATCACTTTCGATGCTTGGGTGTCATTCGTGACTTAATTGCCAACCCCAACTTAATTACCCAACCTGGATGGGTATTGAAGCAATATCTCCGGAATTCTAAAAGTTAGCACTTTTAAAATTTTAGGAAGTAAGCCAAATCATTCGATAGAAACCCTCATTATAAGTAGGTACGATGCTCTCAAATCAGACGCCATCTTCATAATACAATGATTCCTTTTGATTTTTGTAAACTAATATGGAGTTAAGCGGAGAGTTGGAGAGTAGAAAACCATTTCATTACATTACTTATTAGAAATTTTATACACCTTCATGCTTTCGCGTAGCGAGTTTGAGATTTTAAGGTTTCTTGTATGATTGGAATGGTTTTAAAACCGCAATAAGTTAGTACTTCACTGTCGCCTCTCGCGATCTCATGGCGCCAACTGATACAGAACTTTTCCACTCGCGTAAAATGAAACTGCAATCCTCGCAATTTCCAACTTATTGGAATTTAAACTCTATGCACTTTTAACAAGACCTATGCGGATAAAGAATGTGACCACAGCCGCGGACGGGGCAATGCACGGTCGCGGCCTCCAGACTGCGTGATAACTGTATGTTGCATTTCATAAATCTCAAAATGTATTACGTTTAGGAAATTTAATTAATGGTTTATGGGTTTGCAATATATGCAACTTTCAAAATCTTAATTTTGGTAAGCTTAGACTTGCTTGCCATATGAACAGATTTGCGTTGAACAAAACATTAGGTACTTACCTACATGAAAGATGACAGATTGATCCATCTGAATCAGTGACAGATGATCATAAAATTTCTGAATACCTATACATAGATAGCTGGTTAATTATTATGATATCCTTTAAAGAAGTTGAGCTTTTATGTGTAAAATTAGAATCATCTAATACATTGAAACGAAGTTCCGCACGGTCTTTTAGTTTCATCAGGAAATGTATTGTAGAGACACGTCTATGTTTAAAACAAAGGAATCTTTGTTTTCATTGGCTTTCTTTTTCAATGTTGCTTCTAAATTTCTAGTCTAATAGTCACTCGTAAACTCGTCGCGATAAAAATTCAAATTACATCACCATCAAAAATGCAGCTTGGATTTCAGCCAGATTACACAATAACAAAAACTTTCTTTAATAAAATTTGTCAATAAAACTAAAATTAGCAGACGTTTAATAATAAACAATTCAAGCATGTCGTTTCGGTTTCTTAACAAGTAGTGACTCCTTGCGGTTTTACCCGCGTTTAGCCGTTCCCGTAAGAATATCGAGATAAAATATAACCTATGTCACTCGAAAAGAATGTAATTTTCTAATGCTGAAAGATTTTTCTAAATCGGTCTAGTATTTTCGCATCCTATTCAATGCAAACAAACAATCAAATCTTTCCTCTTTACTTAAAGAATATTATTTTCATGTAAGTGACTTATGTAAGTCTTTGTTGAAAATAAAGTCTTTAAACCTATATTAGGTAGTAAAGGCAAGCTGAGCTTTGCGGTTTTGCCACCGTGGGAATGTCTATGTCGGGATGAGTACCAATGTACTCAGGTACCTGTGCCTTTGGTACTCAGGTATAATGTAGCTTTTTACCGGAGAAAGAACTTTCAAAATCGGTAAGTAGTTCCAGAGATAAGGCCTCAAACTTTACCTTTGTATAATATGAATGAAACTAGATCAGATTGAAACTTTATAATTATTGTTGAATATTGAGCAAAGTTGTATAACGAAGAACTAGCCTTCCGCCCGCGTCTTCGCCCGCGTGAACTACACGACATGTTATCCCACGGGAACCTGATATTTTTCCGGGATAAAAAGTAGCCACTCTCCAGCCCCCAAACTATCCCCAAATAGAAAATCACGTTGATCCGTAACTCCGTTTCGACGTGAAAGACGGACAAACAAACAAACACACTTTCACATTTATAATGTTAGTATGGAAATCGTAAATTAACAACATTTTCGATATGAACCTATTGTTTTATTACACATATTAATGTAATAAATAACTAGTCAGTATTTACCAGTTATTTAACATTCCTGCTTTATTATTTCATCGTATTAAGATATTTTTGTTGCCAACAATAATTAACTTCGTTTTTCCACGACCAAGCTCTTTCCGGTTTAGATAATATAAATTCGTACATTGTTACCGACTTTTATGTAACATTTGTTGTAATTAAAATTTATTGTATCATTGTTTGATACTTATGCTAGGTAGGTATCTAGAATATCTTATATCTCGCATTCAGTTCCTTTTTCATTTTAAACATTTTAGCTTTTTAAATTAATTAAAGGTTTACATTGTAATAAGTACTACTAAGAATAATCACGAGTAGTGTGAATAATTATAATAATTACTGAACCGCTGACGGTTGTGTTTAATGCATTAAACTCGTTTAAATGCAAATAAGAAATGGCTGGACATATCATTTACATTGCAAATTAAAAGGTTTGGTATCTCGAGAATGCACTGTTGACAAAGCAAGTTAACTTAACGTTGTCACGTGTACACTTGGGATGAGTGAAATCAGTTTGTTGTCGCCAATGTTTTATCCAATGAAAGTTTTCATAAGTTTATTTATGCTGTAAAACATTTTTTATTATTTAAAACGTGTTTCGTTCGTTTTCCCGCAGTCAGAATCAGTTTACGTTTCGGCACGTAGTAGGTCGTAACGTAAGAGTCCCTAAACAAACCCAGTACGGAAAGGCGTTCGTTATACGTAATTTATTTCGTTTTATGGTGATTACTGATTACAGTTTACAGGTAAATAGTGGTTATTATAAACTTGCTTATATAAATGTTAGATTTCAATGTCGTAACCTTAAGGTTGTTCGATGAGCTCAGTAGCGCCACCAATAGAAATAAATCATTTACGATTTATCAAGGGCTTAGAATAAAAGTTTTGGTTATTTTGCGCAAATAGAAGAGTATAGTGCAATTTTTAAGTGTTTTTTCATGGCCTCAAATATGAGCATTAAGTTATGGATCTCGATATTGCTAAATGTAGCCACTTTTGGCACTATTGAGATTCACGACTTATTGCATAAGTTTGAGTTCTTAAAAGTATATTTATTAAATGCATTTTACTCTTTTATTTGCGCAAAATAACCGAAACTTTTATTCTAAGCCTTTAATAAAATGTAATTGAATTATTTCCATTGGTGGCGCTACTGAGCTCATCGAACCACCTTAACTACCTTTGTTAAAGTTGTGAAGAGGTATTAAATGTTAATTTAATTGCTTTAATAAAACGTGTGCATACTACTAAAAAATAGGCTTTTTTCATACAAACGTGCTCACTTTAGCTTCTCATAGATGAGTAACTTTTTGGATCTCTGCAATGATATTTACGTCAATGGAGAGACCAAACGCACAATTTTCAAATCTCGTTTTCAAAAATTTCCTAAAACAGCTTAATATTCTCGAAAGGGAAAAGCAATAAACCGAGCTCCATGCTCCATACATCATTTTTGAGAATATTCAGCGGATTTTGGCAATTTTTGAAAACGAGATTTGTCAATAGGGCGTTTGGTCTCTCCATTATCGTAAAAATCATTGCAGAGATGCAAAAAGTTACTTATCTATGAGACGCTAAATTGAGCACATTTGTATGAAAGAAGCCCAGTGGTTCCTGGGTCATTATTTGGGACACGTTTTTCAAGCGGCATCGCTTATAAATAATGGAAATCGATAAGTCAGCAAGCCATTTCTTTTTTTGCGCAAACCTTAAAACCTCTATTAACTGGGTAACTGATTATTATTCAATTATTGTTATAAATTAATATCATTAAAAAATAAAATATAATAATATATTCTTTGATTTTCGTGGAGTGTCCCAAGCCCCGATCTGGACACTTCGTAAATTATATATTTTAAACTAAACGCTACATGCTTACCAAAAAAATAACACTAAGTCCTAAGAAGTTTCCAATGCTATAAAAAATTTGACTATAGTTCTAAAAGAACTACATTTCCTAAAAAAATAAAAATGTAACTGTCCGCTGGTAGTCGGTGATTTGCGTGGATCATTATAAATTCACTAATACATCTCTAAATTAGCAGCCCTATGTTGCGTCATTCTAATTCAAGTTACAACTAGTCGCGCTCCGGCGGCCAGGCAGAGAGTTTGTGTGACTAGTGCGTCGAGTTTTCGAAAAATAGAGGTAAGAACCTCGTTGCGTGGGTTTGGTTTCTCAAAACTTTGATTTGCGTGGTTCAATTTTCTCCAGTCTCCGTGGATTTATTTATTTAATAAAATATTGTAGTGAACAAATATAAGGTAACGTAACTTATATTCAAAACACAGTTTATTTGCTTAAAAGGTTTTTGTATATTTTTAGCATAAAGGATTTATTTTGATTTACGTGGTCGTGATTTGCGTGGTTTCCGTGGTAGTTTTGACCTACGCACATTAGTTTTTGACCATGCAAATGAAATAACTTTGAATTTTGTACTAGTTTATGTATATTATTTATTTAAACGAATTTGCATTTAACTAATAAATGCAAATTCGTTGAAATCAAACTTAAAATGTTATATTCAATAGGTTTAGGTATAATTACACAGGTCACATTGAATAGGTAGGTTTTTTGGACTGATTCTGATAAAAAACGATTTCTGCCTTGGTAATACCTATTTTTTTACCTTATGATAACACAATAACTTTTTTCAATATTAAATAACATTAAGTAACTCATTTGAGAAAGTTAAATTACAATTTTCATTTTCGTGGGGGTATTTTGTGATTTGCGTGCCCTCCACTTTTTGAACCTCGGTTATCTCTGTAACTATATCGCTCTCCGAGGTGCCTCTTCTATAAAAAATATTACTTTTACGTATATTTTAAGAATTTGATGTCAAATTAGAAAAAAATATTGGATTTGAAAATTGCCACGAAAGTCACCAAATTATGCCTTACTCGAAGAAGCACTCTCCTATTTTTTTGTAGTATACGTCAAAGCAGTTAATTTAATGTCGTTCGATTAGTTAGTAAGTACAGATTTGAGCCTCTATCAAACGCATTTTAATCCGAAATGTCTGCACAAAAATCTAGACAGTGATTGTCTCCAAATTGTTAAACTATTTTTACCTAGAAACTATTACAAACGCATGTCGCATCGCCTATTGCCTCAGCTTATCCCGTTACTGCAAATAGCCTACCTCGGAAGGCTGTTTGTTGCACTAACGTTACCCGTAGGACCACACAAACGCTGAATTTCCATATCCTTTGAACCTTATCCCCAAGGAAATAAAGGTCAAATTGCATTCGCAACCGCTATCTACGTCACGGTGGATTTGCAATCAATATTGATCTCTGAGTCTAAAGCAATAAAGACCATGGGAGTGGCCACATACAAATATGGTATTCACGTTGCAGTTTCGTTTTATAGTTGGACTGTTGACACAGTCAAGGTGAATAACCACCTGTTCTAGTCTGGGACAAAATACTATGATGACTCTGATTTTTCGAAGTTCAACAAAGCTTATGAGTCGCGTTCAAAATTGCCAGTAATCTGCGGAATGCGAGACTAGGCACTCAGCCGGGTGTAATTATAACCTAAGGACAATTAATAGTAGTAGGCACAAAAAGAGCTACGTCTTGTTTTAATTTTCTTAAAAATAATGCCGTAAAACATCAATATAAACTAGGCGATAAACCATGACATTAATAAAATATAGGCTTAGTTTTACTTTTTTTGCATTCAAAATGCAATTTTTATTATTGGCACTCGGATCGGAACTAAAAAAAAAACCATTGTCATGATTTGATATCTTTAACTGCGTAAGCAATGTGAAGTTGTGGTCTAACAAGACTACAGCGGGGAGTCAGTCTTCCTGTAGACAGTGTCGGAGGGGGATATGTCTTTAGAATAACGAGAAAGATCTATTATAATAGTTATATGCACCTAATTTAAGTCAAGTAGAAATAAAGTACTTATTGTTAACATTACCAGAGTGTTATTTATCAAAGGTCAGCAGTGGTAATGAATTCCAGCCCCAGGATATTAAAGGTAAATAAGAAATTTTATATCATTTATGACTAGCAAATAGAAGTAATTTTAAATGATTCTTTACAGTTTTGTTAAAATACTTAATTAAAATATTGCTTATTTATAATTACTTATTGCAATGCAACATTGAAGTGTAAATAAACTTTATTTTCTTAAGCAACAAAAAAAAAAGCTAGCAATTTTAATAATTTATGACTAGCTAACTAAAAAGTTATTTTGAAGGATTGCTTTACAGTATTGTTTAAATAATTTGACGACCGATTTGGCGCAGGGGTAGGATACCTGCCTTCTGCGCCAGAGGTCTCGGGTTCGATTCCCGAACAAGATAAATATTTGTGTGCATGAACATGTCTATTTGTCTTGGTCTGGGTGGTTTCTATGTGTATTATGTATATTATTACAAACAAAAAGTATTTAAGTACTTACCTATATATTTATCCGTTGAAATTAACATAATTGGTGTGGTTGTAAAAAGTTATTTATAAAGTTATTTATTTATTTATTTATAATAATTAAAATGTTTCTTAATATGTTTATAACTATTGTAACATTGAATTACAAATATATTTATTATTTGTTTTTCTTCTCAAAAAAAAAAGCACAAGGAAAATAGAAAGTAGTTTGTTGTTACACTATTTACTAAAGAAGGTAAAATCAGAACTACGTATAGGTACTAATTAGAAGTTATAAATTTGTAATACCACGATTAGAATAAGGATATTAATTGGGTACGTGGTACCTATTTAGTAATCTGTGACATTATCGTACAAAATTTTACTATTTGTTTACACGTATTATGGCGTGGCGACCGAGACTGTGATGTGATAAGCAACGCAGTGTCCGGTAACCGACCTCGAAACCGGCGGAATAGGACTCCCTTTGTGCAAACATCTTCGTTTATGAAATAACATTCTCAGTGGTAGAGTGTGCAGATCAATAAAAATACTTAGTTCAGTACGAGGAAATTCAAAACATTAGAAAATAAACATCAAATTATATGATTTGAATAAATTTTAGAAATACAAGAAAAATAAACATGTCACATAGCACGTCTCGCCTTGAGAGCTGTCCTGTTGCGACTTGTTACACCAAAATAATTTTTAAAAGTTATTTTAAATGTATTTAAAAGCTAATGAGATAGATTTGTCAAATAGTTATTATATTTTTATACTTTTATTTAACACATTCCTTGCGTTAGGGTGTATAAAACATCTCCTACGTGACTTTCAGCCTGTGCGGGGTTCAAAATCTTGTTCTCTCGCTCTGTGCGGGAAGCTATCACATTTATTTCTATGCGTAGGAAAAAGACAAATATATATTTTAGCTCTCAGTAGAATGTTAGCTGATTCTCACAATAAAATATACTTATTGGAGATCGATTAGGTCCCTAACGCACCTAATTGAAATTTGATTTAATCTGTGCGACATGAGGTATTATGCATCTCCTAATTTGTAGGCCTCGTAGACGCAAGGAGCGGTGTGCGAGCGGCGCGCGCGCCCGCTCGCCTTGGTTTAGTGTTGCGCGACAAGCACAAATTATATCGACAAGTTTTAACGTGAAAACTCGCGCTTCGCGTAGCCTGCGATTTTCCTTTTACGTATTGAGCACGTAAATAATACCTAATTACAATGAATCGTACAAAAAGGCGTAAAAGACAGTTAGACCTACAAATAAATGATTCCACGAGTGATTCTAGTGAGGCAACTAAGTTAAATTACAAAAGGGTGATAAAAAACTTGAGCCACAGAGTTATGTACCGTCGGACAGAGTTATAATCGTAGAAAATAATATGTCCTCCACTAGTAACCGTGATTATCTGATTTAGAAGTTTTTGATACTAAGTAAATAATAACTCATTTAATGAAGAATTATTTTGACAGTCAAAGTACTGGAAAAACTATATGTACCTGTTCATCAAAATAGTATTAATCAAGATCAGTTAAAATTAACACTAACTCAAAGACTTAATTGTAATTACAAAGAGAGGTAGTTAACTTATTGAAGATATTGTGTTCATCTATTATATTCCCGTCTTTATATACACTTTGTGTATTTTTTTTAAATAAAGTAATGTAGTCGATGACTGCCGCTTTACTCTATTCCCATCACTAGTTGTTATATAATTTATGGCATCATTTCTTGCGTTGTGAGATAGAGTCGATAGCCTAAAATATTTTTGTATTTACTCTTTAGATAATTGTCAGAACTTAGTGCGAACCTATATTAAGATAAAGTAGCTAGTTAATTACGCCTCAGGATGTTTACAAACCGAGACTCTTGTTTTTCAGTATGATATACAGGATTTAAAAATACATATTTTTATGGGATCGATAAGGTCTCATACGCACAAAAATTAAGCCTAACTACGGAGTCATAATAGATCTCCAACGCACTATCTGAAAATTCTAAGAAAATCTTAACGCAGCGAAGGTGTTAAAGAAAATGACAAAACATTTACTAAGAATAGATCGACACATGTGGTGTCTGTTTAGGGCAAGGCATATTTTATTAGAAAATTAGATTATCTAAACATATAAATGCCTGCAATTAAAGTATGAAGATATAATAGATGTATTTTGGATTAATTATAAGTATTTTTGCAGACAGTACATCTAAATCGTATTCTCGTTGCGGTTTGATAAAATGTTTTACTTACGTAGTAACTATTTAGGCATCTCTGGTTTTACTGCTAAACGAAGGGTTATGTGTGCCCTTGGTTTAGCTTGTGTTGTGGAGCTATGTACGTTCCATTGCAAGATGTGGGTTATGTGTGCCCTTAGTTTATGGAGCTAAGTATGTTCCATTTTAGATGAGATATGGGTTATGTGTGCCCTTAGTTTATGGAGCTAAGTATGTTCCATTTTAGATGTGATATGGGTTATGTGTGCCCTTAGTTTATGGAGCTAAGTATGTTCCATTTTAGAGGTGATATGGGTTATGTGTGCCCTTAGTTTATGGAGCTAAGTATGTTCCATCTCAGATGTGAAGTGGGCTATGTGCGCCCGCAGCTTATGGAGATATGAATGTACTATTACATACAAGGATTATGTCTGCCCTGAGAAATTATATTTCATAAATGAAATAAAAAAATAAGTATAAAAAGGAAATATTTACTTAGACATAATAAATGTGTACTTATGAATCGTCTACATTTTACATCAAAAACAAGGGCTACGGGTGCCCTTAGATTGTTGTGTTTCCCAAGACAGGCTAATGTGCGCCCTGTATTTTAGTTAGTTCTAAAACTTATCTAGGTAATCAGTATATTTTGTTATTTACAGCTGCTTTATTTGTGATCCTCTTATTCACGATACGAGATTTGGTTTAATTAATCAATACTTTAGTATGTCGTTCACGTGTCAACAATTTAAATTAATCAAATAGAAAACTAATTTCTTTTTCATATTTTATTGAGAGTTATTCATTCATTTCATACCTATCATTTTTTACATATGAATAGTTTAAGTAATCTGTTGAGCTATATAACTTCTTAAGCTGTCTCTTTTTTCTAAATACAACCTAATTGATTTGATGTGTTAACGTAACTTTACTATATGAATGAGACTATAATAATGGTTTGAATGGGTACAAACTGATGCATAAAAGTATGAGTGCTTGTACTTGTGAATCAATATATATTTAGTATTTATCTATCCGGTTTACAGTTATACTTTTATCCTTATCCTATAATTATGAATATCTGCAATTATTTAATACTTACTAATTTTTACTTTTTCTGATCTTTTCCGAGAAAATGAAACCCGAGGTACCAACCGTTCACGCAGGTCGTGTACGGTTGAGGCATGAAGAAGACAAGCGGCGAAGGAAGCAATCACTGACGTCTGTGGGGAGGCGTGCCCGCAAAGTCGTGAGAGATTTACATGCGTCTGAATGGGGAATAGAAGATGTACCTTCAAACGAAGTGAAGCCACCAACCTCACAAGTGTTGGAACCTGAACCTAGTGAGAGCCTACAGTCTGAGTCACCTGTAGCGCAACCAGAGCACCAGCCTTTCTTTACTGTTGATGAGGTATTGAAACTTTTGTCGTCGGTGCAAGAGACTGAATCGAGTAAGCAGCAGCTGAACAACAATCAGGTCAACAACGTAGTACCTGAGTTTGATCCCTCAACTAAATATCAAAATATAAGTAGTTGGATAAGGAAAGTAAATGAATGTGCTTGCTTTACGATTGGAACCAAAAGCAAACCGCGCATTTTGCTCTTCAAAATCTGGTGGGTCTGGCTAAGCAGTGGTTTGAAGCCCTACCCTCTGTCAAATTTTACTTGGGACGAATGGCAGGCTAAGTTACTAAAAGCACCTAAAAGCTTTTCCCAACGAGCAAGATTACGGGACACTTCTGGAAGAGATACTCGCACGTACTACGCATTACAATGAGAATGTCCGGGACTATATTTCTATGATAACTTGACTTTATTGAATCGATATGAAATCAAGGGCCAGAATGCAGTTGATTGTATTATACATGGCATTATTGACAAATCCGTTAGAAACAGCGCCCAAGCGATGAACTGTAAGGAGCCAGAAGACTTACTCAGTTGCTTAATTTCACAGCACAGCAACCCACTGATCCAGCTTTTGCCAAAAACCGTTATGAAATACTCCGGTTAATCGTCCTATATCTGTGTCGACTCTAAACGATAACTCGGTTATTTGCTTTAATTGACGTTTAAGGGGACATTCTTATCATAAGTGCCCAATCCTTCTTACTAAATGCCAAAAGTTCTCTAGGGTAGGTCTTGATTCAGCCGCTTGTAAACTAGCTTCATTAGTTCCTCGACATCGAGGAAATTCAGGCCCAGTACTGGTTCCTTAAATAGAATAAAAATATTAAGAATACGTTATGTCATATTATATTCAATGTGCTCATAATAAAGGTAGTTCTGTAAATAGAAATTATATCCTTTGCAAACGATAGATAAAAAAAATTGTAATGTATTCGGATTTAATAGAAAAAAGGAAGTCGATTGAAACTGTTGTTGGAGCAGACCAAATAAGACCCTAGGTCCTCGATAATAACACGGATAAGTCGAGTGACAGCTCCAGTAGTGATGAAGAGGATAATTTGCCTTTGTCAGCGTTGCTGCAATAACAGACTTCAACATCTAACCTTGACCGCTTCCGAATGTCATGATTTTATTACTATTTTTAATTATAATACTTATTTAATTTTCATGATTTTATAACCATTTTTAAATATAAAGTTTCATAAAATGGTTGCGGTGCCCTTGCAGGGCGTCACTTGTACAATAATCCAAGATTGTAACACCTTATAAAACTTGTGACTTGCAATAAATCTGAATCTGAATCTGAATCTAAAAAAAAATATTGTTTAACTAATTTGTTGTTTCGTTCTTATCGTTTTTGTGTATTAATTTTGATTTAATATATCATTGTTTTATGAAAACATATGATTCCACACATAATCTTTACGTTTTTGTTTAAATTAGTGTAATTGAATTACATTTATATACCCAATTGTTAGCTGAATGATAGCTATAGTGTAAGTTGAGTAGACAGATTGACCTTACTTAATATTGTTATTGACTTTACTTATATAAAAAGTGTTTACCAGCATCCCAAACTGTATTAAATGTATGGAAAATGTTAATGCATTAGAACGTGAATTGAAAAAGTTTTAAGTAAATAAGGCATAACATTAGAAGAAATTGTTTAATGATATTAAGCTCTAGATTTTGAGTTGCAGTTCCCACGGGGTGCCATTACTGATCTAAATATTCTGATAACAACTTTGTATGTACTGTGACTTGCAATGAATAAATGAATATGAATATTATTGTGCACCCAGGAGGTTGCACCACGACGGATGGCCGAATGTCATGATTTGATATCTTTAACTGCGTAAGCAATGTGAAGTTGTGGTCTAACAAGACTACAGCGGGGAGTCAGTCTTCCTGTAGACAGTGTCGGAGGGGGATATGTCTTTAGAATAACGAGAAAGATCTATTATAATAGTTATATGCACCTAATTTAAGTCAAGTAGAAATAAAGTACTTATTGTTAACATTACCAGAGTGTTATTTATCAAACCATTATCCAAAAATATGGGTTTTAAGACAAATCTTATAAGTAGTTAGTACTTATCTGAAATAGGGAAACCACTAATTCTACGCCTTTGTCAAAATCATTTATTACTTTTATTCTTAACTGAGAGAGAACAGCCATAAACCTAGCTAAGAAACTAATGGCCGTTTTCACCAAAACTTATGAATCGCCTAAGGTTTGCTTAACTAGGTACTACCCGAACGAGTTAACTCGGCACCTGAGTGTAAGCGACGTT
Source organism: Crambus lathoniellus (assembly GCA_949710035.1). NCBI lineage: Eukaryota > Metazoa > Arthropoda > Insecta > Lepidoptera > Crambidae > Crambus > Crambus lathoniellus. The sequence continues at coordinate 8,578,043 of OX453310.1, read as the reverse complement.
TTTGAGCCAGGTGCCGAGTTAACTTGTTCGGTAGAGTTAAGCAAAGACTTAGGCGATTCATAAGTTTTGGTGAAAGCTTCCATTAGACTCGGAAAAATGAAAATACACCAATACACAAATTACAAGTAAGTAATTATGCGTTAAATAGCGACAAACGCAGTGCTACTTCTCATCAGGGTCAGTAGGTCAGACGAGTTGGTTTGACCACGGATGTTCGAATTATCCGACGTCTGGGAACCAAGATTAACTTTCAGATTACTTACTTGAAAAAAAAGCATGTGAAGGCGATTATCGAAAGTAAAAATATGCAGCTTTTTTGCATTATTGATAAGCTGAAATAATAACTTGAAGTTGTTTATTAAGCAATTGTAGATTTTTAAGAAAGATTTTTTTTCACATAACTTGCGCACGTTTTAGTTCACCATTATCCTCATATTTCCAATAAAGCTCTACTAAGCAGCCTTGATCTACTAAGCATACCCTAATAAGAAGATATTGCTTTTCAATGAAACTTAGAACAACAATAGTAGATTGTACAACAAGTGCATAAAACATACCATTTTACCCGAGACGTATATATCCACCCGAGCCGTAGGCGAGGATGGATAGTCAATTCGAGGGTAAAATGGGTTTTATGTACGAGTTATACACTCTGCTTTTCATTTCGAGTGTGAGGAAAATAAATAACAATATTGCAAAAAAGAAAAAAATAAAGACCGCCATATTGGCGGGAAAACTTTCTTTTTCTTTTTTTTATACGTGGAAGTGGCAGCACAGTGACTTAGCATAGATCGTAGTCCATAATGCTCTTGAAATACTTATTTCTTACAAAACTCATCAATTTTGCCTAGATTTATTAATTTAACATGGATTGTGTACAAAAATAAAGAAACAGAATGAAATAACACGTTTATTTAACGAAGTTTAATTGCGTGTGTGACTGATTACCTGACGACCTTTGTCTAAGAGTTTGAGACTTAAACGAAGATTTTACTTTATGCACTAGAGCATAAAAAGCGATTTTATGCAGCCTATACCCAACATAAAGACGAACTTTACGAGCATGAGAAGTGAAAAAACTTTTATTTTTTTTATCCACAACGGTGTAGCCTTCATCACACCTGTTAATAAGTGGTGATAAGGCTGAAGGTGGAAGCGCACTACTTCCGGAATCCTCAATCACTGAGGAACTGGCTATCTTATCTCTATCTGCCGGAACACAATCATGCTGAAAACATCATTGTTATGGCGTCAGACTTAGATAAGATGGTGGTAGCTAGCCAAGCGGACTAAGAACAAGTTCTACCACCAACCAAACCGAATACAATATGTACCCCCACTGGGAATCAAACCCAGGACCTCTGGGTCTGAAATCGGTGTTTTGAAACGAAACACTAGAACTATTTTATGTGTGTAATTAATGTATCACACCCTTACACTGTTTAAACCACATTACGCAAGCGGTTTCCGCATTTTTTTAATGTAACTTTTCAACTTCCGATGACGTTTTCTGATGTCGAAAAATGTAAAATTTTGAGTAATGCCTCGTTCGGACACTTGATCGCCTTGTCATCAGTTCCTACTTTTTTGTTACAGATTAGTGAAGGGGAAGTGGCTACGGTGAATTCATTACTGGCCGGTTTTTATCTTCTTGCCGGTCCTTTCATATCAGCTTTGGCGAATAAGTGAGTGTGTTTTAGATTTAATAAAAACAGTAGGTACAGTCTGTAAAATTTTGCATGGCTCAAATGACAGCTCATTCGTGCAAAGTAGATGCTTCTGCACAAGGAAGGCTCTAATTTTCTAGCGTAAGCTGCATGAAAAATTGTGTAATGCTTGTCTATGCTGTTTTTCTTGGGTTTTATTCCAATTGCATAAAGACCGTTTTGCTTTGCACGAATGAGCTGTCATTTGAGCCATACTAAATTTTACAGACTTTAAGTAAATTTTGGACTTACGAACATGTTTGCTTAATAGATATTAAACAGAGGGAACTTTGAACTTGTAAAGTCGTATATAATATTACTAGCCTTTCGCCCGCGGCTTCGCCCGCGTGTACTACACGACGTTATCCCGCGGGAAGGTGATATTTTTCAGGAATAAAAAGTAGCCTATGTCCTTTCTCAGGCTCTAGACTGTCTCTGTACCAAAATTCATTCAAATCGGTTCAGTAGTTTAGGTGTGATTGCGTAACACACAGACAGACAGAGACGCATTTATAATATAATAAGTAAGGATTTACTTATATTAAAATTTTGAACTAACTTCTTCATGTAATAAATGATATCATACAGCTACATACACAATATAGTCTGTGAGATACTTAGTAGAGTTAGGTTACCTTTCGAAGAATAGGTGTTGATGTTTTTATCACTTAGCAGAATATTTTCACGGTTCATTTGAATTCAATGAATTAATTTTGTTATTGTATTTCAGGTACGGTTTCCGTAGCGTAACTATCGCCGGTGCAATAATTGCAAGTGTCGCCTTTTCTGTATCTTACTACGCTAACGGAGTGGTATTCCTGTACATTATCTACGGAGTTATGGGAGGTGAGAAAAAAGTTCTGACACGACCCATTCAGAATTTATGAAGGGATCTTCGCACTTCAAAATTTTCGAATTTGAATTAAATGTTAAATTTTCATTCTTCTTTTAATCTTTTTAAACATCCTCCTTCAACACTTTTGCTGTGCTTTTGCCTAAAAGTTTCAACTACCTAAAGTAAGTAAAATAAAAACACATCTTATAATTTGTATAATCTGTTGTTCTAGGTATTGGCTTGTGCATGGTATACATGCCAGCAGTGCTGACTGTTGGATTTTACTTCGAGAAATGGAGAGCTTTAGCTACTGGCCTTGCTCTTTGCGGCTCTGGAGTGGGAACTTTCGCCATGGCACCCTTGACTCAGGAACTGCAAGAAAAGTATGGCTGGAGGCTCACTGTACTTGCCCATGGAGGTTAGTTATCGTCATATAGTCAGTTTAGCATTTACTTAATGAACTCTTCAGCGCTTATATTAACTCTCCTTTGTATTTTTACAGGATTACTGCTAACGTGCGCTATTTTCGGAGCCATGTTCCGACCTATCGAGCCAGTGCGTGTTACGCTTGCTGACGCTAATTCCGAAGAAGATGAAGCACGTCGCCATGAAGAAGCAGTAGAGAAACTCAACAGCATGCTCAAACTGCAATCTAAATTTGACTCTGGCATCTGCCTACCGCATGAAAAATTCACGAACAAAGTTACTCCTCACACGTGGATGGGCGTAGCGAGTAACACACGGTACCCCACAGCCGAAGAAGTCTTCCGTGGCAGCAATTCCCACTTGACTCAATTCAACAGACGGTCGTCCGCCAATGCCGGTGCTATCAAGAACACCCTCGGAAACAAACCACTATTCATTGACGTACCAGTAGCCGAGAAGGACGAACAAGAAGATTCAAATAGCAACATTGATAACACTGAACCTCTTATCACCTCCGCTGTCAAGGTCGTGCCAATGAATTACAATTCTCGCCGTTCTCATGCTGATCTAGCCAGACCTTTGTACCGTGACGATATTTTCTTCGGTGCTAGTTTAACAAGATTAGCACAGTACACCTCACGCACATCGTTGGGATACCATTTGGCCGTTACACACGTACCTACTAAGGAAGATGCCCAAGAAGAAGTATCGAACAAGTGTCGTTTTTGTCCTGAAGCTGTGAAACGAGTGCTGGCTACCATGCTGGACGTCAATCTTTTCCTTTCACCCACTTTCGTGATCTTGGCTTTGAGTGGATTCTTCACTATGTTGGGATTCTTCGTGCCTTACATGTACATCACACAAAGAGCTTTGCATAACAATGTGAACAAATCTAGCGCCGATTGGTTGGTGCCTGCTATTGGAGTATCGAACATCGTTGGGCGTATCATCTGCGGAACTGTGTCGTCAATGCCGAAGGTGTCCCCGCTGTGGCTCAATAACATCGCGCTGTCTGCTGGTGGGCTGGCCACCATGTTCAGCGGATACAACTACAGCGACGTCGTTCAGTTCGGATACACTGTCGTCTTCGGCCTTGCTGTTGGTAAGTTCAAAGAATAAACTTTTCTTCATAGTTGTCGTGGTAAAAATCTATCTCATTCAAAAGCTAAATGTTGAAAGGACACTTAAGGCTGTGCATTCTGTACACTAGCGCCGCCATGAAAAAAAAATCATAGTGCTTAAATAAAGACATATGCAGAAATTGAAAATTATCTCTCTTCAGTACACACCGAAGAAGCTTTGTGGTACTTTTTATTGCATAAAGGATATTTGTTAGCCTATCGTTTAGTTTAATTAAGTTTTTTTGAGAAAAGTGGGGTTATTCCTTACGCGGATTTTAGTTAATTAAGTAAGAACATTTTTGCGCTTACAAAAGACATCAACGAAATACTGAAACTCGATTAAAAATATTACTTTTGTTTACAGCTTGTTTTTCATCACTTCGGTCCATCTTGGTGGTGGAGTACCTTGGGTTGGAGAAGCTCACGAACTGCTTCGGTCTTTTCCTGCTATTCCAAGGCCTTGGAGCATTACTTAGCAACCCCATAGCTGGTAAGTTCGTAAAACACACCAAAATCTAGGCACGTACCTAAAGAAGATTAGGCATTTAGTTAACATTTTCAGTTAAATTTGTTTGTTGTAACTTAAGAATTTAAATTAAATTTATAGGTTAGCTGGGCACTTAAAACTCAGGTGTTAATATTGTTATGAGTATTTTGGCACTCGGCCTGTCTCTACAAAGGTCGTCGCCATCGTGGCGCCAAACATTGTGCAACCCATTCCTAATCTTAAACGTTTCGTCAAATGAAACATGAGTTATATTTTGATGTCACATTTTAATACAATTAGCTAGGTTTATTCTCTAAAAAGATTCAGAAATTACAAATTTTAGCCTATTGAAGATTCCAATCAAACCCGTTTACCTATGAAATTTTCTTTCACAGGTATTCTATATGACCAGACCCACAGTTACGAAATACCGTTCTACGTGTCCGGTGGTTTCCTACTGTTCTCCGCTGTTATGTGCTACCCCGTGGACTGGGTCAGCCGTTGGGAAAAGTCCCGAAAGAAATACAACGACTCGGCGAGCATCATGGGTTAACGCCTAAACCGAGAGTTCAACACGATACTGAACTTTATCTGGGACAAGAGACATTGGTGCCAAAAGAACCCCAAACAGAAATAGTGCATCTATTCTGGGCTGGACGACCTCCTAGTGCATACACAATGTGAGTTCTCAGGCTGACATTCGACGTTAGCTGGATAAGTTTGCCACGCACCTTGAATACGAGCCTTGGAACTGTAATGTCCTTTTGCACATACCCAATTACGAAAATTGTACAAAATTATTTTCCTAACTTTATAAGAGAAATTAGAAGTAACGGTATTTTACTATAATAATATCTCGAATACGAATCGGAAGATTGACATTCCCAGCAGAGACCCTCAGTTGACACTGCGAGGGCCGTCTCGTCATAGCAGTGGGCTCAGTTAAGTCGATAAATGCATTTAAAAATAGGCTTAGTTTTAAAAGTACAAAGACTCGGATTATAAATTATAGGATTATGATACGCAGAAATTGAAAAGACCGGCACGAGATGATAGGAGCCATGTTTTTTAGAAATTATATGAAAATGATGTACCAAACTTTACCCTAACTTAAACCGGTGCATAATTTAAGACTATTGTTACTTATTATTATACACCTATTCTAGTGTAAGATATTGCATATCAGAATGCATGCGTGAATTTAGTGATGACTGTGAAGTAATGTTTGTGCCTTATTATTATGATGATGAAGGAGTGTAGGGTTACGTGTTGACGCAGTTTGTTAAATTTGAGCTTGTACGGAAACAAGTCCCAAATGCCCGTTGTATTTTATTTACATTAGTTTGTAACAGACTTTTTGTTTTAACGTTGATAGTAACTCGTAAGTTAAGTGCTACAACTGTGGCTGTGGTCTTTTAGAATATTTAATCATTTTGTAAATAAGAAATCATAGTCATTGGTCTTCCTATTTAATTATTTTTGAGCCTACGTATTTCTATATCAACTTTAATACCTCGATCTTAGCTGCTACCTCTTGCATGTTCGACAGATTTTGATAGAGAGTTCCTTAAGGGAATGGGGAAATAGAAAACGAATCTATTAATGTATGAAATTGCGACATGATTAAAAACTACGTCAATAAATAAATAAACACCAAAAGACCTAGTTAATTTAGAGGATATTATGTTTCCTCTTTATTATTGTAGGATTTGGAATTATAGGGAAAATTATACTGTTAAATAAATTAAGTAGGTATATGGTATTTTTAAACTAAACATACCGAGATACTGGCAAAGTTAATAAATCTTTACACAGTAAATTGAGTAAAGTCAACTACTGATGGCATGGTGGGGACATTTTCTAGGCCTAAGATGAAATATTCAACAAGGCATAATAACTAAGCTTTTGAATAGTTGAAACATTATCTTAGTTATACCTAGGGCAAGAATACCTTATTATCAAGTAAGTATTTAGTTTATTTCAAATTAAAAGTCCTCTATATAGGTATATAACCACGAATGACGCATTCGGATTACCAGCCTCCACTTCATAGATGTCCCCGACTTCTGCCGCTTATATCCAAAAAAATCCAAAAAATACCACTAATTTGCCATTCATGAAAAAAGATTTTTTTTACTAAATCCGGTTATTAATTTGGCAGAGAAGGTTTCCCAAAAACGCATTTTTTTAATACCATAGCTTGGTCAGTGGTGCTATTAACTAAATAAGACTTTGGAAGACATAGGTACATTTTGCTACTTAATGATTTAGACACAACAAAAGTGCTACATACAATAAAGTATTTCTAAATTTCTAGATTTCTGTACTTATATAAATGGAAGTTTACTTTTTGGTAGATCTGTTGATATAGACTTATTATGGTTAATTTTGAATTCGTAAATTATTTATTGTCGTTGACAAATTGTTAATTTATAATTTTAATAAGGTGACTATGGTTTTTTTGCGTGTGTAAGATGGTTTTTTGCCACATTGCCATGGAACTGCTTACATTGTTGAGTAAATTAAGTACCAAAAGTCAGTTTTGGAAATCGAAATATTATTGTAATTTTAGAGTAGTTAAATCATCTCCATCGCATATCAGTTAAAAGTACTTATTTTATTTTTATTGTAAATATTTTCTTGTTCATCACTGCCCTTATTTTAATTTGAACTACCTAAGCCTAAGATTTTGGATCATATATTATATATTTATAGTAACAATTTGAGTAAAATGAGATAAAATATTTTAATAAGAAAAATACTTTGCATAAAAGCAAGCAGATACTGAATACTTACATTGAAAGAAATCATGAGTTTAATCCGAACCGAAGTAATTTAAATCAGCAAAATCGTATTTAATAAAACTTTTGTTAAAATATAATAACTTTTATTTTTGTTGTTTAAACCCTTACTTGCCTGATTTTGGCAATGTCATCCCAGAACACAAAACAAGAATAATAATAATAGTCCGAGCAGACAGCCAAAAAAGGGCAAATAGAGGAACTAACCTATGTAAGTACTTAGTTGCAATATTTTTAGGATTATGTAGGGGTAGGTCTTCTGAGCAAAGTCTAATAAATTCCTCTCGATTACAAATCCCTTTTTTCATTTTGTCGCTCGAAACTCGTAAACGGTGCGTCTGTGACATGACATTACCTCTAAGAAGCAACTAAAGCTTATTTTTAACTAGCCTTCCGCCCGCGGCTTCGCCCGCGTGTACTACACGACGTTATCCCGCGGGAAGGTGATATTTTTCAGGAATAAAAAGTAGCCTATGTCCTTTCTCAGGCTCTAGACTATCTCTGTACCAAAATTCATTCAAATCGGTTCAGTAGTTTAGGTGTGATTGTGTAACACACAGACAGACAGAGACGCATTTATAATATAAAAGTAAGGATTAGCTATAATAACATACGTGTAAGGGTATTTTAATTTTATTACCGACTTTGTATAGGTTACCATATCTTAAAAACCATGCATTTTTCCGTAATTAAGTATAAAACCAAAGTTGTGGTTTAAACACTATTATATATTCTCTGATTTTAATAAGCTTTAGTGGCTTCTTAGAATTAGGTGATGTCGATAAGACGCAACGTTTACGAGTTTCGAGCAAGAAACTGAAAAAAAAGGGACCTTTAACGTGTAATCGAGAGGAATTTATTAGACTTTGTTCAGGAGGGAGACCTACCCCTTCATAATCCTAAAATTATGGGAACTACATAAGGTTAGTTCGCATGTTTTAACGCCTTTAGTTTTTAACCGCCTCTGTGGTCTAGTGGTTCACACCACCGATTTCAGACCAAGAGGTCCCGGATTCGATTCCCAGTGGGGGTACATATTGTATTCGGTTTGGTTGGTGGTAGGACTTGTTCTTAGTCCGCCTGGCTAGCTACCACTATCTTATCTAAGTCTGACGCCATAACAATAATGTTTTCAGCATTATTGTGATCCGGCAGTTAGAGATAAGATAGGCAGTTCCTCAGTGATTGAGGATTCCGGGAGTAGTGCGCTTCCACCTTCAGCCTTATCACCACTTAACATCTGGTGTGATGAAGGCTAAGTGCTGCCCCGTTGTGGATAAAAAAAAAAGAAATACCTAAAAAAAAAGTGCACCGTAAAAAGTGGTTTTATTTCAATGAACCAGTTCGCACAGAAATCTAAGATGTGCGGTCTTCGATCAACAATAACACTGTGCGGTGCGGTAATATTATTTTCACACTTATGCTCTGAAATGTTAATATTATATTTGAGAAAAGAATGCAGTAGGTACGTGACACTTTTCCGAGGTAAACATTCTAAATTTGAAAATCACTGCAGTAATGAATTTCAGTACTTACTTACTGCACTGATTTTAGTGCAGTAAGTAAGTACTGAAATTCATTACTGCAGTGATCTGCAATGGTACTACCAACTTTTTTTCTTTATTTTTTCTTTCGTTATTCCTGTGTATAAAAACAGAAAAAGCAAAGGGACATTTGCACCATACAGCCACATTATTATTATTATATAGGTAGGTAATTATTATATCATAATTAGGTTAACTTTTTTTAAATACGGTGCGCACAGAGTATATTACTTCGTATTGTACCACAAGCGCTATGTACCCTTAGCACGAACATCTTCTTCTTTATTTTGTTGTGGCAATCCACTCCTCTTAGCACGAACGAACATCAATCGAAAAAACAAAATGAGATTTATCATAGACAAAATATCCTTTACGAGTAATTTTGTATGGGAAATATGTACAGCGCCATCTACCGCCCAGAAGCGGGTATTGAAGTTGCGCATTTTAGTAGCAAGTAGTAATTATCAATAGGCTGTATGACCGTTCCACATGGCCTCACAAGCCAATATAAAAAAACGGCGGGAATTATTTTCAGCGGTTGATTTGATATCAATACAGTTTTTATTGTGTAATAAATTATCAAAATGAGTTCTGCCAATGAAACATATACAGACATCGTATGAACCTACTCCACCAAATATGAGAGCAGAAGCAAAATTAATTACTTACAGAAAACTTAGGTACTGCCAGCAAAATCAAAAGAAAGATATATGAAAACCTGCGATCTGATTTGGAAAAGTGAAAAAAAGGCGCATACGTTTTCGGAATCTGTGTTGTTGGCGTATTTTAATGATACATCATTAAAATAATATTATTATGGGCGATTTATACAAAGTGTGCCCGGGAAAACAATAACATTTACATTTAATAATTGCCCGAACATGTGTGATATAAATTTTAATAAATATTATTTAGTTAAACAGTTTTTTTTTATTTCCTCGCATTTCTTGAGAAAAGCACTATACAAGCCTTGTACGGTAAGCAAATTACCTTGCCTCGAATGATTAAAGCCCTCGCCTGCGGCTCGTGCTTCAAACCATCCTCGACAATGTAATTTCTTACTTACCTGTCCTCGGCTGTAATGTACTATTTCAACACACTTGCTCATAAAGTGAGCCTTATTACATCGATCATAAGGCCATAAACCGAACTATAACACACACGTGTTACGCCAAAATTCACAATAATTTGTTATAAAACATTTGCATTTAACACTATTGTTATAATTATTTTGAAGTAGGCTGTATGGGCGTTTGTGCACTCTGAATTTTACCGATCCGGAAAAAAACGGATGCTTGTATTTAATTAATTACTATTATAAATGATTAATTATTAAAATACAAGCATCCGTTTTTTTCCGGATCGGTAAAATTCAGTGGTAGTGCACAAACGCCCTATGGCTGTATGTAATCAATCACCTTACATTTGGCGTGTGCAAAAAAAAACTTGCGCGCTTTTTCCCTTAGCTAATATTATTGTAAGTTATTTTAGGTAATTAAGTTATGTATTCAATAAATGTTTGTTTTTCCTCGCAAGTGTGTTGAAAAAGTGCGTATGAAACTCGCGAGCAACTTACTCATTAGACACTCGGCTGATTTACGCAACCCACAGCCTCGTGTATAATGAGCAACCTTAGCTCACTTGTATCTTAATATACTATTTTTACTTGTTAAGTACTTACTTTCGGCTTGACACCGAATTCCAAAATAAGTTAGAAAAAGTCGCACATTTTCGTCCTTTGAATTGAATGATTTAGTTTATTTTTAAATTTTACGTCTTTCTGGGAACCGAGTTTTTGTTTGCAGTTTAATTTTGTTCGAATCGACTTGCGTAAAGTCAATCGTATCTGAGGGCACGGCATGAGTGCCCCCGCTAAGTCAATTGCGAAGCAAACACTGCCGTACCTACCATCCTTTACTGGAACCATTAACGTATTTTCAAGCCTCTATTTGCAGACCTTTGGATAGGTTAAGAACGCTGAAATTGTCGTCTTACAGGTAGTATGCACACACCAGCCGGGCTAGGATGCGGTCGAAATCTTATCGTATATCGACTGATTTTGACATTGACGTATGATAAAATGCGTTTATCGACCGTACCATGCAAATGCGACTCGTACTTTTTACGACAAGACGATAAAAATGGTATCAAAATTAAAACAAATAAAAGTTTATCGACTTGCGTGAGCATGCATGGCCATTTTGACAGCTAAAGTCGAATGTTTATCGTATTTATATCGTCGTTGTTTTTGAAGTGGACAATTTTATCGTCTTTAATTAACACAATGTTTTTGCTCATTAAGCACTCCCGCAATAAAAGAAACATTAGTAGTTGGTACAGAAACTTACTTTTTGGCTTCCATTACAAGAGAAACACTAATTTTAGACAATAAAACTTAAATAAATTAGGACTCCACAAAAACACCACAAAAAACACACACACACAACGCGACGCGACGCGACGCATATGCAACAACATTGAATAAAGTGAAAATGGCGCTTATTTTGATTCTTGACACTAGTTTTTGTTTTCTATACGGAATAGTAGTTAGCGAAAAACCAGGAACGAGTCAGCTTCGTCGTATTCGACTAGTTTATCTTTCGTAGTGTGCATCTAAAGGTGGTTACTTATCAAAGATCTTGGTCCAATATGCACTTGACCAAAGAAATTGTCAATGAAACCATTCATGAATTCGTCCTCGTCCAATTTCTTTGATCCAATACTTGATAAGTGAAATAGTAAATACCACCCTAAGGAAATTCGTAAAAAATTCGCGATCGAGTAAATTTTATCATCCGAGACGATACAATAGCCGACGACACGCATCCTCGGCGTGCAGGACGCCAAAATTTCAAGATTGTACCTAATTTTATTTCCGATCCAAAGTGTTCATGTGGGTGGAAAGCTGTTCATGATTTTATTTACCCTATTTCTATCCATCGTAACCTACTTCTTCATATCTATTCGAATTATAAGTAATTAATATAGGGCAGGCGTACCGGTTTTGGCCACTGTACCGGTTTTGGCCACTTTTTGCTTTAAAAGTTTTTTAATCAACTTTTAGCCATTTTTGATAAAAGCAATTAAATTAAGGTATTTTAAGGTAATAATAACAACCGTTAGAATTCCTTATGTCATAAGATTTTTTTTCAATAAATTCCATTTTCTGTTTGGAAAAGTGTTTTGTACCTATGAAAATTTTAAGAAATTTGTTTTGGATGAAATCTATACATATAATAAAACAGAAACGGAAAAAAGTCTGTACATGAAAGATTTAAAAAAAAAAATTACTGCTATGTGATGTGTACAGGATATAGACCCCAAAACGATAGATATTAAAATTTTTGTCTGTTTGTCTGTTTGTATGTTCGCTTTTCACGCAAAAACTACTGGACGGATTTTTACCAAATTTTGTGAAGTAATAGCTTATTATAACCCGGGTCAACATATAGGGTACCTTTTATTGCGGGAAAATTTCTTTTTATTTAATAAAAACCCCTTATTCCTACGGGAAAATACAAAGACTGATTCTTACTAAAATAGATGGCGCCACATGATTATGAAAATACGTTATATTTAATCGCTGTCTCAATTAATAATGAATCATGTTATTTTTTTTTTTACATGCTTCAAAACATAATATAAATTGAAACCCATCCAGGCCCATATAAAATCATAAAAATAATTTCATGTTATTTACGTCATTATATCTACTAAGCAATAGATGGCGCAGGTAGTCATTAAGATATACCTCTCACAAAAGTACATTCGAATGATTATTTTAATTAGGGTGAAAGCCCCCTCTGTTGCCACTTTAAGATGTTTTTCACTTCTTTCGCATCATAACTACTAAGCAATAGATGGCGCAGGAAGTCAGTAAGATAACGATATACCTTTCACAAATGTACATTCGAATGATTATATTAAGTAGGATGAAAGCCCCCGCTGTTGCCACTTTAAGATGTTTTTCACTTCTTTCGCCTATGGTCTTAAGTAGGTATCTATAAAATACAAAATTTATACCTATCTAAAATTGTCAAGAATGTATCTTATACTTTTCTTTACATTTTTAAATTCTTACAATACAAAAAAACTACTTAAAAAAATTTTACAGTCTCCAAAAAGTATTTGTCAACTGAAAAGGAAAAATATAATATCTATAATTTAGGTACCTTTTTGAGGTCGGTGCCAGTCAGTTTATTTTTTTTAATTACTTTTATTTCTTAAGTTTTAGTGTACAATAACAATAAGTTTTAGTGAATTGTACTGTAACATACCCACGGAAACTACTAAACTGATTTTGATGAATCTTAGACTGTTCCCAAAGTTAGAATACACCTAATTTAAATCAAATAGAATCATCTCGATATGCCTTAAGATTTCGAGAAATTCGTGGACAAACATAGTAAAAAACATATAACGAAATATTCATATACTTACGAAATTTAGTTTTATTTTAGTAAATTAAAAACCTATTTTTTAAACTTAAAATGTGTGAAGGGTGCCGATTGATGTGTTTTTGTTAATCAAATTTTAAAAGATACATCGAGAAATCAATACTTAACTAACTTAGATAAAATAAAAGAAACATCTAATTCGATGTAAACTGCATTATTACTATTGTTATTATGACTTAAAAGTCATAGATAAAAAGTATATTATCAAGCAAAAGTGATTAACGAAATGTTTTAAGCTAAGTAAGCACTCGGGGCAGTGGCCAAAACTGAAGTTTTAACCCTATAGATGTAATATTTCTATTTCGCATTTCCACTCGACGCTAGATGTCGCTACAGTAAGTATAGTGGTGCCACAAATATATCTGACCCGGTGATAGTGGTCGTGGAGGAGCCACTAGCAATACAAAATTAACTGTCAAAATGGACTGCCAGCAGTCAACAGTATATTTAGTACCAAAAACTAACCACTGCGTGAAATAAGTTTGTCGCAATGTAGACAAAATGTCACCAATGTAATTTTGAAAAATTTGCTCATAAACGCTAAGTGGCCAGTACGTAGATACCGACACCTACCTACCATTTTTATGTCATTTAACCGGCTCTGGCTACTTAGGCCTTCAGCCGTAGGTACCATCCAATAAAATAAAGGAATATTAAAAATAGTTTTCTATCTAATTTATTTATTCATTTATTTACTAGGAAAGCTTACATAAATGATGTTAAATTAAATAATTAAATAGTATATCATTACATTTTATACCTGTTACTTAAAGAAAGTTAATTACAAGCTCTCACAAATAGGAAATGTCTCCATATCAAAATACTAGCCTTCCGCCCGCGACTTCGCAAGCTCGGACTAAACGACGACGTTATCCCGCGGGAATGTAATATTTTTCAGGGATAAAAAGTAGTCTAAGGCAGCCATTACACAGTCCATCCAGATCGCCATCACTGATCGTGATCTTGATCGCGATCGAGATTTACTATGTAGATATTTTGCGATCAAGATCGCGAGCCGTCAATCACCTTCGTACACAGTCAATCTGGATCGCGATCATTGATTTTGATCGCGGATCGCGATCCAGATTGACTGTCTAATGGCTGCCTAAGTATGTCACTTTTCAGCTGCCAAACTATTCCCATTCCAAAAGTCACGTCGATCCGTTGCATCAATTTTGACGTGAAAGACGGATAAACAAACAAACCCTCTTTCACATTTATAATATTAGTATGGATACACACAATCTCTTTTTCATTTTATAGTAAAAATATGATTGGCCTGATATTATGTATTACTAAGTAAGAACATAAATTTTAGATTGATACCTCCCACGCATACTTGAGAAAAAGTTTCTTGATAGGTAGACGGACAGATCTATGAATGAGGGCTCAACTATGTTCATGCAGCATTTGATAACAACATACCATGTTCATACCCTAGCCTGCATATTCGATATTCTTTAGACCCTTTTAAAAGCTGACGCTCGTAATACTTCCGTAGTAGTAGAGACAAATTCCACCATGATTAAAACGGAAATGATAAAAATGGCTAAGCAGTTTAATTTGCACAAAACTAAACTATGTGCCAAACACCTTGGATTCAACACCTCAGAAGATACACCAGTATTCATAACGGAACACCTGACCCCTCTTGCATCCAGGCTTCACTTCCTTGCGAGGGACCTAGCAAAGTCTACAGGATACAAATACTGCTGGACTGCATATGGAAAAATCTACGTAAGAAAATCTGATGTTTCTAGTATTATTAATATAACTAGTGAATCTCAAGTCCAAAAACTATTTTTTGCTGATAAATGACTAGCTATAATTAATACTTCTATTGTGCTTAATAGTCCCTGTATATCAATGTGTCTACTCTTAAATAACTATATTGTATCTTTACTAACTATAATTTTAAATTATCCTTATCGCAATATTTCTCACTTAAATTATTTTCTAGAAACTTTAGATTATCAGCTGTTATTTGTGCTACAAATTAATGATTATATATTACAAACTTCTGTGAAATCAAAAAATATACACTTACAACACAATTCACACATATATAAACTTACAAACACAACCTCGCCTATACACACATACCACATACAACACACCTTTAATCATACAAATCAATCGACTATACACACCGTGTTTTCAAATTTGACATTTCATCAATCAATTATATTGTATACTTTAGTTAGAAACCATGAGACAAAAGCTTGTTGTAACCACAACAAGGTGACCCACATCAGATTTTGCTTTTTGCCAAATGACTGACACGATCCAAACTATAAATGAAGTAGATGATATAGAAATAGCCACAGCTATAGCATGTGATATTAATAGCATCAATGACTGCAATATTAAGAAAGAAGATTTCACGATAATTTCTCAGAATATATGCAGTATATACGGTAATTTTGACGACTTCTTAATAACCCTGTCAAGTGTTACCTTTAGTACAGACGTCATTGTTTTGACTGAATGTTTTCTTAATCCCGATAAACCTATTCCTAAACTAAAAGGCTATCTCTCATATGAGACCACTAAACATCTCAACAAAAACGACGGCGTGGTAGTTTACATAAAAGACACTTTTAAGTCGAATGTGAAGGAAATTATTTTAACTGACGCATCCTGTTTGCAGCTAGATATATTGAGTAACACTATCCTTTGCATCTACCGATCGCCGTCAAACAGGAATGCTGAGCAGTTTATAAATTCATTAGAATCTCACCTAGATTCACTAAAAACAGTAAACAATATAATAGTTACGGGAGATATTAACATTAATTTGATACCAAAATTTCGGAACAGTCTTACGAACACAATAACAGAACACTTTATCTTGATATGTTGTCACTCCATGGTATACTCCCTGGACATCGATTACCAACTAGAAAAGAAAGCTGTCTTGATCATTTTATGATAAAAATTAATACAAAAAAGGTCTCTGCATTCATTGCTGTCCTCCAAACCACAACAACAGATCACTTCACAACATTTCTATCTTTGGCTAATATAAAAAATCAACTAAGTAAAGACAAAACAAACATTAAAATTGACTTTGAAAATGCACTTAAATACTTACAGCAACAAAATCTGTCTGAATTGCTTTCTTGCGAAAATCCAAAAGAAATTGTAGAAAAATTAATAAGTAAAATAAAGAAATCAATAGAAATTAATACTATCATAAAAAAGATCCCGAAAAGTAAAAGAATTATAAAACCTTGGATAACTCCTGGATTGCTCAAATGTATCAATAATCGTAATATGCTTCAAAAACAGTGGAAGTCGGACCCGTTTAATGATATTAAAAAAATTACATATATAAGATATAGAAACTATTGCAATAATTTAATTAAAAAGGTTAAAAGGAAATACGAACGAGAAATTTTAACAAAATCACTTAATAACAACAAAATACTTTGGAGAAACATAAAAAGTATAACATACACGAATAAAATAAATAAACCAAACCTTGAACTAATAAATATCAAAACTACACCTACCGAATCTGCAAATTTTATTAACGACTACTTTGCTAATATAGGTAAGCGGCTGGCTGAGAGTATTCAAAAAACGGTATCCGAAGATCAACAAAAAAACTACCTCAACAATATGCCAACTCAGTCTCAATCTTTTGTCCTTTTAGACACTGATGATGATGAAGTCAACTCCATTATAATGAATTTGAAAAATGATAGTGCCCCTGGGTGGGATAAAATCTCCACAACTTATATAAAATTTATAAAAAATGAAATTATTCCTATTGTAACTCACCTCGTTAATCTCTGCTTGAAGACTGGTACCTTTCCTGACTTATTAAAACAATCTATTATAACTCCTGTATACAAGGGTGGGGATAGAAACGATATCAGCAATTACCGGCCAATCTCTGTATTACCCGTATTATCAAAAATTCTAGAAAAAATTCTTAACATTCGGTTGCAAAATTATTTAACATCTTACAATATACTATCCCCATATCAATTCGGTTTTCGAAGAGACATATCTACTGAAGATGCAGTAACATCCTTAAGCTCATTTGTAACTGAACAACTAGACAAAGGTAAAAAGTGCTTGGCTACCTTTTTAGACCTAAAAAAAGCTTTCGATACCGTTTCAATCCCGATCCTCATACAGAAGTTAGAAAAAATCGGATTAAGAGGTAATCAACTATCTATATTCAAAGATTACTTATCTAATAGAGTGCAAAAAGTAAGGTTAGAACAAAATAATAGCGATAACATCATTGTCTCAAGTGGGGTCCCTCAAGGCAGCGTACTAGGCCCAACCTTATTCCTGATTTACGTTAATGATCTTTGCAACATGAATGTCACGAATGCCAAAATCTTTGCGTACGCTGATGATACAGCTGTTGTTTTCACTGGATCATCTTGGGATGCCATTAAATCTGACACTGAACGTGGGATGGCTCAAATAGCTAAATGGCTAAAACACAATCTCCTTACACTAAACAGCTCTAAAACAAAATATATCTGTTTTAGTATTAACAATCGCCAACAGCCAAGCGAGAATTTTCGTATAAAAATACATGGCTGTGGTGACATTTTAAATAAAACTTGCGTCTGTCCTTTAATTAACAAGGTAAATCAGTCCGTGTACTTGGGAGTGATAATAGATCAGAGGTTATCGTGGTACCCCCAAGTAGAAAAACTTGCTTCTAGAATCAGAAAATTTATCTGGTTATTCAAAACCTTAAGATATGTGGTACCGAAAAACACTACAGATAACACTGGCTCCTCTAAAAACATCTTAAATGAGATATACATTGCTTTGGTGCAATCTGTTATTACATACTGTATTTCCATATGGGGTGGCGCATATAAAACACGCTTCCTTGAAGTTGAACGAGCCCAGAGAGCACTATTGAAGGTGATGTATTTTAAAAAACGGCGTTTTGCTACTGATAGACTATATCAACTTTGTAACGTACTATCAATTAGAAAGTTATATATTGTAAACCTAACCCTAAAAAAACATAAAACCCTAACTTATGACCCTAATCTAGAAAATAAAAGGAGAAAAAACCGTGTTGTTAATGTTCCTGTAACGAAAACTTATTTTGCGAGACTACAATCTAATACACAATCAGCTTATCTCTATAACGAAATAAATAAAGAAATTCAAATATACCACAAAACTTACCACGAGTGTAAATCCGCATTGTCTAAATGGATAAAAACTCTTAACTATGAGGAAACTGAATCACTATTAACTCATTATAGATAAACTAGCAAAAAATCTAATAATACACATAAACGTATACTATTCACACACACACGCACACACACACACACACACACACACGAATACAAACACACGCACGAACACACCCACTAACTTACACATATTATGAATGTAAAATTACTGTAAGAAACAAGTACTTAATCTTTTTAAATCTTTAAAGTCCAAATGGAGGAGAGCGGGGCTCTCTGTAACAGGCATTGTCATGCTTAAAAGAGGACCCCTGCTACTTATTGTTAAGTTTTTATCTTTTAAAGGAAAATAAATATTTTTGATTATTTTTTTTTTGATTTTAGTAGAGAATAGGATTTCAAGAAGAGCGTTATGAAATCTGGGCAACAAACACACATAAACTAAACTAACACAAAAGTCACTACACCGCGCGTACGAAGTCGCGGGCAACAGCTAGTCCCTAATATTATTACAAATGCGAAAATTTATGTTTGTTTGTTTGTTTGTTTGTCTGTCTGTCTGTATGTTCTGTTTTTACGTCAAAACGGCTGAACCGAATCAGATGAAATTTGGAATGGAGATATTTTGTGACCTTAGAAAGGACTTTTTACCGCGGGAATAAGGATCATTCCCATGGTAAACGAAGTTTTAGCACGGGCATAGCTGTGGAATGGAATTGGTATTTAAGGTGATAGTTGAAGTTAATGGAAATGATTATATTTAGAACTAGCTTTCCGCCCGCGGCTTCGCCCGCGTGGACTACACGACGTTATCCCGAGGGAGTGTGATATATTTCCGGGATAAAAAGTAGCCTATGTTCCTCTTCAGGCTACAAAGTATCTGTCCCAAATTTCAGCCAAATCCGTTCAGCCGTTTTGGCGTGATTGAGTAACAAACATCCAAACATCTAAACTTTCACATCACTACATAGTATAAAACAAAGTCGCTTTCTCTGTCCCTATGTCCCTTTGTATGCTTAAATCTTTGAAACTACGCAACGGATTTTGATGCGTTTTTTTTAATAGATAGAGTGATTCAAGAGGAAGGTTTATATGTACTTTTTATCCCGATATTCCCACGGGAACGGGAACCACGCGGGTGAAACCGCGGGCGGCCGCTAGTTTATAATATTAGTAGAATAGAGACAGTTTAAGGCCTTGGGAAAGACATACTTAACACTTTTTACCGCGGGAAAAATCTCATTCCCATACGAAAATCATTTTAAGCGCGAGCTAATTTGCGGCCAGAAATTGGTACCTATTCGAGACCCTGGGAAGGATTATAATAGGCTACTTTTACTTTTTACCACAGGAAAGTATCATATTCCCACGGGAAAACCAGTAGTACGCAATGACGTTTTGTAGTAGGTATTATTTGTTTGTCCGTCTTTCACGTCAAAACGGAGTGACGGATCAATGTGATTTTTGGTATGGGGGTAGATTGGGAGCTGGACAGTGATGTAGTTTATCCTGGATAATATCACATTCCCTGAGGATAATGTCGTGTAGTACACGCGGGCTAAGCCGCGGGCGGAAAGCTAGTCAACATACAAATTTCTTGGATAGACCACAGCCTTCTCTATAGAAGACGATAGAGACGGCTGTGGGTAGACCAAAACTCTTCTCAGGTTTGTCATGCTACGCATGCTGGTCACTTTGTAATTTGTTTATCAAGGGGACAATCGTGTAAGGTAATCATATTAATATGACAGTTCATTCATATCATATTCAATCTGCTGGAATTTGTATGGAATGACATTTATTAAGATACAATATGAACCGTCAAATGAATACAATCAACCTAATGCAATTCCATAGCAACTCGCCTATTATCAAAAGTTAAAAAATTTGTATTGCTTACGTTAAACTCGAAGTTATTTAGGTAAAATCAAACAAGTATATGGTGCAAAAAAGATGTTATATTTGCATGTTATATACAATTAGAATAACCTATGAGTTGGAATTGGGTCCACGACGACGGCCGAAGGTCTGGACAACATTGACGAAACTGAAATAAAATATAAATATTGGTCATATATTTGTATCAACATATCAATCAGCCTTATGTAAAAAAGTTTCGAGCAGCATGTATTATGAAACATAAAACATACATACTTAATTTAATTACCATTACTCTAGCACTGATATTGATGAAGCCACAGGAATAGACAGAAAAAAAACTTCTATCATCATAAATCATTATATTAAATAAAATAAGTAATATTTCTAAAAAAAATTGCCCATAGGTATATGAAGACCAATTATTTTAGGCTTTGGTAGCTTTTCATAGAACTTGAACGGCAAATGGATGCCTGGATATGTCCATGACTTACCGTCTGTTGTATTGGATCCTGCGCTTAGCACGGCCAGTCTTCTTCTTCTTCTTCTGTTGTTTTTCAACCTTTGGGGTTTGTCCTTTGACCTTACCTACAAATAAAAAAACATTTTTATAAGTAAATAAAATTATTAAAACATAAGTAGTCAAAATGAGAAATGGGCTATTTGAGAAGTAGACCTCTGGCGCCTGAGGGAATTATTACAATGATTGGGAAATATTTTGTTGTATAAAAATAATATTTCACAATAATTACTAATAACTGGTAATGTTACAAATGAAAAAAGTGTTTGAGCATTATATTAAATTATGGTGCTAATTAAAAACCAGTAAAAAATAATAGAAAAATCTCAAAGACCTGCCAATTTATGATAAAAAATGAAAAGTAAATATTGCAAGTGACATAAAAACATTCAATTTTTGCTTACCGGCACGAGCAAGGGAACCATGCACTTTACCACCAAGAAGTGGTACTGTGAGGTCCAACTCGGAGGAGGAGAGCTCCGAGATAAGGCATGAGTCTTCCAGGGGAGCACCACTGACTGATAGGGTTAGATCCTCCGCTCCAACTTCAGCAAGAGCTCTGATGCGGTCCTGAAAACATAATTAAAAACATTAAAACAGGATTTAATCTATCTAACATTACAAATTAACCTCAAAATACAAACAGTTGTTTCTATTATGTATTGTGCAAGAATTTTACTAAATGAGGATAAAACTTAATTGCAATTGCAACAATGACCTTTGTTATTCTTTCATGTTATATTTGGTACAAATTCCAAGATAATATGTGGTAAAGGACTGGCTCGGATACACGACTTCGAATTTTGATTCGACATCATTGCTTACCTTAATTTGGGCAATGGACTCTTCGCCATTGACTTCCAAAACGTGCGTAGACTGACCTCTGATGTGCAGCTGCATTTTGAGGTTTCTGTAAGCAGAAACGGAAAAGTTATCAGCGTGGTCACAACTATGCACCATGTCGACACTAATAACAATCACGTTTATTTGTCACGTCTTTTCTTATACTAACTGCACAATTAACAAATATTACCGAAATTTCTATTTGAAAGAACACAATTTGCTCCAAAATAATTTCAAAAATTCATCAATTTACATCGAAAATATCGAAATACGATATTCACTAACCTCGTCAGACACTTTGACAAGAGAAAAGAGATGGCGGACAGGACAGGAAACGGAAATAGAATAGATAACATAGACACGTAAAGCGTTCGGATACACTGGCTAGCTCACTGACCTCTATTCAGTGGGCTAGCTGCACGCAAACACAAAAATATTAACCTTACAGTGCCACAACCTTTTCTGTGCCGGTGACAGCGGCGCTACGTACGTTTTTCTTTTTTTTGTAGTAATTTAACCGGCCCTGACTTCTAAGAACTTCAGCCGCCAGCAGCGCTATGGTTGGACATCAACTTGACAGCAAAATGACATAAAAAAAACACGTTAGTTTCAAAGTTTGTGGCACTGTACTCCTGTGCCAAGTATGAGCTTAGATGGTGTTGGGCACTTTCCCCAAAAGCTGCAGTCAGCTGCGATGCTTCAAGTGCCATAATGAAGCACGCTGGCAATGTAAAAAAAGTGTCAAAACTTTGTGTATTGAAAAAGGTTAGTCGAATAGGTGGGGGACAAATTTTCACTTTTGCCGACGATACGGCACTCGTTTTTCATGGAGACTCTTGGGCTGATGCATTTAAGCTGGCGCAGAGAGGTCTGGATATTGTGGGTAAGTGGCTGAAGTGCAATGTCCTCACACTAAACGTCTCAAAAACTAAGTACGTGGCGTTTGCAATAAGATCCAGCCAACTTCCTGCGGCAGACTACCAAATCATTGCCCATGAGTGTGGTACTCAGCCTGCCACATCTTCTTGTGTATGTCCTCCACTTGAGCGTTCGGACTGCATCAGGTATCTTGGTGTCTTACTCGACCAAACTCTCACCTTCAAATTCCATCTGGACCTCTTAGCATCTAGGCTACGAAAATTAATATATATCTTCAGTAGACTAAAAAATGTTGCCAACCGCAAAATAATAAAGACCATTTACTAGGTATGCGTTATGTCACTCCCTCTTGGAATACTGCATCACTACCTGGGGTGGTGCCGCTAAAACTCACCTTCTTGCAGTGGAAAGAGCCCAGCGTGTTCTATTAAAAGTAGCCGCTGGCCTCCCTTATCTTTTCCCCACGACTGAACTATATAGGGTCTGGAACATCCACTCGGTAAGACAAGCATACATCCTAAGGACCATACTCCAAAAACACTCTCAGCTACCATACGATCCCAAACTGGAGGACAAAAGAAGAAATAATAAAGTCTGCACTGTTCCTGCACAGCACACCTCTTTTGCACAAAAATTCTTCCAGTTTCAAGGCCCATTCCTATACAACAGGATTAATCATCTTCTTCATATTTATCCTCTCCTTAAATCACCCTGTAAACTCGCTGTCTCGAAATACCTGACTACGCTTGACTATGACACTACTGAAAACTTACTTTGCCCTGTAACATAATATCCCATATTCGTTTCTCGTTTTCTACGCGCTTGCCGGACACGATGTCCTCCTGATTATTAGCTATTCTATGACGATGTCTCTCCGCTTCTATTTTCCGCAGATCGTTACATAATACACGTTTAACACACACAAACACATTCCTACACACACTCACTCACACATGCACACATAGTCACCATAAACACTCGTATACATAACACACTATAGCTCTTTATGCTAGCATTAATCATTTATTGTTTACTAGTTTATATTTTACAAGTAGAATGCGGAAGCTAATGTGGATCTTCAAAACATTATAGACCTGTAGCCCGTGGACATTCAAATTACGAAAAAGGTTACCGTTTGTCTTCGTGAAATTGTTATAGATTTCGCCATTGTATATGCTATAAGCGAAGTCTTAAAGATCGTTACTCGCCGTAACCATAATAGTGATAAGTTTAAAATCTCCAAATATGTTAGTTATTTACATTTCTAGGTTACCGCATTGTTTCGCTATTGTCATGTTGTACAGCTTTGTCCAATTACCATACGTAATAGTAAGACTATGGAAAGTTGCCAAACACTAATTTAAGACCAGATGTAGTCCGACCATTTTGATCATAATTTACATTTTTGAGTTACCGTTTAAAATTTATAAATCTGTTAGTAGGCCCTCTAAACAAACCATATACTTATTTTAAGACTGTTTCTGTGGCCGGTTTAGATTTTAAGACTCATTTGGTCCATGAAGAAGAAATGCGAAAATGGCGTAAGTAAAAGCGCATTGAGTAAACTTACTTCTGCAAAACATAATGGAAGACTTAAAACTTGAAGGACAATGAAATCTGGTAACTGCCCCCCTCTCAGATTACTATAAATAAAGAGGAAATGCTAGTTCCTAATATTTTGTCTTGTTTGTTATGTCAGCTCTCTCTCGGGGTGCGAGCTAGATATCCTCCACGCGTGCTCACCTGCTGTTCGTCCCACTCTATGTTCGCATACGCTGGGAAGAACAGTAGGAGGGACGGTGCACCCTGGGCGCCACTGTAAGTAATTTTCTTGATTGTAAGTACCTAATTACTTACAGTGGTGCCAGATAATCTAGCGAAACCCAATCCAAGGTGTCAGACGTACCGTCGCCGAGGGATGCGTGGCCAAGGGAGAGCTTGGTTCCGAACGGTGTCTCCCCAGGGAGATGGCAATCCTGGATCAGTAATTACGCCTTACTCGAGCAATCGGAGCTCTGCTCGAGTGGACCTGCTCTAACGCCTAGCAAAGTGGCAAGTTGTACTCTTTAGTATTCTGTATAACTTGCCGCAGCGTATGAATGTGTGGTATGTGAGAATTATTTTGTTACGTGAACAATAGGTAAGATTTCTAGTGCGCTGTGTAGTGCCACATAAAAAGAATAGCACTACCCCCTCTCTTCTCGTGGGTGTTTTAAGAGGAGACAGAGGGAAAATTGCCATTACGAGATGGGCAGCGCGCGCTGCCAAGACGGGAAGCGGTCAACGCATGGTCAGAGGCACATTGAGTGTCAACGTTAAGCTTGAAAGATCGCGGCTGATAAAATCCACGTTCCGACCAATACCGGCTCATATTCAAAACAAGTGCTCTCAAGCAGCTTAAAAACAACAAGGCGGCGGGCGATGACAGAATCACAACAGAGCTTCTGAGAGCGGGCGGAAAGCCGATACTTAAAGTCTTCTAGAAGCTTTTCAATTCAGTCATCCTCGAGGGCAAAACGCCAAAGGCATGGGGCAGAAGCGTTTTTCAAGAAGGGTGATAAGACTCTCTTGAAGAAATACATCTCGCTTCTGAGCCATATCTATAAGTTGTTTTCGAGAGTCATTACGAATCGTCTCAGACCAAGCCGGGTTCCGGAAAGGCTATAGCACCAAAGACCACATTCATACGCTGCGGCAAGTTATACAGAATACCAAAGAGTACAACTTGCCACTTTGCTAGGCGTTAGAACAGGTCCACTCGAGCAGAGCTCCGATTGCTCGAGTAAGGCGTAATTACTGATCCAGGATTGCCATCTCCCTGGGGAGACACCGTTCGGAACCAAGCTCTCCCTTGGCCACGCATCCCTCGGCGACGGTACGTCTGACACCTTGGATTGGGTTTCGCTAGATTATCTGGCACCACTGTAAGTAATTACTTACAATCAAGAAAATTACTTACAGTGGCGCCCAGGGTGCACCGTCCCTCCTACTGTTCTTCCCAGCGTATGCGAACATAGAGTGGGACGAACAGCAGGTGAGCACGCGTGGAGGTTATCTAGCTCGCACCCCGAGAGAGAGAGAGCTGGCATAACAAACTAGACAAAATATTAGGAACTAGCATTTCCTCTTTATTTATAGTAATCTGACAGGGGGGCAGTTACCAGATTTCATTGTCCTTCAAGTTAGTCTTCCATTATGTTTTGCAGAAGTAAGTTTACTCAATGCGCTTTTACTTACGCCATTTTCGCATTTCTTCTTCATGGACCAAATGAGTCTTAAAATCTAAACCGGCCACAGAAACAGTCTTAAAATAAGTATATGGTTTGTTCAGAGGGCCTACTAATAGATGTATAAATTTTAAACGGTAACTCAAAAATGTAAATTATGATCAAAATGGTCGGACTACATCTGGTCTTAAATTAGTGTTTGGCAACTTTCCATAGTCTTACTATTACGTATGGTAATTTGACAAAGCTGTACAACATGACAATAGCGAAACAATGCGGTAACCTAGAAATGTAAATAACTAACATAATTGGAGATTTTAAACTTATCACTATTATGGTTACGGCGAGTTACGATCTTTAAGACTTCGCTTATAGCATATACAATGGCGAAATCTATAATAATTTCACGAAGGCAAACGGTAACCTTTTTCGTAAATTGAATGTCCACGGGCTACAGGACTATTACGACATATAGCTACAAAAGAAATGCTGAATCAAATTTACGTTGCACTAGCTCAATCGGTTTTGATATATTGTATAAGAGTGTGGGGTGGAGCACTTAAATCAAAATTTCTTGTAGCTGAACGAGCTCAAAGAGCCTTAATAAAAATTATGTATTTAAAAAAACGTGACTATTCAACTGAACATCTTTATTCCTTGTCTGATTTACTTACCGTAAGAAAGTTATTCATTCTCCATGCTGTCTTAAACAAACATACCTCACTTTTGTACGATCCAAATATTACAAGCAGAAGAAGGAAAGATGTAGTAGCAGAAATACGACGTAGAAATACAAGTTTTGCGCGTAATCAGTGTGTACATCTTTCTTCCACCATTTATAACCGCATTAACAAAACCCTTAGTATCTACCCATTAACCTACCGAGAATGCAAACACAAGGTTACAATATGGCTTAAGACTTTAAACTATGATATGACAGAAGGGCTACTAAATTTTAATATATAATGAATAAAGCAATGTATATATATTTATATATATATAGGATGTACACAGTAGTATTATTAAAAATAGATAGAAATACACAGATACAAACATACATAAACACGCATGCACCCACGTATACACTAACGCACACACACACACACACACACACACACACACACAAACTACACACATACATAATTTATTTAAATTGTATTAAAATAATTATATAACCTTACATACCATAAGAAACCCATGATCTGGAAGAGTGGTTTCTTTCTGATACAGGTGTCTTTACACTTACCAGAAGGAGCCTACATGTTTATTTGTAACAAAATGTGGTATTGAAATAAAAGATTTATTTATTTATTTATTATATCTTTTATTTTTTATTTTATTGTTCTACTTTGTTCAATACGTCCAGTCCATGTCTTCAAATCGACTAGAACGTACTTACCTACTGTTCTTGGGTGGGCCTGGCGACCTGTAACCCAGGTTTCTATTACAGAAACCTATTTCGGGCACCAGTCTCGCACAAATATGGTGTTACACTACCACCTAACTAGCACTAAGTATTTATATTAAGGACCCTATTTGTGACGAGAGAAATAAAGCCCCCCTGGGGGGCTACCGGATAAGAAATCTGGATATGGGTATGGGCTTCAACTGTCATTTGAATTCCTTATTCTGATAGATTTTTGCTGCTTTGTTCTGTTGAACAATGCTAGCTAGTTATCGTTTTATCCGACGTCACAAAACAAGAAACTGATAGCGGCTATTTTCTTTATAAAATTGACTTAAATTTCCCAAAAACGTATGAAGTTCATATCCATAAAATTACGCTATGGGGCTACCGGCTAAGAAATCTGGATATGGGTATGGGCTTCATTCCTTATTTTGATATATTTTTAAAATTTACCTAAAGTTCCCAAAAACGTATGAAGTTCATACCCATAAAGTTACGCGGTAGCCCCCCTGTCCGGTAATAAATAGAGGTCAGTGATCTACACTGTTTTTTTTTACCTTTTTATGCCCCCAGTACACGATGGCCGATCATGGTCGGCGACCATGACCAATACATCGTACATTAACACTTTTGAAAGAACCTTTTTAAACTTGTTCGTTCAAAAGTGTCAATGTACGATGTATTGGTCATGGTCGCCGACCATGGTCGGCCAACCTGTACTGGGGGCTTACCACAAGCTCTTATAGCAGTTATTTATTTATAAAAAAAACTGCCCTGCTTATCGGTACCATGAACCATAACAATAGCAGCGCTGTTAGTCCTAGACGTTCACCGGCCAAACAGCGTTGCTAAACGTACCATGAGCTCACTTTAGCACGCCAGCAGGCCTGCCAAACTGTCATAATTAGCAGTTTTTAAAAAGTTGGTCTCAAGCAGCTATAAAAAGCCTGCTAAGGGTGGTATTCCACTTATCTCAAATATTTGATCAAAGAAATTGGACGAGGACGATTAAAGATCTTTGATAAGTGGAATACCACTGATAATTTTGTTCGTTATTAAATGAATGATCAAGCAATTCTGTGGTTTTTGGAGCTTTCCGCAATAGAAAGTAAAAAGCGTGGCGTAAACTAATACGAGAACAAAGCAATCCATTGGAAGTTTACGACAAAATGGATTTTATTCGGAGGTTTTGGTTTTGGTTTCGGGGCCCTTTAAGCCCCCAGCACAGGATGGCCGACCATGGTCGGCGACCATGACCAATACATCGTACATTGACACTTTGAACGAACAAGTTTAAAAAGGTTCTTTCAAAAGTGTCAACCTGTACTGGGGGCTTCTGATGCCCCCTGATTCACGAACCACCGGAAACAGAATCTGATTTGAATTCTGTGCTTTGTCTTTGCCTATTCTATAGGTAGTGAGTGACACAGACAGTGCATACATTCCGCTGTCGGGAGCGTTTCCAACGGTTTGTGAATCCGGGGGCTGATACTGCAGCAGCAACGAAATCTATAGATTAATCCGTTAAGGTGGCCTACCACAAGCTCTTATAGCAGTTATGTTTAAGTTGAGAGAGTGAGACGCCGCTCTACTCTCTTTGCCGTATAGCGGCGTCTCACTCTCTCAACTTAAAAATAACTGCTATAAGAGCTTGTGGTAGGCCACCAGGCAAGAGTGAGTGAGTTCTACCCATTCAAAAATTAAAACAAGAGTCTTACAAGATTCTTATTTTCTCGAACTTTGTAACATTTAAATTATTTATTTTAGGTATTGTCTGCTTTGTCCTTTTTTGCCACCGGCTTCTCTGAAAAACCTGTGGCTGTGGGGGACATTGGGGGCATTCCATGGCACAACAAACCGTGTCAAGTAGGTTACTGCATTATTGTGAAGCGTTCCGAGCGCTTTTTTCTTTAATACGAACTTCTCCACGAACGCTGCGTTCGTGGAGAAGTCCGTATTAAAGAACGACACTCACTCAAGTGGAGATCTCTTCTCAAGTATAGTTAGCAAGGGATGAATGTATTCGGTGCATGTTTTCGCATCCCTTTCTAACTGAGCTTGAGAAGAGATCTCCACTTGAGTATCGTTCTAGAATACGGGTCTAAGTTAAGGGCTTATTACACCTTGGCTAAATTGAGCATCTAATTCAGCATACATTGCTTTCTTTGAGCTCATTTGTAGCAAGTGATGCAATCAAAACAAGCAATGTATGCTGAATTAGATGCTGAATTTAGCCAAGTGTAATAAGCACTTAACTGTGTTAACTTTGTTTGTTGAAATTAGTCACTTTTCCAACTTGAAACCAAAGCTTGAAACACATTTGTAAAAAAAAAACATTAGTTGCGAACATGAAGTTTGACTTAATACTCTGAGGTAACTGGAGCTCTCACCCTGAATAAAAAAGTGTCGCCAGCAAATTTGACATTTATGTATGTAGTGGCTGTGGAGCTCTCACCCTGAATAAAAAAGTGTCGCCAGCAAATTTGACATTTATGTATGTAGTGGCTGTCAGCTGTCTCATGTGACCATACGTATGTTTTTAAAGTGTAGGTGAGACGGAAGACAGCCACTGTGTTATTTGTGGTATTCAAAAAATTGTTCGTACTGCACTCTCCAGTTACCTCAGAGATGCGTCTAGCATCCTATAGTCTGTGCCTCAGAGTATTAAGTCAAACTTCATGGTTGCGAAGGTTGCGAGCATAGATGATACACTTATTGCGAGTAACGTTCGGAAACTAGAAGTGACGCTTGTTTATAAAACTCTGTCAAGAATAATATTTAAAACCATTTTTTTACACTGCCGTTCAATTTTATTTCCATAAAAACATCTTGTTTTAGGTTTTCCTTTGCATTTTTATTGTATTTTATTTATAAAATGTTACTTTAATACGAAACGGTATTTACCGGTAAAAATCATATTTAGTTTTCGAACGCAAACAACATTTTGACTCGACAGGCCGAGCACAGAGTACTATATATTATTAATATGAAAGGCCAGAGACAATCATTCAATAGCAACAGCAGTGCAGCAGGCCTGCTAAAAGACTGCTAATTTTGGCTTATGGTACGATTAGCAAGAAGTTTATTTTAAACCTTGCAATAAAACTGCCCTGCATTTGTTCTGTTTGCTAAGAGCTTGTGGTAAGCCTCCAGGGGGCTTTATGTGCCAGCCAGTACAATAAACTGACCGAATGTTGAACGAAAATTATTTTCCTTCTATTGGCAAAACTGTAATCCACTCTATGGCTTGTGATTGGTTGCCTCGAAAAAGCGGCTGACTCGCCGACTGTCTTGTCTGTCACAGATTCGCCGACCCCGACCTGTGTGACTCGCGTTCCCAGTAACTTGTCCAGTCCAACAAATAATTGTTTTCTAAAAATGATAAAATAACAGTGAAATTATATAAAATAAATTGAGTCCGGTTAGTCTGGAATATGCTTTCAAAACTACTCCGACAGTTTTTGTTTAGAATCGTACATTTAGTTGTTTCAGTACTTGTTGCTGTTCAAAATGTTTATCTGCATTTTTGGACTCAAAACTATAGATTATCTGAAGGACGGGATACCAAAAGTGATATCGAGGTGATACTAAGGCACATACCTACTCTCAGCAAGAAACCGAAGCATTTAGTGGTTCTAACAGATACGAGTCAACACTCCTTGAAGGATCTTGCACTGGTGGTGATTTGGAGTCTCGTGGCAGGAGTTCCTTACATCAGCTTCCATGATATAACAGGTAAATAAGGAACTTAGTGAAATTAGGTTTGGTTGATTCACAGGTGCTCATGAAATTACCATACTTTTAAAATTACCAATGAGTGGGGTTGCCCCCTTACTGAAAGGTCAAACTGTATCTTCAGTGCGCTTTTTATGATGTAACAGTCTTGTTCAAATAGTACCTAATTAGCATATTCACTAAATGTTATGAAAATGATATTTAATCATACGTGTCTACAATTATGATTGTAATGAAATGATGCAATTTGCTTGCAATAAAATGACAGACTGAGCCTTTATTTTTTTTAGTAAGATTCATACAGCCTACTATTTAATTTCCAGGTGAACTTAAAGAAAACGAGTCCAAGCTCTTCCTGGAAATAGAGAAATGTAAAAAAGGTGTACCTGGATGCATAAAATGGTTTAATAAACCTAATCTGAATGGATACACTAATGGAACTCAGGCCCATACTATAACTGTTAACATATTCACAGAGTGTGACGGTAGACCTAAAATAGCCGAGTGCATACGTAAAATTGCTGCGGATGAAGTGAAATGTAAACCAAAGTCAAATGAGTTTACTGCTCAAGAATTAGATGAAGTTATAAGAATGTTTTATCCAGTGATTCCTGATCCAGACTTGGTAATGTATACTGGATCCTTGTGTTCTACACATGGCCTGTTACCATGGCAAATAAGACTCACAGAGTTTGTACAACTTTCTTTAGACCAGTATATAAATGTTGAGTGTTATGTAGGTGCTCTTTATAAGTATAATAAATGTGATCAAAGGTTTGGCAAGTAGGTATTAGTTCAATATTTATGCAATGTTAGGCCTAAGTGTAATTGGAGTATGGAGTAGGTATAAAACATTAATTTATTGGAGTTATGTTTAACAACTGGACATGCAGCCTTACCTTGATAAAAAAAGCATTTATATTATTCCAATTCCTTTACATACCTCATAAGTAACAAATAGATAATAAAATATTTTCAAAACAAATTGTTTTAATTAACCTTTTGACCGCCAATGTCTCCTATAGAAGACAAAATAAAAGAAAAAAATAAATTATTAGTTATCATCTTCATATTATAATAATAATAATAATAATAAAAATTTATTTCAACAAAAACGATAACATTACAGGCAAAAACTTAAGTGTACAATATTAGATACATTTGCGTTTACAAATCATCCCCCAACTCCCAAACTAGGACGTATCCTGTATCCTAGGAGCTGGTGATACCTCCAATTAGACATTTTATTTTGAATTTTCAATAACATGCCTGGTCTAGTATGTGCATGTGATTTGGTTGTGTGTGTGTGTGTGTGTGTGTGTGTAATGTGTGTAGGCGGCTGTGTTTGTCATAGCGATTTACAAAGAGGTTATAAAATTAATTTTTCGGTCTCATTAAAGTCTTAGCGTGGAGGACACAAAAACGTTTGTCTTCTATAGAAGACATGACGGTCAAAAGGTTAAAGAAAGTCTGAATTACATACTAAAGCTAATTAATTTGTTTGTAATGAAAATTTATCTTCAATGTTGAACTCGGAATTGATTGAGTTTTATCATTTTAGTTTTACCTTACCTTAAAATAAAATATGTTATTCACAATCTGGTGCTTTTTTTGGTAACAGGATGAAGTTGATAAACTCACAAATATGTAATATACATAGTTATTTTTAAGTGAATATATAAAATTAATGAATAATTATGTAGTTTGTATTTTTCTATATTGCCGTTTATATTACAACACCGCGGAGGTCAATTTTGCCCATTTTTCAGGAGAGACAAAACTATGTGTTCGAGTACAAAAACTGATTATAGTACTTAACACCGCAAGGAAGCATCAGCAAAACACAGTAAATTTAAGTAAGTTGATGGATACTTTTAGGCAAATTATTGTAAAATTAAATACATTATGTAATTACCTCTTTTTTATCAAAATGAAACTGTTTTCACTCAATTTAGAAATAATAAACTGAAATTGTTTATTAATTGCGGAGCAACAAGTAGCTACTTACGCCTCGCGGTGTTGACCATATTGACAAACAAATGGACTTGAGCGGTGTCCCATTTTTTGAATATCGCGTTCTTTTTGGTGGAAAAGTAAAGATTGCCATAGGTAGATCGAAGCGCGCGAGAAAGAAATCAAAATATGAATACCGACAAAAATCGACTTACATGGTGTTGTAATATAAACGACGACATTCCTATTTGTTTAGTTTTAACAAGGACAAAAATCAAACAAAAATTCAAATAAAATTAATTTTATTGGAATAATGCCAGGATTTATGCATACTAAAATACTATACATAAATACTAAATATGTACACCTGAAGTCAATGCCCCACCTGGAAGAGAAAAAGACAAAAAAATATATCACAGCCTTTTGTAATCACTGCTAGACCTAACCTATTATTAGCAAATATTCTTACCTAAATTAGTTTTACTACTTTTTTTATATAATAATGACATCATTTTAATTTCTAAACACTTAAACGTAATCTATTTATTATTATCAATTGATAACAAAACAGGAAATTGAAGTTGAAGTTTCATCTGAATTGCTAATTTATTACATCTTTTCTTTGCTGACAACAAAATGATATAGAGTGATACCAATGTTACACATAAGAGACGCGATATCATTATAAAATGAATTAAAAATACAACCTGTTGGATTTGTAACCTGATGTTCATCGTCTGTGGCGCGAGTGGCTGCCGCTGCGCGAACGCCTCCGGTCGTAGTCCCTAGACCGCTCATACCTATCATACTTGTCGTAGTCACGGCCGGATCTGTCGTAGGACCTATCCCGCTTCGAGCTCTCCCTGTCGTAAGATCTCTTATCCCGACGACGCGAGTGCTCCTCGGACCGGTCCCTAGATACCCTTTTACGCCCCGATTTCGATTCGTAACTTGTCGAACGAGAACGCTTCGTACGCTTCCTAGGTCTATCCTCTTCAGAATCATCCCTATATTTATCCTTATGTGATCTCTCGTAATCTTTGCTTCTAGAAGACTTATATCTGCTATAAGAATCATCCTTTCTTCTTGATTTAGATTTTTCTGATCTTTCAGTGTCATCATAGTGTTTGGATTTTGTGTATTTTTCCTCAGTTTTGTATGATTTTTCTTTCTTGTATTTTTCTTTCTTGGACTTTTTATGTGATTCACTTGATTCAGAACTTCGGCGTTTGCGTTTCTTTGCTTTAGTTTTTTCTACTTTTTGTTGTTCACTATCTGAAGATGAGTCGTTTGAACTAAATGAAGAGTCTGCTTCTGAATCACTAGAGCTTGAACTGTGTTTGTTGTTAGTTTTGGAACTACTTTTCTGAGGACTAGGTGTATAATCTCTTTTACTTGATTTCTTTGGCTTCTCTTCAGGGATGACTTCTAATTTCCTAACACCATCGACTTTGTCATTGACTTTTGGAGTTCCTTTTTTATCTCGCGACGAGCGACGTTCAGGAAGTTTCTCTGGCGTATCACTTTCCGGGGGTGGTGGAGTTGCAGAACTATCTGTAACAAATAACACGATCATGTTATTTTGATCTTGAAATATTGACCATTTTAAAATCATAATATGAGGGAAATCATACTGGAAAATCAAAATAGCTATTCCCTAGTACTAGGTGGGATTAGAACTCTCAAACTTTGGATTCAAAAGTGAATTCAAATAATATTTCGAATTTGCTTATTCATTCGACTTGTCGAAACTTATTGAAGTTGTATGCAATAAATGAGTAGTAAATAGTAGAAGCAATATTCATTTATGAAATAAGAGTAGAATGCACTTCAAATTATTGCATACTAGCGGCCGCCCGCGGTTTCCGTTCCCGTGGGAAAATCGGGATTAAAAGTACCCTATGTTTTAATCCAGACTATCTACCATCTGTGCTGTGTGCCAAATTTCAACCAAATCCGTTTAGTAGTTTTTGCGTGAAAGAGTAACAAAAATCGATACATCCATCGATGGTACTCACAAACTTTCGCATTTATAATATTAGCAGGATAATAAGGTGAAACTTTTCTAAAAACATCTACAAAAACCCATAAGTACTAAAATTAAATGTGAAAGTTTGTATGTGTTTCTCTGTTTTTCACGTCAAAACGGGGCAACTGATCGACGTGATTTTTGGTATGGGGATAGTTTGAGACTGCCGGACTAGCATGAGCGGCTTATAACGCGCGATATGATATGGTACGGCAAGTTGTCTTGCTTACCCCACTAAGGTGTAAGCAAGACGGCTGGAGTGACAAAGACCACTTTTAATCCCGGAAAAATATCATATTCTCGTGGAATAACGTCGTGAAGTCCACGCGGGCGATAGGCTAGTACCTACTGCATAAATACTACTGTCTTATCGCTTTTCTTGAATCCTAAGAATTCTGCAATAAAACCTTCCTTTGTTTATTATTTCAAATTCTTATTATCTTAGCGTAGTTGAAATAACTAATACCTAATCGAGGTTTTAAAGTAGTTGTAGCATAGGAGAAATAATAGAATAACTTTGAAGTAAGAGAAATCTGACCCCTGGCCTTTTAAAATATTTATTCAGATTTTTGTCATTGTCATTGTATGGTACTGACTGGTAGGTAGTTTGCAAAGTTGTGTAAAATATTTTTGTTAGATGACGTCATGCAGTTGATGTTAGATACAAATGAAGCAATACAAGTTTCTCCTAAATTTCTTCCATGTGCATGTGTGTAAGAACAACTGCCAATGTTTAATTTCATCTGGATTTTATTTTGGTTGAAAACTGCAGAATAAAACGAGAGCAGTGTGAGTCGAACCGAGTCGGTTCCGGTCGAAATGGTTTAAAACAGACCGAAATGGCAGTGGCAAAGGGTTTTTGTTACGGAGAATTTAAAACTTAACTAATACAAAGCCTTTATTTCGCCGATTATGTTGGGCCCGGCCATCATTTGTACAACATAGTTTTTCCGTCTTCGCCTGGGGAGAATGGGGTGTGATCGTGCCGTCAAGCGCGCGTATTGTGGACGAGCGGACGGCCGGCGACCGGTTAGTCGGCCCCGATACCGCTGGGAAGACACAGGGGGCTACCGGCTAAAAATATGGACAAGGACAGGGCTTCATTTGACATTTGAAGCCCATATTTTGTCCTTATACTACATCTTATCATCTTATCATACCATTTATCGGAGGTCAAGCAATACCCACTATGGGTTGTTGCGCTCTCATAGTAAGTAATATAAAACTGAAACTATGTAGGCGCTTCCGTGTAAGCGACGTTCGCTCGAACTCCTGACGCTTGATAATGATACAACAATATGTAACCACTCACGTCTCCGGGGCCGCTCGGGCGTGTTGGCGCCGAGTGATTCGGGTTCATCGCCGGCCTCGCGTAGCTCCGCTCGTCGCACCTCCGCTTCGATCTCGCGCGACGTGCGCTCGAACTCTTGAAAATGGAACGACAATATGCAACCAATCACGTCTCCGGGGCCGCTCGGGCGTGTTGGCGCCGGGTGATTCAGCTTCTCGCCGGTCTCGCGCAGCTCCGCTCGTCGCACTTCCGCTTCGATCTCGCGCAACGTCCGCTTGAACTCTCGACCCTTGATAATGAATGATACAACAATATGCAACCACTCACGTCTCCGGGGCCGCTCGGGCGTGTTGGCGCCGGGTGATTCGGGCTCCTCGCCGGCCTCGCGCAGCTCCGCTCGTCGCACCTCCGCTTCGATCTCGCGCGACGTGCGCTCGAACTCTTGACGCTTGCGCTTGATGATGTCCTGTAGAGATAGTTTATAAATAAATTCTTACAATCACACCAATTATATAGCTCATAGGTAAGTAGTTTTACTTTGTTATGGAAACTAGATAACGTTTAATTAAGTATTAATATTATTTTATTATGTATTTATAAATATATATTTTTTGTAAACACATATTCAATATACCTAAGTAGATAACACCCAGAACAAGACAAATAGACATGTTCATGCACACAAATATGTGTCCTGTTCGGGAATCGAACCCTAGAGTCCCTAGACCTCTGATGCAGAAGGCGGGTATCCTACTCTGCGCCAAATCGGTCGTCAAGTATTATTTAGTGATGAAAAGTATTAA
Organism: Crambus lathoniellus; assembly: GCA_949710035.1. Classification (NCBI taxonomy): domain Eukaryota; kingdom Metazoa; phylum Arthropoda; class Insecta; order Lepidoptera; family Crambidae; genus Crambus; species Crambus lathoniellus. Next base: position 8,540,914 of record OX453310.1, on the reverse strand, counting down.
GATAAATTGAGAATAGGTTGACAAAGATAATGAAAGGTAAACAGATAAAAAATCTCTGATGATTGATTGGTTAGGCGATTTACATTTTTGAAATAAAAATAAATTATTACATCACATTCATTTGATTTAGATTAGACAAAGGTAGTTTAATATTTTATGTTACTGATGTAACTACCTAAAAAACTGTCATTAAGGTACGTCGCATACGACGTAAACACAACACAACTTTACTAGCGACAACGATATTTTGTTGCACAACCACAACGCAACTGCAATAAAAGTTTTTTTGTAAAAATATCATTTATGACAAGCTTTTTTGCTAACTGTACTTTATTATATTGTATTGTCATCCAAACCAAACCTGTGTGCAAAATATCAGCTCAATTAGACTCTGAGAAGTTGGTCAAATTAAGCTTGCAAGATTTGACCCGAACGGACATACAGGCATACATACAAACACTGCAAGTTAAATAAAAGCTTGTAAAAAGCTGCATCGACACTATTCACACGTCAAATTAAGCTTGCAAGATTTGACCCGAACGGACATACAGGCATACATACAAACACTGCAAGTTAAATAAAAGCTTGTAAAAAGCTGCATCGACACTATTCACACGTCAAATTAAGCTTGCAAGATTTGACCCGAACGGACATACAGGCATACATACAAACACTGCAAGTTAAATAAAAGCTTGTAAAAAGCTGCATCGACACTATTCACACGTACCTTCCACATTTTGCCACTGCGATGTGGTGTGGTTGTGGTTCGTGTGGGTCGACACATTAAACATCATGGCATCTCTTACATAGGTATCATCATGGAGCTAGACTTAATACTGAGGTAACTGGAGTTTTCACCCTGAATAAATAAGTGTGACCAGCAAATTTAACATTTAGTATGTAGTGGCTGTCAGTTGTCTCTACAGTTGCAAAACTTCTGAAGTATTCGGAATAATTACGTAATACTTCTCATAAAGTTTCTTTCCATCAGAATTATTCAAAATAAATTCGTTTGAAAATATTGGCATTTTTTTATCTTAGGTCAATCTTGCTAGAAAATATCGTGCCCGAGTCCGGCGGGCGACGACGACGACGGATGAACAAACAACTCGTGCGCGGCGCGCGGCGCCCGCCGCAGAACAAATTCTAGTGGCGCATCGCATGGCAGGCGGCGCGCGCGGCGCGCAGGGCGGGCGGGCGAGATTAGCGGGGCGGGGAGTGGGAGGCGATGCCCCCCGGGGAATTATTCGACCGCTCCCCTTCCCCGCAGAGAAGGATTCATAATGTTTCGCAATAATTCGCGGTCTAAGAAAATATTTCAATTTCGATAAAAATAAACGTGAGCGTTGTTTTTAAAAACGAAGTGCTTACCTATTTGCTCAGTGATGGATTGATGGTGAATTGGTTGTTATTATTATTGTAGCGTAATTAGCGTAAGTAAAATTTGAATGTTTATTTTATTCCTTACCTATGTAAGGCGACATTAACAACAAAAGTAGGTAGGTACCTACTTACAGCAAAACACTAATTTTTATAGGTACTAGCGACCCAGCCCGGCTTCGTTTGAACAATTTGTGGGTGCTTCGAATCTGTGATAACTTCTAAAGTGTTCATTTAAATGAAATACGGTAAAGGATAATTTTGATCTACCTCAATGATATCGTTTTACCTACATTAAATGGCCAAGGTAACTTATATAGGTACTTATTTGGATAAGGATTAATACTGATTAGCTTTGCAAATAAAGTAATATTTTTAAATAACTTAATAAATATAAAAATTACTGTGAGTCAACCTATAGAAATAAGGCGACTTCGGGTCTTTTTTGTAGGCCTCTATGATATACAATGCCGTAGTAAATTATTTTGATGTAGGTAGGTATCTCATACGGTTAAGGGTGGTATTCCACTTATCAAAGATCTTTGTCCAAGAAATTGGACGTCGAATGTATGAAATTGGACGTCAAAGTCGTCCAATATGCGTCCAATTTCTTGGATCCAATGCATACTGGACAAAGATCTTTGATGAATGGAATACCACCACCATTAGCCAGCAGCGTTCGCAATGTACCTAAGCGCTCGAAAAATCGTTTTTTGACGGCTTCATCAAAAGCCATGTAATTTTTCTCTATTACTTATATAAATACGTAATTAGAATGTTTTGTATGTAGGTATTTATTTATAAACCTTCGAGAATAAATTTTCTAAATAACAGTGACAGCTGCATCGAAATCCGATGCGTGGTTTAAAAGAAGAAAGGTTAGAAACAGACAGACAGAGGCGGAGAGTGACTTTATTTTATATTATGTACCTACCTACTTACCTACCTAGTGATAGTGAAGTGATGACCTAAGCCTCGGCACGGCACTTGTATTGCTAGGTACGACCCCTTATATTATGGTTCGACGGCTATGCCGATGACGGCTATACTCCGTGACTCCGTGCCGAGTTTTGTACCTACCTAGCAGTGGCAAAACGAAAGGGTACATACCTACAAGCCGATTCTAATCGGCTTACCTTATTATAGTTTAAAACCTTTTATCATAGTTAAAAACATGTTTTCATCCGTTTCAAGCAATTCAAAAACATTAAAAATTCGCTAAAATAATAGGTACTTAGGTAGGGTATATGTGCCTACTTAAGTACCTACTTCTACACTTAAAACTTCCACAGACATTTTATTTAAGAGGTACCTAGATAGTAAGATATCCATCCATACTTCTTTTACTATGATTGACTATTTTTCTTGCTTAGGTAGGTATTTAAAAATAAGTGTCAAAACTGCTTTCTACTGCTTTTTTACCGATTGCTGCTTTTTTATCGTTACCTACTCCCGTATTTTTCGACGATCGAAATATTCCGAATGTTTCGTAATACTTCGGAATATTTCGTAAGTATTCCACGGGAAAGATTCGGAATTATTCCCGACTGCAACTGTAGTTGTCTCATATGACCATACGTATTTTTTTCAAAGTTTAGGTGAGACGGAAGACAGCAACCGTGTAATTTGTGGTCACAAAAAAGTGTTAGTACTGCACTCTCCAGTTACCTCAGTATGTAGTCTAGCTCCATGGGTATCAGAGACAAATAAAGCGACAGGGCGATATTTGAGACGCTCCTAAAGTTGAGTAATGTTCGAGTATTTGGGCGTATGGCGAGTAGATAGCTGGTTTGACTACACTTGGAAGAGTGATTAATCGGTGTCTGTGTTTTATGTTTTTGGTAATACTAGGTACATACAGTACAACTAACCGATTCGTGACCCACCATAAGATATTAAAAGTCAATAAGGTCGAAATTCAAACTTGTTGAATACAACCTTTATAGTTTTGACGCTTTCCAACCAATTATTAGCAAAAAGGGTTAGATTCAATTGGTTCGACCGTACATGACCGTATGTCGTTGCTGGTGGTTGCGTTGGTATCACTCACGCACGCGGTCGATAATAACGGCAAAATGTGGTATGTGTCAATTTTACTATTCATTTCCATACAAATCCACGCCCCACCCACATGTTATGTTGTGTGGTTCAGTGGGTAGACCCTAAGATGGTCTCGAAGTTAGCGTTCGAGTATTCAAGCGACAAGTCGTTAGTTCAAGCCTGCATACTTAATCGTACTTTATTTCATCAATATGAAGATATTTTTATAATACTTACGTACTTTCAACCGCCTCTGTGGTCTAGTGGTTAACACCACCGGCTTCAGACTCTGAAGTCCCGGGTTCGATTCCCAGTGGGGGTACCTACATATTGTATTCGGTTTGGTACTACCTAAGTAGGACTTGTTCTTAGTCCGCCTGGCTAGCTACCACCATCTTATCTGACGCCATAACAATGATGTTTTCAGCATTATTGTTCCAGCAGTTAGAGATAAGATAGCCAGTTCCTCAGTGATTGAGGATTCAGGGAGTAGTGCGCTTCCACCTCCAGCCTTATCACTACTTAACATTAGGTGTGGTGAAGGCAAAGTGCTACCCCATTGTGGATAAAACAAATAAAAACTTTCATTTATCATTAACTAGCTTTCCGCCCGCGGCTTCGCCCGCGTAGACTACACGACGTTATCCCGCGGGAATGTGATATTTTTCCGGGATAAAAAGTAGCCTATTTTCCTCTCCAGGTTACAAAGTATCTGTGTCCCAAAATTCAGCCAAATCCGTTCAGTCGTTTTGACGTGATTGAGTAACAAACATACAAACATCCAAACTTTCATTTTTATAATATTAGTAGGATTAGTAGGATAAACGTTAATGAGATCCTTTGGGGAGGCCTATGCTCAGCAGTGGGCGTCGTTCGGCTGACATGATGATGTTGAAACGTTATTACATTGTGAATGTAAAAAAGTAAAAATTATTTGAAATAGCAAATTATTTCATCTTTATCATTTGATGGAATTATCTGTTATGGAATTTCTTTCGAGTGTAGAGGGTAGGGTAGTATTGGATATATTCGACGCGTCTCCTAACGACTACGTAGCTCAGTGGTTAGAGAATTCTTCCGGACGGAGAAATGTCGTAGGTTCGTGTTCCATCGGAGCTAGTTTTGAGATGGGACGTTTTTTTCTAATAATGTAAGTACTCAATTTTCACTAAGCTGTATCTTTAAGTTCACCTGCAGCTATAGCAAAAATTGTGCTTTAAAAAGTAGCTTTCAGGCGGGATTCTTTTAGAACTAATGGTTTTTTCTAACACAACTTTTCCTGTAATTGAATCGGTTATGAAAAGGGCACATGTCCACAAATGTTTTTTTTTTCACGAGAGAGAAAGCCTCCTGGTGCAAACTTTTTGTACTAAACAATGCCAATGTTTTTAACGTTAGATAGCCCCATAATTATGTTCCTTGTTATACAGCATAGTTTTTGGGTTTATATTAAAGCTATAACAAAACAAAACATTATTTGAAAGTCATGGACTATGCCCTTTTCAAAATTTATGAAGTGTACTCGGAGGAAGAAACACAATGAACATAATTTGAAATAAAATTTATAAAAAAAACATTAATGAAGCTCAATGAAAGACATTACAAAGACTAATGGCGATATTACACGGTTCAACCAAATTGATTCACTTTGGCTGAAAGGCGCAGAAGTGAAAGATACTGCTGTTTACGTATCTTAAGGCGCCGATTCCCGAAAATAGGGTATTTGAAATTATGGATTACTCGCAAACCACAAGTACTCAAAATGTGGAAAAAATATGTTATTTTACAGTTATATATCTAGTGCTTCCGGCCGCTTGCCTGCTTTTTTCGATTGGTGATATTTAACTGTGTCAAATAAAATCCCAAACATCCGTCTAATCGTAATCCAAATATCCTATTACTTGCAGTATACTTGGTTTTAGTTAATGAAAAATATACGAAAATAATTGTCTTTGAATAGCCGAGGGATTCCGGCCGTCATAAGTTTAAATTTAATTTTATTTAATTTTTAATTGAATTTTAAGTGATTTTTGATTCGCGGGGCGCTCGCGAGTTCACAGTTCATTGCCGGCTGCCGCTGCGTCCGCGTGAAGTGTATCGCGCGCGGCCGAGCAAACGTTAGCGTGCCTATTTCGGTCGGGAATCCTCGCCTAAAAAAGTGAACTATCTAAATTATAATGTGAACCATTCAATTTACATTGCTGATAATGAAAATCCAGTGAGACCTATATCTCTTTATTAAAAAGGTGGACTAATGCAATTTTCGGTGAAAACATGGAGGGACCATAGACAAACACTTCTACATACTTAACTCAGTTTTGACAAAATGTGTGACTTGTGATGACCTTTTCAAAATAACCGTTTCAATAAATTACAGAATAGCTTTTTGGCAAGCGCGATTCATCGTAGATCGCATCAACGTTTACCATCAGGCTCGATAGCGGAAACGCACTTGCCTATCAATAAAAAAAGCATTATGAATGCAAAAAAATAATTTAAAATCTTAATTCACCTGCAGCTGTTGGTCGGTAACGTCGTTCTGCTCATCTTCGTCCCCGCTCTCCTCGCTACTGCTCTCGTACGCGCCCAACCCTGCACACACACACTCAAAATAACACTATGTTGCTCACAAGATACAATTATGTATTGCTTGTACTTTGCCTAAGACTTATAAACTGGATTCTGGCATTACGTAACATTGAGCCATAAAGTTTAATCAAAAAACTAATTATTTATTTCATACTTTGCCTAAAACTTATAAACTGGATTCTGACATTATGTAACATTGAGCCATAAAGTTTTATAAAAAAAACTAATTATTTATTTCATTTTGCATTTGCAATGCTATTTTTGATCGGGAACTATTTAACGCGGCGACTAAAAACATTCCGGGGTACCAAAATTACTAGGTGAGCGACAGTCGCCAATTAAATCTAACCTAAACCTATTTTTTCCGCTGCTCACCTAGTATTTTTGTGACCCCAACCTATAATTTTTTAGTCGCCCAGTTTATTATATTCCTTTTTGATCTCTCTCTCTCTCTCTCTCTCCTCAGCATTATTCCCATCTGATAGTGATCTAATACCTTAATGTTTAAAAACTAGAAAAAAATCCGATTTGCCCCCATCTAGCTCTGGCAAGAATCTAGTATTTGAAATTGTGAAATGATTTTCTGCTATAACAAACTCTACAAATCTTCCTTTTTATATAATAACTACATAATTGTTTAAACTAATCGAAATATATTTTGTTTACTGACAAGACTAAACAAACAAGAAAAAGAGAGAATACAATTATCACAATACATGATATAAGGCCAAGGTAAACATCTAAACAAAATCCTGGACAGTTCTTACCAATTTTATATCCACTAAGTATATTCAATGTACAAATAGTACATGGTTTTGCCAATTTCAACACTAATAATAAAAAAAAAATAGCGCCATCTCTGAAACGAAAGGGCTTCTATTTGTCACACAAATGGTGGTTACTTATTTAAAAAAGTAATTTTGAAGTAATAAAACCACCATTTATGTTTGAAGGAACCATCCCGCAGACTAGTGCTGTGCTGTTTCTTATGATAGACTTAAATAAATTAATTTACAGTTAATTTATTAAGGTAATGGAAGGTTGCTGCTAGGTATAAGTCTACATTAGCTGCGTACGAGATGTTTCCGTAAGGCGGACTGTAGGAAGGCAACTTACCGAGCCCGGTGGCGATAGAAGCGAGTGCCTTGGACTTGCTTGCCTTCATAGCGTTGAGTCGCGACGCTTTTACCATATAAATAAAACCAACATTAATCACACACACCACATATATTCAGTTTTCAACTGGCAACATCTGAAATAAGACTTTATTAGGAATAAATAAGATACATTGTTTATCACAGCACATTTCTTCGAGTTCACTAAGTGGTCTCAATATGAGATTATCACAGTGCAAATATCACAGTTTTCAGTCAATACGCGAATGTTTCTCGTTGTATAGAGTAAAGTCTTGGAGGGCGTCGGGCGGTTTTGGATAAGCCAATATGAGTGGAAATACCTTGAGCGGCGGTATATCGGGCCAATTCTTCCTGGCTCACCATTTGGATCTCCTGGTCAGTCACCTCTAGGAGAATCTCGGTTAGAGAGCGACGTACTGTCAACATCTGTACATAATTTTAAATAGTTAGCCCTACAATCACAAATATATGTGGGAGGTTATTTATTTACTTTGGGAGTACCTAGTTCAATGAAGTAAGAACTTAGGCTACCCATACACACAATATATAGAAAAAAACCCATTTATTTCAAGTATATAAGTATAAGATAGCTTTTCTAATCCCAATAATCTATATTATTACATAAAACAACAACATTTTCAAAATAAGTCAATACTGCCTGCACTGCAAACATAAGATATATGATTTTAATAAAATTTAATTTACTTAATAATTCGACGCGTCTTATATGCCATCCAATAGCTCAATAGAAAGAGCAGGGGACCATAAATTCAAAAGGTGCGAGTTCGAGTCCCACCTGGGGATACTTTGTGTCTAGTGGTTTTTGCTATTATAATTTTTGTATGTATGTCTGGATAGCCAAAGAGCTTTTCATTGATAAATACAAATCTATTTATTAGATTAACACCACTGACCACTTCCTGCATTATCTCCTCTTTACTCCTCTTGACCAATGGAGGAGGTTCTTCTTGAGGAGCTTCCACAATTTCTTTTGGTTCCTCTAAAGGAGATGGCATTCTTCTTTCGGGATCTTCCTCTTCTTCTTCTGGTTCCGAATCAGATTCCTTTAAAAAAAGTGCAAATCAGTGGTATTAAACAAACAGAGCAAGATTCGTTTGTTGGTCTTTTTATTATTGTGAAATCAGATAATTCACGCATTTACGTCTTTACGTATGAAACTGAATATATTTACGTATGAAACTGCCATTTTGTGGCCCACAATGGGGAAAAAGTAGGAAGTTGGAACTATAATACAAAGATATTTGGGGATTTCTTGGACATGTGGACTCCGAATCGAATTTAACGAAACTTTAGAGATATGATCAGAAAACATTAATTTAACTATTGCCAATAATCTCATGAAAAAAATTGATAAATAAATAAATAGATATATTATATTCCTTAGATTGGAAAAAAATCTCATCAAAGCAGTCAAATTGATGACAACTAAAGAGAGGTACTTTGAAGCAATTATAAAAATTTAGGATGCATGTTTAATTTTTTTTTTTATGTTTTAATAACGACGTACTTATTCTTTTTTTTTTTAACTGACTATTAATTTTGATATATTGATAATAATTAAAAATAAGAGATTAATGAACATGTGAGAAAAAACGGCAATTTCAAAGGTAAAACCTATTACAAGTATTTTCTTACGAATTTGCTTTTGGGTGGTTGTATTGGCTCTCCGCTGGCTTCTGCCTTCATACGAGCCATTTCTTCTTCTTCTAGTCTTTTCTTTTCCTTCTCAGCTTCTTCCCACGCTTTCTTCTCTTGTTCCCGTTCCAGTGCTTTCTGCTTTTCCCGCTCCATTTTTTCTAAGCCTGTGTGTGAAAAAAGGCCATAATATTAGATACTTTAATCTTTACTGCATAATAAGTAAAGTAGCACATTTAAAAAATCAACTTATGCAATAAGCATTGACAAATGCAGTGTAAAATATCATTCAGAGTTTACTGAACTTTCTATAGAACGACACTCAAGTGGAGATCTCTTCTCAAGTATAGTTAGCAAGGGATGAATGTATTGGTTGCATGTATTTGCATCCCTTTCTAATTGTACTTGAAAAGAGATCTTCACTTTAGTGTTATTCTATAATGTTATTCTATAATACGGGCGTTGGTGTTTAGAAATACCTTCTCTGATCCATGCAGGAAGTTGTCTACGTTTGGCAGCATCAATAGTTGGTGTGGGTACTGGTGCCGGTATGACTATTGGTTCCATGACAGGAGGCATTACTGGTGACGGTTTACTATCTCTAATAAGCAAACAAAGTAATATTTATAAATTAACATTTTTACATTTTCAAGAATAAGTATGATGATGACCTAAAACATCAGTTTTTAAATAACAAGGCATAAAGAAATACTAGAAGAAGCAATCCAATTATGATGTTGAAGCTATTATTGCGACAGGGCAATGTTTGAGTTGGATGTTAATAACATTGTTGAACATAAAAGGTAATTTACCTATCATGTGTTGGGTGTCACACAGTCCAATGTTGATCTTTTCAGACTATCTTATATCTTTCACAATACTTCAATACTAAACAATATCTATTGTAGGTGTCTTTAACAGTCTCATTTTGTTACATACCTATTTGACCTGGAACTTCTTGATGACTTATGATCTCTATTCCTACTCTTAGATCTCCTATCTCTACTGCGACTGCTACTCCGACTATGGTTATTTTCGTTAGGTTGTGGAGCTGTCCAGTAACCATGCTGGAAAGTTGGTGTTGGCACTCCAGCAGTAGTGTAACTGTAAAGACAAGTAAGATAGTATGTTTAGGTCCTTATCAACCTTGACTGCATCTGCTAACTCTATCTCTACATAGTATGAGGCAGGTTTCCTGCCTATTGTATGTTAAGATCTTTAAAACCATGCAACAGATTTTTATGAAGTTTTCATCAATGGACAGAGAATACAATACCCATTTATGGGAATTGGTTAACTGCTTGATATCTCTGGACTAAAGGTAAGGACAGACTGAGCCCACTCACACAACATATGCACACATTATGACAATTAGGGCCTAAACATAGCAAGCGCCTCGGGCGCCGCGTTTCGGGCGCTTTATCAAATTATATAGAATTGTATGTAACTTAACAGTTAGCTAGCATCCTGGCGTTTCGGACGCTAGCTATGTTTCGTTACAGACAATTCTATATAATTTGATTAAGCGCCCGAAACGCGGCGACCGAGGCACTTGCTATGTTTAGGCCCTTGAATTTGGATGAAAACAGTTGAACCAAAAACGAACAAACGTTGCAAATGATAAGTATGTTTTTGATCCAACCCTTCCAATACAAAAATAAGATCAACAATCCAATGTATGTCCTTACTTTTAATAATTTTATTACTCTTAGATCTTATCTTACTACATGGGTATTTGTTTTTGAGTGAATTAACTAAATTCTTACCCTGGTATGGCTGTGCTCCCATCCCCAGAAAATCCATCCATCATCTGCCTTATTGCCATTGTTTGATCGGCTGCCAACTTGGCATCAACAGAATTCGTTGCAGGCCATCCCCAACCTATACCATAAATGCTTAAATTAATAATGTTATAAACGACTCCGTAGCTCAGTGGTTAGAGCAGTCGCCCGGGAAGCGAAAGGTCGTGGGTTCGAGTCCCATCGGAGCTGGTTGTGAGACGGGTTGATTTTTTCTAAATACTTCATTTTCCATTTTTCATAAATAAAGTTATTCATCTTTTTGGTAGTTCATTTTAGGTAGAGTGGTTTTTGTGTACAGACTCAGATATTATTTTAAATCATTTTGGATTTGAGTAAACAAAAATGAAAATTGTTGGTAATAAACAAAAAGAGGTTAAGTGAATATGCTAATCAATATGATAGCATACCTGGCATGCCCCACTGGTTCCAATTGGTATTGTTACCCCAAGAGTTGGTAGAAGCATTCCATTCAGCAGTTGGTGGGACAGTAGTTTCTGTGTTATCAGGATTCTCTACTTCCATAGGTGCTTCACCTTCTTCCGCATCGGGTTTCAAAGAAGGCGGCGGCGGCGCCGAAACTATCGCCACCGCCTCCTTCATAGCGATCCATTGCTGAGCTAAAGCAGCCCAGTCTACTTGACTTGAGTCCACATTTTGATACGCATTAGGATTCAAGGCCCATTGCGTGGGATATGACGGGTTTGCCGCATCCTTGCCGGAATACATTATTGTCTAAAATATCAGTCACACAATCACTTTTACGTATGTATGAGTTGTTACATAGTCGTAAATCTTTAAAATAAAATCTACATGCGCAAGCAAAGCTACTGCATTATTTAATAAATTGGAAGAATTTTATTTTAGATCGCTAAAATATCACTGCTTCAACCCATAGACAATATTTTAAATGATCAGACTAGCTAGAATGTAATGATGCTACAGGATGCTACGATATCAACTTACTGCTTTCTATTTGATATACCCATACAATGAGACGAACAAATAATTAAAGTTAAACAATTAAATTTGTATAATAACTTTCACTCGAAGCAGTTTAATGAAAATTCAAGAAAATGATTGTCCCTAGCTCGACTGTATTCTGAAAATTACTTTAATCTGTTCCACAGTAGCTCTATATTGTCTATTAAAGCACGTTCATAAGCATAAGTACTAAAAGTTTTCTACATTCCGCTAGAGGGCAGTAAAATAGATCTAAAATAGTTTTTCTTTTTACCGTAAGATGGCAGTGGCTGGTACACGCGTTCCGATCCGGTCGGATCGGATCGGATCATCCGCCGCGCCGGCCGATTTGGTCTGCTCCGAACCAAATCTGGGGGGCTACCGGCTAAGAAATATGGATATGGGTATGGGCTTCAACTGTCATTTGAATTCGTAATCTTGATAGATTTTTGGTGCTTTGTTCTGTTGAACGTTGCTAGCTAGTTATCGTTATACCCGACGTCACAAAACAAGGAACTGATAGCGGCTATTTTCTTTATAAAATGACTTAAAGTTCCCAAAAACGTATGAAGTTCATACCCATAAAGTTACGCGGTGGGGGGCTACCGGCTGAGAAAAATGAATATGGGTATGGGCTTCAACTGTCGTTTGAATTCCTTATTTTGATAGATGTTTGCTGCTTTGTTTTGTTGAACGTTGCTAGCTAGTTATCGTTATACCCGACGTCACAAAACAAGAAACTGAAAGCGGCTATTTTCTTTATAAAATTGACCTAAAGTTCCCAAAAACGTATGAAGTTCATACCCATAAAGTTACGCGGTAGCCCCCCTGCCCCCTGATCAGATTACATTAGGTATGTCATTGATATACGCATGGAGCTAGACTTAATACTGAGGTAATAAGTCTAGTTCCATGCATATACGGTACGGTAGGTAGGGTAGGTACTTTTTTTTAAGTCAATGCATTATTGTAATGTTTTTTGAGAGGCACAACAAAAAGAGTCTTTGAATGTTATATTTATTACAATCATCATGTCAGCCGAACGACGCCCACTGCTGGGCATAGGCCTCCCCCAAGGATCTCCACAACGATCGGTCCTGCGCTGCCCGCATCCAGCGGCTTCCCGCGACCTTGACCAGATCGTCGGTCCACCTTGTAGGGGGCCTGCCCACGGAACGTCGTCCGGTACATTTATAACAATAATTCAAACTTAAAATCAAACAGGACTTTAGGATGTGATAGCAGTGATAGTGAGATCAATAGAATAAAATTAACAAAAGAATTAAAACCGTTTTGTCTTCTTTAAGAAAAAAACCGGTCAAGAGCCAGTCGGATTCGCGCCCCGAGGCGAGGGTTCCGTAGGGTAAATACGCTAAACGTCGGCCCCCTTACGAATTTTCTCACTTTGGATCGCTCTGGCTCCATCAGTTTGGAACTAAAGATAGATTGTGATGCGTTTTGAGACAGGTTGATAAATCTATTTTATGTTTCTAGGCATAAGGTTGACTTCTCTACTATAAGAAAAAAGTATTAAGGTACTAAAGCGTCGAGAACGAAAAAACCCTAAAGTCGGCCGTTTACTGCCTATAGTCGGTCGCGTTTTTCCCAAATGTCGGCCGGGTATAGGGTGTTTCAAATTTAGACAATGAAAAATATTAACATGGTTAATTTTTTTAAGAAAGTATACTTACATATTTTGTTTTTGTTGTTTTTTACACTTTAACAATGTTAGTATAATTAAATTAGGTACCTATAGTTAAATAACAAAGTTAAACATCACAATAAAATTAAATAAAAGTAAATAACTAAGTAAGTACTTATGTCATAAAAATTTGAATTTAAAACAGAATTTAATAATCAAAGAGGTTAAAAAAATACTAAGGTATATCAACAGTGATTGTTAGTTAAACTTTCACGTCACCGTTATAGTATTTAAGAATGATAAAATAAGTCAGATAAAATAATAATAAAGGTTTAAAGTTTTTTTTATGCTGTGGTAAACACAAAAGTAATCCTCCTGTATACTGGCGGTCGAATTTGAGGATGGCCGACATTATGACCTTTAATATTTCTAAAGTCGGCCCTAGTTTAGTGTACCTTATATCTCGTGATTAAACTAATATCACCCCGGCCGGTATTTGGCTATTAAACGTAAAATGGATTTATTTACCTTAAGGCTTTGCGAATTCTCCTATTCAGCCAATGTGATTAGTAGAATTTTAATTTATAAAACAGACTGCATTTACTTTAAGTCGGCCCCGGCCGAGTAAAGGGTTTTAAGTCAAAACTGATATTTAATGGCGGCCCCCTATTTTTCTCATAATCCAATTATACAAAACTTTAAAAAACTATCTTAAAATATAGTAAAATTTACTTATTAGTGATATCAAAGCTTAATGCAAAAAAAAGAAACCTTATAGGTGTAATATCAATCCCCGATGCGTGGGTATTCACAGCAAGTTAGCTACTTTCACAATGAACCTAGCGCTTCAAAGACGGGATTGCTACTGACGCTCAGTGTGCGAAGACCGAGAGACGTAATCGGATAGTAACCGTTTGTACGTATAGAGTATGAACTAAGGTTGCAATTCGAGTGGAAAAATTTCCATTTAAGTACCTTTTGAATGAACGCAATTTGAAAATGTGCAGACGGCCGAGGTTTGGGGGGGGGGGGGGGCGATGTTTGGCGTAATCACCCTACCATCTTTTATAAAATAGAAAAAACTACAACTGTTACAACTGTGCTTCACCCAAAGCAACCTGCGAGTAGGTAGGAAGGAGGACATTTTGGTTGTAAATAAATTAAACGTAAAAATGTTTTCATCGGCGAGGCATATTCGTCCGAGAATTTGCGATGTAGAATATTGCAGTTTTTGGTCAGCGCCATCTCTTGACCGATAGTGGAATTAATATAATTTTTGTTGATGATTTCTGAAAAAGTTTAAGGTAGATTTATTTTCCTGTAATCTTTACATTATACTTCTATCACCTAAAATAATTTCAGATTTTTCTCTTTGCAAACTTCGGAGATAAGGGGGGGAAAAATTTCATTTTTCATCATTAGTCAAAAACTATATATCAAAATCTAAAACAAAATAAATATATTAAGAGTGTGCAAGCAGCGCTCTTTTATATGATACCCCATATGCCCCTGTGACCCATGCCCCTGCGGCTGCCCCCTGCCGCCCTAGTAGCCGCACTTCAAATTTTTAAGAACCCCTTTCAGCCCCTATTGCAGAAAAAATATAAATATTTTTATTTTTCTCTTATTTTCAAAATAGTTGAGCAAACGTCGTCTAAAACTATTCCAAATTTCAAGTTGATAGCATAAGTAGTTCTCGATATATTCAGTTGTGGTGACACAGACAGACTTAGACGAACCATAATAAGGGTTCTTCTTTACCAGTTTGGTTCGGAACCCTAAAAACGACATAAAAATAAAGAAGAAAATAAAAAAAGCCCTGTTTTCTTGGGATGCTGTTTCTATTGCCTTTGGCATTTATATAATGAATGATTTCTGTGTCACAGATATTTTTTTGATACGCTTCAATGTAGCAAAGTTCTTTATTAATATTATTTGCTTTAATTTATTAAATTATTGTTTTGTTTGAGCAGTTACATTTACTGACTCAAACACTTTTTGTTTTATCTCTCAAAGGATTGTAATTTATTAATTACAATTATTACATTTATGTCAAGTAGGTATCTAGTCCAAAGCAACTCATAGAACTTGTGTTATCATATTACCAGTGCCGGTCCTTTTAAAATTTTTAGGTGGTGCGAAAAGTAAAAGTGGCACCCCTCTAAATAAAAAAAAACCAGCCAAGTGCGAGTCGGACTCGCGCACGAAGGGTTCCGTTCCGTACCATCAAAAAAACCACGTTTATTTAATGGGAGCCCCCCTTCATTTATTTTATTTTAATTATTTATTTTTAAAGTAAATATAAGTACAACTACATATTCTGTGAATATTTCAAGCGTCTACCAGCCGGCTATGCTAGGCCGGCTGGCTGTTATTAATATCGAGCAAAAAACGGCAAAAAAAAACACGTGGTTGTGAGACGGGTCGATTTTTTCTAAATACTTTATTTTCCATTTTTCTAAAAAAAATCACGTTTGTTGTATGGGAGCCCCCCTTAAATATTTATTTTCGTTTTTAATTGTTTATTTTTAAAGTGAATATACAACTACATATTTTGTCAATATTTGAAGCGTCTATGTAGCCGTTATTAATATCTAGCAAGAAACGGCAAAAAAAAAATCACGTCTTTTATGTGGGAGCTCCCCTTAAATACTTACCTATTTTATCCTGTTTTTAGGGTGGTTTCAGATTAGCGTTTTATACGCGCGTATAAGGTCGAGAAGTTCGAGCGAACACGCCGAAATATGCCCGTTTACGCGCGTCCAGTTTTTTTTGAAGCACGTACTGTAGCGTGTGTGTAAGCGCGTATGCCAAAACGACCGTGTACGCTCAGAAAAAAACGCTAGTCTGAAACAGCCCTTAGTATTTGTTGTTGTGGGGGCAACAGAAATACGTCATCTGTGAAAATTTAAACCACAGAACTAGGAAAGATTTTTTTCTCTTGTAATTTCAACTCTCTACCTATCACGGTTCATGAGATACAGCCTGGTGACAGGCAGACAGACAGACGGACAGCGAAGTCTCAGTAATAGGGTCCCGTCTTTACATATTGCGTACGGATCCCTAAAAAGATTGTTAAAGCAGTTGCTTTATTTTCCAGCAGAAAAAGCAGTTGTCTCCGATTATTCTGCTGTCAAAAAATATGTCAAATCGTCCTAGCCTGCCAAGAAGAGCACTATCGACATCATTCGTTCGAGGGTAGCAAACTAGCAACCAACCCATCTCGATTTCTCATCTTCAATTTTTTTCTGTAATTGTTTGCCTAATCCACTGAAGTTCTTCAACCTAATCGAGGCTTCTATCCAACTATTCATAGCACGTGCGTCGGTGATGAGGATTGGAGGATGTTTCGTGTGTTTTGAGACGCGTTGATTAGTGCCTCCAGTCATCAAATTTTTCGTTTGTGTTGAGTAAACGACAGCAAAAACAATATAAGTACTTTGTCTGCAGATTTAAATACACGAGCCATTTTTTTTTAAAAATCCCCATTTGGCATTACTTTTTGAAAAAGCGAAATTTTCAAATTCGCTTTTTTAAAAATCCACATCACATCACTATTATTATTCTTGGGGTTATTTTCGTTGTTCATATTTCATTACATAGAGGGTCTCGAGTTCTCGACTCGAATAAGGATTTAATCTTTTGTTGCAGAATTTATAACTCAATGTGCAGAATCAATAATAAGCGGCCATTCTGAAATATCATCTATTTTTACACTCTAAAAGGTGATGATAATGATTTATCTGATACAAATTCTTCTGTAACATTTTGAGATGCTGCAGACGAGGTTCCAGGAATAGCTAAATTTTCTGGAATATCCTGCTCTATTTCTTCATTATCAGAGCTTTTTTAAAAGCGGGTCTTCTATTGCTTGTTGATATTGAAGTTCTGGTGATAAAGAATCAGATAACTTTTCGACTCTCGCAAATTATGACAGCAAATTTGCAGAGTTTTGAGTTTCAGCTTGCTTTATACGTTTTGATTTTAAGTTTTGTATAACATATATATTTTTTTAAGGCGGTGACATATTTTTTATCTTAAAAAATACATTTGACCGTCACCGTCACTCATTACATACATGATATCAGGGATACAGAATAGGACATACTTGACTAAATTCTGACGCGCGATAATCGATTCCCACGCGAATAGGTAAAATCGCACATAGTTTGAAGGCTGGAGTGTTACGTAGCCTACTTTTACTCCCGGGAAAATAGCCAATTCCTGTGGGATGCGCGGGCGAAGCCAAATGAGTCAAGAAATGTGAGAATACACTCGCGCGGCGAAACTAGTGACGAACGAAATATCACTCCGCGGCCCGCTCCTTCGCAATTTTCCCGTGAGTCGCGTGGCTCGCGCGCTGGTCTAGCGTCTCGCTCTCGGGCCCTCAGTCGAGCGTCGTTTTTTCTCACGTTTTGGTTGATTTTGGCGATTTTCTTAGGTTATGGTGAAATATGGTTGCTGGTCCCTCTGAAGCCCCATATAAAATATCTGAGTCTGGTGATAGATGGCCGCTGGCGGTTTACCGAACATTTCCGCCAGCTGGCCGAAAGGGTGGAGAAGGCTGCCCTAGGTCTCGGGCGGCTCCTTCCAAATCTGGGCGGGCCGAGCGCGGGCTGTCGACGATTGTTTGCGGGGGTCTTGCGTAGCATGGCTCTCTACGAAGCACCGGTGTGGGCGGAATGTCTCAACAGTGAGAATTGTAGGCTGCTCAGAAGACCGCAGCGAGTAATTGCAACCCGCATCATTCGCGGTTATAAAACGGTCTCCTGGGCAGCGGCGTGTGTGCTGGCTGGAACGCCGCCCTGGGAACTGGAGGCGCAGGTTCTCAGAAGGGGGTTTATGGAAAGGAGGGAGGCCCACAGGCGAGGAGAACGCTTGGCCCAGGCGGAAGTTAGCGCCATAAGGCAAAGGGCGGAGGATGAGGTGATGGGACAGTGGCAGCGGACCTTGGAAGCCCCGGATGCCGGGGTGAGAACGGTTGAGGCTGTTCGTCCCCTGCTTCGTGAGTGGAGGGAAAGGAGGTGGGGCACGATTACGTACCGCCTGGCGCAGGTCCTTACCGGACATGGTTGCTTCGGTAGGTTCCTGCACCGGATTCAGAGGGAGGAGACTCCGAAGTGCCACGAGTGCGACGCCGAGCTGGACACTGCGCAGCACACACTGGAAGTGTGTCCTGCGTGGTCAGCTCGGCGTCGGGATTTCGTGGCAGCAGTAGGGCCGGATCTCTCGCTGATCAGAGTTGTCAGCCGGATGCTGGACAGTGAGAGATGCTGGCAAGCGGCGGTCTCCTTTTGTGAGGACGTGATCCTCCAAAAGGAGATAGCGGAGAGAGCTCGGGAAACGGATGCGCACGCGGCTCTCATCCGCCGCAGACGGCTGGGGAGAAGGAGACGACAGTTCGATCGCCTTATTCCCCCTTAGTGAGACCAGCTGGTAGCGGACCGTTCCACTGCCGGCATTGCACGGTTTGCACCGTCTGGGGAGGTGGCCACATTTGCTCGGCCATTTCCCAGTCGCGAGGTGGCTTAGATAGCCGGGTCGTCGGGTCTTAGGGGAGACTGCCACCCCAATCCCCCATGACCGATCGGCGGCGAGAGAGCAAATAGTGAGGGGTTTAGTGGGTATTCCCCCTTCCTGGTCCCCCATCGAGTACTAGTAGCTTGATGGGGGATCGGGAGGCGGCCTTAGGCGAGTCCCACATAACCACCGTCCACAAACCGCACGTGGATGGGGTATGCGTAAAAGCATTCCCCTCACTACAAAAAAAAAAAAAAGGTTATGGTGAAATATTAAGTATCGGTTAACTACAAGATAACATTCATTCGTTGTACAGTACTTTGCTCTAAAACCCAGCAGGAATCAGTCAGATTCAAGTCAAGCAATGTGCTTAGTGCATAAATTAAACTTTCTCTTTGAACCTACCCAGGGCCCCAAGTCTGCTAAGGTTACCTATAAGTACCATACTATTTGAGGTTGAATGAATTTAGCAGTAAGTAGCGAGGTCTTCATTACCTACTTATAAGCAAGCATCTAGATCATTTTGTAACCATACATACTTGCGCCACTTTTAATACTACACTACAAACTGCTTCGCATGATTAATGGAGGAGAGGATCAATGAAAAGTACATCAAATAAATCTTAAAACTTTAATTTATATTCATCACAAATAAAACGCTTTCATTCATTCGTCGCCCAACAGAGAACACTTACACAATCGTACACAAAGGACACTTACATAAAATTAAGTTTAGACTCAGAACTTTTAGTCACACCCCGCCAGCGCCGGCGACGCATGTCACACACTTTCCAACTGGTATAGATCACTTACGCAATGCAAGTCTTTTTGTATTTATACTAATTTTAACTTAACGCTAGTAGAGGCTCCTCCGGATCGTGTTTTTGGCTGTGGGACTTCGTGTACTTCTTTTTCCATTGTTCCTTCTTATTTATCATTTTCTGTTTGGTCGCTTCTAACTTCGCTTTGGTCTTCGATATTTTGGGAGGAGACGTCGTTTTGTCTAATCTTTCTAATGTTTCGATAATGTTTTTGGGTTTTGAGACGACCTTTCTTGTCTCTTCGCTGATCTCGTCCATGGTTGCGTTTTTATTTGCGTAAACTACAACGAAGTGTGAGTAGGCAGAGCTAGGTGGTGCATTGATATCTGCGAAATCTCTGAAGTTGGCAAACTGATCCTGATTGTAGTTGGGTCTGGGGTTGGCAATGTAACCAACGCCGACGGACGGCCGGCCGTGGCCGTTGTTGTAGAAGGCGTTGAAGCCATCGCTGTAATCGTCTTCGTCGTTCTGAGCTCCGAAAGTGCCACCTTTGATGATACCGAAGTTCCCTGAACCGAGCACGCTTGAGCTCGCGTCAACAAGTGGGGCGGCGGTGGGAGTGTTTTGTTTTCCAAATCCTTCAAAGTTCCTGTAGTTGCCGAAGAGGGGATAATTCAGTAGAGACTTGTAAGAGTTTGGCCTCTGGCTGTAGGCGCCCTCGTTGCCGAAGCCAAACCTATAGTTTTGCTGTCGGTTCTCTCGACTTTCGAATAGGTTTGCAAAGGAAGGGAAGAATGTCTGTGACCCGCCCACCAGCTCTATGGAGTGGTCGATCTGGTCAGCTGCTGCGGCGTTGTCTTCCTCTTGTTCTTCTTGGCTTTTAAACGCAGCCGGCGCTGCTACTGCTTCTGATATGATTTCTGATGATTCCGCGTTGAGATCTCTGGTGTCATCTGTAAAGAGAGAAAAAGTATAATTAGTCAATTAATTTAATATTTATTGGAGTTCCTATTATGTGTCACATTCACTTCATTTTATTTATCTTATTGTTTAACATCATAAATACATTGTGCTCAATATGCCGGAAAAGTTATGACATTGAAATAGGTACCTATGTAATTACATACACCAATGTTCACATCAGTAAGTATGTACTTTATGCATATAATCAATGTAAATTAAGTCATTGTTTTGTAGGCGTAGAATTTTGACAAGAGTACGACAAGATAATAGGGATATCATGTTACGTGACGTAGTAGATAGCTTGAAGATACTGCCGCAT
Organism: Crambus lathoniellus; assembly: GCA_949710035.1. Taxonomy (NCBI): domain Eukaryota; kingdom Metazoa; phylum Arthropoda; class Insecta; order Lepidoptera; family Crambidae; genus Crambus; species Crambus lathoniellus. Next base: position 8,520,146 of record OX453310.1, on the reverse strand, counting down.
ACTGCACGCGAAGCTTCCTTATAAGAGGCTTGAGGTTATTTCAGTTTGATGTATGAAGCATCTTATGAAACACGTAGAACTTGTTAAGGGCAAGACGGAAGTAAATAGTGGACTTAGCGTCATTGGAATAATGTTGAAAGGGCGGCATTGATGTGAGCTTATCAATTACCTACTAATTTCAATCACATATATTATGTGTGTTGAGTGCCCTTCTTCATTAAAATAGAGGATATTTTGTAACAGTAGCCGTGTTGATAATTTTCTGTACATACACAAAAGATATAAATTCCATCATAGTCAGGTTCAGTGATTCTACATTGACCTAAATATACTTTTTATTACAATGACTCTATCTTTAAGCGGTTGAGGAGGGAAGGATAAAAAACTTTTAAGTGATGGCAGCAATTTCTTAACTGACAGACATTTCAACGATTTAAAATTCTGACTGAATCGCGTGAAAGTATGTTAATTGCTTCCTTTTTTCTGATAAATAATAAACTTACAATTCATTGAAATCATATTTATAGCCACAAAATACATGGTGTGTGAAATCGTAATCTAAAGCTAGTTAGATATATCTGGAGAAAAGAGTAAATAGTCACTTGACCTCCTCAAATTACTTTCCTATTGAATAATATCTAGAGGTTGTGTCACAGAGGGAAGGTTCGACTTACGATGGTAGTTAGAAATTGTATGTAGTTTTCCGGTCGACCAGTCTACCGAACTGCTGGTACAGAGAAAACGCATTATGTCATATGCAAGTACACCAGATTGCCCATTTGTGGTTAGCGGTTAAGTACCAGCCATAAAAATGTAGAAGACTTTTATAAGTCAAACTACTTTTGAAATTACCGCTGTCAACAAGTTGCAAGTAATTATTATAGGTAAGTTAAGTAGTACGCTAAAAGGGAAATAAATAAGTTACGTGAAAGGAAATAATAAATTATGTAAAATGGTACTTAAGGAATTAGAGTAATAACAAGTAACTTCATGAAGGTAACTAACAGCCGGTTGCACCAAAATATTCATTTTACGAATTCGTAAAAAGTAACTGAATTTTGCTGTCAAAACTGTCAAATCCCATACATTTTTAAACCATTAATCCTGTAAAAGTAAAAGTATAATGTAAAAAAAACTTGGTGCAACCGGTGGTATGTGTATAATGATGTGATCGAGTCCTACTGCTTACGATTACTGAAAGCTAATACTTAAAGGGAATTTTACGGAAAAAGCATAAGTAGGTACTTATTGTGTTTTTTTTTTTTTTTATTATATTGTATTACAACGGAGTCTGGATTTCTGGAATAAAATAAAAATACACGCATTTGAATACTTTTAACCGTCTTCTACCTTTAACCAAAAGTAGAAGACTTTTGGTTAATTTTTCGGCTGATATAGAATAACATTAAATAAAGTAAAAAAGTCGAATATCAACATAAACTTATTTCGGAAATAATAAAATGAACCAAATTAGATAATTCCGTTGCAACCTTGCAACACAAAATAAGCTATACTCATACACTGATGTAGGTAATAATGTTAGTATTAATAATATACTTGGCTGGCCTCTAACCTTTGTGCCACATCACAGATGAAATTTACATTTTTCTTTGGGAAATATAAGTGGGTAGTGTTTCAAAACTGTGGCATAGGTCAGGAGAAAGTGGGGTTAGCGTATTACGTATACCTAATAATATCTGGATTGTGACAGCAATATTGAACAAATAATAATTACACCTTTTATTTTAACATCGAATATTTTATCTGAAGACTAACAAAATAAATAGAAATTGAAAGACTACATTTTGACGCATTGTAGAGTTTCTCTGATTCGGAAATTGATGGGATTAAAATACAACCTAAACCTCAATTAATAAAAAAAAGAAACAGGCATTATTATTTGGCATACCTACCCTGTAAGCTTATAGAATTGTAAATAAAGTTACCTACAGATAGCAGTTATGTTAACCGTAAAGGAACATTTTTTTATTATTATAAAAGATAAGGCTTTAGCTGTGCATGTTATAAATTTGATTGTTTTACGAAATCATATATTACGCTGTCGACTGTAGGTACACAAAGTTCTGCAAAAAAATGCTTCAAAATTATATTTTCTATTAATTTCTTACGATACTATTTTCATAAATGGAATCAGATAATCAAATCATTAACATAATTTTTTGTACGAGCTTTCCAAAACATGTTTTAAAACATTGAAAAAGCCTAGCGATGCCAAATTTGTCAGCACAGCATGTTTGGCAATACGTACAACTACTGTGTAGATTCATATCTTTATTATAACTAAGCTTGCAACATTTTATTCTACGTCATGTCTTTAACTACCTACTAGTTGTCTGGTATAACTGTGATTTCACCTTAAAACATAACATCAGTATTTTTTATTTGGTCAATTACAAAAACCACTATTAAATCAGCGTCCACATAACGGAAAATAGATCACAAAAGAGAAGAGAAGATAATTTTTTTAGAATTTCGCAGTAAAATGTTTTGTTCAATAAATATGATATTTACAAGTTTTCATAATCATTTTCTCTATCCACAGTGCGGTACCTACTCGGTAAAAAGTTGTGGGTTAGGTATTTAACTAATAAACCATACTAGCTGTTAATAAATATTTTAATTCAGAAACTCGAGTAAAGTGCATAATAAAATTATAAGATTCCTTCACCTCAGGTCAATTAAAGGAAGTGTCATTATTGATGCAGTAGGTACCTATTGTGCTATTACCATCCTCTTTGTGCCAAGATAACATCAATTTACATACGCTTTACCTCCGCATCTAAATGTGACATTAGAGAAATTAATAATACTTTAGTAGGTATTATAATAATAAACACGAGTTTATAATTTTCCGATGTAATCACTTCCTTTGTAGAAGTACTGTTTTCCTGACAGCCTAAGGTGAAACCACGAATGGAATATAAACAATTATCTTGCAATTTCCGTCGCAACGTAATAGTTTTATTCGAATAGACAGACTACGGATATTTTATTACAGTGCTTACGAATATTGTTGTGGTTATGTGTACGTACTTGTTATGAGACGCGCTAAGAATCGTGAAAAAGCTTTAATACATACTTAAATTACGGTCCTAATTGATATTTCTATATTTAACGGCTCGTTGCCGCTTGGGATGCAATTCGTTTTCTTGCTACCGACGATGACGTATATGCTTTGAATAATTTGGAACAGGAACGGTTTGAGCTTGCACCTCGTAGCTAAAACTACCATTCGTAAGTAAAACTGAACTATTTTCAAATATAGAAATCGGGCGTAAGTCCTAACATCGATCGTTCCAGTTGTCGTCTCTAACATCGTTCCTGAAAAACGCACACTACCACAACATCATACGGTTCACCCTAATTGAAACAGATCTTGTACTTTTTAATTGAAAACTATTTATTATCTCACTTAGCTGTCAACATCTTGTACTAATTATAGATAATTTTAATGGGTTTCTAGTATTTTGTATGTATACATACACGTTCGACGATATCTCTTCAAAAGAAACAAACGTAAGGTGAAAACCGCCTTCAAACAAAAAGTGCCGACAAAAACTCACTTCCCAAAAAAACGTAATAATCAAAAATTTATTGAATCATTCCATTCAAAGGACATTTTACCTATTTACGCCATTATCTACCTATTGTTATGTATTTCACACCACTCCGCGCATGAGATATTGTGTAATATTGTTTCACTAAATATTTTGTTCTTGTTACTTTCGGCTTGACACCGACTCCAATCAGATCAGTAAGTTCCAAGATTAATTAGATAAAGTCCCACCCTTTCGTCCTTTGAATGGAATGATAAAATTTATTTTTTATTTTACGTTTTTTTGGGAAGTGAGTTTTTGCCAGCAGTTTTTGTCAGCAGTTTTTGTTTGAAGGCGGTTTAATTGTTTTAAAAAAAAATGTTTATTTTTCCATTTTTAGTGTAAAAAGTCTAATGAGCAAGCGTCACACAATGTGCAACGTTTAAAACTGTAGCCCATATCCAACCTCCAACTTTTAACTGCTATGCAGTTTTTTAACCTTCCGCCATCAGCTAACCTAAATAACTTAAAAGAATACAATTAAAGGTCTATTCGTGATGGTACTTAAAAACATGCTTTAACTCCTTAGCGTTAAGGAGTTTTACCTTCCATCATCAGCTCACCTAAATAACCTGAAAGAATATAACTAAAAATCTTTACGTATCAACGATATTTAAAGAATTATCCTCTAAGTCCTAACAATTGAGGAGTTGTACCTTCCATCACCGGCTCATCAGCATGAGATGATGACTACCAGATGCAAATACTTAAAAAACTTTAGAAAATCTATAAAACACGTAAACTACCTATAAAATTTGCGGGTTTTCTTCGATTTCTCCTGGATACCACCATCAGATCCTAACTTGGTAACAATGTGACAGCCTCAGGAGTTTACTCTTTCGAATAAAAAAAGAACCATTGAAATTGGTCAATAGTTCGCGAAGATATTGACGTGTAAAGCAGGAACTACTAATGTTATGGTAAAACATACATTAAAAAAATACAGTCGACTTGAGAACCTCCTCCTTTTTTTGAAGTCGGTTAAAAACAAAGTGATGAATACTTTTTAGTGTGCATATTTACTTTCCAGCCATTAGCGGCAGATTTCCCAATGGCAAAGTACCAACTCATCTCTGTTTAGTTCACGATGACGAAATGTGGAGCATGACATCGATTTTCTTAATATTCGGTACGTGCGTTTGGATATGCGCTTCTAATATGTCAACTTCGCGTGTAACAGTTCTGTTCATAAATTAGCAATCTTGGGACAATAGAAGAAACGTGCGTAATAAAGTTATTTAGGTTATTGTTGGGCTATCGAGTTTTTCTTATTTGACATAATTTAATTTAATTTTCGAAGCTAAACTGATTGATTTCTTTAAAGAAAGCTGTTGGATTGACCCTATTGTGGCTATCGAAGAAAAGACATGTATAATATTTTCTTCAAAAGTTACACTTTCATTACTTTTATTCTAAAAAATGCGTAGTCATGCGCTCATGCTCGAGTAAAGACTTTTTAAATTACCTTTTCTAATCAGCCTCGAATCATAAAAAAGATTTTTAAAAGAAAAAAAGCAACTTCATTCAGCCTAACCCTCGGGCATTCGAAAAACAAAATACAAACGTTATTCAATTGTCATAATGATTAAATTGAAACTTTACATAAGATTGTAATTCAACGCCCGCTCTTATTGTGAGCTGTAGTCACGAGTAGGTACTCAATGACAAACGTAATCTATTCAGAAAACATAAAGAGACCCGGAAAGACGTATGTAGACCGTCTGGTAGCTGGGTGTAAAGCTCGAACTATTTATCATGCTCTTCCTGATTAGTATGAAATTACGTGTGACAAATTGAGCTTATTTACAATGTGTTAAGACATACATAGTTCAGCAAAATCCTTCGTAGCAGGATATAATAGGCATGCATTTATTTAGTTGAAGTTTGGTGTCTTTATTTGAGAGCTTTTGCAGCATAATGAGTTGACCTTCTCTTATTTATAAATAAACAATTCTTTACCATTCTTAAGCACAATTAAATGTTCATCCATACATCAAACAATTATTGCTATAACATTCCTCCTAATTTTCCTTTTGTTACTTAAACTTTAATGATTACATAAAGGATACATAATTGTCGACGTACATTGATTAGCCACTAGCGAATTTTTTATCTGATGACAGAAGAAACAGCGATACGATGTATCCGATAAGAACATATCGTATAAATAAATGAGCACAGCACAGCCTACCATATTAGAGTTATTACTTTTCTCGCATCAACGTTAGTTACATAACAATCTGTGGTCACTTCTCCGGTGTAATCAAGTCGTGCATCGCTCGGAAGCATTTTCATAGCAAAGCGATTAGGGACACATTTGAAATTTTAAAGTCTTTGACGTTTGAAGAATGACAGAATGGCAGAGGAAAAGAGGTTTTAAAAAGTTTTAATTTTATGTAAAAAGTGCACTGGCTGTAAATAATTTTTGTCAAAGATTACAAAGTTGTGTCGAAAAAGTAAAGGGATTTGAGAGCGGTATATTTTGAACTTTGGTACCGGGAGCTTCGGTCAACAATAGTTAGGTTCCTACTAGATAAAGGCTCACGAACTAAATCAAAAATTTTTATGGCACCTTTAAACGCAGAAAAAGGTTAATAATGTTACGATCTTACGCCATAAATGACAGGAACTGCTTAAGTATAAATATACGCGCAAGTGGCTCAAGTGGGCGTTTATTTGCTCAGCCGTGTTTGTCACTCCAACTATGTATCTAGACTATTCTAGACCTAGGTGTTATTGTAGATCGAAGACCGGGAGATAAGTTTCTAGCACTCTGTTCTCCCATGCTACAATACCGTTTACTCTATCCGAGTAGCAGGCTTTAGAAATGTGACGTGTGATGTATTATATAAAGGGTGTCTAAAAAGTAGGTATAGGATTTGAATTTCGCGCTATTTCCGAAATATTTAAGATAGCGGGTTGAAATTTGACATACGTCATCTTGACACATGTAAAATTAATCGTGGAGCGTTACACAATAAAACAGCGCATAGAAGTTATACAAATATTTAACGAAAATTCACGATCAATTACAAACACTCGTCGAAAGATCGAAAAATCTCGTAATTTCAAGAAGAGGTGATGTCAAATGGCCACCGAGATCTTGCCATTTGATGCCACTGGATTTCTTTCTTTGGGGCTACGTGAAAGATAAAGTCTTCACCAACTATCCACACAAAACATAGACAATATAGACAAAATATTCGCCGAGTTATTGGTGAAATAAGTAGCGAAATGTGTAAAATTAGCAGCGAAAAGTGTGAAAGTGTCATGAATAACTTGCAAACAGCAAAAATGCCCGTGGCGGCCATTTAGCAGATATTCTATTCAGATAAAATTGTACAAGTCTCTTCTTTAAAATAAAATAAAACTACGAAGAAATTCCAATCCATTCGCGTTTTATTGAGACATATCATCCTATACCTACTTTTGGGACATCCGTTATAATTGTACCTACCTACTATTATTAGTTAAAAGTGCATGGAAAATAGCATTTTGTATTCCCCATACCTACCAAGGCAGAAAACTTGTCTTGTTATTAAGTTGTCTTAGAGATATTTTTCAAACTGACGTCATTGACATATATTATTATGGCTTAGATTAATTATAAAATGGCTCCACTTGATTACTTATAATTACGTCTGGTATTCTAAATACTACCGGTAACCGCACAATTATATCTAATGACAACTCTTTATTTAAACTAGTATAAGTTTGTTTGTTCTTACGCTCCGTAATCTCTGGAATTAACAGACCGAATGCAACAAATTCCGTAATGGAAAAAGAAACCATATAATACAGGAGAAGGGTTACAGGTACAAAAGTCGAGAAAGATGTTCAATTAAATTGGGTATTTGACTGATTTTTTTTTATTGACTTAAAATATTAATTTAATTAGTAGAAACACAACAACGGTATTTATTTTCAAATATCTTGCATATTTTCAGCAATATAGAGCATCAAACTTTCTAATTAGACAAGGAGAGTGCTATAGAAACGTGACGTCACATTTCTATAGCGCCATACTCTCGCCATAGAAAATTTCGTTTTAGAAAGAGATAGCTAGAGTTACAATTAAGTAGCTCATAATTCGCTTGTTATAATACAGATTGAATTTCTTTTTTCACATTTGATAATCAATATTGTTATATTTCTGATTGTCATATTTAAATATCTACATTTCAACAACAGTCAAATACCCAATTCAATTCATTATTGCTATTCAACAATGGTTGTTTGGTCTTAAAAATAACAAACGATGTGTTCAGTATTAGTTAAGTGTTTTTATTTTTAATTAAATTATATTTTAATTAATCTTTTATTTTAATATTATAACCTTTTTGTAAATTTTTATTCTATATTTCACCCGCGTGGTACCCGTTCCCGTGGGAATATCGGGATAAAATATAGCCTATGTCACTCGGGAAGACTGTAGCTTTCTAACGGTGAAAGAATTTTCTAAATCGGTCCAGTACTTTTTGAGTTTATTCGTTAAATACAAAAATACAAATCTTTCCTCTTTATAATATTAGTTTAGAAGAATATAGTTTTGTTTTTTTTACTATTATGGCTTTATTATTTCGTTTGTTTTAATTTAATAATTCATTTATTATACCTTGTTCGTATATTGCATTTTTAAGAAATAATAATAGCAGGTTGATTTGAATTAAATTAATTGATTTTATATTAAATTGTATTATTAATTTAGTCTTTAATTTTATTATTATAAATTATATTTAATTAAAATGTAGTTTTTTATTTTTAGTTAGAAGGAGCATGCCACGCAATAAAAAAAAGTGACGCCTCAAAAACAACAACGTGGTGCAGAAAGACTTGTCTGAGCTGGGCGTGGCTGACTGGCAACAAAGAGCACAGGATCGGAAGGAATGGCGTCTTTTGGTGTCTAAGGCAAATATACACTTTGGGTCGTTGCGCCGTAGAAAGTATAGTAGTCAATCAAAAACAATAAAAAAATATATTTTTATTCATTTGCATTCACAATTCAATTTTTATTATTGGAAATGAAGTAAGTATTAGAAAGTTAGTTGTAAGACGGGTCTTTTTTGAAATTATTTTATTTATTAGGAAACTCATCAGTCATTTTGCGAACAAACTTACTTACTTATATTTACACTTAGCCAATAACAGAGTTTCACTTTTTTCTAATAATTTTTAAATTCATTTTCAATCAATTTATTGCTTGTTTGGGATCTGGAAATACGTCGCCGAACGAAGTCGCAGGTATTCGCTAGTATACAAATAATCGTGAGTTTACCATGATTTATATCGGCAAGTGGATGCTAACGATGGCTGTTGAGTTGCATTGCATATTATTATGCCATCAATGGCATTAGAGCGGCTCAAGGTTTGCTCATATCGGGACTAGTATTGTGGACCGTTTTCGAATAGTTTTAGTCGACAAGAAACCTTATGATTCCCTTATTAGTTTTGTTTGGAAAGACAAGCGTGTGAAAACCTATCTTTAGGTATGTATGATAGATGTGGGTTAGTAGGTATATAGTTAATATAATTTGAATGAACTTTTAACACTTTTATGAATAGTTAACACCAAAAAATTAAAATATTTAAATTCACACAACAATCACAAATATTTACACTTTTGTTTCCAACAGTATTTACTTAAGTTTTGTGTCAAAAAACAGTTGTTTTAATATGGGTGCAAGCTGGCCGGGGGCGAAATGAACAAACAAAATTTTGAATGTGGGACCGAAATGGCCGGGGGCAACATGGACTTGGATCGTAACTATCCGGCTTTGTCAGCTTCTAGCCTTTGAATCACAAGCGTTCAGAAAGGGAATTGGATTCGAATTCTGTGCTTTGTCTTTGTCTTTTCTGTAGTGAGTGATGGAAATAATCCATACATTCCGCTGATGCGAACGTTTAAGACGGTTTGTGAATAAGGGCCTGATATTATTCATTTATCTTTGATCACTCATCTCCTTCGGTAAGTATATCTTCGTTTCTTTTATTCAATAACGCTAATACGATTGTTTAGTGTGGTTATTTGTGCCACTGTGCTTTTTGAGTTCAATTAAATTGAAACTTTAATTACTTAATTACCTAGCCCATAAATAACTAGAGCTATGGTGACACCTTAATCACTTATTATCAATCTCTCGTAACTTATATAACTAACATCAGCAACTTCATTTACTCTCGTCAATCAGGAATACGATATCTGTGCACTTAACAATCACTCTGTGGTTTAAGACAAAACTTTGATTAAGAGAAGGCAATAACATTGGACGTTTGAAACCACAATATTTCCGGTTCAAACGATAAAATGGGCACAGGTTGCGGTTTTAATGAGATTCGTAATCAAAACGAAAATAGTAAAACTAGTTGCGTTTGTGTCTCAAGCCCTAAGGCGGACGCGTATGTGGACGTAGGGCGTTTGTGCACTACCACTGAATTTTACCGATCCGGAAAAAAACGGATGCTTGTATTTAATTAATTACTAATATAAATGATTAATTATTAAAATACAAGCATCCGATTTTTTCCGGATCGGTAAAATTCAGTGGTAGTGCACAAACGCCCTTAGGGTTGCCAGTCGTTACCTATACGTAAATGCATTCCCCAAATTCAGCAAAATACAACAGCACCGCTAGCTAGCGAGCGCCGTACGACCATGCGGTGCTCTATACTTTGCTGAATTAGTAAATTCATATTAAATCAATTCATGCGCGTAGTACTTAACGCGCGCGCGTATACGCGTCGTGTTTCAGCGTACGCTCTGCAAAACAAGTGCTACCAAGTGTAAAATCTATAGACTGTAGATAGAAGCTAGCTCTGTGACACAGAGGGGAGGGTAGCTCATTCGGTCTGAGATTGTGGCGCATAGGCAATTTTCGCTACAGTTGTCGACAGCGAGATCTACGCTACTACTACGAGCGGGGGGTCTCCGGGACTAGTGACCAAAAAATCATAATCTCAATCACGTTCTCGTGCTTAACGTTTCGACGCTGGCCCAGCCGAATGGGGCCATACACAATTTATCGGGCTTGGAGGATTAATGTGGCACCTTCAATCGTTAACACCGACATATCCTTCGCTTTCAGCTCGCGTGGGTATCATTACATTACCTAAGCATCCATAAGAAAGGCTTGTGCCCGAAAGCCCCGGTTATTCAAGTCAAGAGTAAAACTACAAAAGCTTCTGCTAACGAAAAAGGTAATATGTCTTTATATTCTTTAGTTTGTTTCGCCTATTTTATTTAAAATGTGGGCGGGGTTTTGTATACCGGGTAGTATGCTAAATCCGTCTGATCCTTGATTCTCCGCAAATCCAGGTAAACCCGGATGGCAACCCTGCGTGAACAGGAACTGAATCATACATCACGATATCGCGGTGAAATTATCTCGTCATTTCCAATTACGTAAGTACGTGAGCCGTTAAGAACCGTTCATTGAACAAACATGGCCGTTTGTCAAATCGGTCGCTCTCCTTGGTGACAGGCACTAGACAAGTGACATAAAATAAAATGACGATGACACGACGATAAAATTAAGGTATGAAACAGTACCCCGAGCACAAACAAATCTCGTTCTCGTTAAAGTTATCGCGATTGTGTTATCACTACATAGTATAAAACAAAGTCGCTTTCTCTTTCCCTATGTCCCTTTGTATGCTTAAATCTTTGAAACTACGCAACGGATTTTGATGCGTTTTTTTTTAATAGATAGAGTGATTCAAGAGGAAGGTTTATATGTACTTTTTATCCCGATATTCCCACGGGAACGGGAACCACGCGGGTGAAACCGCGGGCGGCCGCTAGTCTATACTAATATTATAAAGAGGAAAGATTTGATTGTTTGTTTGTTTGCATCGAATAAGCTCCGAAACTACTGAACCGATTTAGAAAATTCTTTCACCATTAGAAAGCTACATTCTTCCCGAGTGACATAGGCTATATTATTTTATCCCGATATTTCCATGGGAACGGGTACCACGCGGGTGAAACCGTGAGAATCCGCTAATTTCGTATAAAATCAGAGCAGCGCCTCTTTTGAAATAACTTTTAAACCAACATGGTCGTTATCAATATAAATACATATTAAGAAAACAGGATTTATACCATGTTTAAATTGGTTTTCGAGTTTAAACATAGTAAAAATTCCTGTTTTTCTTAATAGTTATAGCGCGCTTTAGCGCCTCTTTTGGTCTTTTATGGACCATTTTATATATTTTTTTATAAATAATATTCTTACAATCATACCAATTATCTAAGCCCATGTAAATTTCGTTTAGAAACTGTGTCATGGAAAGCCTGATAACGGATAAATATATACATACATACTTTTTGTTTGTAAATACATACATCACTACATAGTATAAAACAAAGTCGCTTTCTCTGTCCCTATGTCCCTTTGTATGCTTAAATCTTTGAAACTACGCAACGGATTTTGATGCGTTTTTTTTAATAGATAGAGTGATTCAAGAGGAAGGTTTATATGTACTTTTTATCCCGATATTCCCACGGGAACGGGAACCACGCGGGTGAAACCGCGGGCGGCCGCTAGTAATATACATAGAAACACCCAGACCAAGACAAATTGACATGTTCATGCACACATATATTGGTCTTGTTCGGGAATCGAACCCGAGACCTCTGGCGCAGAAGGCAGGTATCCTAGTATCCTACCCCTGCGCCAAATTGGTCGGTAAGCCTTTGAATCAACGAATATCAGACAGCGCCATTTTTACAGCTTTGGTTGCGTTTTGATGGATGGTTTAGTTTACTATACGATTACCGGTAAGTAGGCGTAACAAGAGTTTTACGTGTTTGTGGTACAGATGTAAAAGTCTAGCTAGGCCCTAGCTGCTAAACGAATGCTGCTGCGAACGAATTTTAATTTTAAGTGGCTGATGATCTATTAACTTTACTTAAAATAAAGTTGCTTTGAAAGCGTTTGCATCTTGTCTACGAGTCTTGATGACAGAGATCGATAGGCTCGCCCTCTCCATACGTAATGTTTTATGTCATACGCAAAGAGTATGTAATCGCTACGTGTCATACGGTTAAGGAACTTAAGAACTTTGAACTGTGAAGTATTTTGGTACTTTACGAGACCTTTTAATGCCACTTTTACTTGACGATACGTGGCTAATTGTGTAACTTCACATGTATCACGAACGCTATCCATTTGAATACGTCTTAAAAGATTTTGTTTCTAAGAAATTTTGTATTTTGCAATATTATTTGCCAGTAAAACTATCCCTTCAACTCTTCAAAACTTGAACTCAGATAGAATAGTTTGTGATTGTTTGTATTTAACTAGTCTTCCGCCGAAATGGCGTTATCCCGCAGAAATGTGATATTTTTCCGGAATGAAAACTAGCTCATGTCACACTCCAGCTAACAAAGTATCCCATTAATAAAAAATCACGTCGATCCGTTGCTCCGTTTTCCGTTCCTCCGTTGAAAAACGGACGTAAACACACAAGCAAACAAACTTTCATATTTATACTATTAGTATGGATTAAAGCGGAAACGAATCCTATATTTATTTCGCAGTACAACATATTGAATAACTTCGAGACTTATGCTCCATAGCCCCTTGGGTCAGTTTAATATTTTAAAGAAATCCCCACTGCCCCCATATATTGAAAGTATGCTCCATTGCCCTCAAAATCAAAAGTACAGGCAGTTACAGGTTTACTAAGGTAATTAATTAAAAAACAGATTGAATCAACAGAAAATATTTATTCATCTATCATTCATTTTGGGTAGACTTAAAAGACTCGTAAATTTAAGTTCGGTATTATATTTATAACTTATAATTTTAACATGCATTTGTTTAAAGGTAAAATAATTAATAAATGAATAGTTATAATCTACACAATGTAACCGAGAAACATACGTCTCTACGTATAAATAACGATATACTGTCACTTCGTAAGAATGTTCAACGCGCGTGAGTAACACCTACCTTCATTTGACTAATCTATTGCTCCATTCAAGGGGACTGCACATTACCGAACAATGAGACGCGATGATCATTCCCATACATAATAGAAAGTAATCGGCTCCAAACCCACGACTGTCATCAAGAATTACCATCTAAAGATCGATAACAATCGTTTTAACGATTCATTGTAACAAGAGAAACTTTTTCAATACGGTCACGATTGTTTCCGTGTTGAATAATTACTGAAAAAACATTAGCAAGTAAGAGAAATATTAAAATTGTAAACCATGTCCAGACCTACAAATGAACTTTCAGCCCCTTAGATTTAATTTTTTAGCAAAAGCATGACACAATCTAATACATAGTCTAAAACAAAGCTCGCTTTCCGTCGTCACTGTACGAGATCTATCAAATACGCAACTGATTTTAATATGGTTTTCATCAAAAGCCAGCTGTTTTATATGTAGGTGAGAATAACATGTACCTTCTACCTAAATGCATCTACAATCCACGTGGACCACGGCTAGAGGTTCGCTGGCAGTTCCAGAGGTTGAAACTCTTCTACTTCTACACAGCCAAATTCTATCTTTATTATTTTCGTGATACCTCGTTACTTTATTCTAGTTGCATTATTAGTTTTTATTACATTGGGAGTATGTCTTTCTTGTTTACTACAGTTATACCACTTTCTAGTCTTAAAATAAACCGTAAAACTCTAACACCAATTAAAACTATAGTTAGCATAGATTAAATCTTGATCGGGAAGCAATCTTTATTTATTTCCGGAAATAAATCTGAAAGTCGTGTACCTACTTATATTAAAGCGTATTATTAAAGTGTTTTGTGCTTTTTTTTCTCCTGTGGCAACACTACCGTTAACAGCTGTTAATAATTGCTCCCAAACATTTTATGATTTTTATATTGTTTAATTGTAGTAATACGGCCAGAATCCATTAAATCACGTTCATAAAAGTATATTGTATATTGTGTAGTGTTATAAGTGCAAAATACAAACAACTTTTGAGTGAAATTGTGTTTAAAATCACCCGGTTGAAAAGCCGGTAAGTTCGTTGACAACTAGTATTTAAATTAACTGTGAATCATTGTTCTCCCTTTTGCAATAATTAATTCACTCCGTATTTACGGAATTTATCTTAAAATATAATATTTTATAGAATCAGTTTTATGTAAATTGCATTTTAACGTCCAAGTTACATAACCTCACTATTGTTTGACAACTACCTGGACTTAATTAATTAGAAAAACTAATCTTGACTTTTCATTACTTTTTACCAAAATGATGACCCGCAAGGCTTTATCACGTCAGGAGGAATCACAACTCCAATTGACCTTGCAAGAATTAAAAGTTTCCAAGGCGTTGATCAACCAAATGAATAGGGAAAGGGAGGAAAATGAACAGGAATTATTAGATGTGCTTAATAGAAATAGTGCATTGAAAAAAGACATGGCTGAGTTACACACTCAGACAGTAGAACTTGCTCGAGAACGGGATAGACTTCAGTTGTTAATAGACGGGTTCGACCAATGCCAGAATGAGTATGAGCAGGCCCTCAGGCTCATTTCTCGGTTGGAGCAGGAGTTATGTGAGGCAAATAATTGTATATTTGAATTAGAATCCAGTAAAGCACATATATCTGCTGTTCAGAACCAAAGTTTGTTTGATGAATTGGTTGGCAGCGCACCTGACATGGTTTCTGCATCCTTTAGTAATAATCAAACTGTAATAGACCTAACAAATGATGAGTCAATTGGATGTAAGTGTCCTAAAACTAACCTGAAACTGAGTAATAAAAAGTTAAAAAAGTATATCAAAATAAATAGATATATCTGTAAAACAAAAAAACTTATTAATAAAAATAAAACTTCTTTTAAATATGCAAAAAATGCTAAAGATAGGTTGCAATTAATTGAACAACTAGATGTTTGTAGTTCTATAATTGAAGAAAACAGAATTGTATATGAAAATAATTTAAAAACAATGACTAATAAAATAAAAAATTTGCATGACTCGCTAAATAAAATGACTCAAAATTATGAGTCGTCTAAAAATGAGATAGGGGAATACATACTGGCACTTAAACACCTTTCATGCACCTCAAGTGGAGCCCAAGAAAATAATAGATGTCGTTCATCACTCTCCGGGGCATCAGGCCGGATTGTCCCGGAGACTTTACCTGATCAATCAGTATGTAAGCCCTTACTCTCTAGCCTTTGTAATAACTCAGATTGCACAAATGAAAATAATTCCTGTACTAAAAAAAGTTGTAGTAAATTAGTTATGTTCTGTGATGAGCTTGGAAAGAATCTTGGCCAATTGTTGCAAAAAAATACAAGGGAAAGCATTATTAACTATTGCAAGCCGGGCTCGACTATAGATGAAATCATGAAAAGTATTGTAAAACATAAGTTTAATGAAGATACAAACTTGATCATTCTAATTGGAAATAGGGGTAATGTAAGCAAAAATCAACTGATGACATACTGTAATACACTGTGTTCTTTAAAGGTTAAAAAAATTGTTATGTTTACATTTCCCTATAGTAAAAGTTTGCCACAGGTGGAAAATAACTTTAGATATAATTTAAATTTATCTTTAAATACTATGGCATATCATAGTAGCCAAATGTTGCATATTATTGACATTAATAAATTGTTAAAAAATATTATTCTGACAAAAGATAAATACTATCTGCCAACTTATTGTAAGAGACAGTTAGCACTATCGCTATCTTTTTATTTTGAACAATTAGCCAGTAATCTGGCTAGTAAAACTCCTGCTTTTATTGAGCAGTCAATTGACATTTATAAATTACCCTTGGAATTTGTTCCAAGTCATAATAATAATTTGTTTAATCAAAATGACATAAATCTGAATACTGACTTGGTTAATTTAAATTACCATTAAAGACAACAGAGGCGCCCTCTAGCCCAGTGTTGACAAGAGAAAAGCCAAACAGTTTAACAATTGTCCATCAAAATATGGAAGGCTTTTCTAACAAAGATCTAGAATTAAGTTTGTTTTTAAATTGTAATAATGTTGATGTGTTATGTGTTACTGAGCATTGGTTTAAACCACATGAATTAATGTTAAACTTAGATAATTATAGAGTTGTAAGCTCGTTTAGTAGGCAATCTGCTATCAGGGGAGGGTCTCTTATAATGTTACATGATAATTTCCAATACAAAGAGCGCAAAGATGTTGTATCCCTCTCTATTGAACGAGTCATTGAACTATCCTGTGTGGAACTTGACCAACTAATTATAATATGTCTTTATAGACCTCCCAATAGTAATTATTCTGAGTTTGAGTCCACTATGGAGGAAGTGTTAAGAATAACTTGTAAAACCAATAAAAAAGTTGTCATATGTGGGGATTTCAATGTAGATATTTTAGACCGTAAATTGGCCACACTCTCAAGTAGATTTTTAAACTTGTTTAAATCATTTAATTTAATACACACTTTTAATGAGCCTACTCGAATCACACCCACATCTGGCAGTTGCTTGGACAATATTTTTACAGACTGTTCGGTTATAGAAAAAAAGGTAATTGATGTCATAAAATCTGACCATAGTGGACAAATAGCCTCTATAGAGCACCATCATGTCTGTCCTAAACGTAAAATAATATGTAGGCCAATTACGAAAAAGGGCATTGATAAATTTAGAAATCATGTAATTGATAAAATTGAAACTTTACCAGCTTCTATTATGGAACCTAATAATCTCTATAATGATTTATTTAATGTGGTGCAAAGCGAATTTAGTAAAACATTCAAACAAAAGGTGATCAACTGTAATACTAATAGAAAGAAGTTTAGTGATTGGGCCACGCCTGGGATTTATACAAGTAGAAGGAAATTATATGAACTTTATGCATTAAAGCGAACTTCATGTGACCCTAGTTTTATTGAATATGTCAAGAAATATTCTAAAACTTTTAGAAAAGTATGTGCGGCTGCCAAGTCCACATACATCGCTAATAAAATAAAAGTAGCTGATAATAAGATCAAGGCTACATGGAATATTATTAACCAAGAAACTGGTAAAACAAAAAATCATATAAATTCCTTCACTCTTAAAGCAAATAATAAAACATTTACATCTGACGATGAGGTTGCCCGTGTTTTTGAAGACTTCTTCTCTCGGGTACCCTTAGAAACTACGAGAAATTTAAATTCCTGTCCTAATATTGCGGCTGCCCTCTTGGTGTCAAGCGTTGATAAGTGTAACAAAGTATTTAATTTTCAACATATAAATGGCGATGATATTCTTAAAGCATTTAAAACAATAAATATTAAAAAATCGGAAGATTTATGGGGTATATCAACTAATGTTATTAAATCAATAATTGATCCAATAGCTCCATATTTAGCTTTTATTTTTAATAAGTGTATTGACGAAGGAGTCTTCCCCGATTTAATGAAATATAGTAAGTTAATTCCGCTTTTTAAATCTGGAGACAAGAGTGACCCCACTAACTTTAGGCCGATATCAATTTTACCAGCACTTAGTAAAATTTTTGAAAAGATAATATACGCTCAATTAGTAGATTATTTGGTATTAAATCAAATCTTTCATAAGAATCAGTTCGGATTCTCTAAAGGTAAAAATACCACAGATGCTGGAATTGCACTTCTTAAACATATCCTTGACGCTTGGGAGGGTAGGCAGGACGTAATTGGTGTATTCTGTGACCTTTCCAAAGCTTTCGATTGCGTTGATCACCAAACTCTTTTAATGAAGTTAGAACATTATGGTGTCTCGAAAAAATCAGTTAACCTTTTGCGTTCATATTTGAGTAATAGAAATCAAAAAGTGATTGTTAATAATACTGCGTCCTCTGGAGCCCCCATTATAATGGGCGTGCCCCAAGGCTCAATATTGGGTCCTTTACTATTTTTAATCTACATTAACGATCTACCTTACTACGTGCATAATTTATGTGAGACAGTACTATTTGCAGATGATACTTCTCTAATTTTTAAAATTGACCGAGGGAATAATTGCTCTCACGAAGTAAATAGTGCTCTCTCAAAGGTCGCACATTGGTTTAACATTAATAACTTGTCTTTAAACCCTAAAAAAACAAATTGTGTCAAATTCTCACTACCAAATGTAAGGAAGGTTGATTTAAGTATTAGTTTGAATGCAGATGCAGTCGAATTAGTTGACAGCACGAAATTTCTTGGTATTACCTTAGATTCACGACTACAATGGGATCCACATATTGAGGCCTTGTCGAGTAGACTCAGTTCAGCTGCTTTTGCAGTAAAAAAGATAAGGCTATTAACTGATATTGAAACGGCAAGACTTGTTTACTTTAGTTACTTTCATAGTGTAATGTCCTATGGCGTGTTGTTGTGGGGCTCAGCAGCCAATATTGGAAATATTTTTGTACTTCAAAAAAGAGCGGTACGCGCCATTTACAGCCTCCGCCGCCGCGATTCATTAAAGGTTTTGTTTAAAGAAATTAATATACTAACCTTAGCAGGGCAATACATCTACGAGAATATATTATATGTTAGGAAACATCTTGACTCATTCACTAAGAATAGTGATATTCATAATTTTAACACAAGAAATAAAAATAAGCTTGCCGTTCCAAGATTTAGACTTGAAAAAAGTAGAGGCTCTTTTTTGGGAAAAGGCATAGCATTCTTTAATAAAGTTCCACAAGAAGTAATCGAGCTGCCTTTGAATAAATTTAAAAAACATGTTAAAAAGACGCTCTTAAGCAAAGGCTATTACAAAGTAGAAGATTATTTAAATGATCATAACGCATGGTTGTAATAATTACCTATAGTAAGTAACACTAACAATGTATAAAAGGAAAATATTCCTATACTTAAGTATGTGAAAACTTTCCTTCAGCATTAGCTTTTTGTATAAATTTTATTATTGTACCATTTTGTCTAGCAACGACATAATTATTTTGTAAATGCGTTGCTTCTGTTAAAGCTGATGAGTTTTTTTCGCCTGTTTTTCTTGTCAGTTAAAAGATGTCCATAACAGGTGGTAGGTAAAAAAATGTTGGACGATTCATAAGCATTAATTTTATTTAATCTATATGAATAAAAATTTATTGACTTTGACTTGACTTGTTTTATCTATTAATACTAATATTAAAAAGAGTTAAGATCAGTTACCTATTTAAATTTATACTTTTTTGCATTCACAATGCAATTTTGATTATTGAAAAATTGAAAATGAAGTAGGTATTTAGGGAAAATCGACCCGTCTCCTAACCAGCTCCGATTGGAACGGGGTTAGGGAGGAAGGACGGCTCGATTTTTTCTAAATACGAGAAATTTTTCGAGTTAAGATCTGTTTTTTTTGTTTGTTTGTTGGTATGTTTGTAATGAATACAACCAAAAACAACATGATTAAAAATTATTACACCATTACAAAGCATTATTATTCTTCCCGAGCTACCCCGATGTTCCCATGGGAATAGGTACCACGCGGGTTAAACTGCGAGAAGCCACTATTAGGGTTCCTTAGCCAAATGGCAAAAAACGGAACCCTTATAGTTTCGTCATGTCTGTCTGTCTGTCTGTCCGTTCGTCCGTCCGTATGTCACAGCCACTTTATTCCAAAACTATTACGACTACAGACTTGAAACTTGGTAGGTAGATATATTCTGTGAACCGCTTTAGGATTTTTATAGAAAAATAAAAAATATTAAAAAATTAAGGGGGCTCCCAATACATGGAACTAAAACTGAAAAAAAATATTTTCAATAAACATATTAGTGTGAGGTGTCTTTAGATAGGTATTTGAAAATGATAATTAGGTTTCTTTTATCATTTTTTATCAAAGTCAATATTTTAAAAGATATACACTTCCAAAGTGGTAAAATGTGTGTCCCCCCCCTCTAATTTTTAAAGTATGAAAGTAAAAAATCTAGGAAAAATATATGTTGTAGATCCTAATAAAAACTTTCAACGAAAATTGGTTTGAACAATATATAAAAAGCAGTTTTTGAGATATAACACATTTTCATAAAACCGCAAATGTAAGTTTGTCGTTCATACGAACACTATGGAAAACAAAGTTATTTTTTGCTGACGAAAAATGATAGTGGTATTTTGGCTAGGTATAGGCAATTGGTACCGTAAGTGGGTACGGAACCCTTCATGGGCGTGTCCAACTCGCACTTGGCCGATTTTTTTTAATATCACTCGAGGAGGTTTGGTAATCGAGAAAAGTATTATACGGCAAAAGAGTTCATAGTTTGTTTAATGCTGTGGTTTGATCTTACAATCCTTACAGTTAACTGTACCAGTCTCGTTCAAAAAATGTTTACATCTGAAAGCTCAATGTATAAATTAAATAACACGCCTTGCCCTTACACCATACAAAATAGAAGTACTATTAAGATGTCAAGATAGAGTTAGTAACAATCAAAGGGCTTTCCATCAATGCAACAACAAATAAAATTTGTTCCGGATTCACCCACATATAAATTGTCGGTATTGTTGTCATGACATACTATAAATGAAATTGTTTATCTCTTTACTATGAAGATGACCTTTCTATTGTTACATAAGGAATTACGTAAAAAAAGATAACATAACCTCTAACCCGTTTTAAGGTATTCTCATAAAGCACGTGGAAATTTATCGATTGGGCGTGTTTAATTTATTTATAGTTAAGTACATACATTTAATTGTTATTGTTACATAAACAATGCTGGCATTTTACTTAAACATATTAAATAACGGACAACGTAATACCACGTTTTGTCGATAAAAGTTTACGCGAAGATTTAACGTTGTTACATTTGATAAAAACGTAACACTTAACTAATGTTGTGGTTTAATTAAACACATAACTCTTAGTCTTGATTACTTTTATTCTTTTGCTAACGAGATTTACTGAATTTATAGTGGTATTGGCTGTAGGAAGTATTGCTTTAGTACTATAATTGTTGACTAGTAAGTATTACATCCAATTCACTTATGAGCACTTATGCACTTATGCACACTTGCAAGGGTCGTAGCAGGTGGCGATCCATAGTCTCTGCCTACCCCGTGGGAAATAGGTGTGAGTTTAAGTATGTATGTATGTATGCCACTTATATCGCTTTACTTCATTTCAAGGGAAGAATGTAGGTAAGTGGTAATTGGTAAGTAGTTTGTTTAAGTAAAGTTTTTCTTACAAAAAGCTCAAGGAATGATGAATCCTGCTAATATTTCAAATCTTTATAACTAGACTAAACAAATGACTAGCTTTCATATTGTCATACATAACTCACAGACAAATTATTATAAATGGCGTCGAACGAAACAAATGACTGTGCCCCAAGGACAAGACATGTTTGTAAACATTGCAATCGGCTCATTTGAAGTGTAGCAGACCGAGAATAGCAACCGACTAACATAAATACAGACCGGTTTCAACAGGTGCTAAAATTATTGAATTTATGATCGGAACCTAATCGATTTCGTTCATAGTGTTTGATTAATACTTTACATGTGCAAGTGGAAAGTGTTTTTGCCAAGGTTAGGAACGATATAGATAGTTTTTACTATATTTTTATTTAACTTCAATTGTTAATTTACTATTAATTAGTTTTGCTGTTTAATATTAGTCTCACAAAATGTATGAAATAGTCTGAATAAACAGGATATAGGTACATAATACCGGACGCTATATTTATCTTTAGATTTAGTACCGTATTTGCCAGTAGGAAATATTGTCAAAATAAAGATATTTACGTTTGATTACTTAGTAGCCTACGAAATAGATACAAATAGCTTTGCCTATTCGCAGGCAAAGGTAAACTAATGAATACCTGCCAATTGATGAACAATATCCACGCAAAATCATGAAACTGGATGTCTTCAATTTTGCTTTGATATTGATAGGAAAGCTATCGAGATATATAGTGCCATTAGGAAAACCTGTATAAAATGATAAGTTATAATAATATATCTTATTTATAAATTTGCTTTCAATTGCAATGTATTATAAGCCGACGGGTTACATAAAGTGGTTGCAGGGTTATTGCCTTCCGCGGATTGTCTCACGGAAGCCCGCGTAGGAAGCTGCGTCCTCCCACGTTTTTCCGCTACTTACCTGCAAATAAAAATAATTTTATGTTAGGAAGAGAAATTTTATTAGAGTTACATAAATTAGGTATATTAGTGTATTTATATTTCTATGACCTGTGAATTATGCGATATAAAACATACATCATCATCATCATCATTTCAACCGTACGACGCCCACTGCTGGGCATAGGCCTCCCCCAAGGATCTCCACAACGATCGGTCCTGCGCTGCCCGCATCCAGCGGCTTCCCGCGACCTTGACCAGATCGTCGGTCCACCTTGTAGGGGGCCTGCCCACGGAACGTCGTCCGGTTATAATACGTCCGGTAACAATTAAAAATATTTTCTTTCAGGTGTTTTAATTTATACCTAAATATTTTAATGCCTTAAGACTATGTATTTTTTTTGCATTTACCATTGTAAGTGTAAAGTGAATTGTAATGTAAAAGTGAAATATTAGAAAACGAACTTCTAATTTCTCAGAAGCTAGTTTAGTCAGACAGCGTATTTTATGGGAACCGTTTCTATGGTCTAGTCGACACATCACCGTTATCAGATCCAGGTCCAGGTTCCCAGTAGGGGTACTTATTGAATTCGGTTTAGTTGATAGTAGGACTTGTTTAAAGGCCGCCTGGCTGGACCACCATATTATCTAACTCTGACGCTATAACAACGATGTTTTAATACTATTACAACGTGGTAAGATACCCAACTCCTCAGTAATTGAGGCTTCCGGGAATAGTGCGCTTCCATCTTCAGCCTTAATCATCACTCAACATTAGTTGAGGCTAAGTGGCTAAGTGCTATCCATCCCGTTTTGGATGAAAAAAGATTGGATTCGCTATCGGGTCAAGAGTTTTTAAGAGTCAACATCCACGTGGGAAGTTACAGAAAAGTTCTGATTTCTCGCATATATATGAAGATTATTTTTAAATAATATTTAATTTATTTTAAACTAGCGGATCCTCGCGGTTTTACCCGCGTAGTACCCGTTCCCGTGGGAATATCGGGATAAAATATAGCCTATGCCACTCGGGAAGAATGTAGCTTTGTAATGGTCAAAGAATTTTCTAAATCGGTCCAGTAGTTTCGGAGCCTATTCAATGCAAACAAACAAACATACAAACAAACAATCAAATCTTTCCTCTTTATAATATTAGTATAGATACCTATAGATTACCAGACGTAGACATCTAATGAGATTAATTTTAATACGAGTGACTCACAAAATAAATTAGCATATCATCATTTGTGAAATAAAAAAATGTTTACATTAACAAAATCGTGCAGTGATATAACAAAGAATGGTGTTAATCGATATAATGTGTGCCGCGACTGTGGTGACAGAGGTCAGAGGCCGTACTACGTGTTTACGCTATGGAAGATTACGACTTTTTTGATTACTACTACGGTATTGCAGCAGCACATAAAAATCTATGTACAAACATTTCCGCGGTTGAAAGTGTGACATTACGTGTCTTGTTAGTTTTTAATTAGGTGTAGCATGTAGAGTAGAAGGTACTAGGTACGGTCGGCCAAGAAAGTGGTCTACCAGTTTTGACAATAAACCGTGTGTACCTAAGAATATTTTTGCATGGAAAATCAACCCTGCTGTTCTATGACGCGCGAATGATTTTCAACCTTTAGGGTGATATACCATTTTCTTGGCCTACCATACCTACATGTATGTTATTAAAATAAGTATATTAAACTTGTTTTGTTCCCATACTAAGTATTATAATCTCCATATAATTAGCTACCTATCTGAATTTTGGATTGATGTCATAATAATTTTATTTAGTTTATCACATTTCGATATTTTTATTTAT
Organism: Crambus lathoniellus; assembly: GCA_949710035.1. Taxonomy (NCBI): domain Eukaryota; kingdom Metazoa; phylum Arthropoda; class Insecta; order Lepidoptera; family Crambidae; genus Crambus; species Crambus lathoniellus. The sequence continues at coordinate 8,495,689 of OX453310.1, read as the reverse complement.
AGCTTAGGTAACGTGGATTTTATTAAGCTAAGTTATATAGATACTCTGAAATACTTATAACTTCTGTTGAAAGTTTATTCTTCACAGTTTGGGTCCTGCGGGGTCCATTAAAATATTTAGTATTTGATTTCGCGATAAATGGTGGTCTATTTTTACACGACTGCCCCAAAAAAGGAGTGTATTGTGTTTAGAGTTAATGTATATATGTGTGTAAGTATGTATGTGAGTTTTCTAGTGTCCAAACGATTGTTATTCTAATATTAATTTAACATTTAAACTTTCATGGTCATTATACTACAACTTTTATGAAAAACGTGATGTTTACCAAGTTTAAATTCGGAAACCACTACGTAGTATAAAACAAAGTCGCTTTCTCTGTCCCTATGTCCCTTTGTATGCTTAAATCTTTGAAACTACGCAACGGATTTTGATGCGTTTTTTTTAAATAGATAGAGTGATTCAAGAGGAAGATTTATATGTACTTTTTATCCCGATATTCCCACGGGAACGGGAACCACGCGGGTGAAACCGCGGGCGGCCGCTAGTAATAGTTATAATATTAACTGATTCTCACATGAAAAATTAACACATAGAGCAATTTGATATTGGTTACAAAACGTAAACCTTTAGTAGGGGCTACAAAGAAAGAACACAGCAAGTGATAAATGGTAGTCATCTTCCAAATTATAGCGTCTAATATTTGAGCATACATTACAGTTATGTCACACGTTACGTGCTAACTTTTCTCTATAATAGTCTCTTTGTAGTTTAACTAGTATTTCTGCAAAGGTCATAGATGATCAAGAATGGCTACAGGCGATGGTACTTCCGGCTCATGATTGGATATTAAGGGTCATGTCACGAGAACATTAAATGTAACTACGTTTAAATAATGGTGTATCTCAAAAGTATGTCGTCGATGTTGTTAACTTTGTATTACACTTAGTAGTAGCTTTAGAAAAGCGACTCTAGAAAAGAAAAGAAAAGTACGCTGATAGGAATAAAATATATAAGAAAGTTCTTTCTTTCTTCATCGCGTTATTCAAGATACTTTACAAACTTTGTGTCAAAACCTCGGAAAAAGCTTAGGGTTAGTTATAAATTGTAGGTATGTTAGTAAAAGTGCCTGTTTAGTTATTATGAGTATTACAGCAATGTTATTTAGAACAAAGCTATGTCAGAGTTCAACTTGTAACAGAACTACCTCCTCTTATGTCGTAGTAATTGTTAAAGATGCCTAAGAAGGAATCGCTACTAGGCCAAGAATCACAGTACTTATCTTTCGGATCTTTTAGTTGTGATCGCTAAGCCTAATTTGATTGTGCTGTTTATGGAAAACTAAATTAAGTAGAAGAGCATCACGTTCAATCAAGCTGAGGTTTGCATTATTTATTTAGAATCGTGCCCAAAATGCTAATTATTAAACATATCTACATATGCGTAAACTCAAAGGTATGTATTTTGTTACGGTAGCTTTAGGATCTGATGTAGGTCATTGCTATGACTTCAAAAATTTCCTCAGTTATATAGTAACTACATGGAATCGCCAAGAACTTATAAAATAACTTCATTCATTTATACAATTGCAATTTGCATTTCATTGCTTCGTGTTATATTAAAATTATAACAAATTGTAATGACTTAATGTCATAATAACAAATGGTTAGTGTTACAATTATGTTAATGCGTTTGGCATGGTCATTCATCCTAAGCGGATGTAGAAACTATTTAGTATACTTGAAGTTTGCGCCTGTTTTCAATCATTTTCAGAGTTTCGACAAAAAACAAAAGACGAAACCCTTATATGAATCTTATGCCCGTTTACACTAAACTCGGGTTGAGCTTGTTCTAGATAAGATACATCTTAGTTTAGGAACAGCCTAAAACAGCCGAGCTAAAATTTTTGTTTGCACTTACAGACTACGTCGTAACTTAGTCATCGCCTTGATAAAAGAATGAATGAATAAATTCAAATATTAATTGTTTATGGATTTTAGAACTGGCGAGGTAAAGTAGGTCACTGGATATTTTTTTGGTTAAAACTTCTCATTGATTCCTTCGTGAGTTAAAAGGAGACAAAAGCTAAGGCGTTGTCTATTTTATTTGGTAGGGGTAATTCACCGAGAAAAGAAAAAGTCAACTGAGCTCGACTGTCAAGAAAAACATATTATAGTTTTTTTTAGTAAATGATGAATGACGTATGTCACATGTGTTGTGTCCATGAAGCTCGACTTAATACTGAGGTAACTGGAGTGTGCAGTACTAACACTTTTTTGTCCCCAAAAATTACACAGTGGCTGTCTTCCGTCTCACCTACACTTTAAAAAAATACGTATGGTCATATGAGACAACTGACAGCCACTACATACATAAATGTCAAATTTGCTGGGTACACTTTTTTATTCAGGGTGAGAACTCCAGTTACCTCAGAGTATTAAGTCGAGCTTCATGGTTGTGTTGGTCATCTAACAAACAAGTATTCTTGTTTGTTAGATGACCAACACCGGATGTCACCGGAACAGAAAAGCCCGTAAGTTAAGAATAGCCTAAAGTGCATTTAAGAATGTCCTAAGCAAAGTATTTTTTTGTTAAGATGTCTTAAGTTAGCTAGGAAAAGACTTAGGCGATTCTTAAGTTTAGTGCAAACGGGTGTTAGATTATCTCGTTTCTGTCGGAACCCTCTCCACGCGAGTTTTACTCGCACCTGTCCAATTATCTGTTTTTAGTTACAACATTGCCCTCACCCATATCTTTATTAAGGAGCCCGAGGCGCAGTGGTTAGCGCGCTTGGCCTGCGATCGTTGAAGTTAAGCAATTTTCACTATGGTCGGTCACGAGATGTGACCAAAATTTTTACTATCTCATGCTCCTCTGTGCTTTGGAAGTCACGTTAAGCCGTTGGTACCAGTCGTTAATATCCACCAATACGCATTGGGCCCGCGTGGTGGGTCATGCATGGCCCATTCTCCTTATCCATCCATAAGGAAAGCCTGTGACCCAGCACATTTGGGACTTATAAAAGCTTATCATATCTTTATTGAATTAGAAATAAAATTCGACCCCCACCTTTTATACATGGGTTCTAAGTACCCCGTATACCGCTTTTTTACTGATTCCCTTAGGTTAATATACCTACCAGCTTAAAATTTTAAAAACCCCCGACACAGAAAAAATAAAATAAATTTCATAACGGCCCTAGGGCCGCCACATACCACTTTCAACCCGCATTTTAGGGTATTAATTCCATGGAATTACATAGAGTAGGATCAAACACCAAACAAGGCTGTATGGACTAAGTTTTCAATGCCTTCCCTAAAATAGAGAAATTGAACAAAAAAGTTATAGTATTTCGAAAATTCCGCGGCCATATGAAGAATATTTTCTAGATTATTTCTGTTTATTTTTACTTTCCTCATATTCAAAATGAAAAATAGAGTGTTTACTTAGGGCGACCGCCCGCGTAGTTACTTTGTGCTTCGGGTGTATATACCCATAACAGTCTCGAATTATCGGCGCACGAACGATTTTTTTTTATTGCCACCAAAATTTGCTCAAGGTGTACATTATTTTAGTCAAAGCACCACGTCTGTATCTTTTCGTTTCGACAGGCAGTTGACCATCTCCATAAATGGCCAGATGGATTTTCATCAAACGTGGCTAAGAACCATCTTGATTAATATAGCTTTCAATTTATAAAAACCGCAATGAAATCGCCTGATCCGTTTAGGCACTACGAATATACGTACAGACAGACAGACAGACAGACATAGGCCTCAAACTTATAACACCCCTCTTTGCGCTGCGTCGGGAGTTAAAAATAGCTTACATCTTCAACTACTTCATTTACGTTCATAGCATATTACACCGACTAATTCAAGCTACGAGTATTTGAGTCTGCAGTCCTATCTATGTGTATGATGCATTTCGCGTCACATTTGATATTCAATAGTACGTACGTAAGGTACTTTTGTCTGCTAGCTGTTCACATCTGCTCACATCCGGTGTTTGTCTATACATCGGTAGTAAAAATCGCTAAAAGGAAAATAATGAGTGTTTTTCTAGCGGTGACCCAGATGACACCTGCTTTGGTGAAGGTGTCAATTAGTTCCGTAATCCAGGTTTTAGAGATTTACGAAATAGTATGATAATGGCTTCTCAGTTTAATGTTAATAAAAATACATTATTTTCACTTATTATCTGGGGGCACGGCAGTGCCCCACCAAGTCGAGCAAAAAAAAAAGCGTCACGGCCGTACCATCCATTTCTCGAAGCAGTTCAGGCCATTTTCGACCCCCCATAACTTCGTTGTTGATAAAACTAGAAGCCTGAATTGTCAGTAGCCAAGCAGGCATTGTATATAAACACGGTATATTCTAATTTTCATTCAATTTGAACCAGTAGTTTAAGAATTATAACTAGTCAAAGTTTCTTAATTTTGTCACTCACTCACTGACCGTTATCAAAATGCTAAGGCACTTCTAGCAGACATAGAAACTTCAAATTTAGAATAAAAAGAGTGTTTAGTCTATTATTCAAGGAAAAATTAAAAGATTTTGCGAAATTGCAAAATCTTTTAATTTTTCCTCCAGTTTTCTAGTTACACCAACTGCAAAAAATAACTTTGTAATCTTATATAAATATACAGGATTACAAAGTTACATTTGCAGTACATGAATCAGTATACCTGTATTACTTTTGTATAATACCTATATCTTCACAAAATATTAACAGCGTGGTTGGACCTTTCTCTTGAGATGCAAAAATTTAAAGTCTGGAGTATCTGATCAAGTACTTACCCTGAGAGCTCACTTAAACTATGAGAGATAAAAAATGTCGCCAAAAGTTATTCAGTGTGATGCTCCCTTTCTATTAGTGCTAACCCAGTTGTTACTAGCGTTCCTTTAAAGGACCATGACAAATAAAAAATGCTGCGTCTAGTATGTTGTGGCTATATGTCGTTAACGGTTTTAAAAGTAATTTATTATTTTGTGTGATTTTCTGCTGATTTATTGGACTTGAATTCATTCAGTATTTTTATCATGAGTGAACGCAGGTATGTTTCCTTTTTATTTTATAAGTTTTTTTACATTTTTTACTTCCATTATAAAAGGTATAATCTAAACCTATTTATATTTAGTGTTTTTAGTTTTAAATTTAAAAGCTTCTTTATGTAATTTTACATTTTATACCAGTGTTCCTTATAAGGACCAATAGTACTATGCACTACTATGATATATCCAATTATAATATGTCATCGATTTTGTTTTAGGGCTAAACAACTACTTGAATTTGAATGAAATATTGGAGGTGATGGAATATAATGAGTATGATTCCATCCGAAATTCCAATTAAATTTTACCGCCTAAAAATCGTAATAAATAAGGATTTTGGTGACGAAAATCACGTATCGTTGTCGAATTTACCTGGCTCTCATCTTCGTGTAGAAGCTGAAGTTCATCAAAGTGATACTGAGTCTTCAGATCAAGATGAAGATCATGTATTTATCACCCAGTTAGCCAAAATGAAGACGAGTTAATGGAGACCAAGATGATATCATGTGTGTACCCAGTACGTCTACTGATCTACATACTTGTCAGCATCATCTTCGCCCCAAATCTCTTCAAAGCTACTTGTTTCTAAGACTTACAAATTGACTAAAAGATATAGTTATATAGCCTACGCATGATGCTTGGATTGAAAAGAAAAATGCAGTATTGCAACAGGCTTCTTAGAAACCAACAATAAAAGGAGGTACACGAAAGCGAAAGGGTGGCAGAATTTCAAAGGCTATTCATGAAGAGTCACGATATGATAACAAAGGTCACATTATCAGGAACAAGACAGATAGGCTTAGGTGCCATGTCTGTCACATAAAATTAACTTACCTATTTTTATAAAATATTATGTCAACTTGCATCCTAATATTCCTAAAATATATTTTGAAAAATATCATACAACGGAAATATGAGGGAATTATGAACAATGTGAACTTTTTCTAGTTCTAAAAATAACACCACATACTTAGTAGCGTAAATTACTAGTGGGTCTTATAAGGAACACCCATTTCCCGCTTTTCCGAGTATAAAAATATTTTTTTACAATTTTTCTTATCATACCTACCTACGATCGGTCCTGCGCTGCCCCCATCTAGCGGTTTCCCGTGACCTTAAACAAATCTTATTATTGCAATTTATGAATTGCATAAACTTTAGATGACAAAAGAAAATATCATCTACGAACAAACGTTGCCATGCTCATCTAAGAAATCATAAGAAGACATAAAATCTTAAGATGACAATCAATGAAGTGACCTGGTCACCTAAAAGCGATCAAACTATCAAAAGGCTAAGCACTAATAGATTCTTAAAAGTTATATCACAAAGGATATTGCAAAAAAATCGCTCATCTTTTATAATTCAAACCAAATTTTCGCAAGATCATTTCTTTCGGCGACGCAAAGATGGCGCAACATCCGCTGGGGACTGTGTGTGACGTAAATACGCATACTGATAAGGTTTTTATTGTTTTGCGTAAAGTTCACGAACTTATAAAATGTAGGCTTTATTGGGAACAACGTTAAACGAAGTGTTTCGCGTAACTCCTTCAATACTAGTCACCAGACAGTGAAATAAGTGTTAGCTATAGCTCTAACCTAAAAAAGAGCTAACTTTTGTGTCGCTTCGCTTTCATTGTGGACTGTGTTTACAGCATAAACTTATTTATATTATGGTTTACAGCTATATGTGTCGGGCGTCAATGGCTGTGTCTGGCATCAAAGAGTACTAATGTAAAGTTCTTTTTAGTCTTTGATTTATATGAAATAGTTTCTACGATGATCCAAAGATTAGAACCCATCCTCCCATAACAATGCTTAGTACCTCCACGGCAGAACTATTTCAATCAGGCGTCGAACATACGGTCACGGAGTTCGAGCAACATTCCCTGTGCTGTAGTATCTGCACATTCTAACTTATGTAGATTAACTGTGGTATCTGTGTCGTCTCCAGTTCACCAACATGCTAGACTTGCGAGCAATGGGATTCTCTATTTACGGAGTTACAAGTGTACGTGTGCGGTGCCAATAATAGGCCGACCGACAAAAACACGTCCCAAAAGGGTTTAAATGAATATGTGAATGATTGTAGTTGGAAAAAGTGCAATGGAAACAGGAATTTTCGTATAAAAATGATTAATGGATTGAACTACCACGGATAATTTGAAAGAATATTTTATATAGTAGTTCGACGCCTGAGGAAAGTTACTGTATATTTGACTTCATTCTCTTCATCTTCACTTCATCACGCTTCGACTCTACAAGATCTAGGAAGTGGAAGGCGGCAGCAAATCTTTAATAGTTAGTTTCCCTACATATAATCACTCGAATCAAGTTCAAATAATGATCGTTTTAGGATTCAGTGTTTCAAAGTTGTATTCTAAAGTATTTATATTGGTAACCAAATTTTTTTTTTGTTTTCACACAAAAGAATCTCTATATAATGACGACCGATTTGGCGCAGGGGTAGGCTACCCACCTTCTGCGCCAGTGGTCTCGGGTTCGATTCCCGAACAAGACAAATATTTGTGTGCATGAACATGTCTATTTGTCTTGGTCTGGGTGTTAACTATGTATATTAAGTATGTATTTACAAACAAAAAGTATCTAAGTATATATTTATCCGTTATCAAGTTTTCCATGATACAGTTTCTTAATGAAATTAACATGAGCTTAGATAATTGGTGTGAATGTAAGAAGTTATTTATTTATTTATTTATTTATATAAAGAATTCTTTTTATTATACGAATTTTGTCATCTGGTCATAGATCACAGTTTGGAGTTTCTAAAAGAAGTTGTTTGTATTAGATTTTTCCAGCAACAAAGAGTTTACAATAGTAGATTGTATTACAAGGGAGCAAAATAATATATTTACGGCGAGGGCGCTATTTTGAATCCAGAGCGCAGTGAAGGATTCTAGAGTAGAATCTCGAGCGTAGCGAGGGATTCTAAAGTAGAATCCTGAACGCAGCGAGGGATTCAATATACGCCGCCCGAGGTGAAAATAATTTTGCGGCCGAGTAATACACTCTGCTTTTCATCCCCCTCTATAAGAAAAGCAGTAAAGACAACTCAAACTACCTACCTTTCTTTGTCGTTCGGATACATCATAGCGCTAGTCGGGCAAGAAAAAAAATTTGAGTTTTGAAATAAAAAAAAAAATTTAATAAAAAAAATATATGTCCATCAGATTCCTTATAAGTACCTATCTCCGAGGATTCCGTAGGGGGGTTGAAAATTTTGATAGATTTTAGCTACGACTCACCGTTTACGAGATATTCTCAATTTTATAAAATTCCGTTTTTGAAAATTTCTCGGTCCCTAAAAACGTCCCGGCCCCATACAAAATCAGTTGTTTTTTTAAAGTACTGCACACCCTTTGCTACAATCCAACCAATGCGTCTTAAATTATGTTCTAAATTCAAATCTCATCGTTTTGGACCCTGTTATGAAGCTGTTCAAAATTCAAATCTCATTTTTACCCTCTTGTCATAACAGGTAATAAATGAATCGTTTTGGGCCCTGTTATTAGATAAAGAATCATCGCTTTTCGAATCGATGGGATGAAAAGTAAATTATTTAAAGTAGGTACTTACCTAGAAGTATTTTACGCCAGTGTTTTCCATTCTTCGTTTTGGTCCGGTTGATATTGCAACAAGTGTTAATTTTATGCTATAATAACCATTTGTTATCAACCCGAAGGTTTTATTTGAGCAATCCTTTCGATTCAGGCACGCGATTATACCAAAAAGATTCAAAATTCAATTTTAATTATTGGAAAACGATTGGAAATCATGTTGATCGCAGCTTATATTTCTCCGTATATTTTTAAGAAGCATAGAATTATTTATAAAAATGTGCATCTATCTATACTAATATTATAAAGAGGAAAGATTTGATTGTTTGTTTGTTTGTTTGCATCGAATAGGCTCCGAAACTACTGGACCGATTTTGAAAATTCTTTCACCATTAGAACGCTACATTCTTCCCGAGTGACATAGGCGCTATTTTATCCTGATTTTCCCACGGGAACGGGTACCACGCGGGTAAAACCGCGAGGATCCGCTAGTCTACACTAATATTATAAAGAGGAAAAATTTGTTTGTTTGCTTGTTTGTTTGCATTGAATAGGCTCTGAAAGTACTGAACCGATTTAGAAAATTCTTTGACCATTAGAAACCTAAATTCTTCCCGAGTGACATAGGCTATATTTTATCCCGATATTCCAACGGGAACGGGTACCACGCAGGTAAAACCGCGAGGATCCGCTAGTAATAAATATAATAATACAATATTTTGGGCTCACTTTGGTTTTGCTTATCTACTTTTAAAATATAGTATCCATGAATTTGGTTATCAGTATCTGAAGATTCTGTAAGGAATTTACAGATGTGAACGATACAATATTCTGATATGATTATCTTGTAACATCGGGCGTATATCTAATACGGAAAAGTCATCTGGCTTATAGAACCGTATGTCACACAATTATAGTTATAATACTAGTTGCTTCTCCCCATTGTTGTCTTGATGCTTCGGCTCCAAGGTTGTGGTAGCATCAAAGATTTTTCGAAACAGTAGGTCACAGTTTACAACAGACCGTCATGCTTTGATGGATTGACATGCAGTACGATAGCAGTGTTCAACTAGATTAAAAAAGCATGTTGGTATGTATTTATAATGCAACCTTTTTAAGATAATGCTTCGTTAGGTAAATTGCTTGTAAATTACGAAGCAGCGCACCGGATAGTAAGAGGAAGTGCACACGGAATGTTGAAATTGGTATGAAACTATTTGGAATATATTATGTACGAGTAGGTATGATTGTATCCGCATCTCCTTAGAAACTTTTTGTAACAACGTTCGTTCGCTTTCCAGTGCACTTTGCGCAATGCGCATTTGTTACATTAGATTAGGAAATTCTGTAAGTGACTGTGTTACAGTATGTAATGTGTCGCTGAATGTAAAAAGACGATTGGAAACTGTTCTGTAATTTTTAAGTGCTTAGCTCAACTCAAAACAATGTAACTAGCACATGTGTTACGAGATACATCGGTTTGCAATTCTCTGATTTTATTGACTTTAAAACATGATCATCTTTAAAGTATAATACAAAAAGATGTAAGTACTAATGTTAAAAGCGGTATCATTTTTGTAAATGTGTGTGTTTGGTTTTGTTCGGTTTTCTTTTACACGCTAATCGTTTCTAAAATCAATAAAAATGAGGAAGGAATGCAGTAAAAGGGACTTCATATTATAAAGCAACAGTATCACTAATTTTCATTTCTGATGTCATGTAGGTAACATACCTTAACGCCCATGTTAACAAACGCGTGACCAAGCAAATTTCATTGCTCAAATTAATTGCGTGCGTAAGCTTAAACAATAACAATGCTACTATTAAATACAAAATTATGTTTTAAAATGCTTCCAACACGGTTGACCGAAGTATCTAACTTTGTACAAGGTTAATGCGAGAAATAGAACGTAAAAGTACACTTTAATAAATTAACATAGCAGTTAGTAGCTATTATGTTTCATGAAGTTTTTCTTTTGTTGCTCAACTGTTTTAGCGGTAGTTCATTATTGACGGTTACTTTAAGCATTTGTTCCTATTTTGACTGACTATTTAAGTTAACTTTTAGTCTTTTTGTTACTTAATGGAGGTAGTGATTGATATGTAAATATCAGTGGTGTGTTATGCAATACGGAAATAGATCGTTGTATTTTTTAAGTTTGTTTTTATTTGCACTAAAAGGTACTATTAGAAGTTACAAACGCTAGTTTAGCAGAAGGGAAGGACGGCTTAGAATGTCTTGATAAGGTCATATTTTGTAACATTACATTATAATAGGAAATCTTTTAAAATTTGCTTAATAAGGCTATGTATTTATAAACTGGGATTTTCCTTCCTATTAGAAACCTGTTAGCTTTAATTAGGGCAGATGCCTTGGTTTTGGCTACTGCCCCGGTTTTGTCTACTTTGTGCTATAAAAGATATCTTAACAATTTTTCGTTATTTTTTCGTTTGCTATAATAACAACAGTTCGGATACCGTCGGCTTTCATTTTCTTATAATAAAATAATATTTTTAAATAAAGTGCATCATTGAGTTTACTCCATACATTCGTTCGAAAACAAATTCAACAATCTTACTACTTTCGTTCAAATCGTTGTTTATCATCGTTTCAGGCTACTGATAACTATTTGTAACAAAAAAGTTATTACGTAAAACAAGGGTCAATAAGTAACATTCCTTAAGTTTGACCTTAAAACTATTTGGCATATATTATTAGCAACAAAGTTATATGAACTTGCAACTAAACAAGAACATAAGTTTCAAAAGACCCTGGGAACAGCTGGTGGCTGTGAATTATTGTAAGATCGCGGTTGCTTTACAACCATGGTTCTTTGCATGTGAACGATTGTTCGGAATAATCTTATTTTTAATATAAAATATTATCTTGCACGTCTGGGAATCCAAACACTGTTGAAGGTCGAAGGCCTCTTCGCAAGAACTTGATTAAGTTGCGAAGATGTTAGTTGTTACTTAAATCTTACAACTTAGACGAATTTTTGCGACAGCGCCAGCGCAGCGTTCTTTTAATTGGATGACATGGTTACTTAAATCAACTTAAAATGAACAAGTGTACGCTTAAGTTTTATGATTCTTTCTTTGGGTTGCAAATAATTTGTTGCATATTTAAACGCCTTTGTGAAATAATGAATAAAATACAGGAAACATTTTCAATTTTTAATTTTACATTCTGACTACACACGTTCTGACTATAAATTAATGTTTTGCCATAATAAACCAGCTTTAAAGGAGATGCGCTAAATAAGGGTTGAAGCTTTTTTAAAACTGTAATTAAATGCAAATGTTCAAGAACAGGTTTAGACAAGGTACTGAAAACTTACGCATGCATACCATAAACTATTTTGTTATTTTTTTTATAAATTAATTCCTTTCTTTCGTAAGTATATGTCGGTACATTTATTTTCTTTTCATGTGTAAAATATGGTTGACCATTTAATATTAGGTACTGAACCTTTTTTCTTGCACTGAATTTTTAGGCAGATAATTGAATGGTATAATAAAAATGTACTTGTTACAAGATAGAGTACCTAGGTAGTTTTCAAAGCAAAAAGTACGTTTACTGGTAAGTAAACTTTCGTGTAGAGTTGCCAATTAAAACTTAATTATTTGAATGGTCGAGCTAATCATAATTTGAATTTTGCAAACAATAAATTTTATGTTTTTCTGTAGTAATATCTGGCCATTGTTTCTTAGATTCAAGCTAGTGCTCGAGGCAATTCTCTACAATCATGGTGTATTGAAGTCATGGTGTTGTCATAGGTCAGCGCTATTAGGTGCACCATCAGTGTCTAATACACTCCCGGACAATCATACTGGCCCACTGGACTTTTTTTATACAAACATGCTCACTTTAGCGTCTCGTAGATAGGGAACTATTTGCATCTGTGCGATGATTTTTACGTCATTATAGAGGCAAAACGCCCAAATAACGAATCACGGTTTTAAAAATTTACAAAAAGCGCTGAATTTTCACAAAATATAAAAACAATATGTCAAACTTTATCTCCCATATAACGTTATATAAGCGATAAGTTCGGTTTATTCTTTTTTCTTTTTCGCAAAATTGAACACAGTTTGAAGATATTTGAAAGTGTGATTCGACAATTGGGCGTTTTGTCTCTTCATTGACGTAAAAATCATAGCACTGATGCAAATAGTTTCCTATCTTTGAGACGCTAAAGTGAGCATGTTTGTATCAAGAAAGTCCAGTGGGCCAATATGAGTGTCCAGGAGTGTGTATAGGACACAAACACAGTCTCACAAACATTATATGACCCGGTGGTGGGGGAGCCACTAGTTATACAATATTACCGAAATGGCTGTCAGCTGTACATAAATTTTTGTCGAAGAAGAGATTTAAAGTTTCACATATGACCATACCAGCGCCCCCTGATTCACGAACCGTCGGAAACGCTCCAGACAGCGGAATGTATGCCCTGTCTCTGTCACTCACAATAGAATAGACAAAGACAGAGCACAGAATTCGAATCCGATTCCGTTTCCGACGGTTCGTGAATCAGGGGGAAGAATATTTTAAAGTTTTTGATAAATATAAAAAAAAATCAAAACGTACAGCCCTAGTACTTATGAATTTTAACAATATACCGAAAATTCATTTCTGTATGTTAAGGTTTAAAGGGTATCCACCCTGTTATCCAACATTAACGCCGTTTGTATGGAAACCGTTTGCTACACACTCCTCTCAAGTATTTAGCTTTAGGTTTATATTATAAGAGACGCCTTAATGTCATTATAAATGTCAATATTTAAATTAATATAATAATAATAAATTTCTAACAATCACACCAATTATTATCTAGTTCATAAGTCGTTTTCATTAAGAAACTGTGTTATGTAAACTAGATAACGGATAAATATATACATTTACAATAAATATAATAAATGTCAAGTTCCGTGGAATTCTGTCGCATGGCTACCACAGCCAACTTGAATGCCGCGAACATCACGCCAACGTTGTTTATATTCACAAGTTTAGATTTAATCATGGGACCTGCTGCTAGTTTTCTGGTTAGCCTGTAATTAAATCGGTAAAAACGTGCCTCTTGTAATTAGCTTTGAATATATGAAAATATATATAGACCTTCAGTTTGAAAATATTTAATCTTATTTTACTAATTTTAGCTGTAAAAAATGGTGATAAAACCACTTTCAGGTTCCAAATCCTACCTGAAAGTTACATACAGGGCTGGTGTTTTCTTTCTGTCACAATTTTTCCTTTAAATTATTAACGAATTGCATAATGTATGCAAAAATTATTTAAAATCTTAATTTAATTTGTTTCATCTTAATCTACTTTAAGACGTTTGTAAAAATATTTCTTTCGTATGCGATGGTTTCCTCACATTGATGAAGCAACGCTGGCCTACAGCGTTACTACCTAATAGATAAATTCGACGAGCCTTGTAAGCCTTGCGGTAGCTTAGTTGGCCAGAGCATTGGGTCGGATCCCAGGGGCTCCGGTTTGAATCCCGCCTGAAGTCTACTTACAGGGCTGGCGGTTTTTTTCTATCAATTTTTTTCCTACAATTACATAACTGCGTTGTGAATGCAAAACAAAATTAAAATCTTAATTTTGGCTGTCTGTTAGGTACTCAATCACAGCGAAACGGCTGAACCGATCTGTATAAAAATTAGGCACAGAGATAGATTATCGTCTAGAATAGCATATATACCACTTTTACTTAAGGAAAATATCTTATTCCAACGGGAAAACATAGTGTAGTTCACGCGGGCAAAGCGGCGTGTGGAAAGTTAACTTGACATAAATATAAAAATACTTTCAGTGAGACGAAAACTGCAAAACTCTGTTTATATCTAAAAGAATAAACGTCACTTTGAAATAGGTGGGTACCAACAGTAGTTTTCACATAATCGTATTCAAATAGCTTGTGTTCAGTACACCCCTGCCTAGACCGCGGAGTCAGCATTGGCGCAGTGGAAGGCTATCATGAGTATAGACTCCGGACAAATCTTGGTTTCAGCCGGGATGTAACTGAACAATAGGACTGCGATACACAGTGGAGAGAATGTTAAGTAAGGTGATTTCACATACGGTTCTGTGGTGTCGAAAATCTCCTCGGCTGCGGCGAGACGGGGCGCGCGCCCCAGGTATCTTCTTCTTCTGCAGACCTTACCAATTAGTGACCTCACTCACAACACAAATAACAGCGTTCACAAGACACTGGGCGTTTCAACAATAGATACACAAAGACACACACGGGGGAGCCTCTTTTATTATGATTTACAGTCCCGACAACAAGCGCGTGTGGTAGAAAAGGTTATCTTTCAAAGCATCCGCGACCGGCCACTCCAGAGATGGCATCAAAACCTTGGTCGTACAAAACGGGATCACATAGATAATTTTAGATGGATTCAAACTCGATATGCCAGGCACATTCAACGCGAGCGACCTTTAACAAAATCAGCAAAATTATTCCGACATTTTCCTTACAAGAATTTCAATCAAGTGTCACTGTCAACTTCAAGTGACAGCTAATGTCAATTTGACGTGACATTAGAGTTGCGTTCAGAAACGTCGATCTTTTCCGAACATCCCCCCGCCCCGGACCGTTAAGAACGGTACGTCAATCTACGGGTAATCAGGAGAGCCCACTAACTGCTCTCTTCAAAACCGAATCTCGAACCAAAACCTCAGCAAAACGAGGAACTCCGTCAGTTCCGGGGTAGAGTTTAAAAATGCGCCCCCTTCGCCAACATAGGGGCGGCAGGTTAGCATCCTTAATCAACACGAGGTCGCCAGTCTGGGGTGGGGTGGTTTTATCTGTCCACTTCACGCGCTGTTGTAGGATATGCAAATACTCCATCGACCAACGTGCCCAGAAGTTTTGGGACATCTGTTTCAAAAGTTGGTATCGCGACAAACGATGGGATCCTACATCCTGAATCGGATATTCAGGCAACGCCAAAAGGGGCTGTCCGATCAAGAAATGACCTGGCGTCAACGCTTCCAGGTCATTCGGGTCCGAAGACAACGGGCACAAGGGTCGCGAGTTGAGGACGGCCTCAATTTTACAAAATACCGTATCAAGTTCCTCAAACGTGAGAATAGTTTCTCCAATCACGCGACGCAAGTGTGTCTTGGCAGCCTTTACACAAGCTTCAAAAATTCCTCCCCAGGTCGGACAAGCTGGAGGGCTAAACTTCCAGATTATCCCACGCCGGGAGAGGGTGGTTCCAATGTCTATTTTATTATCAACAAAAAACTTAACTACTTCCTTAAGATAATTACACGTTCCCTTATAATTAGTACCACAATCGGAACGTATCAATGACGGCAGTCCTCTACGGGAAACAAATCTGCTCAAGGCGGCGACAAAGGCTTCGGTAGACAATTCCGAGACAATTTCCAAGTGGACAGCCTTGGTGGACAAACACACAAACACGCACAAGTACGCCTTATGGGTTTTAGCATTACGCAGTCTCGAAGCCTTTACAGTAAAGGGACCGGCGAAGTCGGTGGCGACTCCGGCAAAAGCTCTACATTCCGTGACGCGATCAGCAGGCAAATCACCCATCTGGGGCTGCATGGTCGCGGCCTTCAATCGATAACAAGGCAGGCAACGGAAAACCACAGTGCGAATGGCTCGACGAGCAGACAAAATCCAAAATTCACGCTGCAAAATGGCCAACAAAGCATTACAGCCAGCATGTTGTGCATTCACATGGCGATCTGTTATTATCAGTTGAGTCAAATGTCCGGCTTTAGGTAACAAAAGGGGGTGACGAGCTCCATACGGCAGGTTCGCATTTCGAAGTCTTCCGCCGACTCGCAAAAGCCCACTCTCGTCCAGGAAGGGATTCAATCGCGATACCGCGCCCTTCAACTTGCGACGGCCTAAACGCAAAATTTCAATCTCGGACTCAAAACTATCAGCTTGTACTCTCCGGACCCAAAACAAGAGCGCGTCCCTACGCTCGTCCGGAATGAGAACCGACGAATCACGCCTCGCGCGTGGGTTTCTGCAATTGTACACAAAACGTCTGATCCAAGCGGTAACACCAAGCAGCTTCTGTAAGGAGCTGTACCGATCCAACAACAAATCCTTTTCCCCGGCGGGGTTAGTCTCCAGGACGCATGCCCGCATATCAGGAACGGCTACGTTCGACAACGCTGGAGAGGGCGGCCACTCCGACTCAGGCCGCATCAACCACTGTGGGCCCCACCAGAGGGGGTGGTTAATTAGGGTTGGGGCTACACAACCCCGAGACGCACAATCCGCGGGATTCATGGTTCCCGGCACGTGTCTCCAAATCAACTCGATGTCGGAATTACAAATCTGCGACACTCGATTGGCCACAAACACGTCCAAGGTGTGCGCCGGAGCCTTCAACCAACAAAGGACGACCTGACTGTCCGTCCAAGCATAAACCTCTTGTATCTTAATAGATCGACCTAATGTGAGCCATACGTGGTTCAACAAACGCATTAGGAGGGCAGCTCCACACAATTCCAACCTCGGGATCGTATGACGAGTCCGAAGGGGAGCGACTTTGCTTTTCGCTATCACCAGATGCACAGCAGCAACTCCGTCAACAGTAACGGTGCGGAGGTACACGGCCGCAGCAAATCCACGTTCGGAGGCATCGGAAAAGCCGTGAAGAGTAACTTTACAATTTTCAGAAGGGAGGAATAGCCTCGGCAAATGCACTTCATTAATCTCGGGGAGGGATGAAACGAAGCTCGACCAATCTCGGAGTAACTCGTCCGAGAGGGGTTCATCCCACGACACACCCGAAGCCCATAACCGTTGCAAGAAACACTTGGCCATAAACAGCACAGGGCAAATCCACCCATTGGGGTCAAAGGTACGTGCGACAGTAGACAATACTAAACGCTTGGTCCAGACTTTCGGTGGTCGTAAATCCACACAATAAGTGAAAGTGTCAGAGACCGGTTTGTACTGTACGCCAAGGACGGTCACCACATGGGGATTATCAACATTTTCGAACAGGTGGGGGTCCTGCTGGTGCTCTTCGGGCAAACCTACCAGTACATCAGGCGAGTTGGATATCCATTTCCTCAACTCGTAACCTCCCGACTTCAAAAGGGCGGTGAGTTCGTCTCTCAGGACAATCGCCTCTGAGACAGATGAGGCGCCCGTGCAAATGTCATCCACATAGACGTCACTGGCCAAAATGGCGGAGGCGCGAGGGTATCTCAAGCGCTCCTTCTCGGCCAACTCCAACAAAGAACGAATCGCAACAAACGGGCTCGAAGCCAAACCGTACGTATTCGTATTCAATTCATAAATCAACAAGGGGTCCCTAGGACTCTCTCTCCACAAAATCAATTGGTACCTCCTATCCTCGGGATGGATGACCGTTTGTCTGAACATCATCCGGATGTCAGTCATAAATACAATTTGGTGCCGCCGGAAGTTGGTCAAAATGTCTGAGATCTCCGTGTGCAGCTTGGGACCTACATGCAGACACTGGTTCAAGGACGCTCCAGTAGAGGTGGGAGCCGAACCGTCAAAGACCACCCGAATCTTTCCGGATTTCAAAACGGCGTGGTGCGGCAGAAAGAAGTGCTCAACGGAGCGCCAATCCAAATCGCTCACGGACATGTGCCCTAACTCCTCATACTCCCGCATGAATTCAACATACTTCTGGCGGAAGACCGGATCCTTGCTCATGCGACGCTCCATCGCCACTAGCCTACGTTCCGCTAGCGGTCGGGATTCGCCCAGAGGAGGTCGGCCGGCACGAAAGGGGAGACGGGTGATCAAACGACCAGAGCGGAGGCGACCAGTGTTATTCTGGTAATACAACTCGCATTCATCCGCTACTGGGTCAACCCGCGGGGCTGGTGGAGGTTCCTCAACCTCCCAAAACTTCTGCACCACTTCGGAGAGAGACACATTAAAAACAAGACCGCGATCCTCATCAAGGGAATCCAAAACGCGGCGAGCAGGGCCCATCACAACGGTACCGAGTGTCGTCTGCAGAGCTACCAAGCCATCTGGCTGCAAAACTCGCTTCCCCGTCAACAAAACTCGCCCCAGGACATCGGCTCCAAGGAGAGCATCGATCGGGCCTGGGCGGAAGAAATTTGGATCGGCGAGTGGGGAATCAGACACCAAAGACAACATACTCGGTCCCAAGTCAACTGAAGGTTGACGGCCAACAACTGTGTCCAACACAATCGCCGAGGTCTTAATGCCTGGCGTGGACTTATTACGTGAGGTAAATGTGAAGTCAACATGCCCTAACAACCCGGGGACTTTCACATCGCCAACACCTCTCACGCCTTCCGTGTGGGGGTGCACCTTGAGGCCCAACCGCCTAACTAACCAAGATGACACAACACACCCCTGAGCACCGGAATCCAACAAGGCGCGAACTTCCACAAGGTCGCCATTCAATCCCCTGACAAGCACAGAGGCCGTGGGCAACAAAACGGTCTCTGGAGGGGTGGCTACAATCGACCGTAAACACGTTGATTGCTAGTATGTGGGGTCCCCAGACGTCCCCCCATGGTAAGGGGGTCGCTCATAGCGATCCAGTGGGTCCCAATCTCCCACATACTGCCTACGTCCAATTCGCCCGGTATCAGGCGGGTTATATCTCCCGGCCCCTTGAAGACGGGGCGGGCGCCGCTCCAAACGCGGGTATTCGGCGAGCGGCGGCGAGAATCGGTGCCTATCATCCACCGTGTACGTCGCCCCATAGTCGCGGGGGCACGGTGACCGATTTTCAGAGGGGGGGTCCCGGGGACCCCCGGCTGTGCGAGGCTCAACACGTTGCGGGGGGCTTCTACGACCTCCCGCAACGCTCGCAAAATCGAACCCCCTAGTTGGGGACCGATTTCCCATGGGGGGGTCCGTGGGACCCCCGCCCGTGCGAGGCTCAAAACGTCGCGGGGGGCCTCTACGACCTCCGGCAACGCCCGCATAACTCATCCCCATCCTTGGGGATCGGTTTCCCATTGGGGGGTCCCTGGGACCCCCGCCCGTGCGAGGCTCAAAACGTCGCGGGGGGCCTCTACGACCTCCGGCAACGCTCGCATAACTCATCCCCATCCTTGGGGATCGGTTTCCCATTGGGGGGTCCCTGGGACCCCCGCCCGTGCGAGGCTCAAAACGTCGCGGGGGGCCTCTACGACCTCCGGCAACGCTCGCATAACTCATCCCCATCCTTGGGGATCGGTTTCCCATTGGGGGGTCCCTGGGACCCCCGCCCGTTTGAGGCTCCAAACGTGGCGGAGAGCGTCTGGGGCCACTCTGGTGGCCACTAGAACTGCTGCGGGATTCAAACACCGCGGGGGGTCCGAGACCCCCACCCATACGCGGTGATCCTGCAGCGACGCGCTGCGGCGCTCCGCCGCCCTCTGGGCTGTTCATGCAGAGGAGGGGATGGTGGTTGCCCTTACAAAAGCGGCATGGGTGCGCTTGGGTACATTCGCGCTGCATGTGCAGGCCCAAGCACGAGTAGCACCATGTCCGTTGTCGCGCGATCGCTCGACGGCCTTGGACGCGCTGGTCGAGGAACTTATCACAACGGGTCGTGCTGTGACCCGGTTCCCGACAATACAAGCAGCGGGCGGTCTCCTGGACGGCGGCATAGCGGCCGGGCGCGCGAGGGGCCATACGCCCCCTACGGGGGGGTCCGGTGGGGGATCTACTCTGTGGCACAGGTCGTTCGGGTCCCATAGGACCGGCCAGAGAGGAATTATCTGCCAGTCTACTTTCTCCTTCCAGGAACGTCAAGAGGTCCGAGAAGGGTGGCAGATAAGTCGCACTATCCCCACCATACTGCTGCTCAAAACGGACCTTAACAGAGTCCGGCAACTTTCCCAGGACAATGTGCAGTAACAAAAACGACCACTGCTCCACTGGGAGTTTTAAGTTTTTCAATGCGTTGTAGGCAACCAACAGCGGATTCGACAAAGCCACTCTCAAGTGCATCACGCTGGCAACGCGGGGTAAATTCAAAATGGCGGCAACATGGTTGTCCGCCAGACGTCGTACGTTCTGGTACCGACGGGCAATCAAATCCCTGGCAATAGGGTAGTTTTCATCCGAGGGGGCCAAATGTTGAACCGATTCAAGGGCCTCCCCTTCCAACACGGATAATAAATAAGCTAACTTCTGGCCCTGGGTCAAATCATCCCGGGCATGTTGGTACATGGCATCTGTTTACATATTAATATTTTTGATAGTCTGGTGACTATCAAAAATATTAATAAAGCCCTCCCAGTCCTCTAGACGACCAGCAAAACGCCTTAAGTCTAAGGGGGCCAATCTAGCAAAGAGAGGGGGCATACTTTTAGATGTGACCGGGGACGGGCTCGGTTCATTCTCTCTTGCCACTTGCAAAGGCCGAGCCACCTGGGTAATTCTGTCCGCAAAATCATAACACTGGTCCACATCCAAATCGACTTCTTGTCGCATTTCCACATCGGCCTCAACAGTCCTTTCCAAAAATAAGGCATACTGTTCATCAACAACAGCCAAACGTACGGGCAGATCTACGTATCTGTTCAACAAGGCCTCCGTCCTATCAGGTCGATCCAACAATGCGACTGCAGACGCTAACCACCGTAACTCAGAACGTATTTTGGCTTTAGCAGAGGAGGCCGTCATTGTAACGTCACAAATTTATCAACAAAAACAACAAATTCAAAATATTCACTATAACACAAAATCTCCAATATTTTGAGGTTATTGATAACCACAAAATTCCAATATTACAACAACAAAGTATTTATAATGACACAAACTCTTAAATATTTGGAGGTTATCAGAAAACAACAAAACTCAAGTATATAATTATAACTCTAACTCTCAAGAGGTTATAACTTAGACACAAACTAACTTTGACTTTGTAAGTCAAAAGTTATTCAGTTCAAACAAATCACTGACCATTGAAATTCACTTGGATATCGACATACAACAAGATGATTTTAATTATTTCAAAGCACAAGTTTCAATAAGTTTCAATGTGTAAACAATGTCTTAAATCATTTAAGTTTCACTAAGTATTGAGTGCAAACTTATTAGCTAACCTTTTATTAGCTATTATTTAGCAACAAACTTGTCAATATTCACAACTCAAATTTGCTGACAAAACTAAATAATAATTATTATGAACAAAGAAAGGCATCTGTTTACATTTTGGAACCTCAATACATGACAATTAATTACAAGACATGGAACCAATAACAAAGGAATGCCCTTTACTTTTCAAATGCAAGTTAATTACCATTTACAAGTACAAATTAATCTAGTCCGGACCAGATGGTCATCAAACGGCACTGATTAATAGACAAACTTTTGGCGTGGGCCTCTCAGGCCTTCAAGCTACGCTCTTGCTACCAAGAAATGTTCAGTACACCCCTGCCTAGACCGCGGAGTCAGCATTGGCGCAGTGGAAGGCTATCATGAGTATAGACTCCGGACAAATCTTGGTTTCAGCCGGGATGTAACTGAACAATAGGACTGCGATACACAGTGGAGAGAATGTTAAGTAAGGTGATTTCACATACGGTTCTGTGGTGTCGAAAATCTCCTCGGCTGCGGCGAGACGGGGCGCGCGCCCCAGGTATCTTCTTCTTCTGCAGACCTTACCAATTAGTGACCTCACTCACAACACAAATAACAGCGTTCACAAGACACTGGGCGTTTCAACAATAGATACACAAAGACACACACGGGGGAGCCTCTTTTATTATGATTTACAGTCCCGACAACAAGCGCGTGTGGTAGAAAAGGTTATCTTTCAAAGCATCCGCGACCGGCCACTCCAGAGATGGCATCAAAACCTTGGTCGTACAAAACGGGATCACATAGATAATTTTAGATGGATTCAAACTCGATATGCCAGGCACATTCAACGCGAGCGACCTTTAACAAAATCAGCAAAATTATTCCGACATTTTCCTTACAAGAATTTCAATCAAGTGTCACTGTCAACTTCAAGTGACAGCTAATGTCAATTTGACGTGACATTAGAGTTGCGTTCAGAAACGTCGATCTTTTCCGAACAGCTTGTATTTGTATACCGTCATACATTATCCTGCCATTAGGACCTAATTTCCTATCTAGTTTGCCTAATCACAACGATGTTCATTTCCAATTACCTACATTGCCTTAATTGTTTTTTCTATTGTTTCGCAAAACCTAATTGCTCAATTGTGCAGTTGTGCACTAAATCTACAATTAAATAACTTATTACTTCGATAGATCCGCTCATTAGGTGCTGTGTAGTAACCAAAAACCGACGTAGGTGATTATATTGATGCCTATTTCAGATTAACTAATTACCGACATCCCTTCATTGTGTTCAAAAAAATCTAATTAATATGATAACATGCATTACCTAGGTGTTTGTTCAAAGAATCGTCTCGTATTAGCTGCTCCGTTAAAATTAGCTTTATTATGTTCCATACATCCACGCTATCTATGCTCGCGCCATTTGATAAACAACTTGATTTTT
This sequence comes from Crambus lathoniellus, assembly GCA_949710035.1. NCBI lineage: Eukaryota > Metazoa > Arthropoda > Insecta > Lepidoptera > Crambidae > Crambus > Crambus lathoniellus. The sequence continues at coordinate 8,472,559 of OX453310.1, read as the reverse complement.
ATTTCCGTGGCCAAATGTGTGCACGTCCCAAGCTTACTGGTGTACTCGCAAGATATTAGTGACATTATCAAGTATAAAATTTTTCAATAAAAGGTTGGTAGTAAAAGTAACAAAAAGTAAAAAAAATATATTTACCTACATATGCATAAATGAATGTTATGACTAATGGTTACATTACCCAAAAATCATGTGACATTTATTTGTGATGAGCTGACTGATACATCTTCATTAAGCCGATAAGCCAGTTTTCGTGAATATGTCATTTAGTTAGGAAAACTTAATTGACTATCTTTTATTTGTAACAAAAATAGCAAGATAGCTAAACTAACTTTAATTATAATATGCGAGTGAAGGCCTCATTATTTCCAACTAATCCGCCTTATAAAAGTTCAAAGATCTGTATATCTAGCACTAATTGGCAAACTAGTAGACACGATCTTTAGGCCATTCATTTAGAGATTTATTTGGTCTTTGTTTGAATCCTTGAACTTTGAATGACACACATGAACTAAGCGTAAAAGTGATCGATGCAAACTTCTTCGCACAACCACATTGTAATTTTTTTTATACAACGTGTTAATACAATAACGGAAACTGAGAAAATACTTTGTTCAGAATCGATTCCACACATTTTTTATAGGAGTTAAATTAGTATGAACCTAGTAGAGCTTACAATCTGTCAGAAAATTCACGGAGACCTATGAGGACGAACAACTTGGACTTTTCTATTTTTTTTAATGGAATGAAATTTAATATAAAATAAATAAATTGGGGTGTATGTAATTGGGGTGTTTAATTGTATTTGCTTTCCGGTTATGGCATTAACACGTTGTAAAATTTTTACAAGGTTTCTGAAGCTGAAATTTGTGCTGTTTTTTTTTAAATTAGGTATTATAATTTTACTTTCGTTGATGAATTTCCGTAAATACAAAATTAGTTCAGAACCTTCGATCACCAATACCACTGGATAATGCCTCACAAACTAAAACACAACGCCAATAATGGCACCGAAAGACTTTTTTTAAACGGAGAAGAAAGGAGAAAAAAGGTTACGAATATTACGATCTTACGTCAAAAATGACAGGAATCAAGTCTCAACTCTCTCGGCCGTTTTTGACGTGGTGTTAATCGAAGTTCAGAAACGAATAACACATTTTATTTACAGAATTTGACAGCCGCGCGTGACACAAAACTGACTCATACGTGTCTAAATCCACGCTTGCGACAGAAGCGAGCCCAAAATGTGATTTTCGTGACACGAGCACTGTATCAAAATTGTTCCGGCAACGTTTTTATGTGACAACTTTATCGTTCCACCAGTAGTTGGAGTGGCGCGTGCGCTCAATTAGACACGCCATTTTTTATCTGCAACTTTTTACTGCATCTGGAGACCTTGAACTAATTGCTTACGACTTTCTAGCATTGTAGCCGCATTTTTGTTGTCGGATGTCGGATTGATCGATGTTCGTTGTCAATTGTTTTTAGGAAGGTTAGTTTAAGCAGTTATATAAAAGTATCGTCCGTCTGGTGAATATGAAAGAGTTGGTATAAAATGTAAAATTGTGCTATAGTTTATTTACATTTCAATAACCGTTTTGTCCTACAAATTCTAAAAGATAAATTAGTAAAAATACCTATTGAAAATAAAGTTTTTTTTAAATAATCGATCCGTCTCTCTCTGCCTCCCTCTCTCTTTCGTCTTAGACCATTTTTCCATTTTTCCATCCATTTTTTTTAATACTCCATTTTAAATAATAAAAATTGTGAAAGCAAAAAAAGTAAAAATAACATCTCTTAGTTCTTGGGAGCGGATTTAATAGTGGCTTAATTTTGGATACTCCGAGTATTGCAATAATTCATTGCATTAAGTAATTAAATTCAACAGTTACCATAAATATTAAGAAATGTGTTCAGGCGACATTTATTAAAAGTTATGGTTTCTCTAGTATTGGCCCGCATAAAAATAATTACATACAAATGGCATGTAGGCTTTGTTATATTTCAATATTTTAATGGTTTTTTTATGGTAAGTTGAGTAAGTTACTTATAGAGCATAACTAAACGTCAAGGATATAAATAAAAAAGGGTTATTGTTTTAGTTACATTTTTTACTTAACCCTGAACGTATTGCGTTAATAATAGAAAACTTCATTAATAGGCACTAGGTACCGATTTCGGTTCGAAATCGTATCACTTAATTCAAGGTTAAATTACTCAATGACCGGTTAAAAGTTGAACGAAGTAACATGGATAATTGAATTTTAAATAAAATGGTACCACCAATTGATAATGAAAGCTACGAATAAAATTTTACAGCAATTGATGAAATAATTTTTTTTATTTTCAATTTATCAATAAAATTATCGATATTTCCGCTTTTGCCAAATAAATATTTTATATTATTGTTATCCTTAATGAAGTATGACAGCGGAGCAATTTTGAAACTAAACATTTCATTTAAAATTTAGTGGTACATCGGAATATACCAGTAAAAGCGTTAGTATCATGATCTTGACTATGACACAATGCTTTGAAACAATTGAAACAATGGGTGTATCGTTTGTGTAATATGAAACAGATATGAAGATAGAAAATAATTTTCTTTGATCAAATTATGATAAACGACAGTTTTTATAGAAAACATTTTTATTATAATATGCCTTTTATACATTGAACAAATTAGGATTCAATAATCCATATACCGTATATAGATTATTGAATCCTAATTCATTCCGTATATGATATACGTAAGTAACTTATCAGTAAACCTTAAAATAATTATTTTTCATCATATAAACATGAATATGTTTCCGGGATAAGTTTAAGGCGCTACTCGGAAAAAGTATGGACTGTTTGATTTAAAACTATAGGACGGTTATAGTTGTTACAAATCTGGTAATTAGATATATATTTCTTCATACCTTTATCAAGATTCGTATCGTTTCAAAAACACGATTTTATGATTTTGCCTCGACACTTTTTCTATCCGAAAAGACCTCTAATAAAACCGCCTTCAAAAAAATCACATCAAAAAATTAAGAAATAATTCCTCACCAATTAAATAACGTAAGTACCTACTTTGAAGTCGGGCATGAAACATGTACGATTTTTTGTTGTTTTTGTTAAAACCCGCCCGACTTCAAAGTACTTACGTTATTTATTTGGTGAGGAATTATTTCTTACTTTTTTGATGTGATTTTTTTGAAAGCGGTTTTATTTTTTTATAAAATCAATTTTTATGTCACTCTTTTTAGTGCATCGTGCAGGCAATTTACGTGTATTCTGGTAAATAGGTATGTTATCAAATTGAAAACCTCCTTTTTTGAAGTCGGTTAAAATACCTTGAGGTATCCCCTTTTTAACAAAACAAGAATCATCTAAATCGGTTTATAAACAGAGGAGTTATGCCTAAAGATACGTATTAAATTCACATAAAGTGGTAACGAAAACGACAGTATTTTCAAGATTTCCTGAAAACTACTGAACCGATTTCGAAATTTCAAAAAATGGGACCAACTTGGAAACCAACTTGATGTAATAACATGTTCAATCATTCCAATCGGTCCATCCGGCTTCGAGTAATCTGTGGACATACACACAAAAAAAAACATACAAACAGACGAATAGAGAACCTCCTCCTTTTTGATTTAGAAGTCGGTTAAAAATACGAAAATTCAAGATTATTCTTAAGACGATACTCGGAAAAAGTATGAACTCTTTGATATAAAACTATAGGACGGTTTGAGTTGTTATAAATCTGGTAATAAGATATATATTTCTTCATACCTTTATCTAGAATCGTATAGTTTCAGAAACACGATTTTATGATTTTGGCTCGACGCTTTTTATTTTCGAAAATACCTCTAAAAAATAATAAATATCAAGATTATTCTTAAATGGGGATACATATACTATTAAAAATTGGTTTAATTAGTGGACACCAATAATATATAATATAATATTTAGGATCGTATAGAAGCATTTTTTAAAAATCGCTATAGTTATTGAATACGAAGTGATTTTGTGTTTTTTTTTGCGTAATCGGCAAAATCGGTCTCCCTCCCGCGCGCGTCGTCTTCTCATTGCTATCTCGCTTTAGCATAATTTTTCCGAGTATCGCCTTAAATGGGGTAACTTACACTATAGGAAATTAGTTTAATTAGTGGACACCAATAATATTTAGGGTATAAGATTATTATATCGTATATAAGCATTTTTTAATACGACTTGATTTTGTGTTTTTTTTGCCTAATCTGCAAAATCGGTCTCGCTCCCGCGCGCTTCTTTTTCTCATTGCTATTTCGCTTCAGCATAATTTTTTCGAGTCTCGCCTTAACTTATTACTGACACCTAACATACGGGCTAGTCAAAGTGTCAAACGTACATACATTTGTAAAAAAAATAAGGTTGCACTCCGGGAGTGCCAGCAGAAGTGAAAAAGGATTCCTAGACATTTTCCCAAAAAAAGGGAATTTGACAAAAAACCTGAGCTATCACAACTTTGGAAACGGTGGCGAAATTTGCCTTCGTTTTCTAGTGAAATTGTAAAACTGTATAAGCGCGCTACTCGCCGCTAGAGGCGCTGATACAGTTTTCAGTTTTCATACAAATTGACATAAATACGGAATTCTAGTTTGCGTTTGCTTGACATAAAATCTTACACGTGTCCGTCTTACGAATTTTTGATCAGACGGTCACGTGATCCTGACGCGAGTTTAACATTTTTTACCCGTCACAAGATGTGCACAACGCCGCTAAAGAAGTTTTCACTTATAGGAAAAATGTGATAGTAAAAAAACCACGAACCCTATTACCACCCTATACCACGAAGCCGGGATCTCGTGGAAGCTAGTGGTTTTTTACCACACTTTTATTAGCTTCACTTGTAACTAAGTCACAATGTAAGAAAATCTTGGAATTCAATTTTAACCTGCTTCTAAGTGTCGTATTGATTTGAAACTTTGCAAGTCTATATGAATCCGATGACAATACAATAATTTGCTACCATCGAGCTGATCTGATGATGGAGTCAAGAGGTGGGCAATAGAACTCTTCAATGGCTGCTCGGAAACCCCTCGGGTTTAGGCTCATTTGTTTTGTTCTGATGAGACCTATTCGCTATACTTGATGGTGAGTGTCTGATGTCTGATGATGGAGCAGGGAGGAAGCCAGTGGCACTTCTTAATGACCACTAGGAAACCCCTCGAGTTTGGGCTTCGTTGTTTCGTTCTGATGATACTTATTAGCTGCATTTGGTGGTAAGGGTCTGATGATGGAGCTGGGAGGAAGCCAGTGGCACTTCTTAATAACCACTAGGAAACCCCTCGAGTTTGGGCTCATTTCTTTCGTTCAGACGAGACCTATTCGCTACACTTGGAGGCGAGGGTCTGATGATGAAGCTGGGAGGAAGCCAGTGGCACTCCTTAATGACCAATAGGAAACCCTTAGAGTTCTGGCTCATTTGTTTCGTTCTGATGTGACCTATTTGCTACACTTAGTGGTGTGGGTCTGATGATGGAGTCAAGAGGTGGGCAATAGAACTCTTCAATGGCTGCTAGGAAACCCCACGGGTTTAGGCTCATTTGTTTTGGTCTGATGAGACCTATTCGCTACACTTTATGGTGAGTGTCTGATGTCTGATGATGGAGCAGGTAGGAAGCCAGTGGCACTCCTTAATGACCAATAGGAAACTCTTCGAGTTCTGGCTCATTTGTTTCGTTCTGATGTGACCTATTTGCTATACTTAGTGGTGTGGGTCTGATGATGGAGCAATGAGGAAGTCAGTGGCACTCCTTAATGACTACTAGGAAACCCCTCGAGATGGGCTCATTTGTTTCATTCTGATGAGTCCTATTCGCTACACTTGGTGGTGAGAGTCTGAAGATGGAGCAGGGAGGAAGTCAGTGGCACTCCTTAATGACCACTAGGAAACCCCTCGAGTTTGGGCTCATTTGTTTCATTCTGATGAGACCTATTCTCTACACTTGGTGGTGAGGGTCTGATGATGGAGCAGGGAGGAAGTAAGGGTTCGGCTCGCGCATCTGGTAACAAATAGACTCCACTTGAATTTGTAAAACTAAATACATACAATCACGCCTTTGAGTTATAATGTTTACGGGGTAGGGAGACACATGAATGGACTGTGAAATCGATTACCATCCCCATCCATAGCTTGCCATTTGATAAACTAAAAAGTGAAAAATAAATATGTAGTTTAAAAAACTAAAAACACACTTTTATGCTACTACTACTACTACTCCGATGGCGCGATGACCCCGAAGTGGATCTTGGCCTCCGACAACAAAAGACGCCACTGCTCCCTGCATAGTGCGACCTCCTCCCAGTATGGCAGCAGCAGCTCCCGTAGGTCTTTGGCCACTTCGTCAGCCCAGCGATACCTAGGTCGACCGACTGGCTTGCGCCCTACTGTCCGGCCCAGGTATGCCCGTTTGACTGCGCGACCGTCCTCCATTCGCACGACGTGGCCTAACCATCGAAGCCTCTGCGCTTTGACTTCACCAAGGATATTTGGTTCGGCGTACAGCTCCTCCATTTCTGCGTTCTTTCGGATCCTCCAACTGCCGTCATCGGTGTGGACCGGTCCGAAAATCTTACGGAGTACCTTTCTCTCAGTAACGAGAAGTTTTGTTTCTTCCTTCTGGGTAAGAGTCCAGGCTTCGCAACCAAACATTAAGATCGGCCTGATCACGGTTTTGTATATGCGGATCTTTTGATCGGATCGGATTGGATTTTGTGTAGGGCTGCACTGCAACGTAGAGTGTTCTGGACTCGGATATCTATCTCGTTCTCTCTATCGTTAGTATCAGTTACAGTGCAACCTAGGTACCTGAATTTTCGTACGCCTTTATAGCTGGTACTCCCAACAACCAGAACTTCGAGGTTTTGCCTTGTGTTTTTATAACGGCGCATATGAAGGTATTCTGTCTTCTCGTTATTAATATTGAGACCGATCCTAGCTGCTTCTTTTCGAAGGCATCCCACAGTATCAATCACCTGATGTTTTGATTCTCCAAGTATTGCGAGGTCGTCCGCATACCCGATCACCTTATGTGGTCCGTTTAACTGAACTCCGCCGTTTTATACACTTTTATAGGAACAGACTAAAAAGCACAAAATAACCGTCTATTCAGTAACTGAAATTAAAAAGCGTGGTGCGCTTTGTCAATATTAAGTACTTGAATGCATGCTTTGCAAGGGGCGCACCGCGCTTTTTAATTTCAGTTACTGAATAGACGGTTATTTTGTTCTTTTTAGTCTGTTCCTCCGTTCTGTCCGATGCTGAAAACATCGTTGTAATGGCGTCAGACTTAGACAAAATGGTGGTAGCTAGCCAGGAGGACTTAGAACAAGTCCTACCCTCAACCAAGCCTAATAAAATATGTACCCCCACTGGGAATTGAACCCGCGATATCATGGTCTGATACCGGTGGTGTGAACCACTAGACCACAGACAGAAGCGGTTAAAATAATAATCGCGCATCAACGCGACTCGGGCGCGTATTTGTTTTCATCTAAGAGCCCTATGCACACCGCGTTTTATAAGCGCATCGTAAAAAAGCGCGCGTCGTTGACGGGCGGGGCGGTGCCACCGGCGCTAAAAAAACACAGTGTACAAAGTCACTTTGTGGCAGACGGTAACACACCAGTAAAAGCGGCGCTTCGGCCTTGACCGCACCGCAGCAAAACAATAGACGGCGTAAAGATGCCGCCTCATAGCTCACTGTGGGAACCCGCTCTTGACTAATTTAGGACGAGTTAACTAACCTATGCGATTCTACGCACTTCGTAATGCATTCTTTTGTACGTGCGGCTGTGTTTGCAAAAAGGGTTATGTAGATGATAATAAATAAAACAGCCACACTGACATTGTTGACATAAAAATTTAAAACTTCAGCGGGCATTTGTGGTGTTTGGTAAAATAATATCTAATACTCTCTAAAACACATTTTGTTTTTGATTAGGAAACACATTTTAATGAATAAAAGTATTCATTAGTACTCGTACCACTAACATTTAACACTATGGGGCCAGCTACGAAATCGCGAATTACGATGGTCGCGTCGATGTTGTAGGTACTTTTCTATGAAACAGCTTATTATTTTTTCGATTTCGTGACTAAAAACAAAAAACTTTGAATAGGGGGGCATATTAAAAGATTTTTGTATTGATAGTCACATTCATCACTTAAAATGTTTGTACAGCCGAAACTTTTGGATGCAAGAAGCTGAAATTCGGCATGTAGTTTCCTTGGGGACTTGGGGATTGTAGGGGAGCACTAAGAGAGGATTTTTGGAAATTCACCATCTATAGGCACAGATTACTAAATAGTTACTATGTAACAGATAGTTCACTCCGCTAAGTCATTTAAATAAATAGCAACTCTAACTAAAACGCAATAAAGTCGAATTCAGCTTGTACGGCGCAGCAAATTACGAATCTCTTTTTATCGCATATATTCTTGCTCTTTTGCAGACCTAATTTCTATGCCATACGCCTGTCCGACAGGCGCGCCGTCCGAGCGTACCTAAACTGCGGAGTGACACCCCCCTGCTATAGGGTAAAAAGGGGGTCCACGTAGACGAAGTCGCGTTTAGAGCACTTGTCTTTCATATAATCACTGACTTCAATAAATTCAACTGAAAACTCGGTTCTTTTTTATTTATTAATAGACTTCCGCTCGCGTGGTATACACGACGTTATCCCGCGGGAATGTGATATTTTTCCGGGATAAAAAGTAGCCCATGTTTCTCTACAGGCCACAAAGTATCAGTGTCCCAAATTTCATCCAAATCCGTTGAGCCGTTTTGGCGTGATTGAGTAACAAACATACAAACATCCAAACATCCAAACATCTAAACATCTAAACATCTAAACATCTAAACATCTAAACATCTAAACATCTAAACATCTAAACATCTAAACATCCAAACATCTAAACATCCAAACATCTAAACTTTCACATTTATAATATTAGTAGGATAGTATGATTCAGCTAACGTTAACAGAATTTTTGACTGGTAAACATAGACTCAACATTTTTTTTGAGCTTCATGTTATGCACTTTTTTAGTGTAACTAATAAATAAATGAAAAATTGACAGTCATGCTCCATTTAAGAAGCACCTTTAACCTTCAATAAATGCATATCAAAACAAAAAACAAGACATCTAAGAGCTTAATCACAACGGTCTATTCACCTAGTGGTCTTAAAACAATTCATTTGAATATTTTAATATACATGTACAAACTACTAACAACAGCTATTTGTGTCAAGTAGAAGTACTCTACGTCACATGAGTACCAACATTCAATTCGGGTATACCGAACACTGATCAAACACCTCAACGTCATCATTCATCTGTAGATTCAAGTACCCCAAACAACACACAAAAAACAACATTTACATCGCAAACATGATACGTACCGTAAGGAAATAAGGCCTGTGCAATGTTTGCGGGGTCAATCTCGTGAACACAATACTCGATAACAGTATCCTGACATTTGACTTGAGTAATTCGATGGCATATTTCTCTACCACAAGTACCGGTATTACTCTACGATTAGAGTCCAAAACATAAGAGTAGCGGAAATAAGTGGGTCAATGTTAACTGTATTGTTGGTAAAACAGTCATTAATTCGTTTTAACGAGATCTCCAACAAACAATATAGTGTTAAATTAATACTTAAAGGTATGTAGATGGAAACTCAATAGATTAAAGTAGGTATTTCTTTGTCGTTATATGCAGCAACATATACTTAAGTGATGATAATAGTAAAAGATAGCGATTGAGTGATTATATATGTCAGGGTTTGTAATTGGCATTAAAGTGTTTTAATAAATTACTGTGATTATTGGAAGCTCTAAAGAAATAGTCTATTTCAACGTGTTGAAATTACTTTTTATTTATAATTATATATTGACACCTAACCTTTTTCTATGTTTTGAACACAGTTTTACCATCGAGTGGGTTGTATTTTTCACGACTTCATAAATCATTAGTTAATCGAATCGATCATAGAACGTAGATATAGATATTATTAGTGGTTTAGCGGTGAACCGAACAGTTATGTACTCAATTCTAACAATATTCGCCTTTTATTTCTTATTCCGACTGTGACTCACAAGTCACTTGCATGCTTCAGCGATCATTGACATTGATCGTCGTACTTTTTATGTTTGTTTGGGGTTCTTCAGATATTGTTTTATAGATGCAATTATTTGAGAAAAGAATTCTTAAAAATTTGCTCCATTAATAAAGAAAATGCACCACGTTGTACTCCTATCTTTTGGAACATATAAGCTCTACATACCATAAAACAATAATCATTATATTTGTAGGTATTTTGTATCAGTCTTGTTACGCGAAGGCGTTGCCCCCAGGACAAATAAAGGGGTTAGGATACCTGCCTTCTGCGCCAGAGGTCTCGGGTTCGATTCCCGAACAAGACAAATTTGTGTGCATGAACCTTCGATCAACAATAACACCTAGTTCTAGATACATAGTGGGAGTGACAGATATGGCGAGCGTTTAACGCCCACTTGAGAGTATAATTTATAAGTAGATTATTTTGACAGAATCAATAAAACTAAGGTATTTCGAACTTGGAACGTTTCCTGTCATTTATAATGTAAGATCGTGTTTAAAAAAAAGTCATTCTGTCCCTATAAAGTTTTCATTTAGTTCGTGAGCTTTCATCTAGCGCTATTGTTGATCGAAGGCATGAACATTTCTATTTGTCTTGGTCTGGGTGTTTTCTATGTATAATAAGTATGTATTTACAAAAAAGTATATGAGTATATAATTATCCGTTATCTAGTTTCCATTACTTATACAGTTTCTAAATGAAAAACTACTTATGAGCTAGGTAATTGGTGTGATAGTAAGAAATTTATTTATTTATTTATTAAGAAAATCAGCTTATTTTGTCCTGCTCAGCGTGCCCTTCATCTTGCACACGCGAGGACCTCTATAACGCCACTGAAAACGCTATACGTGTGGCGCAATTTTGGTCTAACAAGATCTAAAGCCGAACGATCGACACGCTAAGAAGAAGAAGCTTATTATTAACTAGTATACGGATCCACTTAACGAATCCGACCTGAACTTGACCAGTTTATTGACGCTAATAAACATGGTTGAACTTTTTGCCTAGTGACCTTCTTGGGATTTTCAATATTGACAATTTGCAACGCTTCGAAACAGTTATTTCGGTATTTGTGTGCATTCCTTTACAAAGCAATAAACTGAAGTAACAATAAGCACTAATGATGATTAAATACTCTCTGTATTCAATTATTAACAAATTAACCCTAAATTAAAACTACATTGATTTTTTGCATCTCTAGGTTCTTCAATAGTAAACGATTAATAATAATAATAATAACTATTTGCCCATAGCAGCTCTCATTTGACAGCGTTACTGAAGGTTACTGAAGCTTTCAGTAATGCCATTAAAATGGAATTTGGTGTGGACAAATGTGCAGTCATGCATGTAAAGCGTGGTCAGATAATGGAATCTACGGGTATACAACTCTCGGATTCTATTAATCTTAGATCTCTCTCCGTAAACGAAACCTATAAATATTTAGGTATGTCACAGGCATTAGGCATCAACGATGCTGACATGAAACAGTCGTTGCGTGAGCGTTTCTTGGGGCGCCTTTCAAAAGTCCTTAAAAGTCTTTTGTCCGGCGGAAACAAGGTTCGCGCATACAATGGATGGGTCATGCCGGTACTGATGTATTCCTTCGGCATACTTAAATGGACTCAAACTGAACTGGATGCCCTGGATAGAAAAGTTCGTACATTGCTAACAGCACACCGCATACATCACCCACGTTCATCGACAATGAGATTGTATATCCCGCGGAAGTGCGGTGGTCGTGGCTTCTTAAATGCTAAGACATTGCATAACCGCGAGATATGCAATCTTAGGGAGTATTTTCTCCAAGTCGATATGGGGTCTCATAGAGATGTAGTTGCTGTTGACAATGGACTGACTCCTCTATTTTTAGCAAAAGAAAACTGGCGCAAACCTGTAGTACTTAGTACTTCCGACCGCAGCACTGTGTGGCAAAGCAAGGAGTTACATGGCAGATTCTACCGGGCTCTCCATGGGCACGACGTAGATTTATTAGCCTCAGTATCCTGGCTCCGTTTCGGTGACCTTTTTGGTGAAACCGAAGGTTTTGTCTGTGCAATTATGGATGAGGTTGTGATGACGAATAACTACCGAAAGTATATCCTAAGGGATGGCACAGTGGATATTTGCCGAGCGTGTCATCGTCCGGGTGAATCCCTTAGGCATATAATCTCCGGTTGTTCTCGTCTCGCAAACGGCGAGTATTTGCATAGACATAACCAAGTGGCCAGGATAGTACACCAACAACTTGCTCTGAAACATAGTCTTGTGGCATCCGAGGTGCCGTACTACAGGTATGCACCAGAACAGGTCCTTGAAAATAGCCATGCCACATTGTATTGGGATCGATCTATCATTACAGACAGGACTATTGTAGCTAATAAGCCTGATATTGTATTGATAGATCGACACGAACGCCGCGCGATAATTGTTGATGTCACTGTTCCCCATGACGGCAACCTTGTGAAAGCTGAAAAAGATAAAGAAAACAAATATCTTGATTTAGCTCACGAGATTGTTGACATGTAGGACATTGACTCAGCAATTATTGTTCCGATAGTCATATCTGCCCATGGTCTGATAGCCAAGAGCCTCGATAAACACCTTAAGAGGCTTGCGTTAGGTGGATGGATCGGGAGTCAGATGCAGAAGGCAGTACTTCTGGACACGGCCCGTATAGTGAGAAGGTTCCTGTCTCTGGATCCTTAACCATCGGTAGCCGGGACCTTGATCTTGCTGCCGTTGGGGAACTGCATTTTTGTATTTTTAAATGTTATATTTTTTAGTGTTATACATTGTAAAAATTTAATGTTTAGAAATATAATTTTGTAAGTATTTAAAATGTAATAAAGGAAATAATAATAAGTTTTGACAATTATTGATTACAATGGTAGATAATTTTTAGTAATATTTTTAACACTTTTATAAATATACATGTTTTTGTGGCAGGTGATAATAATAATCCTTACTTTCCTTACTTATTTTATAAATGCGTCTCTGTCTGTCTGTGTGTTACACAATCACACCTAAACTACTGAACCGATTTGAATGAATTTTGGTACAGAGATAGCCTAAAGCCTGAGAAAGGACATAGGCTACTTTTTATTCCTGAATAACGTCGTGTAGTACACGCGGGCGAAGCCGCGGGCGGAAGGCTAGTAATACCTATATGGTACCTACCTACTTATATCCTACTAATATGATTATATTATCCTACTAATACTAATACTAATACTAATACTAATCCTACTAATCCTACTAATCCTACTAATATTATAAATGTGAAAGTTTAGATGTTTGGATGTTTGGATGTTTAGATGTTTGGATGTTTGTTACTCAATCACGCCAAAACAGCTGAACGGATTTGGCTGAAATTTGGGATACAGATACTTTGTAGCCTGGAGAGGAACATAGGCTACTTTTTATCTCGGAAAAATATTACACTCCCGTGGGATAACGTCGTGTAGTCCACGCGGGCGAAGCCGCGGGCGGATAGCTAGTGTGTTATAAATCTAAATATGATTTTTCGAATGCAAAAGGAAAGCAGATTATTTGTAAAATTTTATAAAATAAGTGTTATGTATTTTTATTTTTTAATTATTGCAAATTTTTTTTATCGTTAGCGGTAAAATACTTTCAACGCTGCAAACTAACTAAAATCGGCCAAGTGCGAGTTGGACTCACCCATGAAGGGTTCCGTACCAACTTACCGTACCGATTGCCTTTACCTAGCCAAAACACCACTATCATTTTCCGTCAGCAAAAAATAACTTTGTTTTCCATAGTGTTTGTTAGAACGACAAACTTAATTTGCGGTTTTTGAAAATGTATTATACCTCAAAAACTGCTTTCTATATCTTGTTCAAACCAATTTTCGTTGAAAGTTTTTATTAAGATGTACACAACATATATATTTTTTCTACATTTTTCACTCTCTTATTTTAAAAGTTAGAGGGGGGGGGGGACACAAATTTTACCACTTTAGAAGTGTATATCTTTTAAAATATTGACTTTGATAAAAACCTAAATATCATTTATTATAAATACCTATCTAAAGACACCCCACACTAATATGTTTTATGGAAATATTTTTTTCAGTTTCAGTTCCATGTATGTAGTCCCCTTAATTTTTTTATTATTTTTATTTTTCTATAAAAACCCTAAAGCGGTTCACAGAATATATCTACCCACCAAGTTTCAAGTCTGTAGTCGTAATAGTTTTGGAATAAAGTGTCTGTGACATACGGACGGACGGACGGACGGACGGACGGACAGACAGACAGACAGACAGACAGACAGACAGACATGACGAATCTATAAGGGTTCCGTTCTGTTTTTGCCATTTGGCTACGGAACCCTAAAAAGCTGTGTAGAATGTGTTCATGCCCACAAAGCATGGAAAGGGTAGTGGCTAGATTCTCGTTTCCTTGTAGAAGCTAGTTTGCAGTATTATGTACATACGTGGGCAATTTCTCACGTTTGCTGTAAGACCTTACGCCTCAATACGGAAACTATGAGCACTTTCGAAAAGCCTGTCTGTATATACTAACTGGATCTAGACGTTAACGATGTTTGCAAGTTATAGGCTTCTGTTTGTATGAATAGATTTTTATTGCTAATTACTAGCAATAAAACTAAGCTTTTAATAATTCTATACTTATTGGCTTCACTTTGAATTGGCTCCTGCATGCATATGAAAGTGCACCATAAGGCGCTGATTGACAGCGAACAGAATGACGAAGTCGCGGTTGCCGAAACGGTAGCCCTAGCACGAAAACTCTCGTTATGGTAACCGTTATCCTGATCGTATTATTTAGTTTGAAAACCAGAGCATGATGACGAATGATCGTCATCGCCACGTTATTTTATTTAAAAACTAATGTTAATAAAGTACTTTCAACTGTTTTTATTCATGTAACCTTTTTCCCTATAAGCTTCTTTGTTGGCCAACAGAATATGACTTGAAGAGTCTTCACTTTTATGGAGAAGATGGTTTCGTTAGCAAAAGCTGTCTTTTAATAAAGTAACGTTGGATTGCTGCTAGAACTGAAAGAAGTTTACTTAAAAAAACCTGATATAACTTTTTAGAAGGTCGATTCTCGGTCAAGTAAATATTGAAAATTTACTTTTTGATATTTTCACGTGTCTTTGTATATATGTGTAAAATCCATCGTTGTTTCCCATTTCCGATACATACTCGTGTGTTAAACTACTCGATTTTGGATTTCAACAATGTATGTGATTGTGTCCAATATTTATTATCTAAGAACATGTGTAGGTAATCATGCAAAGCCGATAAGTGTCCTAATTTACCGTGGGTGCACAATCCATGACGTAACTAATACGGTCACCGCATGGCGGGTACGGCCTGATTCTTTCTAATTGTAACTTGAAACGGCATCAATCAATTGGAAAACCATGTGCTTAAATTGTTTTTGACTCGTAATTTCTGTGATTTCCGCAACGCGTCGTGGCCGTTTTCACGGGAGCCATAACACAAATTTCGCGATGTTGTTAGTTTACCGTGTTTTTCACTCAATAAGCGACCCTAACTTTGACCGTAACATAATACTTTCATAATAGCATAATAATAATAAAATTTATCAATTCCAATTGTATCGTAAATAAAATAAATATCATAACTGTTTAAGGTAGGTTTGGTAACTAATAAACTTTAAATTGTTTTAATCTCTGAACAAACTTTTTTTTTTTTTTTTTTTTTATATAGTATGGGCTTGCTCTTGGCTTCATACTGAACCTTAGCTTTGCGCGATGTAAATGTAAACAAACCTGTCTTTGTGTACTATGTTTCAAATAAACCCTTTTCAAGCGACGTGTTTAAGTACTTTGTGGTCACAAGAATATCTTGAAGATAAATCATTTGTAGAAAATTTTCCTTCAGAATTCTCAGAATATTAATCTTAAAAAAGGTCTTTAGAGATTTCAACTTTTATAATTAACATTATTTCGTTATTCAAGTAGTTAACTGAGAAAATAAATGCTTATTTTATAGTGCCTATATAAAAGACTATAATCTGTTTCGAGTTCTATGGGACTGTGATTTAGATATTTATTTTCGTAATTTATAAGTTTTGAGATCCTGGTCAACTTTCAAACTTTCTAATAGCTAAGATTTCAGAACTGCTGTTAAGAAAGAAGAAGAAGAAAAAAACCTTTATTTGATACACACAAACAAAAAAATCATTTTCTCATGTTATCACTATAAAATAACAAATTTGCATGCATCAAAATGGTCTCCGCTCAACATATGTCCTGGTATTAACCAAGACGCTGGTCTTCCGCGGATATGGATATGGACATACCTACTCCTTTTGTTGGTACTTTAATTTTTATGGCGTTCAGTACTTTTTATAGCTAGAACTCATATAACTTAAGCATACAAGCCTAGTAGCGGTATATCTATCCGGATGTGCATTACAATATAAACAATATTAGGCGTTAGTTGCGTCACTGTAGTTCACTTACAAATATTCTCACGAATGTTAGATAATGAAGAGAGCTCTTTAATACTAGGCTTTTGCAATCGCAGTTAAATCGGGTAATTTTGGCAAGGAATGTTAGTATATTAACAGGTGTTAAATTTTTATACTATTATTTTCTCTTTTGATAGCCAATCTTTAAAGGGCCTTGCCTTCTTAAGTAAATCTGTATATGTATAAAAAACGAGAGGCGACAGACTGATCTATCAACACAGCTCAAACTACTGGATGGATAGGTATTTGTCGCAGTTATCCGCTAAGAATGTCTTAGTCTGTCGCTAAATTACTGTTACTGTAACCATAACACACTATAAACTATTTGAACAAAACGATATCAACGTTTTAGCTTAGAATTATTATGTAGTACGTTTTTAACGCGTTGATGTCTTTTACACTGTAATTTTTCTTTTGGTAGTCTTCGTTGCATGTTATATGTACAAAAGCTTGTACTTATTATTGTTTTGGCCTTCTATTATATGCGATTTTCTTGTCCAAGAAAATGAAAAAATAATGCGATGAGTTAAGTATTTCATTAAAATTAACACAGTTCCTACCAATTGCGAAATTCATAATTATAATTACCAGCGAATTTTGCAAGGAATTGTCACGACTCAACAACAAAAGCACTTTAACGACTTTTAAATGTCAATAGCGCTAATATGGTTATTTAAAGAGTTTTCGAGACAAAAAGGATTCACACTAATTGGAGAATAATGATTAAGTAAAAAATTTCAATCAATCTTTTTAAGCAAATAATGCTTTTATCATTGATCTAACAAGTAACATATCTCAGCATATAAGAAATATTACAATACTTCATCATCATTAGCCAATTATCATCACTGTTGGATATAGGCCTATCCAAGTGCACGCCATCGTGTATGATCCGCGGCTACACTCATCAGGGTCTTGCCAGCAACCTTGTAAAGATCGTTGCTCCACCTAGTCATTAGAATACTTATTTATGGCAAATTAAATGTAAGAGTTTTTTTTTTGGAAAAAGAAGCTGGGTCAACAAGTTAATATTACGTAAACATATGGCACTAGTCATCATCATCATCATCAGCCTATTAACGTCCACTGCTGGACATAGGCCAAAAGTACACCATCGAGCACGATCAGTGGCTGCTATCATCCAGCTCTTGCAACCTACAAAGATCGTCGCACCACCTAGTTTTAGGGCGTCCTACACTACGTTTGCTGATTCGCGGTCTCCACTCTAGAACTCACTTACCCCAGCGGTTATCGGTTGTACGGTTTATATGGCCGGCCCACTGCCACTTCACTTTGCTAATCCGGTGGGCTATTTCGATTACTTTGGTTCTCAGTCGGATTACCACGTTCCGGATTCGATCCTTCAGAGAAACTTCGAGCATAGCCCTTTCCATAGCTCGCTGAGCGACTTTGAATTTATGAACCAGCCCTCCTGTGAGTGTCCACCTTTCGGCTCCGTATGTCATAACAGGTAGAACGCACGACACTGGTTGATGTCTTTCGTCTTTAGACGTTGTGGAATAGGTGACGTAAAGACCCGACGAAGCTTCCCATGTGCTGCCCAGCCCAGCTGTATTCTTCTGTTGGCTTCCTTCTCAAAGTTGTTTCTACCTGCTGCTGAATTTGCACAACTTATATATAAGTTATTAATTAATTAAGTATAAGTAATATGTTCGTTGAACATTAACTTTAGTTTTGTCCAAGTTCATCCAAAGACCTATGCGTTGAGAGGAATCCGCTAGGCCGTTCAGCATGTGTTGAAGGTCCTGCAACGTTTCGACCACTATGACGATGTCGTCCGCAAATCGCAAGTGTGAGATGTATTTGCCGTTAATGTACATACCACGTCCTTTCCAGTGGCACTAGTAACTACTCAGAACATACTCTCAGGGTTCTCGAGCAAGCATGGTTTGAAAATGCCATATAGCTTAACATCAATTTTCAGTGGAATCGTTATTCAAAGTATAGATAAAGATTACCTACTTTGACAATTCGTTAAATGTTATTTTATTAGTTTGTTGCTTTTCCTAACAGTGGTTATAATTAGGCTAGGCCGTAGCAATACCATGTTATAATCAAAGAAAAAAATACTAAAATATTTTCAATGAAAATACCGCAACCTCTTCCCATCTCGCCTTTCACCATTTTTTTATCAAATCTGTTCATTGTAAACAAGCATTAATTGCATTTAATCAATCAGGAGTTAAGCCACAGTGTAAATAAATGGCATTAATTCTCTATGGATTTGCGTAAACGTGGTTGTTGCGAATGTCTCGGAAGGTCCGTGACGACGTCCTTATTATACCGCGAAGTGTCTCAAGTAACGACGATTAGACAAGCTAAATATTACAACTTTCACGCCTGTCGCGACAAATTTGACGTACCAGTGTTAAGGTAGAAACATACTACTCCGTTGTGCTGTGTTGTGACGTGCCAGAAACTTATCAGTTGCATACATTTAGTATTACCCTGTATTTATGCTAGAAACACATTAATGCAGGATGCTAATCTTGCAGCGCGATCTGTCGTTTGTATGTCCGACCGAAACGCTTGTGGTGCTTCACAACACAATAGTATGTTTCCAGCTTCAGAATTCGTATAGTGTTATGTGAAGCTTTATTTTTAATATCTACCACAAGCAAGACACTCTAGAGCCATATCATACCATCAAACTTCAACAGCCAATAAAAATTGCCCTAAGGATGATCTCAAAACTTAATTGTTTAAAAGTATCGGTTGGAACCGGGCGTCGGACGGCAACTGCAAGCGTCGACGCTCGATTTCATACAAAACAAAGAAACAACAACTAGAAACAAGTATGGCGCGGTGTCATGTCATTTCATCTTCTGCAGTTGTCGTCCGACGCCCGGTTCGAACCGATACCTTAAAGGAACTAAGAGCTCGAAACAATTTAAGCTATGGGTATGAGTTTTTCCTTATCCATCCGTAAGGAAGGCCCATCCCCAGCAGTGGTGGTATTATATGACTGATGATGATGATACACATTTAACTATTGTTTATCATACTTTCTACAAGTCTTCACATAAATCTGAAGGAAACTAATATTCGTTTTGCATGCAGCTTTAATCTATCTATCATCCTCTATGTCACTTCCCATCAATTTTCTATATAGGAGGCGAACAATAACTCATTTGTGTTTAAATTAGTTTAAATTCCAGTAAATGTGATGAGTATTGTTCTTTAATGCATTTTCCGTTCTTACAAAGGAGGTTTCGTGTCGTAAGTCTTTATGCCCTAATTGTAAATCGTCATGCAAAACGACTTAGAAAAATATCAAATCAGCCGACATGCAAATTACTAGTTGTGGAGAAAAGAATCGGAGCGAAACTTGTGCTCTTAAGTTTACTTTTCCGTGTATTCGTTAATAGCTTGAGAACATCGTCACTTATAGTTGAATACTTTCGTAAGCGGGAAAAAGTTTATTTTGAGGTTATTTTGTAAATATACATATTTTAAGCTAATTTGACCTTGACCTCTTAAGCATAATCATGTATCTATTAGAAATTGTCATGAAAATTACTTTCTGACACGTTAAATATTATTGGTTTGAAAGAATAGATTAATTTTAATTTTATTGTGTTACTATTTTAAGATACTCGCAAACTTACTGCGAATGTCACATCTAATTAGGTATCAACTAATATTCTAACTATTAAATGTTAGGCGACCGCTCATATATCACAAACTTGTAAGCTTCTAGATCCACAATACAACTATCCCGAATGTTGGAAGGTATTTTACCCTCTTGTCTAAGAATAAGTACGCTAGGTGTCTTACTCGAATATAAAAATAAAATAAAATAAATAATAATACTTAACCCAATTAACTAAATACAGTGATCTATTCCGTACCTATTTACAAACAGTACGCGGTCGCGCGTGCGAAATGAAGATCACTTATCACGTCCAACACGACCTTTAACTAAGCCAATGTCCCCCTTAATTGGAAGACAACCGATTACACATTGCAATGTTATAATTAAATTAAGTATACAATTAACTCGTTCACTTCTAAATAAGGCACCGGTTAGATACTGGCCGAATTACTAGACATGAGACTAACAAGATCAAACAAGACCATAATGTATTAGGTAGAATGATTCGTGTTCTTAATTACTTGTTAATTAATTCGTTAGACTGGCAGTCTGATAAAATACAGACAACTACTTAGGTAAGTAAAAACTTACTTAGATTTATTACGTGTTTATTGTATAATGTAAGTGTTTTAAACATTACTACAAGCACTAAAATTAGTATATTTTTAATTTTATACTTATACAAGAATAACGTTAAGACTTAGATAACGAGGTGGCAGCTCAGATTGTCAACTACTATACAACTTTTAAAGTAAAATGCCTTGAGAAAGAGTGTCTAACACCGATAATGATCTTTAAAAAAATTATAACTAGGTTACAAAATTTCATAATAGCAAGTAATGGACGTAAGAAAGAGTCCATCTATAGAAATTGATGTCTATCGGAAACAAATGACAATCGAGCGAGACGAAGCGAATTTCGAGCGGAAGCATATAAACAAAAGTGAATGAATATAGCTTGCAGCATGCGAGAAGTAGGAAGAAAGATCGTCCGCGACGGATACGCGCTTGTGAGAAAATGCAATTACAAAAATTATGTAAGCCAATGAAGGAGATAGGCGTTTTGATTCTAGTGAGATAGCGATAGGTGAACTGTCGTTTTTAGCAAAAGTATGGAGATTACAATCTTTAGCATTGCTTCCTGGTGAATTATTATTTTGTTGAAAATTGTATGCTTTTCGTTTTGTTTATAATAAGTTTGTGCAGTACATTTTTGATTTATCTTAAAATTACTGTGGATTCTACCATAGCGGTACTTTTAATAGAGGTATAAAATACGATAGTGGTAGGCACTTATAGCCCTATTACTTGCATAAGTTAAATATTAGAATATAATTTATTTCTCTTGTAACTTACAAAATTGACTTGTCGGTAGTCATTATTTATGTCTCGTTAAGCTGCATAATTAATTATATTCCCATATCGATTCAATCTGCTTCCTAGTTTTTCCTAATTGAATTTGAATAATGTGGTAAGATGATATACTGTGATAAAGCTTTAGGCGAGTATGTTTTGACAGTATTCTTGATTGATTAGCTGTCGGCGAATGTTTTGTGTATACTACACGCTCGTATATCAAGTCATCATTACTCAAAACGATGACAAACTGCGTTGACAAGTAGTTGAAAGTTCGTCTAAATATATATTATACATTCTACTTAAAAGTGTAAACAGTATTGCATACAGTCATTTGCAGAATGTAAATAAGAAATTACTTCATACGTCGGCCTAAGTATTCCGTTCGCAGCATAACGAGTGATGAGCAAACTACGTGATATGGGGCGAGCCAGTATGATTTCCCGGTGCGTCTACGACTCGAGTCATAGTTAATGTTTAAGCTAAATCAGTAGGTACTGCAACTACGCTCATATCTTTGAAATAAAACGTAACTTTAAAACCCCATAAACTTCACCAAGACCTACGAAGGTAAAATAACTTTAAGCAAACGCTTTTACGCGAGACTAAGCACTACTATCATAATACATAATAATTATTATTATAACATAGTGTGCTATTGAAAGAATACCACTTTTTACGGATTTATTCACACAAAATTGGTAATCTTTAATTGTGTTTTTAAAAGATCATAGTGGGTAGTTCCCGTGACCACTGCCCCTGTAAAAGTACTGAAATTTCGGAAAAAATATAAAACTAAACATTATCAATTATGTGTGCAATATACGCGTGATAAAATCCGTAAAAACATAATTCTCCTGTCACAGTCGGGTAAAAAGTGGTTTTATTTTAATAGTGTGCTATTGTGTAAAGCCATAGCAGGCCTGTCTCAATCATAGTCCCGGCATACCTAATCCCTAATGTGTACAGCCATAGCAGGCACTGTCTTCCATAGGTATAAAACGAAGTCACTTCCCGCCGTTTGTACGTTTAGACCTTCAAACTGTGCAACGTTTAGAATGAGGAAGGTTAATGTATAGAAAAAGAAACCACCAGCCCTGTACTTTCAGGCGGGATCAGGGTTTTAAGATAACGGCTTATTGCGGGGTTGGCTGGTGATATTTTCTATCTAAAAATTTCCTATACATAGGTATAGAATTGAATTGTGAAAGTATGAAAATAATTATAAACCTTAAGATTAATATTTAATACATGCACACGTGTAAAAGCCGGGGCGTTCTCTAGTTCTTCTTAAAAGCGTTATTACCGAGATGGGCTGAGAGTTGAGATACTGCCTTAGCTAAATGCATATTAACTGCACAAGAATCGAGTCGCCGAGCAATCGAGTAATCGAGACATGCGTAAGTATCTCAGATCGATGCGTGATTACGTAACGCGCGTCGTCGCGTCCACTCTGAGTTTCACTTTCGCGTGAGTTACAGTTTCAACGACTTGAGTAGGGTCAGTACTGCTGTTGTTTTTTAGTAATTATTTCCATATTAGTGTATTTTCCATTTAAGAATTCATTTTTGTTTCCTATACTCCTACACCTATATCGTGATATTGAACAGCATGCGATATAGTAGGTATATTATACATACATTTTAAGCTTTTTATCCCGAAAACTGATCAAAGACTAGATTGTGTAATCCTAACATCATCATCATCACCATGAGCCCTCAGTTGTCCACAGCTAGACATAAGCCTCCTCCTAAGGGTTACAAAGAATACATAGCATATATGGTGGAATAATTAAAATAATTTTATTATTATATTTCACGTGATAATGTTTTTTATTACGAGGATATATCAATGTTGCGCAAACTTGCATTGTTATTGCAATATTTGCATAATTAACACAACAGCGCGTAAGCAATAACATGCTGTAAGTATAAATATAATTATTAACCTTGATATAAACAGTCAAGGTAGGAGATACTATAAAAAAATATTGAATGAACAAAATGCTCATCAAATGCGGTTATTAAGTTTGTAAAAAATGATTGGAATGTTTTAAATATTATGTATGATGTTAATTAAAGTTATATATTTTACGCCTAGTTATTAATTTAAATTAACGCACCCGTCTAACGAATGACTACAATACTTTATTTATTCCTTACGACTTTGTTGATAATTAACTTGATTATAACGGGTGTCCCAAAAGTAGGTATAGAATGATTTGTCTTAATAAAACGCGAATGGATTGGAATTTCTTCGTAGTTTTATTTTATTTTAAAGAAGAGACTTGCACAATTTTATCTGAATAGAATATCTGCTAAATGGCCGCCACGGGCATTTTTGCTGTGTGCAGGTTTTTCATGACACTTTCACTCATTTCGCTGCTAATTTCACACATTTCGCTACTTATTTCACCAATAACTCGGCGAATATTTTGTCTATATTGTCTATGTTTTGTGGATCGTTGGCGTAGACTTATCTTTGACGTAGCCCCAAAGAAAGAAATCCAGTGGCATCAGATGGCAAGATCTCGGTGGCCATTTGACATCACTTCTTCTTGAAATTACGAGATTTTTCGACCTTTCGACAAGTGTTTGTAATTGATCGTGAATTTTCGTTAAATATTTGTATAACTTCTATGCGCTGTTTTATTGTGAAATGCTCCACGATTAATTTTACATGTGTCAAGATGTCGTATATCAAATTTCAACCAGCCATCTTGAATATTTCGGAAATAGCGCGAAATTCAAATCCTAAACCTACTTTTGAGACACCCTTTATTAATTAAATTTTCCGTTTTGGGAGTGCAAGAGTGTTACTTTATCATAGAAATATGATAATTGTCCACTGAAACTGGAAGATATAGCCTGAGATACGAATAGGGACTGACCTTCACCCATCTGTTTAATGGTTGGTTGGAGTATTTTATATCAGATTATGTATGTTAAATAATACATCGTGGATTGTCAAAAAATCCTGGCAAACTATGTTAAATCGACGATTGCAATCGAATCGAATCGAATTGTTATCGAAGTACACCCATCTGTATAAATAATAATGTTCATACCAATCGATAGAATGAATGGAGTATAATGTATAGTCCGTTTTTCTATACTTGAGTTAAGTAGTAAACAAACCGCACTCAATCACAAATCATCACATCCCAAAGAAAACTCACAATATAGGCGGCCACAACAACTTCTAGAAAGTAGTTTAAACGTAAACGCATTTCGTTCATTCAATGATTCCCAACCCTATCATATGTCAAATTTTATAAGGACGCCATGTTTGTTTACTACTTATCTCAAGTATAGAAAAACGGACTTTATGTATGAACACTGTATTGGGCAAATAAACATTTCATTTCAAAAATGTAAAAACAATGGGTTGGCCATGTTTTTCCTGGCAGAACATAGGGTTGGCAGCGATTGAAAGTTAAGAAAATATTAAGTGACTAGCTTTCCGCCCGCGGCTTCGCCCGCGTGTACTACACGACATTATTCTCAGGGAATGAGATATTTTCCGGGATAAACTACATTACTGCCCAGCTCCCAATCTACCCCCGTACGAAAAATCACATTGATCCGTCGCTCCGTTTTGACGTGAAAGACGGACAAACAAATAATACCTTCTACTGGTTTTCCCGTGGGAATATGGTACTTTCCTGTGGTAAAAAGTTAAAGTAGCCTATTATAATCCTTCCCAGGGTCTCAAATAATTTACTTAAATAGGTACCAATTTCTGGCCGAAAATTAGCTCGCGCTTAAAATAATTTTCGTATGGGAATGAGATTTTTCCCGCGGTAAAAAGTGTTAAGTACCTATGTTTTTCCCAGGGCCTTAAACTGTCCTATTCTAAATATAATCATTTCCATTAACTTAAACTTTAAATACCAATTCCATTCCACCTTATTCCCGCGGTAAAAAGTCCTTCCTAAGGTCACAAAATATCTCCATTCCAAATTTCATCTGAATCGGTTCAGCCGTTTTGACGTAAACACAGAACATACAGACAGACAGACAAACAAACAAACAAACATATATTTTCGCATATATTTTCATTTATAATAATATTAGGGATAGTAGAAATATGAATATGATTGGCCGGCCGCGACTACGTCCGTCCGTGAGTAATTTGTGGTCGTCCAAATCAAAAGGGTCATAGTGGCGCTCGGCCCTATCGCCCTTATTGCTGTTGTTCGAATACAAAACAAACGACAATAAAGACGTATGTGCCGGCCGCAATAAGGTCCCTTTTGATTTGGACGACCACATTTAATTGGGTACATCGCAAAATTTCATGTCAAAAAGTAGGTAGATAGGCATTCTCTAAGGTCTCATCAGTACCATCATCAATCCATTTTAATGTCCCCGCTGCTGGGGTACAGGCCTTCATATTGATAGATAAGGAGAATGGACCATGACCTTCCACACGGGCCCATTGCAGTTATGGGGTATTAACCAATCCAAATGCAGCCAGAACCATCGGCTTATCGTATCTTCCGAAGCACCATAATTGAACAGCCATCCCGTGAAAGACCACTGCGAAAGTTACATAACCTCAGCGATCGCAGGCCGAGCACGCTACCCAAACTTTATACCAAACATGAAAGTCAGATCAGTGATTTTTCTTATGCCTATATGAAGGTTACGATACCTAGACAAACAGTAGCTACTTTCGTATGAATAATATTCGGACATTCTCCTACTCTTGAACTACCAAAATACAAAAATCAAGTCAATACTTTGATATGGTACTTTTTAATGTGGCATAGAACCTATGCCACATTAAAAAGTATTTTATAGTGGCAATACGCTAGTTGATACATAACTACTCTTAGGTGGCAATGAGGTACGTCGCACTGTAAAAACCATAGATGTAAAAACGGATTGAGTTTTCAAACATGTGTCAAAACAAAATGAAATTAAAAATCAAAAGCACTAAGGAGTATCGATATCAACATCGATGCAAATCACCCCCAAAATAATTTTCTATCCCTTTTTAACCCTGTTAGGCAATGAGTTTCAATGAAATATGAAACACATCTTCGATTATTTCTGTTAAAGAATGTTTATGCAAAATTTGAAGAAGATTGGACAAAGGAATCACGTTGTCCCATACAAACTTTACCCCCGTTTTTCACCCCCTTAGGGGTAGAATTTCGAAAAATCCTTTCTTATCGGATGCCTACATCATACAAGGAACATACCCTCCAAGTTTCAGGTCTCTACAATCAGCGGCTTAGGCTGTGCGTTTATCCGTCAGTGATTCAGGACAAAGGATTTTATATGTATAGATTTGCACTCATCTGTTCACTAAATAATACCTACATTTTGTAGGCTTATTACTATCATTGGCATTTATATGATTCAAGAAAACCAGGTAAGTGCAATTTCCGTAAAAAAAAAATATTCGAAAAAAAAACAAAAATGTTTTTTTTTTAACTGTGATATATTATTTAGCATACTTTATTTGATATAAAACACCTTTCACTCATTAAACAGATGGATGAAGGTCGAATCATATTCGTATCTTACACCAATAAAAAAAAGTTTATGGTAGTTATAGATATGCGGTAGTAGGTTACTGTTTGTAGGTACTTATCGTTTCACGCCTGAATCATAAAACCCATTTTGATGAATCTAGGTGTTTAGTTGTTGATTGAAAGCAGGCAGCGCAAAACCCAGGGTCTATCATTGTAGAGATCCTCAAATGAGGTTCTATAGCCATAGTACCATAGTGCGACTTATATGAAAGATTAGACTTTGAAGAAGGAAATTTTATTCTACAGTTTGTCGCTAAAATATCTTGAAGGGCTTGAAATAGGAAATGGAAGTTCCTCTTCGAATGGGGAACTGGCAAACAAGTTTGAGAGAGAGAAACTTTGAGCTATGTGCTATTGTAAAAGAATTATGAATGCTGATTAAAGAAAATTAGTTTCAAGAAAACATATTTTTAATCGCAATACTTTTACGTATACATAATATATTAAATCTACTATTATTTTTGTGCAGCAACAGCTAACGAACGTCTGATACACCACTTAAGGAACATCAAACAAACAACACGTCTTCGTTACTTCACGTGTCAACAAAACCATGCGTTCCATTGTTTTAATTACAAGAACTACGATCCATTTGTTTCAACCTTGACCAATTTTGGTAAATGCCAAATCGAATATTTGATCCAGTACGCCAAGTTGTGGATGAAAGCATGCGGTGATTGACACGGAGCCATTTTAAATGCCATTGGTCCAAGGTTAGAGCCTATTGTCCATATTATAATTGCAAGATGTCAGTGGAGTGCAACAAATGTCAGAGTTGGTGCGATGATATATTTGATTGATTGATGTAAGATGATATATGGGTCTAGAGGGTTAAATATTCAGTCACTAATCATAGCAAATGTCGTGCAAATTGTTTGGTTTGTATAGACTACAAATAATTTATTATTTTATTTAGAGAATAACTTATTATTACGCTGAATTATTAATATCTGTTTAGTGAAGCATGAAAGTGATGCGACAGACATTTAAAGGGCGCTTTAAGCAGTTTATGATCGGTAACTCAACATTTATCACCAATGCTTACACGAATAAAATAAACGACGTCGTAATATGATAATCGGTTGTTTCTACATGTAAATTTCTCTTTATCGCCTTTCAAGCACAGTCGGATGTGGAGCATCATATAACATTCCTTTAAAAGGCAACGAAATTCATGAGGATTTTAAGAAGGAAGTCGAAAGAGTTAAGGATATTGTGAACAAAACGAGGTTTATGAAAGTCTTGATACTCTTAACCTCCTTACGGGAAACTAAATGGGTTCTTAATTATATATTAATGATTGGTATTACAAAACGTTGATTAAGAAAATTATTTTTCAACACACTTGCTCATAAAGTGAGCCTTATTACATCGATCTTAAGGCCATAAACCGAACTATAAAACACGCGTGCATAATAATATTACAGTACTAGTTGCGTAATAGAATTATCCCTACAAAGTTAAGTAAGTACCTAACTGCAAATTATATGCGAGTAAACAGAGACTTTTGAATTTATCCGGGTAATACAGTATCCCTACAAAGTTAAGTTAGTACCTAACTGCAAGTTATATGCGAGTAAACAGAGCATTTTTAATTTCACCGGGTAATAGGTACAATTATATATTTTGTAACAACAAAGAGGTTTTATACGGCTGAAAATCTATTTACGTTTTTAGAATAAATAAATGTGTCCCTAATTATGACAAAACAACATAATTAAATATATTATTATCAAATTATTTAAAATTCACAATAATTTGTTATAAAACATAACATTTACATTTTATCACTATTATTATAATTATTTTGAAGTAGGCTGTATGGCTGTATGTTATCAATCACCTTACATTTGGCGCGTGCAAAAAAAAACTTGCGCGCTTTTTCCCTTTGCTAATACTATGTTATTATAATAATTATGTTATGTATTCAATAAATGTTTGTTATTCCTCGCAAGTGTGTTGAAAAAGTGCATATGAAACTCGTGAGCAACTTACTCACTAGACACTCGGCTGATTTACGCCCTCGCCTGCGGCTCGGGCTGCAACCCACAGCCTCGTGTATAATGAGCAACCATAGCTCACTTGTATCATAATATACTATTATTTGCATTGCGAATCTGTAAGTTAGTATATGTTGTATATAAATAACTAAAGGACATAGCTATGCTAAATCGATGTGAATGGCACAATGAATAAAATGACAATGAAATTACATAGGAATCATTTAATACCAGCCAAATTGTAAATCATGCTTACAAAGTCAGACAAAGAAATGACAATCAGATTGGTATCAAATGATAGTTGATTATTGTGTAATGTCGTAATTAAAATATAAACGTCAGTACTCCAATTACCGAATCGATCTTCACAAACAGATGCTGCAACTTATTGAAGTAACATCGATCATGATAGCATCAACTGGTTTAGCGCCTCTTTGTTCTCTAATAAGCAATCAACACTCAATTAGATAATCCTTTACGCAATCCTGATTGATATGAAGCAGATGTTAAATTTATGTTTTGAGATAACGTTAACGAAAATTAGCTGACAGGAAACAAATAGCCTGTGGCGATGATTGTTCAGAAAGCAGTAAACGATTGATCGTGTAACTGGTCTGCTTGGACTTGCGCAGAAGCATCCTATAATTTGACAGCTTCCAATTAGCTCATGACGTAGATCGATATCTAGTGAGAGTAGCTGATTATCCTCAAAGATATATTATGGCTGTTTGTTTGGGACTATAAATTAATAATACTGTTGCATTGCAGGGTTAGTTGGTAAAATATAATTTGTGTAAGCCTTACGATTAGTTATTATTGAAATGTTTAATTTATCTATACTTTTATACTTGTCTTATATTATAAAGAGGAAAGGATTAATAATTTTATTTTTTGTATGTTTGTAATGGATAAAACTAGAAAACTACATTACAATAACATAACATATATTCTCCCCGAGTGACATAGGCTATATTTTACCAGGTAACACGCTGATCAAACCGTGAGAAGCCACTAGTGTTGTTATAACTATGCCTTGTGCCTACAGCGTCATCTCTGGTACATTACTACATTATATTTTAGTAAGGCCAAAAGCTCTCAACGAGGATAATAAATAAATAAATTTAATAAATAATCATAATACATTATGATGGTCGGCGGTAGAATTTCACGATCTAACCAGCACGCGTAGAATGACAAGGAAAAGAGAATGTGAAATGTTATTCTAGTAAAATTTAGTGATGAATGTGATGTAGTAGACCCGTTTAAACGACATGCTAATTTGATCTAAATACATAATTTGAGCTGCAGTCGCAAATAAGATCTTACACGCATCTTGTGATTTACATATTGACGTTCTAATGACATAATAATGATATATGGTTGTGTATGTGAACAAAGCCAGTTAGTTGGTGGGTGAAGGTCACTAAGTTAATGACTTCACGCTCAGTAAATTAAACTAAGTGATCCACATTGTCAGAGTTTGTTTAAAGTAGTAGTTAATAGTTGTACCTATTGTGAAGAGAAAATAAATAAATAATATTATTATTCCCTTTATTACATTTTAAATACTTACAAAATTATATTTCTACACATTAAATTTTTACAATGTATAACACTAAAAAATATAACATTTAAAAATACAAAAATGCAGTTCCCCAACGGCAGCAAGATCAAGGTCCCGGCTACCGATGGTTAAGGATCCAGAGACAGGAACCTTCTCACTATACGGGCCGTATCCAGAAGTACTGCCTTCTGCATCTGACTCCCGATCCATCCACCTAACGCAAGCCTCTTAAGGTGTTTATCGAGGCTCTTGGCTATCAGACCATGGGCAGATATGACTATCGGAACAATAATTGCTGAATCAATGTCCCACATGTCAACAACCTATTATTATTATTATTAAAGCAGCTGCCGTTAATTAAGTAAGCCCATGATGCTAAAATTAAATGTGGATTTACTTGAGCGTCGCGGAAACCTATTAGAATTGGAAGATTAGATTATAGGAAGAGTAAATTGTCCTATAATGTTTCCACTTTTAGCGGTGGGGGAAGTGTCTACAGATGTTCAAAATTAAACCGCCTTCAAACAAAAGCTGCCAACAAAAACTCACTTCCCAAAAAAATGTAAAAATAAAAAATAAATTTAATCATTCAATTCAAACGACGAGAGGGATGGATTTTATCTACCTAATTAATCTTGGAACTTACTGATCTGATTGAAGTCGGTGCCAAGCCATTACCTACCTATTGTTATGTATATCACACCACTCCACGCATGAGATATTGTGTATTATTGTTTCACTAAATATTTTGTTCTTGTTACTTCCGGCTTGACACCGACTTCAATCAGATCAGTAAGTACCAAGATTAATTCCCCCCACTGGTAATCGATTACCAGTGGGGGTAACTACATATTGTTTTCGGTTTGGTTGGTGGTAGGACTTATTTTGCCTGGCTAGCTACCACCGTCTTATCTAAGTCTGACGCCATAATAATGATGTTTTCAGCATTATTGTGTTCCGGTAGTAAGAGATAAGATAGCCAGTTCCTCAGTGATTGGGGATTCCGGGAGTAGTTCGCTTCCACCTTCAGCCTTATCATTATCACCAATTAACATCAGGCGTGATGAAAGCTAAGTGCTACCAGTTGTGGATAAAAAAAATCAAGACACACATTTAACATGAAAAGGTGAAGTGGTCTTTTAATTACTAAACCCATCTTGAGCATGATAAACGGTTCGGCATTAATCAGACAGTGATTTCATAAGGAAAATGCGTGTTTAAAAAAATACACTTAATCAAAGGTAAACATATTCGAGAGATATTTTAAAAATAATTCGGAGTTGTGTTTTGAGTTAGGTTAGTAGTTAGTTAGGTCTCCCATAAAACTGGTTTATGAGTTCCTATTGAACTCTACCTTTACGTGTTCAAATATTGTAATAATTAAATATCTAAGGTGAAAATAAGCTACTTTTACCCAAGTCATACAATATATCACAGTAAAAAATATAAATGATAAAGGATGATGGGCAAATTTGTATGGGACCCGCCCCCCTCTCCAACATACCTTTTATGTGTGTCGACAATTTCATACGTATTTATAAAGAGATTAATAGCCATATTCAATGTCAAAATCCATGGGGTTTAGTCAAACCGAGAACCTCTTTTTTTGAAGTCGGTTAAAATACCAAAACCTTCTCCTAAATGTAACAAAATACTTTCCTGAAAACTGCATCAAAATCGGTTCAGCCAAATGCAAGATAATCGCGGACAAACATACATACTTACATACATAATATACATACATACAGATCAAACTGAGAAGCTTCTTTTTTTTGAAGTCGCTTAGAAATGGTAAAAATCAAAGATTTTTTTTAACGTAGGTGTTACTTTTGTAGTAAATAACAATATGAAAATAATATTTTCTCAGAACTCTCACACATTTGAGGGATGTCGCCATACTTAGTAAAAAGTTGTCACTATCATTATATCTTTCACCTGAGATACATTTCAAATCTGTTGGTTTTGGGGGACGTTTTGTCCCATCGTCCTTTTGAATAATTATCAACTTTAGCGTCCAAGTTATACACCGATGAGCACTAATAAATTTCCGTCGGAAAATTATTGATTGTTTCGGCTACTTTAGGTGTCTACTAGGCAATGATAGGAATATATTTCCCGTTAATTCTGAGGCCAGCAATTTATGTGACTTGAATTATACGGTTGATTCAAATGTGAACTTTCACTGCACAGTTACATACAAAATGCATAAATCGTATTCGTTGCGAGAGATTGCATGGCTAAGGGGCGTCGCCAGCAGTACTCACTCGTGCTATTGTGTGCGCATTCAAAACGATTACGATTTTGAGACTGTATAATTTACGAGACAGCATTTTTCGTCGCAAACAGCTGTTGAAAGCAAGGCTAAAGACCCTAGAGCCAAGAAGACTTACCCGACACTATACAGATGATATCCCGGACGTCAGACTGTACGAGATAAGAATGGCTCAACTCAAGCAGCTTAAAAACAACAAGGCGGCGGGCGATGACAGAATCACAACAGATGACGATGATGATTTTTCGTGCAATAAATTGAAACAAATTGACAAAAGACGAGGACGACGTTCATATATGAGTTGATAATGTGTCCTTAATTTCAAAAGACGGACAGTTAATTTTCTTTTCTTACTCATGCTCTGAAATGGTAACATTACATGTTAACAAAAAAATTGTATTTCCTCGCATTTCGTGAGAAACGTTTTATACAAGCCTTGTGCTGGAAGCTAATAGGTCTTTACATATGAAATTGCCGTTTTTTTCTTTTGTACATATAACTTAACAACATTTATAATATTAGAAATATATAATTTCTTTAATATTGCGTTACATTAAGACCGTATCGAGCAACTTTTGATAATTTAATAACCACGATATTTGATTATTTACATAGAAAAAACTTATTCCGAAAGTTACGACTATTTTTGTTTCCAGAATTTCGTACTTTATTAGTTGTAACTTAGTGAAAAAAATTTTTTTTTCTCTTAACGAATGTGTCATTTAGTAGTTAAAATGTCCATAAATACGTGTGTAAAATTTTGTAAATTTACATAATATTAGTCGTTAAATAATAACAAAAACGTTAGTATGGAAAAAAAATAATTACAGAAATCTCCATACAAAACGGCAATTTCATAGGTAAAGACCTATTATTTGCATTGACTCGAATGATTAAAGCCCTCGCCTGCGGCTCGGGCTTCAAAACCATCCTCGACAGTGCAAATTACTAGCTTCCCGTTCTCGGATGTAATGTACCTACTATATAATCCAGCTATCTAAAACAGCCTAAAACAGGAGTTGCAGTTTAGGCTATTTCAGAGTTCTACTTTTTTAAAAGATAAAATTTTATTATGGAGACAAAGGTCAACTCTCCGTTGTCTCCATATTTTGTTTATCTCTAAAGATGAGATATCAATGTGAGATTTTCATTGTCAATAATAATACCACTTTTATGACAAGTAACATGTTGATTGGTAAGTAATTTGAGATAGATTGCAAGTACAAAATGCAGTTATAGCAATTTATGAACACCTTTAAGTAACAACTATAATACACTTTACAGCGGGGTTTCGAAATTACTGGTTTGCAACTGGTTCAGTTTGGGTGTAGGTATTGCTAATTTGCCTACTAATAAAGATTTTATGTGTAACTTTCAGTTCATGAGAAACTAAAAATAATATCAAGGTAAGAAGGTAATAATTATCTAAGGGATGTAAGGTTTTTAATTTATAATTTTTAATTCGATTTGACATTAAGTAACAACATTTTATCGTAATATGAATAAATATACTACTTTATCATCGAAAAGACCAAGGGTAAATGACCGATTGACGATACATTTTTTTTATCAATGAAAGTTTTGTTTCTCTCCAAAGAGTATGATGTCAATCATGGTAACTGGCCAGTTAGGACATAAAGTTATTGTTCTATATTTGAATATTTAAAATAGACGCTTACAACAGAAATCGAGTCGTGGCGTGTCGTTTGTTTAACTCTTATTTTCATAAGTTATATGACAAGAAATCCGATAAAAAGTAATGTCATGGTGTTATAAGTTTAGCGTAGCAAGTCGCAATCTTGGTGACATTATTGTAACGCCGAGACTGTTATAACAGAACAGAACATGTGTAATGCTTGA
The DNA here is from genome assembly GCA_949710035.1 of Crambus lathoniellus. Lineage (NCBI taxonomy): Eukaryota > Metazoa > Arthropoda > Insecta > Lepidoptera > Crambidae > Crambus > Crambus lathoniellus. The sequence goes on along the minus strand of OX453310.1, from coordinate 8,437,690 downwards.
AACCCTATTGGCTCTGCATGAATGGGATAATTAAGCAATGGAACCACATTGTTGGCTATGACTTTATTTCGCACTCTATCTCATTGTTGTCCAGCTTATCTGTGGGTAGCTGAGGCCTTACTGATTTTAGCATTGGCTTTAGAAAGGACGCAGAAGTCTCGGCGGTTCCAGTTTCAATAACCTAATTTTAATACTAGTTCCCAAAGTGTGTTGCTTAATGATCGTAAGTACGGAATATTATAAGATTTTATTATTACTTACCTGTTTTATATAACGTACTTAGTGAATAAAAAATAAATAGAGCTTGAAATGAGTTTTTCAGGCCTCGATTTTAGTGTCTACAGAATAGTAGGTATATCAGGGTATGGCTCCTGGAAAAATATTTAACCGAACTCCACGCTCGCTCCATATATCGTTATATGGCACACTAGCGGATTCTCGCGGTTTCACCCGCGTGGTACCTGTTCCCGTGGGAATATCGGGATAAAATATAGCCTAAATATCTTTTGGGAAGAATGTAGCTTTCTAATGGTGAAAGAATTTTCTAAATCGGTCCAGTAGTTTCGGAGCCTATTCGATGCAAACAAACTATCAAATCTTTCCTCTTTATAATATTAGTAAAGATGAAGTTTGACTTATTGTTTTTGGCAATTTTTGAAAACGATATTTGACAATATGGGCGTTTGGTCTCTCCATTGAAGTAAAAATCATTGCAGAAATGCAAAAAGTTACTCATCTATGAGACGCTAAGGTGAGCACGTCTGTATGAAAAAAGCCCAGTAAGTTTTCTTTTGAGTAGTATACATGTCGCAGGCGGATGGTTGAATCCGCCGGATGGTTAAGTATGTCAGCATGATCTCTCGGAAGTCCTGTAGAACGCGTGATAGTAGAAATTTAGGGCGATCGCGAAGCGCAGCGAAATGATCGTCTTAAATTTCGTGGTTATTTTATTTTTGTGACTCCGTCAACTTATGGGAAGATTAAATAGCTTATGGAAAAAATGATCGGCCTAGACGTTTAATTGAATGGCGGATTGAACCAGTTGGCTGCGACAGACATATAAACTAGCCGCACACAGTTGACGCCGGTAGTCGTCACTTGTTTCTTTTTTAACCGACTTCTAAATCAAAAAGGACGAGGTTCTCTATTTGTCTGTATGTATGTTCTTTTTTTTTTGTGTATGTCCACCGATTACACGAAGACGGATGAACCGATTGAAATGATTGAAACTTTATTACATCAGGTTGGTTTCCAAGTTGGTCCCATTTTTTGAAATTTTGAAATCGGTTCAGTAGTTTTCAGGAAATCTTGAAACTACTGTCATTTTCGTTACCACTTAATGTGAATTTATTACGTATCTTTAGGCATAACTCCTTTGTTTACAAACCGATTTAGATGATTCTTGTTTTGTTGGAAAGGGAATACCTCAAGATATTTTAACCGACTTCAAAAAAGAGGTTCTCAATTTGATCACATACCTATTTACCAGAATACACGTAAATTGCCTGCATGATGCACTAAAAAGAGTGAAATAAAAATTATTTTTATAAAAAAATAAAACCGCCTTCAAAAATGTTACTTACATCAAATTAAAAAGTAAGAAATAATCCCTCACCAAATAACGTAAGTACTTTGAAGTCGGGCGGGTTTTAATAAAAACAACAAAAAATTGTACATGTTTCACGCCCGACTTCAAAGTACTTACGTTATTTGGTGAGAGATTATTTCTTACTTTTTAATTTGATGTAACTTTTTTGAAGGCGGTTTTATTTTTTTATAAAAATAATCTTTTGAGTAGTATACATGTCGCAGGCGGATGGTTAAGTATGGCAGCATGACCCCTCGGAAGTCCTGTAGAACACGTGATAGTAGAAATTTAGGGCGATCGCGAAGCGCAGCGAAGTGATCGTCTTAAATTTCGTGGTTATTTTATTTTTGTGACTCCGTCAACTTATGGGAAGATTAAATAGCTTACGGAAAAAATGATCGGCCTAGGCGTTTAATTGAATGGCGGATTGAACCAGTTGGCTGCGACAGACATATTTATAAACTAGCCGCACACAGTTGACGCCGGTAGTCGTCACTTGTTTCTTTTTCTAGCTTCAAGTGGCGGCGTTTGTGGCTGTCGCGTGCGGCTTGTGTGCGGCGACGACCGACGCGCGACGGTAAGGAGTTTTTCGTTACCTAAAAAGTTTATTAAGTACTTGCCTATCTACTACCTTCTGCTCACGACTTTCCATTTATCTTCGTTTAATAAGGAATCAAACTAGAGGTAATTTTGGTGATGCTTGGTATGAATAAGAAATCAAGAGAAAAATCTATGAAAAATTTATGTTCTGTGTTAGAAATAATGTAGCATCCCACTTGCAAGACATTTCAAATACTGCCTTCAGTGATAGCGTGCATTCCAACTTACTAAAGCATTAAAGTTTCGTCATCATCATCATCCTTTTAATGTCCCCGCTTCTGGAGACTGGCATTCCTTATGGATAAACAAGGAGACACAGTTTACATCTTAATAAAAGCTGCTATGAGCTATCATGACTAAGATTAAGCTGCACAACGGCACAAGTACCTAAGGAGTATTGCATGAGTAAGTAAGTGAGTATCTTACGAACCTAATTCTAACAAAGGTCGTGGATTGTTTTTCCAAAATAGGTACAATTGAATGGCAGGTAATAACAGAGCGTTTTTGATTATTGCACCAGTGTCGGCATAATGAACGTTTGTCAAATGATAGTAATTGTGGCGCGTTTCGTCCTACGGTCACGACTTGGCGCAAAATAAGAGTGTTGGGTGGCGAAATAAAGTTACAACTGTGATAATTTGTGTAATGGATTTTAGCAATAACGCCGAGAAAAGCTTGCGGGGTTTTGAAGCTGTACCAACCTGGAAAAGCTAAGGTTAAATGTATATGTGAAGAAGCAGTCAAAATAAAGAATGATTGATAAGTCTTAGTAGCTGAACATAAGTCGAGAAAAGTGAAATAAAATACCTTAAACTTCAATGTAAGTTTTTGATGAACCGTTATAGAAACTTATGCGGAACTTTTTAATTGGGATCGATTCGTTGAAATTAAACTTCTGTATTATGCCATCCGTCATTCTAAATATTTAATTAAGGCGGTTACGCCTAAACATTGCTCTCTGTAAATTACATTTCTCTTGTTTAAACGAAACCATAAATCATTAGCCGAGTGAGCAATCGATTAACTAAACTCGGTTAAAATATCGATTTAGTTTAGGTACTGGAGTCGATCTCAAGAGCACGAGACGCCCCCAATGTTGCAAGCTCGAGTGCTTGCCAAACCGATGCATCAAATCGTGAGCATGCATACAATCGCATGCACCTTAGCCCTCGGCCGTTATTGCACATAATAAACAGATGCAACTGCAGCTCAGTTCAAAATTATACCCGAAAGCTGTAGGCGTCTTATGAGAATTTCTTGGTTTTATCTTGTACATCTCAGATGCAATCACAAAACCACCGGAGTAAAAGTAGGTTCGTACAAACTATACTTTTCAGCAATCTGGGTTCAAATGCATGGTGTGTTATATTAAGTTATATATTTTATTGTCCATATAATTTTTATCTCGGGCTTAACAAATTGTTTACTTCGCAGTAATGTTTTAACAATTTCTAACTATATCTTCCCAAATTTTTGTTAAGATTGAAGAGAAGATCACTCTTATCACCTGCACGTCATTAGGTAGACTACCTATGTATTATTTTCATCTAAATGTATTTTGAAAACGACGATCCAAAAGTTCTATAATTTTAAGCTTATTTAAATAAAGATAATTTTGACTTCAAGAAAAGGTAGATCGATACCTATTTTACTCCCTTTCCCGGAAAACTATATCGGAAAAAGTTAGTCTTTTTTTTCTATTGACTTAACTGAAAATCGTTACCACTTCTCATGTGGCACAACACGAAATTAAAAGTTCTTCAATCACCGCAACCGTTGACATATGAAACTGACATTTTATACTCCGAACAGTAAGAGCGAGCGCGCACGAGCAACTTTTGTTTCCGCAACTATTTTGTCTCTCACATCAAGTCTACGGGTTAGTATGAAAGTGCTTGCATGAGCGACGCGACTCTTTCATACTATTGATGTGAGAGACATAATAGTTGCGGAAACAAAAGTTACTCGTGCGCGCTAGCTCTAAGAGAAGTGTTGCGAAAATCTATGCCTGATTGGTCATTGATATGTTCTGACAATTCGGGTCACTGCCATTGTCAATATTATGGCGGCAGGCGTGCATGTTGCAACCCGCTGCATTGTGGTTGCGCTGCGAATGCCTTTCGGCCGGGCACAAAAGCCTCACTGTATTATAACGATAATGTAGCACGATATTGTACAGTCCAACCAATTGATCCGTGGCCAACCATTCGTTCATTTTATAACAGATATTAAAATTCAATAAGGTCGAAAGGAGATGTCCCAAAATTGCCCCAGAGTCGTTTCAAGATTGAATACCGAAAAATGCCAAGTGACCTGACGTTAATATTGTGATAAAATTACTTTCGAATTATTATTATTATTTATAAGTACGAAAATCTTGCAGCTAGCGGGGTTTTCAAAACCAGGATAAAAGATTTTGTTTTCATTCATTTTTCATTCCATTGCTGACATTTTGTTTGTTCATAGCATTGGTGTAAAACGTTTTTAAGACAAAAATAATCATAAAAATGAATTGACGTTTTAAAATATACTTAGATTTAAGTAAAACTAAAAAATCTACGGCTGAAAAGAGTTTAGTAGTTTAGTTTAGTTTTTTAGAGTTTAATAGTTTCTACCACGCTTTTTATACTGCTTACCGAACCAAAACGAGATGGCTGTATAGCGGCTATCCCTATGCTTTTCCAATCATCAAGAAAAAACTTGATATCCGTTCCGTTGAAGTTGAAATGTCAATCTTTGCTTTCTTTTCTTTCGTATTAATTTTCGTTGTGTTGTGCTGCTTTTGTGAAATTATCCTGGTTTTATTTCCTATTGTATAGTTTCTGTTTTGCCTCGAATCGAGTATATCCTCCGCATTGCATTACTGTTAAGTTTGCATCTGAACATTTTGTTTGCAAAACAAGACTGAGATAGTGACTCTGTTGTGTTGGCGATTTGATTTGTGGTATTCTAGCAGCAATGGCTTTTCATAATCGCTGTGTACCTGTACCATTACTTTTGATAATCCCCGCATTGCCTCTCGAGGAGTGTTGGAATTAGACCTGCTGGTCTTCTGCTGTCTTGGATTTCTCATATAGCAGGTGCGTAATTAAATTAAAGTGTTGTAATAAATTGCTGGTATCTCATAGAAACCACACGCATGTTTACATGTTTGTTGTATTGTAGTGACTTTTAGAAGTTACTTGGCTTTAATAAAATAATTATTACCTTTCAATCGAATAAGCAAATACTTCTGTTACAGGTTTTATCAGAACACCGAGTTTGTGAAGAATGCATTGTTGTTCTTCAATCTCAAGTTCGGGTTGATGAATCTGCTCAAAACTATGGGCATAAGTCAGTATGTTTGGAATGTGGTGTGTCTGTTCTACGAGCAAGAAGCATTGTTATTGATCAAAATAGGCCAGAATATACAATAGTTCAATCATGGGTAACTCAGATACAGGTAAATTCAGATAAATCAATTATATTTTAATATTAATTGTTTTTCTATTTTACAATACAGTAAAATATTTATAAGTGTTTTATTGTGATGTCTTTTTTAGGCAGATCTCCCGATATTTACAAGAGTTTGTAGAGGTTGCTGGAGAAGAGCTACTAGAGCAGAAAATACACCAAAAGTTGCCTACACCAGACAACAGATAGCGCTAGTTACACACTACCAATAAAGGGGCCCAAGCTTGGTCTCTATTTCCTACATATAAAAAATTACTCTGTGAAGTAGAGTGAGTGTCAGATAACTCTGCGCGACTGGGGCATTTTTGGCGCTAGTTACAGTACATTTTTTTATTCTAAGCTTATAGAAAAGATTAGTATTCGATTTTGACCGCGCAGACGTCAGTGATTACATACTCTTTGGAAACGGCAATGGAAGAAATGACAGTTTTGTATCGAAGGTACGACAGTTAACCGATTTTTCATAGAAAATTACAATTTTTACTCAATTTTCCGGAATAATAAGTAGCCTATGTTAACCTCCAGCTCCCAAACTATCCCCATACCAAATATCACTTCGATCCGTTGCTCCGTTTTGGCGTGAAAGAAGGACAAACAAACAAACAAACAAACAAATAAACAAACAAACAAACACACTTTCACAATTATATTATTAGTATGGATAGTATTTGTAATATCTCCGGTGGTTCTAATATTCTTAACACAAGTGATGAAAATCCTAATTAATGGATTTTGATAATCAGATCAATGCGTGTGAATATTATTGTTAGTAATTAACTGATTGTTATGTCATCTAAAATCTGAACATGCACAATTCAAAACAGTAACATTGTTTTTTTTTTATTTTTAGACTTTAACCTCAAAATATAACCTATGTAGGTAATTAAAAATAGTACTTGGTGCTATAAAACCCCGCTATCTAGAGCCAAAACTATTATTAATTACGAATCTAGAATAGAAAGCCAACATAATGACAAAAGTTTGATCATGACGCATTAACTTTTGTTCTGGGGCAAATAATGTATGGGCGCTGGGACATCTCCTTTAAACTTGTTGACATTGGCAGTGGCCTTCACAGTTTTGACGCTTTCAAACAGATTATTTTGAAAATGAGTCATAATTCAATTGGTTCGACTGTATAATGAACCGTTACCCGTAGATGTATTTTTAGGGACATAAAAGCTATGTTGGCTTTCTTATGTTAATTCTCCCTGGTAGGTATAGTCACGACGAATGAGATGTAAAACAATTGAACAAGCTATTGTTATTATTGCATTTTGCAAAATGCGTTGCTAAGAAACGGGGCGTCCTCTTTAGGGCTAAACGGTACTTCACGCTGGACCAACTGCTTTTGTTATATAAAGCACACATTAGTCCGTGCATGGATTACTGTTGTCACCATTGGGATGGTTATGCTAAGTATCAGCTAGAACTTCTGGAATCGATCGAAAACCGTACCTCCTGGCACCTCAATGGAAACTCAGCGTGGGCCACGGCGTTACTTCAAAGCCTCAGTCACCCTCGCAAAGTCTATTGGAGCGACCGCGGGGCGCGGAGGCGACCTGCGGATCCGCAGGACGCGCAAACACGTAACTATTCCCTTTGCCGGTCGCGGTGACCGCAGGACGCGCCAGTGTGGCCCCTCCCGTCCGTCTCAATATATTTGTTTTTCCCGCTCAACGCGGACGCAAGAGGCGCCGCTCCAGTGTGGCCGACGACTTAGTCTTGTCTATCGGTATTTTACAGAATACACTTTGGTGAGTGTTCGAGAGAACTTCACGACCTAGTTCCTCCAGCCCCTCTCCACCACCGGGGTACCAGCCGCAGACTAGCTTATCACCCATACGTTGTTGACACTCCACCTATCCGCACCAAGCGCTTCGCTGATTTTTTTTAAATGCGAACCGCTAAGGAATGTATTGCGCTGCCTGCTTCTGTGTTCCCCGATAACTACAACCTCGGTATCTTCAAGGTGAGAGTAAACAGGCAATTCCTGGGTAAGCATGCAACATCTTAGACCACATCGTGTTACTACCTAAACAAGATAGTGGCCAAATGCTTGCCCAGTTTACTATAAAAAAAAATAAGTGTTTCGTTTCGAATGTTCCTGAAACTTAGAGGAACTGTCACTAGTTCTGCCAAATCACTGCCATTGCTTGCAGCTCCGCTTCGCTCATCTCCACCTAAATGGAGGCGAACCTGCTATTAGATTATGTGTGGTTTTGTAATGCGGGCTTGTAAATAACATCAAATACGAGTATTATGTACCTACATACTTTTTACTGCCCAAAAAATATGCACAACATCGTCGTGTATCAAAATTTTATTAGAAAATTGCTTTGCAAGTTTTTACTAAGATTCAGTTTACTAAAAAAAACTGATTGTTCAGTAAACAGTACTTTCGATTTCATTAGACTTTCACTCGCCTCGCAGCCAATGACCTCGGGCTTTCTTGGCCCGTTGCCCTTATGGGACATGCAATCAGTCGCACGAATGTAAGTGTACTTTAAGCTACTAACTTACTTACACTCGGCAGGGTGTCATAAGTTACATCGTGACCTTGGGCGAGCCCTTATCGGGTATGTAAGAAAAGTAGTTTTTATTGTGGAATTGTTAAAAATTATGTGTTGAAGACAGAAGATCGAAGGAGATTTGCTATTAAGTAAAACCAGTATTAAATGATAAAAATAATAGTGATAATAAATGAATCAGACGTAGTAAGTCAATAGTAGTCGTATATATTGTTTTGTGTGTCGCTAATAAACAATTTCTATGACATGACAATCGTTAAATAGTATTATTAAAAAAAATAGTGATATTATAAACACGAATTTAACCGACTGACAGTAGCTTCTTGTAAAATATTGTATTAATTCAATTATTTGATAAAAAAGTGAACCTTTGAACATTGAACATTCACGCAATGAAAATCCATACTAATTGAAAGTACCTATGATTGTTTGTTAATTTGTCAGTCTTTCACTTTAAAACGGAGCAACGGATCGACTTCATTTTTAGTATGGGGATAGTTTGGGAGCTGGAGAGTGTACGTAGGCTACTCTAGGTATCCGGAAAAATATCACATTCCAGCGGGATAACGTCGTGTAGTCCACGCGGGCAAAGCCGCGGACCAAATAAACCAAATTAGAAAACATAAATTGTAAAAAGTATAATAACAACAAGAATAAATAAAGAATTGAACTAAACTGTTAAGAAAATATTGCTTGTTTAGTTAAAGCATTGTCAACAAATTTTTCGCTTGCTCTTTTAAATTGCCCAAAAAACAAAGTATCATATTATTATTTCCAACCGAGTTCATTGACACTAAAACACTTTTATTAGGCAGTATAATGACGCTCAGACGACGAACTGACCACATAATTCATTCTGAATTTACGACTTTTTTAATAGATTAAAATGAACCGATAATAATTATTTTACCGTTCATTTAATTAGGCGCACGTGGTATGAGGTTTTCAAATATGGATTTAGTTTTATTTTTAATCCGGTTTCATTTTGATGTCAACGGTATTGCAATGAGTACGAGTTTTGTTGCGCATTGCGATGTTTTGAAAACGCTCCTATTTCAAAATGTGCCTGTCGCCGAAACGAAGCTTCAAAGAATTCGGGCTTTAGAATGTGCTTACGTCACATGTTTGCGATGCCTTTGTATTCTGCTTTTGTTATTTTTCTTTGACTGAATCAAGCTGGAATGAAAGTTTTGTTTTTCAAACACTCAACCATTTTATGCGTTGATGTTGAAAACTGTGATTAACAGACCTCTCACAAAAACATTGTACAAATGTTTTATGTTGTACATTGTACAAAACTTTAGAAAAAAATATGATCTTGCGTCGTGTACTGTACTGTGTTAGTTACGCATAATATAGAACGCAGTTGTTTTGTGATCTCCACTTTAACTATTATATAATTTTCAGGAATGTAAGTAACTAATTTATTATTAATAGTGTTTTAATTTTTTTTATATAAAAAGTTGGTTTTCATACTTTAGAAAGCTTGGGAGCTTAAACTTTACACTCTGGTCACAAAGCATTACACGAATATTTGTTTACATTTGCATAATTTAACGATAAGATTCACTTTATGACTAAAATATATTTTATTTATTACAAAACTGAAGTTGTAAATAATCGATAATAATTATGACACCAACTTGCGATTACGCTAAACGGTGTCCCAAAATTGCAAAGTTCTTTATCGAAACAATTGAATAACGCATTCCTGTAATGCCGATTACAAGTTATTATTCACGAGTTAGTAATACTTAATAATTACGCCAATAATAATCGGTTTTAAAACTTTGACCATCAGTAGGTTGGTGATAAGTGTTCTATCGTGACATACGTGATGTATTACGATTGGTATTATCTTATGTTTTTAGGTTACGACATTGTAAACAAACACCTGTCTATTTGTAGTTCTAGTTTCGTTGAAACACCTTTTTTATGTTTTGATTCGTGTCCATTGCTCAATCTAATGTACTTCTTAATATTTACATTACATTGTGTGGGTGTATTGGATAAGGCTGCCACCAGACGGCAGTCCGTCTGGTGGCAGCCTTACCCAATACACCGACAGACTGTGGCGCAGTCGCCACAGTAACCGCACGTAGTCGATTATATTAAACTGCAAGCAGTTTCAGGTTCGACTTCATTGAGTCGTGATATCAACTTCACACAGTCGATATTCGAGTTCGAGTCGATATTAACTGCATACAGTCGTGACTTCAACTAGCAGTCATGTAGTGTCGACGCACGGTGTCCATCACACCTGTATGTAGTTAAAATATCGATTCCACACGACTGAAGCCGACTGAGTGAAATTGATATCACTACTGATCGAAGTGGGACGTACTACTGCACACAGTTGAATATAGTGACTGCGTGCGGTTGCTGATGCGACTTCGCGCGGTTGCTGTGGTGCAGTCCGTCTGATGTCAGCCTTAGAGATTCAATCTCTTTGCGGCTCCCGAGTCTGTTTTTTATCGGGATAAATACTCACGCGAAGATAATAAGTGTAAAAACGATTGTGTAAAGTTTGCAACTCTGTGATGCATTACTAGCAGCTATGCCAACTTTGAATGAAATATTTTTATCACATCTCTGATCTAATCTGTATAGTCATAACGTTATAATTATTAGTGTTTTCGCCTGAAAACCTTATAAGGCAGGGCCGGTTTAAAATTTCACATAGGTAGGTAAGTATATTTATTTTGTTCTTATTTTAACAAAGATGTTATTGGTTTGCAAAAATGATTCCAGTTAATAATCTTATTATGATTTTAAACGCTTATTAGTCCAATAGCCTTTAGCTATAGCCAGTTCCTCACTGCACTGATAGAGGATTCCGGTAGTAGTGCGCTTCTACCTTTAGCCTTATCATCACTTAACATCAGGTGTTATGAAGGCTAATACTACCTTGTTCTTGATAAAAAAGTAGATTAGAATAGAATGGTCATTTAGGTATTCGTTATCCTAGGGGAAAAAGTTTTATAACGCCCAAATTTTTACTTGTTCATATAGATCTTATTCTGCCACATTTCGAGATAAGCCTTTTCCTGTCAAATTCATATGAAATTGCATCTCATCTACCTGAGCTTTGGTATGCATCCTCTGGGGTCAACGGCCTTGCACGAGGCGCCAATATTGACAATGCAGCCGCTTACGATTGCAAGCTTAACCCCTTTTTGACAGCGTGGGGTATCACAAAGCCTAAATATTTCCAGAATAAACCTTTTTACGGAATTTGTAATTTTTTGCCATATTATAATTAAAACAAGGTGTTGTTTTAAATTATTTTTACATTTGTTGCTTTCACAATGCAATTTCTATTATAGAAAATTAAGTAATAGAAAAATATATATTTAGAGCATATAAAAGTTATGTGAGACGGGTCGATTTTTTTCTAATTCTTAATTTTCTGTAAAGTGTTGTTTCTTTGAGATTTATATAAAAGAGTATAAGTACATATCGAATTATGATTTTTAAAACGTTTTATTGCATTCACAATGTAATTATGTAAGAATAGGAAAAACCTTCAGCACCACAAGTTGTCCCGATAGGAATCTATGAACTGTATGGAATGATTTATTATATACACATTAAAATGAAAAAAAAAACCATGCACGATTGTGTGTAGTATCGTACTTTTGTTAAAAAAATAATGAGATAGATTTGTGATAAGTCAGATTAAAAAACATTTGTACCAACATTTCGAACACATTTTCGTATTAGAATGTAAACAATCCACTGAACTGATCCACAGTATGTTAATGAAGGAATTCACATAACTTTATGGCGGATAATACTGAACGCGGTACGGTCTGAAGTAAAGCTAAGCTTTTGATGTTTACATTAAGAGCGTCGCTCCTTCAAGGGTTAAGCTTCATACCAACACAGGAAAAATGTATCAAAATGCATTTTGTTTAAAATATAAACAGAATTTGTAGTTAGATACGCATATTAAGAACAGCCAAAAGTGGAATTTTTATTCGAATACCGGTGGTGCTATAAAAGTTTATAGCTTGGTGGTTGACTTAATAAAGCCAACATTAGAATTTTGAATGTATGAAGTTATTGGTGCACCAATAATAATAAAAGTTTTTTTCTTGCAATTTAAATAATATCAAATACCATTTTCAACTTTAATTTTGACAACAGGGACAATTACTGTTAGTTATTTTATTCGACACGTATTATTCGTTGTTTTGTATGGGATTTGCCTTCTTGAAAAGATTGCAAACAGAACTATTGGAACAAATAAAGGCTTGTAAGGGTTCGATTGACCAATTTTTTTATGATGTTATGAAAATGGAACTCTGATGGATTTTAGGTTAATCTATTCCTAAATGTGAAAGTGTGTTTTTCCGTCTTTCACTCAAAGTCAGAGCATTGGGAATAGTTTGGGGAGCTGGAGAGTGACATAGGTGGAAAATATTAAATTACCGCGGGATAACGTTAGTTGGTGACACATTGAAACGCATACAGTTGATTGTCATAATTTCATTTGGCATACATCATAAGGCATAATATTGAAAATCATTTTATTCCTTAGCATAAATTTCATAACGCATAATGATAATAATGCATAATAGTTAAAAGGCATAATATGAAAAAGCATAATCTTTGAAATTTATATTTTCGTTTGTCATAATTTCGTAAAGCATACTTTAAAACGCATAACTTTATAAAGCATAAATAATTTAAAAAAAAAAAAATTATAATGTGTCAATATCTCGAAAACAGTGCGTCGTAGCCAAAATCTGACGAAATTTTTGATACCCTTTTAACAACCACGGAGGTATTTGAGAGACATCCAATGGTTAAAAAAAAATCTTTTTTTTGAGATCTGTTGGCTCAAAAAAATTTTTTTTACTCTATAAGTTCTGAATTTAGTTCAAATGGAAGAATACAGAGGAGCAGGGGGACGGGGGGGCGCAGCCCCCCACCAAGGGGGCTCTGGGGGCGATGCTTATTAAAATTATGCCTTTCGATGATTATGACTTTCAAAATTCGGGCAAAAAAGTATGCGTTATGAAATTTTGCCTTTAAGAATTATGCATTTCGATGATTATGCCTTTCAACACGATGCGTTTCATGTTTATGGCGAAAAATGTTATGCGTTCCATTAGGTAACCCGTTAGTTAGTATCGGTTAAATTGGCAAACACTTTATAAAATAGGTCCGAGATGACAATTCTATGCTTCTTCATTTTTTCGCATGAAAACATTTCTCAGAATCAGAATAACATCGAAAGATATTGCTGATTTTAAGAAATCACTTTTTAGAATTGATTTTATTTGATTGCAAGTAAAATATTAAGTGTAAACATGAAATAATAGCTCTGTCTGTTTATACCTAATAAAATAATCTGCGGGACATAAACCTAGCTCCATGTGTAATAAAATAGTGCACCGCATGAGACCGCATATTTCTTATGTATGAGGTATCGTTCTTTATTCACTCAGACATGATATAACTTTCGCAGTGAATAGCCAAGCTATTTATACCGTCATAATTTAGGATCAATTACATTTATGTTAAATAAATCCTAACTGACACCTAATTATGTAAATTAGTAGCTTCTCGATAAAGAAATCGCTGCCGTTTATGAAGGCTGTCAGATTGACAGTGATTGTCGGATTTTGACAGTGAAAGTTTGCCATGGGTTAAAAGTTATGAATTTCGATAGGTGGTTCTAATAATTAAGATAGGTATAAATACCTACCTATCTTATGAATTACTACGTTCTATATAGGTACAAATACAAATAGCCGGCATAGGTACATGAAGCCAGCACAACCTACGGGATCTGAATTTCGACGCCTAAATTAGAATCCAGTAAGTACTTAGCCATTTTAGTCCATACCAGCCAGCACTGGATTGGTATGTCAAAACGTTTACACGACATGAAGCCAGCGCTGAACTGTCTTAGATTTCGGCGCCAGTCACTAGACCAATGTCAATCAGCCATAAGGCTTATCGTTACTGCGTCAGTTTAAAGACACCAACTTGAGACAGACAGACGTAGATTCAAGCATAAGTAATTTATGCTATTCTTTAAGCGATTTTTTAAAGTGACAGGATAATTTATATCCCAAAAATGAAATTTGAAAGAAGTTTGTACGAGAAATAAGAAAAATACTCGCTGTTGATATTGTAGGGAACTGCTAGTTTAAAATCAGACGATTAAAAAGTTTAGTTAGGTGAGTTTAACTGACTATTTCTTCATTACATAATTTTATAAAACTATAAAGCTTTTTGACTGATTACCTTTTCGTGTTCTGCATCATTAGCAGTTTTTAGTGATGTAAACGTTTGAGAAGCTAGCTGTATTGTACTTTCCACAGTTTTTTTTAAGTTGGCTCAGAAAGCTTAGGAAGTGAACGGTTCCGCTAATGACAATCAATAATGTACAAATCTGCGCGTGCGCATTGAGCATCAACAAAACCTTCGAGTTTCTATTGTTGTCTTCCTCTCGCAAAGGTTGCCGCAATTAGGCTATTTGGGAACCTTGGGCAGGGAAAAATCGGTTAAGCGCGTTTTGATGACCGTTTCCTTCGGCAAATTGTTTGGATTTTTTAAGTTTATACTTAATTTTTTTATTGCAACATTTGACGCTAATTATGGGTTTAGAATGAGCGATTTCGCCTGCTGATATCAAAATAGTAACGGATACTTTAAGTTTAACATCAAACTATAAATAAGTCGCAATTGGCTATTATAGCATAATCATGCATAATATAGTAATGTGATATAGGTATGAGATTATACGATATTCAATGTAGACAGTCCGCCATAACTACCGGAACAAAAGACTTGCAAAAAGCCCATTATTACATCCAATGCAATCTGCATTATTACCTTACAATTGAGACATATGAAAAGAACATTAAAATTATCGTAAAACCGTTTTTCCGATGCGCTTTTAAAGTCTATTTTCGTTTGGCTGCATCAAAATTTCACGGTGCTATCAAGTATTAATTTTTGTAAGCGTATCTGGGTCAAAATACTTGTGCTAAATGGAATGATTAATAAGCAATGTTATGCTTATGTAGTCGGGTAATTGGCCACGATTACAATTGCAAATATATCGGCGAAATAAATTAAAGCGAAGTTTGCCGGAATTGACTAACGCATTTAGGTACTACTGCAACCTAAATAGTGTACGATTTTAAAGTCGTTTAGAACAGTTTAATTAATTTCTTTAAATTATTGCACTTTATATTTAGTTTTACACTGGGTTTTATTTTTGTTGTCATTTATATCATACTTTGGAATTAAAACTTATTACTTACATAATTGCTTTTTACATACATTATAAACGAATAACAATGCCATTCGGTTAGTGTCATTTATTTTGATGAATACATGTGCACTGAAAAAACTAAAAAGTAAAACTAAAATTTAATAGTGTATAGGTGAATGTGCATGTGCATAACCTATACACCACTAAATTTTAATTAGTACAAGGCTGACCCCAAATTAAAAGTTGTTCATATTGATGGACACTATTATCCCCTAAGATCTTTGTACTAATCAAAATTTAGTGATGTATGTATATTCAGCGTACGCGTACCTTTGTATGTTTGTATGTAACGCACGTACCTACTTATTTTTTATTTATGTAGTTAACTTCTTAATAAGTTTTAAAGCAGACAATAAGGTCCTATTTGATTAGACAATGCAGTACACTGCAATATACAATAGTGCAATTTGCAACCCAGCTGACTATGCTAAGAACCGGTAGTTATCTAGATAACCTTTGGATCTATGAAAGTTGAAGTAAAGGCATTCTAAGTAACACAGCAGTTTAGAATAAATGTTGAAAAATAAATAAATTATCCTATGTTTATGTTCATTTACCGATGCCCTTTGTTGTTTATAAATGACTGATCTGTACAATTATTGAAACTTAATACAAAAACACGGTATTTACTGCCGTAACATTATAAATAAACACAGAATATTCTGAAATCACGTATCACAGAATAACAACAGCTAAAATTTAAAGTAAAATATTATTGATTTAAAAAAAACTGAGTTCCACACCTAAAATACTGAAATGCATACAAAACATAGTTAAATATTTTTGTAGGATAGGTCAGTGGTGAGGAGTTAAATACTACCCAATTAAAACTGCATAAACAAAACATTGAGAAATAAGAAACACAAACTAAAATTCACTTGTTAAACATGCAAATAGGAGAAAAAATATCACTATCGAAAGCTGCTGTGGCTGTAGGTACCTGGGGCCCGATTCTCAGGCATTCGAACTTTTTCAGTGTGGTAATTCGTATGTCGATCATTTTGTTTGTGGTTTCTATTGAAAAGTTAGAACGTTTCTAACCATGAAGTTTGACTTAATACTCTGAGGTAAGTGGAGCCCTCACCCTGAATAAAAAAGTGTCGCCAGCAAATTTGACATTTATGTATGTAGTGGCTGTCAGCTGTCTCATATGACCATACGTATTTTTTTAAAGTGTAGGTGAGACGGAAGACAGCCACTGGTATTCAAAAAATTGTTAGTACTGCACTCTCCAGTTACCTCAGTATTTAGTCTAAGCTTTTTGTTTCTAACAAACTAAGCTGTCTCACATGTCAACAAATTCATTTTGACAGCTAAGTTCGTATACGAACATCTATTGGTTTTTACCACTCGTAGCGTTCGACTGGTTTTCGATCGAACTTTTTCGATTGTGAAATTCTGACAATACAAAAACTGTGTTATATTTGAATTTCGAGCTATAAATGTGAACTTTTCTCGATTGCCTGAGAATCGGCCCCCTGATGCACGAAAAACTCTCTGATGGTAATCGTAGAGCCAGCGCTACATAACTTGGCATTTGTCAGAGGGCGCTGATCATCGTGGACGGCGGAAAAATGAGCCTTATTTCCCATGTCATAATTTTAGTTCCAGATATTCACACGCGCCAAGTTATATGGCGCGTACTTTATCGTAAACTATTACATCAAAATAGTACCAAAATGTTGTGAAATTGCTGCTGTCAAAATATCTATTCTTTGTCAAAATCTTTGTCAAATTTCAGAAATAAAAACTAGCATGCAACATACGCAGAATATGCGATATGGAAGAAAAATATAATTATTCGTTGACCCGACAGCTGACCAGCGAAGCATCACGGAGGTCTTCAAATAAGTTCGACAAAAAGGTTTAAAATATATTATCGTTTATAACCACCGTGACTTCTCGCCTGCAGTGGGTCATTGTCACTCGGAGCGTGCAACAAACTTTATTTAGTGTGAAATTATCCGTAAAAGTTCTTTACCTCTGTTGCAACTAAACCGATAGTTTTTGATCTGGCTTGCATAAGGTTTTTTTGCAATATCAACGGGTTACTTCTGATAAAATTCGACGACAAACCTTAATTTATGGTACTAATTTTATTATTTTATGCAAGTGTGCTGCAAATGTGATGATTGCTAATGAAATCGTGATGATAGGTTAGTCGCTTATTGTTATAGTAATTTTATGCAAGATACGATATTGCGGCCCGCGCGAATTTGCAATCAATAGCATTGCACCCACAAGGTATTTCATATTAATGGGTGTTGAGAAGATATTTTTTTGGGATTCAACTCATAAATATTTATTTTAGTACATACCGTAATGTCTTGTATCTCCCGCGGGAACAGCACTGGCGGCAGAAATCATTAGAAACATAAGGACAATCCTCGCACTGGCACCCATATTCGTAAAGTCACCTTTTTGTTTTTGTCAAAAAAAAAATAACAAAATTGCCGATCGTCTTTTTTATTTTTGCCGTCCGACGCAACTATTTCCCGCGTGGTGTCGGTAACATTTGCGTCGCACGCACGTCCGTTTGGCTTGGTGCGACTCAACTAACTGAGTTGTTGGTATCGCGTCTGCACTTTCTATCAGCTTTATGCGCCGACTCAGCGTCTACTGCACCCGTAGCAGTAAACGACAAACTAAAGCGAATGAAAGATAAGGAAATACCATAGTGTTTCACATCCAATGCTGGGCCATTTCAGCTATGTCCTTACCTTTTCTTGGCATAAACTGCTACGAATACCTAATATCTGGATTTTCTTGTTTCGTTACGAGTTTCGTAGTACAGCTACGGCGTAGCGTATGCATACGCTTTGTTATTTCTCGCATAGATTGCAAAACTTTAATCGTATTTATAATACTGATTTGTAACAAGTAAGTACGTATTATTTAAAATCGTTATGTCATTTTCAGTAATTAAGTTGGTAAAGGTATTGGTATGTGTTCAACATTATTTTGTAATACATTTATGTGCTGTTTAATGACTGCAACTTTTTTATTTTGTATTGGGTTCTCAGAGTGTTTTGACAAGCCTGAGATGTATTTTATTGCTATAAATTCTGATTAGTTTTGTGTAACACGGAAATTATTGACTGTACCGTCGACAACGCATGAAACCTGGAAGTTGCATTACGAAAATCTGTTTTGTAAAGACGCACTCTACATCATATGTTTTGCTTAATCCTTTTTTTTTGAGGGGTTCCGTAGTCAACAAGGAACCCTTATTAGTTTCGCCATGTTTTTTAGTTTTTGATATGTAACTTTGAATTTAATTTATTTTTTTGACACTTGATATTTAACTCTTTATAGTTTTATTCTAGATGATTATTATTTGGTAATTATATTTTAGATTTTGTTTTTGTTTTAGAGAAGTGTTACTGAGATCTCCGAGCATATTGTTCAGGTCAGACCTTGTGTCTGAGGCATGAGAAATACATCATCGTCAAACCGAAAGCCTGTCTCTCCAGTCCAGAAGTTTCGGAGTATACGTCTCCCGGTTTCACATCTCGTTGTAGTTGGATTGGATTAGAGCTCTGGTTCTGTTATCAGACCAACATAGTGGCGTTTTATTATAAGCATTGAATTATATATTAAATGTGCAACTGCTAGGGGTGTTCGTAGATGGGTATTTCTCATTTTCCAAAAAAAAATACTGTGATCGTTAATTTTTTTACTGGTCGGAGCTAAATGATACAGTTGTGCTTTGGAATATTAAAGTATATATAAAATACAATATTTTAGAGACAAAAAATGGTATATTTAATTAAAATTTTATTTATTTTTTAATATTTTTGTTAACAAAAAAATGCCTGTGTTTTATCTGTTACCGTGAATGTGTAAAAAGGTAAGCTAATAATATCTTAAATGTATTAACTATATCAATAAAAAAATATATGTTTCAGA
Organism: Crambus lathoniellus; assembly: GCA_949710035.1. NCBI lineage: Eukaryota > Metazoa > Arthropoda > Insecta > Lepidoptera > Crambidae > Crambus > Crambus lathoniellus. The sequence goes on along the minus strand of OX453310.1, from coordinate 8,418,312 downwards.
AACTACTAGAAAATACAAAAAAAAATCTCATAAAAGTTGTGATCAATTTTGTTGTCACTTCCATGGATCAATGTCACACCGGTCATGTCAGAAAAATAACACAAGCATTTTCAACGGGAAGTGGCCAATTGGCTATAGACAAGGCCTGTGATGCCATCTTTTATTATTTCAGTTGTCGTACATTTGTGTAATAAAAATGTTCATTCTTAAAACTCGTCGAGCATAAATAGTCACAATCTGTGTAGGTCGTCAAAGGTATGTATTTTACAAGTATTTTATTAGGTTGTATGATTTGAATGTGTTTTGGTGCAAAAAACACGTGGCTAAACATGCGCATTGATTCCCGATTTGGAGGTTGTGTAATCAGAGATTGAACAGATAAAGTCACATCCGTGGAGGTCACATCCTTGGTTCCATGGGTAAAAATTCATATGATAAATTAATAAATTGATAAGATAAAATAGTTCCTGTATTATTCTATCCTTCTTCTTCTTCTTTGCCTGGCCCTTTCCCATTTTATTTGGGGTCAGCCCTCCGTGTCATGCGTCTCCAGGCAGCTCGGTCCTGGGTCGTCTCTTTGCTGACTTGGGCTTCTTTGAGGTTCTTATTTACTACGGACATCCATGTGATTCGGGGTCTTCCTCGTCCTCGGGGTTGAGTTGCGATATCTAGTACTTTTCTGGTCATGTGGTCGGATGGTCGCCTCATAACGTGTCCGTACCACCGCAGACGGCACTCCTGCAGTTTTTCTGGGATAGGTCTCACTTTGAAAGTGCCTCTTATGTGTGTGTTTCTGACATGATCCAGCCTAGTTACACCACCTGCCCACCTGAGCATCTTCATCTCTGCGCAGTGTAATTGGTTTTCGTGTTGCTTTTTGAGTGGCCAGCATTCGGCTCCGTATGTCATGGCTGGTCGGACGGCTGCTCTGTATACTCGTCCCTTAATGCGCACGGCCATTCGGCTGTCACATAGCACGCTGGATAGTTCTCTCCATTTCATCCACCCGGTATTAATGCAATGGGTGACATCAGTGTCAATTGACCAATCTTTACTGATGACTGACCCTAGGTATTTGAAATGGTCCACTTCTTTTAGCTTGATGTTCTGCAGACAGATGGTGTGTTTGCTGTTGACGCCACTAAAGTTGCAATGCATGTACTCGGTCTTCTCTCTGCTGATTCGCAGACCTGATGTTTCCAGAGCTTCCCTCCACTTTTCTAAAATCTGCTGTAGGTTGTTCACATCTTCACTGATGATGACGACGTCGTCCGCATATAGAATGTCCCATGGCGGCGCTCGTTGCAGATTTGAGGTGAGATGGTTCATTACAATATTAAATAGCAGAGGACTGAGTGCGGAACCTTGATGTACACCAACCTTCACATCAAATTCATCGCTTGTTCCGGCCGGACTTCGCACTTTGGTTGATACTTGGTGGTACATATCTTTGATAGTCATTATGTAATGCTCGGGGACACTCTGGGCCCTTAGAGCGTGCCAAATTAATTCTCTCGGTACCCGGTCGAAAGCTTTTTCGAGGTCGATGAATATCATGTGCAAGTCTGTCTTGTTGTCTCTGTACTTTTCCATCAGTGTTCTGACCGAATGAATGGCATCAGTTGTGGATCTACCGGCGACGAATCCGCATTGGTTTTCAGTGACGCTAGTTATTTCAAGTAGTCTTTTGTTGATGACTCTTTCCCATATTTTAAAGGTATGTGAGATTAGCTTTATAGCTCTGTAGTTTCCGCAGAGTCTTATATCACCTTTATTTTTATAGAAAGGTATGAGAAAGCTTTTTCGCCATTCGTCGGGAATTCCATCATCTAGGAACTTGTTAAAAAGTTTCGTCAGGAATAGTACGCCGGTATCCCTCATTCGCTTCCAGAATTCAGCAGGGATATCATCAGGGCCAGAGGCTTTGTTATTTGCCATTTGTTTGATAGCCAGCGTTATCTTTTCAGGCTTTATACATGGGATAGGGCCTTCAGTAGCAGGGATATCTAGTGGTGCCTCACTAGGGAATGCCTCATTTAGCAGTTCTGTGTAGTATTCTTTCCAGCGGTCTTTGATGTCTTCGTTTGATGTTAGTAGTTTCCCTTGTTCATTTTTGATAAATTTGTTTGCGGTAGTACCCCTACTACTTTGATGTTTGCGTTTTGCCAACTTAAAGATTTCTTTATCGTTTGAGGCAGTTTCAAGTTTAGCATAGAAATCATCCCTGGCGGTTGCCTTGGCCTGTGCGACGGCTCGTTTTGCGATTTTCTTAGCAATTTTATAAGCCTGGTGGTCAGCGTCGTCTTTCGTCTGTTGCCATAGTTTGAAGAGTGTTTTCTTAGTTTCCAATTTTTCTCTCACTTCTTCATTCCACCAGCTAGTATCCTTGTTATTATTGATGGCACCTTTAGATACTCCTAAATATTGTTTTGCTCTTTTATTGCAGTATAATTGAAAATCTCTCCACATTGCATCGGCTGTATCGTCCTGCTGCTCCTGAACGTGTTGTGCGATGTCTTCACATAGTCTGAGACCTTCCTTACCCTCCAATTTATGCCACCGCGTTCTTATGATTTTCTCCTTCTTGACTTTGTATGTTTTTGGTATTTTGAACTCTGCCACTAGTATTCTATGCTGAGAGGTAAGAGGTTCGCCGGGTATGACTTTGCAGTCTTTGCATGTCTTTAGATGTTTTCTATCAGTCAGAATGTAGTCTATCTGAGTGCATACCCTGCCACTTTTATAGCTTACTAGATGTTCTACAGGTTTTGTGAAGAAAGTGTTAATAATTGCAAGGTCGTGTGCCAGTGCCATTTGAAGGATGCTCTCTCCCTCTGGGTTGATTTTACCATATCCGTAGTTGCCATGTATTCTCTGGTAAGTGGTAGTTTTCTCACCAACGTGACCGTTCAAGTCGCCGCCGATGAACTTCGGCTCACAGTTTGGTATAGATTGCAGCAGATCGTTAATTTCGTCCCAGAAAGATTCCTTTTCCGAACTTGGGGTTCCGGACTGGGGGGCGTATGCGCTTATGATGTTCATGCACGGTTGATCGTCCAGGGCAAGCTTGATTGACATTAGTCTTTCGCTTACTCTGTTTACTTCAACTACGCGATCTTGAAAGTGTTTATCTACTACAATGCCGACTCCATTCTGCGCCCTTGTTCCATGATATATCAGCTTGTAGTTATACCCGATATTACGCGATTTGGACCCCTTCCACTTCGTCTCTTGAATGCAACAAATGTTGATGCGTCTTCGATGTAATACTTCGCTGAGTTCTGAGGTGCGTCCTGTCATCGAGCCCACGTTCCAGCTCGCTATGCGCATCATGGGTGATATCCCGGGTGCTCTGATGACATTTGCGTCGCTTTGGGGGTACGCCCTAGTATTTGTTGCATTTCCATCACTGTTATCGTCGCTTGAGGGGGACGCCCTAGCATTATTTGCCCTTTTCTTATTTGTACTTTTCATGATTTGGAGTTATGATGATTGGCTTTGTTTTTACGGCCGGTTGCCACCTGACGCCAAGGCACTGGCCCATCTTAGGGTTATGAGCGCTACCGTTGGACCACTTCGATCTCCTCCGCCACCTGCTCTATTACATTACCGTGCCTAGTAAGGTAACTCCAACAAGACCCTTTTACCACAATATGCGTGGTTGGCTCAATGTTAGGTTTGCCACTTCCGCCTGCTCTGCCGTACCGATGGATGCCATCTCCGTCTTCACAGCCGTTGTGGTCTTCACCCGTAACCCTGGGCACGGGCTCCGCGCTATACCCCGCAGAACTGGGTCCCTGCCGAACTCCGCCACCGCACACCCCGACCTACTGAGGTGTGTGGTGCCCACCCCCGCGACGTGGACGCGCCGGACAGGAATTACCCCAGTGAGGTACAGAGAGGTGGACTCTATCCCCCCTGGGGCCGGGTTAATGCCCTCGTATTGCTCCGAGGACAAAGGCCTATTATCCTATCCTTCTAAAATTATAAATGTGAAAGTTTAGATGTTTGGATGTTTGTATGTTTGTTACTCAATCACGCCAAAACGGCTGAATGGATTTGGCTGAAATTTGGGACACAGATACTTTGTAGCCTGGAGAGGAACACAGGCTACCTTATTTCCCGGAAAAATGTCACATTCCCGCGGGATAACGTCGTGTAGTCCACGTGGGCGAAGCCGCGGGCGGAAAGCTAGTATATTCATATGATAAATAAACATTTTTAAATGATAAAAAAAATAGGATCATTTATTTTCAAAGTATGACAATTGGTTTTTCCATGGGAAATATTTATTTCAGGATTGTCTCTTCCATGGATCTGATGGGGTAACTTCCATGGAGTACAATTTTTTTCAGCCGTTTTATTATAGGTATTCATTAAGATAAATATAGATTTTTAAAATATAGAATAGTAGAATTTTTTTATTTTGAAAACATGACTTAATTGTTATTTCCATAGACAACATTTATGTAGTGATTATCACTTCCGTGGAACTGGCTCTGGGATCACTTCCATGGAGGGCAATTGCTTTTCAACCCTTATATTGAAAAGACTGTGAGCTCGGCGAGTATTTTTTCCATGACGTCCAAGACCAAATCTATTAAAATGCATCATCAATTGCGTTTGAATACTATTTTCAGTAAATATTTTTTTTGTACCAAAAAATAAGTAATACCCAGATAGCAAATATTTTATATTTTATTTATATGACACACCAACAGCATACACATTAAATTAACAATAAAAACATCATGCGTCAATAACACACATCTGGGGGCAGATTCTGCTAACGTTATTTCATAATCATGTCTCAATCGTGTTTCAATTGTAGTTCAGTTGTAGTGCTTTTTTCCACACTAGTTACAAGAAATATGTACCTACTTTTTTCACAATACTATTGATGGTCACACCACACACTACATTCACATCACATCACACTGTCATAATTCTTGTTACTAGTGTTTAAAAAAAACACTACAACTGAACTACGATTGAGACACGATTATGACTTAACGTTAGCAGGCTTGGCCCCCTGATGTGAACGCCAATGACAGGCGTGTTCAGCATTCATAAAAACCTTGTCGGTCAAAAACAATTTAAAATTACATATTACTTAATAAAAAATAATAATAAAAAGCCTATATATAAAAAAAAAAGACTGCTTTACAAGAGCAGCAAGACCTGTGAACACATTTTTTTTGTGGCGCGCGAGCGACGGCGACGACGACGACGGTTACTAATATTACTATGAGCTGTTAAGGTAAGATTATGAAAGATATGGCGCTATACGGAGTGTATATCTTCGTCTTTTAATCAATATTAATATAATATTGCGACGCATGACGGCATAACGCACTGTATTAAAAAAAACCCGTAAAGGAGAGGCTCAGAAACTTATATCGATTACTATCGCATTCATCGTTTATGAGTAAATATTTCTGCACTAAAACTTTTACTATTTTCGTAGTCATGATTTTGATCTTGATTGACCATCGTAATTTATAGTCCTGTGCAAGTTACCCAGACGCCTTTTAGAGTAGGTTTGTACTTCGCGTTTCACACGGTTTATCTTGCATGATAATGATAGATTAATGTCATTGTGAAATGTCATATATTTACAAATACGTACCTGCTGCCTGATCCACATCCGTTCTTAAAAGGGATTGAAATCAAATTCTTATTTATTTTAAATTATGCAAACGACTTGAATTGAATACTTAAATGAATTGAACAAAAAAAATCGATACCTGACTATGCTATAATCAACAAAAATTATAAAAAATTGGTACACTTAGATCTACTTATACCATTAGATCCTTTAACATTATCAGCCCTGAAAATATAGCCTAGCCATCAATTTGACTATGCAACTGATTAAATCTTGCTCACCTACATTAAAATTTCGTTGTTTTTAAGACTAGACACACATTTACGGAAAGCGGAGCTTGCATCAGTGTCTGACATAGGAAATGGTATCGGAGCGTAAAGTTTGAAGGCCGCCCGGGCGCAAGGCGTTCCGTCCCTCCTACTATCGCCCAACTTATTCATAGAGATATATGCGTACCTTTAAATATAATTGATAGTAAATCTTTAGCTATAGTTAGTACAGTATTACCTTATTTGAAATCTTTTATGAATTCAATTTATTGTGAGCTGGCATCGATGTCTGTCATAGGAAAAGGTATAAGTAGCAGCGTAAAGTTAGGAGGCCGTCGTCAGACGAAAGGCGTTCCTCCTAGTTTCTCCTGGCTTGCTCATAGAGATATTTAATATGCATTCCATTGTAAATATTTACGTTTAGTATTTTAGTCTTAGTGTTATTATTTGAATGTAAGGGGCTATGTATCCCGTAGGAGATATATTTAGTCACAGCGACCTAAAAGATCTATTGTGTCTCGCCACCTGGTTAAAGTAACTCTTTTAGCCTGGAGGCTTCCAAGAAGTCTAGAATACTCCTAGCTTTAAGAGTTTTTATCACCTCCGGGCTCTCCGACTGTCTTAGTCTTACTCAAATATGTTTAATAAGCCCACATCAGTGTTTGCCATAGGAAATGGTAACGGAGCGTAAAGTTTGGAGGCCGCCGGGCGCATCGCGTTCCTCCTATTATCGCCTAACTTGCTCATAGACTAACTAATGCTTCAAATTATAAATATTTACGTTTAGTACGTACATTATTTTATTACGTATACTTATCCAAATATGCCTTGTAAATCTCATAGAAAATGGTAATAGAGGATAAAGTTTGGAGGTCTTTCCTCTTACTATCGCATTACCTAACTATGCTTTGTTTGTCATCTGCTTACCTATATGTGGCCAGAGCAGAGTAATTAACGGAAATAACCCAAAGTACCCTAATTAAAAACTTTCATTTAGACTTTACTAACTGATTATTCATGGATTTGTATGTCCGTCGGTTTTTCTATGTGTGTTTTTTATTACTTTACTTTTAATTTGTAACTGTAAATTTTTAGCCCCCACATTGCCACTGCCACTCATTACAGAATGGACTATAAGTGCCTTTTCACATGCACAAGGTCCCGGCACGGTCGCCGTGCCGTATTAAGTAGAAATGTATGAGCTGGGCGCCGGCCAAGTGAATGCTGTCTAATCTGTCTATGTAGCTCATACAATTCTACCGGGACCGTGTGCATGTGAAAAGGCGCTAAGATAAAGCACATAATTTGATTTCAATCCCTTTTACGAACGGATGTGGATCAGGCAGCAGGTACGTATTTGTAAATATATGACATTTCACAATGACATTAATCTATCATTATCATGGAATGTAAATCGTGTGAAAGGCGAAGGTATAAACCTACTCTAAAAGGCGTCTGGGTAACTTGCGACTATGATGGTCAATCAAGATCAAAATCATGACTACGAAAATAGTAAGTAAGTTTTACTGCAGCAATATTTACTCGTATACGGTGAATACGATAGTGATAGATATACGTTTCTGAGCCTTTCCTTCACGGGATTAAAAAAAATCCAGAGCGTTATGTCGTCATGAGTCGCAATATTATATTAATATTAATTAAAAGACGAAGATATACACTCCGTGTACGAAAACACCCAATCTACAAATTGTTAGTAAATAAAAGTATTTTCCTAACTCACTCAAAACTCTCTAGAGCTAATATATATTTATATTTACAGTTTGACATTGGAAATACATTATGGAATCTGGGGGCACTAGTTTTCTTATTAAAAAATATCGCTCAACCCTAAAAAGTTAAAAAGAATGTTGCAACGTTTTACGATTACAAAAAGAAGTCCAAAAACATTTTAATGTAAAATGCTGGCAAGCCGAGACCATAATATATTATGGCTTGTACTGTCAAAATATTATCAGATGTAGAGCCAAGCTTCTAACTTTGAACGACCTAACTCGACAAGCCCTAAATTCAGAAACTTTACGCCTGAATCAAAATCACGGCCAACCCACATGTTACCCCGTTTCACTACCGTTTCGTGGGCGCACAGTGAAAAATTAATTCTATGATCATTACTTTTCTATACAATAGCACACAATAAATAGCTCTTGTAGTAACGAAACGATTGCCACCTATTTATTAATAAGTAGAGTTTGTGAAGTTAGATCTTGTTGAGTCGTGCAGTGCAGTTAGAAGCTTGGCTCTACACGATTTCTTTTGACAGTGCGAGTCATATGGTCTCGTTTGGTTGGGCAGCATTTAACATTGTAATGTTTTTGGTTGGATTAGTACATAGTAATCCCTCGTACATGATACCTATGTACACATCTACTTATGAGACTCCATAATATAAATAAATAAATAAATAAAAAAAAAATTATTACAAAAAAACAGATAACATTTTGGTATACCAAAATAACAGAAAGACTGAATAAAATCTTATATGTAAGGTCTCTGACCTCTGTGCTAGATTTTACAAAATCTGTATGACAGAGATCATACAGATTTTGTAAAACCACTATTGACACAATGTTAGTCTAGCTGCTGTAGTATTTTTATATAGACATTGAACGTATTTTAAACAAAAACAGAAAGAACATGCTATGGCTAATGCCTACAAGTAAATTGAACAAATATTGAATGTGATTGTTAATTGATGTCACATACGTTAAAATTTAAAGTAGATCTTCAGTGGAATTGTAATTTAAGCTCTGCAACCACGTTGAAACTGTTGACTTTAGATTAAATCGATTAAGTTTGTTATATAGATACGGCCCTAAATAACAGAGGAATTTTCGAGCGAATGATGTGTTAAATGACTCTTCATCATATCGAATCGGAATTCGTCTAAGTTGTCTGTGACTAGATGGAACGATAGAATGTTGTTTAATTAGCACTTTTAAAATGAAGATTTGGCGAACAGTTTAAAGTTTGCAGGCCTGGTAAAGATCCTGAGTCGGAAAACGGTAGGGTCGGAAAGTGGCCACCTTGAGTATGAGACTTTGAGCACGTTCCAACTTTAATAACTGTGCTTTCTCAAGTCCACCCCAAACAGTGATGCAATATTCAATTATTGACTGACACAGAGCATAATATATCACTTTTATAATTTTAAAATCGGCAATGTGACGAATGTATCTATAGATAAACGATAATTTACGGACAATACAAACAAGTAAATCGACGTGGGGGCCAAAACTAAGCGTACTGTCTAAAATTAAACTTTATAAGGAAATTGCACTTTGTCATACCGGTGAGTGTAGTTTCTTTTTTATATACCTGGCTATTGGTTCCCAGAATTAAAAAGATGTGTCGTTTCGTTTACTTACATTCTTTATGTTTTTGAAATATTTGGTTCCGAACGTAATTTTATATTTTTGTTTATATAGGTAGGTATTTTATACTGAGCTATAAGTATTTATTTATCGAGATGGCGCAATTTTAATTATTAAACTTAATGTCCCGACATGCATAGACACCAACCAAAGGCATAAAACATTACCAGTCAATGTATAATATGACTAAATTTGCATAGAATTTATTAATTAAGTAACATAATAAAATAACATTTTATTTTTATCAATCGTCTCTCAATCTCAACAACTCAACTGATCTCAACTGATTCTCAATAACACGGAAAATTATTTCCGACTTAAAAAAGGAGGTAGGTAATCAGTTTTACAACAACGAAAATATTCATACCTATGGCTGAGAGACGTAGCCGTTGTATTGCGAGTTTCTGGCTCTTCTCTTGGCTCTTCCACGACCGGCTGTAACCGGTTCATCTCTCCCTAACTCCAGACGGAATCGAGTTGAGATCAAAAGCGCATCAAGATCGTATATCACCATTCTAGTAACGATTGTAGCGCCAATGGAGTAGGTAGTGGTTGAATACCGAACTAAATGAAATCGAAACCCACCGCTATGTGTACTGTTTTGATCACTTAAAAATTGCCATCGTAAAACCTTTATTTAAAAAAGGAGAACGCATCGATGTAAAAAATTACAGACTGATTGCAATATTAAATGTTTTTTCTAAAATATTCGAAAAAACCATCCGCTTTTTTGAAAAGTACGATTTGTTAGCTAAGGAACAATTTGGTTTTCGCAGAGAAAAGAGCACAAATATGGCTATCCATCAACTTCTGTTACCCGTATTAGACTCAGTAGACCGTAAACAACATGTGTGTGCTGTATACATGGACATGAAAAGCGCGTTTGATCATGTTGACCACAAACTGCTTCTGCAAAAGCTTTATTCATATGGCATAAGGGGGTCAGCGAATGATTTAATCAAATCATATCTTAGTAATAGGAAACAGTATTCTGTCATAACGAGGTTAGATGAAAAATCAAGGATAAGAGAGACTTACACGTCAGCCTGCAGAAATGTAGAGGTAGGTGTACCTCAGGGTAGCATATTAGGACCTCTATTCTTTATTATTTTTATAAATGACCTTCCAGCTACTATTAGCCACCCTATGATAATGTTTGCGGATGACTGTACCGCTATAATCAAATGTGTTGATGGCCAAAACTATGAAGCAGAAATAAATAATACAATGACGAAACTTAATGACTGGTTAGTACGAAACAACCTGATACTTAAGGCGCTACTCGGAAAAAGTATGAACTCTTTGATATAAAACTATAGGACGGTTAGAGTTGTTATAAATCTGGTAATAAGATATATATTTCTTCATACCTTTATCTAGAATCGAATAATTTCAGAAACACGATTTTATGATTTTGGCTCGACACTTTTTATTTTCGAAAAAACCTCAAAAAACTAAGAAATATCAAGATTATTCTTAAATGGGGATACATATACTATTGAAAATTGGTTTAATTAGTGGACACCAATAATATTTATATAGGATCGTATAGAAGCATTTTTTAAAAATCGCTATAGTTTTTGAATACGAAGTGATTTTGTGTTTTTTTGCGTAATCGGCAAAATCGTTCTCGCTCCCGCGCGCGTCGTTTTCTCATTGCTATCTCGCTTTAGCATAATTTTTCCGAGTATCGCCTTAATACTGATAAGACAAAAATTATGCATTTTAGACAGAGAACCCCGGCACCAAACGTAATTTAAAAAACCAATGACGATACAATAGGATCTGTCACTGACATTAAATTTTTAGGTCTCCAAATTGACCACCAAATAAACTGGACAGTACATACTGAAATGCTCTGTAAAAAATTAAGTAGTTCTGGATATGCTTTATACAAGCTTTCCAAGATAGCAAATACAAAAACGGTTGTTTAAGCTTATCATGGATACATAGAATCCATATTAAGATATGGTATAATATTTTGGGGAAATTCCACCAATAAAACTAATGTATTTAAAGCACAAAAAAGATGCATAAGAGCTATAAAGGGTCTGAAGCCTACGGATAGTTGTCTTCCAGTATTTAAACAACTTAATATTTTAAGGTGTATCGATGAGCTCAGTGGCGCCGCCAATGGAAATAAATCAATTGCATTTTATTAAAGGTTTGGATTAAAAGTTTCGGTTATTTTGCGCAGGTGAAAGAGTGGAATGCATTTTATAAATATACTTTTGAGAACTCAAACTTACGCAATAAGTCGTGAATCTCGATAGTGCCAAAAGTGGCCACATTTGGCAATATCGAGATCCATAACTTGGTGCTCATATTTGAGGCCATGAAAAAACAATTAAAAATTACATTTTGCTCTTCTATTTGCGCGAAATAACCGAAACTTTTAATCCAAGCCTATTAAATAATTATAAATTGCAATTGATTTATTTCCATTGGCGGCGCCACTGAGCTCATCGATACACACTGCCGTCCTTGTATATTTACGAAGTTGCAATTAATTTGTCAGGCAGAATCAGCATGCTTTTTCCACTTTTCAAGAAACTAATCCGCATAGAAACTATAGAAGGAGACACGTTAATAAATTATGCACACTTAAACACAAAACTGCACTTTTTAACCGACTTCTAAATCAAAAAGGAGGAGGTTCTCTATTCGTCTGTATGTATGTTTTTTTTTTTTTTTTTTTTTTCTGTATGTCCACCTATTACTCGAAGACGGCTGAACCGATTGAAATGGTTCAAACGTTATTACATCAGGTTGGTTTCCAAGTTGGTCCCATTTTTTGAAATTTCGAAAGTATTTTAACCGACTTCGAAAAAGGAGGTTTTGAGTTTGATCACATACCTATTTACCAGAAAACACGTAAATTGCCTGCACGATGCACAAAAAAGAGTGAAATAAAAATTATTTTTATAAAAAAATTAAACCGCCTTCTAAAAAACCACATCAAAAAAGTAAGAAATAATTCCTCACCAAATAAATAACGTAAGTACTTTGAAGTCGGGCGGGTTTTAACAAAAACAACAAAACATTGTACATGTTTCACGCCCGACTTCAAAGTACTTACGTTATGATGGCACAATTTAATTTTATCTTTTGTTTGACATTATGGCACAATTTAATTTTAGTTTATATTGACATTTATTATGATGGCACAATTTAGTTTTTATCTTTTATTTGACATAATTATGATGGCACAATTTAGTTTTATCTTTTGTTTGACATATTTATAACACAATTAATTTTAGGTACTTATCCTTAGTTTAATTCCTGACATCGCTCGAATACTTTAATAATAAGCCTTTTTATAAATTATGTTAAATTGAAATTTAGATTTTATTGAATTAATTAATTTTTACGGAAATTATTGTATACCTTGTAAAAGGTGAAAATGTAGTGAAACTTAAAACCTATTTAACACTCTTTGTACACTAACAATGTACCTACCTACATTTAACAATAAAGACATTTGTATTTGTATTTGTATTTGTATAGACTGTTTTATAAAAATCACACCGTGCGTCGGTCGATCACAAAAAGTACCTACCTAGCTTATCGCAGATCGAGAGTTTTGATTGAGTTGAGTTGAGTTTGATGTTCTCGCTTCAATTTTGTCAATAAAAAACTGGGTAAGCTAGGAAGAATTATTTTTCCTTGTAGAAAGCCAGTTATGAAACTTGGTAATTTACGAGGAATAAGGGAATAAATTCGACTCGATGGCGTCAGTGGTACCTACACCGTAACGGCGAGTTTTGACTTCTCGATTGGCGCTAGATACAATCGTTTTCCAAAGTACTAGAATGGTGATTTTCGATCTTCATTCGATTTTGATCTCAAATCGATTCCGTCACAGGAGTTAGCCCCAGATAATGTTTGTAGCACGTATCTATTTGAGACCAAATTTCAAAAATACTGTTTTTTTATAAATAAAACAGAGAATTTTCTTATGTTAAAAATCAAATACCTCTATGTTATTAATTTTTATAATACTTGGTAAATAAATATATAATAAATTATTAGCTTAATATTTTTTATCTCTAATAATTTGCAAGGAAAATACGCATAAAAAACGTAATTCTACTACTAACGCTACCTTGTTATCACAACCTAAAACTTCAAAAGCAGTTTAGGTTAAAGTTCTTAAATTAATTCAAAGATGGCAGCAGAATACCGCAAAATAGCTGCTGTACTTACGTTCCGATCCGACCGCCAATTTGGTCTGCTCAGAACCAAATCTCACTGGACGTGTACAGTCACGAGCAATAATATGTAAACAACATCGAACTTTGTCACATTGAAGTGTTCCGAAACAAAACTCTGCCCTGTGACACAAAAGTCATTCAATATTGTAATATGACATTGTCCTACGTTGTATACATATTATTGCTCGTGACTATACGTTTGTAGGTCAGACCATTATAATGGGCGATTTTCTGAAAGCTCAGTCACTAGATGGCGCTATCCCACCTATGCAGTTAGAAGGAACGGAACGTTATAAATTTTACTATGACGCGACTTTTTTACGTAAAACGGAACGTCAGACAGATGTTATTTATTTACCTAAATCTTTAAATTTACCTATTTCGTTTCTGTTCCTCATAGTAGTACTTATTTAATATATTATTAGTTTCCTTTGGGTTTTTAAAAAGTAATTAATTTAAATATGTTTCATACCAAAATATACCATAGACATGTACATACTTATTCAACGCCATCTAGTGAAGCAATTGGAAGCTTTTTTTTTTTAAATGGCCTCTCAGAAAATCGCTCATTATTATTCGTGTTTGACGCAGTCTGGGGGGCTACCGCGTAACTTTATGGGTATGAACTTCATAAGTTTTTGGGAACTTTAAGTCAATTTTATAAAGAAAATAGCCGCTATCAGTTCCTTGTTTTGTGACGTCGGGTATAACGATAAGTAGCTAGCAACGTTCAATAGAACAAAGCAGCAAACATCTATCAAGATAACGAATTCAAATGACAGTTGAAGCCCATACCCATATCCATATTTCTTAGCCGGTAGCCCCCCTGGCCGGATTTGGGTCACAAGAACTTCACTTCTAACCAAATCGGAACGTGTGTAAAGCACAGAAGTCGAATCCGATTACGTTTCCGACGGTTTGTGAATCAGGCAGGGGTAGATTTGGTGCGGCAGACATTGTTTAACGGAACGGGTGTAAGCGCGGATCAGATTTGCAGCGAAGTTCGTCCGCACCAAATCGGTGGTCGGATCGGAACGTGTGTAGCGGCTATAACGCCACCTTGCGGGGAGTAGCAAAACTATCAAAACTAACTTGCTGCCAATTTACTTGATAAAATAATAGATGGCGCGTAAAGTGCAAGATTTGCAAGTTGGTCCAGTCGGGCGGAGCCTACCCTACTACACGTTCCGATTTGGTTCGAAGCAGACCAGGCCCCACATTCACAAACCATCGGAACCAGCCATAAATTATTATGGCTCTACACACGTTCCAACCCGACCGCCGATTTGCCCCTGATTCACGAACCGTCGGAAACGGATTCGAATTCTGTGCTTTGTCTTTGTCTATTCTATAGTGAGTGACAGAGACAGGGCACACATTCCGATGTCGGGAGCGTTTCCGATGGTTCATGAATCAGGGGGCATATCGGCTGCCAGGTTGGGTCGTGTTCGTGTGTAGAGCCTCTATAGAGTTCAATAAATAATGTCCGAAAGACTGTTAAATTCTTTCAGTTCTGCATAGTTTTGAGCTAAATAAATCTCGCTGAAATAGATTGCTCCGCCTTTAAACCACTATTTTTAAATTCAAAAGTTGTCCATTGTTTTTAATTATTACAAAAATTATTTAAATTGTGTTTTATTAACTTTTTGTGGACCGAGGGTGTTTAATTTGTATTGCATGTAATTTTTTAAATGGTATTAAGTAGTATAGTAGTGTGCAGTTATTTCTAAGTTTTTGAGATCCTATATTATGTAAGTCTAACATAAGTGTTTATGTTATTTGCATAACCAAATATAGTTGATAGAGCATTTGCTTATGCTTTGACCACTTTTGCGTAACATGGTAAGTTATAAGGTCAAAAACTCCGATTAGTTAGTACAAAAACTATATACAATTTTGATTTAACATCAAGCTTGTTTAACATAGCTACGTCTCTTTTTATTAAAACTAATTTATTTCCTCCTGGGAATTTTACATGTTTCCGATTATAAAATATGTAAAATTGGTTTCCTGTTTTCTAAAGTCATTTAGGTACGTAATACGATTACGTATTTAGTTATAATTCAATTACGTAGTTAGTAAGTAGTTTAATTAAAAACTCTCATAGCTAGAAGGTAAAAATGTGTTAACGAAATTGATTGACTGTACCTGTTAGACTTCCATTATACACTCTTTGTTCCACCGTCGTCTGAGACCCTCCTGCCTGGACTCGAGTTACCGTGGACTGCCTGAAAGTCTCTATTTATTTATTCACAACGGGGTAGCACTTAGCCTTCATCACACCTGATGATAAGTGGTGATAAGGCTGAAGGTGGAAGCGAACTACTCCCGGAATCCTCAATAACTGAGGAACTGGCTATCTTATCTCTAACTGCCGGAACACAATAATGCTGAAAACATCATTGTTATGGCGTCAGACTTAGATAAGACTAGTTTTCCGCCCGCGGCTTCGCCCGCGTGGACTACACGACGTTATCCCTCAGGAATGTGACATTTTTCCGGGATAAAAAGTAGCCTATGTTCCTCTCCAGGCTACAAAGTATCTGTGTTCCAAATTTCATCCAAATCCGTTCAGCCGTTTCGGCGTGATTGAGTAACAAACATCCAAACATCCAAACATCCAAACATCCAAACTTTCACATTTATAATATTAGTAGGATTAGTAGGATGGTGGTAGCTAGCCAGGCGGACTAAGAACAAGTCCTACCACCAAACAAACCAAATACAATATGTACCCCCACTGGGAATCGAACCCGGGACCTCTGGGTCTGAAATCGGTGGTATGAACCACTAGACCACAGAGGCGGTAAATAAAAACTAAATGAAAACCTGTCTAGGTGGGGATTCTTGGTCGACGCGGACTCAGCGTGTAGGGTGGTGTAGCTGTGGTGCAGTAGTGCTGTTCCTTAGACGATGGAACATCTGACATCGTGCCCTGCGTGTCCAAACAGCTGCACGCAGAAAGGCCAGGCTACCAATGCTGCGGTCCGCGAAGTTGAATTTTGTTCCGACACTGCTTAGGTTTTATTTTGCTATCGATTCGATAAAAAAAGAAGATACACTCGTTTGCAAAAAAAGCCGGTCAAGAGCGAGTCGGACTCGCGCACCGAGGGTTCCATACCATCATAAATTTAAATAAATATAACGTGAAAATGTTTTCATCGGCGAGGCTAGATTCGTCAGATTGCGGTGTAGAATTTTGCAGTTTTAGGTCAACGCCAGCTCTTGACCAATAGTAGAACTAAATATTTTTTTTTCTGAAAAAGTTTACTATAGATACATCGTTTTATTTTTTCTGTAATCTTTACATAAACTTCTATCACATTAATAATTTTAGATTTTTCTCTATGCAAACTTCGGAGATAACAGTACGGTATTTTTCATCAAAAGACAAAAAATAAAAATGTTTGAGAATGTGCAAGCAGCGCTCTTTCATATGGTACTCCATATGCCCTAGTGGCCCCAACTCGAATTTTTAAGACACCCTTTCAGTCTCTGTTGCAAAAAAAAAATAAAAAAATTGCTATCTTATTTGCAAAATGGTTGGGCAAACTTCATCTAAAGCTATTCCAAATTTCAAGTTGATAGCATTAGTAATTCTTGAGATGTCCATTGGTGACAGACAGACAAAGTCTCTCCATAACGGTTCCTTTTTACCATTTTGGTTCGGAACCCTAAAAACGAGAGCTTGCTTTATTTTCATATTTTCATACTTGACAAACATGGCTCAATTCACGTATCTATTGCAGATTTCCTCACATCGGAAAAATATTAAAAGTTTGTTCAATTTTCATACATTGTTCTACTTATAAAACTCAAGGATTTACATTTTTGGAAGTTTGTGAATGTGAAGAGATTTCAAAGTTGTTTCAAATGATAATCGGCAAATTATTATTTATCCAACACATTTCAAAAAGTAATTATTGAAGAAATATTCTGACAGTTTTATTTCAATGACCATTAATGAGCATGTTTGTATGAAAATTAAGCAATTGCCCGTTTTTTTATTATTTGCAAATTGGTTTTATTTGACAAGCAGTCAAAAGTCAAAGCCAAATTTTTTTTTTCAAATAGAGTTACAAAATGAAATTACCTTTGAATCGTCCAACATTTTTTTCCTCTCTATCTAATAATATTGGGAGCATAGCTGTTTTTTATGTAGCTTTGAAGTTCAGGTTTAAATAAATGATCATTGTGTTTTACTTCTTACCAAATAAGATTAAAGTAAATTTCACTTTCAATTTATTTGCATTGTGCCAAAATGTTACAAGTGGTAAGTATATAGTAATAGTATGTGTAATAAATTAATAGGCATGATGAGAGTAGAAGGATCTTAGCAAGTGGAAAGAAAGAACGACTAATTATGGGAAGTAACACTAAGTATCTCTATCTTCTAATTATTTATCCATAATAGTAGTTACTATAGTTTATAGGTAAGTATACCTACTTTTTATTTATATTAGAATATACTTTCATCACCATCATCATTAACAGCCTTTCTCGACCCACTGCATTAAAATAATATAATAAAATATACTTTAAAATTATATTTATATATGTCTTTCACTTTCTTTTTTGGTATGGGGATATTCTAGGAACTGGGGAGTGACATTGGCTACTTTTTATTCCCGAAAAATATCACATTCCTGCGGGGTAACATCGTGTTGTCCACGCAGGCGAAGCCGCGGGCGGAAGGATAGTATGTTATAACTTATTAAAAAAAAAACAACTTTACAGCACTTGTAGCAAAAGGCGGAATTAATTCGCTAAGTTAGGCTTTTCTCTACCAGCCACAGTGCGCATACAGTACTACACTATCTTTTGTAATTTTTGTTTTCAGTTGCTTACTTATTAGTTAAGACAACGGTAACATGATAATAATTATTGTTTTCTATTGAAAATATTGAAAATGGAGTATTAAATAAATCGACACGTCTCACAATCACAACTAGCTCCGATGCATGGGATGGGACTCGAAAGCGCGTAAGAAGTATTTGATTAATTCGACGCATCTTCGTAATGTCTCGACGTTACGAAGATGCGTCGAATTTATCCAATACTTCTTACGCGCTACGTAGCTCAGTGGTTAGAGCATTTGCCCGGACAGTGAAAGGTCGTGAGTTCAAGGCTCATCGGAGCTAGTTGTGAGACGGATCAATTTTTCCTAATACTTAATTTTCAATATTTCCAATAAAAAAATTGCATTGTAAATGAAAAAAATAGGAAAAAATCATATTGTTTTCTACAAAGTTATATCGATATAAGTAAATTGAGTATCTATTATTACGGAATAAGTAATGTGTATTTGACTGAAGCTAACTGTGGAGCGCTTGTCTAGATATTTATTTCTAACAGCTGTATATAGGTGTAAGCGTTTACGTGGGTTGAATTAAATAAAAACAAATCGTTATAGAATATTCCAATTATTTATTTCATGTTTATATAATGTATGTACTCATTTCAATGTCCTATGAAAGAATTTGCATTAAATTATGCATTTTATATTTACATTATAAAGGTAATATTCACATGGTATCAGTTCATTGTTTCGCTACTATCTAACGGCACGAAGTGCATTCTGATTTACAAATTACAACTTTGATCGAATTTAAATAACCATTTCGTTACCATAAACTCTTCTTTCCATGTAATTTAAAGCAGATATACACATTTAATTAATATTCATAAATTAATAAAGTAACTAAAATTAATTTAAGTCTTTCTTGGCGAATCGGGCAAATTATTTGCCTCAAAATAATACTATACACAATTATACAATAATAGGAGATAAGACGCGTCAACAGTTTTCATGCTAGGCACAAACAAATTTAAAGTATTCACAACAATCTTTCAGAGAGGAAATAAATAAGAGATTACAAAATCAAGCAAACAGAGAGAACGAATAAGTACGTGGAACTTAAAAACGACTTAAAAGCTATAATTGAATAAATTAATTATTAACAACTACTCAATACTAAATATCACAGAGAAAGTACCCAATACTTAATCAACACATCGTATCGTCAACCATTCAATAATTAAGCCTGCAACTCGCGAGAGAGCGTATTGTTAATAACAATAAGTACGAGTGGCAAACTGATTCAATAAATACTGCTAAAACAAAGAGATTTTTAACGTAACAAATTAAGGTTGCTTTCTGCGTTTATTTCTCTTGCGCTTATTTCGTTTCTCTTTGAGATTATTACGGTACTGTACACACTTTTCTAACATCCCCCTTTTTACGGATCTCGTGACTTTCGAACAATTTAATTCTAAATTCCAGTTTTCTAATAAGTTACCGTATCCCCTAAATAAGATTTCATCATTTTTCAAGTATTTCGCCGCGTTCACTTTCATTTCGATTTTATCGAGTTTCATGCGTTTTAGCGATGAGTCAACTTTTGGTATGGGCATCTTGACTTTGATCATGGCATCTTTGATGTCTTCGATAGTGCTGTAGAGGTCGTTGATGGTCTTCGTGAAGAAGTCCTGTCGTTTGACGTCGTAGATGGCTACTTGTGTGTCTGGTACTTCAACTTTGACCTTTACGAAGGTCTTATATAGTTCGTTGTATACAACTAGGGACTTGTAGAGCTGCCGAATGTTGAAGGAGAACTGTAACAAAAGAAAAGAAAAATTTAGACACTAAATCAAAGGCAATCACTACTTATTTATCAGAATAAGATTTTCTATCTCGCAACGAGAATTTATTAAGATGAGTATTCTGGAAGGTATGATTCGTATATGAATGTCCTTTGACATTTGAAGAGAATTTGGAAATTATCAGAGGAATTAGGATCTTACGCCACCGCGTAAGCACGTACATATGAATTAAGTGCATTATATTGTGAATAGTTTAGTGCGCCGCGTATCTGTGTCGAGGCTGAGGCTTCTATACTACCTATAATGTTTCTGGCGTCATTGCTGCGACGAGCTTCTCGTATCAACGATTATAAATTAAGCTTTTGCACTATTTTAGCAATAACTGAATTTGCTTGCAACAAAGTTTGTTATAGGTTCGTTTTTAGTACTTAAAAATTTTGGTTCCATTTTGTTGTTTTCATTTATAAGAGTTTTTCCGTCTTTACTTGGGCCTACATAAAAGTTAATATAGATTGGAAGATACAAGAATCTATGTCCTACTTATTATCAAGGTGACATCCGACAAGCGTTAACGTTACCTTTTAGAATTATTTGTTACTATTTAATTTGCATCGTTTGTACATAACGTAATCAAATATATCCATAAATTACGTTCGCAATAACAATAAACTGTAAGACGATTGACATTTAGATCCTAGGGATATCGTTACTTTTAATAAATGCATACATTTTAACAGAGTTGAATTACACATGAGTAAAATGATTGAATTTGATGTAAATGAAGAATTATGTTGAATTAAAACAAGAGTTGTGTCCAACGACAATACTGACTTCTGTCCAACAATGACTTGAAGTAGGTAGTACTAGGCCAGCCGGTTTGCCTCGCTTCTCGCAAACGATCACTCATTATTGTCTTTTTAAAACGCATGTGCAGTGCAATCTTGTCTGTAGCAATGATTTTCAACTGTGGAACTGGTTGAAAATTACCGATGCCTTTGTCGTGCATGGTAAATAGGAACGAAATATTTTGCTGACGATAGAAGGGAAAAACAGACAAATAGATATGAGGAGACATGCACGGACTTGCTTAATCTAATGCATGACAAGACCCAAGCAGACATGTCTGAACACGATAATCTCCTAAATTGTTGTTTTAATGAGGCTAGGAATGATAAGGTGATAAGACTCAGTGTAATTTACTAGGTTACAATCAATTTCATCATAGATTTATTGAAGGAATGTATAGAAATAGCACACTTAATTTTATTTAAATATCACGATTCCAACCGCAAATAATTAATATTTATTTGAACAACAATAAATATAATATTATTAACTCTATACAAAGTCTGTAATAAGCCAGTCATGAAAGTTACTAGGTAGTAGATGTCAATAAATGGTCAACGCTTGAATGAACCGCCGGCACACAGGTGACTAACATTTCAGTAGATTTACAGCACCGTTATGAAGTCATCTCATTGATAGCCCAGTCATGGTTCCAGGAAGAATTAAGCTCCCAGACGCACCGAGCGGTTGTTTGCCGGGTGTCGCGTAACATCGTTTGGTGTCCCGTGAACTTCCTCTATAAACTAATTAATTAAATGATTCATAACAATGTTCTTACAGTCTATGAGCCTGTGTCGTTCGTTGTGCGTTTGAAATTACATCTGCTTTCAGCGGCGCTGTTTATTCTTCAACTTGTAGAATGTACGTGAGGGCATTTCACATTTGTTTATCTATATATATAAAATTCAAAGTCCTGACTGACTGACTGACTGACTGACTGACTGACTGACTGACTGACTGAGATATCAACGCACAGCCCAAACCACTGAACCTAGAGACTTAAAATTTTGCACATAGATACGTTATACAGTGTAGGCATCCACTAAGAAAGGATTTTTGGAAATTCCACCCCTAAGGGGGTGAAATAGAGGATGAATGTTTGTATGAAAGTCCGTCAGTTTTGAAGCTAGGATCTTCAAACATTGTATTTAGGCTGGCAGTTAAAAATTAATATTTACCTGTGTCAGCGTTTTTGAAAATTCACCCCCGAAGGGGTTAAAAGGGGGATGAAATGTTGTATCTGGAAAGTCCTTCATTTAATTTACTATTTAGGCTAATGGTCGGAAAGTAAAACAAATAAGCAAAAACATGTTTCGTATTTTTTCGAAAATCAACCCTTTAGAGGTTAAATGGGATAAATAAACCCAAAAATCGATATGGATGTCGTTATTGAGGTTTTATGGTATGACGATTGCAAATATGGCATTTATTTTGATGTTTAACACGCTGAACATGATTCAACCCCTAAAAGGTTGCAATAGGGGTGTAATTTTTAATGAAAAATCAGGGGTAAAATAGACATTTCAACTTGAAACTTTGTAGGCTTACTTCTTAAAAGAAATAGGCAACCCATTTCGTAATTTTCCCAAAATCAAACCCAGGGGGTAAAATAGGGGATGAATATGTGTATAAAAGTCCGTCAGTTTTGAAGTTAGGATCTTCAAATTTTGTATTTAGGCTGGGAATTGAAAATTAGTATTTTCCTGTGACAGCGTTTTTCACAATTCCACCCCCGAAGGGGTGAAGAGGGGGATGAAATGTTGTATCTGGAAAGTCTTTCATTAAATTTATTATTTAGGCTTATGGTCAGAAAGTAAAACAAATAAGCAAAAACATATTTCGTAGTTTTTCGAAAATCAACCCCTTAGAGGTTAAATGGGATAAATAAACCTAAAAATCGATATGGATGTCGTTATTGAGGTTTTATGGGATGACGATTGCAAAAATGGCATTTATTTTGATGTGTAACACGCTGAACATGATTCAACCCCTCAAAGGTTGAAATAGGGGTGAAGTTTTGAATGTAATGAAATGAAATGAATGAAAAATCAGGGGGTAAAATAGACATTTCAACTTGAAACTTTGTAGGCTTACTTCTTAAAACAAATAGGCAACCCATTTCGTAGTTTTCCGAAAATCAAACCCAGGGGGTAAATAGAGTATAGAAACCTAAATCATCTTAAGTACCCTAAAAGTTCGTGGTACCTAAGCTACTCAGAACTAACTTTTTGATCGTGAAACACACACTTATTATTTACTAGCTTCCGCCCGCGACTTCGTCCGCGTGGACATTCGAGAAAATACTTAGTGGACCAATAACCAGGATAAAAAGTATTCTATGTTTTAATTTCATAAAAATCCGATCAGCCGTTTTTACGTGATTAGGCGGGTCCTCCCTCACCAAGTGAGCAGCCTCGTGCGAGGCCCGCCGCACGTGGCAAACGTTCTGGCTCGCGCGAGGCTGCTCGCTTGGTGAGGGAGGACCTGCCTAATCACGTAAAAACGGCTGATCGGATTTTTATGAAATTAAAACATAGAATACTTTTTATCCTGGTTATTGGTCCACTAAGTATTTTCTCGAATGTCCACGCGGACGAAGTCGCGGGCGGAAGCTAGTTATGAATAAACCTTTCAAAGGTTAAAATAAATTGAATCGTTTGAAACCTTACATGTTCCGAACGCGGCCGATAATCAGGCGCAAAGTGTTGCTCAAAGTAACTTAAGTCATCGATGTCGTAAAGCTATTAATCAATTCAAAATTTAATATTATTTTACGGCTCTTAAAGCGATTACGGCGTCGCCTTTCCGCCATTGTGAGGAGTGGAGTGTTCGGTTAATAAAGCTGAGAGCAAATATGGCAAAGTATTGAGCTGAAAACCCGACAATGCGCTGTACATTTGCCTTCGAGCGAACTTAACCTGAGGAACGTGTCGGAGACAAATGCGACTGGACGACGGAATCGTAAGTTCACATTCGTCTCAGTTGGACAAATAATGTGTTTTTAACATTTGGTGTTGTTTTGTTAAATCGTAAATACTCAGCAAACACTAGAGACCGGTAAAGCGCGGGAAAGCGCGCCGAGGAATGTCCGCCCTTTATTTCAACGCTGAAATACTAAAACTTTTAACAGAGGACGACGAGAACCGAGTAGTTTAGTTTTAGAAAAGTATTTTTTTATTACAAAATAAGTCCTAGGGCTAGTGCAAATAATATTTTAGAAGAGCAGAAGAATACTAATACATTCCAATAATAGAATGATGTTATTTCTTTTTTTAAACGTAAAGACATAAATATTGGCATTATGGATATCGAGCAATAATGCAACGCAATATGTAATGAGCAGGTCCGTCCAAATCTTTCGTCAAGCCCTGTTTAACGACTCATTTGAGCAGTATTTAATTTTTAAATTGTTCGTAAGTCAACTAAGGCCGAGCAAAGCCGAGATCACTTGAATTCTAACGCTTTCCTTTGCCCAAAGTCAAATATTTAAATTTCTTAAGTGGCCGTACATTGACGAGCAGTCGAGACATAGGTAAGATGTTCAATATTCATGGTATTGGGCAGTGATCGCCTCTACACTGTCGTGTTAAAGAATAATTTTGTCAATGGCTCGCCGTCGCCGTCGCCCGCGAGGACACCGTACACTGCGAGTGCATACACACTTATTGTCTCGCATTAAGTTTTGTGTACTAATTAGTGGGTGTCCAATATGAATACATAATAGAAAGTCTCGCGGTCCAGATGTGTGTTCGGCAAACATCGGAAGAGCTTTAGAGTCCGTTAAAAGTGCCTTATATTTTTATGAGCCGAGGTGAGAACGATCGTCGAATGGTATTATAAGAGCTAATCGGATCATATTGTTTGGATGTTTGTTCTTAATGATAGGCGGCGGTTTGGGATCGCGTGCGAGACGAAATCGGCCAGTGCCAATCTATGCAAATCCTTTTGAAACATTTAATTGGTCAGTGAGCGCTCCCACAGACTCGCCAGAAGCCTTTAACGCCATTATTAATGAAGCCCGGTTCAAGGAAGCTTTACAATATTTTGTTTATCAACGCCGTCTTAGAAATCGAGGTTTCGAATAAACTACTTAAGTAACGATGGTAGCCGTGCATCAAATGATTATTGGATGAGGTTCTTCAAATAAAGTTATGAAATTACGTTAATGGAATGATTTCGTTTGGGTATGATTAAATCGAGCCGAGTTTTAAAATGTTCAATATCTGCTTATTTCAAAAAGGTACGGCGTTAAAATTGAAGGGTTGGGGGAGCTAGTTATTGCTCTTAAGTACAATGTGAAGTAAATAAACGCGGTACAATGCCGGTGCACGTGTAATTTGGCTGAACGAAACCTCATTTAAGCTGCGCCCGCGCGCCGCGGCTAATGCGGGGATTCCTTTGTCTCAAAATGGAATATAAAAATAACGCAAAAATATTGAACGGAAAAAGAGTGATGGACCACACCCTCGTGAGTGATCGAGCACGGTAATTACTCTGTCAGATCCTCTGCTTCAGACCAGAGCCGACGGCTGGTCAGTGCATGAGCTTGTGACGTCATCGTCAGAACACTATCTATAAAATATATTTCAATAAAAGAACGATGAAATATTCGTATTGTTTCCAAATTTTTGTAAATATGACTATTAAACCGACTGCCGAAATTTATAGCATAGATATTTTAATTTTTCTATAGAATCGCATACTTAATTGCATAATAATTATCTAAATTACATTTTACGGACAGTGTCTTTGAAAATTTCAGTGGTATTACCAAGGTTGTTCAGATTTTAGTCACTTCATTTAATACACGTTCTTTGTAATCTAAGTGGGGCATTACCGCATTGACCTTAATCTAGAATATTGTTATCTGATAAATAGTATGTCGATCACAAATAGAAATTGCATTTACTTTCTCTCATCATAAGTCATAAGTAATCTACAAAGATTTTGAAAGGAAACATGATGTAACTTGAGAAAATGTGACGACATTTTCTTTTGCAATAAAGTTGTTGTAAATGTATGTAATATTATAGAACATTAATGGAAATGGGAAAATAAGATGATACTTACAAATCGTTTAGATCTCAATGCGTCTTTTTTGTTGGCTATTTTAATACTTCTGTCGTGGATGTCCACAAAGTTGGTCTTCGGCAGCCACTCGGGCATCCCGGACCCGTAGTCTTTGGGCTCCGTCAGCTTTCTTCTGTGTTCATCAAAATTGTCTTTCGTGTTAGCCATTTTGTGCTTCACTTTTTGTAGGGCTAATATATACTGGTCATTATGTAGCAGTCTCGTATTTTTTTGTTCTTTGGTAGTTTTATCAACTTCTTGCATGTGAGCCTCTGTTCTTGACAACTCTGTGTCTTTGTTATTCTTCGCCATATTTTTATGCCGATGTAACCTATGTCCTCTGTGTTCTGGGGCAGCCTCCACTGGCCTTAGACACATTGCTACGATTGCCACTACCGATAACGCTACCAACAGCTTTTTGGGAACACCTAGAACAATAACAAACGCGTGGTTAGCACTGCGCGTTGACACAAACTGAATAAACATTATCACATAGACTTAACACTAACTGATTATGGAGTAATTATTTGGAATTGCGAGATACGAAGTAGGCATGCTTGCGATTAGCGACCAATTGATAAGAAATTTTTTGGAGGGAGTATTTATATGTAGGAGGGCGAACAACAATTCAACCCTCCCCGATTGGTGATTTACCATTTAGGCGTGATAACATAAATGCAGAAACTTATAACGTCAGTACAGAAATCATTCGACAAATAATTTTAACTGTAACAAGATGAGTTTCATTCAAAAAATGTGAATTGAAAATTGTACAATAATGAATATCTCGTTACTGGAGGATCAAAAAACTGAGCATTCCTATAACGAGACCGGCGCGTACAGGTCCACATAAAAAATAATAAGCCGCGTGATTATGGTAAGCACAGCGCACATACATACATACACGTAAATGCATAAACTTCTTGCACTATCTTCATCTCGGGACTTTCTCGACCACCATTAGTCCGCTGGGAGACATCTACGTGATATTGTTTTATATAAATTTATATTGTCACTACTGTCTGGATATCTTTTACTTAAGCACATCTCAGATTTCAGCGCGAACTGTGTTCGTTGAAATAAAGCCATGTTTTTACGGATTTTTTACCCATTTTACTTATTTCTCTATATTGTCAAATTAATTTTACTTTCCCGTATGCGCACTAAAACTACTACGTTTCTGAATCTAGGCCACCTATCAAAGCATGATTCATATAAATAAAGGGTGGCTACTGTAAAATGTAGATACTAAATGTTTCAGACAAATACGTACTCATTGTTTTTCAAACGTTTTTTTTAAATATAACGTATGTTAACTCTCTTTCTTAACACAGCAACGAGTTGTCTGACAACATTCGACAATAAAATCTAATTTACGTTGTGGTAGGACAAAAAATTTAAAAACAGCACTAAGTACAACGATGTAACTGCTGTCATCGTTTCAACGGCAGCGTAAAAAGTGTCGACACCACGTTATTGCTCACATTAACCACGGCATCGACGAATTAATGAGACCTATAATTGAAAAAGGGTGCAAGTTTTATTTTTCGTATTTTCAGTGAGTTTGCGTAACGAAAAAAAATATAATTTCATATGCGATTTAGCGTTTGACTGTTGAGTGTTTTTGATGTTGCGCCGCGGTCATAAAACATATTTTATGTGCCAGCGGAGACTCGCAATTCTCTGCAACGTTTTCAAAGTTTAAAAGGAGGAGAAACACCAACTTTGAAAAGGCCTTTGTCCACTTTAAGTGCTAAATGTAGAAAGTTACCCTTCCTTGTCGTATTTACAATTTTTAAGAGTCAATATTCGCCAATAAAGGGCGATAAACTCAAAGTACGAGTACGTTTATCTTTAAAATTTCAACTTAATTGTACTGTCACATACATTTTCACGCAAAAAAATGGTTTTCACAAATTGAAGCTTGGCAGCTTGTTTTGCTTGGACTTGAATTAGATTTTGTTTACTTAATTAAGTGATATTACGACAACTTAGTGTTAAGTAGGAATCTACAGATAAAATTTAACCCATAATGTGTTACGTCACTCGAGGACAATTTGAGGTAAATGGTCAGTGAATCATTAGGTCAAGCGGTGTCGTTGACAATATAGCGTATGTTAAATAAATGCGTAAGTGGCACAGGCCCACCGATATGCACATATAATATTTAGTATACTGCGGTCTAGTCAAGGTTTTAAACGGACTTTTGATACGCTGTGGCTGCGTTACCTAAGTTTCGTTGATAACAGATCAACGCATCGAGATCAAACAATGCTAACCATATAATTGTTACCGCGAAAAGCGACGTGCATGAAGCGATTTACCGTCATGGGATTTTCCCGATGGCTATATTGTTTATGGATAGTTTGAACCGTATTATAAAAGTTATGTCATTACTGGGCGCTAATCAAAAAGACACGTTTTAAAACGATTTCAAATTATTTATAAACATGTTGAGTAACACTCCGTTTTTCTATTTTTAATTCAATTGGCCACAATCAATTCACACGTTCGTACATGGACATTCCTATTTGTATATGCAAATGAAGCGATATTAATTTTACAGGGGATTAGATAATTATCTCCGAAAAAGGTTACGGATGAACGGTTACCTTAAAATGCAGAAAAACAAAACAAAACTTTGAGTATCGAATGACACCGAGACGAGTTCAGTGAAAAATGTTTTTGATCGATTGCCGCCGGCGAATGTTGTTCATTCCCACACGATTCGCTGGCTAGGCGATACTAACTTTCTCGATTGTCCGCTTCCAAAAACGATCATCAATCGGATTCGCGTTAACATCGATTTGCCGAATAACAATAAGTGATGCTTGCCAGTATTTGAATTTCAGAATCGTAAGACACGGAGAAAGGGCTTCTCAAACATGTTCGATATTATTAGGTAGGTAATGCAGGTACCAGTTTCTCTAGGTTTATGGATATGATATATATTTAATGACACATAATATAAATTTTATTAACACGTTTTGTATGATATCGTTTCCTATCCTAATAGATATTAATAAAATATTAATGTGTAAAAGTATTTTCACTTCTAAAACTCTTTTAGTAAAATTTTCTAGGTTTTCCAAGCGCTAAAATAATTAGAGTTTAAGTATGTAGTCCTTAATGATATCTAGTACCAAAGTAAGTCATAACTTAATTGCAACATCGTTTTCAGGCGGTTACCCATAGGATTGAGCTGCACTTTTTCAGAACTATTCGAGGTAAAAACGTATTACTTATCTATGATAAATATTACAATAAACAACACACACACCAGTTAAAAAGACATCCATGAACAACGCATTGAAGTAAATCCTTTGGGCAAGTCCATATCCATCCGAGCTTATGTTAATTCCGTCTAGCGAAATCGAAATTCAAAATAAAAATTCGAACACTGAGCACCCGCGGGAAAGATACGAAAGCACGTTGACACTTTATTTTTTAATTTTCTTTTAGGTACGGCACCACTTTTTACGTTCGTCCTCGGTGGAGCGTCGGTGTAGCGCGTGCGAGGCTGGCGCGCGGGCAGCCTCCTCTCGTTGAATGGGCACCAAAATGCGGCACCGTACATAAAATAGCCGGTCAAACAGTACGCGAAAACCCTTACTCGCCCGCCCGCCAGAACGCGAACTCTGGCCTAAAGGCCTACGGAGACTTCCGAAACAAAATTTTTTGGAGTCATCTCATTTTACAGCCTTCAACATCAGTTGACTTATCAACCATATGAACATGCGTAGCTTCTGACATGAGCTTTCCATAAAAGTTCATGCATTTTATTTTTATACTTACCTTATTGTTTGATGACTGATAAGTGCTATTTTATGCTTGTTTAGAACATGAACTTATGGTAGAGCTTTTTCATAATTTAATAAACCTGGGTCACGGCGGGATCGGAAACCTAAAAGCTACTTACAGGGTTGGTGGTTTTTTTTATCACAACTTTTTTATAGTTACAGAGCTGCATTGTGAATGCAAAAAAATATTTAATATTAATTTAATAGCTGTTTCACATAAAACAATCGATTATAAAAATTATAATTATAAATTAAGAAGTAAAACATAAGTAAGTAAATCATAAAAAGTTTTCAGTATTGCCTCTCCATTCCAACTTTTAATTCAGTAAGTCATACAGCTTGTATTAATTTCCGTAATACAGACGTCACTCGTTACATCTATATTACCGTCAAACTCGATTAATATAGGTACATAACTCATTTATATTTATAAATGTGACCGGAACGGAATGTCCTTTTGATCTTTTAAAAGTTATCCTGTCTAATGTGACATAATAATGTTACGTGAAATTGAGTAGGATATCGTGGATGACTGTTTTATTCAATCACAAATTATTAGGTACTGTTAGGTAAATCAAAGTTAACGTTTATTCGGTAACGTAAATAAAGTCAATACGAAACAAGTCACACTGCCTATTGCTTTAGAACATTTTTGAAGTATGTATCATTTATCATCAATGTGAGTTAAATTTCTGGCAATCTTCTAAACGTTCTTAGAAGGAAATTCACAAGCTACGAACTTTAAATTTAATCACGAGTAAATGCAAACAACCCTACACCTAAAAGTAGCCCAAAAAATTTCGGCCTCGTCTCCACAGTGCCCTGTTCGCATCTTGTGCAAGTGTACATTTATTCGGTTAGGAGTGATTCATCGATGAGTCTATCGCGACTACTCGCGCCGTCACCCCACGTGGTGGGCCGAATCTCTATCGAGTCGCCATGACTCTATCGAGTACGTGCTATCGATACGATAGCCCACTGAGTAACCTATTTACTAGACTAATGAAGTAGTTAAACACAGGTACTTTTTCCATTTTCACCATAGTTTTTTTTATTGATTGTTATCAAATTGATATTGAAAGATGACATTATATTATGAAACATAGTATTTCATAATATGACAAAATAAAATAATTTTCAGTTTTCACCAAAATGAGCAATACAAAGCTCATTGTATGTACTTTCAAATCTATTTGGCAAAGCTGATTAAAGTCATCATAGAAAACGCATGTGCGAATTGTTTTAAGTAAACACTGAGGTGACATTTGTAAAGTAGGTTAGTAGGTACTTTCAATTTCTTTAGAGAGTGAGCCGTGAACTTTTAATGTATTCAATAAGTTTATCAATTAATTTTAAGCTAAAAAAAGAGTTGAATAAAAGTGGTTAAAGAGAAAATTTACCTTTACAGCAGCCCTTAGTAGACACATTGGTGATACTTTGTCAAATGTAAGACGAAACAGGTTCCGTACCAGATTTATCTCAAACGTGGTTTACTAAACATTTGTACTACCAAGGCAGAGTGTTTGCTCTGACAAGTTTTTTGTCGCGGCTAACAAGCGGGCCCATTGTGTTAGCCGTTTATTGATACTGTCAATACGAGATTATTGTGTCCATGATTAATACTTCCCGATTTTAACTATGTTTTGTCTTCCGAGGAAATAGTTTGCGTGGGAGGTGTGCATACTTTGTCTTTTAGCCTTAGCTATTTATAGTATTTTGTTTCTAGGACGACCTCCGTGGCCGAGTGGTGTACGCAGGTGCCGCTATCTCTAGAGGTCCCGGGTTCGATTCCCGGTCGGGAAAATATTGAAAACGAACTTTTCAATATTCCTCGGGTCTGGGTGTATGTGGTAATACCTGTCATTGTTTCCAATTTTCATAATACTAGTGCTCAAGCTACTACAGTTTGGTATTTGAACAATCTAGGTGATGGTGCAATTTTTTTTTAATTTATTTTGTTTGCTTTTTATTAGAAATTGTGACATATTACTATTATTGTGTTATATTTGACCCCGAGGGTACAGTGGTACTAATCACACGTTACTGGGGTAAGGGTCAGAGGTTTGATCTCCATCTGGCACATTCATTTTATTTGTTCCGTGTCTGGGAGTTATATATCTATTTAAAAGTATATATTTGTAATATCTTCATTGGTTCTGGTTTCCGTAACTCAAATGATTTTAACTAACTTGCCCTTGAACCTTAATGTGATTGTGTCTTTTTTATTGATTGACTAGCTGCGCCCCGGGGCTTCGCTCTAGTGGAATTACGGGATAAAAATCCTACCAAATTACATAAAAAAACATGAAAATCGGTCAAACCGTTTCAGAGGAGTTCGATAGCAAATAATATGTGACACGAGAATTGTACATAATGTATTAGATTTAACTTTAGATACGTCACAAATGACGTCACTCATACGGCTTTCAAGCCAGTTCTAAAACTACCCCGCTACGGATGCATAATTTCCATACCGATATTAATTTAATGATTGACATCGAAGAGATTTTACGTATAATTGTTACGTATTATCTTAACTGTCACGCGACCAGTATTCTTGTATCTGAACGATTAAAACCCGTGCTAACCGTAATTGCATTATTTGTTTTTTGCTTAAGGAGTTTCCCAGCGTGCCATTGCTATGTGATATAATACAAATCGCTTTCTTCAATGACGTTTTTTTTTCCTATTAGTAATAGTTTTTCTCATAGGCGAATTGATGAGTCGAGGCTTTTCCGAGGGTCGTATGAGTCACGGAATTTCCCGAATTTTCCTAAGTGCCGTGGGCGGTGGAAAGCGACGAAAGCCTACAAAAGCGGTATCATGTCGCTTATGAGTTCATTATTACTCACGCCCGTAGAAAGTAAGCCCGTAGATCCGCGTAACCTAACACGATTCGTCATACAGTTAAGAAAACTATGTTGAAATTTAGTTTTTAGCGTTGTTACAATGAAAAAGTCAATCGGTATCGGTGAAGGTGTTAAATCCTATTTGCTTTCGTT
This sequence comes from Crambus lathoniellus, assembly GCA_949710035.1. Classification (NCBI taxonomy): domain Eukaryota; kingdom Metazoa; phylum Arthropoda; class Insecta; order Lepidoptera; family Crambidae; genus Crambus; species Crambus lathoniellus. The sequence continues at coordinate 8,385,508 of OX453310.1, read as the reverse complement.
TTCAGTGGTGCCATTGTAATACCTTAAAACTTACAGTGTCGCAAGGGTCTTTTGGCGCGCGGTCGATATCGGTAACTTTCTAACCCTCCTTTATCTAGTCAATCAGTCAACTAAGCGTTAGTTGTCAATGTCATCCAAGTGCCAAAAGATCCTTGTCACACGTGAATGAAGGATACATTTTCACAGTATTCTCTTGTTTTCGTCAAGTGATTGTGTCGAGTGAACTAGATGTGGTTTACGACTTTGCATTTAAAATGGTTGTCTGTTCGAATGCATAATTTCAGCAGCTAATTTAAGTTTACCGTATGTGCGTTGCTTCCGCGAGGCGGTGCGTGCGGCTGGTATTGTTCCCGAGCCGCAATATAAATCACACCTCAGTCTCGAGAAAGCCTTTACTTTACTCTAACCCCTTTAAGAAGCTTTTAATTTATTACTAAACCACTTTACACGTTTTTATTTCAATTTGCTCTAATTTGATGTCTGATTTACAAAGGAGGTTATAATTTATGAATTTACTCCATTGTTTTGTTTGCGATAATCTATGTTTTGTTATAATGTGTACACTAAATTAAACATAGATTTATTTTATCCTAATGTTTTGAATAAATTGACAATTATGGCCATGAAAGAGATATTTAGCCATTAGGTGATCATAAAATTATATTAAATTTATTAGGTGAGTTGTGGTATGTATCCGCATGCTTATAAAATGTAAATTAGGTAATTGTTGTGTTGTGTTTCAGGCAATGTAAATTCAAAAGATAATGATTTACTTTGACATTATCATAAACCTAGCGGCGCCATAGTACCTAAATATTAATTTTGTCCCATTGAAGTTTCGTTATCATTTCTATGATGCTATCGATTAGATCATCTTTGAAGCTACGTAATTTTCTTATCAGTCAACTAATCTTAAGTAAATAATGGTTAAGTTTAGTTTCCTCAACACAAGAGTTAAATACTAAAGCAAAGGATTTATTGTCTGTTTATAAATAGAAATATTCAAATTATGAGAAAATTTCTAAATATAAATATACTTACTTGTTTTAATTAAAATTAAATCACGTCTTCTTGAGGAAGATTTGTTAATGCAGGCGCACTCTTCAACCATCGTATTAGTTTTAAATTATCACAGAATAAATAAATATCTTTGGTATAAATAGTCACACAGATTCACAGTCAATTGTTTCTTTCTATCACTGGCACATCCTTAACTTTTTAAAATGCACTAAAAAGTTTTTAATCCGAACAGGTGTTTTTTCCGAATGAGTTACTGCGGCGGTGGATCGTCGTGGTTTGCGATCTCGGGCGGATACGTTCGGTTCGCCGCGTTACATGTAATGTGTGTCCTGGCCGTTTTTCCGCGGCTTATAAACGTGCGGGCGCTCCCGTGATAAAGGGTGCAAAAAACTGATTGTTTGCATTAGAGGGCCCGGCTGTACGTCACCGTTGCGACGTCGCGCGCGCTTAGCACGTAAGCGCATGTGCTCTTACGCAATCGCCCGTCCAAATAAATACACGTGTTTCAGTACCGGATCCCGAAGGTGTGTGAAAATGGGCTCGGGACGTGCCACCGTCGCGTGACTGGGAATATTATTCATTACAGATAATATTCTGTATGTAAAAAAGTAAAACGTCTGTGATAAAATTTATTAAGTAATGGTTTTAGAACTGATACGTTGCAGTTTTATTTTATAGAAATAGAATTTAATTTAGTAGGGTAAGTAATAAGTAGGTACTTAAAGTAGAAATATTATTTTTTTGGAAGATAATTATTTCGCTAAAATTATATAATTTTAGCGGTTATAAGACGCTTTATAATTATTTACTTTGATTGTAGTTACTTAAATAGTGTTCGTTAATTTTTTTTATGGGAATATTTTAATATTCTAAATTTTGCATTAAAATACAAAGCTTCTTAATTTTATTAATAAACTCAAGAATAAAGTAATAACTAGTATAGTTGTGTCCATTTGCTACTTATCAGAATGGAGAATATATTTGCTGAAAATAACAGCCTTTTTTAAGTACTGTACTGTTAAAGTAAGCGGCCTATGGGCAGGCTTTTCAGCAAATGGAACCGTTACAGTAGTTTTATGTCATGAGCGCGATCCGCCTTTTGTTGTGTGCACCCGTGTATACGTATATACGGTTTTACACGGTTTGACAGACTTTGTATGACAAAAGGAGGCTGCGTCTACACACACACATAAGCGTGGCTGACCCGCGCTCGTGTGATAAAACCACTGTACGCTGTTTTATAAAAAAAATATAAAGAATAGTGCTTATATAATAAATTGTAAGGGACCTACGAGTATGTATTGGTATGTGGGCTCCTGGATTTTCACCAGAAATCAAACACGCTGCTAGAGCACTATCACGGTACAGTTCCTGAAACATTCTTTTCACCTCTAAATAAATAATAAATATATATGTGGGGAGCCCATATCGCATGATGGTTAGTTAAACAATCTCTGTGATCGCAACTTTTGCAGTGGTCGGCCATGGGATTGGTGACCAAAAACTTGTTATCTCGAGCTTTAGATGGCACGTTTAGCTGTTGGCCGCTGCTGAATTTGCAGTGTATACCCACCGTTCCGCATTGGGCCTGCATGGTGGGTAATGGACCATTCTCCTTATCCTCCATCTATGAGAAAGGTCTGGGCCCTTAAGTGGCCCTTGAAATAGCTGATGATGTATGTCATTATCTTACTGAAATTATACTATACCCAGATATCTATCTAGATATCCAGACATTATTGATAGATTATAGATTTTAAAGAAATTATCATAATTTGTTTCACTGACGCAAATGATTATCAGCAGCTTTTTTTCTAGATGTCAATATAAAAATGCTAGATATTTCTACCTTAAAATGATATAAGGAATCGCCAACTTTAGTTGAACTTTCTTAATAACAGCTCATATAAATTACATTTACGAAATTTCACCGCCCCTGTGGTCGAGTGGTTCACACCATCATCGGTTACAGACCCAGAGGTCCCGGGTTTGATTCCCAGTGGGGGTACATATTGTATTAGGTTTGGTTGGTGGTAGGACTTGTTCTTAGTCCACCTGGCTAGCTTCCTCCATCTTGTTTAAACAAGATAGACTTAGGTCTGACGTCATAACAATGACGTTATCAGCAGTGTTGTGTTCCGCCAGTTAGAGATAAGATAGCCAGTTCCTTAGTGATTGAGAATTCCGGGAGTAGTGCCTTTCCACCGTACCACCTTCAGAATTATCACCAGTTATCATCAGGTGTGATGAAGACTAAGTGCTACCCCGTGGTGTAAAAAAATTATCAATTTTTTAAATTGTCAGTGTTATGAAAAGGAAATAACTCGAGAGAGACATTATCGTCACTTTTACTTGAATATAACTAGTCTTTATGACGCCATCAATGCTTGTTTCATGACGATATTTTAGACGACGTATTTAGAAACAATAGGTAATATTTTTGAGGACTGACACACAACGTCAGTATTTTCTTCAGTAAGCATGAAAACATTTGCAGGCTTATTTTTACCTAGACAACACTGTCGGAAATGTTGAAATCTGTCACAATACCTATTTTAGTTGTCCATTACTTAAAGAACAGCTGATGGTGGTACCGATTGCACCAGAGATTCCTGGTACGGATATACGTGTGTGTTTTAAGTACGAATGTACAGGGTGACGTAAAATTCAACTTCTTCCTTCAAAAGGGTTAAACTAGAGGTTATATGGAACAAACAAAGTTAGTTACCCAGGGGGTCGAGACTGGATAGCTAGGTACCTAGTGAGAAAATGACGCTTTTGTTTTGTTCTGACATTAAAAAAATACTTTTCTGATAATTAAAAAATAAGGCATAATCTATACCGAGATGGCAGCAAAGAAACGTGACGGACGCGGCGATCACTTTGGTTTTCACACAAAATACTTCGATTACGAAAACGATAATTTTCCGTGCTAGGAGTACTGGAGGTAGAAATGCGGTCTTATGAAGTTTTACTTGTCAACAGCGAGCGTCCAACCGGCTCTTTCGGCATTTCGGCCGGCAAATTACATACAACTTCATGTCATTTATGACGTAACGTAACATTCGTAACTTTTTTCTCCGTTATAAAAAAAAACAGTCGGTGGTGCCATATTTGAGGTTTGTTTCAGTTCTTGAGGCGTTATCTAGAGGTATTGTTCATCGAAGCTTGTTTGTTAAGCGAACTTCTGTGATCTCCAATAGAAGTAATAGTTACAATTAAGGTCACAGCACATACATCAACTCGGAAAGGGATCGTAAACGTATCAACTCGAGCGGTTCAGTATTCTTTGTATGAAACCCCCTAATGCAAAGCACACTAATCGGAATCGTAACGTAATCGCCTCGCCTCGGGACCAGCTCGCGAACCGCTTTGCGGGTCGGTCAACTTGCTATCCCCGCGCTTACCGCTAGTCGTCCACGCGCTCACGTCTCTCCGTACCCGAGCTTACGGCTCTACGCACAGTGGTCTGAAATTGAAAATGAACATCAATTTTTTTTAAATATTTTTTTTCTCATTTTTTTTAAATATTTTTTTATTTTTTTGTCGTTTTTTTATTTTTTTGTCATTTTTTTTATTTTTTTTTTTATTTTTTTTATCATTTTTTTCTCTCATTTTTTTATATGGAACCACTGTGGGGCGAGCCGTAAGCGCGGCGTCGCCTAGCCGTAAGCGCGGCGTCGCCTAGCCGTAGCCGAGACGACCTACCGACGCTGATCCGGTTTGGTTACGTGCTTGCTTTAGGTTGACGCCTGGTTGACGGCGAGGCGAAAGGCGATACGGTGTCGATCCCTTTCCGAGTTGATGTAATGTGCTGTGTCCTTTAGCCAGCTAATGCTGGATAAAATTCCTATTGCTAATTTGTGTTCTATGGAGGTTCTATGCCATGGCTATAGACATTCCTTTTGTTCCGGAGGTCTGATAAAATTTTTGTGCAACTTCACAGCAACATGCCTAATCCGTTCCCAATCCCTTTGGATGCGTCTCTCACACTTTTTTACCTTAAAGGGAGACAGCAACTCTAGTTATTGTAACTCACAAGTTCAGTAATTGCTTGTCAAGTTACGAACGCATCATGAAGGAAACAATAATAGAAGTTACAAAATTAGCCAGTCTAGACGTGTTGCCTTTGCCTTTTCCTAAATGATATAATATTACACGGTTCAACCAAATTGATTCACTTTGGTTTCACATTCACACAGGCGCACATTGATAATGAATGATTCACTTTTACGTTTACATTGTTCAATTTGGTTGCTCCATACAAATTGAAAGGCAAAAGTGAACCGTGTATTTCCGCCATAATGAAGGTTTAGTACAATGTTGACGGCTAGCAACCAGCTCAAGACTCCCATAGCCAATTCCTGTGGATCTGTCTCACGAGACTTTTTATCTTTTTACCGCCAGACTAATATTGCAATTATAATTCCACTGATATGTTCAAAGAAATATAGTATAATAGCACGTTACATTTACATAATTATAGAATTTGCCAGATCAGATTAATTCTCTTGCAAATTTTCGTTTTGTCTGTTGTTCCAGGACGTGGAAATGCAGTTTAATGAATGAATGAAGTTTTAGTGCAACTACTTAATGGCATGCCTCGCCCGTGACCAAGTTTTTTGGATCCGTCTCATTCACTTTTTAGGGTTCCGTAGTCAACAAGGAACCCTTATAGTTTCGCCATGTCCGTCTGTCCGTCTGTCCCCAGCCTAGTTCATAGACCCTTAGTACTACAAAGCTGTAACTTGGGATGAATATACCTACATATTAATCACGCCGACAAAGTGGTAAAGTAAAATTTTGAAAAAAAAAAACTTTTAAATTTTCTTTTTTATAAAAAAATGAGAGATAGTAAGGCTAATATTGCAACTGTCAACCCATTCATCGATATATAGAGCCAATTTCTAGGATCTCATCATCAAAAATATTACAAAGTTAGCCATTCCGTATCAACGGCTCTTGCTAACTTTCGCTTTGACTGTTATTCCAGGAGGTGGAAATGCGGTCTAATGAATGAATGAAGTCTTAGGAATGAAGTTCTAGTGCAACTAAACAACGGCATGCCTCGCCCGTGACAAATCCCTTTGGATCCGTCTCACGCACTTTTTTGGTGAATCCGGCTCGATGCGGTTCGCCACATGGCGACGACACTATAGCTCTTTTATGTCACAAAGGCTTACAACGCACTTAAGGCCTCATAAACAAAGTTCAAAATCGTTAAATCCACATATTTTTATGTGTCTTTAAATAAAAGAACTATACTATACCTAGTGATTTCGCACAATCGCGTGGAACTTATCATGAATGGGCTGTTCTTGGTAACATCCTAGTAAAACAGGCGAGTCTGGTAGGTTCGACGACTTCTGCGACTGAATGGAGAACGTGCCGAGTCTAGTAACCCTAGAGCACGAGCTACGAGAAATTTTAAGTGCTGAAAAATCTAATGAAAGAAAATTTTAAAAGACCCAGCAGCATTATACTGAGACGGGGTATTTGTTGGCCCACACACACTTATGCGCTGGTGTGCTGTATAATGTTATTTTATTTTCCCTCTTTTTTATCCACAACGGGGTAGTACTTAGCCTTCATCACACCTGATGTTAATTGGTGATAAGGCTGAAGGTGGAAGCGCACTACTCCCGGAATCCTCAATCACTGAGGAACTGGATATCTTATCTCTAACGCCGGAACACGACAAAGCTGGAAATATCGTTGTTATGGCGTCAGACTTGAATAAGGAGGTGGAAGTTTGCTAGAGAGGGACTTGGAACAAGTCCTACCACCAACCAAACACCATACAATATGTAACCCCCACTGGGAATCTAACCCAGGATCTGAAATCAGTGGTGTGAACCACAAGACCACACAGGCGGTGAAAAAAGCAAATGAAAGAAAGTTTAAGAGACCTAGCACCAGAATGCTGAGACGGGGTATTTGTTGGCCCACACACACTTATGCCAAAGAATGCTAATAATATTACTACGAACTTATCCGCTGGTGTGCTCTTTTTCTTATTGCTGTTTTTTTTGATGTTTGTAATTAAATTCTTTTTGTTGGTTTTTGATGTGTGTGTGTCCAATAAATGTTTTTCTTTCTTTAATAATACTTTTTATCTTATTTTGTCGTTTTATTTAAAAAGTAAATTAAATAAACGTGACAACCTATACCTATCTTAATTTCTTTTTCACTTCTCATGCACGTAAAGTTCGTGTTTATGTTGGGTATAGGCTGCATAAAATCGCTTTTTATGCTCTAGTGCATAAAGTAAAATCTTCGTCTGTCTCAGACTCTAAGACAATGGTCGTAAGGTAAACATAGTCACACATGCAATTAAACTTCGTTAAATAAACTTGTTATTTCATTCTGTTTCTTTAGTTTTGTACACAAATCATTTTAAATTACTTACTAAATTAATAAAAATAGGCAAAATTAATGAGTTTTGTAAGAAATAAGTATTTCAAGAGCATTATGGACTACGATCTATGCTAAAGTCACTGTGCTGCCACTGCCACGTATAAAAAAAAGAAAGTCTTCCCGCAAATATGGCTTAATAAATCGAAATAATATAATAATAATTATATTATTATTATATTATTAAGATTTATATTTTTGAAATAACTCCTTGTAAGTTATGTTGTCCTGGTACTTTAGGACTGAATATAAAGACTGTGATTTTATTATTACATATAAGTTAAATGACTTTATTTACATTTTTAATGGTATTATTTGGATTTATGCTATACACTGTCAAATTGTTATCAGTACACTGTTAAACTGTTACACCTCTAGCTAGATTTATTTAATTCTGTTATCAGAAATGTGATTTTAAAATAAAAAATTAAGATTTTATTATCTTAGTCTTAAATTTTTCTGCAGTCACTACGCAAACATCTACAGTGGCGAGTTTACAAAAGAGTAAATCAAATTTATTTTTAAAATGCCATCCATGACGAGTTTACACATATTTTTTTGTGATTTTTCTGATGACGAATTAACTTTTAAGGCAAGTTTACAAAGACCCATTTAAAGTGCGCTCTTATTCGCTCGGCCATTTTTGACACTCCAACCAATATCTGGTGGTATTGTTGATCGAAGGTTACAAACATTATTGAATAAATATTTTTAAAGTTTGAAGTCTATCTGATCAGGTGACAGCGATAATGGAGGACCATTCGCAATCTGTCGGCTGTTAGCGGTATGAAAATGTATATAGGTATGTACCACCGACTCAGATTAGATTGTAGGTACATAGGTAGTACTCTACACCATATATATACATATATACTGTGACTCTACCGTGCTAAAGCCGTTTACTGTGTCCGTAACAACATATAACTTTAACAACATAGAACTTTGACACATTGAGGCGTTCCGAAACCGAACTAATTTGTGCCAAAAAGTCATTCAATATTGTGATAATTAGATAATAATACTCCTATCTTGTTTACATATTATTGCTTGTGACTGGTACAGCATGCTTAAATTAAAATAGTTTTAAAATTTTTGTAATCGAGGGTTAAATGAATTTAATAGTAAATTAATAAACGAAAAAGTTGGTTTTACAACGGCACAGCTTATTTCATATGTATAATTTTGGACTAAAAAAGGAAACAAAATGTATCACATAAGTGGATTGGTTCTCGTTTTTCATTGTATTTCCGCAGTAATTTCGTTGATTAAGCCTCAATCGTGTGGCTATTTTTGTTTTTGTTAATTGTCGATTTTTAATATACATTCCTTTCGGTTTTGCGTTTTTATTGATATACTGACTTGTATTTTTTTTACATTAAATATAAATTGATCTGGATCTGGTTAGCCCCACCCAGCACTTGTTTTGCAAATGTCTGAATCAACAACGCGATGCCATACAAAATATGCGTTTCATACACATTTCACTTAAACATTACTTTTGTATTTTAAGGTCTTTACGATTTTCCCGTGTCGTGATGGCACCTTTTCAGGGGCCGTGGTTGCGGGTGTAACATTGTTTTATTTCAATACAAGCGACCGCCTAACGGTTTCATTCGCGTGGTTTCCATTCTCGTACGAATATCGGGATAAAATTTATCCCATATGTTTTAATCCAGGCTATCTAGTATCTATGTGTGTTTCAACTAAATCCGTTTACTAGTTTTTGCGTGAAAGAGTAATAAACATCCATACATACATACTAACAAACTTTCACATTTGTAATATTAGTAGAAAGTAAGGACGCGTAAATACATATTATGCCAAATTATATGGAATAAAATAATATAAAAATAGCTTTGAAAACAAACGACAATCTATTTTTAAACTATTTCGCATCTTCAACCGATAACAAACGAACATCTACCCAATCTCATAGGCCGAGGCCACACAGCTAAGGCGAATGCGACGCGAAGCGACGGCGATTTCGTGAAAACAAACTCATATAAACATAATTATGTCGGTGGCTGAACTGCTGAAAATTTGTTTCTATCGTCTCGCCGTGTCGCGTCGTCGCATCCGTCGCCGTATACATAAGTGCGCACAGACAAGTGACATTCTATTAAATACAGCGATTGTAATGGCAGTTCCATACATGTATATCGTAAAGTCACGTGGTTTATTCGAACGTGAAAACAGGATTAAAATATGACGTAAATAGTTTGAATATTGTCAAGCCCTTCGATTCTTCGAATATTTATAGACGTTAACCCTAAGACGGCTGTTCTAAATCCGTGATACGTAATGGCAGTTGCTTCAGCCCGCTGGGCGGGTGTAACCCAGCATCCCGGCCCCGCCCGCCGGGCAACGCCAGATGATTGGTCGCCGAGAATAGCCCTCGCCAGTAATGGGTTAAACTTGACTAGGACATCGATTCGCACACTTGCACATGTAACAACATGTGCTTGGTTTATTTAAAGGTGCGTCCACATTTGTAACATTTTGGCGTGTCCGAATACCGTGTCTCGCTTGTTTTGTTGGGCATGCGCTGTGGTAATACTATAAAAGAGACAATGTATTATAAAGAAACGGTGTTTGGACATGCCAAAATGTTACAATTTGATATAAATTTCAGCTTGATACCTCCCACGCATTCTTGAGAAAAAGTTTCTTGACAGACGGATCTATGAATAGGGCTCAACTAAGTTCATGCAGCATATCAGAACAACATACCATATTCATACTCTAGCCTGCGTATTCGATATTCTTTAGAACCTTCTAGTAGAGAATATGACTTCAAGATGAGCGTTTTGATATCTAGGCAACAAACACACTAAACTAACACAAAAGTCACTACACCGCGCGTACGAAGTCGCGGGCAACAGCTAGTGTATTATAAAGACACGGTGTTTGGACACGCCAAAATGTTACAAGTGTGGACGCACCTTAAGGTATGTGTAGTAAGACTTTATTTTATTTTCAGCTTGAACTTGCATCCACAAGTTCAAGCTGAAAATAAAATAAAATATTTCGTTACTTATTTTTAAACAAGAAATTTAAACACATCTTAGATTTCTGCACGAACTGTCCATATAAATAAAACACTTTCACGGATTTTTTCACGCAATTTATTCAACAACTTAGTTAAATTTTAGTTGTCTTTTGAGATTTTTTTTTTGATTGTTTTTCCGAAACGTCGGATAAACCAAAAAATCTCAAAAAACAACTAAAATTTAAATAAGTTGTTGAATAAATTGCGTGAAAAAATCCGTGAAAGTGTTTTATTTATAAGAAATTTTAATTCTGGGCTTGGAATTATCAATAATACCTATACGATTGCTTGACTTGGACCACCACCTACGCGTTGGACAGACCTCATTAAAGCTGCGACACAAACCTCCATAGTCCAGAGTTCCCGAGACGCTGAAAACCGCAATAAGTGGAGGCGCATCGCGGGGGCTGCTTTAGCCAATGAAGCAACGTCATCAACCACGACCACTCTGCCAAGAGTGAACGACTGAGGAGGAGGATTGCTTGACTTTATTATCAAATGGTAACTTAAAGTAACTTATGACTTTACCTAACTTATCTCATTAAAAGCTACCACTTTTTATCAAACTTATAGTGTACATAAACGACATACAATGCAATGCAATGTATCTTACAAATATTTACTACTTATATAGTAATTGATTGTATTACGCATTGTCGTCTTATCTTGTCTGATTGTTTATGCACTTATGTCATTTATATAAACTGAAGATTACTGAATCATTGGCCAAATCTTATCATTTAAAGGACCAAGATACTTTGGTATTAAATCATCACTAATTTCGGTGTTTGCAAAATGTGTACCAATAATAAAATCATCAATTCTATTATTAAATATGAGGCTAACTTATTGACAGATATTGTCAAAGAAATTGTAAAGAAGCTTAGTAACGGAAATGTGTGCAGTAAAATCCAAGTCATGTAAATCTTATTACCCTTCTCATATTATTTAGTTAGTATTAAAGAGACAATTTAAAACAATACAATTCGACTTTCACAATGTAATTTCACTACTCATTTCATAAAATGCATAATAACTCAAATTGTGAAAATTTTGCTCATGCTCAGTAACTGAAGAGGACGTACTCCGTCTGAAAAAGATAAAATAGTAGATTGTATTACAAGGGAGCAAAATAATATATTTACGGCGAGGGCGCTATTTTGAATCCAGAGCGCAGTGAAGGATTCTAGAGTAGAATCTCGAGGGCAGCGAGGGATTCAATATACGCCGCCCGAGTAATACACTCTGCTTTTCATCCCCCTCTATAAGAAAAGCAGTAAAGACAACTCAAACTACCTACCTTTCTTTGTCGTTAGGATACATCATAGCGCTAGTCGGGCAAGAAAAAAAAATTGAGTTTGGAAATAAAAAAAAAAAAAAAAAAAATATATGTCCATCAGATTCCTTATACGTATCTCCGGGGATGCCGCAGGGGGGTTGAAAATTTTGTTAGATTTTAGCTACGACTTACCGTTTACGAGATATTCTCAATTTTATAAAATTTCGTTTTTGAAAATTTCTCGGTCCCGAAAAAAGTCCCGGCCCCATACAAAATCAGCTAAATTTTTTTTAAGTACTGCACACCCTTTGCTACACTCCAACCAATGTTCTAAATTCAAATCTCATCGTTTTGGACGTTGTTACAGGTAAACAATGAATAGTTTTGGACATTGTTACAGGTAAACAATGAATAGTTTTGGACCCTGTTATTAGATAAACAATCATCGCTTTTCGAATCGATGGGATGAAAACAAAATTTCCTTCACTCATACCAATGTAATGCTTGTGTTATGGATACTAGATTATGAATAAACATAGTTTTCTTGTAGATACATACCTACATAATGTACATAGAAAACTCCCCGACCAAGACAAATAGACATGTCATGCACATAAATGAGTAAGTATGTAGGAAAATTAGGTATAAGTACATTATTATTTAATTGTCTTTATTAAGTTATAGAAGATTTTTTTTCTTTTAAGTGACTTATGGAATAACCTTTTATCATAGGTCATCAAAACTCGTAAATGTATTGTGGTCAACGACGCAATTGGAATAAGAACTGTTGGTCACGAAAATCGTGTTTTGAGCTGAAGAGCGAAGTGGAATTTTATGTGATACATGATATAGGAATTTTTGTATCTTTCCGCTTTTACTGGCCTTGAGGTCAAACAATGAAGCTTCCAAAATTACTTTAACAGACTGTGAAACAAAAGGAAAATATTAAAATCTAACTAATCTATTATCTTAATTCGTGAAGGAAAAGCTTTGAAGTCCATTTTAAAGAATGCACAAAGAAGAAACACTCATCTCATGAGATTGGTCCCAGCTAAACTTCATACGAAGAAACAATAGAAAAAGATACAAAATTTCATAACTTTGGCATCACTACTATCCATACTAGGTGAGTTTTTATTATACCTACAAGTAAGCATGTATACCTATTTTTAAACTTAAATAAAGTGATGTGGGGTTTTTCCGTAATTTTCCATTTCTCTGCTCGGCGCTTGTGTAGTGTATCAAACATCTGCTTATGTGGTCTTATCTATGTGGCCGTATGTGGCTAGTGTGGCCGGAGCGGGGTATGGGTGCCTTTAGTATGTATTTCAACAAAAATGGATTTGCCCCGTTTGCGGTAATACCCCAAAGCACTATATATACCTATATTTTTATTTGCAATTTATATACTAATTGCCTTTTTCTTGATTTTACTGGCATGTGTTTACCCTAAAATTATGTACCATTGAAATACAACTACGAAGAAAAATCACTAGAGATTATATCTCATTAAATGGCGCTAACTTCTCCACCGATCAGTTCGTCTCTCGCGGCGCGACTACGATCCGTGACGTCACCACATTGTTACGTAGTAATTGCTACGTAAATGCGGCAATGGGACAATCACGTTGCCGAGTTCACATCACACCGTAGCCTTCACCTTATCATCTATTGTTCGACCTGTAACTCGATCGAGGTTCAATGGCAGTTTCGATTTCTTCTGAAAGACTGTTTAATTAATTCTTACATCAGATATTTTAGTACGATTCTATTAAAAAATGAAATTATGAAATTAAAATTTTTTGGTACTTTTGATAAGAAGATTTATGAAGTTTGAACTTGTACTCTCATTGTTAAATCATAAAGAAATCAATAAGTTAGTTTATCTAAGTTACTTTATCATTTGTCGACTGAATCCCGATAAATGATCATAGTCAGGGCAATGGACATTAGACATAGGCACGCGATCGTAACGGTGTCACCGTCATCCGTTGTGATGTCATGAAGGGACAAAAAATGTGCCTTTCTCAGGGAATTCTGAATTATTGTAATGAGCTGAATTCAAATCGCGGGGGTATTTCGAATATCCTGATGCTGCGATTTCAAAGAATTCACGGTTGTTCTCGGCCCGTGGAAACCCCTGCATTGATATCTCATTGTCTATGCAAAGCCGTCACATGTTTCAACGCAAATGGTATCGGATATGAAAAATAATGAGATTGACGACGTGTGGGATTGATACTGCGTAAATATTTTTTGTATATTTTGCATTAGTATTTAAATAATTAAATTGGACTTGTTATACCTTGCTTGCTAGGTATATTTGTATCGAATTCTTGGTTAATTTTGAAGAGAAAAAGTTCTTGTCTCAGTTGACGCATATACACGTCTTGCGAGCAACTTACGCGTTCAGTGATAAAAAAAAACAATTTCATTCATTCAATTTCATCATTTCAGCCGTACGACGCCCACTGCTGGGCATAGGCCTCCCCCAAGGATCTCCACAACGATCGGTCCTGCGCTGCCCGCATCCAGCGGCTTCCCGCGACCTTGGCTAGATCGTCGGTCCACCTTGTAGGGGGCCTGCCCACGGAACGTCGTCCGGTTCGCGGTCGCCATTCGAGAACCTTTCCGCGCCAACGGCCATCGGTACTCTCCGCGCTATGTGTCCCGCCCACTGCCACTTCAACTGAGCAATCCTTCGAGCGATGTCGGACGTTTTAGTTCTCCTGCGGATCTCATCATTTCTGATTCGATCGAGCAGGGAAATACCAAGCATCGCTCTCTCCATTGCTCGCTGGGTAAAAATGTCATTTAATTTAGGTTGGTTTAACAACACTTATGAACGTCAATGAAGCTAAGCCATCGGTTCGCAAATAGTAGTAAATGGTGTTGCAGTTAACGATTTAAGAAGTAAAAGAAACAACGTGACAATTTTGTAAATAGATAACATTATATCATGATGTAGGGAAAGCGCAGTTTCAGTTTTCATTAAAGCTTAAAGCTTAAAACAGAAGCGACACATAAAAGCCTATGACTAAAGCCTGAAAATTCTCTACTGGTGATGAAAGCAGTGCCGAAATTTTAGCGATGAGTAATATCGCCGTAATAACCTGATTCCGAGAACCGAACCTCAGGTACCTACGTTACGGGAGGAAATGCCAAGCGCGCTATGCTATCGCATTAGAAAAGATTTTGGTACAGGCCAGTAGAGTGCACACTTGATTGACGTAGTATGATTGTAAATGATTCGATGGGTTCGATTCTCGGCGAAGCTACTTGGAGGATGGGTCGTTTTTTTTAATATTTCATTTTCAGTTAAGTTAAATGCTTTAAAACTTAAGTCTTTTCTTCTTCAACTTGAGAAGTCACTGTTAAAGATTGAAAGTGGTGGAATGTGAGAAGGTTTTTACGACAGTTTTTTTGATAGGATAAAAAAACTAAGTATATACAAAACCTTCATCATTAAAATCTTAAATAATAAAATATGTTTACATCCTTAATTAGTAACCCACCGTGTTAATTAGTGGCCGGTGACCAAAACTCTCCATCTCGAGCTCCTCCGTGCTTCGGAAGGCGCATTTAGCCGATAGTCCCGGCTGCATTTGCAGTCGTTATTACCCACCAATCCGGGTTGGGCCCGAGTAGTGGGTCATGGCCATTCTCCTTATCCATCCATAAGGAAGGCCAGTGCCCCGCAGTGGGAACATTGATTGGCTGATGGTGATGATGATGATATCCGTTCCGGAGATAGAAAGATCTAAGCTTACAGTCGGCGGGAAGCGACTTCGTACTATGTAGAGATTAATACGCGCGGACGTCTAGTACTACTGAGTCTGTGACTTTATGAGAATTTGCAAATAGTGAAATACAGAATAATCATGAACTTGACGCATGTGCCCCATAAAATCAAAAAACTTACTCTTTTAAATAAACGTGCAAAAGAAATTGTGTCTGGTGGTCTTACCGAAGACCCAACGGGGCCGATAACAAACTACATGTGCCTGATACTGTCATCAAGAAAATACCAAGCTGACAGCGAACAACATAATTTCCTTATGGACAAAGGCTCATTTGAATATAAAAGTAAGTACGTCCGATCGTGCTTGCAGACAATTATTCTAATCTTGTTCCTACGGAATCGTTTGACTCAGACTCGCAATAACTCTTACTCTACCGGAAAAACTGGAAAGGGTTTCCATAAAACTGTGGTTTTTTTGTGCAATTTGAATATGGCGCGGTCCCACGACACCGGCCGTCCTTGGTCGCGCCATTAACTGCACATGGCTATCACTAAACTCGTTGTGAGTTTGTATTCAAATTATGTGAGAAATGGTAGTAAAAACAAAGTTAACATCATTGTTCCTGATCTGGTAATCCAGAACAAAAAGATAGTTCTATGAATAATTAGATAACTTGGTTTTCATAGGAACGACAATTTAGTAATTAACATAGGTAGGTAACAAATCGATGGTAAGAAAATCTACTGTCAAATTATAAGCTCTTACAATGGTAGAAGCTGAGTATTGGGCCTTGTTTCGAAATTACGCTTACAGTTAAACGTGGTAAGAATAATAATTTATGTAACCTTTACTTCTATAACAGAAAGTAAACGTAAGTTTTTGCAAAGAATATGGCGTGAAGAGGTTATTCAGCCAGCTGATTGCTATCCATCAATACTTTCTCAATAAGCTACCCGGCACTTATGTAACTATACAGGTATATGTGTCACTCTGCAAAGATTTCAGTGTGTCATGCTTGGGAAACGTTTAGAGACCGCTAGAGAACATTATTGCAAATCAATGTTTATCTCAGATTGAAATAATTGCCGCACTGTGTTTCCTTACACACTATAACTGTTTAGTGGACCGCAAAGTTGCTGCTCAGATTCAGACGGCTGATAAAATGCTTTAAGTACTGCAGAGAAATTCGTAGTAATACCGTAAACACTAGAACGAGACAAACGAAATTGTCAGGAGTATCGATATTGCGAGTTTTTTTGACGTGAATACGTCTTTGCTATCATATACGAGGCAATCCAAAAAACCTAATGATAACAAATAATGTCGCGGGATACAGGTTGGCATTATAGTTTCGAATCTATCGTCTACATCCGAAATTCAATTATACCACTTGATAGATAAAGGATCAAATAATTCATTTCGATAAGCGAATAAATATTGTCAAAAATATATAATATTAATATTTAGTTTAGGTTGGTGGTAGGACTTGTTCTTAGTCCGCCTGGCTAGCTACCACCATGTTATCTAAGTCTGACGCCATAGCAATGATGTTTTCAGCATTTTTGTGTTCCGGCAGTTAGAGATAAGATAGCCAGCTCCTCAGTTATTGAGGATTCTGGGAGTAGTGCGCTTCCATGTTCATCATTATCACCACTTAACATCAGGTGTGATGAAGGCTAAGTGCTACCCAATTTTTTGTTTCAGTCATTACAATCTTGGTTGAACATTCACAGCGGTCCGATATTCTTGAAAAATATTCAAAGTATCTACTTAAAAATTAATGAAGTTAACTACTGAAAGCTTTTTGATACTAAGGAAGTACAACTGTGAATACCCAAACTGATAATAAAATCTGTTTCAACAATACTGGAGAAAATTGTGCAGGGCAACGGAATCAAAATTTTACATTTTTACCTGTGCAATATTTTTTGTAATCAATATCAATTAAGAACTGGACCAGTATTATTATAATTGGTGGTAACAGTTTGGTTTTAACACAATACGTTGTACCGTTATTGCTTTATTATGTTTTGGTTAAGTACCTACAAATTAATTTACATATCAGATAAAATCAATAACTGTCAGTTGCACATGAATGAATTAACAGCATAATTTGATCTGAATTCATAGCACAAAATACAAGTATGTATAAAACCAATTTCGATTGCCTTAACAAAATGCAACAAGCGTAGAGTAACTATGGGAATCTGATTTTTTTAGCTTTTTCAAGGTTGATTATCCCATTATTTACCTCTAAGTTCCTATTTTACCTAGTCCTACTATTGCTATAAATGTGGCAGAATTGAATTCTTCAAAACACATCAGGCTAACTTTTACCATTCTCCAGCATAAGCTATTAGTCGTGATATCTCAACGTTAAAGGCTAAAGTTGCATAAAACACGTGAAGCTCCCATCGGGTGCCGAGAAGAAATTACCAACTCCTCGCTCGTGGGTTGCTAATGATCGGTCGCCTTTTATACTCGTACCAGTCGGACAGGCTGAATTTCCTGTTTCCTACTTGTTACATAAAATTGCCATTCAAATTCCATCTTCTTCACCATTGTCATTTGCAAGGCTTTGTCTTTTGCATGTTATATTATTATGAGGTGCCGACGACAGTTGGTGTGCGGTATAACAATTTTTATAGTTCATTTAAATACACGGTTTGCATTGTTTACGTTATTAGTAGCAATTTCTATGTTATTATTGTGTTTGTTTCTTTTCCTACTGTTGAAGATCTGAAAAACTTATAGCGTGAATGTTTTTGTCGCTTAGTTGAATTTTGGGAAAGTAATAAGTCAACAAATTCGGTGTTATATTTAATTTCATGAGATATTTAGTAATCACAAAATATCATCATCTTCCTAAACTTATCTCAATTCTATTTGGCATCCGCGCAGTACGTCCTTCTTCTCCACTCCACTCTTCGAGCAACGCGGGTCTTCCGTCCCGGAACCGAAGGCCCGCGTTGCTCGAAGACTCCACTATATTACCTGCCATCTTCTTATTTACTCCTTTCTCTTTCATATTATTTGTAGTCACAAAATATATTTATTATCTTAGAACAACGTACAGCAAGAATTTTTTGTCGGAAAGGAAAAACAAAATAGGACTTTTCATACAAAATTAGCAACTTATAGGTACATTTTGTATGGAGAGTCGAAATATTTTTTTCATTTCCGACAAAAAATCTTGCTGTGCGTTGTTCAGCATGAAGGCCTGAAGCCATGCTTAAAGTTTTAGCAACGGTGCCCCTAACACCCTGTATAATTCTCATTACTTCCGAGTGGAATAAATAATTTATTCCAATATGAAAACATTGTTCCATTGTTGTGCATAATTATATTTTTTACTGTTTAGAATTTAGGTCAATGATCGATAGCTGAATGAGTCACTCGGTCATTATCAATAAATAACTTCGATATGATCAAATGGATTATCACGAACAGATAATAAAATTAAAGTTGCATGTGCATTTATCAAGTAGGCAGTCCATAACGTGTGTTTGTCAGACAGCCTTGAAAGAAGCGCTTGGTCTAAAAGATGTCAGCTTTCATTAAAATGCAATAGCTTCAAACCTTTGTTTTTCATTACCTTTACCTTTCGCTAACTCTATTCATTTCAATATCTAACGTTATTTGGATAAGAAAAACATCTTCAATTAGTTTTCTCTAAGCAAAGGTTTCATATCATTTTCTTTGTAGTTTTCGTACGATTTAGAGATTAGATCCAGCTTCAAAATTAAAAACTTGAATTAACTGCGAAATGATATAGTTTTTTGGTTTTACATACGAGTATGAATACAAGGTGGCCCATTTGGAACAGTCGGCATGAGTAAGTCTAAAACTATAAGACATACAAAGATCAGCTATTCTCTGGAACTAGTCATCGATTTTATATCGAGGAAAAACTGCATTCATAGATAAAAAAAACTAGTAAAAAATACTGCACCTTTCTATGTTCTTTCCTTTTACGGGCCGGCTGGTAGAAATTTTAATTTGAAATAAGCCCCTGTACAATACTTTTTCTATTTCTTTCTTTTCTATTTTTGAAAGAAAGAAAATTATTCCATTCAGATATCGATTGGGTGTGAAGGTCCTAAGTAGTAAATATTACCTACCTCTACCTACCTACCTATATAATATGATATCTCAATGAATACATTCCATTGTAATTTAATTTAATATAGTAGATGTTCGAAATGACAACTATTTTATTTATACTTTTTTATTTTTTTATTTAATATTTCAATTTAATACAAATTCAACACATTTTTTTAAGTCTATGAATGCACTTTTTCTTGCCACATAGATGACATGATTTCTAAGAACAGATCTATGTATATCTTTTAGTTTCAGATTTGCCCATACTGACCGTTCTAAATGTACCACCCGGTATGATTGTTGTAAATAAGCAATCAATTCTGTGTAAATCATCAAAATAATATTTTTAGTCACACAATGATCTGTTGTTATTGCAGCTCTTATCAGCTTCCGACATACATTAACTTATCTTTTTGCGATTATTATAAACAAAGATTACAGAAGAATGTGGGGAATCACCTTCTTATGCTTTTACTTTACAATAATCAGAATATTAGCTGACTACCAAAATAATAAAAATTGTATATTATAAATTCTGGTGTCCTGCGTCAGTGTGTTATCAATATTCAAAATTCATTTAGGTATACACATAACCTTAATAAATATGTACTTATGAACGGTCAACATTTTGCTACCAAGACTTTTTTAACTGACAAGAAGAATTGACATGTTTTCATTTTTAACAAGGTACCTTAAATCGAAAACCATTTCGAGATTTTTCAATTTCTAACACTGTACATATTTTTTCGGATTTTTAAATCACTTATTTATTGAAATATTCGGAAAAAGGCCCCTTTTATCTTGATGAAGGAACATTATGATGACATTCCTTTGCGTAACATAAAAAAACGCCTCTCATTTAAAAAAATCTGTCGCTGCCAAGATGAGTAATGAGTACAAAAACTATACCCGCCTCTTTCACTCAATTCTGTCATGCCCGGAGAGTGACAGAGATGGGTATAAACTGCAGATGTCAAGTTAGAACCGAGTTGTAGTGATACTCTTCGCTAAACCTAACCTGTTTTGTTTATTGACATATTTTGACATAGATAGAACCATAGATTTAGAATTTTTTCGCTGATAGAACTATGGACCTGCGATATCAGTAAAAATAATATTGTGCCTCCTTCTCCTACAGAAGGAAGATTAACATATTAAAGCTAACTTATCATAACTTTACTAAACTAACAATTGAAAATTATGAAGGTGGCTGAAGGATTAATATATGGCAGACATTCGCAACCTTCCCAAAATTGACATGATGATGTTATTGGAATATGCGTGAACACGACTCATTTAACGTTGCGGAAATAAGGGGAGCAGAAGTTTGATTTTCATTGAGAGATGCCTACGTAGAAACTTCAAACTTCTGTAGGCTATGTGGAAGTAAAACGAGAGCAAGCCATGTGTACCATCAAGGGCAGAGTAATTCCCGAACACAAAGTTCGATTAAAAATGTATATAGTTAAAGCAGTTATTGATGAGAGTAAAGACACTTTAGTATACACACATACACAAGTATGCTTTATAAACCACAGAGCCAAACAAATAGCATGTTTGAGAAATTCTCCAGTGTTGTTTCGTTCAGTAGTTACTCTGCCCGTCATTACATGTGTGGTGTGAAATATCAAGTCAAGCTATAGTTTACTATTTAAGTACCTACTTATTTTTGTTATTTTAAATAGAAGTCTGTGTTTGATAATATTTAAAAAGTAGGTACCTAGTCGTGTTTTGTCTGTTTAATAAAATACAATTTCATTTTGATATGCGTTTATTTCAATCTTTATCTACTTCCTGATCTAGGAATCTACCTTTCTAAACTACTAAAAACTAGAAAAATGTCTGTACATTGAATATATTCCAGAAACAAACAGTTGGATTAGAGACAACTGGGACATAACCAATGCAAAAAAAAACACACAACACGTTTTTCTTGTGTATTTGGGAAGGGATTTAAATGTCCTGATGTTGAAGGAAATGTTGGATCTTTATTAACATTTTGAAGCCTTCTTGGTACTTGGGGTTTTAGTCGAGGTCTGGTGACTTTATTCTCCATCCAATCCCTGTAATTTAGTACACACTACCACATGGTACTTTATTTTTATATAAAGCAGCACACCACTGTGAATGTGTGGACATGGGCACGTAAAAAAATGTTTTTGGGCATTTCAGAATTGTATTTTTGCAGCCAGGAACTACACATAAAATAAGGGATCTAATTCACGAACAGTTTTTCCATTTTGAATTAAACTTACGAGTTATGAAGAGAAATAACATCAAATAAAACAACTTAAACCAAACGAGAAACCGTAACAACAACAGACATCAAACGTCATTAGTGTCACGTTGACTTGACGACGTCAGAATGTATTTTTTTAAATAATTTGCAAAGGTATGTCCGCCAACCTGCCTTCTTCCTGGACTTAGGCTCTTTTCGAATGAGTAAGTTTTCAAATTAATTTTACGATGACTAAAAATAAAAATTTTGGAAAAGGAAAAGATAGGAGTCTCCTCTTTTTAAATGTTATTTCTAAATAGCAAATAAAAACACTTGATAAATTTTATGAAATGTTGTCATTTGTAAATAAAAGTATAAAAAATGTAAATAAAAATATTGTGAAGAAAAGTAAATAAAAACTTTGTTAAACATCTAAAACTTCTAGCAGTCAGATTAATTTAACACATGTAACAACTTTCAAACGCCAAATAACAAATAGCGCCAATAAATCAGATTGTTAAAAAAGCCATTATAATTGAGTTATTATAAATTCAATTACAGATTTGTCGATTTTCAATTTCGACATATTAAAGTTGTCAGTTAAGTGAAAATGAGCATAAATAATATATGCAAATGACTGCAATTTGTTGTGTATATTTTTTAAGTAATAAAATGGTGTTTGCTTGACAAATCACTATGGCCTACGCATTTGTGTAGGAGTATAGTTTCGCTCACTATTGTGTATATAGCGTGGAATGTACATGTTTGCATTAAAAGCCTCATAAAGTTCTTGGTTACAAGTTGACTTGTACTGTAAGATAATGATGTCATACTTGGCGTTATTACTCAAGTATTCGTAAAGGTAACGGGTCACAATTGTAATTAGAAATTTAAGGTACGCACTACGCACCTAGTCATATAGTTACCATAGTTATTATAAGTTCCTATTATAGACAGGCAAATCATATATTTTTTAATTCTTTTATAAACAAAACATAATCTCACTAAGTATATAAATTAATATCACCACCAACTATGCAGGTAGGTAACACGCCCATCTCCCGATTACCTCGGTAAATAGGGTTAACTTTTTAAGTAACTTTAAGGTTATCTTTTTAAATACATCTAAATTGTTGAAATCTTTGAAAAAAAAATTACGTCATAAGTGTTTTTTCTTTTATTATTATTTATTCATTATTTTTTCAGAAGTAAAATATTAATTTAAAGCTATTCAAAGTTCTAAACAAAACTGCGCACGCTCACACCATGCGATGTGCGTAGCAGATAATGAGTCACACCAACACATCAAAATATGACTATAAAAATTGCTGCATTTAATGCGCGTACTCGTGCAAGTAATAACAGTTTTTGTTTCATCGAAATCTGTCCAGGATTTCCAAAGTTACAGCGTTGCACAGTTTAACCAGCTTTTGTAATTTGCTTTCCTTGCGCGCTATTGCGATGACGTCATGTCGCAATGACATCTCCGATTGCGGCTGCTGCGGGTGATTTCCGTCCAACTGTACCTACATAGAGTCCGTCCGTGCGCAATCTTCGCGCAACTGGTGCGTTTTTGGCGCTAGTTACAGTAAATTTTCTTCGTTCTAAGGTTATGGTAAATGATTAGATTTAAATGATTAGTATTCGATTTCGACCGCGCGCAGCCGCACTCTAAAACTGTCACCTACTGTCCATTTGACGGCTTCGTGTTATTGTTGATCGAAGTTTGACGGTTGGTTGCTGTGCGGTTGCTATATAAATTGACAGAATACCGCCCGCCATTACGAAAGTTGATTTAATTTATTAATCACGAAAATACAACTTATGTATTTGAAGGTGGTTTTTCACATGAGCTCTAAACAACATTGATCATTGATCGACTATAAGAAAAATAAATAAATTTATTGATAAAACCGTGAGAGCGCAACTCTAATAGCCAAAGGAGAAATACGGAAGCGCCAACTCTCAATCGCGATGTGACGCCACACGTTAATTCCATTGGCTCACCCGAATTTTTCACGGAGGCCGTACTTTAACGCTCAATATCTCAGTTATTTTTGAAGATAGGAAAAAAATAAAATTGTATTCTTTTTTCTCGAGTAACATATTTTTTAGATATGCTGATAACAAAAATCATTGGTGTGACTCATTACGCCCCTCCCCTCCTCCCGCGCCTATCGCTTTTCCAGATTAAACTTCATTTTTGACGTAGTATCCATGCTGTTATCACGATTCACTGGGATAAAAAGTTTAGAAAATATTTGACCCATTTTTTTATTAAATGGAATATTTGAATGATACTTTATGCCTGGAAAAATTTTTGATGGTGTTAAAAATAACCCTGTACGTACAATAATGTGTTTCAGGATAGTGATCGATGGATCGATCGATCAAAATCGATTCAAATACAGAATGCTATTGTTTAATGTTTAGTTTTTTATTGTAATAGGGTATTTTACTGTTGTTGAAATGTAGATATTTAATGATGACGTTAAAAAATATTGCAATTACGAATACCAAATGTGAAAAAATAATTTGAATCTGTTTTATAATAAAAGAGTTATAGTCTGTTTGATTTTGACTATAGCTGTCTCTTTCTAAAACGAAATCTTCTATGGCGTGACTATGACGCTACTAACCCACTGACGTCACTAAGATAGCGTCCTGTCCTTGTCTAATTATAAAGTTTGAAGTCCTATATCTTTGAAAATATTCAAGATAATTCAAAATGAAAACTTGTTTTGTGTAGCTAATATTTCGAAAAACATTTTAAAGCAATAAAAAAAAATCAGTAAAATACCGTATTATAAAAAGTACCTATTTAAAATTTAAATTATAAATATAAATATAGACAACTTCCTTTTTTCCTCTTCTTTGAATTAATAATTTTGACTATAAATTCTTGAACTATTGTTTGATTTCGATTTAACGATAAAAAATTAAACTAATTCAAACTTTTAATTATTCTGTATTATTAATTAATTAATAGTTACTGAGAACTTTTTTATTTTCCGCATAATTTTGCTGCCGCAATTCCCTAATTAAAACAAAATAGCTGATTATATGCGGAAAATAAAATAGCCAAAAACCCAATAGGCGGCTATGCGGCAAGGTAAATTTAAGTCTACTGTCTATTTACGACAAAACAACAAATTAATATTAAGGTAAGTATATTTTTCTTACATTGACATTCGTGATACTTACTTGCAATGCGTGTGCGCTGTAATGCGTTTTTTTGTAAACCAATATAATTGAAATAAGCCAATAAATTAAACGCCTTGTCATTTCAGTGGCATATTAAAGGCTTACCTCCGCGCATACTGAACACAAGACATGTCACGGCAATTACAAGCTGGTTATAAAAAAGATGAAATGATAATAAGAGATGACTATCATGTCATGTCGGTTGCATGGTGATCATTTGTCTCGAATTCATCACTCCACTTACGATGGTCGCAAAAAGTATTGTCATCTTTAATTAACATTAAATATCAAATTGCATTCAGCGTAGGTGTTTCTTCATTGTCAATTAAAAAAAAGTCCTGTATTTTTTTAAAGAGTGAGATAAACTTTATGTGTGTGCTTGTAGGTAACTGTTTTTTTTTCAGTTGCCCGTTTCAATGTTGGACCGCGCTTTACCAATTCTTTTATTCAAGACTAGGTTAAAAGGTCCTCCCTCACCAAGCGAGCAGCCTCGCACGAGGCTGCTCACTTGGTGAGGGAGGACCCGCCTAATCACGTAAAAACGGCTGATCGGATTTTTATGAAATTAAAACATAGAATACATTTAATCCTGGTTATTGGTCCCCTAAGTATTTTCTCGAATGTCCACGCGGACGAAGTCGCGGGCGGAAGCTAGTTGGAATATAAAGGGCTATCCATCTTCCGTAGGAGATGTACTTACTGCGACCTAAAAGATTTATTGTAACTCGCCACCTGGTTAAAGTCACCCCACGCGGACGAAGTCGCGGGCGGAAGCTAGTAAATAATAAGTGTCTGTTACACAATTAAAAAGTTAGTTCTGAGTAGCTTAGGTACTAAGAACTTTTAGGGCACTTAAGATGATTTAGGTTTCTATACGCTATTTACCCCCTGGGTTTGATTTTCGGAAAACTACGAAATGGGTTGCCTATTTGTTTTAAGAAGTAAGCCTTCAAAGTTTCAAGTTGAAATGTCTATTTTATCCCCTGATTATTCATTCAAAACTTCACCCCTATTTCAACCTTTTAGGGGTTGAATCATGTTCAGCGTGTTAAACATCAAAATAAATGCCATTTTTGCAATCGTCATCCCATAAAACCTCAATAACGACATCCATATCGATGTTTAGGTTTATTTATCCCATTTAACCTGTAAGGGGTTGATTTTCGAAAAAATACGAAATATGTGTTTGCTTATTTGTTTTACTTTCCGACCATAATAAATTAAATGAAGGACTATCCAGATACAACATTTCATCCCCCTTTTTACCCCTTCGGGGGTGGAATTATCAAAAACGCTGACACAGGTAAATATTAATTTTTAATTGCCAGCCTAAATACAATGTTTGAAGATCCTGACTTCAAAACTGACGGACTTTCATACAAACATTAATCCTCTATTTCACCCCCTTAGGGGTGAAATTTCCAAAAATCCTTTCTTAGTGGATGCCTACACTGTATAACGTATCTATGTGCAAAATTTGAAGTCTCTAGGTTCAGTGGTTTGGGCTGTGCGTTGATATCTCAGTCAGTCAGTCAGTCAGTCAGGACTTTGAATTTTATATATATATATAGATTACCTAACTACCTATTGCTATTAATAGCTGTACACCAAAGCGTGCAGTAAAGTTAAATTAACAAATTACATTCTATAGAAATTTATAGACAGACATGCAAACAATGTCAGTATCCGGATAGGGGGATGTGAGCGTTAAGCAGATCTAAGGCTTGAGCATATTTGGCTGTTTGTGTGCGATCTGACGGGCTCGCGAAGAAGCGCAGACGTGCTAAATTCTGAGGAGCGAAAGGAAAAACTGTATTAAAATCTTCTTAATCCTAATGGAAGTAGGTCTTTATGACTTTTCCCACGAAAATAAATCATTTAGAAAAAGGTTTACGTGGATTACGCCGCCGCGTACTGTTGACCTATAAAACCTTTTAAGTACTTCGCATTCAATATCGAATCAATGGCAAATCAAATGGTATTAAGAGGAGTAAAGTACTAAAAAGGTTCCGATATCGTTGATCGATTGCCGGACCCGAGTCGTGCGCGCCGGGCCATAAATACAACCGCCCACGCAGCGTATGGAAATCAGTAGGTCACTGGGAGCCTCGGAATATCGCACACGTATCGTACAAATCACGTACACTTCACTCAAGTTGTATTTGTGTGTTTAGTGTGGGATATGGCTTAAGGACTTTCGCTCTCTGTATCAGTTTGCAATTTTAAGAAAATCGGCGTAGGATTTAGTAAGGACATTAACTGTTGAAGGAAACTGTTTACAGCGCCTGAAATTAAACGACAGAAGCTTTTAATTTAAAAGCTTTTGTTATAATCCATTTTGAATCTTTGAATTTAAGTTAAATTATAAGGATTATATTATGATATCATAAGTCCATCAAAATATTGCAATGTCTAGAGTATGTACAGCATACGAGAGACGGCACGCGAGAGCCTCCGACCGGCAGTGGGCGGCAAGGTTGATGTACTCGAAATTTGCGGTACCAGTATTTGCATACTCACAGGTCAGACTAGAAAAAAGTGACACCAATAGATATAATATGGGATGGTGCAAATTGGTATCAAGGCCACAGACTGACTCTCTCCTTGCGTTAGTGGGTAAGTGTAACACCTAAAATCAACTTATGATAAATTGTTCATTGTGAGTGAGATAAGTGGCATGTTTGAGTGGTTTCCTGTGTCGGCGGAGTGAAAGCGGCCGCGAGGTGCAAGGATTTAGGATGCTGATGACACTTTGAGCACGCGCATAATATTGTCTTACCAATCACATACAGACCTTCGCAAAGCCGTTACTCTCAGCAGAACGCGCAGTTTAATCTTCGCAGATTATATTATTAAACGACTAATTCCTTGGGAACAGTATTTTAAGAAGAATCGAACTAATAACCTACAACGCTAAAATATGTAGTTCGATGGGTGTAAATGATTATTTTTTTATGATTATACCCGCGACAACTTTAATAGCTATAGATTGAACTTTGTGTATATTTCTTTACGTGTCAAGATCCACCAATCCCGCCTTAGTAAGTTCCAGTGAAATAAAACAATGAAACACTGCAAATAGCGCTGCAATGTAAATTAAAGACAAATGGGTATTTCTATCAATTAAAATGATAAAGTCGGGTAGCCGATGTCGCAAATCTATAATAACAAAAACTGGTCTTAGCAAATCGCAAGCGATATGCCAGTTGGATTCCGCTGAAACAATTAAATTCATTAAGCGGATAATTCGTTGGAAAGGTACGAGTAAGCTCAGCGCGGGATCATTTCTGCATACCTGGCCGCGATAATAATTGTCATTAAGATCGCGCACTGACTCTGTGCGTGTGACGATAGCAATTTACGTTTCCAATTGCAATTTGTATGAAATTATATCCGTTTTGGGGACAGCCATTTGGACGCTTTTCTCGTGTAATCGAGTTTTTCTTGCGTTCTTCGAGAAATCAGTGCGTTGGTCACAAATAATTGGGCGTATTGCGAAAGGAAGGTAATTGCTATTTTAATTCTACCTCTGTGCGGGATATAAAAGAGATTTAATAATATGAAATACTTTTGTAACTGTAATGTTGTCTGCAAAATTTGACTGTCGAGCCCAAAATATAATATTTTCATTGACAACCTTTCCTAAGAAAAAATGTGATAGTAAAAAACCACGAGCCCTATAAGTAGCTTTCAGGAAGAAGAAAATTTATGTTAGGAAGAAGCCCTATAAGTAGCTTTTTTTAGTATCACATTTTTCCTATACTTACAAAATTGCATTGTGAATGCATAAAAATAATATAAAATCTCAACCTTTCCTAACCTTAAATTAAGTTTAAATTAAAATAACCTTTCCTACTTACATTATATTAAAATTTACAGCATAAAAACCGTGTGCAAATACTTATAAATATGAAATACAGTCGTACGAGTATGAGCCTGCTAAACAAATAAGAAAAGTTGTTATGTTTACATTTCCCTATAGTCAAGGGTTTTCACAATTAGAGAATAAATTAAGATATAATCTTAATTTAACATTAAGCACAATAGCATCTCATAATAGTCAGATACAAATAATTGACATAAATACCCTGTTATGTAATCTTAACTTGACGAAAGATAAATACTATCTGCATAATTATCATAAGCGACAAATAGCATTATCGCTATCTTTTTATTTTAATCAACTAGCCAACAATCTGGCTACTCTAACTTCTGCTTCTTTTGAGCAGCTAAAATGTGACATTTCTAATTCAACTTTGGAATCTGTTCCAAATAATTCGATTCTTTTGAATCCAAATACTGACATGGTTAATTTAAATTACCATTAGAGACAACGGAGGCATACTCTAGCCCAGTATTGACAAGAGGAAGGCCTAAATGTTTAAAAATAGTACACCAGAATATCCAAGGCTTTTCTGCTGGCAAAGACCTAGAAATAAGTTTATTTTTAAATTGTGAAAATATTGATGTGTTATGTGTTACTGAACATTGGTTAAAAGAATATGAATTATTGTTAAATTTGGATAATTATAGTGTTGTAAGTTCATTCAATAGAAAAACTGCAGTAAGGGGGGGTTCTTTAATAATTTTACCTAATAACACACGATATACCTAATATACACGAAAGGATATAGTATCCCTCTCTGTTGAACGAATTTGTGAGATATCATGCGTGGAACTTGAACAAATGATTATAATCTGTGTATATAGCCCCCCTGGAGCAAATTACACAGTCTTTGAGTCCACTATGGAGGATGTTTTGAAAATATGCTGTCGTAAGAATAAAAAAATTGTAGTTTGTGGAGATTTTAATATAGACATCTTAGATATTAAATTAGCACAACTCTCCAGTAAATTCCTTAATCTTTTTAAATCATTTAATTTGCTTCACACTTTTAATGAACCAACGCGAATTACGCCAACATCGGCTACTTGCTTAGATAACATCTTTTCCAACTGTAACTTAATTGAGAATTCGGTAATTAATATTATTAAATCCGACCACAGTGGACAACTAGCTTCTTTTGAGCACTATAATGTTACTCCTAAACGCGAAGTAATTTGCAGGCCAATACCGAAACGTGGTATTACTAAATTTAGAAATAATGTACAAGATAAAATTCAATGTTTGCCAGCTTCTGCTGACGCTAATAACTCTTATCAATCATTATTTGATATTGTTGAAAAAGAATTTAGTAACAATTTTAAACAAAAAGTTATAAAGTGTAATGATCGTAAGAAGTTCAGTGACTGGGCCACACCTGGTATTTATAATAGCAGAAGAAAGTTATTTGAACTCTATGCCCAAAAAACGACTTCCTGTGATCCTAGCTTCATTGAATATGTCAAGAAATATTCAAAAACATTTAGGAAAGTATGTGCTCTGGCAAAATCTAGGTATATTTCAAATAAAATTAAATCATCTGAAAATAAAATAAAAGCTACCTGGAGTATTATAAACCAAGAAACTGGCAAAATAAAAAGCAAAATTAATTCATTTAACTTAAAAATTAGTGATCAGACTTTTGAATCAGATATTGAGGTGGCTAGTGCTTTTGAAGGTTACTTTGCTCGAATTCCGTTAGAAACTACTAGCAGACTTAACTCTTGCTCCAACACCGCTGTCTCTCTTATGGAATCTAGTGTGAACAAGTGCCAGGAAACATTTAGTTTTAGCTATGTCACTACCGAAGATATTATTAAAGCATTCAAAGCAATAAATATTAAGAAAACAGAAGATCTCTGGGGCATATCTACAAGTATCATCAAATCAATAATTGATGTGATAGCTCCATCATTAGCAATAATTTTTAACCAATGTATAAGTGAAGGGGTCTTTCCTAATTTAATGAAAAATAGTAAAATAATTCCTCTGTTTAAAGCTGGTGACAAAAGTGACCCAGCAAATTTTAGACCTATATCCATACTACCAGCAATAAGTAAAATATTTGAGAAATTAATTTATGCTCAACTTTTAGAATATTTTAAATTAAATAGTATACTGCATGAGAAACAGTTTGGTTTTTCAAAAGGTAAAAGTACAACTGATGCTGGGGTTGCATTTCTAAAACATGTACTTGATGCCTGGGAGGACAAGCAGGATGTAATCGCTATTTTTTGTGACCTTTCCAAGGCATTCGATTGTGTTGATCACCAAACACTATTAAGGAAGTTAAAACATTATGGTGTTTCTGAAATGTCAGTAAGCCTTATGCATTCATATCTGTATGAAAGAACTCAGAAGGTAGTTATTAATAAAACTGAGTCTACCGGAGCTCCCATTACTATGGGCGTACCCCAAGGATCAATATTGGGCCCGCTGTTGTTTTTAATATACATAAATGACCTTCCTTACTACGCGAAGAATTTATGTGAGACAGTGCTATTTGCAGATGATACATCTCTAGTCTTTAAAGTAGATAGAGGTGATGACTGTTCTGACGAAGTAAATAGTGCTCTTTCAAAAGTGTCACATTGGTTTAATAGTAATAATTTATCATTAAACTCAAAGAAAACTAAGTGTTTAAAATTTTCGTTACCTAATGTAAGACAAGTTGATTTTCATATAAGACTAGACGGCGATATGGTCGAATTCATTAACAATACAAAGTTTCTAGGTATTATATTAGACTCGCGACTACAATGGGATCCTCATATCGAAGCCTTGGCGAGTAGACTCAGTTCGGCCGCATTCGCAGTAAAGAAAATAAGGCTCTTAACCGATATTGAAACGGCTAGAATAGTCTATTTTAGTTATTTTCATAGTGTTATGTCCTACGGCCTTTTGTTGTGGGGCTCAGCCGCTAACATCCAAAGTATATTCGTGCTCCAAAAAAGGGCTATTCGCGCCATGTACAACCTCCGATCGAGAGATTCTTTAAGAGATCTATTTAAAGAAATAAACATTTTAACTGTTGCAGGACAATACATCTATGAAAATATTATTTATGTGAAAAAATATTATAATACATTTGTAAAGCAGCGCGATATTCATCGCTTTAACACAAGAAATAAAGATAAACTTGTCGTTCCCAAGTTTAGGCTAGAAAAATCCAGAGCCTCATTTCTGGGGAAAAGCATATCCTTTTTTAATAAAGTTCCACAGCATATTATTGAACTACCATTGCATAAATTTAAATGTTACATTAAAGAGTCGCTGATGAGCAAAGGATACTATAAAGTAGACGATTATTTGAATGACCGCAATGCATGGTCATGATGTAACACATAACATAATCACTGTTTAAATTGATGTATTTTTATACTAAGCAATTGTTGTATTAGTAACGATATGTTTTTTTTTTGTAAATGTCGTTACCTAACTAAGAAACGCTGGCAAGTTTCTTGCGCCCATTCTTCTTGTCAGTTAAAAAAGTCTTGAATGGGTGGTAGGAAAATATTGACGATTCATAAGTACATATTTATTATGTCTAAGTGAATAAAGAATATTTTTATCTTATCTTATCTTATCTTATCTTATCTTGACATCCATTGTTTTTTCTTAATATTGCGTTAAATAACATAAAAAGAATTAATTGCAGCAATATTTACACACTTTATACGCATAGATTTATACCCGATAGATTGAAAATTAGACATTAAAGAAATTTGAATTTGATTTGAGAGAGTCGATAAAATAAATATAAAAAAAAAAATTTACTACACTTAACCTAATCTATACATTTTGTGTAACACGATTTGTTTCAGTCAGTTTTCTTGGGAACGGTTTGGTTATATCGAAATGGTATAGGTAAGTACCGTTTTAATCTTTAATGGTCTCGCGGCCAGACACCGCACAAAATTATGACTGAAGCAATTTTGATGAAATTGGGGCGGCCACTAAGTAGTTAAACTTAATTTATAAATAAAGCAACGATGTAATTTTTTCAATAACTTTTACAAGATAAGATTCAACTATTGTATCCTTTTTACAAAAAAATACGCTAAATCCAGTAGTTTCTAAGTGAACAATATTATGTGAATGAATAATATAAAACCAAATTACATGACAAAAATAACTTTATTTTTCCTTAAACGAATGGGATTTCTCACAGAATCTGCTCTGTTTAATTTATCAGAACAGTGACCATAAATCATGCCATTATGACGTCAAACTTTTGTTTAATGATAATAGAAGTCAGTGCTAGTGCACAACTAAGTACTAATTTTAAGCCTGATTTTCTAATTTCAAGCCTGATGTTCACGGGTAAATTAAATAAATATTGGATATAATTAAATTTTATTTAATTGTCACATTACACAATCAATTCAACTACTTACAACATTTTATTAGATTCATGTATTTCACGGATCCCATTGCACGGGGTAACTGACCAAACTGTACTGTACTGGTCGTGGGTTCAATCCACACCCGAGACAAACATTTATTTTATGCGTTGGACATTTGTTTTTGTTGCGTGTCTGGGTGTTGTGAGATATCTGTTTATGTATTACTATTCATATTTAGCATCGTTTGGCTCTGATATCCATAACATAAGTACAAGCTACTTATCTCAAATCAGATGTTGTCCGATTTTTATTTATTTATACATAAATACGAGGGCGGGTCAATAGGTCCGTGACTTTTTTAATTTTTCACCAAATTTTGCAAATGTAATAGTGCTCCTGTCAACAAGCACCTTTCAGTTGACTCCTGCCAAATTTTGAACAAGCTGCGTTCTTTTGTTTGTGTTTGACAACCATTTAGCAGCCAAAACGGCGAGAATTGTGGAGAAAATGAAAACAAAATGAATTTCGTCTGCTTAAAGTGAACTTCTAGTGTTGGCCGTCATATGTTACCTAATAGATGCGGGAATTTAAGGACCCACGAAATTCTCTTTTTTAAATCCGCAATTCGCACAGTTGACTGCTAAAATAGCTGTGAAACAAAAATAAAAAAACGCAGCTTTTTTAAGAAAAAAATTAGAGTCAACTGAAAGATTCTTGTTGACAGGAGCGTATTGCAATTCCAGTAAAGAAGAGGGAAATCAAAAAAAGACACGGACTTATTGATCCACCACCGTACTTTAATCTACTTCTGGATGAATTATATCATTAATTATATTATATCATAATCAAATAATTAATTAAGATTATTAAGTGATATTGTGATTGTATCAGCCATTTGTGTAGCTATATTTGATTGAAGTTAAAGCAGTCGATCTTCTTCTGTTCTTTGTTTGTTAGTTGCCTTTCCTTAGCGTCCATACTTTTTCATCAATATCGAATATCTTAATTTCGCCTTAGCAGCCACTGTGATATAAATTATAAGTTATAGAATAAAAAAACTCGTACAATAAGATTGTAATACAATAGATCACGAGTTGCATGACCTTTGTAGGTGGTGTACAACCCCCTGAAAATTACGCAGCTCATCGTATGTTTGGGTTGAGACTTTAATTGATGGATTAGAGCGTCCAATGCTGGCGGTGTTTTCTAAAGATCTAAGATGTGCCTAAACTACTGCGATATTAATTATTAGTTATAGACAAAAATATCTAACAAAATAAGGTTCTATTACAAAAAAAACACAAGTTGAATGACCTTATTAGGTGATGGACAACCCCTGAAAATTGCGCAGCTCGAACCGTGTAGGCATACAGACGGCGTGGGTTTATCCGCCGAGAAAGTTACACACAATAACACAGTGTCGAAATATATTAATCATCCTTGAGATCTTATCTCTTCTTAAATAACGACTAGTTTCCAACAACATCTTTGCATAGCTCTAAGTGCAGCGTTTTAGTTGATTTTTACTTGAGAGAATTAACATCAACTTTGCTATTTTGTTAAAGAACTTAGTGCTTAGTATCTAATCGATTATTAGAACATTATCATGAAAACATCTACGTTTTCATAATAATTTTCTTATCTGTCGCTAGATGTGTAACTGTTTCTACATTTTTGTAACAACCATCGTAATTTTGTCTCCTTTTTATTCTTATGAGTCTACTAGCTTTGTAACGTTATCCCGCGGGAATGTGATGGGATGTGTGTTCCTCTCCAGGCTCTAAAGTATTTGTGTCCAAAATTTCAGCCAAATCCGTTCAGCCGTTTTGGCGTCATTGAGTAACAAACATACAAACATCCAAACTATATTTTTTATTTATTTATTATTTATTATCTAAACTTTCACATTTATAATATTAAGTAGGATGTAAGATGAGTATTTTTCAGCGTATTAAGAAAAACTAACTTTTGCATATTAAACCAACAGCGAGTAGTGAAAATATTGAAACAATCAACTTCAAATGTTATGAAAAGCGGGATTTTTAGCATATTTTGATTTTTTATCGAGGCTCCGATATATCGGCGCAGTTACATGCGGTGTAACTTTGGAGTAACTTATAAATATCTACAAAAAAATATTTTGGTAATATTAATAATAAATAAATAAATGTTGGACACCATTACATAAATTGTTCCAATACCAAACTATAGTAGCTTGAGCACTAGTATTATGGACATTGAAAACAACGACGGGTATTAGAACAGTCATACACTCAGAACCGAGAAAATATTTAAAAGTTTGTTTTTCAATAATTACCCGATCGGGAATCGGACCCCGGACCTCTAGAGATAGCGGCACCTTGAAAACTGGCGTTTACACCACTCGGCCATGGTGGTCGTCAATCATCATTAATGTTTGAAACAAGCAACTTTTAGTACGCTGACGCCCGCGGCCGCCCGCGGTTTCACCCGCGTGGTTCCGGTTCCCGTGGGAATATTTGGATAAAAGTAACCTATGTATTATTGCAGCTTATATAATCTATCTCTGTTGCAAATTTCATCTTGATCCGTTCAGTAGTTTTTGCGTGAAAGAGTTACAAACATACATCCATACTCATAAACTTTCGCATTTATAATATTAGTAGGATTCTCTGCGCGTATCCATTCCGCTCCCGCCTCCCGCTGCCCTCCTGTACCGAAAATGCAACCTTAAATAGCATAATTATCTCCGTTTTTATCGTAAGATGGGTATCTTACAGTCGATATCCATTCTTATTCCTCTTTTGGATAAATTACACTCGTTAAGTTTTATCCTGTGAAACTCGCATCTTGGTTCTCGTTTTTCATCGAGCTTACCATATTTGATGCATTAGAATTAAGCAAATGGTCAATTAAGACGGTAATTAATCTAGCTGGTATGATTTCTTTTGCGCCTTCAATCAAGATTCACTGCGATATATATGTTACAGTCAAAACCCTTATACAGTCAAAAACCTTATTGACCGGTAAAATTAATCAGTAAGGTTATTGACTAAGGTCCGGTTGCTCGAAGCTTGGTTATTTTAACTTTAGGGTTAAATTATGGTTAAAGCAAAATTAACCGGCGGTCAAATTTAAAAAGCGTTGTTGAAGAAGCGGTTACTTTAACGAGCAGTCAAATTACACATTTAACGGCGGTCAAAATAACCGACAGGGTAGGGGTGGTTTAAATTTTGACATTAGTAATTAAGGGAAGGTTAATGAAATACTATAGAGAACACTTTTAACCCAACGTATTTTTCTTTGACCAAGGTCAAAATAGACAACAGTTAAATTTTAACTTTTACTTTACTGTAATGTACGAGCAACCGGACCTAAGGTAGTCGGTCAAAACCCTTATTGACTGATTTTATCTGACAAAATCAGTCAATAAGAATTTTGACCGACAGCCTCAGTCAATAACCTTATTGACTGATTTAAAGACCAGACATTCAGTTAAAAGTAGTTTTGACCGATGCCCGTAGTCAAAAACAGTTCTGACTACAAAAATCAGTTAACAAGCGTCTCGCGTTAGTAAGCTCACGGCTGCGTTGACATTTCAGAGGTGAGAGTTTGCCTCGGAAGTCCTGTAGAACACGTGATAGGTTAGAAATTAAAGGCCATCGCGAAGCGATCGCCTTAAATTTCGTGTTTTTTTTTTGTGAAAACAATCCATCGCGTTTGAAAAAAAATAACCACGAAGTTTAAGGCGATCGCTTCGCTGCGCTTCGCGATGGCCTTAAATTTCTAACCTATCACGTGTTCTACAAGACTTCCGAGGCAAACTCACTCATACTTGTTCTTTAAATCAGTCAATAAGGTTATTGGCTGAGGGTGTCGGTCAAAATCCTTATTGACTGATTTTGTCAGATTAAATCGGTCCTTAACGGTTTCGACTGACACCCTCAGTCAATAACCTTATTGACTAATGTTACCGGTCAGGTAGCAGACAGGCTGGAAAAGGCCCTTACGAAAGCCTATCTATCGGCCTGTCCGCTGAAACAAGTTAAGTCAGGGAAGGGACAACCCTGGTGGAACAAAGAGCTTAAGAAATTAAGGAAAAGAACCAAGAAGGCACTCAGAATTGCCCTAGAAAGGGACGACGACGAGAGCTGGAACAAGTACAGAGAAGAACGTAACAACTTCAAGTACACAAGCCGAAAAGAAAGCAGAAATGGATGGGAAGCCTTTTGCGAAGGCATCTCTGGACAACCTGAATCGGCCAGGTTGGTGAGGATGCTAGCAAAAGATAACACCTGTAAACTAGGAAGCCTCAAAAAAGATGACACTAGTGGACCCTAAAGAAATACTTACGGAAATGATGGCCACTCACTTCCCGGACTGTATAGAGCATACAGAGGAGGAGATGAACACTCTGTCGGCAGAAAATCTATCAGACGGCGAGGTAGAAGTCAGAAAAGTAATTACAGAGGACATGCTAGTGTGGAGCATTTCTTCCTTTCAACATATAAAGCAGCAGGGCCAGATGGCATCTTCCCAAAGATGCTACAAGCTGCTTTAAGGTTTATAAAGGAGGACCTCCTAGTTCTATATCGAAGCAGCCTAGCAACTAACTACATACCTAGCTGCTGGAGAAAAGTTAGGGCCGTCTTCATACCGAAACCAGGGAACGCCACGTATCAAGAGGCGAAGTCCTTCAGATGCATCAGCCTTTCCTCGTTCCTACTGAAGACACTAGAAAAAATACTAGATAGACACATAAGAGAAACCATAGGCAAAAGTAAAAAACCACTACATGACAATCAACATGCCTATATGGAAGGGTAATCCATTGAGACAGCCCTCCACAACATGGCAGTCAGAGTGGAAAGATCAATCACAAACAAGGAATACGCTCTATGCTTGCTTCTTCGATGTTGAAGGCGCCTTTGACAAAGCGTCTGCGCAATCCATCGTGGAGGCACTAAACAGAGAAGGCGTAACAAAGCAAATATCAGGTTGGATCACTAACATGCTACAACACAGATCCATACAAGCAGAACTAGCAGATATCAAATACACCATCAAAGCCAGGAGAGGCTTTCCCCAGGGAGGTTGTCTGTCTCCACTGCTTTGGTGTATCTTAATAGATGAACTAGTAACTAGAATCACTGCTATGAATATATACATCCAAGCGTACTCGGATGA
Organism: Crambus lathoniellus; assembly: GCA_949710035.1. Lineage (NCBI taxonomy): Eukaryota > Metazoa > Arthropoda > Insecta > Lepidoptera > Crambidae > Crambus > Crambus lathoniellus. Next base: position 8,347,082 of record OX453310.1, on the reverse strand, counting down.
TGGCCTGTTACTTGTAAGAGGCAAAGTTCTAAGCGTGGTCAGAGATATAATGAGAAGTGGAATTATGACAACACTGAGATGGTGCAGGGACAAGGGATTGAACCTCAACCCTAGTAAAACCAAACTGATGTTGTTCACTAACAAAAGAAAGATTGATAGCATGATCCCAATTAACATTGAGAATGTAGAACTCGAGACAGTAAAGGAGTTTAAATACCTAGGGATAGTCTTAGACAGTACCCTAAGTTATAGGACACACATAAAAGAAACCAGTAAAAAGGCAATGACAGCTCTCATGCAGTGCAGAAGAGCCTTTGGCAGGAACTGGGGCATGAAACCCGAAGTAGTCCAATGGATCTATAGGGCAATCATCCTACCGAGAATCCTCCACGGAGCACTAGCATGGTGGCATAAGGCAAAACTAGAATACAATAGAAAAGAACTCACTAAGGTACAAAGACTAGCTAGCATCATGGTAACGGGAGCCATGAGAACAACTCCCACGGCCGCCTTAGAAATGATACTAGGCCTTAGTCCAATAGATCTTGAAATCGAAAAGAAAGCTACAGAACAATGGTTTAAGCTGAAAAGCACTAACCTGTGGATAGGAAGGCACAATGATCATGGTCACGCTGAAATAGGAAAAAAGTACGAAGAAAACCTTTCCATGATACTGGTTAACAATGACCTAATAAAAAAGGAAAGGATCTTCGACAAAAAGTACAGAATAAGCATCAGATCCAGAGAAGACTGGAAACTAGAACATGACAATCTGGATAGCACTGCAGTATGCTACACAGATGGGTCAAGAAAGGAATCAACTGGACTATCGGGAGCTGGGGTATACATAGCTAAACCCAACACTATAAGAACTACTTTTAATCTGGGCAAGTATGCCAGCGTGTTCCAGGCGGAAGTATTCGCGATACTGGAGTGTGCGAACATGATTAAAAGTGAGATAGGCAATTATAACGTAGGAAAAATAATAATATATAGCGACAGTCAAGCTGCCATCAAGGCCCTTGACAAAGCGGAGACTACCTCAGCCCTGGTGAAAGAATGCAAACAAAGCATTCAGGCACTTGCCAACTTGGTTGAGGTAGAAGTTGCCTGGGTACCCGGACACGAAGGTAACGTGGGCAATGAGGAAGCCGATGAATTAGCCAGGGGAGGAGCTGATGAACCCTTCATTGGCCCTGAACCAAGACTACCAATCGCATATAGAATTACTAAGAACATTATCGGGATCAGAACAATCAAAGAAACCAACCAAAGATGGATGAGAAGAAAGGACTGCAGACAGTCTAAGATTTTCATCAAATCGGTTGACAAGAAGAAAACTAGAGAACTCCTGAAACAGAGTAGGAGAAGTATAAGAACGATTGTAGGTGTACTTACTGGGCACTGCCCACTAAACAGACACCTATCAGTGATTAAACGGACAGAAGACCCGATCTGTCCGCAATGCAAAGAAAGAGAAGAAACAAGTTACCACTTCATGGCAGAGTGCCCGATGTACGCATCACTGCGCTGGGAGCTCTTTGGAACGGACAAGCTTAAGGAAGAGGATCTAAAGAAGTTAACGATAAGTCAACTCAACAGGTACTGTAAGAGCACAGGTAGGTTCGAGGGTCCGACGCCGGTGGGGTAAATGATAACCCGCCTCCCCCCCTGATTTTTCAGTTTTTAGGGGACTTGGGGAACTGGGTGAAATGGTCCCGGCCTAGGTGACTGATCACCCGTCCGGCTTCGCTGGCGTCCCCCCTATAAATAATAATAAATAAATAATAATGTTACCGGTCAATAAGGTAACATATATACTACTAGCGGCCGCCCGCGGTTTCACCCGCGTGGTTCCCGTTCCCGTGGGAATATCGGGATAAAAAGTACATATAAACCTTCCTCTTGAATCACTCTATCTATTAAAAAAAACGCATCAAAATCCGTTGCGTAGTTTCAAAGATTTAAGCATACAAAGGGACATAGGGACAGAGAAAGCGACTTTGTTTTATACTATGTAGTGATGATATAAATGGATTTAAATTAATCGAGAATATGGGAGAGCAGTGTATTGCAGTCTGATTATCATACTTGAGTATTCGATGATAATTAGAAAAACTTTATTAAATTGATATTATGTTTGAAAGTTACTTAATACTTGCCAAAAAATCTTTTAGCCAATGACAATGACAAAGTACACATATTGTAAAGTATCAATTTCTGTTCAGTTAGTTTACTTTGGACAATAATACTTTGTAGACCTGCTGTTTCTCTCACTTGACTGGCGTGTGTAGATTTGCTTGTAATACCTTGATCAATTGATTAATCCAGGAGAGGGCACCGTATTTTATTTAGTAGTTTATTTAGTACATATATTCAATTCGGCGCCAGTAAGAAGGCAGTTGTTTAATACATGATACCATATTCATGGGTAACCATTATCGTAATCGTATTATTTTGTAGGAAAACCAGAGTAGTGCCTCTTTCGGGCGTATAAGAAACTGAAATTCAATAAATATTTGACGGCAGCACTTTGACAGCTTTTGACGGACGGTATAGTTTACGATTCGATTACCTATCGATATTTTTCCTGCTAGGGTCAGCGTACTGTCATACTTATTATTCTCTCATACGTCCGTAACTTGTCAATCACAACGGTAATGTTAGTCACACCGATTACGTTATGCAATTATGAATGACTCCAAGGTCACTTGGGGATATTCGCTGTCCTATATTGGGTAGGTAGTATTAAATCATAATGTGAATCACGACCGATATTTAAGGCACACGAGAAATGTTTAACTCGTTACGCGGTTCGCTTGAAAAACATCAATATAATAATTAATGTTCTGACTAATTACTATTGTAGTTGCTAATACGTTCTATCATCATCTGTTATAAGCATTGATTTCGTAATTAGGTAGGTATTTTGTTTTTTGAATGAACAGTACCTTTAATTACCTATAGGTAATTTAACACTCAGCGTACCTATTATACAATCATACAAAGGTATATGTAACATATTTACCTGATTTGAACTGTAAGGTTTATTTTGTATGATGGAGCATGCGTTGAATGTTAGATCGAAGCATATCAGGTGCACTAAATAATGAACAGTTGTTGAGATGGTAGTACATAAAAAATATATTAATCAATGATTTAATTTCCAAGTTACGTTTTTCACTTTAACTTAATAATTTTCAATATCTTTTTGATTTTTCATGAATAATGAAAAATGAAATTGAAAAAAATTTTGATGTAACTTAGAATAATATAACTCGGAACATAAGTTAAAATTCATGTTTTCCAAGAATCTTATACATCTACATTTCAGCATGCTATTCAACAGTTGTTCCATTATTATTTTGAACGCCCTTATTACACAGTAATGTAAAAATAGGAACATTATAATAATAAACAAATAGAAAATAACATTTTCCTTATATCCACATGATTAGGTAACATAGGTACTCAAATCGGCTCATTGGCCGAATTATGAACAGTCTATCGATTAACGGATTTCCTCGGTTACGGGAAGGAAAGGCCAATCATTGTTCAAATATGCGCTGGCCGGCCTTGCTGACGTCTGCGCGACGTGTGACGGCGCCACCCGCCTACTATTTGTATATGATTCCTGAATCAGAGAGAGATTGGATAGGTATGACAATATGACTGTAAGTTTATTTTCTACGGTTAACCTTTTATAGTAAAGTGTAGGTAGAGTATGCTTAGAAATATTGAAATCAACCGAAAAATGGTTATATTAGTTAAAAGTCCAGAAATTAAAGTAGATTTAGCAAAAAACCGTTATCTACACCAGAGTAAGTGTAACTTTTTTACTAAATGTAATTTTATTTTTGTTTAATATTATATACCCAAGGCCGAAATCAATTTTTGTCGAAAATAATTGTTTTTTTTTTCCAAAAGACGCAGAAGAGTTTGGGCAACTAACTGCCGACCTCCTTAAGTGAAGAGGCAGAAGAAGAAGAAAACTTGAATCCCAATTGTTCATAAATGAGGGCCGGCCTTGCTGACGTCTGCGCAACGTGTGACTGCTGCATGCGCCCGCGCCGTGCGCCTACTGTTTGTATTATGATTCAGGTTGGATGGGTATGATATGACTGTAAGTTTATTTTCTACAGTTAACCATTTATGGTATAATGTGAGAATCATGTTGAGGTAACCGCTTAGAAATGTTTATGCATATTGAAGAGTAGGTTATTTTAAGTAAACGCGTGTCGGGCATTGTTGTATTGAAATGTAACGGTTTTGTGTTATATTTAGGTAAGTATTTCTTATTCAATATTAACAGTGCCAGTAAATTTATATTACTTTTGGCCACAAGCAACAAGCTATAAAAGTTAGGTATCTTACCTATAACTTTTAGTTATTTTTGCCAATGGCAATTAAAAAAAGGGATTTGAAACTAATAATACCAAACGTTATGTTACGTGATACGATTTTTTTAATTTACGCCATTTTCTGTTTTGAGTTTATTTTTAGTGAAAATTAACTTGAATTTGGTTTTGATTTTTCGCTATACTTACAAAAGTTCGGCAGTTAATAAGTAGCCAACAAAACTGGGGCATTTGGTGCCTTTCGCACATTTTGTGTTATAGACAAAAACTGTTTCATTGTTTTAGATTTGAAAGATATAGGATCCTTTAAAAGTGAACCGAACCGGACGACGTTCGTCTGCAGACCCCCTACAAGGTGGACCGATGATCTTGTCAAGTTCGCGGGAAGCCGCTGGATGCGGGCAGCGCAGGAACGATCGTTGTGGAGATCATTGGGGGAGGCTTATGCCCAGCAGTAGGCGTCGTGGTGGTGAAATGATGATGAGGATGAAGACCTTTAAAAGTAGATAAATGCTTTATCATTTAAGATATAACTTTGTCTTAGAGACCTAAGACCATTTATTAGTCAGTGCATCAAAGTGAAAATTGGCCACAAAGGGGTCTCCTGCCCTACTATGGCTTTCTTGTGTAGGTTCAGTGGTAACGATCTACCTTAGTGAACATGTTTCATAAATTACTTCATGATTTATGTTTCTGTTTTCAATTATATCCTTAGGTATTGATAAAATATTGTGACGAGATTCAATAATTGTTCAAAGCACAACAATTTAAATTTTCTGTTCTTAAATGGCTAAGTTAGGGCTATTTTTTTAATAATAAGCTCAAGAAAGTAAATATTAAAGCATCAACACATTGACAAATAATACCAACTCCTTATTAATGAGTGTTACGCCACGTGTGAGGTCATTAAGTCATTATTTAAATACGAACGACCGTGACGTACAAACGATGACGGCTCGAGTGGCGGCCGCCCGCCCACAAACTTGCCTATGATTCAGGGTTTCCGAAATGCCTAAAAAGGGAGTGCATTATGCTTTGACACAAGATAGTTAAATGTTATGCAACTTCAGAGTAAAAACCCCAAAAAAATTAATTCACTTAGGGGAATATACTTATAAAAAAACTATAAAATACTTATTAGATGTCGACGGGGCGCGGCTTAGAAACCCGGTGTACACAAACCCTAATTAGAATTTTAACCCTTTTCTGAAGGACGATATAAAAACGTTTAAGTATTTATTAAATCTTGCTGTAACCAACTTCTTTTTTTTCCTTAAGCATTTTTATTATAACATGACATCTCAGTCCCATCATAACTTTATTCTATCTTTATTCCTATGATACTTAAACTATCCTAAATATTTTAATTTATACATAATAAGCTAACAATTATTTATATTCTGCAATCAACTTAAAACAACCAACCATTACTGCTACTAGTTTTTATTACCAAGCTAATTCAACAGCTTTTCTCAAAATCTAAAAATCATCAGCAAAAAATTTTTTTTTTGAAAAGGGCGTTTAAATAATCAAACAGACAAATCTGCCAACTCTATTACATCAGTACCTATAAATGAGTAACTATGTTATACATATATATTATGAGAACCAAAATAAGGAAACTAATGCATTTCAATGAATATGTAATATAATATCATACCAACATACCCAATACGTGCATACTTAGCGCATAAGTCATACTCGTCTTGAATGAAAAAAAGAGGGGCCCTGCTGTTTTTCTTTATTGATGGAATGAAACATTTTAAACCAACAAGGTAAAACCGAAGCTTTATGTGAAAGAAAGTACTTAAAAGGTGGCACGTTATTTCTGTTATTCACACTCACGGTAGGGAAACTGGTCTGCCAAAATATAAAAAAAAAGAATCACTGATACGCAAGGAAGAAGAAAGAACGCTTCAATGTGACATAGTTCTAGGTTATTTTTACCCGACTACGGCAAAGCAAAAAAAAGGAGGGTTATGAGTTTGACCGGTATGTATGTATGTATGTATGTTTGTATGTATGTTCATCTGTTCCCACATAAGTTCTAAACTGCTGATCATATATTCACAATTGAAGTATCGTTGGAAGCGTCTTGATTGTCTGCTGGTCATAGGCTATGTCACGTCACATGAAATTGAATACGGCGCCCTCTAGACGACATAAAGTTGTGAACTAAAAAACTTTTTTCTGAGAAGAATATCGTGTTTGGTATCAAATGAAAGCTCTTGGTGAGCTCGTTTCAAAAATATATATTTTATTAGTTGTTGCTTGCGGCTTTGCTTGCATAAATCGAATTTTGACTTTATCACGAAATTCATCATCATCATATCGCCGAACGACGCCCACTGCTGGGCATAGGCCTCCCCCAAGGAACTCCACAACAATCGATCATACGCTGCCCGCATCCAGCGGCTTCTCGCAACTTTGACCAGATCGTCGGTCCACCTTGTAGGGGGCCTGACAACGGAACCGGTACGCGATCGCTATTCAAGAACCTTTCCGCCCCAACGGCCATCGTTTCTCTGCGCTATCTGTTCCGCCCACTGCCACTTCAACAGTACAATCCTTCGAGCGATGTTGGTGGTTTTAGTTCGCCTGTGGATCTCATCGTTTCTGATTCGATCGAGCAAGGTAATACCAAGCATCGCTCTCTCCATTGCTCGCTAGGTGACTTTGAGCCTTCTTTTGAGACCCATAGTAAAAGACCACGTCTCACTTCCATAGGTCAGTAATCCAGTAATGACTGGCAACACACACTGGTCAAAGACTTTCGTCTTGAGACATGGAGGTATTTCGGACGCGAATATATGCCGGAGCTTCCCGAACACCCGAGCTGAATTCGTCGAGAGATCTCTTTCTCGGAGTTGGACTTACTAACTGGACCGAAGTGGTCAACAACTTCGAGCGTAATGTTCCCAACGACTGGAGCGGGTGAAACATGGGTATTGGATATGATTTTCGCCTTATCCAATGTTCATCTTTAGACCCGCTCTTTGAGAAGCATTACTGAGATCTTCGAGCATTAAGTTCAGGTCTTCCAAGGTCTCAGCCATAAGAACTACATCATGGGCAAACCGTATGTGTGTCAGGTGCTCGCCATTGATGTTGATGCCGCATCCTTTCCAATCAAGAAGCTTAAAAATATCCTCGAACGCAGTTGTGAACAGTTTCGGACAGATGACGACGTCTCCCTGTCTCACACCTCGCTGTAGTTGGATAGGATTACAGCTCTGGTTCTGTAATCGGATTGACATGGTGGCGTTTTGGTATAAGTACCTGAGCACATAGATGTACCTGTGGTCTCCTTGGCACCTCTGGAGAGACTGCAGCACCGCCCAGCTCTCAATAGTATCAAAGGCTTTCTCGTAGCCCACGAACGCCTAGCAAAGTGGCAAGTTGTACTCTTCGGTTTTCTGTATAACTAGCCGCAGCGTATGAATGTGGTCTTTGGTTCTATTAGCCTTTCCAGAACCCGGCTTGTTCGGGACGTTGGAAGTCGTCGAACATCTTATAGATAGCTCAGAAACGTGATGGGTCTGTGGTTCTTCAAAAGAGTCCTATCACCCTTCTTGAAAAACGCTTCTGCCCCATGCCTTTGGCGTTTTGCCCTCGAGGATGATTGAATTGAAAAGCTTTAAGTATCAGCTTTCCGCCCGCTCTCAGAAGCCCGCCCGCCGCCTTGTTGTTTTTAAGCTGCTTGAGAGCCGGTATTGGTCGGAGCGTGGATTTTTGCCATAATCGCCACGCTTAGCCTGCCAAGTGTTGGCGATCGCAGTATGTCCTGCTGTTCGCGAAGCCTATTGGGCTTGGCGGGAGGGCTGAGCGTGGCGAGAGACAGACCTTGTCTGACTGAGTCCAACATACCGTTAGCGGTATACGAAAAGACTGTATTTGCCCTCACTATAAACAAAGAAATATAAAAAATATGTCCTGCTGTTACATGGAGACGCTGCTGCCCCTCTCTTGATGGCAGTTTTCCCTCTGTCGCCTCTTACGACACCCTCGAGAAGAAAGGGGGTAGTGCTATTATTTTTATGTGCCGGCACTACACAGCGCAAAATTATGACCCCAAAATAATGTAAATAAAAATTAAGTTCAAAAACTAAAACCCGACTACTGAAAAATCACGCTTTAAAAGTATGAAACAAGAAAATATTCTCATCTGAAATTGCCGTGGTCGTATGCCCACGACTATCCTACTAATATTATAAATGTGAAAGTTTGGATGTTTGGATGTTTGGATGTTTGGATGTTTGTTACTCAATCACGCCAAAACGGCTGAACGGATTTGGCTGAAATTTGGAACACAGATACTTTGTAGCCTGGAGAGGAACATAGGCTACTTTTTATCCCGGAAAAATGTCACATTCCTGCGGGATAACGTCGTGTAGTCCACGCGGGCGAAGCCGCGGGCGGAAAACTAGTATAATATAACAAAACAATATTTTCATTCTAGGGAAAAGTGGCATACGACCACGGCAATTTCAGATGAGAATATTTTCTTGTTTCATACTTTTAAAGCGTGATTTTTCAGTAGTCGGGTTTTAGTTTTTGAACTTAATTTTTTTATATTATTGCTCGTGACTATACAGCACTGCAGTCTTATATGCCGTAATCACTGTGCTCAGCGATTACGGCTGTTTGTGGATGTTCTGTGTCTTCTTATTGTTTTGTGAGTTGAGTAGGAGAATCTTATTTGGGAGATTTATATTTGTTGTGCGTTAAAATTTTACACAAAAAAACAGCACTATTAACCCCATTTAGTCCCAAATATGAACTAGAAGCAGAATTTTGAAAAAAAACTTTATTTACATATTATTAGTAACCCAGTAAATAGAGACTAATTAAGGGGGGTTCTCTTACAAGTGGTCCGGTAGTTCTGAATTTTTGATATGTTGTCTAGGATGTGTTGGATAATTAAACTTAATTTGTAATTGCAACATTTATTTAAATATAAAGTTCATTTTTGCCGTGTGGCAACACTCTCTCTTTTTGCATGGCGTTGAAGAATAAAGTGTGTTATCCTGAATCCTCCGGCCTTTTTATTCATATCTACGTCTCCGAGTTTACCAGCCCTAAAATAACCAGCATCCAGGCACCTGCCGAACATGGTCCTTCGAATGGAAAAGAAGAGTTGAAGATTTGGAGCGAGCAAGGTCAGGCAAACCAAATAAGATTTGGGCAATTTTCTACACCGCAATCGCCATTTTGTAAAACGCAACGCAATCACGCAGCAACGGCGCAAGCAGGACGCAACACTATCGTCTTCGAATTCGTCGTCGTTGTGCGAGCGAGAAAACGCGCAAGAAGAAGAGCACCAACAAACGCAATTTTTCATACATTGTCTATGGTCAGCCGCGGTCATCGCGAAAAACAAGAAGCGGAGATACACGGGGTACGAGTGTGAGCAGGACGCAAGATATTGGCTTCGCGGTGTTCGGCGCGAGATTCGTCGACCTTCGGTGCCCGTCGGTTCATCTCGGCTCGTGCGTGTGCTGCATGCACTGTGCGCTGCGCAGGGCAACACCGACCGAGACGCCAACCAACGTAGCTTCGTTCGTTCGGCCATTTTGTGTCGCATCTTCATTCGCTTTGTCAATTTTAGTTGTTCCGATTTAATTTTGTAATTTTACTTTACTATCGGCGTTTTAAATTGGTTTACTTAGTGCTAAGTGTTAAGCGTAAACGATGTCTAACCCTAAGCCCGGCGATGTAAGCGAAGCTGAACTCAACAAAAAGGTTGCAGCGCGTGGCTACCTAAAGGGCGCTTTAACACGCATGGTAAATGCTATTACGGAATTACCGATGCATACTTATGCCACATGTATGGCCAAACGCGATCGCCTACTGCAAGTTTTTAATCAATATGAAAGTATTTGTCAAGAAATTTTGGCTCTAAACTCTGATGATGGCGAGGACGCGGAGGTAGTGGAAAACCAATTTTTCACTATCCTCACTGCTATAGATGAGGCAATAAAGGAGAAAGCTCCTCCAAGTAATACTTCCGTTAATAGCCAGCCTGTCGCAAGTGTAAATAGGACCACCAATGGTTCTTTAAAATTGCCAGCTATTTCCATACAAAACTTTGATGGTAAGTTTACTGATTATTCTCCTTTTATAAATTTATTTGAATCAATGATTCACAAAGACAGAACGATAGATTTAGTTCAAAAGCTATATTATTTAAGATCATTTTTGCGTGGTGAACCTTTTGACCTAATAAAAAATTTGCCATTGTGTGCTGACAGTTATAATGAAGCATTGTTAATTTTAAAGAATAGATATGATAACAAAAACAGAATTGTGTCTGAGCATATAGGTAATTTATTAGATTTAAAACCTTTATCTAGATCTACTGCTGAAAACCTTAGGCATTTTATAGCCACAATAAAACAACAATTAGCTGCAATTAAAAATCACAATTCCAATGTTATTTACTGGGATGTTATTATAATATGTATTTTAACCCGTAAATTAGATGCCTTCACGGCACGCTCATATCAGCTCGAGAAGGATTTTGAAGCCGAGCCTAAGTTGGATGACTTCTTGAAATTCCTGGAAAAGAGGGCACTGGCGTTGGAAAACGTTGAACAATGCCATGGGCAACCACCAGTTCGTCCCAACAGCAAGGCAGCTTCTCTCATCGGGGTAGCGACTTCAACATGCACTCATTCCGAGTGAACTGAGAAGGGTGAGTGTATCTCCACAACCAGTCAGCAGTGAGTGCTCACTGCAGACTGCAACCAGTAGCTCGGCAGTGCACCATCTTCAACTGGTGAATACTTTGTTTGGTAACATAGTCGCAGGTAATCTTCCTCATCAACTTTCTCAGCATACATGCAACAAAGTGGTATTAAAATGTGAATTAAATGAAATTCTTGAAAGGTTTTGGACTAATGAACAAGTACCTGAAGTTTACAATGAAAAAAATTCAGAACATGAGCTTTGCGAGCAAATATTTCAAAGCAATGTAAAATTGACTAATAACCAATTTGAAGTAACCTTACCTTTAAAGTTACCTTTAACAGAAATTAATAATACTTTGGGAGAATCATTTCACTTTGCATTAAAAAGGTTTATAAATTTAGAGAAAAAATTACATGCAAATCCGGATTTATTTCAGCAATATCAGAAATTTATCCAAGAATACCTTTTTCTTAATCATGGTCATTATGTAGATATCAAGTCATATAATATGGATAAAGATGCAGTTTATTTCCTACCGCATCATGCTGTCATTAATGAAAATAGTAAAACAACAAAACTGCGTACTGTTTTTGATGGTTCAATGAAAACCAACAAAAAAGTATCATTAAATGACTTGCAATTGAATGGACCAGTAGTTCAAAGAGATTTATTTGAAATAATTTTGTTGTTTCGTTTGGGAAAGTATACTTTCACATTGGATATTAGGCATATGTACAGAAACATAAAAGTAAATACTGAATACACTTCTCTTCAAAATATACTTTGGAGGGACAGCCTTAATGAGGAAATTAGATGCATCAGACTGGACACAATAACCTATGGTTTAAAGTCATCCAGTTACCTAGCTACTCGTTGCTTGATTGAACTAGCTAATCGCAATGAAAATATCTTTCCTTTAGCTGCATTTATAATTAAAAATAATAGTTATGTCGACGATATTTTATATTCCAATGATTGTTTGTCCACAACTCTAGCTGCACAAGACCAATTATGCAATTTACTCCCATTGGGAAGCTTTCAGCCTCATAAGTGGTCTTCAAATGATGAGCGTATGCTATCAAATATTCCTCTAGACAAACAGTACTTTGATACTTTAGATTTACAAAAAGATAGTTTTCAAATTAAAACATTGGGTTTGCAATTTGATATAAAGAGGGATAAGTTTATTATAACTCCTCCCAAGCCCTGCAATTCAGAAAAGGTTACAAAGAGAACCATTTTAAGTTACATAGGTAGAATCTATGATCCAATGGGATTCATAAGTCCAATTGTAGTGGTTGCCAAGTCCATTATGCAAAAAGTTTGTATGTCAAACAAAAATTGGAATGATAGTCCATCCCCAGTATTAAAACAAGAGTGGGATCAATTTACTTCTAGTTTGAATAACATGCAGCCTATTTTGTTAGATAGAAATATAGGTAGTGCAAATTACAGAACAGCGGAGCTGATAGGGTTTGCTGATGTATCAAGTAGCACAGCATATGGATGCTGTCTATATTTGCGATTTGTTGATGCTACAGGTAATGTGCATATGCATTTGCTTTGTTCCAAATCCCGCATTAACCCTATGCAAAAGAAAGGACTCACAGTGCCAAAACTTGAACTTAACGCTGCACTCTTGCTTTCAAAGCTCACTGCTAAAGTTTGCCTTGCTATAAATCTTAAAATTAAATTAAATAATGTTTACTTGTTCAGCGATTCCAAGATTGTTCTTGCTTGGTTAAATACTGAAAGTGCAAAGCTTCAACCATATGTGGGGAACAGAGTAAATGTAATACGCCAAAACACGCATGAGTGGAGCTGGCTTTATGTAAATACGAGCGAAAATCCTGCTGATCTCATTAGCAGAGGTGTCCAGCCTGATAACCTGGCGAACAATAGCTTTTGGTGGCATGGTCCCCAATTTCTTCACAATAGTGAGTATGACTTTGCTTATGCTGTTTGTTGCGGGCCTCAGCCAGCTGACTTACCTGAAATAAAGGCATGTTCGACGTTTTCCAGCACCATTGCACGTTCTGATGATAATTCACTTATATATGTGTTTGAACGCTTATACAAATATTCTAATTTAGACAAAATTGTGCGAATTTTATCATATATGCTTAGGTTTATTAACAATGCTAATAAAAATAAACCCAAATTAAACACAACTTTCTTAAAAAGTTCAGAGTTAGACAATGCTCTTATGACTTTGATTCAGTATGAACAACAAAAATTTTATAAGAATGAAATAGGATCTTTAAGTAAAGGCCAGCATTTAAAAGGCAATTTAGAAAACTTAAATCCCTTTCTGGATGAGGTAGGGCTATTGCGTGTAGGTGGTAGGTTGCATCATGCTGATTTAGCTTACTCACAAAAGCACCCTATCTTATTACCTAAAGGCTCACTCATAACTAAATTACTCATTGAGAAAGAGCACAAAAGGCTGCTACATGCAGGCCCTAGGCTAATGCTTGCAAACTTAAATCAAAGATTTTGGATGGTAAATGGCTTGGTAGAAATTAAAAAGATTACGCACAGATGTATAACTTGTTTCAGACAAAAGGCTGTAGTGGCTAAGCAGCTAATGGGTTCCTTGCCTGCAAGTAGAGTCATTGCTACGGGGCGTCCCTTCGAAAAAATTGGAGTGGATTTTGCTGGGCCCATTGATGTGAAACTGTCTCGCGTCAGACGCTCTTTAGTGGGTAAAGGTTATATATTAGTTATAGTGTGTTTTGCAACAAAAGCGATTCACTTAGAGCTAGCCTCCGATCTCACCACAGACAGTTTTCTAGCGTGCCTGAAAAGGTTCATATCCCGTCGAGGGCTGCCCAGTGAAATTCACTGCGATAATGCAAGTACATTTAAGGGTGCAAGGAACCAATTATCTGAACTATATTTATTGCAGTCTTCGCAGGCTCACCAAGGGCAGGTGCAAGAATTTTCCTCGCAAAAGGGAATTGATTTTCATTTTATCCCAAGTTATTCACCTACCTTTGGGGGGCTCTGGGAGGCGGCAGTGGGGAGTACGAAGTATCATATAAAAAGAATATTACAGAAAAATGTTTTAACTTATGAGCAATTGTATACGGTTCTTACAGAAATAGAGGCAGTACTCAACTCTAGGCCATTGTTGCCATTGTCATGTAATCCAGATGATTATTGTTATTTAACTCCTGGGCATTTTATAATAGGCTCAGCATTAACTATGTATCCAGAACATAATCTAACTGAGGTACCACATAACAGACTAAAATTTTGGCAGTTATGCATGAACTTAAAGCAAAAGTTTTGGAATATGTGGCATAAATATTATCTTAATATATTACAAAATCGTCCCAAGTGGAAACATGAGCTTAGTAATATTAAGTTAGGTGATTTAGTTATTTTAAAGGACGATAAGTTACCATGTATGTCATGGCCTATGGCCAGAATTGTCAAATTGTTCATGGGTACGGATGGCAAGGTCCGGGCTGTGGAGGTAAGAACCTCAAATAACAAAACCCATGTACGAGCCATACACAAAGTATGTGTACTACCTATAGAATGTAAGTAAACTAATTTTTAAGCTTTCCTTTTAAGCCTACATTAGGGTTTGTTTATTTTATAAAAAATAACTTGGTTTGTTTAGTGTAATGGTAAAATAGGTTTATGTAAAGTAAAGGAAACCCCGTTTAATTTTTTAATAAATTATCTTTATTACTTACATTAAGATAAGATATATAAATGTTGTCTCGTGAGGCGGCATCATGTTGGATAATTAAACTTAATTTGTAATTGCAACATTTATTTAAATATAAAGTTCATTTTTGCCGTGTGGCAACACTCTCTCTTTTTGCATGGCGTTGAAGAATAAAGTGTGTTATCCTGAATCCTCCGGCCTTTTTATTCATATCTACGTCTCCGAGTTTACCAGCCCTAAAATAACCAGCATCCAGGCAGCTGCCGAACAGGATGGTTAATGAGTATTAAAAATGCAAAATGCACAATTCCTCGCCCTCCGCCCCCGCCGCCATATTGAAAAAATCGGCAGTTTTTTCAGATTTTTGCTTATATCTTCGTTTAAGTGCATTTGAACCAGAAACGATTGTTGACAATGTTGTAGAGAACTAAATTTTCTATAATTAACGGTTTACATTTTGTTTCTAGGACAAATAGTTACGCAGATATTCAGTTTTTAAGAAATTATTTTCCAGAAATTTGTCAACTGCAAAATGGGCCCGAGTTGTAGCACTTTGAAACTTTATTTAGTATATAGTAATAAATAATTACAACATTTTATTATATGGCAACGAAGTTGAATTGTGAAAAATAAAGGATAACTATAGATACCAAGCAGTTGCAATGTTTGACAGTCTTCCCACAACTCTAAAAACCATTGTTGACTTCAAACAATTTCAAACACAATTAAGAAACTTCTTGTTGAAAAAATGTTATTACAGTGTAGATGAGTTTGTTGGGGGAAAATGATTTAAATATATATATTTTTTTTAATACTTATTATTTTTTGACATTTGTAAATTTGGTAATTTTAAATGGACCTGTTTTTATTTATATTCGATTTGTTGACATTTTAATTTTTATTTAATATTTGTTTGACCTTTTCTGTATTTGATATTTATTTTATTGACATTGTTATTTAATTGATATTTTAGTATTATTTTAGGTAAATTATTGGAACATCCCCCATTTGACATTTGACATTTGTTTAATTTTTGTGAGATTTAGTTATTTTATTAAATTTCATCGACATTTTTGTGTTAAGCTATATAAATTATTAATGTAAGTACATATTTTAAGTTCCAACACAATTATTGTATTGTTTTATGGAATAAACAAATAATAATAATAATAGACAGACAAGAGGACTATTGTAGCTAATAAGCCTGATATTGTATTGATAGATCGACACGAACGCCGCGCAACAATTGTTGATGTCACTGTTCCCCATGACGACAACCTTGTGAAACTGAAAAAGATAAAGAAAACAAATATCTTGATTTAGCTCACGAGATTGTTGACATGTGGGACATTGATTCAGCAATTATTGTTCCGATAGTCATATCTGCCCATGGTCTGATAGCCAAGAGCCTCGATAAACACCTTAAGAGGCTTGCGTTAGGTGGATGGATCGGGAGTCAGATGCAGAAGGCAGTACTTCTGGACACGGCCCGTATAGTGAGAAGGTTCCTGTCTCTGGATCCTTAACCATCGGTAGCCGGGACCCTGATCTTGCTACCGTTGGGGAACTGCATTTTTGTATTTTTAAATGTTATAGTTTTTAGTGTTATACATTGTAAAAATTTAATATTTAGAAATATAATTTTGTAAGTATTTAAAATGTAATAAAGGGAATAATAATAATAAAAACCCTCTAATCACTGGACTATAGGGGCTAGTAAGATTATTAAAGGAGAAAAAAACAAAAAAAAATTTTTTTTTTTCTTTTAAATATAAAAACACCCTCCTCAATTGGGGTCATTGGGCTTAATGCGATGAGCCGCCTTATTCACTGATCGCCGGAAACATTGCCAACAGCGGAATGTATCTGCCATTAACTACGGAAAAGACAGAGATAAAGTATATAATTCGAATCCGGTTGCGTTTTTGACGGTTTGTGAATCAGGGGGCTGTGCATCTTCACAACTCGTTATCCAACGTAATGTTCAATCCTACAATATTTTTATTGAGACTAAAACTTTATTATGTTACCATACTTCTATCTCAAAGGCCAATTGGTCCATCTTGCCAGCATGGTGTTTTAATAAATGGCGTTAAACAAGAGTTAACGGCGTCTAATGACCAATTAATTTGGCTTGAGGCAGTAAACTCTGTTTAATGTTGGATAACGCCCACTCTGATCTACCAGGTGGACTCTTAAGATGTACACTGGATTGGCAGCTGATTGTTAACTTTAAATAACTAAATTAGCGGTAGAATTGTTTTTTTTTATCATGCATTATACCTACAAGCCTACAACACAATATTCTAAATTCACAAAAAAAAACAATAAGTTGGTTTAGAAGAATTATGCAGATTTGAGTAAATACTTAATTAGTATTAGTTATGTTATACTTTAAACCTGCCACTGAGCTTCAAACTGACGAACAAATTATTTAAAAGTTAGTTGGAGGCAATGATGTTTTATATGTAGATACGTTATCTGAACTAAAAAGTGGCGACGAAAAAGTAAGGTAATTGCCCGAAGTTTACTCAGTCACACACAGACCCTTGTCGTGTCAACGCGTTGTGACAATTTCTCGATTACGCCTGAAATAATGAATTTAATGCCTTCCTGTGTTTAGAAAACTTGCAAAAACTATGCCGGATCTTTATAAGACAAGAAAATTGATTCATTTCATACGTAATTATTGAAATTATAAATTAAAATTAAAAATTAAATAATTAGTGATTACATTGGCGCTGTTGCCAGTTCGACATGCATGAGCGAGATGCTTGTGAACGCATGAAAGAGACAGAAAACTGGCACACAAGACAGTGCTTGCAATAATAATTTATCTCTTTTTGACAGTGGGGGTTTGTGTATATATGTCTCTTACAAACATTATTATGGTGATAAAGAGATAGATATGCGGAAATGCCTGTTGTTAGGAAGAGATAAATATATTTTGACAACATGTGTTTGTTTTTGTCTCATAAAGCGTGTAGTACGTAATGAAAAACAAATTCGCCATTTTAAAATGCAATCTATTCGAGTGTAACGTGTCTATTAATAAAACGTCATTGGTTGGAGGTATATAAATAATATGTCGCAGGGATTGTGGTTTTTTTTTGTGTAAACAATCCATAAGTTGTTTCACAAAAAAAAAACTAACCTATCACGTGTTCTACAGGACTTCCGATACAAACTCGCTCATACCTGTCACCTGCAGCCGTGAGCTTACTGTCTTTCTTCAGACATTCTTCATTTCACTAGATTTAGTTTAGTGAAATGACATATCACTGAACTTGTTTAGGAAGAAGACGTCGTAAATAAGAATATTCCACATCTTCCGTGATTTCGTGAAATCTCTGATTTCCTCATATCCCTGCGACATATATAATTGTTTAATAGGTCTTTTACTATGGGTCTCATAAGAAGGCTCAAAGTGACCCAGCGAGCAATGGAGAGAGCGATGCTTGGTATTTCCGTGATCGATCGAATCAGAAATAATAATGAGATCCGCAGGAGAACTAAAACGACCGACATCGCTCGAAGGATTGCATCGTTGAAGTGGCAGTGAGCGGGACACATAGCGCGGAGAACCGATGGCAGTTGAGGCGAAAAGGTTCTCGAATGCCTACCGCGTACCGGACGACGACGTTCCGTGGGCAGGCCCCCTACAAGGTGGACCAACGATTTTGTCATGGTCGCGGGAAGCTGCTGGACAGATCGTTGTGAAGATCCTTGGGGGAGGCCTATGCCCAGCAGTGAGCGTCGTCGTTCGACTGACATAATGAGATGTTTGCTATTTATTACTATACTTACACATTTTGAAATTATGATTACAAATCGAAAACTTCAACAGGCGTTTAAATTCACGCAAATTACGTTTAAGTAGGTAATATGTAATAAATATTAACATATTTATTAAGGGTTTATTTATACATTTCTGTCTATGCTATTATTAACCTTTGGAATTCTATCATCATATTTATTATTCGTAACGTTGATATTACTTATGATGACGCAAAAAAATACAATTATTATTTTAATAGTTTTTTTTTTCAGAATTTATAAGTACGAGTTAGTAACTTATTTAGTAACGCCGCCAGACCGACCTTTCCTTTCCTGTTACTTTCATAACATTTTATATGAACGCCGATGCCGCGCCGGTAAGTCGTCACTTGTTTCTTTTTCTAGCTTCAAGTGGCGGCGTTTGTGGCTCGTAAATACTTCTAAATATTGAACACCATCATCACATACATTGTTCCAATACCAAGGTATAGCTACTATAATCACTAGTATTATGGAAATTGGAAACATCGTCGGTATTACCACATACACCCAGACCCGAGGAAATATTGAAAAGTCGTTTTCAACATTAACCCGACCGGGGATCGAACCCGGGACCTCTAGAGATAGCGACACCTTGAAACCGGTGTAAACACCACTCGGCCACGGAGGTCGTCGTATCTTGCGACTTGAAGTTACAGTGAACGTCAGATAAGTCTGCGCGCGGTCGAAATCGAAAACTAATCTTTTACCTTAGCCTTAGAACAAAAAATATTGTACTGTTTGTACAATTGTAATAATGCAATTTTTATTAATGTTTTATATTTACATTTTTTTCTCTCTATTTTCTAATATTTACATACACGTCTGTGTCGTCACATGCGACCACGCGCTTACTGGGCAAAAACTGAAAATCAGTGCTTTGCTCTAATTCAAAGCAAAGGCATCACTGAGTTTTTGCCTTTTTCTGTCTCGATGTGGCACACAGTTCAGTTATTTTTTTTTTGTATGTTCCTCTATGAAGTCATTTATCATCTGTGTGTTGTATGTGATGGAAATAAACAATTTATCTATCTATCTACTGTCACCTGTAAACTAGCGCCAAAAACGCCTCAGTCGCAGGCAAAGTCATCTGACACTCACTCTAGCTCACAGTTTTGTTTTTGTCTTTTTACCACAAAGAAACGTAAAACAACTGAAAGTGGGTGAAAAGAGGACACTGTTGAATAGACCGCTTTTCGGGCAAAATTTGTTTTTTTATTGATATATTTTACGTTCGTTGAAACGATGACGAGTATTGTCCACTACAAAGTGGACAACGCCATTACGAGCGTTTATTGAATGAATGAATGAATGAATGAAAGGGGGAAGGCGCTACTGCTTTCTTTGAATGGGCCATAACTCTAAAATGAGCGTTTTGTGTCTACTTATGTGAAATTGTGTGATTATTTAAGTCGTTTATGATGCACTTGTAGTTAAGTTTAGATAAACTGCAGAGTTCGACCACTATGTAGTCGTCAATTCTTATGGCGCTTTTAAAATCTAGCCGAATGCCTTTACAAAGTTTGAATCTTGTTTGCACAAAATTAAACGATTCAATTTATATTATATTATTAAATTTTATATATTGATATTAATATTTATCATGCCAAAAAAAACTACGAAAATAAAAGCTATCCGGCAGCAAATTCAGGTGAAACCCTTTTTTTATTTTTATTTGATTACCTTAAATAATGCTCAAAAAGACGACTTTGTAAGGAGTTAAATACCTCCGAGGCTTATACAAAATATCTACCGGTTGACTTCTAATGCGCAGGCCACACTGCAAGTGCAACGAAATACTCATGTACCTAGTCTTATTTAAAAAGTTTTTTCTTTTACGAAATGGATGCTCTTTGCATTTCGCCAGTAGGTATTAGGTTTTTTAGATAAAACTTTTAATCTTTATCAGAAACAGCAAGCAACCGTCCACTGCTGGACATAGGTCTCTCCTTGTTTTTGTATCAAGAGGAGAATGCGATCTTTAGGCATACCAAACGGCATGTTGGATTCGGTCACACCCAGGGCTTGTCCTCTCCTAGTGCAGGCCACTGAGCCCGGTTCTAAGCTCTTCGGATTCAGCTCTCTTCTGTCATCTTTCACAGGGCGTCTGTCCACAACTTTTAATGCATTTAATAGTCTGCACATTTACAAACTTAAACTAGAAGTCAAGACCTCGCTAGTAGCTCGCCGTATGTCTGAACCTTAGACCTTGTCTGAACCGTAATTTCGTTTATGTTATTTTTTGCTCTCAGTATGGCCTGCGCTTAAAGCTCATAAGCTCATGCAAAACACTGAGGCGTAAGATCGTTTGTACTGATAAAGTTATTGTGTGGGCATAGGACTGGTGAAGTTTCCACGTCTGCAAATGATTAAACTGCGTTAAAGCAATGATTTAGGGCCTGACATATGACGCTATGCTGTCGTGATTGCGAACTATTACCTCATTTGAGATTTATTGTTCGGAAGTCAAGTGTTTACTTGTTATTTTATTAACACCTTCTTGGAGATTGGGTTGTGTCTATAATATTGTTTGGATGTTAATACTAGCTTCTTTTTTTTGTTAAATAAAGATGTTATGTCAGTTAATTTCTTATCTCAGTCATTGACTGGTACAGGTACTCTGGCAAAAATAATTTTTAATTTAAGCATTAAAACTGTTTGCAAAATATTGGTTTAATGTCAACCGCATTTTTTTCATTTTGGTGAGACTTTAATGTGTTTGCTTTTACCAAAGTTGAGGTTGAATTACTAATGGAATCAAGCAAAAAGCTGAAGGATGTATTACTGACATTTCATAATTTAATTATATTCGTGACCTAAAGTTTATTTTGCAAACTGTTCTCTTAATAGCTTAGCGGGGCTTCCCTTATTAAATTCACTGAACAGCGATAAAAGATCTCTACAACAAATATTACATGTGTTATCTGGGTAATCTCTGTTTGCGTAATTAATGTACATGTTCACGAGAATCACGAGAGACTCGTGACAATTTTAGTACTTAATTAGGTAGTTAGGTATAATATCCATAATAATGTTATTTGTTACGAAAAGGGCAAATCTAACTCAGAACTTCTTTTAAAGAGAGAAATATAAATTTACTAATAAGAACAACTTCAACTTGTTTTTTCTGACATTTGTTCATTGCTCAGACGTAAGCGGTGTTTAAGATACATTACAGTTATTTCAAATCTAAAGTACTAAAGTAAGCTTTTATTTTTAACTAGCCTTCCATCTGCTAATTTGTTCGCGTGTACTACACGTCGTTATCCCGAGGAACGAGGTATTTTCCCGGAATAAAGAGTACCTAGCCTATGTCACTCTCCAGCTCTAATAAAAACTATCGCTACGCCAAAAATCACGTCGATCTGTCACTCCGTTTGGTCGTTAAGATAAGAACAGACAGACAAATACACTTTCACATTTTTGATTATTATATTTTTTATTTTTATTCACAAACGGGGTAGCAAATAACTTTCATCTTACCTGATGTTAAGTGAAGATAATGCTAAAGATGGAAGTGCACTACTACCAGAATCCTCAACATTGAGGATAACAAATAATATGGATAGGATAACACAAAAAAATATTTTTTTTTTGTGATCACTGGGAAAATATCTCTAGCTCCTACTTTTCTCGCTGATACAATTAAGATGCAGGATGCATCCACACAAGATGAAATAAAAAATCTGAATACCTTTCAACCTTTAGATTCAAAGAAATGCTTTCAACAATGCGGCCTTCACATTCGAGCAGATTGCATCAATACCAGTCATTCGTGCAAACATTAGAACACACGCGTCAATACAGATACAGTAAATAAAATCTATTAGTCACTAGCGATAACTATGTCTGTATTATCCATATAGACCGATAAGCACACAGCAATTATCACATATATTATCACGTCATAACAGGTATGACCGTGTTTGCCATACTTATTACGTGAACGATAATGGTTATCGCCTATCGGAGTACAACGATCCTTTCATTGATGTTGGTCGCTAATCAGGCGACTCGGAAACAGATATTATAACTAAATATATATTTAACTCAATATAGAATATAAAAAATAAACGTGAGTCCACAAGTGGGGAAGTACAAATTGCACTTTTAACTAGTCAAGGCAAGTGAAGATTTTTTATTGTTCACTTATTGTTAATTCTTCTTCCCTTGCATGACCACTGCAGTAAGATATGATACAGCGATTTTGACAGATAAGTATCGATAAATAGCATATTGCGGTCAACATCACAAGTTAAATTGCCTTGACCCGCATTTTGTATTATAGAATAAACCTTGAATTTTGTCCAAATTTTCACCCCTTTTTACCAAATTTAACAATCAGGATCCTCTATTTTTTCACTTACTAGAATAGATTATGAAAAGTGTTTCGTGAAGCAGAGAAATGTTGACTCAGTACTAAGATATATTAAATATTTTTTTAACTATTACATAAGAATAATAAAAACCGTATTTTTTATTGCACGCGACATTGAATACAAACAGAGTAATGACAATCAAGAGAATAATTATAAAATTCGAAATTCAATTTCATTTATTCAATTTAGGTTTGTTTAACAACAGTTATGAACGTCAATGAAGCTACGCCATCGGTTTGCAAATCCTACGACAGGAGACCTTGTAACGAGAAGAACCGGAAAGATATAGGTACTACAGGCGGCCTTAAACAGGAAACTGTTCCTTGTTTATGTGACTGTCTTTACACTATAACATAATTTTTCTGCTATTCCATTATAAACGTATTGTCTTAAGAAATAGTTGGGATTAAAAACAGAATATCCATACTTCCATACTATATACTATATACTATATATACTATATACTATATACTATATACTATATACTATATACTATATACTATACTATATACTATAATATTATAATATAATATAATATAATATATATATATATATATATATATATATATATATATATATATATATAATATTATAAATGCGAAAGTGTGTTTGTTTGTTTGTTTATTTGTTTGTTTGTTTGTTTGTTTGTCCTTCTTTCACGACAAAACGGAGCAACGGATCGACGTGATATTTGGTATGGGGATAGTTTGGGAGCTGGAGAGTAACATAGGCTACTTATTATTCCGGAAAATTGAGTAAAAATTGTAATTTTCTATGAAAAATCGTTTAACTATCGTACCTTCGATACAAAACTGTCATTTCTTCCATTGCCGTTTCCAAAGAGTATGTAATCACTGACGTCTGCGCGGTCAAAACCGAATACTAATCTTTTCCATAAGCTTAGAAAAAAAAGTACTGTAGCTAGCGCTAAAAATGCCCCAGTCGCGCATGCGCGCAGAGTTATCTGACACTCACTCTACTTCACAGAGTAATTTTTTATGTAAGAAATAGAGACCAAGCTTGGGCCCCTTTATTGGTAGTGTGTAACTAGCGCTATCTGTTTTCTGGTATAAGCAACTTTTGGTGTATAAACACACACACAAGATGTTGGTGACGGGGTCCACTATTATATGGCAAAACAACGTTTGCCGGGTCAGCTAGTTTTGAATAAAATGTGAAATAGAACAAATTGGTTATGTCACGGGGACAAATTTTCGTAGAATGTAGGTAGGGCAGGCGTACCGGTATTGGCCACTGTACCGGTTTTGGTCACTTTTCACTTTAAAGTTATTTATATAGGAATTAAAAAACTATTGCTTATATTTATTAATGGCGAATAAAAGATTGGACTTTTAGTTAATAATTACAGCACTTAGCTTTTTTTACGTAGTAGGTACGATATTTTAGAAATAAACACCATGTTATGTTTCAAACTTAACATTTTGTAAAATTCTTAAGCAAAATGTTAAGAACTGAGTAAAGGTTTTGAAAAATCATTTTTTTTTCTACAATAAAATTATTTTATGGTTATTTAATATTTTATATCACATTAGAATATGATTCTTCTAGATAGATTAAGTGTTGTTTTCTCACTGTTCTCACAAAAAGTTGGAAAACAATAAGTGGCCAAAAGTGGGGCTGGAAATTTTAGCATTGTGCCACCTTTGGCCACTTTGGCATTAGTAGGAAGTATCCAACTTTTCAAGCTCATCCATACTAATATTATAAATGTGAAAGTGTGTTTGTTTGTTTGTTTATTTGTTTGTTTGTTTGTTTGTTTGTCCGTCTTTCACGTCAAAACGGAGCAGCGGATCGACGAGATTTTCGGTATGGGAATAATTTGAGAGCTGGAGAGTAACATAGGCTACTTTTTATTCAGGAAAATTTTAATATAAATATGGTAATTTTGTAAATAAAATCGTTAAACTGTCGTACTTTACAAACTGTCATTTCCTACATAGCCGCTTCCAAAGAGTAGGTATGTCAAAGAGTATGTAATCAGTGACGTTTTTGTCTCTTTGGATTACCTATTTTTAATAAGTGACATTTATGGCAGGCAGATTTTGGTGATACGAAGTTCATGTCCAATAAAATTTATATGGCAAAACAACGTTTGCCGAGTCCGCTAGTTTATTATAAAAGACTCACAACTCACTAAACTTTTAAATTAATAATGTTTAGGTTGTCCGCTGTCGCGGTAGTGGAGCGGAGTGGGTCAGCAATGCAGAGCGGAGTCGCACACTGTTTCTGCTTCGGAATCATTAGTATTTGTTAGGGCCATATAAATCTCCGTGCTTTATAGTGACACAGTAGAGGAAGTGGAGCGAGCGTGTCGAGTGGATAAGTGGAGTCAGGATGCTTGCCCCGCTTGGCTCTCTCTCTCCGCTTCTCTGCTAGGTTTCCTCACTCCGCTTCTTTTTAGGGTTCCGTACCCAAAGGGTAAAAACGGGACCCAATTACTAAAACTTCGCTGTCCGTCTGTCTGTCTGTCTGTCACCAGGCTGTATTTCATGAACCGTGACAGCTAGACAGATGACAGTTGAAATTTTTACTCGTGGTCGAGTGCCAATTAAGGCTGGGTATCCTTTAAAATTAAGTAACACTCAACTGAACGTGAAATCGGCGTGTTTTGATTTCAAAGATGGAAACCACCATAGTAGTTAAATGCCCCTTAAAATTAAGTGCCCTTTAAAGTTAAGTGACACTCATATTAACGTGAACTCGGCGTGTTTTGATGTCAAATATAGAAACCACCATCGTAGTTAAGTGCCCCTTAAAGTTAAGTGACACTCATATTGACGTGAATTCGGCGTGTTTTGATGTCAAATATCGAAACTACCATCGTAGTTAAGTGCCCCTTAAAGTTAAGTGACACTCATATTAACGTGAAATCGGCGTGTTTTGATGTCAAAGATGGAGACCACCATAGTAGTTAAATGCCCCTTAAAGTTAAGTGACACTCATATTAACGTGAAATCGGCGTGTTTTGATGTCAAATATAGAAACCACCATCGTAGTTAAGTGCCCCTTAAAGTTAAGTGACACTCATATTAACATGAAATCGGCGTGTTTTGATGTCAAAGATGGAGACCACCATAGTAGTTAAATGCCCCTTAAAGTTAAGTGACACTCATATTAACTCGAAATCGGCGTGTTTTGATGTCAAAGATGGAAACCATTATCGTAGTTAAGTACCCCTTAAAGTTAAGTGCCACTCATATTAACGTGAAATCGGCGTGTTTTGATGTCAAATATAGAAACCACCATCGCAGTTAAGTGCCCCTTAAAGTTAAGTGACACTCATATTACCGTGAAATCGGCATGTTTTGATGTCAAAGATCGAAACCACCATCGTAGTTAAGTGCCCCTTTAAGTTAAGTGACACTCATATTAACGTGAAATCGGCGTGTTTTGATGTCAAAGATGGAAACTACCATAGTAGTTAAGTGTCCCATAAAGTTAAGTGACACTCATATTAACAACAGCGATACAAACCACCATAGTGGTTATGTGCTTCTTAAAGTTAAGTGTCCTTCAATAGACCTGTAGCCCGTGGACATTCAAATTGCGAAAAAGGTTACCGTTTGTCTTCGTGAAATTGTTATAGATTTCGCCATTGTATATGCTATAAGCGAAGTCTTAAAGATCGTAACTCGCCGTAACCATAATAGTGATAAGTTTAAAATCTCCAATTATGTTAGTTATTTACATTTCTAGGTTACCGCATTGTTTCGCTATTGTCATGTTGTACAGCTTTGTCCAATTACCATACGTAATAGTAAGACTATGGAAAGTTGCCAAACACTAATTTAAGACCAGATGTAGTTCGACCATTTTGATCATAATTTACATTTTTGAGTTACCGTTTAAAATTTATACATCTGTTAGTAGGCCCTCTGAACAAACCATATACTTGTTTTAAGCCTGTTTCTGTGGCCGGTTTAGATTTAAAGACTCATTTGGTCCATGAAGAAGAAATGCGAAAATGGCGTAAGTAAAAGCGCATTGAGTAAACTTACTTCTGCAAAACATAATGGAAGACTTAAAACTTGAAGGACAATGAAATCTGGTAACTGCCCCCTTGTCAGATTACTATAAATAAAGAGGAAATGCTAGTTCCTAATATTTTATCTTGTTTGTTATGTCAGCTCTCTCTCGGGGTGCGAGCTAGATATCCTCCACGCGTGCTCACCTGCTGTTTGTCTCACTCTTTGTTCGCATACGCTGGGAAGAACAGTATGAGGGTCGGTGCACCCTGGGCGCCACTGGAAGTAATTTTCTTGATTGTAAGTAATTACTTACAGTGGTGGCAGATAATCTAGCGAAACCCAATCCAAGGTGTCAGACGTACCGTCGCGTGGCCAAGGGGGAGCTTGGTTCCGAACGGTGTCTCCCCAAGGAGATGGCAATCCTGGATCAGTAATTTCGCCTTACTCGAGCAATCGGAGCTCCGCTCGAGTGGACCTGTTCTAACGCCTAGCAAAGTGGCAAGTTGTACTCTTTAGTATTCTGTATAACTTGCCGCAGCGTATGAATGTGTGGTATGTGAGAATTATTTTGTTACGTGAACAATAGGTAAGATTTCTAGTGCGCTGTGTAGTGCCGGCACATAAAAAGACTAGCACTACCCCCTCTCTTCTCGTGGGTGTTTTAAGAGGCGACAGAGGGAAAATTGCATATGAGATGATGATGAGGGAAGCGGTCACCGCATGGTCAGAGGCACATTGAGTGTCAACGTTAAGCTTGAAAGATCGCGGCTGATAAAATCCACGTTCCTACCAATACCGGCTCATATTCAAAACAAGTGCTCTCAAGCAGCTTAAAAACAACAAGGCGGCGGGCGATGACAGAATCACAACAGAGCTTCTGAGAGCGGGCGGAAAGCCGATACTTAAAGCCTTCTAGAAGCTTTTCAATTCAGTCATCCTCGAAGGCAAAACGCCAAAGGCATGGGGCAGAAGCGTTTTTCAGGAAGGGTGATAAGACTCTCTTGAAGAAATACAGAACCATCTCGCTTCTGAGCCATATCTATAAGTTTTTTTCGAGAGCCATTACGAATCGTCTCACTCGCAGGTTCGACGACTTCCAACCTTTAGAACAAGCCGGGTTCCGGAAAGGCTATAGCACCAAAGACCACATTCATACACTGCGGCAAGTTATACAGAATACCAAAGAGTACAACTTGCCACTTTGCTAGGCGTTAGAACAGGTCCACTCGAGCAGAGCTCCGATTGCTCGAGTCAGGCGAAATTACTGATCCAGGATTGCCATCTCCCTGAGGAGGCACCGTTCGGAACCAAGCTCCCCCTTGGCCACGCATCCCTCGGCGACGGTACGTCTGACACCTTGGATTGCGTTTCGATTGATTATCTGCCACCACTGTAAGTAATTACTTACAATCAAGAAAATTACTTACAGTGGCGCCCAGGGTGCACCGTCCCTCCTACTGTTCTTCCCAGCGTATGCGAACATAGAGTGGGACGAACAGCAGGTGAGCACGCGTGGAGGTTATCTAGCTCGCACCCCGAGAGAGAGAGAGCTGGCATAACAAACTAGACAAAATATTAGGAACTAGCATTTCCTCTTTATTTATAGTAATCTGACAGGGGGGCAGTTACCAGATTTCATTGTCCTTCAAGTTTTGAGTCTTCCATTATGAGTCATTTGAATTTTTAGTTTTTTGCATTCACAATGCAATTTTTATTACTGAAAAATGGAAAGATGAAAATGAAGATGGAAAAATGGAAAAATGAAAAATGGATGGTTAGAGCAGTCGCCCGGAAAGCGAAAGGTCGTGGGTTCGAGTCCCATCGGAACTGGTTGTGAGACGGGTCGATTTTTTCTAAATACTTCATTTTCCATTCTTCCATTATGTTTTGCAAAAGTAAGTTTACTCAATGCGCTTTTACCTACGCCATTTTCGCATTTCTTCTTCATGGACCAAATGAGTCTTAAAATCTAAACCGGCCACAGAAACAGTCTTAAAATAAGTATATGGTTTGTTCAGAGGGCCTACTAACAGATGTATAAATTTTAAACGGTAACTCAAAAATATAAATTATGATCAAAATGGTCGGACTACATCTGGTCTTAAATTAGTGTTTGGCAACTTTCCATAGTCTTACTATTACGTATGGTAATTGGACAAAGCTGTACAACATGACAATAGCGAAACAATGCGGTAACCTAGAAATGTAAATAACTAACATAATTGGAGATTTTAAACTTATCACTATTATGGTTACGGCGAGTTACGATCTTTAAGACTTCGCTTATAGTATATACAATGGCGAAATCTATAATAATTTCACGAAGACAAACGGTAACCTTTTTCGTAATTTGAATGTCCACGGGCTACAGGACTACAAAGAAAGATAACTCTTATCTTAACTAAACGTGACGTTGACGTGTTGCTGATGTCAAAAAAGGTAGAAGACGCCGTCATGGATAAGTGCCCCTCACTGAACGTGACATCGACTGATTTTAGAGGTAGAAGACAACATCAAATTCAAGTGTCCCTTAAAGTTAAGTGACACTTATCTCATCCAAACATGACATCGACGTGTTTCTGATGTCAAAGGTAAGAGGCACTATTGTTTTATTGCCCCAAATACCTAAATTAGCGAATTGACGCTATTGCCTACACAACACTAGCCTAAATCCGCTAATTTTCTTCCAATCAAGTGATAAAGGTATACTTATAAAATTGTAGTAAGGAGCTAGCTGGGATTGAAAAACTATTTCATGAAGTGTTTTAGTCCAGAACTCTAATAAGACATCAATTAAGCATAAACTCAACTTCTAAATATAGTAATTTTATGAAAGTGGCCAAAACCAATGCAAACGATGTGGCCAAAACCAATGCAAAATGGCCAAAACCGGTACATTTGGCCCTCCCTGCAGATTTTGTTTTATATAAAAAAAACTATTGATTTCTTTTTACTTTGTAAATTGTACCCTTAAAGGTCGATAAATTCTCTATAATTCTAGATATATTTTTTTTCTTAAAGACTTAAAATCATTAAGCACTAAGCGTTTGAAAGTGAAAAAATCCTTAAAGTGGCCAAAACCGGTACGCCTGCCCTACATGTGGCACAACTAGTTGTGCAATGCGGTTGGTCCATGGGGACAACGGGGATTCCACCGATGACATTTTGTGCAAGAATGAGATGCGAAATCGTGACCGGATTATTTCCTTTATCAAACTCTACCGAAAAAGATAATGCAAAAATATTTTCCACTACGGATAAACCCATGGCGTCAGAAAGTGACAAGTCGGATTTTTGTGTAAATCTTAATCAAAGTTTCCTCTTTAAGCTTTTCTAATTAAGTCTTAAATATTCATTAGTGTATTGCTATTACTAAGTATTTTAGGTTACAGAGTGGGATGAAGAATAACAAAAGAACACGGTTAATAAGAATTAGTGGTTAACAAATAATGCGAGGTCAGAGGACGTGTTAATTGTAAAATTTAATAGAATATGTTAACAAAATGTTCACTTGAACTTACGGTTTTAGTGGAAAAATCTAAAAAATCTCATTATTATATCATACTAGCTTTTGCCCGCAGAGTCGCTCGCGTGATTTTCGGGAAAGTATACTCTCGTTTTTACATTTTCTCTAAACCTTTCTTAGCGGACTCCTATGTCCATATACCTATCTGCCTATGATCCATCAAGTAGTTTGTGCTATGCGTTGATAGTTCAGTCAGATTCGCCATACAAACTTTGGACCTGGTTTAGTACGTTTAGGGGGTGAATTGTGAAAAATCTTCATACTTGCTACTACCTACTTAATCCCTTCTTAGTCGATGTCTACGTTATAAGTTGTAATAACTGTCTAACTGTGCCAAATTTCAACGCACTCCGTTGAGTGTTTTAAGCTATGTGTAATAAAATAAGTAAAAGATTAGACTCGCGTTTCATCTCCTTAGAAGTTGAATTTTCAAAATCCTTAGCGGACGTCTACGTCCTAATACATATCTGCGTGCCCCGTCCAGTAGTTTGAGCTGTGCCTTGATATACATACAGATTATTTGGTTGAATTCATATTTAAAGTGTATATTTTAACAGGCTGGCTGTTTAAATGATACTTTACTTAATATTATGTGATGAATCGTTAAAGAAAATGAGCTTTTCTTTGTCACCGGTATTTTCTTTAAACGAAAAGTCAGTATAAACTTGCCTGTTGTTTTCGAGTAGCCCTTTTTGGGAAGTTCCGTGAAGTCTTACATTATCTAACAAATATGTATCTAGGAAATTGTTTCACAGCCGTTAACCCACATTCGCAAGCTACGTGTGTCTGACGTCAGTCTCGTAGCTTTGACGCATGCGCTACAATCTGTTTAAATTTTTTTTTCACTTCTAAGAAAGCTTCGTAGTTAAATAAAGGCTGGTTTCGGCCTTGCAATAGTTTGGTTCGTGTTATAAATCACGTAATATCGTACAACAGAACTTAGTCTATTTACGTTTGATAAAATAAGTCTTAGTTTTAGACTCATCTTTTCTGCAAAATGCAGTTCGCCTCTAATTGAAATAAATTGAGTCTTGGGAAATAGACATTTTTAAATCTAAGTTCTTTTCCAAAAGAAAAGTAAATATTTCCCGGCATGTTTGAAGCAAAAAATGACAGGAAGTCTAGTATTATTTTGCTCAGCCCATAAGCTTTCAGCATTCATGGTAGAAATGCCAGTAGTGTTGGACAGCTTCCCTTGAAGGGTCGACTTTGTTGAAATATTTTATTGGCCTATTACCAAATTGTTGTGAGAATTGAAAACAAGGTACTTGTTAAACTTTTTAAAATTAAGATAAGCTTTGGCCGTGTTCCTATGTTTATCTATACTAATATCATAAAGAGGAAATATCTGATTGTTTGTTTGTTTGCATCGAATAGGCTCCGAAACTACTGGACCAATTTAGAAAATTCTTTCACCATTAGAAAGCTACATTCTTCCCGAGTGACATAGGCTATATTTTATCCCGATATTCAAACGGGAACTGGTACCACGCGGGTGAAACCGCGAGGATCCGCTAGTTCTTTTTAATATCGAGTCAATTTTGTTTTTAGTATGTTTGATGAACACAGCGGAAAATCTGGTATTTTTTTTCCATTTATTTATAATTAATTTATGAAAAAAAGAAAACGGGACAAGGCAATATAGGAGGACAAAGATTTTCTGAAAAACAAATGCTCTACTGATTTAATCCAGGAAGAAAACAGGTTTGAAAAACGACTCTTGTGTTTCCCCTTAACATTTTGGTGTAGGTAACAAAAATGTGTTATTGGTATACTACAGCTATATTTTTGAATGGCCGTCTTTCTCAATAAACCAACCCACAGCACGTCGATAGAACTTGTAAGCAGCCACTATTGTACTGTGAGGTAGAGAATTGTCTTTGCGCAACTTGGTAGCTGACATTGTAGTCTATGTGGGCCGACAGACGGGTCGGCGCCTAAGCTCATGCTAATATGTCAGACGACAAGAAAGTCCTCTAAACTTTGTACAGTGCCACAATCTTTTTTATGCCGGTGAGCGGCGCTATCAAGGAGTTTGTACAAGGAAACTGAAGTTTTCAGCCTGAATAAAAAAGTGTACACCGCAAATTTGACATTTAGTACGTAGTGGCTGTTAGTTGTCTCATATGACCATACGTATTTTTCAAAGTGTAGGTGAGACGGAAGACAGCCACAGTGCCACAAAAAAGTGTTCGTACTGCACTCTCCAGTTACCTCAGTATTTAGTATAAGCTCTTTGGGCGCTATGTACATTTTTCTTTTTTTTTGTAGCAATATCGACCTTGACTTCTAAGACCTTCAGCCGCCAGCAGCGCTATGGTTGGACAACAACTTGACAGCAAAATGACATAAAAAAACACGTTTGTTTCACATTTTGGTCACCGGAACAGAAAAGATTGTGGCACTGTATATATTAATGTATGCACTAAGGAATCGAAAAGAGCACAAAAGAACAACAACTACACAAGAAATAAAAAAAAACAACGCATCTTACGCTCTAAGTATCATTAAGGGCAAAGTAAACATTTTAAAATATAATGACATAGTAGCTCCCTTCAGATTTTCCCGCGTGGTACCCATTCCCGTAGGAAAATCGAGTTAAAATATAGCATAGGAAGAATTTAGCTTGTAATGGTGAGAGAATTTCCAATTGGTCCAGTAGATTTATATTCATACTAGCTTCCGCCCGCGACTTCGTCCGCGTGGACATTTGAAAAAATACTTAGGGGACCAATTACCAGGATAAAAAGTATTCTTTGTTTTAATTTCATAAAAATCCAATCGACCGTTTTAACGTGATTAGGCGGGGGTCCTCCCTCGCCAAGCGAGCAGCCTCGCGCGAGGCAGAACGTTTACCACGTGCGGCGGGCCTCGCACGAGTCTGCTCACTTGGTGAGGGAGGACCCGCCTAATCACGTAAAAACGGCTGATCGGATTTTTATGAAATTAAAACAAAGAATACTTTTTATCCTGGTAATTGGTCCCCTAAGTATTTTTTCAAATGTCCACGCGGACGAAGTCGCGGGCGGAAGCTAGTAAATAATAAGTGTCTGTTTCACAATCAAAAACTTAGTTCTGAGTAGCTTAGGTACCAAGAACTTTTAGGGTACTTAAGATGATTTAGGTTTCAATACCCTATTTACCCCCTGGGTTTGATTTTCGAAAAACTACGAAATGGGTTGTCTATTTGTAAGTAAGCCTACAAAGTTTCAAGTTGAAATGTCTATTTTACCCCCTGATTTTTTATTCAAAATTTCACCCCTATTTCAACCTTTTACGGGTTGAATCATGTTCAGCGTGTTAAACATCAAAATAAATGCCATTTTTACAATCGTCATCCCATATAACCACAATAACGACATCCATATCGATTTTTAGGTTTATTTATCCCATTTAACCTCTAAGGGTTTTCGAAAAAATACGAAATATGTGTTTGCTTATTTGTTTTACTTTCCGACCATAAGCCTAAATAATAAATTTAATGAAGGACTTTCCAGATACAACATTTCGTCCCCCTTTTCACCCCTTCGGGGGTGGAATTATCAAAAACGCTGGCACAGGAAAATATTAATTTTCATTTGCTAGCCTAAATACAAAATTTGAAGATTCTAACTTCAAAACTGACGGACTTTCATACACATATTCATCCCCTATTTCACCCCCTGGGTTTGATTTTGGACAAATTACGAAATGGGTTGCCTACTTGTTTTAAGAAGTAAGCCTACAAAGTTTCAAGTTGAATTATGTCTATTTTACCCCTGATTTGTCATTCAAAATTTCACCCCTATTTCAACCTTTTAGGGGTTGAATCACGTTCAGCGTGTTAAACATCAAAATAAATGCCGTTTTTGCAATCGTCATCCCATAAAACCTCAATAACGACATCCATATAAATTTTTAGGTTTATTTATCCCATTTAACTCTAAGGGGTTGATTTTTTTTTAAATACAAAATATGTGTTTCCTTATTTGTTTTACTTTCCGACCATAAGCCTAAATAATAAAATAAATGAAGGACTTTCCAGATACAACATTTCATCCCCTTTTCACCCCTTTGGGGGTGGAAACGTCAAAAACGCTGACACAGGTAAATATTAATTTTCAATTGCCAGCCTAAATACAAAATTTGAAGATCCTAACTTCAAAACTGACGGACTTTCATACAAATATTTATCCCTTATTTCACCCCCTTAGGGGTGGAATTTCTAAAAATCCTTTCTTAGTGGATGCCTACACTGTATAACGTATCTATGTGCAAAATTTGAAGTCTCTAGGTTCAGCGGTTTGGGCTCTACGTTGATATCTCAGTCAGTCAGTCAGTCAGTCAGTCAGTCAGTCAGTCAGTCAGTCAGGACTTTGAATTTTATATATATAGATTCACGACATAATGTTACAAATTGTGTTCGTTACATCATGACCATAAAAGGTATTAGGACTAATATCTTAGTAATTACTTATCTAGTTAGTTATATATTTAAATTGGTAACAATAGAAAGAAAATAACATTTTCTTTAACTTTAATTATTATTAACATTGCGTCTTAATATGCAAACTAAATTAAATAACGAAGCCTAAAAAACCTAACCTAAACCTTTAATAAAATATAACCAAATAAAAAAAATATAAGGAATAAAAAACAAAACAACAATTTACAACTAAAACTTCTCATCGAAAAATTCTTTTAAATTATAAAAAGCCTTTTCGGATAAAAATCGTCTTAGTTCAAGCTCAAACCTTTTTGATTTTGAGTTTATCCATTAGAAACATAGGTACAAACAAACAAAAGCTGTTAATTGTTATGCGTTGTGGAGATGTCGTTCGGCTGACATGATGAAGACCGCCCCTTTGTTCACAATTTTTTTTGTATGTTTGTTGTTTCTGTTTTTGTGTGCAAATAAAGAATTAATCAATCAATCAATAAAAAAATCTAATCTTTCGTCGTAGTAATATTAATAAAGATAGTGACCCTCTCTGGCTTCACACGGGTGCAATGAGAATGAATTATACATATTATCATGCCGCCGAACGATGCCCACTGCTAGGCATAGGCCTACCCCAAGGATCTCCACAACGATCGGCCCTGCGCTGCCCGCATCCAGCGGCTTCCCGCGACCTTGACTAGATCGTTGGTCCACCTTATACATATAATGGCTCATTTTCATTGGTCGATAACCCGGCGCATGCGATAAAACAACCAATGAAAGTGACAAGTCGATAACGCGGAAGCCGCCTGCGAGAAACCACCACAGTGGGCGTAATATTTTATTTTGCTTTATTAGGAAAACATACAGTGGCAATTTGACAATATTATACACGATCAATATACACTATGAACTGTTTACATTGGCCGGATTTCTAATGCAAAAACATCGCATAAGAAATCTGGCCAATGATATTAATGTGATTTAGAAAACTCTAGGATCCCATATGCGAGTATTAACGACCAATGAAAACGGCATGCGGGCCCTATGGCATACTTACTTTTCAGAAATCTCAAGCACTCCGCATACAAGCCCTATCGTCGATCGATAGGCTATCGACCAATGAAAATGAGCCTTATACCTTCCTTTTCAATCACTCTAACATATACTTATATTGATGAAATCCATTGCGTTTTATATTAAAGAAATAGATATTATTTAAATGAAGGATAAAAATTCTTAGTTGATAACCGATGTAACAAATGATATAGGTACATATGTCTTATCCTTTCTTACATTGTATTTTTAGAAGTATAAATTAACACTTACTTTACGAACTAAATTATCATTAAGTATCATGAAATATACTAATTCTATGTCGTTACCTAGAAATGAATAATTCGTTGTTTGTTACAAAACAATATACTAGTAAAATTATGTTTATTGTAAAATTATTGTAGTAGCCTTCTCGAATACGCAAATCAGTTCAGCCACAGTGAATGAAGCAGGTAGTCAGTAACACTTTTTTGGCATTCGTAACGTAATGTTATGAATATTCAAGATGCCGATTTAAAAGTATATAGACAGAGCCGTCGTACATCGACTTCATAAGAAAAATAATGCGTTGTTTTCTCTAGTATATTTTTCAATAAATAAAGGAATATTTTTTTGAAAAATTGAAACTGAAGTATTTTAGAAAAAAATCGACCCGTCTTAAAACCAGCTCCGATGGGACTCGTGTCTCGCCCCCACAACCTTTCGCTATCCGGGCGACTGCTCTAACCACTGAGCTATGGAGTCGTTGCGAGAAGAGTCGAATTTATCCAATACTTCTTACGCGCTGTATAGCTAGCGTTAATTTCATCAATGTGAAGATATTACTACCTTCACATAGAGTATTTTTTGTTTTACATACACAATATATTGGAACCAGTCTCAATTCACACGTCTTCTCTTCGAATGTAGGTTACTGCTACTCTTCCCCGCTATGGTCAAGCACAGTGATTCATAACACGCTGGCGCCACCAGCCATTCAACAAAATATGATTGTGATAACACTATTTATACAGACGAATTGCGGTCACAACAGCTGTCCCATTCATCGTCAGTATATTTAGACGTATTTATTTTTAACGCTTATTTATATTGCAGTTGAACAGAATCGATTCCTAGTAAAACTGTGGCAATGAAACTTGGAGTAAATTTTCAAGTTATATCAATTTTAAGTATTTATAGCAATCGAGAATTTAATAGATCCATTTTAAAGGTATAATGGTCAAAATTAATTTTGTATTTGACATAATAGTCCTAAAACGAAAATAACTTGAGTAGCTATTTCGTAAAATGTATAGGTAGGTACTTTACCTATTTTAGAACATGAAAAATATTAAAATTAAAATATTTAACCGACTTCAAAAACTACCTGTAAACTGAAAATAAAAAAAAATATCTTTAAAGTGAAACAGTAATGATATTATCCAAATCTAAATATATCACATACATACCGGTCAAACTGATAACCTCCTTTTTTGAAGTTGGTTAAATAGGTACTTGAATGCACCTACACTATAATAAAAAATTAAGAGCAATAAACCGAAATTAGTTCCAGTTGTCAATCACGTCCTTATTAATTAATTGGCAACATCAATCATAACTGCTATTGTTATAGGTTAGTCACACTTACGTTTCAAAAACTTAGGTAAGACAATTAATCGGTTAAGTTTCTTTGTAATTATACTCGTATCCTATATAAAGACGTCCTTATTACTAATTCAAACATTTTCGTCGTGCAATATTACTATGTAAGAAAGACAATCGTTGGGTACCTAAGTGTTTTTTTTATTCAAATCTGGGGAAAAACGAGTAATTTTTCAAAATTTATTCTCGCCTTCTGAGGAAAATGAGCTAATTATGGTTATAAAAGAAAGTCAGCTACTTAATTGTAATTAAAGACAAAAACAAATAAGTACATGCAAGTTACGGTACATAGGTAGGTACTAGTGATGTAACGATTGTTAATTTTTAAACATTCGCTAATACGAATGCGGTTGCGAATATCTGCCGAATGCGAATGTTTCACACAAGATTCAAAACGTATTGAAAGAAAGGCTCAAAGCTCTTAATAAACTGTCACAGCCGCCTTATAAAATGTACAAAGATCAGAACACCTTTTCGTTACTCGAATTCTACTCAAGACGAGAAGAATATAGAATAGACACGTCTCAAGATTAAACAAGAGTGTCTTTCTAGATGGAACAGCAACTTTAATATATTACAGCGTTTTTGGAAGTCCAGGAGTCTTAATGAATTTACGAATCCACAAAAAAACCCAACCGACTTCTGAAAAGTGGATATTTTTTCTTGCATTCATATTCGCAAAATATTCGCACAGTGTTTGCGAATACGAATGCGAATGCAAATATCAAAAAATAAGCGAATATTCGCGAATGCGAATGCGAATATTCGTTACATCACTAGTAGGTACATAGATTAGACGCCGTATCACGCAGTTATTGCTTATCACGATCGATGTTCACTTGCTAATTATAATGTTAACATCCAATTATGATATGTCAACGTCGATGAAACACAATGTGGGCAGACGCGACCGTCACGAAAAAAATGTGACATTATATTGGTCATCTCTTGCAGTAAAAAAACAACTTGTCATTTTTTTCTGATGAATCAATGAACTATAAAAACATAATGAAAACACCGATAACGGACGCCCTGAATACAATCGGACGATCATCAAAGCTCATTTATTTTTCAACAAGCAAGTATATCCTTAGTAGCCTAAAGAGAAAGCTCAAAATGTCTTAATTTTTGCTTCTATGCCACCGTTCACATATGACCCAAACGTAAAATATTTTTTTTTTTTTTTTTTTTTTTTATTATTTCTTCTTTATTGCGATCTGTTTAATACATTTAGCAATATGTTATGAATGGGCAAAATGTCATGCTGGGTCCACATCCAATGATGTGCCCTCTTCACTTAATCAGAGTAGGTCTTGAGGTACTCTTCTCTTAAGTCTACGCCTTGATGGTCCTTGTGCATCCATCAGGTGTTTCGCCAGTATATTTGGGTGGGATTGCAATCTCTTCTGGTATGTTTGAATGTAATTTTTTATTTCTTGTTTTACTGTCTTCATATTGAGTTCGCGGTGCAACCTGTCGTTTGTGACATACCAGGGGGCATCTACTACCATTCTGAGCATCTTAGATTGGAATCTCTGAAGGATCTCAAGATTTGAATTGGCTGCCGTGCACCACAGCTGGATCCCATATGTCCATACAGGCTTGAGTATGCATTTGTATATAAGTAACTTATTGTCCATCGATAGTTGGGATTTTTTATTAAGTAGCCAGTACATTTTGCGCAGCTGTTGGCCTAAGGCCAGGCGTTTAGTCATGATGTGTTTCTTCCAATTTAGGCGTCTATCGAGATACATCCCAAGATATTTTGCGTGTTCGGCTTGTGGGATTTGTAGCCCGTTTAATGAGACCGGTGGACAATTTTCACGTCGTGTAGTAAAAGTCACTTGCACAGATTTTGTCTCGTTGGCTTTGATGCGCCAATCCTGGAGCCATGTCGAAACTTTATTGAGACTTCCCTGTAGTTTATGGGATGCATTTTTCGGATCTTCATCATCTGCCATTATCGCGGTATCATCGGCAAATGTACCCATTACCACACCCTTAGTTATTGGTAAGTCGGCAGTGAACAGCAGATAAAGAGTAGGGCCCATGACGCTACCCTGCGGTACTCCAGCTCGAGTTCTGTATAGTGCTGAGCTTTCATCACCTTGTTTCACGGTGAAGTATCTGTCCAGTAGATAGGACTCTAGCAGGCGGTAGAAGTTATGTGGGAGGGATTTTTTTATTTTGAACAATAGACCATCGTGCCACACTCTGTCAAACGCCTGGGATATGTCGAGAAATGCAGCGGTGCAATATTTCTTGCTTTCGAACGATTTATTGATCCCATCCACTAGCCTATGAATTTGTTCAATTGTACCATGTTTACTTCTGAAGCCAAACTGGTGGTCAGGAATAAGCTTACGATTTTCTATGATGGGGTTTAATCTTTTGAGTATTAAAATCTCCATTACTTTAGATGGTATCGGAAGGAGACTAATAGGTCGGTACGATTTAGGATCTTCTGGCTTTTTTCCTGGTTTGAGAATCATTATTATTTGGCCCACTTTCCATTATGGAGGTACAAATCTTAACCGCAATATAGAGTTGAACAAATGGGTTAGAAAAGTCATGGCTTCGTCTGGTAATTCTTTCAATATGGTCGCCGTTATGAGATCGTACCCCGGTGCCTTTTTAGAGTCCAGTTGTCGGATGACTGATTTTATTTCCCCTTTACTGAAGCTTTTTATGTCTTCTCCTTCAGCTTCCAAGTTATTCTCACCTAGGACGGCGGATACTTCGGAAGACTTTGCTGACGTTATATCTGGATTGGGCGTGAAGACTTCATAAAGGTGTTTTGCGAACGCTTCAGCCTTGTCGCGGTCGCTAGTGGCCCATGTATTGTCCTGCTTGCGAATTGGCGGTTTGTGCTGATGTGGCTGCTTAAAATGTTTGGTGGCTTTCCACAGCGAGTAATCTGTATGTGTTGTGGCATCCATCCCTTGCAGGTAGGATGCGAGTTGGTCGTTTCTCTCTTCGGCAAGATATTGCTTTAGTTGACTAGTCAGCTTATTAAGTGTTTTTTTATCATCTGGGTGTCTAGTTACTTGCCATCGTTTCCTAGCCTTCCTTTTTTCCGCTAGCAGGTTTCGTATAGGCGTTGGACATGTTTTACCATGGTGCTGGGCTGTAGATGAAGGAGTAGCGTTCCATGCTGATTGTTGTATAACCGTGTTAAAGTGCTCGACAGCTTCCTCCACATCGTGTTCGGTACGCATGGGCAAATTTAAGCATAACGAATTTGCCACCAGTTCTCGAAAGTAAGGCCAGTTTGTTTTACGTGAGTGCAAACGACAAGGTGATTCCTTTTCTTGAATGGCTTTGCTTAGTATTATTTCCACTGACGAGTGATCAGATGACGACAGATCGTAATTTGATTTACAGGCAATATATGTTTTATTTATACCTTTAGTTACGCAAAAGTCTATCAAGTCTGGTACTTTTTTAACGTCGGAAGGCCAGTAAGTCGGTTCGCCTGTTGAGAAAACTCCGAGCTGCAGCACATTCATTGCAGAAAGTAGTTGTCGCCCCTTCGGAGTGGTGATTCGGGAGCCCCAGAATGTATGTTTGGCATTGTAATCACCTCCTGCTAAGAACCTTGGTCCTAGACTTTTGAAGAATTCTACGTAATCTTCCTCTTTTAATTTATGTTTTGGCGGGCTGTATATTGCCGATATTGTTAAGGGTCCAAACCAATCGTTTATAACTACATTTGTAGCCTGTATTTTGTCTGAACAATAATGTGTTGTTTCATGATGCCTGATGTTATTTCTAATTAGTACTGCACTTCCACCGTGCGCTGTACCATCTGGATGCAGGGTGTGGTAAAATTTGAATTTTGGTAGATTAAAATGGCTCTTTTGTGTGAAATGCGTTTCGGACACAAGCAGGATGTCCACTTCATTAAGTTCTATGAATTTCTCGACCTCTAGGGTGTGTTGTGACAGCCCATTGGCATTCCAAATCACTATTTTTATTGAATCGAATTTGGTGTCAGTTTTGTTGTGAGTGCTACAATCAAGTTTGTCATGGTCATCAATTGTTGCATTATTTGTTTCATCATTATCATTAATTCACGAATTTCATTATTGTTAGTATTGGCATTATTATTATTTTTATTATTGTATGATTTATTATTAATATTTTGTGGCTCTTCATTCGTAGAAGAATGAGTTTGTGGGGCTGCTTTAGCTGCAACGTTTGCGTAGGAACTTTCCCCAGTCGCTTTAGTAGAGATAGTCGCTTTAAATTGGTGGATCGGATGTTTTTTCCTTTGGGGTTCTGCTTGGAGTCTTACTTTTTGCAACTCCCTGTAGACGCTACAGCCTTTATAGTTAGCGGGGTGGTTTCCATCGCACAGCACACATTTAACATTGTCAGACCTAGTTTTACGTGAGCAATCGGTGGATAGATGATCGCCGGCGCATTTTATGCATTTTGGTTTTCTTCTACAATATGCCTTAGTGTGCCCGTAATGTTGGCATTTTGCACATTGGGGTATGTCTCGTTTTGGCCTTGGAGGTTCAAAAATTATCCTGCAGTGCAGCAGACTTTTAATGGCGTATATCGTTTTATTGTTCTCCTTCTGTTTTAGTTCGATCGTAAACATGGGTAATGGTGTCTTTGTTTGTCTTTGTTTGATGTTCCAAATGTTAGTACAATCGTGACCAAGTTCAGCTAAGGCTTCTTTTATCTCTTCTAGGTTAGTAGATGGGTGCATTTTTTTCAAGATTACTTTGAAGCTTCTATCCATCTTTGGTTTGTATGTGTAAAATTCAGTGTTCCTTATTTCTAGCTCTTTTACTATTTTAGTGTAAAGTTCGGATGTATATGGTATGATTTTTACTTGTTCATCGCGTAACACTTTAAGCTCATAGCCTTCATAAGCTTGTTCATCTAGGAGATTTTTAAGGGGTTGTATATTGCTCACTCGATCTACAAATATTGGTGGTGGTTTGTGTGGTTTGATTTGCTGGGTATCCTTGTTAGTCTGCGCAGGATCCTCATCATTGAGTTCCGAGAATCTGTTAAATGTCGGAATAGGTTGGGATAGCCAGTATGTATCAAGCTTTGTTTGTTTTTGGGGTCCTAGACCTTCGGGGCTGGATCTCTGTCTTTTTTTATTTGTAATTTCCGTCCACTGAGTTTTCTGATTACTGGTTGCAACTGGGTCCATAGGTCGTTCTGGTTCTGGAGTTTCGCTTACGACTACATTATCTGTATTTCCAGTATCCACTGTTTGGTTGGCTGGTGCTTCATAGGGGTTGGATTGCGATTGGGATCTTGTCCTATTAAATAATGAAGGATGAAATACTTGTTGAGCTAGTATTTTGTTTGCTGGTTTTTTATTTGGTGAAGGGTTTTTTAGATTATTAGGCTCCGTTATTGTTCCCACGAGTAGGGTCGATAAAATTTGGTCGCACATGAGGTGACGCCCATTCTCATGTGAAGGCACTCTCCAACAATGTTAGCCAGGTCCATTGAGGTTGGCGCTCAGAACTGATATCCCATCAGCCATTCATCCTTTTGGCACGTTACCCACCGTAGGATTGGGGTTATATGTTTATGGAGGGTAACTCCCTCTTGGCCCGGGCGGCAAAGCCAAGGCCCCCGCTCTCGCGAAACATGACCACGAGCTTACGGGTTGGAAGATCATTTCCTATCTCCCTAGTTTAAGCTAACGCTAGTCAGGTTAATCAACCGCCGCCTGAGACTCGGCGTCGTTACTTGTTTGGCACCACCCAGGGGACACGTGTAGGGTGAGTCTAGGAATAGATGGTAAATCCTACGGACGCAAGTAACTTCATCCCCCCCTACGGACGCAAGTAACTTCATCCCCCCCTACGGACGCAAGTAACTTCATCCCCCCCTACGGACGCAAGTAACTTCATCCCCCGTAAAATATGAACATTAAATGTCGACAACTTTCAGTGTGTCGCATAAATGCATGATATTTGATGTTGTATTTAAATGAAATGGTTGTAAAAAGTATGTATTACAATGAGAAATATCGAATATAAGTATATCAAGGAACAGTAAAACAGTCATTAATTTGAAATTATGTCAAAGTGTATTTTTAAACTTCAATGTCTTTTAAAATAACATTTTGAACTTTTGATTTTTCGAAAATCAACCCCTTAGAGGTTAAATGGGATAAATAAACTTAAAAATCGATATGGATGTCGTTATTGAGGTTTTATGGGATGACGATTGCAAAAATGGCATTTATTTTGATGTTTAACACGCTGAACATGATTCAACCCCTAAAAGGTTGCAATAGGGGTGAAATATTGAATGAAAAATCAGCGGTAAAATAGACATTTCAACTTGAAAGTTTGTAGGCTTACTTCTTAAAACAAATAGGCAACCCATTTCGTAATTTTCCCAAAATCAAACCCAGGGAGTAAAATAGGGGATGAATATGTGTATGAAAGTCCGTCAGTTTTGAAGTTAGGATCTTCAAATTTTGTATTTAGGCTTGCAATTGAAAATTAATATTTCATTGTGTCAGCGTTTTCGACTATTCCAAACCCGAAGGGGTGAAAAGGGGGATGAAATGTTGTATGTGGAAAGTCCTTCATTTAATTTATTATTTAGGCTTATGGTCGGAAAGTAAAACAAATAAGCAAACATATATTTCGTATTTTTTCGAAAATCAACCCCTTAGAGGTTAAATGGGATAAATAAACCTA
Organism: Crambus lathoniellus; assembly: GCA_949710035.1. Classification (NCBI taxonomy): domain Eukaryota; kingdom Metazoa; phylum Arthropoda; class Insecta; order Lepidoptera; family Crambidae; genus Crambus; species Crambus lathoniellus. Next base: position 8,302,833 of record OX453310.1, on the reverse strand, counting down.
AAAATCGATATGGATGTCGTTATTGAGGTTTTATGGGATGACGATTGCAAAAATGGCATTTTTTTATGTTTAACACGCTAAACATGATTCAACCCCTAAAAGGTTGAAATAGGGGTGTAATTTTGAATGAAAAATCAGGGGGTAAAATAGACATGTCAATTTGAAACTTTGTAGGCTTACTTCTTAAAACAAATAGGCAACCCCTTTCGTAGTTTTCCGAAAATTAAACCCAGGGGGTAAATAGGGTACAGAAACCTAAATCATCTTAAGTACCCTAAAAGTTCTTGGTACCTAAGCTACTCAGAACTAAATTTTTTGATCGTGAAACAGACACTTATTATTTACTAGCTTCCGCCCGCGACTTCGTCCGCGTGGACATTCGAGGAAATACTTAGGGGACCAATAACCAGGATAAAAAGTATTCTATGTTTTAATTCCATAAAAATCCGATCAGCCGTTTTTACGTGATTAGGCGGGTCCTCCCTCACCAAGCGAGCAGCCTCGCGCGAGGACATTTGCCACGTGCGGAGGGCCTCGCACGAGGCTGCTCACTTGATTTTTATGAAATTAAAACATAGAATACTTTTTATCCTGGTTATTGGTCCCCTAAGTATTTTCTCGAATGTCCACGCGGACGAAGTCGCGGGCGGAAGCTAGTACTTAATAATGTACGAATACCCTAACGTTAGAAGATTGCTAAATAAAATCTAAAGCTTATATTAAATCCGTGATAAATATTACTATCTATCCACATTTGTTTTTATATGTTGTAATAGATACAAGCGTAAAATGTACTGGGAACAAACAGTAAAACGCAAAACCAAATATTTGTGGTCTTCCGCAGACATATTGATGTTATTTTAAACTTTAATGGGTTTTTGGTGCCCCGAGGTACCTATTACGAAAACCGAATCGCACGACAATATTCGGTCAAAGTTCATTTGCTTTATGTCGTTGTTAACTGATGTTTGTTTCCTACCTACTTATCAAAAATACCAGGCATCGTTCGAATATCGAGCTTTCTTTTGTAATAAGTCCACCATTATATTATGACATGCATTGTAAAAATGAAGATATTGTAGAACTCTGTGAGATGCGATATAACAATTAAATATAAGATAGAAGTTGTGACGTTGGCTATTTTTTTCGTATGATCATTGTTCTAGATACATTCATCCTCTTTAAGTTCAGTGTCACCCCAAGCATTAACCTTTGCTTGGGGTGAAAATTAATCCTGCTCTAATCATTTTCTGTACCAAACGCCTCCACAATTTGGTTAAAATTAGTGTGTTTTCACTAACTCTTTAAACTTTGTTAAATTAAGTAATGATTAATGACAAGAGAATTTAAATGATAGAATACCTTCAATTACTTCGAAGTTAACATTTCATTCATAATGTTGTTTACATTTAAATTAATGTGCGAACGATTCTCCATATTGTTATTAAATACAGAAAAGCTCAGCTTTGAGCGTGCAGTAATCAACCAAGGATTGATGGCGGATATTAGTGTACAGTTAAGGGCACATAAAGCTTTACAGCTTGAACTTCAACACACCCTTAAACTGTAAGTATTAAGTATTAAGAACGATTTTCCTAATTCAAGAATTAAGTTTGTTTGTATTTCATGAGAACTTGTTTCATCTGGTAAGGAAAAACAAACTTGGTTTTACATATACCAGCTTGCCATCTGAACGAGTGATACTTAAATATAAAAATATTATTATGTAATTTAAGTACTATAAGGATGGTTAGTTTATGCTCTATGTTTAGCTGGTAGTAAATGTTAGAATGGATGGTTATGTCAAATCATCGAATATAAAAGTAAATTAAAAAGAAAGGCTGTTAGGTTTTGACCCATTTAATTGACCAGCCGGCCTCGGGATATCTAACGGCTCTGAGATCTTAAGAAAATAGTTGTGTATAAAAAGTTATTTAACTATTCAATAAAAATAGATTTAGTGGAACCTCAGTTCTTATTTTTAGATAGAAGCAAATCTATGTGAGGCAAGAACCTTACAGTACCTATACAACAGTTGAAACGTCAAGATTTACATGTTTATCCAAAGCTGTCGTTTGGCTATTGCTCTACTAGCTATAGCTATTTGATCTGTATTAAAGTCATATGTACCAAATTGCAATAATTAAGCTGATTAGGACTGCAGGTATTTTAATTTGTCATTTCATGTTGTTTTATAACTTGATAGTCAGACAATTGTAATATTTACATAACAATTTTGAGTTGAAGTTCTTTTTCTTTTTTCTGTTATTATTATAGTTCTTCACTCTCTCTCTCTCTCATCTAAGAGCTTCGCTCTAGTCGGTAGAGAATTTTTCAGTCTTCTCTTCTTTCTGTCCGTACCTAGGCATTTTAAAACATTTAAGTGATCGTTAATATGTATTATGCGCCAGATCGAGTCTTTTTTTTGGAGACAGCTCTCTGTAGGCTCTATATATTGATTTATCTATATATATAAAAATGAATCCCTATTTCCCTTGGTCACGACATCACGCGTGAACGGCTGGACCGATTTGGCTAATTTTGGTCTTGAAATGTTCGTGGAAGTCCAAGGAAGGATCTAGGGGTAGGATAGGGGTAGGGTAGGGTAGGGGTAGGGTAGGGGTAGGGTAGGGTAGGGTAGGGGTAGGGTAGGGGTAGGGTAGGGGTAGGGTAGGGGTAGGGTAGGGGTAGGGTAGGGGTAGGGTAGGGGTAGGGTAGGGGTAGGGTAGGGGTAGGGTAGGGGTAGGGTAGGGGTAGGGTAGGGGTAGGGTAGGGGTAGGGTAGGGGTAGGGTAGGGGTAGGGTAGGGGTAGGGTAGGGGTAGGGTAGGGGTAGGGTAGGGGTAGGGTAGGGGTAGGGTAGGGGTAGGGTAGGGGTAGGGTAGGGGTAGGGGTAGGGTAGTGGTAGGGTAGGGGTAGGGTAGGGGTAGTGTAGGGGTAGGGTAGGGGTAGGGTAGGGTAGGGATAGGGTAGGGATAGGGTAGGGGTAGAGTACGGGTAGGATAGGGCGGAGTAGGGGGTAGGGCCACGGGAACGAAGTCGCGCTGGGTCAGCTAGTGGTTTATATAAAGATACTATTTGTCACCGCCGCTTGAATCATGTACTTACTTGTTCCCACGGTGGGCTGAATTTATTGCCCGTTGTTATTGCAACATTGGTTAGTATCACATCTATTTATATGTCCTTTCCTACAATTCAAATTGCCAAAATACATGAGATATATTGTATACTATAGATGATATTGATACAACAGACGTAAATACATGACAGTTTGATTCCAAGGTTAGTGGCATAAGCATAATTATGTTTATACATTGTGTATTACAGATATGAGAACCCAACAACTATCTACTCAAAATAAGAATAAATAGGTCGGCTTGGGATCAATTCGAACTTGCCAAAACTAGTCAGTTATACTATACTACACCTGCAGGCTTCTTAAAACATGCTTGTTTACTTTCCTATAAGTGTACTAATAAAGTGTAGTAACAAAAACTAAAAGTTTAGAACGTAAGCTAAGTTCTCGTGTTTTTTAGCTATATCGAAAGTTTAAACAATAAACCTGAAATGTGGCCGTCTTAGATGTCACGGGCAATGTTTGCCAAAGCGACAGACGGACAGACACACGACACCGGACGTGTAGGCTTTCAACTGTGCCTCCATAGAGTACATTACCATAACTGTCTAGACTTAGGCCACAACTGTGCTAAATAAATAGTTTGGCACGAAAGGTTTCTACATAATATTTTTTGTTTGTCCTAACATTATGAAATATATTCACCGTTTTTAGACAATATTTGTTCAAAATAGATCTCATCACAAAGTCAATATTTGACAAACTTACATTAACCAAATAACAAATATCGTAGTCAAAGAAGCTTCGTGTAGTAAAACCTATTTTGTGGAGTAAATGGACCCCATGGCGCCGAGGGCTCGGTCTCTGGTCGTTCAGGACATTGATTCACGAACCGTCGGAAACGGAATTGGATTCGAATTCTGTACTTTGTCTTTGTCTAGCCTATAGTAAGTGACAGAGACAGTGCATACATTCCGCTGTCGGGAGGGTTTCCGACGTTTCGTGAATCGGGTGGCAGGTCAAGCAACTTTCGCAATGGTCTGTCATGGCATGGGTGACCAAAAATTGACTATACGTGCGTCGGAATCGGAAGACTCGTTAAGCCGTTGGTCCCAGCTGCATTTGCAGTTGTTAATATCCACCAATCCGCATTGGGCCCGCGTGGTGGGTCGTGTCCTGTTCTCCTTAGGCATTCATAAGGAAGACCTGAATGTCCCGCAGTGGGGACATCAAAATGACTGGTGATTATGATGAAATATTCTATCGTTCAGTAAAATCTTTTTTATGAAGTAAACGGATACGTGTAATGGAATTGATTAACTTTCATCGACTGCCTACGTTATTGCAGCATGTGCTAACCTCAAGTGTCGCAAGAGTTAAAAGCTTGCATTTGTCATAGTGTCACTTCTCCGGTTAATTCAAAGACCAGTTGCATCCATGCTTGATGCATAATTATGTAATTGACTATTCGATATTGCGTTGCTCATGAATAGAAATAGCGGTAATAATAACTAAAAGAAAATTTAATGGATATTTTAATATAATGTTGATATCGATTACATTTTCAATTTTCGTACCTGCTATTTATTAGCAGAGGTGTTTTATAAGTTCTTTGCCGTGTCAGTGACTGTATGGACTAGTACTACCTATTTCTAAAAATCGCAATACAGACTGAGGATTCCTATAAAAAGCGTATGTTCGCCAAAATTAAATAGTAACGATGACAGGATTCGCTTAAGCGCATCACAAACGGTGAAGATGCTATAATATTTTATCTTAAGATATCGTAAGATAAAATATTATAGCATCTTAAACTATCACACACGGTTAAGATACGATATATTTTGGAATCTTTTCACTCTCTTGATATCCGTCCTAGGTAGCGGACGAATATTATGTAAACCATCTTATACAGGGTGATCAAAAATGAGCAATTCGGATTTGCTATTAGACTAATTGGACAGTTCATCAGAAGATGATTCTGACCTGGAATTTGATATAAAAATTGCTATAGCTAATTCGAACTCTAGATCTGCACGGGTAGCATGACGAACTCGAGAAAGGTTTTGTCTATATCGAAACGTCAAAAATGACATTTCATCGTAGACAAACCTATTGTTCAGCTGTCAATTATAGACTTTCGAGGTAGACAAAACTCTTCTCGGGTTCGTCATGCTACGCATGCAGTTTGGATAGAAAATCATACTATCATCATTAGGTAGGTACCTACTCCTTACGTTTGACGTTTCAAAGCGTCATTATTTCTAAGCAAACTTTTTGGTTAAACTAGGTGTAAACTTACTCTTCGTTTATTATGAATGTGTTAAGGCCCCAGTACAGGTTGGCCGACCATGGTCGACGACCATGACCAATACATCGTACATTCAACACTTTTGAAAGAACCTTTTTAAACTTGTTCGTTCAAAAGTGTCAATGTACGGTGTATTGGTCATGGTCGCCGACCATGGTCGGCCAATTTGTACTGGGGGCTTTACGGGACCCCCTCGTCGGCCAGCGGTACACTAGCCGGAACGTCGGAAGTCACCGCATAGTATTCAATTAGAAGATGTTGTAGAGAATAAAAGATTGTTTCAGCACTTGGAGATTTGTTTATTGTATATATTAGAAATATGAAAGAATATGAAGAATAGGAACTGTTACTATAATTAATTAATTGGCTATTTAATAGTTATTACATTTCACTTAAAAATTTTTGGTACGCTAGCTCGCACGCGAGCTCTGTTCAGCTTGATTGTTCTGGTAGGACTGAATCAAAATGCTGAATCAAAATGCACGTGGAGCGAAAAGAGTTTTAATTTCAATTACGAAAGAACAGTGGTACAGCATAAAATTGATGGCCAGTACGTAAAACTATAAAACTTTCCAGCCATTATGGAGTTTCTAACCATCCATAATGACTGGAACGAAACGGCATCGTTACAAATGTTTTGACTTTTTCGTATTTATCCCAAAATGTAAAAAAAATAAATGTCCACCCGTGCGAAGCCGGGGCGGGCCGCTAGTTCTCTCTATGCCCAGCACCGAAAACGGGACAACCTGTATACACATCTTTTCGTATCCAAAATATATATTTCGTATGTTAAGATAGTATCTTAACATGCAAAATATATATTTCCGTATCTTAACATACGAGATATATATTTTGCCGTATCGCCTAGCATCTTAAGATACTTAATATGAAAATATATGTTATCTTCGGCGTGTGTGATGGTCCATTGAATTGTATGGCGAGCGATATTCTATGTTAAGATAAAATATTATAGTATCTTCACCGTCTGTGACGACCTTTATTCTCTGCCCATCCATTGTAGAGACATTAATTACGTAACTTAACTGGCATCTTACAATGTCAGATTTTACTATGCTTACTCACTTACTTGATTAGCCTGTACAATACGTGGTAAACACGCTCGGCCTGCAATCGTTGGAGTTGAGCTACTTTCGTAATGGTCGGTCACGGGATGGGTGACCAAAATTTTACTGACTCGAGCTCCACTGTGCTTCCAAAGTCATGTTAATCCGTTTTGGTCCTAGCTGCGTTTGCAGTCGTTAATACCCACAAATCTGCATAGGGCCCGCGTGGTGGGTCATTGCCTATTCTCCATATCCATCCATAAGGAAGGCCTGTGCCCCAGCAGTGGGGACTTCCAATGGCTGATGATGATGATGACTTAGGGCGTTTGTGCACTACACTGAATTTTACCGATCCGGAAAAACGGATGCTTGTATTTTAATAATTAATTATAATAAATAAATTCTTACTATTATAAATGATTAAATTATTAAAATACAAGCATCCGTTTTTTTCCGGATCGGTAAAATTCAGTGTAGTGCACAAACGCACATACTTTGCTAGCTCAACAACCCGAAATGTATCTAGGCCCACGACATTAAAGTGTAGGTAGTCTGACCAGTTGAGCACTTCCAGGTCTGTTAGGTCTTTGGCAACTTCCTATTTCCAGCGGTATCTTGGGAGACCCATCGGTCAAGGTTCGCAGGGTTGCTCAAGGTACATCATCATTTCAGCCGTACGACGCCCACTGCTGGGCATAGGCCTCCCCCAAGGATCTCCACAACGATCGGTCCTGCGCTGCCCGCATCCAGCGGCTTCCCGCGACCTTGACCAGATCGTCGGTCCACCTTGTAGGGGGCCTGCCCACGGAACGTCGTCCGGTTCGCGGTCGCCATTCGAGAACCTTTCCGCCCCAACGGCCATCGGTTCTCCGCGCTATGTGTCCCGCCCACTGCCACTTCAACTGAGCAATCCTTCGAGCGATGTCGGTCGTTTTAGTTCTCCTGCGGATCTCATCATTTCTGATTCGATCGAGCAGGGAAACACCAAGCATCGCTCTCTCCATTGCTCTCTGGGTAACCTTGAGCCTTCTTATGAGACCCATAGTAAAAGACCACGTCTCGCTTCCATAAGTCATAACTGGCAACACACACTGGTCAAAGACCTTAGTCTTGAGACATTGAGGAATTTTGGACGCAAATATATGCCGGAGCTTCCCAAACGCTGCCCATCCGAGCTGGATTCGACGAGAGATCTCTTTCTCGAAGTTGGACTTACCTAATTGGATTGTCTGTCCTAGGTAGACATAGTGGTCAACAACTTCGAGTGTAATGTTCCCAACATTAACTGGAGCGGATGCAACATGGGCATTGGACATGATTTTCGTCTTATCCATGTTCATCTTCAGACCCACTCTTTGGGAAGCATTGCTGAGATCTTCGAGCATTGTGTTCAGGTCTTCCAAAGTCTCAGCCATGAGAACTACATCATCGGCAAACCGCAGGTGTGTTAGGTACTCGCCATTGATGTTAATGCCGAATCCTTTCCAGTCCAGTAGCTTAAAAACATCCTCCAACGCAGCTGTGAACAGTTTGGGAGAAATGACGTCTCCCTGTCTCACACCTCGCTGTAGTTGGATAGGATTAGAGCTCTGGTTCTGTAATCGGACCGACATGGTGGCGTTTTGGTATAAGTACCTCAGCACCTCGATGTACCTGTAGTCTATTTGGCACCTCTGGAGAGACTGCAGCACTGCCCAGGTCTCGATCGAATCAAAGGCTTTCTCATAGTCCACGAACGCCAAGCATAGTGGCAAGTTATACTCTTCGGTCTTCTGTATAACTTGCCGCAGCGTATGAATGTGGTCTATGGTACTATAACCTTTTCGGAACCCGGCTTGTTCGGGAGGTTGGAAGTCGTCGAACCTGCGAGCGAGACGATTCGTAATGACTCTCGAAAACAACTTGTAGATATGGCTCAGAAGCGAGATGGGTCGGTAATTCTTCAGGAGAGTCTTATCACCCTTCTTGAAGAACAGCATCACATCGCTTCTGCCCCATGCCTTTGGCGTTTTGCCCTCGAGGATGACAGAGTTGAAGAGCTTCTGGAGGACCTTAAGTATCGGCTTACCGCCCGCTCTCAGAAGTTCTGTTGTGATTCCGTCATCGCCCGCCGCCTTGTTGTTTTTGAGCTGCTTGAGAGCCATTCTAATCTCGTACAGGCTGACGTCCGGGATATCTTCGGTATAGTGTCGGGTAAGTTTGGTTCTAGGTTCTGTAGCCTTACTTTCAACAGGTGTTTGTGTGGAATATAGCTGTCCATAGAAACTCTCAATCTCCCTCAGGATTTCAGGTGTTGATGAAATGATACTACCGTCCTCAGCTTGCAGCCTCGTCAGTTGACTTTGCCCTATAGCCAGATCTCTAGCGAACACTTTGGAGCCTTTGTTCCGCTCAATGGCCTCTTTAATACGCTCGGTATTAAATTGGCGCAGGTCGCTTGTCAAGGACTTGGAGATCTGCCTATTTAGCTGTCGATAACGAAGGGCATCCGCTGAGTTCTGTAGTTTCATTTCGTTTCTCTGATCCATGAGTCGGATAGTATGGCTGGAGAGTTTCTTTAATTTAGGACGGTGGGTTTTGTAGTGCTTGGACCCTACCGTGCGGACAGTGTCCACCACCATGTTGTATAGATCGTCCATATCGATGCTGTTCTCAAGGGCTTCGAAGCGGTTTTGGAGCTCGAGCTGAAAGCACTCGGGGTTTTGAATTTGAGCCGATATTGGTCGGAGCGTAGATTTTATTAGTCGAGATCTTTCCAGCTTGACGTTGATATTCAATGTGCCTCTAAGCATGCGGTGATCGCTTCCCGTCTTTACGGCGTTGATCACAACGACATCATTGAATATTTGCTTCCTCGTTGACATAATAAAATCTATCTCGTTTTTGACTTTACCGTCCGGACTAATCCAGGTCCATTTGCGGCTTACGGGCTTCTTAAAGAAGGAGTTCATCATGTAGAGGTTCTCCCTCTCCATGAAGTCTGCCAGCATCTGGCCCCTTTCGTTCCGTTGCCCAAATCCATATTGCCCCACTCTCAACTCATCACCGCAACGTTGCCCCAACTTAGCATTAAAATCCCCCATCACAACCGTGTAGTGGGTTTTGTAGCTATGCATGGCTTTAGAGATCTCCTCATACATAGCCTCCACTTCGACATCGTCGTGTTTCGAGGTCGGAGCGTAGACCTGAATGACATTCAGCGAATATCGTTCCGATATTCTGAGTATTAGGTACGCTACCCTGCTCGAAACACTTCCGATGGTGATCACGTTGTTGACAAGGGATTTATGGACGATGAACCCGACACCACCTTGGGACTGTTGGTCGCCCTCCCGGTGGTATAGTAAGTTACCGGATTGAAGGGTAATCGAGTCCTCCCCCTCTCTTCGGACTTCAGATAACCCAATAATATCCCAATGCAACTTACTAATTGCCTCTTCCAACTCTATAAGCTTCGCGTCGAGCCTCAACGTGCGCGTGTTGTAGGTTGCCAGGTCAAGTCGTCGGTGTTGGTAGCCGGAACCTACCCGGGGATTCTTAGCACCCCCTGCTCAAGGTACACTCGAGGACAAATTCGGTGAACCACCTCTTACTTCCTTTCACGTGGCTGGTGCCTCGCCATTCACGCGCAGACACTTTTACTATTTATTATGTGAAAATTTTTTTGATTGAATCAGGCGTCACTTGGCGGAAGTCCCTAACCATTGTGAAAAACGAAATATATGTAGCTTACTTCCGCAAAAAACACAATATGCAAGATGCACCGCCCGCCCGCCCGCAAAAAATTGCACATGCACACCACGAAAACACCAGTGCACAATACCAGCATCTAGCAAGACAGCAATACACCTTGCACCGTCACCGATTAGACTACTCTACACGTGTTTCGCCCCAACCCGGGGCATCCTCAGGAGATAGTTCGTGCTAGTTCGTGCGAAAAACCAACACCAAATGAGGTGTTGGTTTTTCGCAATATTTATTATGTATTAAACTAGGGTAGTACAATGCATAAGCAATTACGGATAGGGACTGCAACGGAACGGTGAGACGCCAGCCACACGAAAAGAAGTAAGATGTTGTTCACCGAATTTGTCCCCGAGTGTACACTATTTGGGCAATTTTTACTATGTTTAGATTAATTTAATTTTATCTCACAAGTCATTATTAAATCCTTGTGATGTATCAGTCACATTGTAGTTGAACCATGACACAGAATAATATTTGTACCATGTCGCAAATATATGAACAAACTCTTACTTAAGCTGTTTATGTTAACTAAAACAAACAAGCGGAAAAATAAGCCGTATAAAATGTGGTTTATTCTATTTTTAAACTATAGTTCCGTTATCACACGTGCTCACTATTAAGGATGTGACTAAAATCATAGCTATTACGCACAGCAGTATCTAGCTAGATGAATCACTCGGTTGTGATGAGCTCGTTTCAGTTCACTAACTTTTTGATTGTATTTATAAAACCGACGACCGCGAATGACATAACGGCAGTCACAAAGTACCATATCTTATATAACAAGACCTATAAAGTAATACATTAGGTACTAGAGCCCAGGATCGTCTTATAGTGGACAGTCCATGGTTAATTAATTTTTCTTTTAATTGCCACTGAGATCCACACTGTTTTAGCGTTTATTGCCTATTTTGGTAATACCACTTAATAAACTGACCACACCACACATAATTTTTCCCACTCTAATGTGGACTAGTGTGACGATTTTATGACAAATCTATACAGATTCTGCTCAGGTAAATTCAACCAGAAGTCTTTCCTCGTTTCTGGCATAAGGTTCAGTAATTTACAATTATAGCCGTTTTGGTTGCAGTTTTCACTCCCCTAGGCATTGATTTTTGTATCACTTCTGGATTTTTTTTGACTTCGCATATTTAACTTGCAGAAAATCTAGTGTTTGATACTGTAAATAATTTATGTAAATTAAATCCAGATGCCTCATTTTTAGTCATGATATAATTTTAAAATAATTCTTTTTTTCCTATTATACTGCGTTTATGATTAGTGAAAAATAACATCGTGTCACAATGAATTAAACGCAATGATTCCCAATTACTAGTTAAGGCGCCGATTCCCGAAAATAGGGTATTTTAAATTATGGATTACTCGCAAACCACAAGTACTCAAAATTTGGAAAATATAATTTTATTTTACAGTTATTTATCTAGTGCTTCCGGCCGTGTTTTTTCGATTGCTGATTTAACTGTGCCAATAAAATCCCAAACATCTGTCTAATCGTAATCCAAATATTCTATTACTTGCAGTATACCTACTTGGTTTTAGTTAATGAAAAATATACGAAAATAATTGTCTTTGAGTAGCCGAGGGATTCCGGCCGTCAAAAGTTTAAATTTATTTTTATTAAATTTTTAATTGAATTGTAAGTGATTTTCGATTCGCGGGGCGCTCGCGAGTTCACAGCTCACTGCCGGCTGCCGCTGCGTCCGCGTGAAGTGTATCTCGCGCGGCCGAGCAAGCGTTAGCGTGCCTATTTCGGTCGGGAATCCTCGCCTTAAGCGCACTTAAGTAAGTCAAGTCAAGCCAGTAAGTCCGTATTTACTGCTCTTAATGTTTGTATGGTTCGCTTTATTCACCAAAACCATGAGAAGAAAATATGTTTAAAATTAAAATAGCTGTATTAGTTTAAGAGTTATTTCAGATATTTTTTATGAAACTTTGCATATCAAGCTAAACATTAAAAGTAAAACATTTTTTTAAAACTTTAAAATAACGTCACAATAATAAAAGCAAAAAAAATAACCGCCATTTACTCAAAAGTTGTCTAAGTTTTCTTACTGCGTTTTAAATAAGCACGGCAGAGCCGTAGTCAGTTTAAGATTTGAAATTATCAATTTTCATTATTAGATTAAAATAATTAAGTATGCATGTTTTATTGTAGTACAAGTAATAATAACATTAAACTTACTAAGCGGAACTAAAGTCGCATTTAAAGTGACTGTATCAACATAGAAAATTACATAATAGCATTTTTGTCAATCTAATATATGGTATTTAAATATACTTAGTAAATAGTAATTATTAACAGGTTCCCTCCAAAGTAATCAATCACTGATTTACATAGTCAATATTATTCCATTCAACATTGGCCTCTAACGCAAATTAATCGTAGCCCGGACATCCTTTTACTCTCAAACAAAAAACACAAAAAAATAAATCGGAATAGAAAATAATGAATTAGATTAAGCCGTCTCCAATGCATAAATTGGGGGGAAACCCGCCATGACTTGGTCTTTTGGTACAGGTAGACGCTTTTTGTGTGAGCTGTGCTGTGACTCAATACCGGCACTTTTTCAATTTGTCCAATTACCTATATAGTGTCTACCACTTGTAAACAACCTACGGATGTGTTGTGGTAGGTACATTACTTATTCTTATGGTAATACGTCATCAAAGAATAAAATAATTTTAATACGTCATTTTGTTTTATAATTTTTACCTACTTTATTTTATTCACTTTTCCCATGACTTTTCGTTACACATAGAACTGCATTGTCCAATTAGGTTTAGATTTGTATGGGCACTGACAGACTGTTAACAGACTGTTGACAGTCTGTCACATTTTTCTTTCAGAAACCCAAACTACAATAATTGGGAAGGTAATTTAATTTTAATTGGCGTTTCGGAAACCGGCGGTAAGTAATTTCGACGAATGAAAAAAGAAAATAATAAAAATGCATAAGATCAGTACCTTTAGCTATCGTTCTCGTGATCGTATTATTTTGTATGAAAACCAGAGCAGCGCCCCTTTTGGTCTTATAATGGAGTCTACACACTAAACCCGCCAACACGCCGATATGAGTCGTCGACTTTTCTTTAGGCGACTTCACATCTCGTTTGAATAACGGAAACTTTGTAGGCGGCACGATACTGCGAGACCGAAATGTTGCCAGCGACACGCACGGATACAAGTCGCCGATACAATTCTTAAAATATAGCCGCCGATACCAAGTGGCCGGGCTATGTCAGCGGGTGTCGGCGGGCTTGCTGTGTAGTGATACTTATTCTTCTTTGCTTTAAGTGCTTTGCTCTTGTCGGTAGAGTATCCTCCATTCGTAGAACTGCATAGTCCAAGGGTAAGAGTTTAGTGATACAGGAAATTAAATTCAATAGATATTTGACAACAGCATTTTGACAGCTTTTGACGGATGGTATTGTTATTAGTTTAAGATGTTATCTAGTATTTTACTGCGGTCGACATTGGTCAAGCCACCGAATCGTAGACAAACCTCTGAACCCGGGCACGGCCTATGGCCGCATTAGTGACGGAACTGAAGCACAATGGAAGAGATGCCATGCTTCCAAAACAATTGTTAAATTCTAATCAACTTGTTCTAACAGAATTATCTGCCTTGAAAGGGTAAAGCACGGGCTACACTGTAGAGAAACAAAACTTTTTGATTCTTATTATATTAAGATAGATGCACAACGCAAAACTGTAGAGCTTATTAATAAAGAAGTAAGAGATGTATTTCTGGTATACAACGGGTCTATAAAATAAATAAGTTATAAGTAGGTACAAAAAAAAAGTAGAAAAAAATACTCTTAGTGAAATTAGTTAAGCGTGCCCCCCAAAACCAAATTTGCCCCCCCCTCTCCCCCAACCAAATTATGGATCCGCGCCTGGGGGGCCCCCAACATATAATATACCATTTTAGCACTTCTGTTTTTGTGGTCCCTCGACCAAAAGAGAAATTTCATTTTTTTATTTTTTTTTGCGTCGGGGGGTTGTAAGTATAAATTTATGAATTTTATTTTTATTTAATCCTTTTAAAATTACATACTAAAGTTTGTAAGTATATACCCATTACACGTTTCAGATCCCTACTGCAGTTAACTAAAAGATCTGATGGCCTTGATACTTCTGAACAAATCTTCACAAATCATAGCCAAGAAAAGAACCATCTCGATTACGTCAACTTTTGAACAAGACAAACCGCCTCAAAATCGGTTCCATTCGTTCAGGAGCTACGATGCCACAGACAGACAAATACACAGACACGTCAAACTTATAACACCCCTCTTTTTGCAGTCGGGGGCTTAAAAAGACACAAAGGCCTTTGTGTGTAGGCCATTTATTTTATTTATCGTTTCCGCCCAGATAGATTTTGAAATATAAATACTGTTATCAATGATTGGTCAGCTAATTGACACTTTAAATCGATTTGAACTTCTAAGCAGCGAGTTTAGATGAAAGCAATGCACATAAAGACTTTAAGACTGTAAATGTTGTTATGTTATTTGTGCAATAAATAATATAATAATAATAAAGTTAGTCGTGGTTTCTTATCTTATAAAGTAAAAGACTTAATATATCCGTCGTCGACCAATAGTTTGCTTAATCAATAATACCTTGTGAAACCAGTAATTGTGTTTTCGCATGAAATAGGTTTACGTGCTTCGTATTATAAAAGGCAGAAACAGAAATCATGCTTATGAATTTCGGTGTAAAGAGATTTAATTTATTGGCAATAAAACATTAATATTTTGAATTAGAATTATGCTAAAAGCTAATATTTATTAAATGTCTATTGTAAAGAAACATTACAGGCGACTTAACTACTTATGAATGCAGCAATTTAGGAATTACAAGTTACAGCTATTGTTGAACAAGTTTGTGTTTTACGACTACAATGTTTTATGTGTGTGGTTTGTGCTTTAACAATTACACCTGTGATTTTCACTTTAATATTGCCAATAAGTAACTAACGACTGGAAACTTAGAAAATGAAGTTAATTAAAAGAAAGACAAGCTTTTTTGTTGACTGTACTATGATATTGTATTGTCAACAAAACCAAACCTGTATGCAAAGTTTCAGCTCAATCGGACAACGGAAAGTTGGTAAAATTTAACTTGCAAGATTTTTTATTACAAACATCGGGACAGGTGAAACTGTAACGATGCCGTTTCGTTCCAGTCTTATGGATGGTTAGAACCTCCATGATGGCTGGAAACTCCATAGCTTTACCTACTCACTGGCCATCAATTAGATTCTGTACCTGGGTGCCTACCATCAACTTTAAGACAGCGATTCAAAAATAGCGCGATGCAGAATAGGTTCCTAAAATGAATTGCTTTCTTTCGTACTATGTACCTTCGTACATAGTACGAAAGAAACGTTCGTACCTTCTAAAAACTGGATCGCAAATGAATTGCTAAATGTGAATGACCGAATGATTTGTGTCCTTATTTCTTCTACCCGTCTCTTTCACTCGATTCTGTCATGCCCGGAGAGTGAGAGGGACGGGTATAACCTGCAGGTGTCATGTTAGCTTGGCCGAGTCATAAGTCAAATAAGAGATCTTGACAGCTTAGCGGCTGTGAAATGTCATTGAATGATCACTGAATCGCTGTCATTGATATTAAGCTGTCGTGGTACGAATAAGCAAAGCAGATCAGTTTAGGTCCTAAACAAAACCGCAATAAGAGTTGATGGTAGGCACCCTGTTCTTTACTTCTTTCTTTCAAAATTTAAATAAAAAATTTTCGTTCCACGTGCCCCTGTTCAGCATTTTGATCCAGTCCTACCTAGTGATTACATGCTCTTTGGTCCTACCTAAAACATCGTGCTGTACAGAGCTTGCGAGCGTTACCTGAATACCAGTTATAAGTGAAAATTATGAGATGGCTATCTAAAGCAAATATTTAAATTGTAAACAGTAATTATAATGTAACAGGAACCCGTTTATCACGGTAAGCATCATACCTAGTTTTTACCTATTAATTTTAGAATGTTAAATCATTTATTTTGTTACAGTTCCTATTTTTCTTTTTTTCTATTTCTACTTTACACTATAAAATAAATAAGTCTCAAGTCATAAAGTGAATCATTATTTACTACTCCAACTACGATATCTTCCATTAAATACTGTACGGTGACTTTCGACGACGCTCCGGCTAGTGTACCGCTGGCCGACGACCGGGTCCCGTCGCAAAACTAAACAAAAGCTTGTAAAAAAGCAACTCAATTAAGTATACGAATTTGACTTATGATGACTTAATTATAAAAACTCTTGCTTTACTGACTGACTGACCGAAAACGCTGAGCCGAAACTACTGGGCACAAGAGGCTGGAATTTGGCATGTATGTTCCTTGTTTTTTTTTATTTTTTATTCACAACGGGGCAGCACTTAGCCTTCATCACACCTGATGTTAAGTAGTGATAAGGCTGAAGGTGGAAGCGCACTACTCCCGGAATCCTCAAAGATTGAGGGAGTAGTGCGGAGTAGTGCGTAGTTCTGCCGGAACACAATAATGCTGAAATCATCATTGTTATGGCGTCAGACTTAGACAAGACGGTGGTAGCTAGCCAGGCGGACTAAGCTCAAGTCCTGCCACCAACCAACTGATACTGGTGACTGTAGAGAAGCACTTACAGAGGATTTTTGAAAATTCCCACTCAACGGGCGAAAGAAAGGGGTCCACGCAGACAAAGTCGCGAGCGGAGCGCTACTTTATTATAATGTTTTAAAAATAATATTCTTAAAAGTCACAACGATGTGCAAAATACTTATTTAATTAAGTTACACTCGTACATGCTACGACACCGAAGAACCTATTTAGATAAAACTTGACAGTATACTGACAACCATATAAAAATAAGTATAGTGTAGGACAAAGTAATAAGGCACCGGCCAATATCGTAACACTAATAATAAACGGTAATTTGACACGACAAGTCAATTACGAGCTGACATAAACTCGGCGGCTTTGGCGGAATTTCGCTTGTATTCTAGACGTGGGAAACATTTTTGCGATTCACTTTTAGAGTTCCGCTGCTGCACTTACTGGTGTTTAAGCTACTAAAGAATTACTTGTATTTAATAAAGAGATTAAAGGATTATGCCATTAAAACATGCTGTCTAATTTTCGTTAAGTAATGTTAATTTCGTTAAGTTATGTTAATTTCGTTAAGTAATGCAGAAAGAGGAAAAGGTAAGACTTAAGTAGGTTAAGTATTATTATAGGTAGTATAATAGTAAGTAAAGGTATTACTCGTATTATAGGTAGTATAATATCCGGTAGTATAATATCCGTCCTTTATTTATGTAACTGATCAATAACAAATAAGTTCTGAAAAAATATTTTTATAAAAAAATAAAACCGCCTTCAAAAAAACCACATCAAAAAAGTAAGAAATAATTCCTCACCAAATAAATAACGTAAGTACTTTGAAGTCGGGCGGGTTTTAACAAAAACAACAAAAAATTGTACATGTTTCACGCCTGACTTCAAAGTACTTACGTTATTTATTTGTTAAGGAATTATTTCTTACTTTTTTGATGTGGTTTTTTTGAAGGCGGTTTTATTTTTTTATAAAAATAATTTTTATTTCACTCTTTTTAGTGCATCGTGCAGGCAATTTACGTGTTTTCTGGTAAATAGGTATGTGATTAAACTGAAAACTTCCTTTTTCGAAGTCGGTTAAAATACCTTGAGGTATCCCCTTTTTAACAAAACAATAATTATCTAAATCAGTTTATAAACAAAGGAGTTATGCCTAAAGATACGTAATAAAATTCACATAAAGTGGTAACGAAAACGACAGTGTTTTCAAGATTTCCTGAAAACTACTGAACCGATTTCAAAATTTCAAAAAACGGGACCAACTTGGAAACCAACCTGATGTAATAACGTTTGAACCATTTCAATCGGTTCAGCCGCCTTCGAGTAATCGGTGGACATACACAAAAAAAAATACATACAGATACCTCCTCCTTTTTGATTTAGAAGTCGGTTAAAAATAGTCAACGTAAGATACTGAAAAATATCTGTTATAATATCTAAGAGTCTGCATTGCATCTATTGGTCTCTGTTCATTGGTCTATGTTCATTGGAGCTCTCCTAATAATAGTTGTTACACAATTGCCTAAGTATGTTGTGTTTACGATTACAATTTAAGCCACACATGCAATCAGGTACATATATTTTCATCTACATTTATTTTCGTAAGTCCATGTTTTCAATAAAATCGTAATAGCCGTCCTTAACTGTACCCGGATGTAATTACTCTTATTATCACTCTGAAATCCATATTATGAAGCCGATTTTAAGATTAATGCTGACATAACAATAATGTCTATAGAGCTTATAGCTATATACAATGCAATTCTATATGCGATTGTGAAAGGATTCGAAAATTCTTTCGGACAGTCAAAGTGCTTTGCAACATATAGCTCGATGCGCCTCTGGTTGCAGAGGTGTATCGATAGCTTATAACATTCTTGCAAAGCTTTACGAATGTCAAAATAGTAATAGATGCCTTAGACTTCAGTGGGTTCCATCTCACATAGGCCTAAGTGGAAACGAAAAGGCTGACAAATTAGCCAAAGCGGCAGCTCTAAACGGGAATATATACAATACATCCAAATTTAATACCGATTCACTTCCAAAATATAAGAATATTGTCTACAACAATTGGAAAGAATACTTTGATGAACGCTCTTTGAGTAAGGGTATTTGGTATAAAACAATCCAGTGTCAACCTCTTCGAATCCCATGGTTCAGTAGTTGTAAGCTAGGTAGGAATAATATTGTGATTTTACACAGACTTAGATCTGGACATTATCCAACTAACAAGTTTGCGTTCTTGATGAGGAAAGTAGATTCCCCAAATTGTGATACATGTGGCACAATTGAAGATGTGCAGCACTTGTTGTTGGAGTGTGTCAAAAACATGAGGGAGTGTCAAATGCTGTGGACCGCTCTAAACTTAAATAAATTAGATATGGGCATTTTCCAGTCCTTATTGAGTGAACCTACAGCAAAAGCAGCATATATTATCTGTGAAATGGTTAGTCACCGGCGATAGATAGGTACTCCCTCAGCAATGTATTTGAATTATAAATAATGATATTTGTAATAGTTTAAGTTACAATAGGACTGGCATATCTTGTTAGATAAAAGTCCTGTACACCATCTAAGAATAAAAAAATAAAAAAAAATGACTCTGAAAAATAAATGAACGTTTAAACGAATATTTTTTTAAACTATTATTATAAATAACGTGTTATATATAACTATAAAAACTATTATAATAATTTAAGTTATATACCTACTTAGGAGTATTTTTGCTTGAAAATATTAATTAGCCGTATTGATTAATTAACATATTCCATTGCATTTTACATTTGAATGAAGCCGTTATATATGTATGTTGAACAGAAGATGTTTTTAAAAGATAATAATTAATTTATCTTTGAAAAAGTTGACGACCGATTTGGCGCAGGGGTAGGCTACCCACCTTCTGCGCCAGTGGTCTCGGGTTCGATTCCCGAACAAGACAAATATGTGTGTGCATGAACATGTCTATTTGTCTTGGTCTGGGTGTTTTCTATGTATATTAAGTATGTATTTACAAACAAAAAGTATTTAAGTATATATTTATCCGTTATCAAGTTCACGTAGACACAGTTTCTTAAGAAATTAACTACGGGCTTAGATAATTGGTGTGATTGTAAGAGAATATTTATTTATTTTATTTATTTATAAGTTTTCGATAATATAGAATTTGTACGAGCCATCGCATCGCACATGTATGTAAAACATTTATTATATCATGCGTTGATCGGTGACTATAAAACTGCAAGCAGGCATTTCTGCTGGCCTAAATTATAGACTTATGAATATTGTAGATATATAGCAGTGCAATAAACGCATTCAATCATCGCGGTCGGTTTATCATTTTCTAGCATTTCCCGTCCGCGAATTAGCATCATTTCTAGCATCTATCATTTTAGCATATTTTATCATTTAGCATCAGCATAGCAGTATATGTAGGAATAAACCCCTATATTTTGGTCCTTCGAGCCTATTATTTAGCATTTTAGTCCTTTGATTAGTTTGACCTAGTGCGCGGTGAGGTCTTAGAAATAACTTACTACTTACTTACGTAATTTTAAAGCATTCGTGTCTGAGACTTTGCGCTTTGGTTTACAGTGAACATTATAATTAATTAGCATTAGCATTTTATTATTGACTTTATTTAGCAGTTTAAAAGCAGTGACTATAAATTTTTATACGTGGACATTATACAAGTGAAGACAGCAGTTTACTAGCGGGCTAAGCAGCTCGTTTCAGCAGCCGCAGCGACAGCAGCAGTAGCATTTGGTTTGCAGCACCTCAAAGTAAGATCTTTCCATTATCTTTGCTTAAGTATTAACTTTCATCATGGCACCATCATTCGAACCTATCTTTGCCCGTCAAGCTGAAATTATCACTCAGTTCGAGAAGATAGAATCAAACTTCCGAAAGGACAGTGCTAGTAGGAAAACTCAGGAATACTTAGACAAAAGAGTCCAAGTATTAGACAATCTTTGGGCGGAATTTCAGCAGAATGACTCAGACGTGCAACAGTACGAAGATAAAACTTATGAGTATTTTGTTCAGCACATTTTCCTAAAGACGAAGGAGTTTTATGAAGCAACCAGAGCAAAAATGACTTCGTTCAAACCAGCACCAATGCCTACGTTGTCTCCTTTACCCGTGCCCGGAGATAAAAAGGAAGCTCTTTCACAACTTTCTTTCTCCATTCCTACTATGAGCAAGGACGACAAGCCAGGTAGTGCCGCCGACGAGTTGTTATGTCAGCAAAGAACCAATTTTAGAGCATTATTGAGACAGATCCAACGCATATCAATTGATAATTTAGATGAAAAGTGGGAAATCGAGGATGAGCTTAGAAATATTCAAAGAAAGTGGCAACTAATTGAAGAAAATCATTTAAAAGTTGATAACATTTTGCAAGGCTGTGATGTATTGTATGACAGTGAGTATACACAAATTGAAGATAATTATTGCAGCATCAAAAGGAAATTAAATAAAAAATTGTGTTCGACTGCCCATTTACAGCAGTCGACACCCCAAATTGAAATTCCCGTTTTTTCTGGTAATTATACTCACTGGCCTACATTTTTCGATCTATTTTCGGAAGCAATCCATAACAATAAATATCTTAGCAATGCCCAAAAAATGCAACATCTTAAGGGGAAGGTGAGAGGCGAGCCTGAGCGTCTCATACAGCATCTACACGTGAGTGCGGACAACTACGAAACAGCATGGGAAATCCTAACGCACCGCTATGATAACCCACAGGTACTTTTCACCAAACAAATTGAAGTTTTCCTCAATCAGCCGTATATTCAAAGACAGACAGCATTTGAGATAAAGCGATTGTATGACGTCACAACCGAGTGCATACACGCTATACATAATCTAGGAGTGGACACCAATACATGGGATCCACTTTTAGTGCATCTATTGGCAAAAAAGCTCGATAGTAACACCTATAGTGACTACATGGAATCACGTAAGCAACCTAGGGAATTACCGAAACTTCTTGAGTTTATGGAGTTCCTTGAAACTAAATTCACAGCACTCGAGCCGATACATCTACGAGAATCATCTCAAAAGCAATCTTCGCCTCAAGTATCAAAGCCGTCCTACAGCAAATCTAACAATCAAAGCCGCCACATATTCAAGAACTATCAAGCCATGCCCACGTATACATCAAAATGTCCGTTCTGCAATCAAAATCATGATTTGTATCAATGTCAAAAATTTCTGAGTCAGTGTCCGGAGAGCATAATGAGAACAATTTCGAAATTGAAAATCTGTGGAAATTGTTTATACAAGCATGTTGACAATGTTTGCTATTCGACAAAAAGGTGCAAAGAGTGCCAAGGTGATCACAACACACTAATACATGACGCAGTGACTCATCAAGCATCGAACACGACAAATGCAAGCTTGCATCTACAACAAACTCGGTCAACTGTCCCCCTAACAACTGCAAAACACACGTCGAATAGTGAAATTAAACAACATAACGTGAATCATGTAGCAACTGACGGCGAGGAAATTTTACTGACTACGTTATCACTGAAAGTAAAAGCAGCTGATAACACATATATCACGTTAACAGCATTACTTGACCAAGGTTCCCAAATATCTTTAATATCTGAAAACGCCGCTCAGATGTTAGGACTGCAGCGCCAGCGTTTCAATGCATCCATCTCGGGAATAGGAACCAGCTCCAAAGCCAGCAAAGGAGTGGTCACTTTAGCATGTCAGTCACTTTATGATGATTATCAGTTTAGCACGCAAGCATTAGTCATCACAAATGTTATTAACAATTTACCTAATTCATCCTTTAGAAAGCAAACATGGCCACATCTTCAGCACCTAAAACTAGCAGATCCTGAGTACAATGTATCAAAACCCATCGACATCCTTCTCGACGCCAGCGTTTATTCAGATATCATCATGAGAGGCTTAATAAAGGGACCAACACCAGCGCCCATAGCACAGCAAACGAAATTAGGATGGATTTTATCAGGCACCGTGAGAACTTTTAACTGCAATGTGGTTGTTAATAACATTGACGGCATCTCGAAGTTCTGGGAAATAGAGGAAATCAGCAGTCATTCAGCATCATCATTAACCAAGGACAAGCAACTTAGTGAAAATTCTTATCAAGCAATAACATGTCATTTGGAATGTGACAGGTATAAGGACGCATTGCCAATACAACTATTTTGCAAATAAGAGACAAATAAAAATATTTATATTTTTTCTTCAATAGGGGCTGGAAGGGGGTCTTAAAAATTTGAAGTGCGGCTACTAGGGCATATAGAGTATCATATAATAGAGCGCTGCTTGCACACCCTCAATATTTTTTCTTTTTGTATTAAGCCGCATAGTTTTTGAATTATGATGAAAAATGTAAAAAAATACCATCCCCCCCCTTATTTCCGAAGTTTGCATAGAGAAAATCTTAAATTATTTTAGGTGATAAGTAGAAGTTGATGTAAAGATTATAGCCCATTCGCTTAGATAGTGTCGCTCTGCCACAATGCCGTGCGGGTGTACCGACACTATCTAACCGAACGGACTATACAGGAAAAATAAAACAATGTCTCTAAATAGTAAACTTTTTCAGAAATCATCAACAAAAATTATATTAGTTCCACTATCGGTCAAGAGATGGAGCTGACCAAAAACTGCAATATTCTACATCGCGAATTCTCGGACGAATATGCCACGCCGATGAAAACATTTTTCCTGTCCTCTGTATAATGTTCTCCTTCCTACATACTCGCAGGTCGCTTTGGGTGAAGCACAGTTGTAGTTTTTTCTATTTTATAAAAGAAAAGATGGTACGGAACCCTCGTGGCGCCTGTCCGACTGGCTCTTGACCGGTTTTTTCTTAGTATATTTTATACCGGTAACTTTTAGACTGTGTACGGACCGGCGGCGGGCGGCGGCCCCACTAACGCCAACGAACGACATCAGGCATTGCTCGCTTCACGTTTCTGGCCTTCGAAGATCAATCTAAAGCTATTCCAGTTCACATTCGGAGTTTCTGATCATCTGATTGAGACAGAGGGTAAAACAGAACCTCTTTGATGGCGTTCGTTGGCCTTTGTTGGTCCGGTGTGTACGCAGCATTAGCACAGAATATGGCATTAGGCAAGTGCGATTCATCGTAGATCGCATCAACGAACGCTTAGGGGCGTGATAGCGGACAAGCGCTTGCCTATCAATCAATAAAAAATAAAAATAATACTTTACAGTTTGTTATCACTACAAAGCTACTAACATGATGGCTTCTTACGTGCTTTTCTGTTGCAGTGATAATCTTTGGAACTAAAACAGTTTTCATACGACAGGACAGTCCATTTTGACAGCTAATTTCGTATTGCAAGTGGCTCCTCTGCCACTGTTGTCACCGGAACAGACAGAAGTGTGGGACTATATTATTATATTGCTTACTCTTAACGGCTGACACCCTGAGAAAACTCAGTTATTGTGATTTTAATGAATTAAAAATACGTAAACTATATTTGAGTTAGACTTTGATTTATTGATTTGTAGATCAATTTGAATTGTTGGAAAACGGACATTGATTATTGTGATTTGAAATACCTAGAAAAAAAATTAGTAATTTATCGCAAGGCTCTAAGTCAGCTAAGAGGATGAGGTTACTTCGTGCTTTTGAAGCCGATGTGGACCGTGAAGCTCGGTTAACAAGCAATCGCAAGCGCAACACTGAATCCCGCGCTTCCGAGACCTACACCCATATATACACACATAATAATATTATTATTATAACCTTGCGGTCACTGGAAGGAAGTGTAGATTACACATAAAATAAACAAATACAAAAGTCACTTTACCGTGCGTACGAAGTCGCGGGCAACAGCTAGTTAGTAATATTATTAATTATTGTGTACAAACATTTGTGTTTTAACAACCTGTCTCGCAAAACGTTTTATTTACTGCAAGTACAGTGTCACGTTTTTTAACGATATTGTAGTACCTAGTTAGTAGATATTTATTACCTAGTAGATAGTTATTTAATCATATCAATAATAATAATTAACAAATGTATTATTTCTTATAAAGTATTTATGCGAATCGCATAATAAAATAGGCTTGCTTTTAAGGAACTTCAGTTTTAGATCACGAAATCAGGAAGTATAGTCGTGTAAAGAGAAATATGTAGGTAAGAAATCATTTCAATTAAAGATCACCAATTCAATAATTAGCTTAGCTGATAATTTTTTGATCATCGATTAAAATCAAAGTAGTAAGTACAAGTCAATTTCAAACATCAACACAACATGTAAAGATATCATTGTCAACTTTAACATGGAGCTAAACCTTTTCCGATATTAGTGAATGCGGAAAGTAAAAACTGTGTGCAAACCAGCTTGCTGACTTTCACGCAAAACGTACCTAGTCCACAATAAGGCGAGGAGCAACCGACGGGCCCACCTCATTAGCTCAATATCAACACGTCTTATGCCTTTAATAGATATGTAATCATGCATATTATTTAAATTGCTTGACAAATTACACGTCGGTACGCGGTTGTACCCGCTCACTTGTCGGTTACGTTTCGAACTGCATTTCTTGTTGACTCGCGGACCGTAGATGGATTGGTTGGAGATGTTTTAACCCATTAACATTAACAGACTTCAAAAAATAAGAGATTAATACGTTCCAGTGTATTTAATAATAGGTCTGTACATATGAAATTGCCGTTTTTTTCATTTGTACATATAACTTAACTACTTTTATAATATTAGAAATATATAATTTATTTAATATTGCGTTACATTAAGACCGTATCGAGCAACTTTTGATAATTTAATAACCACGATATTTGATTATTTACATAGAAAAAACTTATTCCGAAAGTTACGACTATTTTTGTTTCCAGAATTTCGTACTTTATTAGTTGTAACTTAGTGAAAAAAAAAGTTTTTCTCTTAACGAATGTGTCATTTAGTAGTTAAAATGTCCATAAATACGTGTGTAAAATTTTGTAAATTTACATAATATTAGTCGTTAAATAATAACAAAAACGTTAGTATATAAAAAAAAATATTACAGAAATCTCCATACAAAACGGCAATTTCATAGGTAAAGACCTATTATTTTTTCTTGTTCGCAAATTTATCCGTCAATGTTGCTCTTTTTTTTGTCATGCAAGATGTGTTATGTCGTCAGTCAATACACGATTGTTAATTAGTTTCTTAAATTACTTACCTATAAATAATAATAATTTCTAAACATAAAAAGAATCCAGTTGTTAAAATGTTGTTTAAGTTATTATAATGTGTAATGTTTTTTACACGCTTAAATTACAGTATCAGCTATTTACAACAAATGGCCACCAACTATATTATGAAAAAAGCAGCATTTAATAATTAGGCTCGGAATATTTTGCATGAAAACCAGAGCAGCACCGCTAAAGTCGCTTTCGGAACTATAATACAAAATGTAGAGATTTGGCACCCAACATTTTGACGAATGGTAACGTTTACTAAATATTACGAGAAAGTGAGTTTTTCGTGTTCAGGGTACAGAAGAGAAAAAACATAGTGTTAAAAAATTTACTGCAAAAAGAAGTGTTTTAAGTCATCGAAAATCGTTTGCTGAACAGCTTCATACAGATCTGCCATACAGCTCTCGAGTCTCGGACACGAGTTGCCAATTAGTAGTGGTACTAAAGGAAAACGTGGCGGACGCGCGACGGCTAAAATTACGAGGCCGAGCAAGACCTGTACAGTACAAGAAATGAGATGATGCATGCATGTGTACAGCCTCCTCATGTGTGTACTCGCCATTACGAGACATCCTAGGACAAATGACAATCATACCTTTTAAATAAAAAAATGACTTTTTGAATACCTAATGAATGTAAGATCTCATCAAAAACATAAAATATGTGAAGTGAGAGCCAACTTCAATATTAGGAAATATGCCTTGCTTGTTGACTTCAACGACAAAAGATGTGAGATCTAAATGGGTGCCAAGTTTAACGGTCAGTCCTGAAAATTTAGTACTTACATAAAATGTTTTATAACAACTTAAAATATAATTTCTTCTTATAACTTAGGATAATATATTGAAGCCTAAGGTCTGACTTGGCTAGTTCTTGTATACGAATTATTATTAGGTACTTACTGAAACAGTCATGGAAGAGCCCTATGTTCATCTCTAGCTTCTAGTCTACCAGCAAGCCAAATTTTCGGAAGAATACAATAAGAACTTCGGCTTTAGAGCTTGCGAAGGCTATAATATATATATAATTCGTATATGAAAACTAGCCAAGTCAGACCTTAGGCTTCAATATATTATCCTAAGTTATAAGAAGAAATTATATTTTAAGTTGTTATAAAACATTTTATGTAAGTACTAAATTTTCAGGACTGACCGTTAAACTTGGCACCCATTTAGATCTCACATCTTTTGTCGTTGAAGTCAACAAGCAAGGCATATTTCCTAATATTGAAGTTGGCTCTCACTTCACATATTTTATGTTTTTGATGAGATATCATTACTTTTTGTAGAGAAATTATTAGTAGGTACTTATTCATAATAAAATTAATACCAAATGATTCAGTATATTTTATGTGGTCAGGGGGCTTACCACAAGCTCTTATAGCAGTTATTTTTAAGCCTTAAAAAAAACTGCCCTGCTTATCGGTACCATGAACCATAACAATAGCAGCGCTGTTAGTCCTAGACGTTCACCGGTCAAACAGCGTTGCTAAACGTACCATGAGCTCACTTTAGCACGCTAGCAGGCCTGCCAAACTGTCATAATTAGCAGTTTTTAAAAAGTTGGTCTCAAGCAGCTATAAAAAGCCTGCTAAGGGTGGTATTCCACTTATCTCAAATATTTGATCAAAGAAAATGGACGAGGACGATTAAAGATCTTTGATAAGTGGAATACCACTGATAATTTTGTTCGTTATTAAATGAATGATCAAGCAATTCTGTGGTTTTTGGAGGACGAAAGCTTTCCGCAATAGAAAGAAAAAAGCGTGGCGTAAACTAATACGAGAACAAAGCAATCCATTGGAAGTTTACGATAAAATGGATTTTATTCGGAGGTTTTGGTTTTGGTTTCGGGGCCCTTTAGACCTCTGATCTGATGCCCCCTGATTCACGAACCACCGGAAACAGAATCTGATTTGAATTCTGTGCTTTGTCTTTGCCTATTCTATAGTGAGTGACAGAGACAGTGCATACATTCCGCTGTCGCGTTTCCAACGGTTTGTGAATCCGGGGGCTGATACTGCAGCAGCAACGAAATCTATAGATTAATCCGTTCAGGCAAGAGTGAGTGAGTTCTACCCATTCAAAAATTAAAACAAGAGTCTTACAAGATTCTTATTTTCTCGAACTTTGTAACATTTAAATTATTTATTTTAGGTATTGTCTGCTTTGTCCTTTTTTGCCACCGCCTTCTCTGAAAAACCTGTGGCTGTGGGGGACATTGGGGGCATTCCATGGCACAACAAAACGTGTCAAGTAGGTTACTGCTGCATTATTGTGAAGCGTTCCGAGCGCTTTTTTCTTTAATACGAACTTCTCCACGAACGCAACTTAACCTTAACTTAACGAGAGTCCGTATTAAAAAACGACACTCACTCAAGTGGTGATCTCTTCTCAAGTATAGTCATAATAATATTTGTTCAAAAATGCTTAGTTTAATATTATGCTTATATTATGTTGTCTAACAATTTGTAAAACTTTTTAACTTTTTGTTGTTTTCCTTTTTTGTTTGTTTTACACTGCTTTAACATTAAAACTAGGTATATTATGTTTCATATCACCCTAGATAAACTGTTTTTAAGTAAGGAGGAGCGGTGTCCCTTATTATTACAGACATTTTTATGTTTAAAAGGGGACTCCTGATAAATTATGTAATAGTTTATTCTTCAAAAGTAAATAAAAATTTTTTATTTTTATTTATTTATTTATAGTTAGCAAGGGATGAATGTATTCGGTGCATGTTTTCGCATCCCTTTCTAACTAAGCTTAAGAAGAGATCTCCACTTGAGTATCGTTCTAGAATACGGGTCTAACTAAGTAACTGTGTTAACTTTGTTTGTTGAAATTAGTCACTTTTCCAACTTGAAACCAAAGCTTCAAACAAATTTGTAAAAAAAAAACATTATTAGTTAAAAATCATATTTAGTTTTCGAACGCAAACAACATTTTGGCTCGACAGGCCAGAGACAATCATTCAATAGCAACAGCAGTGCAGCAGGCCTGCTAAAAGACTGCTAATTTTGGCTTATGGTACGATTAGCAAGAAGTTTATTTTAAACCTTGCAATAAAACTGCCCTGCATTTGTTCTGTTTGCTAAGAGCTTGTGGTAAGCCTCCAGTTATATTACTTTGCCCTTGTGTATCAGCTACTGACAATGAAACTAATTTTATGCTCGTGTTTGGTGTGGACGTAGAAATATCATTTTTAACAGATTTTCCTATTTCCAACAGTTTCTTTTTCCTAGTCGTAATAGTGTATGGTGTTTTGCTTGACGAAGTTGCAGTAGGTATTTAATGCTCCTGAGCAGATATTGCATTTCCATTTGCGTTTTGATTCTGGTTTCATTAAGCGATAAAGCTTTCCGGACAAACTCGTATCTTTTGCCGCACAATGCACTAATATAGAATCCTTGGCAGTAGCAAAGAATACTATACAGGGTAATTTTTTTATCAGTGCACAAATTTTTAGGATCGACTCAGAATCGGTAAGTGAACAACTTTCTCCTAGAAACATAGGTCGAAATATGACAAAATTTTTTTGACTCTTCATACGAATCGGACTGATCACGTGATCGATTTAGTATGGGAAGTCCAAAAATTTTTGTCGTTTTTCGACCCATATTTCTAGGAGAAAGTTGTTCACTTACCGATTCTGAGTCGATCCTAAAAATTTGTGCACTGATAAAAAAATTATCCTGTATAATTATTACTACGTAGCCACTGACCTCTATTATTTATACACTGGACAGGCTGTCCCCATACAAATTACAGCTAATTTTGTGTGGCAATTAAGCGCCGCCACTACCAGTGTCCCGAGAACAAATTTTGACACAATCATTACCGCAGTCGACAATATTTTATGTCAGCCAGTCGAGTGTGTAAATAGTAGAGGTCAGTGTATATAGCAGTAGTTTGTCTTTTACATTTATCATTTAGCGCCATCTCTTGTAAATTTATGGATGTAGCCGTTTTTGTTGACATCTAATCTTGCTTATTGATTCTTTATTTGCTAACTAGCTTAAGCTGACCCGGCAAACGTTGTTTTATCATATAAATTATAGTGGACTAAAGTAGAATAAATAATAAGAAGACTGTCTAATGTGTGTGTTTATACACCAAAAGTTGCCTACACCAGACGATAGATAGCGCTAGTTAGGTATACACTA
Source organism: Crambus lathoniellus (assembly GCA_949710035.1). Taxonomy (NCBI): domain Eukaryota; kingdom Metazoa; phylum Arthropoda; class Insecta; order Lepidoptera; family Crambidae; genus Crambus; species Crambus lathoniellus. Next base: position 8,272,599 of record OX453310.1, on the reverse strand, counting down.
CCTACATAATAATAAATTACTCTGTACAGTGCCACAACCTTTTCTGTTCCGGTGACAGTGGCGCTACGTACGTTTTTCTTTTTTTTGTAGCAATTTAACCGGCCCTGACTTCTAAGAACTTCAGCTGCCAGCAGCGCTATGGTTGGACATCAACTTGACAGCAGAATGACATTTAAAAAAAACACGCTAGTTTCACATTTTGGCCACCGGCACAGCAAAGTTTGTGGCACTGTAAAGTAGAGTGCGCGTCAGATAACTCTGCGCGCATGCGCGACTGGTGCATTTTTAGCGCTAGTTACAGTACATTATTTATGCTAAGCTTATGGAAAAGATTAGTATTCGATTTTGACCGCGCGCAGACGTCAGTGATTACATACTCTTTGGAAGCGGCAATGGAAGAGATGACAGTTTTGCAGTTTTGTATCGAAATTATAGTCTCTCACTTCATTTGGTGTTTAAACCATCTATGGTATAAACACACACATATGCAAATTACAAAGGCATATAAACACAGACACACACATAGGCATAGTATACATATTATTTATTTATAAGGAAACATAGTGTAAATGAAACATAGGTTAACACTGCACCCTTTATTAACAATAAAACAACAAATATGAATCACTAAAGGCATTAACAATGTTCAAAGAAGTCTTTTTTCAAACACAGCACATCACCAAAGAATTCTATATAATTAACATCACACTGAACACAAACGAGTCTTTTTCTCAAAAAGCGGTACTCCGAGCAACGAAACTATGTAATTGATAACGGAATTAAGGATCTCTACGAAACAGAACATAGCAAATAACAAATTTAACAAACAAAAGTATAATTTAGATTATTTGACATTATTTTCCATAAGTACACTTTACTCTCCTTAAATTTTATACTCTTCCATCAACTTTCAACAATATAGTATAGAAAAAAAGGATTTTTTCTCTTCTTTTCTATACTGTGGGTGGGTGTATTAACTTGGAGCCATCTATCGTTGACTTTAGTGAACTATTTATGTGCAAAGTGTGCACCTACAGGGAGAACATAGCAACTTTCGCATTTTTTGGCTTCTCGTTAGTTCCCATTTGAATGTATGAAGATTGCGCCCCCTGGTGGTCGGGTTATAAGTACTATGCTCCGTTTTGACGTGAAAGAAGGACAAACAAACAAACAAACAAACAAACACACTTTCACATTTATCATTACAACTCCGTAGCTCAGTGGTTAGAGCAGTCGCCCGGAAAGCAAAAGGTCGTGGGTTCGAGTCCCATCGGAGATGGTTGTGAGATGATGGTAGATTTTTTCTAAATACTTCATTTTCCATTTTTCAATAATAAAAATTGGATTGTGAATGCAAAAAAGTAAAAATTTAAATTACTTTATAATTTATATTAATAATAAATTTAAGCGAAAGGTCGTGGGTTCGAGTCCCATCGGAGCTGGTTGTGAGATGATGCTCGATTTTGTCTAAATACTTCATTTTCCAATAATAAAAATTGGATTGTGAATGCAAAAAAGTAAAAATTTCAATAACTTTATAATTTATATTAATATTAATAATTAATAAATAATAATACCTATGGATATCGTGCTAGAAATGGTGCAAGTTTGTAATTAATTTACCGCGAGGACAAAAAAGTGTTTGGGTAATCTGGGGTTCGAACTTGGTTCCCTCGAGTCCTCAATATTGAATGGCCACTACGCCGTCGGCGCTAGCGGAACTTCAAGAGGTATGACGAATTTTTGGTATATAACAGAATAAAAACTATTACAAACTTATATTTGTACTTCATCTTATACAAGATCTTATACAGGATAAGTGCACAGGGAACGCAAATATAAGTTTGTCAACGTTTTATTTAAAAAAAATACTAGTTTCGGATTTTTTCCTTTGTATTCACCAGATTACCTGTCTGCATGCCAAATTTCAGCTTTCTAGGTCATCTGGAAGTGGGTTATAGTTTTGATTATAGGTGAGTCAGTGATAAAAATAACGATTTTTGGACGTAAATATCTAAATAACCGTTTGAGCTGTGTATATAAAATTTGGAGCACATTTTTATCTCGCTAGTCTCAATACATTAGCCAAATTTGACATGTTTCTGTGTAATAGTTTTTGAGTTATGAGGTGGTCAAAAGTGGCTCCAAATGGTTCGTGTTAAGATACACACGGTGCTGCTCGCCAGTTCTGTTTGCTTTTGAACTTGGCTGATACGCTGCCGCGTATCCAGATGGCTAGTTATTGTTATGAAATGTTATTTAGAATCTCGCGATACGCACGTTTAGATGCCTATGCACACCTCGTTTTTGAGCGCGCCGTCGACTCACGTTTGTATCTGTCGTAGGATGATTTGACAAACCGACGCAAAAATCCTAGGGGTTTTGCAAACACAACTGTGGCTGCTTTGCAATGGCTTCAGACCTCGGTTGAAGCTCTGTGGCTAGGTCATCATCATCATCATCATCATGTCAGCCGAACGACGCCCACTGCTGGGCATAGGCCTCCCCCAAGGATCTCCACAACGATCGGTCCTGCGCTGCCCGCATCCAGCGGCTTCCCGCGATCTTGACCAGATCGTCGGTCCACCTTGTAGGGGGCCTGCCCACGGAACGTACGCGGTACGCGGTCGCCATTCGAGAACCTTTCCGCCCCAACGGCCATTGGTTCTCGACGTTTTTTCGATTGCTGCAACAACTGATTAGAATAATAGTGATGACATTTCTTAAAGGTACTGACTGAAAATAGAGGATTTTGGGTTTTTGCGAAAATCGTGTGTATTGATACAAATGCACCGTATATACAAAAACATTGTTACGGCATGCATAGGCTTATAGGATACGGGGGCACACCGGTTTCTGCTCTCGGTTCTATTCTTCATATGCGATTACAACTATCGCGTCTACATATATCTTCATACAAGTATGTGATTTTATGTAGAATAAAATCCCGCGATCAAAAATCGTTGTGTGGGGAATGACATAGGTAGTCTAGTTAGCAACGAAACCTATGAAATACGGGCAGTTCGACAGTGCGTCTAAGAGTAAATTAAATATCATACAAAATGTTATTAACTATTAGTCAATGAAATATATTTGTTTCAACTACTATCGATTCTATAAATTATAAAGTTACAGCAATGAAACCTATGAAACACGGGCAGTTCGACAGTGCGACTAACAGTAAATATCATACAAAATGTTATTATTAATTTCAATATAAATATATTAATAAATAAATAAATAAATATTTCGACTACTATCGATTCTATAAATTATAAAGTCACTGCGTCCACTTTCGTTTCCCCTCTTTAAAAGCTTGATTTGCCAATCGTATAACCCTAGAATACCTTACCGCAACTTAAAGCGCATCCGCACATCCAACTCGTATTTAGTACCAACGTTTGCCCTTTGACAGTAATCATCATTGGCAATAAATAATAGCAAAGTGTTTACCTTAATTGAGCAGCTATTACGATTTGTCTTCCGTTACACCTATCGATATTTCCCTTCAGCAGAATTTATCAATAAAGATGGAAATATGGTCGTTGAAGTACTCGTGAGCTTCGCGGCATAATGGACGCAGCGGGGGGCTTGAGATGAGAATGTCAAACGTTGATAATAATTAATAAAACCCAGTGATTTTGCATTGTAAGCTAATGCAAAATCACTGGATATACTGGAATTCCATAAATGAAATAGATAGGACTAAATATATTTTTTATTAGGTTGGTTAAATGATAAGTGCTTATTTATATATTATTATATTTTATTTTTTTCCTACTTTTTGTTTTACTATGTTGTGATGTGACATCATATTCACAGTTTTATTATTATGTATGTAATATTTTTATTTCATAAAAAATTACATTAATGATTATTACGGTTTCTCAGCACGGTTATTAGGATCTCTGAAACCGACAAAGATAACAAAGCTGCTGAAACTTCTGCAAGTTTGATTTCGCAAAAAGCTACGGAAACTAATGTTTTAGACATCCTCTAGCTTAGTTATAAACATTATAATACATATCATGTTACTACTATTGAGCTCTCTACATATAATATTTAAGCTATCAAAAGTGTACCTACTATTACCTACAAACCTGTTTTAAACGACATGATATCATAGGGGATTCATTTAAATTTCTTATTCAAGTAGTGTGCGCAATCGGCGTTTAACAAATATGTATAGAGCTTCATTGGTAGTTAGTACTTTTATTATAACTCAAGTCTTCCGCCCGCGGCTTCGCCCGCGTGGGGACAATGTTATCCCGCGGGGATGTAATATTTTACCGGGATAAAAAGTAGCCTATGTCACTCTCCAGCTCTCAAACTATCCCTATACCAAAATCATGCCGATTCATTGCTCCGTTTTGACAAGATAAAGACGGACAAACAAACACATTTTCACATTTATAAAATTAGTGTGGATTCCCGACCCCTTATTTACTTCAATATCGTAAATACGCAGTGCCGTAAAGAAATATTTTTTCTTATGATTATTTATAATTATCTTAATTATGTTTAATTTAATGCGCTAATAATGGCTAATCTGCGATAAAAAAATAAGTAGGTACTCAATGAAAATTTGCATTTTGGTTTTTCCCATATTCTTTAGATAACAAAGATTACAAAGCACAGACATCTGGGGGCACGGCATTGTCCGCCAAGTCGAGCGCGAAGCAAACACTGCCGTACCATCCTTTTCTGGAACCATTGCAGCGTATTATATTTTGTGACATGGTCGTTGACCAGCGTCCATCAACGCGTAACTATGCTTAAAGAATTTTCAAGTCATATAAAATCTGACTATATTATTGAAGGAATCGCAGTAAGGAACATAAGGGTTTACTTGGTTATACAGAGAGATTTCATCACTTTTTACAGAGACATAAGCAGCTCCAGCGAGATTTGGACAGTTTTTTACATGGTGTTTTTGGTGGAATATTGATTTATATATGACTAATAGATGCGATAAAAAAATAAGTAGGTACTTAATGAAAACTTGCATTTCGGTTTTCCCATATTATTTAGATAACAAAGATTACAAAGCACAAAATTACCTATAATGAATTAGTCGTTAGAAATTTTTTTTTAGTAAAAGCTATTATGAAAATAAAATAAATAAATAAATATTAGACACCATCACAAACATTGTTCCAATACCAAATTATAGTAGCTTGAGCACTAGTGTTATGGAAATTGGAAACAACGACGGGAACCAAACACATACCTACACCCAGACCCGAGGAAATATTGAAAAGTTCGTTTTTAATAGTTACCCGACCGGAGATTGAACCCTGGACCTCTAGAGATAGCGGCACCTTGAAAGCTTGTGCGTACACCACTCAGCCACGGAGGTCGAATACTACTTAGACTTAAAATTAAATATTGAAATTGCACTGAAACAATCTATATTTTTATTTAAAAACCGAATATAACACTACAATAAACATGATTTTGATACGATTATGACTTAACGTTAGCAGAATTTCATCAATTTCAGCCGTTTTTCATTTGTTCGTTTTAGCGGCTCCGCGCAGTTTTATCCACATACTCGTTCCCGTTGAAATATTTTGATAAAATGTAGCATAATAGAAAAAAATGTATTCCGTTAGATCATTTAATTAATTGGTTTAATGGGGATAATCTGAAAAGTATGTAGTACAATTAAAGCGTTTTCCGAATTGTACGTTAAGTCATATAATATTGCAAAGAATGATTTTCGTGGCTTACTGGCTAATTAGTCTTATTGATAACCGGATAAAATATGAATGTAGTTAAATGGATGCTTTATAAAAACTTTGAGGAACAACTCACACATCAGTAAAATCATTTCACTAGTTTCTATATTGTCAAAGTGTCAAATAACAGGTAATTGAATGATTATTGATTCGGTTTACCGTTTAACAACATAGTTACCCGGTGTAGGCGTCTATTGACTATTGTTGTCCGCAGTAGGTACTTACTGAATCATTGCCCATTTCTATTGTTGTCGAAACTAATAAAGTGGCATTAGAGATCACCATTGAACTGATTTGTGACAGTTATACTTTATTATCGATAAGTTAATGACATTTCATGGCCAAATTCTTGTGTTATCGCAAAACCGTAAGACATGTACTTTTGTACCGCATAATTTTCTTGCTAGTCAGTTTCTTCAATATTTAAATGGTTCCTATTCATGTTAGAATCAATAAACTGAACAAGCAGACGTTTTATGAAAGTGTTATCTGGACAAAAACAACTCATAGTAATACCTGGCAAGGGCTTAACTACAGGAGCACCACCAACGTTAGAACGTTGTCTTTTGCAATCTTCGATGGCCAACCCTACCTCATTTACCCAGCACTGCAGTGAGTCTAGAGGCGGAAATAATAAATAAAATAAATAAATTTCTTACAGTCACAAAAAAATATCTAGCATTAGGAAACTGTATTATAGAAACTTGATAACGGATGAATATATAGAGTAATTACTCATATACTTTTTGTTTGTAAATACATACTAAGGCATAGAAAACACCCAGATTAAGACAAATAGTTTGGGAATCGAACCCGAGATCTCTGGCGCAGAAGGCAGGTACCTATCTAGGAAGCAGGATTTCAACATGAAAATTATGAAAATCCGTGGTATTCATTAACAACTTCCTAATGTAAATATTTACTTACCGTGTTTCGATGCCTCAACTTCCTAACAACGTTCCATTTGACGTTCCTCAACAAGTGATATATATTAATCAGGATATTCAGGATTAATAGTTTCCCAGCAGTGCTGTGGGTGTTCTGTCTGAAAATGATGAAAAGAAGTATAATTCACAAAAAATTCAGTTGCGGACAGAGTGCTGGTTACGAAAGCGTGGTGGTAAGGCGTAGTAAAATACTTATTTTAATATAAGACATATGTCTAAATGGATTTTAAAGTAAAATGCAAAACGAGCAGTGCCTTTTCTTATCAGTCCCACCAACGCATCAGCACTTGCATGTTATACGTAAACAGCAGCCGATAAAGTCGTATAATATACTTTAACTTCCATTCCATAAAATCTTCAAGCACTAAATATTGTTTCTAATATGTGTTTGCAATTTAAATTATTCTGTATTGCATATTCATGTTAGAAAGCACACCCCAAGTATGCGTGGTTAACGTAATCTTTTAAAATAACGTCGACGTATTAAAGTGCGAATAAACATTTAATGTAATTTGCTACCGTCGTTGTGTATCTATTATATAGGTTTACACATACCTTTAATAACGAAACACGAATCTTTATGGTACGCGACTTCATCATTAAATATAATAATTAAAAGGTAACAACTTATTTGACAGCACAAGGAAAATGTTACTGTTTTATTTATGAATTAAGGTTGAAATTTAAAATGTTTGTGGAAAGTGTCAAGAATGTAAATGAGGATATTGGATTGGCACCTGCGAGTCTGGTGTGGCCATGACGTCACAGCGTGGTAATGTCGGTCGGTCGTATGATTTGCGAGCAATGACAGTTTTTGCTGATTGTATTTAATTAATTATAAACGGTCAATAAGTTTAGCTTTGTCGTGTCGTATATCAGAGGTGGTAAGCTAAGGTGTTACGGAATATTTTAAAAGCTTTATTGATTTAGCTGTAATGAGTTTCTTATCTTTTATTAAGAAATAATTTGTGATACAATATAATATTTTATTAACCCCTTTCGGTCCTGGTGTCCATTTCAATGAACATAACATTTTAATGCTTGTTTTAGAAAAAAATACAATAAAAATAATTTTTCTTCCTGGAGTGTTTTCAGTAGAGATGAAACGGATAGCTAATTGGCCTGATACCGGATAACCGGATAACCGACGGGAAAACAGACTTTGGCAAGGTAAAACGAGCGATCGTGCGTACTCGGGCGGCTAGGGACTTGTTCAGTAGCATGTTTAAATAAATAAATAAAAAAATAAAACCGCCTTCTAAAAAACCACATTAAAAAAGTAAGAAATAATTCCTCACCAAATAAATAACGTAAGTACTTTGAAGTCGGGCGTGAAACATGTACAATTTTTTGTTGTTTTTGTTAAAACCCACCCGACTTCAAAGTACTTACGTTATTTATTTGGTGAGGAATTATTTCTTACTTTTTTAATGTGGTTTTTTAGAAGGCGGTTTTATTTTTTTATAAAAATAACTTTTATTTCACTCTTTTTAGTGCATCGTGCAGGCAATTTACGTGTTTTCTGGTAAATAGGTATGTGATCAAACTCAAAACCTCCTTTTTCGAAGTCGGTTAAAATACCTTGAGGTATCCCCTTTTTAACAAAACAAGAATCATCTAAATCGGTTTATAAACAAAGAAGTTATGCCTAAAGATACGTATTAAATTCACATAAAGTGGTGACGAAAACGACAGAATTTTTAAGATTTCCTGAAAACTAATGAACCGATTTCAAAATTTCAAAAAATGGGACCAACTTGGAAACCAACCTGATGTAATAACGTTTGAACCATTTCAATCGTTTCAGCCGTCTTCGAGTAATCGGTGGACATACACAAAAAAAAAAACATACATACAGACGAATAGAGAACCTCCTCCTTTTTGATTTAGAAGTCGGTTAAAAATTGATTGTTCCAATACCAAACTTTAAGTAGCTTGAACAATGACGGGTATTAGCACATACCTACACCTACCAGACCCGAGGAAATGTTTCAATATTTAGCGGGACCTCCAGAGATAGTGGCACATTGAAAATCGGTGCGTACAGCACTCGGCCATGGAGGTCGTCAATGGGATTCTGGGATTAGATCATTTGACATTTTGATTGATTGCTTGCGCACTATTGTTGAAGGTAATTAATTTAAGTTTACCAAAATAGACATCTTCTGCACAATTTCGTGCAAATCCGGCATCCGGCCGAATAGTGCTCTATTATCCGGTATCCGGCCGGATAGTAAGTATTGGCCGGATAGGCCGGATACCGGATAGTTACCGGATATCCGTTTCAGCTCTAGTTTTCAGGACTTTTATAAGATTTTTATTTGATAATAAGCGTAATATGTGTTAATGTAGGTACCTAAGTAATTAGTAAATAAAAAAAAATAAAAAATAAAAATACTAAAACTTATTTCTAAGTCGTTTTATTAATTCAGGTCCGAAGGGGTTAACATTAACAGTTGTTGGCTTCCCGAGCTCTCGACATTGCGACTTCTTCGTGGCATTTCCTCTTCTTGAGCGTAATAAAAACCTACAACATAATTCCCGCTTTTCATTTGCAGTAGGTAGGTGCAGTGCAGTCGAACCAATGGAATCGTGACCCACCATTAGTCAGATATATATACGGCGGAACTTCAGAGCCTCAGGCACCGTCGCAAAGTTGCTTGTCTATCGGTTTTTTATAGAATACACTTTGGGGAGTGTGCTCGAGAACTGCACGACCTTGTTCCCGCAGCCCCTTTCCACCATCGGGGAACCAGACGCAGGAAGCTTATCACCCTTACGTTGTTGACACTCCACCTGTCCGCACTAAACGCTTCGCAGATTCGTTTCTTATGCGAACCGCTAAGGAATGGAATGCGTTGCCTGCCTATGTGTTCCCAGATAACTACAACCTTGGTATCTTCAAGGTCAGAGTGAACAGGCATCTCCTGGACAAGCATGCAACATCTTAGGCCACATCCTGTTAACAAACAAGATGGTGGTCAAATGCCTGCCCAGTTTAATATAAAAAAAAAAAATTAATATTCAATAAAAATCCAAAAATTTTGATATTGACACCGACCTTTATAGTTTTGACGCTTTCAAAAGTTTGTGGCATAGTATATGGCGAACTAAGAATTCTAATACAAAAGAAGATAATATTATAAAGCGGAAAGAATTGAATTTTTGTATGTGTAACGAATAAACTCAAAAAGATTTTAAACTTTCGCGTTCCATTATAATTTTAAACAAGAGTAACGGGACTCAACGCGACATTTATTATGAAGTACATATTATTATGTACTTACTTATGCGCTGAAACAGTTGCGTAACAATAATGAAATTTTGGTGCTAAAGGCCGACAAGGGAAACGCCACTGTAGTAATGAACACTGAAGCATATGTCGAGAAAATAAGGTGTTTGCTGTCGAATACTAATGTCTACAAACTTGTAGCCTACAACCCTACGGCCAGAGTCACACGGCGTATTCGAGCCCTTATCGAACAGCACAAGGATATTTTCACGGAGGACGAGTACAATCATCTTCACAAGCCAAAAATCGTGCAACCTCCCAAACTTTATGGTCTGCCGAAGATACACAAAAGTAACATACCATTGCGCCCCATCATAAGTCAAATTGACTCACCTACATATGACTTGGCGAGACATGTTGCTGGAGTGCTGCAACCGTTAGTTGGGAATACACCGTCTTTCGTGAAAGACTCATACCATTTTAGGGATCTCGTAGGGAGCATTAAGTTGGAACCCGGAGATATTATGGTGAGTTTCGACGTGGAGTCACTCTTTACGAATGTCCCGCTTAAGGACTGCCTTGAGGTTATTAAGGGTAAACTTTACGATAATGAGCTACCGGAGGAGTATATTGTTCTAATTGAAAATTGCTTAGACGGAAATTATCTCCTGTTCAGAGATCAGTTTTACCTCCAGATCGATGGAGTTGCAATGGGTAGCCCTCTCGCGCCGGTCATTGCAAATATCTGGATGGTGCACTTTGAAGACATAGCATTAGCTACTGGACCCCAAACTGTCAAACTCTGGAAGAGATACGTGGATGATATTTTTTGTGTAATCCACGGAGGTCAGCAGGAAGTCGAACAATATATAAATCACCTTAATTCCATCCACCCTAAAGTAAAGTTTACTTATGAGATGGAAAATAACAGAGCCTTGGCATTTCTAGACGTGCAGATCAGGGTAAGACACGACGGTACTTTATCTCACTCTGTTTACCGGAAACCTACACACACAGATAGATACCTACACGCCTCATCTCACCATCATCCTCGGCAACTTAAATCCGTGATGACGTCGTTGACCAACAGAGCTCATAACTTGTGTGACCCTGAACATCTTCAGTCGGAGCTTGCTCATGTTCAGGAGGTACTAAAACGAAACGGATACAAGGTGTCGCAGCGATACAATAGGCAAAAGAAAAGGGTAAAATATCCGGACGTGAGTCGTCAGGCAGCATTTTTGCCATATATCAAAGGCGTAACGGATAAAGTTGGAACAGTGCTCAGAAAATTCTCCATCAAGACTGTATATATTCCGTTATGTCAAATATCTAAGCAACTGCGATCGCCAAAGGACGTAATACCCTTTCAGACTCCGGGTGTATATAAAATCGATTGTAGTTGTGGTAGTTCATACATTGGACAAACAAAGCGGACCATCGCAGAACGTGTCAAAGAACATATCGCAGCTGTTAAAAATCGACAGACGAGTAAATCCGCGGTAGCTGAACATCTTCTGGAAGCTGGAGTTAATCATTGGATGGAGTTACATGATCCAAAAATCCTCTCCACCGATCGTCATTACCATACTAGGATGGTACGAGAAGCGATTGAAATCAAGAAGTATAAAAATTTCAATCGGGAGGACGGGTTTAAATTGTCATCAGCGTGGAATCCAGTGATTAACAAGTGTAAGCCGCGAGTTTTACCGTTCAAAACAAACCCCGATACTGTGAGTGTTGTGTGCCGTAATCCCATCACTAGCGATGACAAAAACAAAAAAAGTGACAATTTGAGGGTGGCCGAAGATCTCCAAGCCCGCCCGAACAGACGTCGTCGCGCACCGCCAGTCTGCTTGTGACCACGGTTGTTGCAACACAGCCGAAACGTCAAGCTGTAAGTACATAATAATATGTACTTCATAATAAATGTCGCGTTGAGTCCCGTTACTCTTGTTTAAAACTCAAAAAGTACTGGACCGATTTAGAAAATTCTTTCACCGTTAGAAAGCTACAGTCTTCCCGAGTGACATAGGCTATATTTTATCCCGATATTCCCACGGGAACAGGTACCTAGCGGGTGAAACCGCGGGCGGCCGCTAGTATTATAAATAAAGTGTTTGTTTGTTTGCTTGTCCGTCTTTCACGTCAAAACGGAGCAACGGATCGACGTGATTTTTGCCATGGGTATAGTTTGGAAGCTGGAGAGTGACAAAGGCTACCTTTTATCCCGGACAAACATTTCATTTCCGCGGGATAACGTCGTGTACTACACGCGGGCGAAGCTGCGGCGAATATAACTGTAAAATAAACAAAACGATTTTTGGTGTAAATTTGTTATTAATTACCAGCGCATCAATTCAATACAATATTTTTGTACCTGTTTAACAACAGTATTAATAGATGAAGGTCTTGAGAGATAAATAGTAAATTTTATTTCCCACCATAAATCACACAACTGTTTTACCGCATTTAAGTTACGACTCTAGACAACTTTGATTTTTGCTGTAACTTACAGTAGAAAAATTGTATTAGCAATTAAGTAAGGTATACCTAGTTTAAGTGTTGATTTAACAAAGGTTAGGGGTTGACGACCGATTTGGCGCAGGGGTAGGCTACCCACCTTCTGCGCCAGTGGTCTCGGGTTCGATTCCCGAACAAGACAAATATTTGTGTGCATGAACATGTCTATTTGTCTTGGTCTGGGTGTTTACTATGTATATTAAGTATGTATTTACAAAAAAAAGTATTTAAGTATATATTTATCCGTTATCAAGTTTTCCATGATACAGTTTCTTAATGAAATTAAAATGGGCTTAGATAATTGGTGGGGGTTCGAACACTTTTAAAGAGAGCAGTCATTTTTTTTTACCTTTTGAACTTGCCATCTCAGCAAGATACAGAACTCTTTTTCTACTTACTTTTAAAGTATTGCATATCAAGATATTGAGGCATTTAGTCTGCCCAAGTTCAATATGCATGAAAACATAATAAACAAATAAAAATCCAATAAAAAAGCTAGCGGAAAACATTACGGATTAGTTACAGAATTATCATTATTGTACCTGAAATGCCTATAAGTAAAGTGCGACAGGGATCATTTGACGCGTGGATGACAAAAGCAAAAGACAAAAGCGCTAGTTGATTGATTGACTAACTAGATTACTAGAGGAAGGCTAGTTCCGAATTAAATCGCGCACCAAAAGAACCTTGTTGCTCTGTATCTACCTAGCGTTTTCTATGACATAATATAATGTATAAATTATTTTGTTCAAACTTGGATTTTATAAAAATAACTTATTGATACTAACTCGTGTTATAGGTACTAGTATCTAGTTATTAAAATTGTGTGATTAAACTGGACTATAAAATATTATTTATACTTAATCATTTTATGCCTGCTTGTGTTGGTAATAATAAAAATCAATTATTATTTTGTATTTATTAACAACTAAAATAGTAGATTGTATTACAAGGGAGCAAATTAATATATTTACGGCGAGGGCGCTATTTTGAATCCAGAGCGCAGTGAAGGATTCTAGAGTAGAATCTCGAGCGCAGCGAGGGATTCTAAAGTAGAATCCTGAACGCAGCGAGGGATTCAATATACGCCGCCCGAGGTGAAAATAATTTTGCGGCCAAGTAATACACTCTGCTTTTCATCCCCCTCTATAAGAAAAGCAGTGAAGACAACTCAAACTACCTACCTTTCTTAGTCGTTCGGATACATCATAGCGCTAGTCGGGCAAGAAAAAAAAAAGAGTTTGGAAATAAAAAAAATTAAATAAAAAAAATATATGTCCATCAGATTCCTTATAAGTGTCTCCGGGAATGCCGTAGGGGGGTTGAAAATTTTGTTAGATTTTAGCTACGACTCACCGTTTAATTCTCAATTTTATAAAATTCCGTTTTTGAAAATATCTCGTTCCCGAAAAAAGTCCCGGCCCCATACAAAATCAGTTTTTTCTAAGTACTGCACACCCTTTGCTACACTCCAACCAATGCTTCTTTAATTATGTTCTAAATTCAAATCTCATCGTTTTGGACCCTGTTATGAAGCTGTTCAAAATTCAAATCTCATTTATACCCTCTTGTCATAACAGGTAAAAAATGAATCGTTTTGGACCCTGTTATTAGATAAACAATCATCGCTTTTCGAATCGATGGGATGAAAAAGAATTTACACTATTTATTGAAGAAGCTTGCAACTGGTAAAGTTTAATTTTACAAGCTTTTATTTAACTTGGAGTGTAATATGTATCGATGTCCGTTCAAGTCAAATCTTGCAAGCTCTTTCCAGTGTCCGATTGAGCTGAAATTTTGCATATAGGCGTTAGTACTATTATAATTATATTCTGTGATATAGGTTCAGTTTAGATGACAATACAATATTAAAGTACAGTCAGCAAAAAATCTTGCAATAAGAATCATTTTGACAAAAACTTATTACGGAATAATTTTAAGAACTCACAGTTATTTCAAGAATGTTCTCTATTAAGTAGAATCTTTCTGTCTGTATCATGAACACATCAGAATCATTAAGCCTATTTTATTTTGAATATTGGTGTTTAAATAGATCTTTATTTTAAATGGTTTGAACTGAATTTAATTTATTACTGGAAAATCCACTGCGTTGCGATTGTACCTATACGTTAGGCATTTACTTAAAATTAAGTTGTAAAATTATTTATTTTACGAGTATTACATTTGATTAGAAAATACCATGCGTTGATTTGTAACCTTCTGTTCAGTGATATAAAATATCCCACCAATAACATAAATGTGAAATGGGAGCCAAGTTCAATATGCCTTGGTTGTTGACTTCAACTATAAAAGATTATCATAAGAAGATAAAAGATCTAAATGGGTGCCAAGTTAAATGGTAAGTCCTGAAATGTATTTATACCAACATAAAATATATTATAACAAATTAAAATATAATTTCTTCTTATACCGTAAGGATATTATTATATTGAATACCTACCACATTGAAGCCTAAGGTCTGACTTGGCTAGTTCTCATATATTATGTATTATTATTAAGTACATACTAAAACAGGCATGGAAGAGCCCTATGTTCGATTGCTAGTTTCTACCAGCAAGCCAAATTTTCGGAAGAATAAAATAAGAACTTACAGCTTTAAAACTTGCGAAGGCTATAATATAATTCTAGGAGCACATTATGAATCTAGCAAGTATCAATATATGAGCCAAATTTTACATATTTATATGAAATAGTTTTTGAGTTATGAGGGGGTCAAAAGTGGTTCGTGTAAAATTAAGTACACGCGGTGCTGCTCACCAGTTCACTTGGCTTGACATGCTGCCGCGTGCCCATATTATAGATAGAACCTAACAAAAAGGTTAATTAAGTTCAAGAGGTCTCTCTTGTATTGTGTTAGTGCCACGCGCACCAAGCGGTTTTGTCTCCGCAATTAACATGTCTCTTATATCAAGTAACTATATTGGTTCGTATGAAAGTGCACGCATGTAGTGACGCGACAACCGGGTAACTTTTCATACAAACTAATGGACTTGATGTGTAAGACAAATCAGTCGCAAAGACAAAAGAACAACCTTTGTCTTCGCGATCAAATATTAAAAACTAGCGTTCCGCCCGCAGCTTCGCCAACGTGGACTACACGACGTTATCCCGCGGGAATGTTATATTTCTCAGGGATAAAAAGTAGCTCCAGGCTACAAAGTATCTATGTATCAAATTTCAGCCAAATCCGTTCAGCCGTTTTGGCGTGATTGAGTAACAAACATACAAACATCTAAACATCTAAACATCTAAACATCTAAACATCTAGACATCTAAACATCTAAACATCTAAACATCTAAACATCTAAACATCTAAACATCTAAACATCTAAACATCTAAACATCTAAACATCTAAACATCTAAACATCTAAACATCTAAACATCTAAACATCTAAACATCTAAACATCTAAACATCTAAACATCTAAACATCTAAACATCTAAACATCTAAACATCTAAACATCTAAACATCTAAACATCTAAACATCTAAACATCTAAACATCTAAACATCTAAACATCTAAACATCTAAACATCTAAACATCTAAACATCTAAACATCTAAACATCTAAACATCTAAACATCTAAACATCTAAACATCTAAACATCTAAACATCTAAACATCTAAACATCTAAACATCTAAACATCTAAACATCTAAACATCTAAACATCTAAACATCTAAGCATCTAAACTTTCACATTTATAATATTAGTAGGATGACACATTTACTTAAAACTTTGTTAAGGTTAGTACGTTGTAGGTATATTGGAAAGTTACGTAAGCACGTCCGAAGGCTATGTAAACGGTAACTATTTTGATCGGAACTCAACGGACGAGACACGATACAGATCAGTTACATCATAGCTGACGTCACCACTCTGCATTAATCCACAATCCAGTCTGGGAATGCAAATGAAATTAGAGTTCATGCCAAATAAGTTTGCAGGCAACTGGGGACACTTTTGGCGCTAGCTACAGTACTTTTTGTCTACTAAGGTTATATAGTTTAAGATTAATTCTGATTTGAACCACGCGCAGACTTATCTGGCGCGCACTTAATAATTCGCCCTTCAACATAATACGGTGAGTACATCAGCTTAAGTAAATCAGTTATGAATTGTAATTGCTATAAATAATGTTAGTTTTACTGTCAGTCAGTATAAATTACTTTAAGAAATATGATCCGCTGTTTGTTAATGTAATCAAATTGGTTCTTATGGGATTTATGTTGTCTTTGATTTAACATTAAGTCTGATATAAGTTGATAAAACAGTGCAAAATGATAATATTATTTATTACGTTGCAGAACGGGAAATAACCTTTTGTTATGATAGGAAAAATGTGATAGTAAAAAACCACGAGCCCTATAAGTAGCTAACAGGCGGGAACCCGCCTGAATTACAGAATTGCACTGTGAATGCATAAAAATAATTTAAAATCTTTTGTCATGATGTTTTTATTTGGTTAGTTACATATCGTTAATGTTATTTGACGACCGATTTGGCGCAGGGGTAAACTACCTGCCTTCTGCGCCAGAGGTCTCGGGTTCGATTCCCGAACAAGACAAATATTTGTGTGCATGAACATGTCTATTTGTCTTGGTCTGGGTGTTTTCTATGTATATTAAGTATAAGTATGTAAGTATATATTTATCCGTTATCAAGTTCACGTAGACACAGTTTCTTAAGAAATTAACTACGGGCTTAGATAATAGGTGTGATTGTAAAAAAAAATTATTTATTTATGTATTTAGTTAGTTTATTGTAGTGGTAATATTGATTTAATTGAAAGTCTTATTAGCAGTAGGCTGTAGACCTACTTTAAGATTTTAGAACTTTTCGATTTTGAATTAAATATTTTGATTTTCTTTTCTTTTTCGTTAAATTATGATGATTGTAAATAATTTAGTTTACAATATTGTTATTTACCTTGCAGCAAAGAATTTCTTTTAATGTCAATGTCGTTAAAATAGTGTAGATGTATGTACTTAGTAATGAGACAATTGAAAACTTAACTTAGTTAAACTGAATATTTGATTGGGTTTTATTTTAAGGTAATAAAAAAATACTCAAGAATTTGATTGGTTGCTATGATCAGAACATACCTACCTACGTAAATATTCATTGCGCTGGTTGCTATGATCAGAATATACTTACCTACATAATATTACCTATATGCTTCAAACTAGTCTAACTACTAAGTCAATCAACTAAAACTCATAACAAAGTCAAATCTGGTATAGTTTCAGCACCTATAATTAAAGTCAAGAATAAATATTGGCTCCGCTTTGGGCTCGAACGTGATAGCGATATATATTGGATTGGATCATTTGATATTTACGAGATCGTAAATCATGGGACGTCATACTTGTGATCCGGTAATGCATAGCTAATGGGATTAAGCACGCCCATATCGATGGCTTTTATTAACTTTATGAGTCTGATTAATTAAGTGTTGAATTGTAAGCCGTTTCAATTATCAGTTTACTAGTTT
This sequence comes from Crambus lathoniellus, assembly GCA_949710035.1. Lineage (NCBI taxonomy): Eukaryota > Metazoa > Arthropoda > Insecta > Lepidoptera > Crambidae > Crambus > Crambus lathoniellus. Next base: position 8,254,640 of record OX453310.1, on the reverse strand, counting down.
CCGCTTGCGGCTTCCCCCGCGTGGAATACACGACGACGGCGGTAATGTGATATTTTCCCGAGATAAAAAGTCTACAAAGTATCTGTGACCCAAATTTCAGCCTAATCCATTAAGCCGTTTTGACGTCATTGACAAACAAACATCTAAACCAAAAAAAAAACAACATTCAAACATCCAAACCTATAAACATCTAAACTTTCACATTTATAATATAAGTAGGAAGTAGGATTTGCATATTTATTCACCAGCTTTCAGCTCGCGGCTTTGCCCACTTGAGCTAGACGATGAATTTCCGAGGAAAAGATATATTTTCCCGGGGTAAATAGCCTTTATGCTATTCTAAACCGTAATTTGTTTCTGTGCCAATTTTCATCTAGATCCGTGTCGTCGTTTCACCGTGATTGTGTTACAAACATACATCCAAACTTTCGCATTTATAATATACCTAGGTAGGTATGTAAGATGAGTATGATTTTCCAAAGTTGCGGAGTTTTAATAATGTAAAAATATTTAAAAACCTATGTTTGTTTCGAACATAGTGCTAACTTCCGACATCTACTGCAGATGGCTGAAGCGACTCAAGTCGCTACTCCTGATTTTAGAGGTAGCATATTATTATTGTCTTTATTGACATATCTCTAGCTAGGGTCATCAGTTTTATAAGTTCCGTTTAATTTCGATCAAAGTTTATTACCAAAATAAGAGTTTGAAGCTTATCGTAGGCGTTTCTTGCTTGTAGACTTTGAAACACATACCTACCAAGTCACTAGACTCACTAGTGACTTGTGGCATACATAACTTAAACTCGAATTTTATAAAATATTCATAGTATTGAGTTTTAATGGAATAATTCCTACCACTCAAAATTCTATGTAATTTGCGTACATTATTCGTCTATGTAACTAGGTGTATGTTTATACTGTAAGCCAAATACAACAACAATTAACGCTAGATAATAACCCTTTTGTGGGTGACTGGGCAATGATTTATTTGAGCCATTAGACATCAATCCTGGGTTGCCAGATATGAACCATAAAGCTTGCAAAGATATTTATTGGCTACACGCTGTTTCAACCGAAACGTGTAGTTCTGTGGAGCCTTGTCTTATTAGCATTTATTCATTAATTTATGTAGAGCTTTGCATGCAAATTTTTTGCTTTAAATTGGTACATTGGTAACTTTAATATGCCATTTGAACGATGTATTTTACAAATAACTGAGTAATACACGAGTTGAAAACCAAAGTTCAACTCGATCGAATGCAAATCACTTCACTAGTGTCATGATTTGATATCTTCAACTGCGTAAGCAATGTGAAGTTGTGGTCTAACAAGACTACAGCGGGGAGTCAGTCGTCCTGTAGACAGTGTCGGAGGGGGATATGTCTTTAGAATAACGAGAAAGATCTATTATAATAGTTATATGCACCTAATTTAAGTCAAGTAGAAATAAAGTACTTATTGTTAACATTACCAGAGTGTTATTTATCAAAGGTCAGCAGTGGTAATGAATTCCAGCCCCAGGATATTAAAGGTAAATAAGAAATTTTATATCATTTATGACTAGCAAATAGAAGTAATTTTAAATGATTCTTTACAGTTTTGTTAAAATACTTAATTAAAATGTTGCTTATTTATAATTACTTATTGCAATGCAACATTGAAGTGTAAATAAACTTTATTTTCTTAAACAACAAAAAAAAAGCTAGCAATTTTAATAATTTATGACTAGCTAACTAAAAAGTTATTTTGAAGGATTGCTTTACAGTATTGTTTAAATAATTTGACGACCGATTTGGCGCAGTGGTAGGATACCTGCCTTCTGCGCCAGAGGTCACGGGTTCGATTCCCGAACAAGATAAATATTTGTGTGCATGACTATTTGTCTTGGTCTGGGTGTTTTCTATGTGTATTATGTATGTATTTACAAACAAAAAGTATTTAAGTACTTACCTATATATTCATCCGTTATCAAGTTTTCCATGACACAGTTTCTCATTGAAATTAACATGGGCTTGATAATTGGTGTGATTGTAAAAAGTTATTTATAAAGTTATTTATTTATTTATTTAAAATAATTAAAATGTTTCTGAATATGTTTATAACTATTGCAACATTGAATTACAAATATATTTATTATTTGTTTTTCTTCTAAAAAAAAAGCACAAGGAAAATAGAAAGTAGTTTGTTGTTACACTATTTACTAAAGAAGGTAAAATCAGAACTACGTACCTATAGGTACTAATTAGAAGTTATAAATTTGTAATACCACGATTAGAATAAGGATATTAATTAGGTACGTGGTACCTATTTAGTAACCTGTGACATTATCGTACAAAATTTTACTATTTGTTTACACGTATGGCGTGGCGACCGAGACTGTGACTTGATAAGCAACGCAGTGTCCGGTAACCGACCTCGAAACCGGCGGAATAGGACTCCCTTTGTGCAAACATCTTCGTTTATGAAATAACATTCTCAGTGGTAGAGTGTGCAGATCAATAAAAATACTAAGTTCAGTACGAGGAAATTCAAAACATTAGAAAATAAACATCAAATTATATGATTTGAATAAATTTTAGAAATACAAGAAAAAAACATGTTACATAGCACGTCTCGCCTTGAGAGCTGTCCAGTTGCGACTTGTTACACCAAAATAAAATTTAAAAGTTATTTTAAATGTAGTTAAAAGCTAATGAAATAGATTTGTCAAATAATTATTATATTTTTATACTTTTATTTAACACGTTCCTTGCGTTAGGGTGTATAAAACATCTCCTACGTGACTTTCAGCCTGTGCGGGGTTCAAAATCTTGTTCTCTCGCTCTGTGCGGGAAGCTATCACATTTATTTCTATGCGTAGGAAAAAGACAAATATATATTTTAGCTCTCATTAGAATGTTAGCTGATTCTGTTAGCTTATTGGAGATCGATTAGGTCCCCAACGCACCTAATTGAAATTTGATTTAATCTGTGCGACAGGAGATATTATGCATCTCCTAATTTGTAGGCCTCGTAGACGCAAGGAGCGGTGTGCGAGCGGCGCGTGCGCCCGCTCGCCTTGGTTTAGTGTTGCGCGACAAGCACAAATGATATCGACAAGTTTTAACGTGAAAACTCGCGCTTCGCGTAGCCTAAGATTTTCCTTTTACGTATTGAGCACGTAAATAATACCTAATAACAATGAATCGTACAAAAAGGCGTAAAAGACAGTTAGACCTACAAATAAATGATTCCACGAGTGATTCTGATGAGGCAACTAAGTTAAATTACAAAAGGGTGATAAAAAACTTGAGCCACAGAGTTGTGTACCGTTGGACAGAGTTATAATCGCAGAAAATAATATGTCCTCCACTAGTAACCGTGATTATCTGATTTAGAAGTTTTTGATAATAAGTAAATAATAACTCATTTAATGAAGAATTATTTTTGACAGTCAAAGTACTGGAAAAACTATATGTACCTGTTCATCAAAATAGTGTTAATCAAGATCAGTTAAAATTAACACTAACTCTAAGACTTAATTGTAATTACAAACAGAGGTAGTTAACTTATTGAAGATATTGTGTTCATCTATTATATTCCTGTCTTTATATACACGTTGTATATTTTTTTAAATAAAATATAGTAGTCGATGACTGCCGCTTTACTCTATTCCCATCACTAGTTGTTATATAATTTATGGCATAATTTCTTGCGTTGTGAGATAGAGTCGATAGCCTAAAATATTTTTGTATTTACTCTTTAAATAATTGTCAGAACTTTGTGCGAACCTATATTAAGATAAAGTAGCTAGTTAATTACACCTCAGGATGTTTACAGACCGAGACTCTTGTTTTTCAGTATGATATACAGGATTTAAAAATACATATTTTTATGGGATCGATAAGGTCTCATGCGCACAAAAATTAAGCCTAAATACGAGTTATAATAGATCTCCAACGCACTATCTGAAAATTCTAAGAAAATCTTAACGCAGCGAAGGTATTAAAGAAAATGACAAAACATTTACTAAGAATAGATCAAAACATGTGGTGTCTGTTTATGGCAAGGCATATTTTATTAGAAAATTAGATTATCTAAACATATAAATGCCTGCAATTAAAGTATGAAGATATAATAGATGTATTTTGGATTAATTATAAGTATTATGCAGACGGTACATCTAAATCGTATTCTCGTTGCGGTTTGATAATATGTTTTACTTACGTAGTAACTATTTAGGAATCTCTGGTTTTACTGCTAAACGAAGGGTTATGTGTGCCCTTGCTTTAGCTTGTGTTGTGGAGCTATGTACGTTCCATTGCAAGATGTGGGTTATGTGTGCCCTTAGTTTATGGAGCTAAGTATGTTCCATTTAGATGAGATATGGGTTATGTGTGCCCTTAGTTAATGGAGCTAAGTATGTTCCATTTTAGATGTGATATGGGTTATGTGTGCCCTTAGTTTATGGAGCTAAGTATGTTCCATTTTAGATGTGATATGGGTTATGTGTGCCCTTAGTTTATGGAGCTAAGTATGTTCCATCTCAGATGTAGTCTCAGGTGATATGGGTTATGTGCGCCCGCAGCTTATGGAGATATGAATGTACTATTACATACAAGGATTATGTCTGCCCTGAGAAATCATATTTCATAAATGAAATAAAAATAAAAAAATAAAAAATGAAATATTTACTTAGACATAATAAATGTGTACTTATGAATCGTCTACATTTTACATCAAAAACAAGGGCTACGGGTGCCCTTAGATTGTTGTGTTTCCCAAGACAGGCTAATGTGCGCCCTGTATTTTAGTTAGTTCTAAAACTTATCTAGGTAATCAGTATATTTTGTTATTTACAGCTGCTTTATATGTGATCCTCTTATTCACGATACGAGATTTGGTTTAATTAATCAATACTTTAGTATGTCGTTCACGTGTCAACAATTTAAATTAATTAAATAGAAAACTAATTTCTTTTTCATATTTTATTGAGAGTTATTCATTTCATATCTAAGTATATTTTTTTTTACATATGAATAGTTTAAGTAATCTGTCGAGCTATATAACTTCTTAAGCTGTCTCTTTTTTCTAAATACAACCTAATTGATTTGATGTGTTAACGTAACTTTACTATATGAATGAGACTATAATAATGGTTTGAATGGGTACAAACTGATGCATAAAAGTATGAGTGCTTGTACTTGTGAATCAATATATATTTAGTATTTATCTATCCGGTTTACAGTTATACTTTTATCCTTATCCTATAATTATTAATATCTTCAATTATTTAATACTTACTAATTTTTACTTTTTCTGATCTTTTCCGAGAAAATGAAACCCGAGGTACCAACCGTTCACGCAGGTTGTGAACGGTTGAGGCATGAAGAAGACAAGCGGCGAAGGAAGCAATCACTGACGTCTGTGGGGAGGCGTGCCCGCAAAGTCGTGAGAGATTTACATGCGTCTGAATGGGGAATAGAAGATGTACCTTCATATGAAGTGAAGCCACCAACCTTACAAGTGTTGGAACCTGAACCTAGTGAGAGCCTACAGTCTGAGTCACCTGTATCGCAACCAGAGCACCAGCCTTTCTTTACTGTTGATGAGGTATTGAAACTTTTGTCGTCGGTGCAAGAGACTGAATCGAGTAAGCAGCAGCTGAACAACAATCAGGTCAACAACGTAGTACCTGAGTTTGATCCCTCAACTAAATATCAGAATATAAGTAGTTGGATAAGGAAAGTAAATGAATGTGCTTGCATTTTCGATTGGAACCAAAAGCAAACCGCGCATTTTGCTCTTCAAAATCTGCTGGGTCTGGCTAAGAAGTGGTTTGAAGCCCTACCCTCTGTCAAATTTTACTTGGGACGAATGGCAGGCTAAGTTACTAAAAGCTTTTCCCAACGAGCAAGATTACGGGACATTTCTGGAAGAGATACTCGCACGTACTACGCATTACAATGAGAATGTCCGGGACTATATTTCTATGATAACTTGTCTTTATTGAATCGATGTGAAATTAAGGGCCAGATGGCAGTAGATTGTATTATACATGGCATTGTTGACAAATCCGTTAGAAACAGCGCCCAAGCGATGAACTGTAAGGAGCCAGAAGACTTACTCAGTTGCTTAATTTCACAGCAACCCACTGATCCAGCTTTTGCCAAAAACCGTAATGAAATACTCCGGTTAATCGTCCTATATCTGTGTCGACTCTAAACAATAACTCGGTTATTTGCTTTAATTGCCGTTTAAGGGGACATTCTTATCATAAGTACCCAATCCCTCTTACTAAATGCCAAAAGTGTTCTAGGGTAGGTCTTGATTCAGCCGCTTGTAAACTAGCTTCATTAGTTCCTCGACATCGAGGAAATTCGGGCCCAGTACTGGTTCCTTAAATAGAATAAAAATATTAAGAATACGTTATGTCATATTATATTCAATGTGCTCATAATAAAGGTAGTTCTGTAAATAGAAATTATATCCTTTGCAAACGATAGATACAAAATGTGTAATGTATTCGGATTTAATAGAAAAAAGGAAGTCGATTGAAACTGTTGTTGGAGCAGACCAAATAAGACCCTAGGTCCTCGATAATAACACGGATAAGTCGAGTGACAGCTCCAGTAGTGATGAAGAAGATAATTTGCCTTTGTCAGCGTTGCTGCAATAACAGACTTCAACATCTAACCTTGACCGCTTCCGAATGTCATGATTTTATTACTATTTTTAATTATAATACTTATTTAGTTTTCATGATTTTATTTAAATTTAAAAAAAAATATTGTTTAACTAATTTGTTGTTTCGTTCTTATCGTTTTTGTGTATTAATTTTGATTTAATATATCATTGTTTAATGAAAACATTTTACGTTTTTGTTTAAATTAAGTGTAATTGAATCATATTTATATACCTAATTGTTAGCTGAATGACAGCTATAGTGTAAGTTGAGTAGACAGATTGACCTTACTTATTATTGTTATTGACTTTACTTATATAAAAAGTGTTTACCAGCATCCCAAACTGTATTAAATGTATGGAAAATGTAAATGCATTTGAACGTGAATTGAAAAAGTTTTAAGTAAATAAGGCATAACATTAGAAGAAATTGTTTAATGATATTAAGCTCTAGATTTTGAGTTGCAGTTCCCACGGGGTGCCATTACTGATCTAAATATTCTGATAACAACTTTGTATGTACTGTGACTTGCAATGAATAAATGAATATGAATATTATTGTGCACCCAGGAGGTTGCACCACGACGGATGGCCGAATGTCATGATTTGATATCTTCAACTGCGTAAGCAATGTGAAGTTGTGGTCTAACAAGACTACAGCGGGGAGTCAGTCGTCCTGTAGACAGTGTCGGAGGGGGATATGTCTTTAGAATAACGAGAAAGATCTATTATAATAGTTATATGCACCTAATTTAAGTCAAGTAGAAATAAAGTACTTATTGTTAACATTACCAGAGTGTTATTTATCAAACTAGTGTGGTTAAGTTATTAAGCTAAAATATAAATAGCGTATCCGCAAAAATAAAAAATGGTTTTTAATTACTTTGCCAGCGAAGTAAAGCTTTAAAACTCAGTTTCTCTATTGGAAAATCAAGCTTTTTTGCTTGCGAGTGGTAGTTTAAGATACGAGGCATTATAATATGCTATACCGTTCCTATTTAAAAAAATACAGAATACTAGCGCTTCCCTCGCGACTTCATCTTTTTTATCCCCTTAGAGGGGGAATTTCCAAAAATCCTCTCTTAGTGCTCCCCTACACTCACCAAGGAACTTACATGGCTTTCAGCTTCTTGCGTCTAGTAGTTTCGACTGTGCGTTGTCTGTCAGTCAAGTCAGTCAGTAACGCAAGAGTTTTATATATATTTATATAGATTCGGCATCAGTAGCAAGAAAATCAGTACAGTATTTGAAGTGTAGCGACGAGTTGTTTATTATAGAAACCCGACAGAACTCAAGTTGCGTTTTTAGACGACAGTCCAAAAATGGAGTGTGTTATGTTTAGGGTTAATGATGGTATGTGAGTTTCTTTATACGCTCAAACAAATAACACCGAATTGTCCACTAGCAGACGTGACAAATGGTTAACATAAACAGCTTGTTATAAAAATCATTATACGCAATATTTCCTCCCGGTGACTATACAGTTGGAGAACATTTCTCAAGCGATAGCATCGCGGGCCGAAATTATAAGCTGCACTTGAACCATGGAATTACTTGGGAACATCTCCACGACGCGTGTAGGAAGCGCCAGGGAGGTACCGGTTCTAGAAGACGCCAATCTGTCTAATCTATACTTACTCATATAAATTTATAAAGAGGAAAGATGTAAGTATTGTGATTTTTTGCTTTTTTGTTTATAATGGATTAACTCAAAAGCACCGGAACCAATTTTAAAAATTCTTTTCAATTAGTCAATTACATTCTTCCTGCGTCTTAAAGGCTATATTTTTATCCAGATATTTCTAATACTGACCTTTTCAGTCCCTATTAATAAAAAATCTGAAACAATTAATGCGCCGCCGGCCAGACTTCGGCGGTGTAGCGGTCAGAGTTCCGAGTGTCTTAGAAACCTACGCATATGACCGTGGCGGTCAAACTGAACGCGTGTTCTGTCAGAAATTTATTCAGGTGGCGCAATCTTCATTCATTCAAATAGGTACTATTAAGAAGGCCGTGTAAGGAACTGTAAACGCTGAAGCAGAACGCGACCGCAGCAGAACGCAGGCCGCGGGGACCATGTGTAGAATAATTACTTCATCTGTCAGTTGCTGGACTTCCTAGTCCAAAAAGATTTACCCTCTTGGGTAACAGAAAAATAGAACAGCCCCGTTTTTCACAAACCTTCAGGAATGTTCCCGACAGCAGATTCTATACCCTGTTACTGTCATTAACTTAAGAAGTAATTTTTTTTTCAGGGTTAAGGCGGTACCCTGACTGAAAGTGGCGCCCTCAGAGGTTTTTATTTAATAAGTTGCTAAAAGAAAAGGATTTTTATACAACTTTACGGGAAATTTTTAGGGCCCATAGTCTAGTATTTTTAGAACGTATCGCTACACTTTCCATAGTCATTCGTACAAGTAGATAGCAAAATTATTTAATGTGTCAAAAACGCCCACTTTTAGTAGTTTTCTATACTTCTAGCAGTGACTACGAGGGAATGTAATGATACCGTCTTAAAATACTAAACTATGGGCCCTAAAAAATCCCCGTAAAGTTTCATTAAAGTTGTGTATTAAAATTACAATATTAAATAAAATTCAACGCGGCGCCACTTTTGGTCAGGGTACCGCCTGAAAAAACGAGGGCTAATCTGCAAGTTCTGCAATGATCATTCTCTACAGCTTAACATGATTCACCCTCATAATTTGTGTTCAATTAGAAACAAATGAATGCTAAACAAAACACTTAAGTACCTACTTAGTAAGAAAGTATACTTCCAGTAAGCTCAACATCTTCGACATCTTACGAGGCTTTTGTTTCAAGTTTATGTAAACAAATTAAAATGCACCAAGAGTCCAAACGATGCGGCGGGGCAGGGAGCCTTCTAATTTGTGTAGGTTTACAGGCTAGTCACTGTAACGGGAAGTCGGGATAAAGGCCAATAAGCATCATTCAACGAGCAATCCCAATGGCACTTCTGACACTTAACTCTTATGGTAATGAAGTTGAGTGTCTGTTATTGGGTGTTAACAAGTCTTTTTACATATATTAGTGTTGTATTGGCTTTGCTAGCAGCTCTTTTATGGCTTTATTGTGGAGCTCCAAGATTTACCGCGCGGCAACAAAAAAGCTATGAAAAGTTTAGCGCGTTTTGTTTTACAGCCTCTGATTTATTGAGGTATGGAGACATTTTTGTGCGGTTATTCAATATAAATAAAAATACTTTGTAATCGATTTTGTTTAGAGTTATGGTATGTTTGTAAAGACAGTGAATTTTCGTGTGCAGATATGTATAGCAATGGTTTATTACAGAGTAATGTAAATCAAAATCTTGTGGTTGCCTCTATGAACTCAAACTCTAAGTAACTTGAGATTAACTACAGATGAATAAGTAAAATAAACTTTTTAATACAGTTGCTCAAAAAGTGGCGTATTGCAGGGACGTATAGCGTTCGGGATGTGGGCTATTACACACTCGAACTTTTTCTTTACCTTTCCCGAACTCGTGCGTTTTCTTTCCCAACTGTCAAATATTAAAAAGAAAAAACCAACCACGAAGTTTTTACTAAAAAAAATCATAGAAGTTTTTATGATTCATGCAAATATTTCTAAAAAGAAGCTACTAATTTGTTTCAATATCAGATTTAAAAGTAATTTTAATTATACATTAAATTAATATTAGTATCGGCCAAATTAAATTTATGAATATAAAAAATACATAAAATTGGCTGTATGACCACAGATTACTAAATATGGTATGACGTGCACTATTTACCATTGTATCTGCATATAGGAGTTTGCGCAAGTAAGTGAAAAGAAAATGAGGGACCTTATTTCTTAATTTTCTAAATTAGTTTTTTCTGGTTTTTATTGTGGTAGGTACTTAGTATGGTGGAATTAGTGCAATAATGTGGCTTTAATGGAAAACGATGTAGTAAAAGAGAGAAATAAGGAAAGGCGCTCCTGTAGGATTCGGATTGCTTTTGTTAGGTTTCATTTCATTTCATCTCATTTAATTTAATTTTCATTTCATATCAATAAAAAATTCTACTGAAGCCTTGGCTGTATGATCATAGTTTCCTTTGCCAACCCAGAATGGGTGAAGAAAACAAAAAAAAGTCTCTGCTTATATTCTTTTACGATTAGTTAGTTGGGTTTATTGTGTTTTATTATTTTATTAAATTGCTTAATTTTTTCGCAACTGTATTAAAAATAGTTGTTCAGTACACGTGCGGAACCGTCATTGCAACTTGTTCCGACTGTCAACCCTCACCTTCGGCTGCGCCTCGGCTCGGGTAGACATTTGTCGGAACTCTTTGCAATGACAGGCTTTCCGCACTTGTAATGAAATCTACTATTTTAATACAGTTGCTCAAAAAGTGGCGTATTGCAGGGACGTATAGCGTTCGGGATGTGGGCTATTACACACTCGAACTTTTTCTTTACCTTTCCCGAACTCGTGCGTTTTCTTTCCCAACTGTCAAAATATTATCTATTAAAAAAGAAAAAACCAACCACGAAGTTTTTACAAAAAAAAAAATCATAGAAGTTTTTATGATTCATGCAAATATTTCTAACTTCTTTTTAGAAATACTACTAATTTGTTTCAATATCAGATTTAAAAGTAATTTTAATTATACATTAAATTAATATTAGTATCGGCCAAATTAAATTTATGAATATAAAAAATACATAAAATTGGCTGTATGACCACAGATTACTAAATATGGTATGATGTGCACTATTTACCATAGTATCTGTTTGTAGGAGTTTGCGCAAGTAAGTGAAAAGAAAATGAGGGACCTTATTTCTTAATTTTCTAAATTAGTTTTTTCTGGTTTTATTGTGGTAGGTACTTAGTATGGTGGAATTAGTGCAATAATGTGGCTTTAATGGAAAACGATGTGGTAAAAGAGAGAAATAAGGAAAGGCGCTCCTGTAGGATTCGGATTGCTTTTGTTAGGTTTAATTTCATTTCATCTCATTTAATTTAATTTTCATTTCATATCAATAAAAAAATTCTACTGAAGCCTTGGCTGTATGATCATAGTTTCCTGTGCCAACCCAGAATGGGTGAAGAAAACAAAAAAAGTCTCTGCTTATATTCTTTTACGATTAGTTAGTTGAGTTTCTTGTGTTTTATTATTTTATTAAATTGCTTAATTTTTTCGCAACTGTATTAAAAATAGTTGTTCAGTACACGTGCGGAACCGTCATTGCAACTTGTTCCGACTGTCAACCCTCACCTTCGGCTGCGCCTCGGCTCGGGTAGACATTTGTCGGAACTCTTTGCAATGACAGGCTTTCCGCACTTGTAATGAAATCTACTATTTACGTCCAAGTGATAATGAATAAGTAGGTACTGTTAAATTCATATCGCCATAATGAGAACACAACACGTCATAAACAACTTAATGATTAAAGAGAACAGAAAACTACGACCACCCGTGTTTCCGTTCAATTGTTATATCGGAACTACTGTTCCCGTACACCTCGTTTATTTGAAGAAATAAACTAACAATTTCATTTCAAAACAAAGCCATGGACTTCCTATGAATGAAAATGCGTAGGACGTTATCCTACATCGAAGTCACTCGAAGATACTCACTGAAATTTCAACCTAATTCTTATGGGTATAGAAAGTGATTCCTGTTGGTATATTATGTAGCTTCGGTTTGTTAAAGTTAACTTTATTGTACTAGTAATAAGGGTTGAAATTCCATCTCTTGTGCTTTTAAGGAAATATTAACAATATCGGAACAGGTGGCAACGCTTTAGTGGGTTTTGCTCAATGTAATTGCTTACTGAGACGTTGTCGTGATAGAGACGATTCTCTTGTGAAATATAGTTTTGTTCCTCGAACAGTATTTACTCTTTGACTATCGTCTTAAATGCTCGTTTTCAAGCAAACGATTCCAAACCTTAAATACGAGCACTAAGATCTAAAATGTAACAAATAAAGGTTCATTTGAATGAGACGTAGTTTTCCATGAATGGAACTTCATGTGAGGTTTCTTTTGTGTAGCAAATATAAGAATTGATCAGATTTTCATTTTAAAGAGAGACTTCTTTACAAAGTAAATAAGTCAAAAATACTAAAAGAAAAAAGGTAAAGGCAATTTATTTCATAAGTAAGGCCTAGAGGAATTTATCAGTAGTTAGGATTTGAAACAGGAACGTTTATAGTTGGAGAGGGTGTAAATGATTGAATAGAAATGAAGAATTGAAACCTTGTCCGTAATGTCCGTTACATTCATGTAAAACTACGTCTCATTCAAATGCACCTTTATTTGTTACATTTCACATGTAGGGCAGGCGTACCGGTTTTGGCCACTTTAAGGATTTTTTCACTTTTAACCGCTTAGTGCTTAATGATCTTAAGTATTTTAGAGAAAATTTATAATGTAGAGTTATAGATAATTTATCGACCTTTAAGGGTACAATCTACAAAGTAAAAAAAAATCAATAGCTTTTTTTAATTTTGAACAAATTCTGCGGAGGGGGCCAAATACACCGTTTGCATTGGTTTTGGCCACTTTCATAAAATTACTATATTTATAAGTTGAGTTTATGCTTTATTGATGTCTTATTAGAGTTCTGGACTAAAACACTACATGAAATAGTATTTCAATCACAGCTAGCTCCTTACTACAATTTTATAAGTATACCTTTATCACTTGATTAAAAGAAAAATAGCGGATTGACGCTAGTGTAGGCTAGTGCGTACACTAGCCTCAATCCGCTAATTTTCTATTACGTTAGCTAACAAAAGTGAGTTGTGAGTCTTTTAAAATAAATGAACTTTATGATAGGTTGGAAACTTTCTACTAATGCCAAAGTGGCCAAAGGTGGCACAATGCTAAAATTTCTAGCCCCACTTTTGGCCACTTATTGTTTCCCAACTTTTTTTAAGAACAGTGAAAAAACAACACTTAATCCATCTAGAAGAAACATATTCCAATATGATATAAAATATTAAACAACCATAAAATAATTTTATTGTAGAAAAAAAATGATTTTACAAAACCTTTACCCTTAACATTTTGCTTAAGAATTTTACAAAATGTTAACTTTGAAACATAACACGTTTTTATGTCTAAAATATCGTACTTCATAAAAAAAGCTAAGTGCTGTAATTATTAACTAAAAGTCCAATCTTTGATTCGCCATTAAAAAATATAAGCAATAATTATTTAATTCCTATTTATTTAACTTTAAAGTGAAAAGTGACCAAAACCGGTACAGTGGCCAAAACCGGTACGCCTGCCCTACCAACGTGCACTTTCAAGAATCGAAATCGAGTAACATTTGGACATTAGAGGATCTAGCCTTTAAATATAAAACTGACAATCTACAATAGTGTAGAAGTGCGCGGCAAATAAGTCTGCGCGCGGTCAAAATTGAATACTAATCTTTTCCATAAGCTTTGAACAAAAAAGTTCTGTAACCAGCGCCAAAAACGCCTCAGTCGCGCGCAGAGTTATTTGACACCACTCTTACTCGAGCCCAATTGAAGTTATGAGACGGGTAAATTTTTTCTCATACTTCATTTTCAATAATAACAACTGCATTATTAATTGAAAAACGAAAGTAAAGCAATTATTGCTAAAAAAAATGCCCGTGTACGCGCGCCTTAAGATGTTTACATCGTCATTTCATATTCAGTTCGCATTAGAACGCGAATCTTTACAAGCACATAAGATTTTAATATTTTAGAATTTAAGTGAATCATTAAGTCAAATTCATGACAAACTAATGAAATTAAACAGCGAAGTCATTTGCGAGTTAGTAAACGATTTTTATAGATTGAACTAAGAAGTAAAGTTTTAACCCGGCGTGAATGTGGTGAGAAATTGTTACACCAGCTATGAGGCGGGTATGAGATACCCAGAGTTTATAAAAAATATAAATAATATACTATGAGTGTGTAATTAGCATTTATGCTTGAGATATATTAATAATAGTATTCATTCAACAAGATTAGTAAATAAAATACCAGCATTAAGTACAAAAACCGTATTTTTTTATTGAAATAACAAAGTAAGTATCTAAATTTTCTTTAAAAAAATACAAGTTTAGGTAAGTAGTTAACTTTTTTTCGCATAAAAATCTAACAATATTCCAACTTTGGTAAATCAACATAACAATTGTGTCTTTTAATTGTTATAAATAAAAAAGGAACTGAAAAGTCTTATGAGATCATGTCATTGTCGTGAGGTCGGGTGTGACATACCCCAGCCACGTATACACATGTGTATCTACCGTCGCCGAAGGCGCAACACTCTATACGGTTCCTCGCCCCTTGCACCTTTACTTCGAGCTACTGAAACAACGGGACTCGCATGGAAACAGTGTTAAATTTTGTACGGAACAAGGAAACGGATACTACGTCCTTACGGAAGCATCTCTATCTGTCCGATGTGTTTCTTATAATATGAAGGTAGTTGCCCTAAAAACTTAACTAATTAGAAGGCGATATACTGAATTCATCCAACATTATACCTACGTTTTATTGGGCATTATTTTTTATAAAATCCGTGTTTCTTTTACTACAGGACATTGGCGGACTTTTGTGTAAATACTTACAGTTTTTAATAAAATAATCATAAAAATAAAATAAACATTATTGCACGCGAGTTTTTATGACGAAGGCGTCTACTCTACTAAGATTAGAATATTTAAAAAATTCAATCCTATGTGGTTTGATATGGGGTAAAGTTTTGACTGAGAAATCTACGTGATTTGTCTGTGATAGTACGTCGATGACGTGATAAGTGGCGGGCGGCTACAAGTCAATTAATAAGTCATACCAGTCTAATAACTTTCTAAATAACAATAATGATTATAAATAAAGATAGTATAATTACTGCTCCTACTTAGTTAAATGAGAGTTAGGTATATTAGAAAATGGTTTTGTATAAATTATAATGAAACATTTTAATTGAAACCGTTTGAGCTTTCGGTGTTCGTGTTTGGGAGCACTTTATCAAATGTGTAGGTGCCTAAAATATTTAAAATTGTACTTTAGAAAGTGGATGATGTATATTTCTTTCCTATTTGAATTTGTTTATAGAGTTTTCTTATTATATCTGTCAGTCATATTTTTATTTGCAACATATTATGTGCAGGTTATGGCATAGTACTCAACACTCAATGAACAAATAAGTAAAGTAAAGTATGTAATATTATTTTTTCTATGATATAAATATGACTTTACACTACAGTACTCCTAGAATACTATGCAGACGTGTTGGTCGCGTCTGCCTGTTCAGTGCTCCTAAGCTTCAGATCTTGTGCTGCCACCTTATTATATATTGAATTTTAGTTCCAGACGACCGAAATGGGCGCTGCTCTGGTTTTCATACAAAATAATACGATCACGATAACGGTCGTTCTAGGGCTACAGAATCTAGCTTAGTACCAAATCGAAATCAAAGAATACCCATTTCCTTATTATGTATAAGAACTTCTCGAGGTTTAAAACAAAGGCTTCCAATCTACATATCTTCATGTTCGTGGGCATATCACCTCACGTGGATCAGTTCACAATATCAGAATCTCAGCCAGACATACCGAGTGCTCCCTTATTCATACAACCTTATTCAAAAGCGCAGCGATAAAAATAGTAATTCATTAAGGTCACCACACATTTTATTGCAGGAAGAACAAAAGTTATTTATTGTGGCTAAAAAATTAAAATCACAATATTATTGTTGTTGCGGGCCATAAACAAGGTTCGATTGCTCACGGCTTTGCTACATTATATGGAGTTTTATTGCGTACGATGCGCGTTAAAACGACGCGACCACCTCTAGTCAACAAAGCGTTGTAATGCACAAAAGTTAGGCCTCCTGTGAGCTTACGACAAGAAATAATTTGCTGGTATCTTTTTTTTCGACAGACAAAATGGCCTAATATTCGAATAGGGATCGACCTTTACTCATCTGTTTAGTTGATGAAATGTGTTTTAAAATATCAAATTAAGTTTGCTAAATAATCACTAAAATTTTCATGTCCAGACATATTTTTTAAATATTTTCTTAACATTTTTCTACGAAAATTACATGTACTTACCTGAGATTTTAAAATTATTTTTATACCAATCGACAGTATGGAGCCTACAGAATTATTTGGTGCAAATTTCTCAATTTTTATTAAACTTTCAATCGCTGCCAACCCTATGTTCTGCCAGGAATAACGTAGCCCACCCAACGTTTTAATTCTGTTGACTCCAATCTATCGAATGGTATAAAAACTATTAATTAAACAGATGGGTGCCTAAACAGAAAAATTAAGCCAACTTATTCGCGATAAGCTTTCCCAGCAGTGGGTAGTGGCCCTATGCCTAGCAGTGGGCGTCGTATGGCTGATTATGATGATATTCGCGATATGTTATTTACTATTCTAAATTTCATATAAAATACTTTTAATTGATTAAACAGATGGGTAAAGTCGATCCTTATTCGTATCTCAGGCTAGTAAAATCCATCAGACGAAAATTGAGTAATTAATTGTTAATTTTTAATGTAAGTATATTTCTGGAAATCTGCTTTCGATAAAGGCTATTTTCACTACACCATTTTTTTTATAAGTACATTTAGGGTATGAACATATCCCTCAATACGAACAATTTTTCTATGCGGCCAGCCAAGAAATAGCGATACAAAATAAGCTTAACATACTCGTACATAAGATGAGAATAAACAATACATAAGAAAGTTGTCAATTCTTACCCTGAAGTTGCACGTCCCTCTAAATAGGTACTCGTAGTACGGACGAGACGAGATAATCGCTAGATTGCAGATAGCCCAACGTGTAAAATAATAAAAGTACATAAAGAAATAAAATTTTACAGCCAGTAACAAAATCTTTGGTCGCAAAAGCCTCCGATAGCAGCGTTGTCCGCGAATGTAACATTATCCGAAGTAAAATTTATATTGCACTAGATTTGAGCAGTAAAAATAAGTCGGCTGTTATTTTATAGGTAAACTATTAGTCCGCCCGCTTTGTCAATATGGACTTTCATCTAGTAAGTATAACTTGTAGGTAATCCAACAACTTATTATAAAGCTTTCCCTTTTTACTATTTAAAAGGGTATAGATTTCTCATTACTTAATAAAGTGGGGCACTGTGAAAGGTTCCACATTCCATTTTATATCCACAAAATAATAACCGACTGTATATTTATTATTTAAAAAAAATGTTTATTATCAGACTTCAGTCCATATTTTATTAGTGACAATATTCCTTAAAAACTATGTTAGTAACAGACATGGTTGTACTTATGCAATTAATTTAAAAATTGCTCACCCACAATACTGATAAAAGCACCATTCCACTTATACCAGGAAGTCCCGTGAAACTGCTGAACAGGGCTGTATCAAATCTGTCATTTATCATACTAAGGACACGATACCGACTCGCCTGCACCACAGTTTATATTAGCATATATATCTACTGTGCCTGCACTCTCACTATGAGGTATTTAATGAGCTCACATTAAATACCTAATAACAATAATTACTAGAAATTTACAAAAACACATAGATATAGATTAGTTTTGGTATAAAAGAAGAAAAGAAAATTACCTAATAGAAAGTAATCTATTTGTAAAAAAAAAATTTTTGTTTCTTCTACTTGGTACAGCATTTGTCGCATTGTGTTGTATCATCAAAAGCTTTTTAGAATATTATTCTGTTCCACTATTGAAAAATTAAATGAAATCTGAAGTTATGTGGAATGAATCTCCCTTGCTTTGTAGCGTAGGTGCTTCCTCGTCTAGATAGACGTTTAGTAATCCCGAAGGTGCGCATGAATGGGAGGCTTGAATGAAACCAGTCGCGCCATAACTCAGCGCGCGTATCAGCGGCTTACCGCCATAAGTTAGTTGCGAAATCGGCTGGCAACTGTTAAGGTACCTGCACAAGCACTGTACTGTTAAGGTACGACTTAGTAGCGGACCGCAAACATTTTCGCGCGCCACTGTCATCGGTACGGTACATTTGTTAAAAAGTAGCGTCACCCCGCGGTTTTACCCGCGCAGTTCCCGTTCCCGTTGGAATATTGGGATAAAATATAGGCTATGTCACTCGGGAATAATGTAGCTTTCTACTAGTGAAAGAATTTTTTAAATCGACTCAAGAGTTTATGAGTTTATCTATTACAAACAAACAAAGCAAACGTTCAAACCAAAAACCTAATCTTTCTTTTTATAATATTAGTACAGATAATGTGACATAAATCCAAAGTTATTCAACAAAAGAATTACCTACTCGTAATAAATTCATTATTCGATCTCTATCTTTCATTGAACCACAATATCGTTTTACGTTCTTCTAAAATTAGAGATCGAAGAAATAAGTCAGGGTTGCGAAATCAGCAGACAACTTTTAAAACCGCACAAGCAGTGCGATCCTTCCGTTGTGGAATAATAATTCTTGAAATTCCTTAAAAATAATGATTTCGGCAACTATGTTCATCCTAATGCAAAATTATACAAAATTTATGCATACCAAAAGTCTCATGAAAAAATAGCGTTGATAGTTGATTGTTGAAACACTCTGTTTAAATAGTCAGTGATGGAAATTCGGCAGGAGGCTTTTGAGGTACACAGGCGCACACATAATAAATTTTACTTAGAAATAAAACTTAGTCTTAATACTGATTTCACTTAAAAATATATACCGCCGGCCGACGCGTCGCGGAGATTTCCCGTGCCCGTCGCGTGGTCGCTTAGCCATAAATAAATAAAGTATAAATTTAGATGAAGTGAGAGCGTCCGCCGCGCGACTGACGCGTGCAAGTTTCCGCGACGCTCCCGCTTCGCAGACGTGTGGTCGTGTCTGCCTGTTCAGAGCTCCAAAGCTTTCGATCTTGTGCTGCCACCTTATTCTTACGAACTTGCTACGATTCATTCTAGTAAAAGTGACAAGAAATTTGCTAAGTACCTACCTAACAGTTCTGCCACTTCAATGTTTATGTTGTTCAGTAGTTGTTAGCATAAATATTATAAAGGCAGCTATCTAATATTCAAACAGATATAAAATAATAACATTTATTCAAACATTTTCAAAATAGAAATATTTATAACTCGTGAAAATGCACAACTTGAGTTTCTAAGAGTAAGAGTGTAAGGATCATTTTCTAATCAGGGGTTAAAAAAATTTTTTTTTCAAGATTGCGGCATGACGTAATTCTGGGCCGGAGTAGGTACTGTTAGACACTCTGTTACATTCCTACCATAGTAACAGCATTTTGGTACTACGTTGTTCGTAAAGTTCTCAATCTAAATATTGACTGTCTACCTACATTTACTAACATTCGTGTAAATCTGAATTTTAAGTAAAGTATTTTGTATTTCGGTAATAATAAAAATAGGAAATCCTAAGAATCCTTCTAAAGATTGTCCTATTCTTATTTAATTTTGTATCCCAAAATTTATAAGTTTCTCAAAATTAGTTTCTTTTTAATTATAATTTAGGTAGAGGCACACATTAAAACTATTATCATCATCATCATAATCATTTATTGCACAATCACATGGTAAAAAGTTGACAATGTAAGATAATAGTACATGTGATACCCTGTAAGGGTGTCGGCATTTCTTATGTCTAGTGCAGAATTATTAATTGCAATTTATTTAAATGGGTAGGTACTTAAGTCAAATAATGCTTAATATATGTATAACAAAACAATGAATTTAAAGCATTTTTTCTTTTATAAAATTAATTTCAATGCCTAGTCTATAAATTAAATTATATTATTTAAAAGTCAATTTTATCAAACAATCACATGCACATAAAACAAACAGAAGGAATTCATGAGTAATAAATGTCGTTTAGGTATTTTGGCTACGATATTGTCAATTTGATAGAAGATATTTTTTACAAAAATTGATTTCAATGTCTAGTCTATAAATAATATTATATTATTTTTATGTCAAATAATTAGACAACACACACATGCACATAAAACAAACAGATGGTATTCATAAATAATAAATGTCATTTAGGTAATAATTAAAATTATAAAGAATGTATGTATTTGAAGTAGACATGTTTTAATTAACAAAGGTAGTGGTGTAATGTGTGAAAAAACGAAAATAGTAAATTCATCGTGTAAAATTTACATAAATGCAGGCTTTTATCCAAATCTCTATACTTGACTACTGTTAAGTTGTTGTTCGAGGCTTCTACCGTTCATATTTTATCTGCTGCACCTTTATATTCTATTCAAAGGTCTTGGCATGGTCCCGAGCAGCGAAATGAAATGCCTTTGTGCACATTGTGCCAGCATACGACAAATATGTCACTGCTCGCCGCTTCTGCTAGTTGAGAGCTTAATATTTTAATCTTGTCCTGGATTGCACGGAGTATTGTTATATGAACAAGTAGCGTTAAACTAAAAAGTTTTTTTTGTAGCTAATCTTACAAATGTTTAAGAAAGCTGGTAGTCACAAAGTAAGAACTTTTTGACCACCACGATCGCGTGGTTAAGACGCCGCTATCTTTGAGGTTCCGGCTTGATTCGTGGTCGGGTAAAATATCATCGCATAGAAAACTAACTTTTCTATATTTTCTTGTATCTGGGAGTAGGCCGTCGTTGTTTCCAATTAGCATAAGACAGATACTTTAATCTACTAACTTAATTTGGGATGGAAGATGGTGTCCAATACCTATTAATTTATGTTTTGTAATAGAGCTTTTTTCGAAAGCATTATTAATTGCTTGCAAGTTCCTTTTAATTAGATACTTAATTTCCAAGTGCCAATAATCGCCACATTTGATAATAACTCACCGCCATTGTTCTTGCTTACGAGATCGCCAGATATGCAGCCTCCGTGTCAGCGAATAAATTAAAAATCGAAAATTTGAAAAAAGAGTACACCGCAGCGCGCGCCTCAGTTATGACGTCATAATTAAGGGCTCTACACACGATGAAATCCGAACGAGACGCCCGTGACTCAAGCTTTACCGTGAGAAAACGAAGTGAACTGAGCGCAATAAAAAAGTAAAAGTGCTTTCTTTGTACAGGGGCATGCGAAATTGAAGTTCGATTATCGGTACCTTATTTTGGTACATGATTCATTTTGGAGAGAAGCTTGAAATTTAAGATAACATGTTTAAGAATTTTCGATTAGCGAGAATGAGGAGACCGCTGCCCATGTAACGGAGTGGTAGCTGGGTTCGTGCTAATGACCTTTTGTACCCTTAATGTTTTTTTTACATACGGAACTTTCGGCACCGTGATCTTTAAAAGCTATACAAATGCTTTTTAAATGGATTTAAAAGTTTTTTTTAATAGAACAATAGAAATAAAGCTCAGATATTTAAAACAAACCAAAGAATATGCAAACCGCAACAAAACCAAACGCGATGACAAGCAAATAAAAACGAATAAAGAACTTGAACATTGTCAGCTAACGACTTCGACACATAACTCGGCCGCAGTTTACTTAACAATCCCGTACGTCAAACAGAGTCAGCAAACAGGATTATAACTTAACCGAGTCACCGAAGGGCACTAAACATTTTGTGAGTGTATAATAAAACTGATAGGATTAATGGTCAAACAATTTTCACCCATATTAGAAGACAGCACGACTGTTTACCCGTTAGCGAGATCGAATGGTGCGAATCGTAAATCGATCGAATCGATTTGACGTGTTCTCGATGCAGGACAAAACGATGCATCGATTTCATGAGTCCGGGTGCGTCATTTTTTAATTGTACCGCATATGGATGGGACCGTTACTGCAAACGAATAAAGATATGATAATTAACGGTAACTGTAACGGGTCGGAGGGCGAATCGGGATTGGTATACGTCAACATGTTTGACCTCTCCATTTTTGAATCGGATATATTAATTTGCAAAGTGATTCAATTAAAAATAATCAAGAATTGAGGAGCTAACCTGATTTGATAAATTAGGAAAGTTTTATGATTTTCGAAGACCAAAGAGTTTTATTGAAATGACAATTTTCATAATAATTTAAAGAATTACAAGCTCATATTGAGATATTTTTGTCTTGTTTTTCCTTTTTTGAACATAGTGTGAAACGTTCTCCTTTTAATTATTTATAGGTGCCCATAATAATACGTTACGTTTTTCGGATAATTGAATTCAGGTTTTATATTTTGGATGTCTAATAATATTAATTAATAAAGAGTAATCAGTCAGTTCAGTTTCATTCATCAGTTTCTTACAGTTTAATACAGTCTCTTTTGGGTACCTTGCGAACAGGTGAGTTAGTGGAAATATTTTATTTGTAACTAGCGGCCGCCCGCGGTTTCACCCGCGTGGTTCCCGTTCCCGTGGGAATATCGGGATAAAAAGTACATATAAACCTTCCTCTTGAATCACTCTATCTATTAAAAAAAAACGCATCAAAATCCGTTGCGTAGTTTCAAAGATTTAAGCATACAAAGGGACATAGGGACAGAGAAAGCGACTTTGTTTTATACTATGTAGTGATTGTTTGCCATATTAATGTGTTAATGAAAGGTAGAAATAATTATATTATTATGTACAACATAAAAAATCAAAAAATATTCTTAGTTTCTTAATCTTGATATCTTTTATGAATTTCTTTTAAATGTAGGTTCGCACAGTTTTCTCATTGGCAACTTAATCGATTGACTTAATTGAATTGTGTTGGAAAGCAAAACTCACCTGGGGACCAAGCCTGCTAACGTTAAGTCACAATCGTGTCTCAATCGTGTTTCAATTGTAGTTCAGTTATAGTGCTTTTTTCCACAATAGTTACAAGAAATATGAACTTTTTTCACAATACTATTGATGGTCACACCATACACTACATTCACATCACATCATACTGTCATAGGTAATTCTTGTAACTAGTGTGTTAAAAAGCAATACAACTGAACTACAACTGAAACACGATTGAGACACGATTGTGACTTAACGTTAGCAGACTTGGCCCCCAGGACTGATGCGCCACAGGAGTAAGTTACTTAATCGATATTAACACAATCTTGCAGTTTTTACGTTTTTTTATTGAAAGTAAGTAAGATAAGCTTAAATTATTAATGTATTTTTTAATTAGTTTCACAGATCCATGTATGTACGTATATGTACATACAGCTATGTAATGATAGTGTAGAACAGAATTCTGGTGTCAAAACAAATAATAATCGTGGCCTGTGCAATCATTTATGTAAAACTAGCTTTCCGCCCGCGGCTTCGCCCGCGAGGACTACACGACGTTATCCCGCGGGAGTGTGACATTTTTACAGGGTATAAAGTAGCCTATGTTCCTCTCCAGGCTCCAAAGTATCTGTGTCCCAAATTTCAGCTAAATCCGTTCAGCCGTTTTGGTGTGATTGAGTAACAAACATACAAACATCCATACATCTAAACATCCAAACATCTAAACTTTCACATTTATAATATTAGTAGGATAAAAAGTGAAATGATTAATCAAGTAGTTACTGTCTCTCCTTTCTGCATCACACAATCCCTTCAATAGAACCCCTATTTTAAAGTAGCCAATGGAGTGAACGACTCGCGTGGGTGGGGTCGCGCGCTCTCACACTCGGGTCGAGTTTCGTGTCGCCCGGAATAGGTGATTTGTAATATAATAAAATAACACACGCAACTTGTTGTTTCGGCGCACTTTCAACTGTGTGTGCAGGGCTTTATGAAATAGTGCAAGTCACATTTTTTATTTGTCATCTTCTTTTGTGAAACGGACTTCCATTCTTGATTGTGTTAACTATAATTGTGTGTTAACAATACTTTTTAAGTTAGTATCTTTCATTGTTGAGTAAGCACTTGAAATAGTTTCCAATAGAAACCACATATGTACCTGATTGGAGATAGTTAAATACGAATTTTAAAAATAAATTAATTAGTCAAAATTTGTATGTTCTTGAATTTGAGGATTTAAATAAATGTTGTAAGATTAATTCAATTAAAATCTTATAATATTTTAAATAAAAGGTAAATTTTAATTAGATAAAAATAAACCAAAATGTTCCCACCATTAAATAGTGACTTTATCATACTAAACTTTCACTCTCCACACTTGGCTCTCATAGCTACTGATGTCATGCCAACTAAATTAGTTATCTATAAAAAGGCAAAGCACAAATAACATCACTTGTGTAGGCACCAGGGTGCCTACCATCAACTATTCAAAAATAGCGCGATGCAGAATAGGTTCCTAAAATGAATTGCTTTCTTTCGTACCACGACCTTCTGAAAACTAGATCGCAAATGAATTGCTAAATGTGAATGACCGAACGATTTGTGTCCTTATTTCTTCTACCCGTCTCTTACACTCGATTCTGTCATGCCCGGAGAGTGAGAGGGACGGGTATAACCTGCAGGTGTCATGTCAGCTTGGCCGAGTTATAAGTCAAATAAGAGATCTGACAGCTTAACGGCTGTGAATGTCAAAAATGTCATTGAATGATCACTGAATCGCTGTCATTGATATTAAGCTGTCGTGGTACGAATAAGCGAAGCAGATCAGTTTAGGTCCTAAACAAAACCGCAATAAGAGTTGATGGTAGGCACCCAGGACATGAATATTAAACGATCGTTTTATGGCTCTAATAAAACTGTGACTTCTAACTTAATTGATAAACATCTAATTGCGAACGGTCCACATCTTTTGAAATATAATTTATGTGTTCGACTGAGAAATATTAATACCAAAGAAACGTTTTAAAATTGAGTCACCACTTTAAAATATTTTTACTACTACTACAATCTGTGTTATTTTCCTGAAATATACAATAATAATCTTTCTGTTATTTAAGTATGTGAGTATTTTTCGAATAAACACTTCGATGCACAAAATTGCATTCCTGCTAAATTTGAAAATGAATTTCATAAAACCTATTTATAATAAAGATAATTTAAAGTACATAATTATATTATATCTTTAACTCTTTCTACATTAGAATAAAATTACAAAAAAGGTATGCGTAGAAAATGTTCCCAAAAACATCTGGCTTATTTGTTAGCCCGTGAAATAAAAGATTCATTTATAAACTAAATGATTTGAATGCCCCAGTAACAGCGGTAATTAAATGGGCTAATGATAGTTTATATTTGGCGCTATATCAAAATAAAAGTTAATTCAATTAGACATACAGTATTACACATACACATCAAAATAGCCGCTTAATTTATGACTAAATTATATACCACATCAAGTTTAACTGACTCACCGACTAACCATTATGGAATGTAAATTTCTTCCGCTTCTAAACGTCAAAAGTATCAAATTAAACCCTTGCAATTTAAAGTTTAGACGGTCACGGCATCACGGTTATGAGGTTAGATCATTATTTGTTCTATTATTGTTAAATGACATAATATTACAAGATTACATAGAGTTGCGGTTAAGTCTGACATCTACTTTTATTATTTAAACATTTTAACTTTTCACTATTTTCAATAATAAAATATACATTGTGAATTGCAATTTTTATTATTGAAAATGAGAGAACGGGGTTTTAGTTCCATCAGAGCTAGTTGTGGGACGGGTTGGTTTTTTTTCTAATACATTATTTTCAATATCTAGTTTTACCTATACACGTCTGTTTTAACTATAATTTCGGTTACCTACACGTTACACCACGGTTCCAATTATATCGCGATTCCTAGAGATCACAAAAAAAGTTATTTTATTCAATTAAGAGTACTAGCAAAAATTCTTCAAAGGGTCACTGAAAAAGTGCTTTTAAACAATTTTTTATTTTATTATCGCTTGTAAGCAACCTTGTTTTAAAACCTTTTATATAGTATTAAGTTTTAATTTAATTCGAGAGCCTTTAATCACACCAGAATTAATATTACGGTCGAAGAAGTGATTATTAATTTAATGGTTTGGGCAAATGTTTGCGCGATGAACCACATCACTTTTACTTGAGTCATCAATATTCATATAGATTATTGTTCAATTCACTACCTAGCGTAAAGTACCTACCATCGTTTTAGTAAACAACTGGCTGTATTTGTGTGTGTTAATTATACAGTTTAACTATAATATTCAATTTTGTATCAGCCTTTTAAGAAAAATTTTAAGTCGGTTAAAACAAGAACAACTTTGAACTTTGCGTTCCATGCACTCAATGCAAAACATACAATTTAATAAACAACTTTAATAATTGCAAATACCTTCCAAACACGAATTTTTTAACAAAACAAACGATAATTTCATACGTACCAATTTGCTCGCCACTTACATTACTAATCCTTTAAAACTCATTAAATATACGAAAAGGTAGCGACGTGTCACCTTATGGGCGATAAACGGGGTCTAAACGACCCAGCCCAATCGACGAAACAAGATCGTTTGCCACATATACCATTGCCACTTTCGAGCCCTGCAGTGCTCACTTATCTCTTTAATCTGGCTCATACCCTAAGTGTGTCTCATTATCCTTATACAGAACCGATGGGTCACAAAGACCGTATTTCAAACGAGCATCCAGAGTTAAATCAGCTCTCAACAATATAAATTTCGCATTGACACACATCGACTCAGCCATAAATATCGAACTCTTTTTGTTTCCCACAAAACATTTTTATGTGGACAACTTCAAAAAATGCTTCCCAAATAACTCGGGACGTATATAAATAAAGCGGTGTGGTAGTAAATGTCAATAATATGCAAAATAATGGACGTTCATCTTTTAGGAGCCGTGATTTGCAGACGAGCAAGCTTCAAAGATTAGCCGACGCGTTTAAAGCATTGTTGAATCATTTCGGTTATATTTACTGCCCGGCGTTATGATAATCCAGTTTTTAACGGGAGCAACGGAGGTTATGTGGTAAAAAACTTCAAAACGTTCTTCGAATTTACCATTCAAAACAATATGTTTCTGTCATAGGCATTAAATATTTGAAATTTCATATTAAGAGGGAGGTATACCTACCAAGCTACAAAAAGATAGCAATATAAAACCAGTACTTTCGGTTATGTTTTTTCTTTCAAAAATATAGATAGATACCATAATTATTTTTGAAAAACTTTACATACTTATAATTTTAAATTAAACGGCAGTTTTCTAAAGTTAGACTATTCCTTGATTATTTGTATAATGCACTGACTAGGTATAATATAACATTTTAATCTCAGAATAAACAAGCACTAAAAGTTCCAACTATCATCTAGAAAAACAACGCACAACAAATATGAGCACATCAGACCCCAATAAAATTATCCGTGTACCAAATCCGTTCAAATGTCCTTGTAGACGATCAATAAAGCAAATTTTTATCTTTCTAACAATAGCCAGGGTCAAGGGTAGCAGGCCAGCGCTACCAATGCCCACACTGATCAGTGACCCGGTGACATTGTTGTTCATTATCGCAGACGAGAGTAAGTAGCAATTATTCCTACACACTTTCGAACTAGAAATCTGCCTCACGGCTGACCCGGCAGCCTACTTGAAAGGACGAAAGATAACCCACGATATCGAAAGTTGTGTCTAATTACATGAGATAAGTATTCGAATTGACCACTAAAATTTTTATGATTTTGACAAGAAAATATAAATCGTTGATTCTGATGCTCGTAGGTAGAATTATGGTGTTAACGTCTTTTCAAGTTTGAATGAGAAATGGATTTTAAAGTTTACTGTAGTTTTATTGCAGTCCAAATACGGTACGTTTATCTGTGTAACTTTATTGATAGTTTTGTTAAGTAAGTTGTTTAAGCTTTATTACCTACCTACCTTTATTTAAGTAGACTATAGGTATCAATCGCGTTTATTGAATTGAAGAAAACCTTTTAATTCACTTTTCCATTCTAAGTAGGTATTTTTACTGTAGGTCCTACGTTGCAGCTGAAGATCTCTGGAAGAAATTTAGATCTTAATATCTTAAGACTGAAAATCCTCTATCAAACGTGCGTTACGTCCCTCCCACACGCATCCTGCAGACAGGATGTGCGCATGCCATAATCGCCCTAATTGTCCCGTTCTAATTCGAAGCCTTCGTAGGTGCGCCTTCGTAATGTTTCCATCTCATTGAGGGCCGATTCTTTTGTCAGTGATGGGAGTAATTGCAGGGCACTTTTCTTTTTGAATTATTTTGAAAGCGAATAACGCTAAAAATCGCAGATCCCTACTTATAGGTAGGTAATATGTATTGATTTAGGAATCATGTTTTGGTTTAAATTGGCAAGTCTTGAACGCAAGTAATTGATATTACTTATAACATTAAATATAAACAGAGCTGTGTTTTATTTGTTTATTTAAAAAAAGTGAAAATGTAAGAATATGATAAGCAATACAACTTCTTATGCGAGAGCCACACCGCCAACTGGCGAGCGAGCTAGCGAAGCGAACCGGGCGATGCAAGGTAGCGAGAGACGCTTGCGGTGTGAACAAGTAACTAGCCCTAGATCGAAGAACTGTAGTTATGGTAAGCGTTATCGTGATCGTATTATTTTGTATGAAAACCAGAGCAGCGCCTCTTTCGATCGCATAAAGAATTAATATTTAAGTAATTGACAGCAGCACTTTGACAGCTTTTGAAGTACGGTATAGTGTACTATTCGATTACCTTAACGATAGTTTTTATGCTAGGATAGGGGTACAGTCAGGGTACAGTAGTATAAAAAGAGGTGAAAAGAGGCTCGTTTGGCTAGCCCATTCGCCTCACCCAAGTGGCGATGTGGCCCGCGCTTTATGTACAAAATTATTTTAAAAGCTCTTTTACAATTTATGGTAAATAATCAAAAGTTCCTTTGAATTACTTGTCAATCGGTAAAGTTTCTTCCAGAATCGAATTATTGTCGCTTTTATACTTTGAAAAAAATAACGAATTCCCAATCAAGCAGAAATAGCATCACGACTTTCCGCGCTTTAATCAAAAGGATCGTTTACAATACTCACACCATTTGCGGAATTTAAACAAAGCAAGCTTTTAAGCGAGAGGGAGACGCAGATAGTTATTTAAGACAATAACCCGAGGTGGATTGTTACAAAACCTGTGTTATTGCAAGCATCATTGTTTTTGCGCTGCCATTTCATCGCATAAAACGTTATTAGGTATGTCAATGCGTTTTACAACGTGCGCTCGCGACGCCATACGGAATACACAATCGCTTTGTGAGGTGCCAAGCGCGAGTCGGCGAGAACATTATGCTTTCACGTTTTGCTATAGATTTATGGGTTTTTGAAACACACTTTAAATGGTAATAAGCATGACTTAAACTTTCGCTGACGAATAATAATTTATTAGGTAAAAATCTCTTTTGCGGTTTTAGAAATAAGCACAAGAACAAAAAAGCTTATAAAGATATATAAGGTCCGCCAACACGCCTAAGGTTGCTTAGTAGTTTCACATGAAAAGTAAATCGACAAACAGACACAATATTTATTATGTTACCAGAAATGTGTGATGTGTGATAGAAGAGAATAATACCCATAAGAAAATAGGACCCATAAGTATACCCAGAAGCGTGATCGTACGAAATAAACAAAAATTCTTAAGTAGGAAATAGGATGTGTATAAAGTCTGTTCATGTAAACCTAACATACTCTACGCTTCGCTCGTCGCACCTACCATAATCCGGGAAACGGGTTTTAACTATTACAATTCCTAGAGTTATCTCGGAATAGTGTTTCAATCCTAGGATATGTGTACATTTCCTAGGAAATGTGCGTTTTAAAGAGTTGGTTTTACACATATTATCTCATATGATATTTAGGTCATCATACATTTCCTGTGACATATTATAAGTAACTGTCTTTCAGCTATTCATGTTCTTAAAAAAGACGTTTCTTGAACAAAAAATATAGAACTTAGTTTTTATTTTTACTACTAAGATTTTGCTCTAGTATATCTTTAAAACTATACTCGTTTAGGTACTATTCAACATCAACTTAGAATATCATCCAGACGTTAGTTTAATATTCCTTAAGTACTTATATATTATGTCTATCAGATGTTATACAATTTAACATTTAATGTCAATACATTTATTAAAATATTTCGGTATTTGTAAGGCTCATTATGCGAAGAATATTTATAAGTGTAAACTCGTCATTAACAAATATTTTATCATTAACAAACAATAAATAATTAGTGACAAATTTTAAATATTTGTAAAATAGTCGACATTTAATGAATCCAAACTATTTATGTTAACATCGGTGTCTTTGATATTTAAGGCTAAGTCATTCTCCACACTTTTTTCTTTTTTTATCATTACTATGTCGAAGTTATAATAAAATGTGGATATCGCATTTTAGAAGTATTTTTTTATTATTTAAAATATATCAATGAAAGTCATGTGCGTTCTGTAATTATTTGTGCTGAATTGGATTATAAAGCTGAAGAGTTTGTTTGTTTGTTTGAACGCGCTAATCTCAGAAACTAATGGACCGAATTAAGGCGATACTCGGAAAAAATGTGCTGAAGCGAGATAGCAACGAGAAAACGACGCGCGCGGGAACGAGACCGATTTTGCAGATTAGGCAAAAAAACCCAAAATCACTTCGTATTAAAAAAACTACAGCGATTTAAAAAAAAAGCTTCTATACGATCCTCAATATTATTGATGTCCACTAATTAAACCAATTCCCAATTGTCATGATTTTAGAAGGTTTTTCTTATTTTTTAATAGCAACACTGGTAATGCCGTCTCTTGCCGCCATTTTGTTAAATTTAATAGGCTAATCTGTGGTAAAATTGGTGGGGGGTAGCTAGACTTGAGCCTGATTAACGAGCAAAGAGAGGTCATTCTTCAAACTAGCCTCGAGGGGATAAGTTCACTAAGACGTCGACTGTATCTATATTGTTATACCTGTACTATGCCTGTACCTGTAAGTTGGATCAATAATTATATGAGTGTTATCTGGAGTCTGCGTTTTCTTCATATTTCAGAAGCGGTAAAGTACCCACGTAAGTTTATTTCTAAACCTGATAATAAGAATAATTTGCTTATTTTGTGCTATAGTAATGCCAAACGAGTTATTTTATTCTCTTCACGCAGAGAAAGGATAAATGTTCCAGATTCCATGTTAATGCGTATTTTTTTTATCTAAATGACATTTTAAATACCTTTGCGGTGGATTGTGTTTTGTACATGGTCGGGGCTACTCTCCGACGAAACGGACATAAACTAAATCGCATTTGTGTTTTAATTGATTGTGTTCGTATACGGTCGGGGATACCCTCCGACTATACTAACATAATTTAAAAAGTCTATATGCGTAGCTTAGTACTAAGATTTTACTAATTCGTGTTCGGGGCTACTCTCCGATCGTGTTAGTTAAATCTAAAGCGTTAAAATTGGAATATTTGTGTGGCGGATTGTGTTCCGTACATGGTCGGGGCTACTCTCCGACGGAACGGACATAAACTAGATCACACTTTTATTTGAATTGATTAATTCTGTTCGTGTACGGTCGGGGCTACCCTCCGATTATACTTACATAATTTTAAACGCGGGTATGTAGTAGATATTTTCGTTTGGCACGATCATAGCGTACCATGAATCTGGCATAATATCTTGATTGTTGTTGTTTAATTTACATGATGTATTAAATGTGGATTGTACAGAATTAATGGAGATGATTGGCATTATTATATTATTAGAGTACTTGCTGTTTATGTTGTTTATAATCTTACACATGGAGCTAGGACTGGCAGTTTTGGCTGTGTACCTACATGTAATGTTTTAATTAATTAGTGCTAGCACTAATTGGAGCTAGTTTTAATAGCCTTTACTGTTGCACAGAGTGAAATCACTTATGGCTACTAAATCTTGCATACAATCCATGTTTTAACGTGGTATCTAATACCAACAGTGAATAAAAGAAAACTATAAGTTATGAAGCTAGTAAGAAGTAGTAAAGAGTAAGAATAATTTATGATTGGTTGCTCACATTTCATTTATCTTAATATTATTAAAATTAATTATTACTAATTTTCCTTTGTTTTTAATGTATTGAGCGAACGTGTTGTTCTCTGGGTTGAGTGAGTCATGTATGCTTACTGGTTACCTACGTTACCTGGTAAGATTGGTTTAATAGGTACGTATTACTTACTTACAATTGAACTCTGGCTTTCTATTTATTGATATATTAATTAATAGGTACAAATTTTGTGGATTCAATTAATATGAACACCGCGAATAGCAATATAAATTGCTTGAACTATGAATATGAGTTTAAATACGAATATTTTAATATGGTATCTTTAAATATTTAAATATGAAAGTCTTTATGTGAATTTGGATATCTCTAATGTGAATATTTTTAATTTTTAATGATGAGCGAACAAATATAAGGTGTTCACTGGGTTGAGTGAGCAAGCTATGCATGCTCACTGGTTACAAGAGATACATTGAATTTGTTTGTTGAAATGCATTAAATTGAATTTGATATTAGGGGGCGATGTATGTATGTTGCATACACTCATCGGATATTAGAGGGCGATGTATGTATGTTGCATACACTCGTCGGATATTAGGGGACGATGTATGTTTGTGGCATGCACTCGTCGGAATTAAGGGGGCGGTATATGTTTGTGGCATACACTCGCCGGATTTTAGAGTACGAACGATGTATGTTGGTGGCATACATTCGTCTGAATATGTTTAAATGTTAAGTGAGTACGTTTCTCACAGGCTGGTTAAATGAGTACCTACTTATATTTCATACTGGTTTACTACCCGTATGGCCACTTTTAAGATTATTAGATTTAAATGAAACTACAACAGAACAAAGATAATTTCAAACGTTTTATTCTTGTTTTTACAATACTCATTTTACATTTTTGCACTAGATAAGTAGCTCTTAATAAAAGAAATGGTTTTTGTAAATAATAAAGGATGTAGGTAGCTACTGTAGCTAGTGAACAGTATAAATCATGAATTTTCCTGAAGGGCATATTGTGTTGATAACCTAATGATTTTGTTATAGAATGACACGGAACGATCTTTTTCCGATGAATAATGTATACATTCCAAGGTAAATAGCATCTGAGGACGAATACGGCCCGCGCCACCTGGTGCGCCGCTTGGTAGGCCTCCAGGGTGACGTGGCCGACCCAGGGGAGTATTGAGCGAAGGAGGAATACCCTTTCTTCGTAGCTGAATCTGGTCAAAGAGGATTTGAGATGATGCAGAGCATTTTGTTTATGGGAAAGTATTGAAGTTGTTTTGATTAAAATGTTTCATGTTTATTTATTTGCATATCGAATAAAGCTATTTAAGATTTAATTTTCATCTCGCATAACCGACTAAATTGATTGTAACACCCCCTTAAATAAAGTTTGTAAAGGTCTACCTAAAACAAAACAAAACTATAAAAACTTATATTTTCATAGAATCATTTAGATGTTATCAAAATACTCTTAGGGAAGAATGAAAAGCCTTTTAAATCTACAGTTGCCTACGTGCTTGACATTGAGTATCTAGTAGGTACCACAGCTGTAGCAGTAGATTTGACCTTTAAAGTATTATTGTCAATATGCGCTCTAATTATCGCAACATAGTACCTACTTACTTATAAAGATATTTATATACTAAATTATATTTGCATCATTTCTTTTTTCTTGCATAATAAGTATCCACATGCTCCACAATTTGAGTAGGGGTTATTGTCTTATCTATTTAAGATTTTTATAATTACCTTAGTTTCCATTTATACGAAATCCATACCATATCTTGATTCTCATGAGTGGTCAATATCCATGAGCTAGGTTTGTTTTTCTATGCCTAGGTCTATGCCCAGGTGACCTTTACGCAGAACTGGATGTATTTCTGATCTTGATAAGATTGGACATGATGACGATTCACTTTTGAATAAGAGCACACTATTAAAGTCGCGAATTTAGTATTCCAAGATTGCGATTGGGTAATACTTTTATAAACTGTGATCTGTGTCACTTAGATTGTTATAGACCTTTTAACTATGGAAACAATATTAGTTTCTGGTATAAGCTTAACAACCTCCATAGCAGTGTTGTAGATACGGTGTACGTACGCATAGTTTTCGGGGTGCCGCTGTCTCTGAGGTACCTACCGGGTTCGATTCCCTGTCGGGTGAATGTTTAAAGCGGACTTTTCAACATTCTGCCCGATTGTATGTGGTAATCCCCGTCGTTGTTCCCAAATTCCATAACACAAGTGCTTGAGTTACTTAGTTCGGGATGGAAGCAATGTAGGTATGCAAAGATATCCAAAATTTACTATTTCCTATTACTTATTTTATTTTTTGTAACTTTGTTCAAGTGGACATTTCGTCTATTATTTTTGTTATATGTAGCTTAATTTAAAAGAATTCACTATGCTTGACTTTTTAAATTTGAGTTTAGTGGCAAACTTAAATTTCAAATTTAATTTAAATTCAAACTAAATTGTGGATGAGTGCTAGAGAAAGTTTATCAGGAACATACTTTTCCGAGTCTTCTACATAATTAGACAATAAAGCCATAAGACTGATTAGAAATCATCATTCTTTACATTTTTCCGGGAACGTCGAAGATTCTTTATCTAAGTACCTAGTTTGATAGATACATAGATTAATTCTTTATTTGTACACAATATTACGAACGGAACAATCACACACGAAATAATAATAATAATACAAAGATAACAAACTGTTAACCAAATGGTGGCCTTATCGTCTTACTGCGGTTTCTTCCGGGCAACTCGGTTTTGGTTTAGACGGATGGAAAATTTTACAGCCAAAATCACTAGAAGCTATTTTGCTATTTGTGCGTACTGCGTAGTGTTCTAGATCTCTCTTAATGATTTAGATGCAAATCAAAAGCAGAAATACTTAGTTGCTTAGACAACACTGCAAGAAGCATTCACTGATATCTATTCTAGTTGTTTTCATTAACATAGTGATGAAATTATGTTTCTAATGCAAAAACATGTAAACAGTCCATAGTGCATTTAAGTAGATCGTGTTTATTACACTGTCAAGTTGTAACTGATGTTTTCCTAATTAAGCAAAATAAAGTAAAACGATTATTACTCAATCACACCTCTCAATTTATTAAAATGTTCTATACAGCTTCATGCAAACATTTTGATTCATGTTTTAAACTTGTTCTAACAAATAAAGCCACAAGTAACCACTGCTGTAGCATACCAAGTTAGTTTTGCCGTGTTTTTGTTGTTATTGGCGGTATGATTTATAATTAGTTTTTGAGGATTTTAATACTACCGTCCTAGTGTACGTATTGACAAAATATGATTTCAAATTATGTGAATCTAATTTATTGTTATTTTAATGAGCATTAATATCTTTATTAAACCAAAAATCAAGTAAATCTGTCAAATTTACCGTCTCATTTGGTAGGCTCGTGATACTAAAATTCTTAGCAGTTTACCATTCTCACGGACCTTTGAAGTTCCTTCACATATTCTGTAGTAATCATTTCCATATTTTTTTAGATCTGGTCAGTTGAACATTTGTTTCTACTATGGTTGAAGTTACTAAGTACCTTACATACTAATGTTTATAAAAGAATATGAGAATTCATATACTTACATTTATTTCTATTGATTCATTATCAGATACATCTATTTCTTTTGAATGATTAATAAAATTGATTTGGTTACTATGTGTGTTGTGAGTTTACTGCTTTCAGATGCCAATTGTAGCATCCAGTAGGTACTTATCATGAGCTAGCATCGAGTTAATATAATAATGAGGATCCCGCTACCCTTGAACGTACGAACCAACACAGCATACAAACTGGAGGCAGCAGAGTGTACGTGCTGTGGTAATGAGAGGAGATAATATGATACTGAAGGTGCAGATCACAGAGTGATTGTTGTTGTGATGATGATCATCGTGGGCTGTGGTTGTAAGTCGGATATTGAGACGAGTGGATCGCTGATACTGAAGTTGACTTATATTGAAGTATATATTATCATGTCATGTATCTCATCTCATTTTACTATTATGATTGCAAAAGCTTGTATGTTTGTTCCCCAATCACGGCTATCGGCTGGACGGATCTTTGAAATCTTTTGTCTGTGGAATAGCATATCGGCTTCTTTTGACCCCGGGAGGATATTTTATTCCCACGGGAAATCATCGTGTAGTTAATTCATTTGGGCGAAAAGCTGTTTATGATTTTACTTGTCCTATTTCTATCCATGGTAATATACTTCTTCATATCCCAATTATAATTATTAAATCTATTTACACTAATATTATTCATAGTAATATGAATATTTGTTGATAAGGATGCGGGTCATGCTCGTATGAGGATACCTTTTAGACATTTTTAAGTTTTGATATTAAATTGCGAACTTGTTTAAAATCATTAACTTATTCATTAGAAATGATAATAATATGATCTTTTGATTTTCATGTACGGAGTGGAACCATGTATTGTACTATTCTAACAGAGGCAGAGAATAGATGCATTTAAGATTTGGTGCTGGAAAAGAATGCTCTGGAAACCTTGGACAACTGGTTGACAAGTTGAAAAAGCAAATTGTTGCTGTGACGGTTCAAATTGTACCTGCGGCATCTTCATTATCAGTGTAACTTCCTTATAAGAATATTTAAATTAATCGGTAATAATGCCTATTACGAACATGCCTTTAAATAATTCCTTTAGTTGTCCTAATTCATATTTTGATTTAATACAAATTGTGCACTATGGTAAATACGTATCTATAACTTGGTTTGTTACTCATATCTGGGTAAAAATTGGTAACTGTGCAGAGGCCTACAGTTGTTTTTGTAAGGACTAAACTAGGTCAAACTTAGCGATAGTTAAATTCATCTAATATTAGGTCTTTAATCCTTTCATGACTCGTAGTTGCTTTTTCCACTATTTGAGTGAAGTGATAAGGGTGTCTAGTTATCAGGTTAAAGTTAAATTCTGTACCTACCTATTCCTAATGTAACATTCTTAGGGATTTTGCTTCTGACAACATCTAATATTCTTGAATGTAGCTCCTGACAATGCATTGATGTAAACTAGTACCAAGCTAATCCATTTTTCTTTTATGACCCATAACTAATGCTTATAGATTATAACCAGACTTTACTTTAATCATTCCATATACTTACTTACACATGATTATATAACAAGTATAGTTTCAAAATAAGTTTTCTAAGTAATAATAGTCGCTTGTTAACGAATGTCATGATTATGTTAATTTATACATTGATTCAAATAGTTTTAGATTAGTTTGTTATTGATAATTTATTTTATTTGATTATGTATTACTTAACGATTTACTAAAACAATATTTTCACGATAATATCTATATTCTAAACAAGTCATCGGCTTCCTTAAAAGTTTATTGTTGAGCATTG
The DNA here is from genome assembly GCA_949710035.1 of Crambus lathoniellus. Classification (NCBI taxonomy): domain Eukaryota; kingdom Metazoa; phylum Arthropoda; class Insecta; order Lepidoptera; family Crambidae; genus Crambus; species Crambus lathoniellus. Next base: position 8,216,683 of record OX453310.1, on the reverse strand, counting down.
TGTAATATAATGTATTTGTTTCAATTATGTTTTAAGTTTTAACTTAAGGTTTTTATCACTATAAGATTAACCTAAATAGGTACATAGTTGTAAGACTTTACTATTGAGAATAGTTGTGTATCAGTATATTAGCTGTATACTTACCTAATTAATTGATTCTAAATAATTTTTATATGTGCGTCGGGAGACAGCACGTTATCAGATGGCCGAATGTCATGATTTTAGAAGGTTTTTCTTATTTTTTAATAGCAACACTGGTAATGCCGTCTCTTGCCGCCATTTTGTTAAATTTAATAGGCTAATCTGTGGTAAAATTGGTGGGGGGTAGCTAGACTTGAGCCCGATTAACGAGCAAAGAGAGGTCATTCTTCAAACTAGCCTCGAGGGGATAAGTTCACTAAGACGTCGACTGTATCTATATTGTTATACCTGTACTATGCCTGTACCTGTAAGTTGGATCAATAATTATATGAGTGTTATCTGGAGTCTGCGTTTTCTTCATACAATAGTGTAAGTAACCCCATTTAAGAATAATTTTGACTTTTCGTATTTCTAGAGGTCTTTTCGAAAAGAAAAAGTGTCGAGGCAAAATCATATAATCGTGTTTTGGAAACTATACGAATCTAGATAAAGGTATGAAGAAATATATATCTTATTACCAGATTTGTAACAACTGTAACCGTCCTATTATAGTTTTAAATCAAAACGTCCATATTTTTCCGAGTAGCTCCTTAAAAAAATCTTTTTGTGTTGATTAGTTCATTTATCGTCCATTTATCCTATTTCTCATAATAACTCAGGAAATACTGCGGAGTAAAATTATAAATAATATATTAATTTATATTATAATACAGAAATACTGTACCTTAATACACCAAAAATATGTTGGTATTTTGTGCTCAGTTGTTGGTAGCGTTGGCGTGCGTAATTTAACATGTTTTGATGTAGGCATTTTGTATTGTACAGATTTATTCTTTAGCGGCTCATAAAAAGCGATCGTGTTCCTACAAAATTACCGACATTGAGGACTTGCGAAGTAGAGCCATGGTTTTTATCCGAGCGGCATAACTTTACAACTATAACAAAGGTTAGTTTGTCAAAAAGGTAGATTTTTCATTTATTTGTAATAAGTAACTTGTAGAACATATAAGCTAACGAAAGTAAAGTAAGTGTCTAGTGAATTTTTTTATTTTTATTTTTTTTATTTAAACGAAAGTAAAGTAAGTGTCTAAGTATTAAAACTTTCTAACTAGCAAGTTAAAGTTTATTTATCAAAGACAGATTTCAGAGTACAGATAAATATTGTTTCTATATTCCCTTTTATGTTCCGTCTGGCAAGAGAGTTGGACAATCGTACGCATTCCGCTCCGCTCGTGTTCATACCACAGTTCTAACTGATGGGTAAATGGAGAAATAATTGATTCTAATGATAAACACGACGCAAAGTCATTTGGAAGCGCACTTGCATTTTGCTGATGTGACATCGGAATAATGATGCCACAAAAAATAAGATCGAAACAATTTCATCAGTATGGTAATCTCTGTCGACGCGAAGTGTATACCGCGTTTTGTTTACCTACTTTGCACCAAAATTTTATGTAAGTAAGTTGTTTCTTAATTGTTTTTGATGATTAGTTTGATAGGGCAGAAAGACCAATTCAAGATTCAAGATTCAAATTTTTTTATTAAATTTTGATTGTTATTTACAATACTTTGTGAACGTCATAGAAGCTACGCCATCGGTTCACAAATCCTACAGCGGAAGACCTTGGAGAAGAACCGGCAAGAAACTCCAAGGGTTGTTTTTTTCTCCCTGTTTTATTTCATACAGAGTCGTCAAATTGAAAATGACCTTAACATGGTATGGCTAAGGTCAGTTTCCATCACAATTACACAATGGGTTATGATAAGTAAATACAGTTAAGTATAGGCGAACTAATGATCATAGCGGTGAACAATTTTCAATTACTTAGGAACTCTACTTAAAGCTTTAATATTAGTTGAAAACAAAAGACAATTCTACTATAAAGAATTACATTTGAAACATGTATGGCGTACTGCAAGTTGCGCCATACATGTTTTTTAAATAAAATGAATAAAAACAAAAGAAAACACATTTTATGGCAAGCAGATAAGAGCAGACCCATTCCCACTGGCAGCACCATAAAAATAAAATTTAAAAATTTATTTATTTTTTTATTTATATTTTAAAATAAAATTTAAAAAAAATAATTATTTTGAGACAAAATGGCATTTATTCAAAATATGACTGCTGTTATTTTCAACAAAAGTATAGTCTTTTGATCACCATTTATGAGATTAATCAACAACTTTTTATATAACCTTAAGTCAAAAGTGGTCACACACAACCGAGGCAGAGGCCAAAACCGGGGTTTCTACTATAATAGTAATCCCTCTACTTAGTCTGTACTCTCTGCTACAGGGTGTGTATGCATTCAGTTGTTGTTCGCTTGTTTGTGTATTTCATCCTCATACCTAATATAGTATTATATGATCTGAGATTTCATCGTTTTGATTTTGAACCCGGCTTTTAACCAACTTTTGGACGTGAGGTCCAAACCGTGTGTGTAAACCGGTGTTTAACCCAAGTGATAATGAAGATGAAATTCATGTAAACGTTATCTTACTAATGTTAGTAATCGACGAGTGGACTGTAGAAATATGGAATGAAATACATACATACACGTAGAAATAATGAATTATAATATCTGAAATTACTGTAGGTACATAAAATGCTACGAACTATATTTGCCCGTTGACAACCAAATATTGACATTGATAATCCTTCTTTTTTATACCGAAACCGTCTGTCTACGGGCCAGTAGCCAACAACTATGAAATACTACATTATGTTGAAAAATGGAAAATGAAGTAAGTATTTAGATAAAATCCATTGGAGCTGGTTGTGAGACAGGTCGATTTTTTATAAATACTCCATTTTCCATTTTTCAATAATAAAAATTGCATTGTGAATGCAAAAAAGAAAAAAAATTGAATAACTACATTATGTTACATAAAAATTTTGTTAGCTGTACGTCCAGCCGCCATATAAAAAGCCCCATCCTCCAAAATGAAGCAATTACCTTAACCAACGGTTGATGAACCTTAGTTCTTCATGCAGACGAAACCCTAGGCAGGCCTTTTAAACATTAATTTTAAAATTAAAGATAATAATCATTTACAAAGACTAAATTATAAGTCAAAACAAAAGACTGACATAACTTAACGCGTGGCTGTTAAAGGTGAAGTAAATGCTTTCTAATATCACGTCCCAGACATAGATACTGGGTATTAATTATGTGATGTTATTATTCTTCGCACTCTGTTTTCTGCACCTATTGATTGCATTAGTGGTTTTTAACTATAACAATAAATAATCTATACTAATATTATAAAGCGGAAAGATTTGATTGTTTGTTTGTTTGTATGTTTGTTTGCATCGAATAGATCCGAAACTACTGGACCGATTTAGAAAATTCTTTGACCATTAGAAAGCTACATTCATCCCGAGTGACATAGGCTATATTTTATTCCGATATTCTATATAGGCTATATAGGCTATATATTAACCGCAAAGATCTGCTAGTGTCTAATATATATAGAGCACCTACAATCTTAATTCATATGCTGGATGGTCTTAGTCCGCCTGGCTTGCTACCACCATCTTATATATGTTTGACGCCATAATAATGATGTTTTCAGCATTATTGTGTTCCGGCAGTTAGAGATAAAATTTGCCAGTTCCTCAGTGATTGAGGATTCCCGGAGTAGAGCGCTTCCACCTTCAGCTTTACCACCACTTAAAAAAATTTCTTATGCTCAATGAGTACCTACATACTATTGGGATGGTATGAGTAGATTATTTTTTCTACGCTCATATACCTAAGTACCTAGTCACAGAAATTTTATATCACCCCAAACAATTATGTCTCGTCACTCCGAAATAAAGTCAATACTCACGTACGGCGCCTATTAACGCTGATTTATATCAGTTAGGGTGCGTCCACACAGCGCGACCGCAGATGGGTATCGGCCTTTATGGCTGCGCGGTGAACATCATACGAGCTGTCAAAACTGAACAATAATCCCGCGGGAACAACGGACTGACGCGTAGACACGCGGGGTGTAAAAGTTTTATAACTTACGATTGTTACACGATACATCGTTTAGTCGCTTGTAAAATGACAATGTTAGATTTCAATGTACTTAAAAGTGTAGAAATTGAATTTGATTGTAAAATTGTAATTTGTAAAGAATTCGAATGTAGAATGTAGAGATCTTTATTAACGACATCTGAAACTAAGTATTCATAGAATGTATGTGAAGAAAACAATATCTAAGTTTGGTTTTGTAAAAGTATTACCTACACGAATTCATTACAACAAAAGTTGGCTGCTCGTTTTAATTATAGAAACAAGTTATATCTAAAACCTTAAACACTTATGAAAAGCAGGGCTGAAAACGACAAAAAGAACATTCAATATTAGTTCGCACATTTCAAATTCAGCAGGTTTCCTTAACAATTAACACGAACTTCAATAAAAACGTATAAAAGGTAACAAAGCAAACAAACGAGGCAAAATTTAATTAAGAACACCATTGAAAAACAATAAAGGAGATCCGTTCTCGTGTACGAAAGTGTTGATACGGAGCGCGAGTCGTGATTTTTTGTCCATTATTGTATCGCAAATAAATAAAAATGGAAACTAATTTAAGCATAGTCGCGCATACGCAATAGAGCATTGTGTCGGCGCGAACGAGTATAAATTAGGCGCGAGGGCCGCAACAAAACTACACGCCGCGAATATCGCCGTCGACATCTGATTGAGGTGTTTATAAGGCACGATTTTTCTTAACGTTGGTAGTTTAAAGTCTTCTACACTATAGAAATGGATTTCGTTGTAAAATCTCATCTCCGTCCGCCATTTTGTACGTGGTTAAAATGAATCAGTGGGCACGTCCGGCGCGGTCGAGCTCCAAGAATATAATGATAGCTTTTCACCAGCAGATTAACACTCACTGTCTCACTGACAGACGTCAACCGATATTGACAGGTCGCATAGACACGCTACCACAGACTACTCACTCGAACTACTGACTCATGGAAAGTTTGCTAACAGCCACAACAGATAACGTTACTAATCTTATTCGATTATTCAAACTGGCAACTTCAACACCTTACCAAACCACCGAAAGGTGGCGTTGCTTGTATTACCCACGGAATAGCTCCGATAACTCATAACTGCATCGATAGGTGGCGCGACTAGTCTTTTCAATAAAATATCTCCGACATATATATAATATCTTTAGCTTATTAAGTAATTGAATACAATGCTATTGACAAATCTTCACCTCTAAGAATTAAGAATTCGCGAAAGCTAAGACTTACGTATCATTCATCTACAGCTTGGATGTTTGAGGTAATCTATATAACTACTGAACCGATAATGATTTTTTTTACAGTAGAAAGCATTTTTGCCGGGTGACATAGTATTTTATCCCTGTATACCCGCGGGAATAAAGCGAGTAAACCAACGGGAAGCAGCTAGTCAAATATAAAGTTCCTATTAACTACTATTTAGATCTTTAATAGGGCAATAGCTATGGCACGCTGAAAAATACCTGAAAATAATGTTACACTACAAAGCCTAATAATATGATGAATGTTCATCATATTATATAGTTATAGGTTTTTTATGTTTATACTCTGTAATCAGCTGGTAGTAAATGTTTACTCTGTATGTATGTAAGCCTCTTTAGAGTGGATGATTATTAATCAACGAGATTTAAAAAAGTAAATTAAAAAGAAGGCTTGCAATATGACTTAAAATACAAAATAGTGAAATCAATCAAGTGAACTTCTGTTATTTATTTTATCTCCAAAAATAAGCTAATAGTTATTGAAGTATAACAGTACCTAAATTTAAGTTTATTGTTATCTTGGAAAGTTTCCAGAATTTAGGTTTTTATTATTAATTTATAAGAATGAAACAAAAATCCTTGATCGGATCGCGAGCTGTAAATAGGTTTACATTCACAGACGCCGCCGCAGCACCCGCTAGGCGCCGCTCGGTAACCAAAATGTAGTCTTTTTGCCTCGTCCTTTTTCAGTCTTTTGGGGGTCCACTGTCGTTTTTTTAATGTTAACCTTCGCGTGGAACGAGTAACAGGGTGCCGATTGGAGATAAACACGACGCTTCGATTTCTTTTTGTGAGAATGGTAGAAATGACAGGATGTTCGGTGCGCTCCTTTGCTCTGAGTGGCTTGATAGCCATCTCACGGGTTTTTGAATTGAGTACTTATTTATTTTTTAACGCGTGTTTGTTTGACGTTAAATGAATGGCAGAATTAAAATTGTGCAAAGGTTGGGGGTCGTCTAATCGCCAATTTTGTTATGCTTTTTTATGGTGAAAACTTAAACCATACCTTAATATTGTTGGATTATTTCACCTTAATTTATCAGGCACTTGCTTTCCGCCCGTGGCTTTGCCTGCGTGAACTAAATGTGGGTTTTCCGGGGGATTGAGACGTTTTCCTGGGGGAAACTGTAGCAATGTATGCTGTTCTAGATCGTAATCTACATCTGTATCTCTGCCAAATTTCATACAGGTCCGTTTAGCAGTATTGCCGTGATTGAATAGCTAACATTTAAACTTCGCATTTATAATATTAGAAAGATAACACCAGTTTAACTTTTCTGAATTATAGTTATACACTTGAAAATCCATATATAAGAGTTCGAACTAATTAATGTAATAGGCAAGAAGAACATTTTATAATTATGGAAGATTTATTGGGGATGAAAATGAAAAGCTATTTTGTAAACACTTTCTAATCAAAGTTTGTAAGATGAAAGTGCAAAATGAAGGCATTTAAAATATTATTTGAAGAAGCTGTTGTCAATGATCTCTATGAAAATCGCGAAACTGCTAACGCCATCTATGATCATTATATAGGACTAATCATTTTATATTTAAACAAGAACTTTGTATCGAAATAAATTGAATTATAATCAAATGGTGTAAATCTAATTATTTTAAAATGATAAAATGATTATAAATCCATTTTGTTGACACACTAGTCGATTTGTTTGAAATGCTTTAGCTACTCGACGCTAGATGGCGCAACGCGTGATCACCAAACTCTTTTAATGAAGTTAGAACATTATGGTGTCTCGAAAAAATCAGTTAACCTTTTGCGTTCATATTTGAGTAATAGAAATCAAAAAGTGATTGTTAATAATACTGCGTCCTCTGGAGCCCCCATTATAATGGGCGTGCCCCAAGGCTCAATATTGGGTCCTTTACTATTTTTAATCTACATAAACGATCTACCTTACTACGCGCATAATTTATGTGAGACAGTACTATTTGCAGATGATACTTCTCTAATTTTTAAAATTGACCGAGGGAATGATTGCTCTGACGAAGTAAATAGTGCTCTCGCAAAGGTCGCACATTGGTTTAACATTAATAACTTGTCTTTAAACCCTAAAAAAACAAATTGTGTCAAATTCTCACTACCAAATGTAAGGAAGGTTGATTTAAGTATTAGTTTGAATGCAGATGCAGTCGAATTAGTTGAGAGCACGAAATTCCTTGGTATTACCTTAGATTCACGACTACAGTGGGATCCACATATTGAGGCCTTGTCGAGTAGACTCAGTTCTGCTGCGTTTGCAGTAAAAAAGATAAGGCTATTAACTGATATTGAAACGGCAAGACTTGTTTACTTTAGTTATTTTCATAGTGTCATGTCCTATGGAGTGTTGTTGTGGGGCTCAGCAGCCAATATTGGAAATATTTTTGTACTTCAAAAAAGAGCGGTACGCGCCATTTACAGCCTCCGCCGGCGCGATTCATTAAAAGTTTTGTTTAAAGAAATTAATATACTAACCTTAGCAGGGCAATACATCTATGAGAATATATTATATGTTAGGAAACATCTTGACTCATTCACTAAGAATAGTGATATTCATAATTTTAACACAAGAAATAAAAATAGGCTTGCCGTTCCAAGATTAAGACTTGAAAAAAGTAGAGGCTCGTTTTTGGGAAAAGGCATAGCATTCTTTAATAAAGTTCCACAAGAAGTAATCGAGCTGCCTTTAAATAAATTTAAAAAACATGTTAAAAAGACGCTCTTAAGCAAAGGCTATTACAAAGAAGAAGATTATTTAAATGATCACAACGCTTGGTTGTCATAATTATAGTAACACTAACAATGTATAAAAGGAAAATATTCCTATACATAAGTATGAGAATACTTTCCTTCAGCATTAGCTTTTTGTATAAATTTTATTATTGTATCATTTTGTCCAGCAACGACATAATTTTTTTTTGTAAATGCGTTGCTTCTGTTAAAGCTGATGAGTTTTTTTCGCCTGTTTTTCTTGTCAGTTAAAAGATGTCCATAACAGGTGGTAGGTAAAAAATATTGGACGATTCATAAGCATTAATTTTATTTAATCTATATGAATAAAAATTTATGACTATGACAACAATCCTCGAACTAAAATATATCATGATCAATATTGTGAATGTTGCACGTAAGTATGAGATTAGAAATAGGTAATAATAAATTATAAAGATTATTACGGCAGTAGAAAATAAGTAAACCCAAATTTTTGCAACTGCTTACCAAGTTTAAGTAGGTTACCTTCTTATACCTGAGATAACTGCGACAGTAAAAATATTTTATAGAGACAGTAAGTACTAAAGAAAGAGTATTCGATAAAAAAACACGATAATGTTTTTTTGTGTTTTGTAGTTCGGTTTTGATTAAACTTAATTATGGAAATTTCAGGAAAACTCTGACAGACGACCGAAAAGTAATATTTAAATTTTAATATACTATACCTGAAAAAGTATCCACAAATATAATTCTACTAGCTTTCCGCCCGCGGCTTCGCCCGCGTGTACTGCACGACATTATCCTGATGGAATGTAATATTTTCCGGGATAAACTATGTCATTCTCCAGCTCCTAATCTACCCCCGTACCAAAAATCACATTGATCCGTTACTCCGTTTGGACGTGAAAGACGGACAAACAAATAATACCTACTTATTGATGTTCCCGTGGGAATATGATATTATTATCCTTGCCAGGGTCTCAAATTATTTACTTAAATACCAATTTCTGCCCCCAAATTAGCCCGCGCTTACAGTGATTTTTCCATACAATGAGATTTCCCGCGGTAAAAAGTAAAATATGTTCTTTCCAGGCCTTGCCTTAAACTGTCTCTATTTACATCTAGTTTGAGTTCATGGGAAGAATGATCTATACACCATTCTTCTCATGAACTCAAACTATCGCCTTAAATACCAATTATATTCTACAGCTTTGCCCGAGCTAAAACTTATTTTAACATGGAAATGAGTCTTATTCCCGTGGTTACAATTTGCCTAGGTATGTCCTTCTTAGCATCAGGACATGGGTGTCCCGGTGCTCCTATCAGTAGGAGCACCCGGAAGCACTGTCTCAACTCAAACTATCTCCATTCCAAATTCAAAACTGGTTCAGCCGCTTTAACGTGAGCATATACAATTTCGCATCACTACATAGTATAAAACAAAGTCGCTTTCTCTGTCCCTATGTCCCTTTGTATGCTTAAATCTTTGAAACTACGCAACGGATTTTGATGCGTTTTTTTTTTAATAGATAGAGTGATTCAAGAGGAAGGTTTATATGTACATTTTATCCCGATATTCCCACGGGAACGGGAACCACGCGGGTGAAACCGCGGGCGGCCGCTAGTGTATAATAATAGTAGGGATAGTAGAAATAGGAATATGAATGGCCGGCGGCCGCGATTACGTCCGCGAGTAGGTACTACATCGCAAAATTTTGTGTCAAAAAGTAGGTAGATAGGCATTCTCTAAGGTCTCATCAGTACCATCATCAATCTATTTTAATGTCCTCGCTGCTGGGGCATAGGCCTTCATATAGATGTATAAGGGCCATGATAATGAGAATGGGCCATGACCTTCCACATGGGCCCATTGAAGTTATGGTGTACTAACCAATCCAAATGCAGCCAGAAACACCGGCTTATCGTGTCTTCCGAAGCACGATATATTTTTTAACAGCAATCCCATGATAGACCATTGCAAAAGTAACATAACCTCATCGATCGCAGGCCGAGCACGCTACCCGTGGTTTAGGCATAAGAAGCTAACGAACGATACCTAGACAAACAGGAGCTACTATCGTATGAATAATATTCGGACATTCTCCTACTCTTGAACTACCATAATGGAAAAAATCAAGTCAATACTTTTAAAAAATGTGTAAAACTGATTTTCTTGAGTTTTATTTCAATGCATAAAGAATTGTTGCTTTGCACGAAAATGAGCTGTCATGGGAACCATGCTTCATTGAATAAAGTGAACAAAAAAATCTTTACTTTTTCCCGAGTTAAAAAAACCGTATGAAATTTTCCCGGCGAGAGTTCAATTTATCCCGATCGACTTAGCCGTTTAAGTAGTTATGATTGAGCCATAAACATCCAAACTCCGTATCTTTAATACAACCCTATATAAACATTAACCCCCCCCCCCCCCTTTCTACCCTATTAGGTGTTTTTTTTATTTGCCTACGCAGATCATTTTTAATGATGACCTAGTATCCTTCATACGAATTTCAATACTCCTAAGTCCAGAAATGAGGTAGTTTTCATATAAGCCTTAATCCCCCCTTTCTACCCTATTAAAGGTTTTTTTTATAACTTTGCATACGCAGACCATTTTCAATCGTGACCAGTATCCAACATACTAATTTTCATACTGCTAAGTTTAGAAATGAGGAAGTTCCATATAAGCTTAATCCGCCCGTTTTACCCCATTATCGGGGAGTTTTTTTAACTTCGCTTACGCAGATAATTTTTAATCGTGATCAGTATTCAACATACCAATTTTCATACTTCTAAGTTCAAAAATGAAGAAGTTCCATATAAACTTTATCTCCCCATTTTACCCTATTAAGGGGGAGTTTTTTTTACTTTGATTACTCAGATCATTTTCAGTCGTAACCAGTTATCCAACGTACCAATTTTCATGCTTCTAAATCCATTAATGAGGAAGTTCCATATAGCCTTAACCCCCCCATTTTACCCCTTTAGGGGGACAGTTTCCTAAAATCCGTTCTTAGCGGACGTCTCCTAGGCATAATCTACCTTCCTGCCAAATTACATCTTCGTTGGTCCAGTAGTTTTCGAGATTTCGTGATGAGTGAGTTATGTCCCTTCGATTTTATATATATAGATAAGCTTAATTTATGACACTGTCTTTGAAATTACATTACTGCTAACTGATTTCAATTGGTAGTCAAAACGGTTAGGTAACTAATTTTTTTAATTCAGTCACCATTATTTATATATTATTTTGTGTTGATTTCACAAAATAAGCTGGACACAAAAGCGCACTTGAAGTCCTAACAATAAAAGTACATAACAACACTGAAATAACACCTCATCTCATTCATAAAACTGTTTGTCGAGAACAAATTAACAGTTACCGCCGTCTAAACAGGGCTGGATTTATGAGTAATCTTGCCATCGGCGGCGGCTTTCATCTAAACCGGCGGATTATAAACCATTCGTTAGCCAACAAGCCTTATTAAATTTGGGCTTGAAGCGCCACCGGATGTGGGAGGTTCGATGTGAATGCAGCCTCAGCAATCTGAGTATCGAACCGCCCTAACTTAGATCAATAAGATTATTTACTACAACCACATCGTTCGATGAATGGAGGCATAATATGCCGACCAAAAAGTTCGCATGCTAAACTTTTGAGGCGCCTAAACGAACTTTTCCTTTTTTCGCGCTTTTCCGGTCGATGGTGGTCGTTCTGAGAATCTTGTCTTTTAGAAGCATTCCTTCTGAATAAGCTCACGTTCAGTTTTGCAGGGGTTTGCGGTTTTCGTCGTGTGTCGGCTTGTTAAGTGTTTGATTTGGACATGTGTTTTTGGTCAAATCGGTTTCGTCTACGTGTTTCTGCAATGATTGGGCATCCTATTAAGAAAATTAATGAGAATGGCGGTGTTGTAAACGTTCCGCCATGGGAATAACTTTACGGTTGTCGTAAAAAAATAATTTTGAATGAAGGTTTTGTAGTTGTGAATGGCTTTTGTAATATCAATGTTTTATTGGGAATAAAATAATGTTTGATCTTCGTTCTGAATCATGTATCTAAGCCTTTTCGTTCGGAAAAATATTTTAGTTTGTTATTAATTTTTTTACCCTACACCCTATTTTTGGATATAACTGCAAACAGTTATTTTAAACCGATTTAACTAATTTTGTTTTACTGTGATACAGGCAACTATTGCAAAATTCGGTAACAAATATTAAAAAAAAAGAAAAACTGCAGTAAATCTACGCCTCCATTCAGAAACGCAAGCATTCAAATATACAAGGTATTAGGCTTCATGCGTCAAAGGGCCGATTGAGACAAAATTGGTCCCAAATCTTATCTCGGACAACCGAACCGTTGTACCAACAAATAGGTGTGAACTATTTAAATCGGCCCATCAAAGACCAAGATCCCAAGATAAGCAGCCGTGAAAAACCGAAAACGGATGGCGAAACCACATTGTTTTACAGATACCATCTGCTAGCTTAGCCCTCAATGAATAACAGTACCTGCTTTTCAATATACAGTTTAGACGTTTGCAACGTACAAAAGCGTTAATCTATTAAAGTAGCCGCCGGTAATCATTTTTGCATTGTCACACCAACAAAGTGTTGGGTCCCTTTGTACTCCAAAGGGTTCGAGTTTAAGTATTTTTTTAATAGCGGTTTGGTCGTCGGACCATAATATCTGTGCACTGATGCAAATACATATTCACAATTACGTGAACGATTTAAAATATTAAATTTTCTCGCAATTGAATGACGACACAAATTGGATTTGGCGATTTGAATGAGTTGTAGTATTAGCTTACATTGAATGAACTTTGGAATGAGTTTTGTTGATAAATAAACCGCAAACTAGTTGTGACAAATTTATCAGTATTTAATTAGTTTATTAACGTACGTACGTAAGTAACTTCGTATTTTAAAAAAAAGTTCAAAGTTCAAAAGTTTTTATTGCAAAAACATGTGGTTACAAGGATCTTAAAATAAATGACCAGTACCAAAAACATGAACCCTGTTCGGGCACAGCAACTTATAAAATCAAACAATTATTTTCTTAATTATATGTCTAGTGTAGGTTTTAAACAACATAACAATTTTTTTGAGATTCTACCTAATAATACTTACAAAATCAATAAAATGCTTCTATACGATCCTAAATATTATTGGTGTCCACTAATTAAACCAATTTTCAATAGTACCTATATGTATCCCCATTTAAGAATAATCTTGATATTTCTTATTTTTTAGATGTATTTTCGAAAATAAAAAGTGTCGACCCAAAATCATAAAATCGTGTTTCTGAAACTATACGATTCTAGATAAAGGTATGAAGAAATATATCTCTTATTACTAGATTTATAACCACTCTAACCGTCCTATAGTTTTATATCAAAGAGTCTATACTTTTTCCAAATAGCGCCTTAATCACTTGCATAGCACAATATGTACCTATTACGGTAATTGAGTACCTAGGTACCTTAACAAATTCAGTTCTTAACATCTCGATTTTTTTTAAAAGGATATCAGGCTTAAAGGTTGCATCTCTGATAAATAATTAAAAACAAACATTAATTATTGCAAGTACCTATTTAAGAGAAGGTTCGTACACAACCTTTAATTTTTTTATTTTCCTAATAAAACTATCATCATCAACCACCATTATCATCTCAAGGAACCTTGTTGGATACCTTTTTTTCAGCTCTATTTGGTCCTATAGATTAAAGAAATAGAAAAACTTTCCCTTCTTTAACACGTCTCCTTATCAGTTCACACGTCTCCATAGGGCCTTAGACACAACAACGCAATAAAGGCCGTGTCATAATGGCCGCACATTCTGCACGCAAAGTAACTCCATATCCATGGGAATCTGTGCCATCCAAATATTTCTGATCGCTATCGGAATATGTCCCGGGTTATTGAATGAGACGTGAAAAATGATGAGCGGAGCCAAAGGACTGCCGACGGACGGTCGTGTATTTTCTTTTGTGAAAAATTTTAATGTATGGTATTACCTACGTTATGTAGAGTGGTGGGGGGTTAGATATGGGCTTCAGGCTGTTTGTACGAGTACCTAACAATACTATATTTACTGAAAAAATGAAAAATGAAGTATTTAGAAAAAATCGACCCGTCTCACAATCAGCTCCGATGGGACTCGAACCCACGACCTTTCGCTTTCCGGGCGACTGCTCTAACTACTGAGCTACGGAGTCATTACGAGAAGCGTCGAATTTATCCAACACTTCTTACTCGTTGTATAGTCAGCGTTAATTTCATCAATGTGGAGATATTACTACCACGCGAAAGAGTCGAGTCCCATCGGAGCTGATTGTGAGACGGGTCGTTTTTTTCTAAATACTTCATTTTCCATTTTTCAGTAATAAAAATTGCATTGTGAATGCAAAAAACTAAAAATTAAAATAACAATACTATATTTGAATGAAAACACCCTTTCTTCTTTACGTCGTTAACAATAATCTTAATATGTATTTTTATAAAGTAAACAATAATTTGTAAATACTTATGTCTTGACTTGGTGACGCGCCCCGTGCGTAGTCGCAGCGCAGTATGAATAACTGCGCTTTACGATGGGGAGCGTACGGCGCAGTGTAAGAACCGCCAGTGTTAATGAGTGCTAAGACGTTTATTTACGAGGAGGCGAGGATTCACGACAGCAGAAACAATTGAAAAACATCGGATATCGGTGGGACCCCCGCGCGTCTCAGTATAGTACTTTAGCAATATAGGTAATTTTGGAAATGAAAAAATGACCTTTGAACATATTAAACTTATGACGGCCGGAGTCCTTCGCCTATTCAAAGACAATTATTTTCGTTATTTCATTAATTAAAACCATGAAAGTATAATGCAATGCAAGTAATATGATATTTGACTAGCAATTAGACGGATGTTTGAAATTTTATTTGATGCAATAACGTATCACTAATAGAGTATTAAATGGCCGGAATCACTAGAAAAAAGACTGTAAAATAACATAATAAATATTTTTCCAAATTTGAGTACTTCTGATTTGCGAGTAATCCATAATTTAAAATAGGTAAGTACCCTATTTTCGGGATTCCTAGCCTTAAAAGAGGTCGTGGTTCGCAAGTTGAACTCCTAGTTCTACTTTAACTTTATAACAACTATCCTTTTTATGGCGATATCCGTAGACAAGCAATTCGGTACCTAGGTCTACTAATGTTTGATACATCTTGTCGTTATAATTTCTATATTTTTTTTACTCTTTCATTTTCTGAATTCCTCGCTTAACCGCAGCAAGTAACCGTCTCAAACAATAATTCCACCGGTGCTCTACCGATTGTGGGATGATTCGTAACAAAAGCGTTGCGATATGGCACACCGTCCGCGTCCCTCGCCGCGGAGGTCCCTCGCAGCGGGGCGTTATTCAGGCCCGCTCGCGTCACACGCCGCGCCAACTTCTCACAGTCCTGTTGTCAGGTAATTAATTTATAGCACAGTAACAATCCGAATGCCTCAGCAATAGGCGGTGTGTTTGCCCTCAAGTAGGTCGGTTCTCGAAATTGAGACATTAGCGGCCTCTTTTGCCTTCTGAAATTAAGCGGGCAGCTTTATGTGTCACGGTTGCGGAATTTATTACAGGGATGTGCAAATATGTACCTACTGTTGGGAGAAGATGCGACTGAGTGATAAATAGTCCCTATGCTATGCTGCATGACGTGCAGTGAAAATGAAAGAATAACCTACTATCAAGTGACAGATTATGTCAACAAATAATTTTTTCCATTTTCCGATGACCTCCGTAGCCGAGTGGTGTACGCACTGAATTACATCAGAAAAATGCGAAAATTATGTGGGAAAAGGCGGACTTATCGCCAAGGAAAAGTATAAAAACGAGAAGGCAGTGTACCAGCAAAAGGCAAAAATGTACAAATTTTTTTACTGCTGAAATAAATAGATAAAACTACATATACTACGTACTAAATAACATTACAAACATAATAAACATATATAATGAAATGTGTGTAAGTATATAAAATATGAATATTAACAGTTTCTTATTATAACATATAAAACAAAATCTTTAAGTCTTAATTTCTCTCTTTCACACATGCTGAATATTAATTACAGTGATATTAACTGGAATGTCCAGCCACTAACATTATCAAGTACAAAGTCCAATAAACATTAAAAAACAACATTCGCTAACTTTCAGTCTTATATTTGAATACGATACATTATCTAGTCATGTAATGACTGAGTGCCGAGTGACGTGGACAAAAAGCACATTGGTACCGATTTCCACCATTCTATGACGTTTTGAGATAAAGTTTATCTCTTGCAGATGTGTAACAATAATCATCATATCCGTTTTCGCAAACAAACATGTTTTTGTTTGACGTTGACGACCGCACTAATTTGTTGAACTATATATTTTTTATTTTCATAAGACCACACGTCACAATTTGAACTATTTTTTTTAAACTTCTGTTTTAAAACTCGTTTACCTAAGTACGTTTTAAAGCGTATTTATATGTCTGCTTGGATAAAGATGCTGGGCTGATGTTGGGCGATCTCAAAATATTTTCATATATCCATTTAAAGTCACCATATTTAGAAACTGATTTTCTTTATAATTTAAAAAAATCTGAACCAAATTGCACTGTTTGAAGAGGCTTTAAAAATGATTTATATTTTCAAAAAAAAAATACACTAATCATTTTTAAAATTGGGGGAGGCATATGCTCTGCAGTAGGCGTCATTCGGCTGACTTGATAATGATGATTATTAAAACTTAAACTAGTTTAATAGTTGTTTTTGCGCGCTAACGTACGTACGTACTTATGTGTACACCTATCAGGATCATGAGTCAAAAAATAATGGTCAGAATAAAAAACCGTGTTCTTCTTCTTCTTTCGTGAAGTAAGAAGAACCGTGTTATGTATGTAAATATTAATGACGTACCCACATAACAGTTCTAGATAATACATTAATTCATTTTTTTTTGTAAATCCTGCGCATGTCAGTGATAGGTAGTTATTATATATATATATATATATATATATATAAATATAGTTTAATTTTATGTAATGTAATGCTTAAAATATTTTGTTGATATGCCTCAATAAATACAAAAAAATCCTTGTCCCACCTTTCCAACTTTGTATCAGGATCATATGTTAAATTTAACAGAATTTTACATACTTATTTATAACATACTAGCGGATCCTCGCGGTTTCACCCACGTGGTACCCGTTCCCGTGGAAATATCGGGATAAAATATAGCCTATGTCGCTCGGGAAGAATGTAGCTTTCTAATGGTCAAAGAATGTTTAAATCGGTCCAGTATTTTCGGAGCCTATTCGATGCAAACAATCAAATCTTTCCTCTTTATAATATTAGCATAGATAAATATATAAAATTGTATGCATGTATACTGATATCGTATAAATCTAATTGTTTTAATTAAACAATAAGTACATTTCTTGTCCCATCACTCCAAATTACAGCACAGACCTATTTAAAATCCTTCACCATCATGCTTATCTAAATCATCATAATCATAAAACAATGACAGATATTTACGGAATCTGTCTCAAGAGCCCAAAAAGGTTAAAAAGTGTCCGAGTGGCCACTGTGGGATAGTTGGTAATCAGGGACACTTGACACAAACCCGTCCCGGGACAAATGTGACACAACTTATACGACTCCATACGAGCACTGGATGAACTACTTATATTTTGACGGTAAGAATCTTATCCTGTGGCCCGATTCTGCTAACGTTTAAGTCATAATCGTGTCTCAATCGTGTTTCAATTGTTGTGCTTTTTTACACACTAGTTACAAGAAATGTGAACTTTTTTCACAATACTACTGATGGTCACACCACACACTACATTCACATTACATCATACTGTCATAATTCTTGTAACTAGTGTGTAAAAAAGCCCAACAATTGAAACACGATTGAGACACGATTACGACTTAACGTTAGCAGAATCGGGCCACAGTTAAGTATCATGTTGGTTTTGAAATGAAGTACAAAAGCACCGCGTTGAATCTTATAGCGGAAATACACGGTTTACTTTTGGCTTTCAATTTGGATGAAGCAACCAAATTGAACAATGTAAACGTAAAAGTGAATAATTCAATGTCAATGTAAGCCTGTATATCTGCGCCTTTCAACCAAAGTGAATCAATTTGGTTGAACCGTGTAATATTAGCATTACCTATAGATTATGAAAAAATTGTCAATCTTATAGAAATGAAGAAGTAATACAAGCCAGAAGACCATGACAGTTACTTTACATTCAGAAGTTGATTTGCCTAGTTATTCATTCAAGTCAGTAGGCAGGTAAGTCTTCAAACTGAATTTCATTTTTTTTATTTTGGAACTATATGCTACCGAAGTCGTATCTAATTCTTTTAAAGGAGAATACTAAAGAATCACGAAGACGAAATTATTGAATGAAATTATTTAAAAACATGGATGATTAGATTCAACACCAGTCAAATTGATAGATAAGTGTATTAAATTGCCATTTGAATTTCGTACGAAAGTTAGTAAACTAAGTAAAAGTAAGTACTAAATCATAAATATTTATTTGCTTTTGAATGGGGTACAAATATAAGATGTCACAAATTTTTATGTTCGGCTCATTAAGGCATTTGTCAAAACCATGCAAATATGCAAATATTAAACGCTTCTAAACGGCACTTTTAATTATTTCATGCTTCTTTTACTAATATTTTTTTAGTACCTATGAACCCTGCGCATCTTTGAATACCTTTTTTACATAAATTAAGCCGTCGCTCTCAATAATGTCCCCTATGCAGTAATTATTTACCCATGATTACCTTTAATTTGAGTTACACTTTGTTTGCGCCAGACCATGGTAATTATTTTATATTTCGTTGGTATTCTCCTCTTTTACAGCAATATTCATTACGCAACGACACAATTTATTTATAATATACTCAATGCAGATTTGGCTGTAACTATAATAGAGACAAAACCGTTTTAATTTATAGTGACGGCGATAATAAAAAACAACAAACCATTAAGATAACTAACAAAATGGAGTCGCAACCAATTTTGTTTATCTAAAAAGCTCTTGTAAAATATTGTAAAACCTAATCGACCTTTTTATCGCTGCTCCCTTCGCCACACCACAAAGTGGCAAAAGCAATAAACCGAAAAAAACTGAACTGTCAAAATAAAGTACCAACATAAAAATATCGCGTCACAACATCTCTTGCGCTCAAAAAGCCGCTAAAGCTAAATCTCGGGTTATTGGGGTGGCTGATGCGCGAGCGACATGTGAAAGGCTCGCTAATACTGTGCCCGTTTTAGTGGCAGTAAAGTATGATAATCCATAAATATGTCTACGTAATAGACACCGTAAATTTGTGTATGAATTTTGAGCAGGGCAATATTTTCAAATTGTATTGCAGGAGTTTTTAGATATTTTTATGAGGTTTTTATTAATCGAACTGAAAGTTATTGTATCTGATCATAATTCATTAAAAAATAACATATTATTTTCTTAAACTTCTTTTTTTTTATTAATGACTTATAAAATTCTGAAATGTATATGTTTTATTTAAAACATCCATATAAAGAAGAAGTTCCACCTTTTCAGATTATATACGAAAAACTACTTATCAGAGTCACCCCGTGTGTAAAGGAGCGAAATAAGAAGTATGGCGGTTTCAGGGTCGCTGATTGGTTGCAGCGCGGCGGTGGACATTGTTGTTGATTTGTTGGGCCGCGTGTGCGGACACACGGGTCTAGGTGGACTATTAATTTTATTTTATTTCATGTGTATTGAAAGGTTTTTATAAAATTTGAATCGTATGAATGTTTGTGCGTCTGATTTGTAAAAACAATGTTACTTGATTTATTCATCTAATAAACTTAAAAGTTAACATCCACAAAATTAAGAAGTAGGTAGGTAACCTTTCTACTTATATATAAATAACATATTTTTCTATCCTAATGACTACTTTATTATTATCGAATTCTTATTAGCAGGACTTTATACAACCTCGTTATTTATTTATGGCTCTGAAACCCGTAGGATAACAAGGATCGAGCCTGACTCAAAAAGGTTCATTTTAAAATTAATTACCAATAGCCAATTATGGTGATTAGCCGCAACCGTTGCGAACACTGTTAATTTGGACCTAAACAACTTAATTAAACACAATAAATTTGACAGAATTGGGTGAATAAACCTCAAAAGAATTCGGGGCCGAGTCTGCCTGCCCACCGATCATTATCTGCCGTGATAAATGGAGCGAATCAGAATTTATTATGGCCGAGGCCCGCACTATTGTCTCAATGAATACTTTTTTATTGTCATAATATTATAAATACTAGAGTTTGACAAGTGGCGTTTAGTATTAGAATGCGTTTTCAAAAGATCACCTCTGTTACGACAGCAATTTCTCGACGGATCATAAATTGCTTTCATGTCTTTTTTATTGAGATACAGAATCGATTCTTGATCTTTATTGACGATGGTTATTCATATGTTAATGTTTTTTGATTATTTCTTTGAGTGTATTTGCCGAGTGCTGGAATTTCTATCTGGGGTTTGTTTTTTTTTGCGTGGAAAGCGTGTGTGATCCGCGTTGTGAGACGGCGAGGTTGTTGCCACCAGTTGCCACTGTTTTTATGGTGCTGTTATTACTGCCGCCGCCGCGACCAACAAATTATATCTAACATAAGTATACTTTTAATTTATTGAAGGCACAGTTTATAACGTGTTTATACGTGACGTGTTCACTAAGCGGCCGCTAACTTTTAATGACAAAAGAAGTTAAAATGACAAACAAAATCTTTTTATAACGCGTATCCAGTATGAATACAAATGGGGCGATCCGTTTCTGCTATATATTATTATGAAATTGGTTTTATGATACCAAATATTTGGACAGGGATTTTATTGGTACAGTAACTTGATATTTTGTGGAGATGCGCTTTCGTCTCGTGGTTTTATGATTATTAGAGTATGCGGAAAGACTGTTAAGATAGGTTAAGAATAATGGGCCCTTTCATGAAATGCTCAATAATGTATTATTAGTTTCATTATGGGTTATTTTAGAATGCTCAATGACATTTAGGTACCTAAATGTCATTGAGCATTCTCTAGGGGCTCAATGAATGTAGGCTTTCACAGATTGTCTGCAAAAAGCTCAAAACACTTGAAATTTTCTCTCAAAGGAAGTATTGTTGAATAGTTGCGAACAAGTTGGCACATGAAAGCCTCGGCGGGGGTTGCTCCCCAAGGAGCTGGTGGGACGATCATTGTCGGCAGTCAAGTAGACTTGGTTTTCAAATATCATTATTATGGATTACTGACAATATCAATATTTTAGTTGACATGTATGTTTTTATCAGTAAATAGTGTTAATTTTACTTTATATTTATAAATGAAAAGTGTTTGGCCGTCTTTTGGGTCAAAATGAACCAAAGGATCAACGTGATTATGAGGATTTTGAAATTTGGAGAGTGACATAGGCCGGCTTTTGATCCCGGAAAAATATCACATTCCCTCGGGATAACGTCGTGCAGTTCACCCAGGCAAAGCCACAGGTGGAAGGCTAGTTTTAAATATTGTACATTTAAATTGCAACTCGTAATATGCGTTGGGCGTGTGATTTTATTGGATAAGCAACTCCAAAAATGGTCGATCACGGGATGGGTGACCTAAACCGCTTTTTTAAACTAACAACTTTCATTATCCTTAAGATTTAAGTCTATCGTATAAAGAGAACGGTGAGAACGGTGAGCTTTCATACAATATTGTCACGAGCCCGCTGCGATCTGATTGGCGAACACCTGTCGAAGCGCATGCGCATACAGCTGCGCACGAACACATTTCAATTGACCGTGCCACCTAGTTAAATGGTGTTAAATCGAGATCTGTTGATTTGTGGCGTTAGGAAGAGTAATAATAGGTCTTTAATTTATTTTTCACCTCTCCAGCTCGAAAAGGGCGCTTTTGGTGCCTAAAAACTCGCAGCAAAATCGATTTTTGCTGCGAGCGTGAGGCAAAGTGCTTTTTTAATTTCTTACACCAACTTTTGAAATAATTAAGAAAAAAGAAATAGATTGACAAGGATGAGACTTTTAAAATTAATATGAGCAAAAAGGATAGATAGATAGCTTTATGTCGATGGACATGAAATATAAAGCTTAAAAAATAAATACACGGATACCAAAGGTTCGAAATAAAGAGTATGGACGAAATGAGGCTGCATGCATGATATAAAATAAAATAAGAAAAATTAATGAATTCTAATAACAAATTATATAAATACGATTGTACTTATATAATTTGTTATTAGAATTGCTTTCTATTAAACACGCAATATTTAAAGTAAATATTATGAAGTGAACATTATATCGCTTACTAATATCATGTTTGGTTTTCATAAAAATTACATGCAGTGCAGTTTTTGAACGCAATGCAAACAGTTACCTTAAACTTGCATAATTGCACCAATTTTACTCTTAATTACCTATAAATTTTTTAATTCTGATGTTTTCTTTATTGTTAAATGTTGCCTTCAATGTTGTTTTTCTGACCTGTAACACTTTTCTCGCTGGTAGAGGTGAAAAGTTGTATGTTTAACACGAGAGCAAAATTTTCTGATGTCTCGTGCCTTTAAATCACTCACTGTGCTCAGTAGTCTATATTTGAATCACTCGCTACGCTCGTGATTCAATTTTAGCCTACTTCGCTAGTTCGTGATTTAAATTCGGCACTCGTAGCGAAAAATGATTTTGCTCTCTTGTATAACAAATAACTATTTATGCTTTGAGAGTTGTGGTTTGGCTGATGCCTACAACCCAGTTTTAATACTAAAGTGGCGTGGCGAAGTGTTGCTTGTAGTTTAGTACAAATCAGGTGTTTTTCTATAACTATTTTGTGCTGACAAATTTCGGAATAGGTTAAATTTATGGTGTGTATATAAAAACCACTTGTGCGCCTATAATAATTATACAAATGTATGTTTTTTTCCCAGTTTTTATGCAAATAAATAACTTTTTTATATTTATAATAAAATAAATAAAATAGGTTTTGATGAATTAGGCAATATTTTCACATTTGGGTTTTTGATAGAATACGAAAGTAATATTGAGAATGGATAAGAAAACTTTACGGTGGAGTAAGCGCTCTCGTTGAAATCTTTTCTACGGGCGAGCGTAAAGTTAGACACTTTTGGCTCACGTAGGCCAATCTTGCGAGCCCTACATAGTTTTTTTTATGTAATAGTACATCAGAAATATTTTACTTAAATACTGAGTAGCTTTAACGAGGATTACGATCAAAAATACGCTCTTAGAATTTCAGGTAAGTTATTAGTTATGCTATTCTTTTTACATTCAGAAGGTAATTTGACAATATTAAACCATCCGTAGGTATAACCTACGATTATTATTGTTTTCGAATGTCATTTTATTCGTAGATTTACTAATAAAATGCCGAATGTTAGATGAATGAAAAAAATCAGTCGAATGCTTTTAATTTCCCACATCTGCTCATGGTTTACAAGTGTTATATACCTCTTCACATTTTATCGAACAATAGAACATGTTCGATTTGATAAAAAAAACTTTGGCAAGGAACGGAAATGCCACCAACGTGCGCTCGCATCAAAGCCGCCGAAACCTCCGGCGGACAATGCGAAACCCGTCAAAGTCATAAATAACCCTGAAACGATCGCCACGTCACCCGCCAACACAAAAACCCATATTTGACGTCTAAATTATTGCAAGTAAGTTTCAGCACCCCCCAACAAACCACCCATCCACCCCCAGCAGATGAACACTGCGAAACCAACAATACCAACAGCGAATACATCAGATAAAAGAATTTTCAAAACAAACTCAAAATACTAAAGCGTTTGACACGAGCATCCGCTTCGCTACAAAAAAGGTCCGAGGCGTGACTGATTTCACACCAGAATTGCACCTTATGTCAATATTTTGAGGGGCCATTTCGTCATGGCGCCGCGCGCGCTTTGATCCCGCGATAGATCTCAATAGTGGGTGATTAAAGGCGCCTGTGCTTTTCGTTGAATGCTTTTTTTTTCGCCCGGTGTGCCTTCATCGGCCAAACTGGGCACACTACTGTAAAAGAATATACAATTATTGTGCTTTGAATGGTTACAGCGGGGGTGAAGTGATCATAAATCGCTTTTTTTTTCGATGCGTGAATGTTCGAAATCTTTTAAAAATCATAAAGTGCATTCCGGATTTATTGTAAAGGTGTCAGGGAGGTGTCGGGTCCTGTTGTATCGTCACCGAACCGACTATTTGCTAATTATACGCATCGATATCTTGAAATTTATGTCCGATTTCACGATTATCGAAATAAGCGGAACGAGTTTTAAACTTTTAATGTTGAACGAATAAGCTTACAAAATTGTAACAATGTTAATTTATATTCATGAAATTGTTGTTGTCATAATAATTTTGGTACATTTTTGAGGTTGAATTTTCTGAACACCGCGTGATTGGGCAATCATCGAAATTAAAACAGGACTCTTGAATTCTTAAGTTTGATAATTTATATATTATGTTAATTTATTGGGTAACGTTACAAAGTTTTTCATATGATTGGAAGCAGCCAATTATTTTAAGTAATTTTTAACTACCTAACTTTTTGTATTAAGCGTGTGCATTAATTTAATAAAAAGTACAGTACTCTTACAATATAATACATGAAAGTTATGCAATCATTTGATTTTTTCACGAGTATAAAGCTCTAAATAAGAACTTTGTTAAACAATAGACTGTCTAGTTCATTTGACAAAAGCACCCCAATTATCCGCTTCATCACATTGTCTACGAAAAGGTGTACGAGTATTTGTGACGCTTGTTTTTGCCACTTTTTAGTTACATCTTCATTGAGTAAGAAGGTGTTAATAGTAGTGCTGAACAGAGTTGGTCGTAAATTTGGCTCTCAAGGCCGGCAGACAAAGGCACCAAGTGTCGTTATATCCCAAAGTCGATTTTACAAGAGGTTGCTCGGGGACTCGCGTGTGGGCCTATTTAAGCGTTGGATTAGAGGAGATAAGCCGCTCTTAAATATTGCTATCGTTTGAACCAGAGTGGTTAAGTGAGAAAGAAGCTTAGTTTAAAAAAAGTTCAAAATAATTGTCAACAAAGATTGTGTTTTGCAAACAGGTTTGAAATGACAATGAGTTAAATATTTGTCAAGGTTTTAAAATATTGAGTCACAGATAAAGATATCGCAAGTTTTTATAAGCAGATTAGAAGAATTATTTTAACTTTTTTTCATTCACAATGCAATTTTTATTATTGAAAATGTAGTAGGTATTAGAAAAAATCGACCCGCCTCATCGAACATTCTCCCGGGCAGTAAAAGGTCGTGGGTGCGAGTCCCATCGGGGCTGGTTGTGAGGTGTGTAAATTTTTTTAATACTTCATTTTCAAGATTTCAATTTATTTGTAGATATTGTTAATGTTATTGTTAGATAATTTTAACATTTAAGTATGTACTCAGAATATCGCAGTTAGTTTTACATAATTGTGTAGGTACGCTTATATGCTATATAACATATTTCTGCTTATTTAGTTGCAAACTTTCGATATCACCTAAAGAGTTAAGTTTACAAAACAAAACACATAATTTTCTGGCTATAATTAATAATATACGTTATATACAGGTAGTAAAAATAACAGTACCTACAGAGATTTTAGGGGATGATAGTGTCCATCAATACGAACAGTTTTTACTAAGGACCGATCACGGAATCGCGAAAGAAAAATCTGCTGTTCCATACATTTCAGTCGAGTCGATGTTTTACTTTTGTTTGGAACAGCTTATATTTTTTTCGCGATTTCGTGGTCGGCCCCATCTTTGTACTGTTTTTTTAACTACTTTTATGTCGCAGTAAGATAGACAAAGCCGTGATATAGTTATATATCCCTAGTAGACATGCGCAAAATACTTCAATGAAGTGTAAATAATGATATAGTTCAATTGGACTAGATGAAGTATATCACACATTTAGTTCATTTAGTTCATCTAGTTCACTTGGCTCAGTACTTCAGTAGTTTATTTGAGTCACTGTGTCGTTCTGTTCAATTCATTCGTTTAGTTCATTCTGTTCCGTAGTTCTAAATTTATTCAAGTAGAACTAAACCTAATGCTTGCGCAATAGGGATTGTTTTTGTTTCAACGCCGTGCAACTGTCTCACTTCCGCACGCGGCGTTCGTAATCAATCCGTCCGCTTTACTCTCCTTCAGTGAAGTGCGAACTAAATGAAGTACTGAACTAATTGCAACTGTTACTGTCTCACTTCCGCACGCGGCGTTCGTAATCAATCCGTCCGCTTTACTCTCCTTCAGTGAAGTGCGAACTAAATGAAGTACTGTACTAATTGGGACTCGAATGATTAAATAACTTAAATTTAGTGGTTATTTTTTTATCTATTTTATCTTACAGTACATAATTATATCCCTAGCAATATAATTATATCACGGCTTTATGTATCTTACAGCGACTTATATATCTTAAGAGACCTTGTATTAAGACCTTGCCTTATCCACATTAATATCAACAAACTCGATTCTCAATAGGTCACCAGTGTCCTCATGAATGGGTGGTATCGTCGGGGGCTCTTTACAACGCGCGTTTTGTACGGAATGCTGTAACAAAAAAGACTTAGATACACACCACGATAAACTTGTATCTACACCATAACCTGCATATTTTAACTTTATATTTGCAGTTATAAGGTCGGTTTTCTGATGACCGGTATAATTCGGACCGTCTCACAAATAAAATAATGTGAAGCACAAGGTCCGGAGGCAGAAGTTTGTTTTTGATGCTTTATTAATTATGTCCAATTAATTTCGGGATGGTCTGTCTGACGCGTTGACTTGCCATTTTGAGTGCGGTGGGTCATTTGTACCAAGTGTCTGATAAAGAGGTTAATGAATAAATTAATTACATTTATTAGCGCATTCTTTAATTTACAACCTTCATTTCTTTTTCAAACGGGTTAACCTACTTTACTGAGAAAAATACTACAGTACTTGAATATTGTACCGTTTTTCACTTATTATTATGTTAATGAATGAGAACAGAGAAATCACAGTAACTCACATTAATCATGCACTTTGTGTTACTAAGTTAAAACACGTATCAATCATTATTTGTATCCACACAAAAACCCTTAACGGCTAACTCGAAATTTTTTTGTTTGTTATATTGGTGTCATCCTGATTTCACACGTCCATAGGTATCCGTTTTATAATATTTCTGAGGTTCGAATTGATGATGGGCAGAAATATACCTTGAAAATTCATTTTTAGAGTTTTAAATCGTTTAGCAGTTTGTAGGTGTAAAAGTTTTTGGTTTGAGATCGTCTCGTCGGCGCCAGCGCGTCCGATTATGTTATTGTTAAGGGGTCTGATTCTTTTATTTGACCTACGCGACATTCCTATGTTTTGCGGTGCCATGGATCTTTAGAAAGAGTATCTATTTATACGTCAATAGAGGTTTTTGAAAAATTATACCCACGGGCAGTTTATGCCATTAAAAAGATTTATTTCAAAATCGAAGAAAAGATGACTTATGGCAAAATACCGACAAAAGTTTCGTGGCACTTTTTTCACTTTTGTTTAACTTTGCATTATTGTTTTATCGAATTCACTGATTCTATAATAATTAATAATATACCTTACATCAATTATAAAATCTACCGTCAAATATGAAAATCCGTAATTTTCCGGTACATTTCCTCGCAAAAGCTCGCCGCAACCGTTTATCGGTAACTCGATACAAACGAGTACAAACTCAGACAGTTCATTAAATTGTCTATCTGTATTCTAACAAACAATGGAGGACTATTGTTATAATATCGTATTACCATCCGGCTTCGTCCAGTAGTTCTTTTGCCGGTGTTTAGATAAATAATACAATTATCTTTGTAGGCAAGTAAAAATTGTTATTAGATTAAATGTCAGTTGAATAGGTAGTAAAGTATGTTAATTTTTATTTAACAAATATCCACATATTAAACACGTAGCTTAAAGTCATCGCATAGAGTTAACGCAAAATCTTTTTGTGTAAGTATGCTTTTTACGTTGCGTTAAACAATTCTCGTAAGCCATAGCAGCGACATCAATTAGCAAAAATGTGTCATAAAATAAAATAAAAATCAGTCTATTTAGCTATTCCCATCGTTGGGGCTGTATTTGTTCGGAAGCGTTAATTGACTCGTGATCTGCGATCGTGTGAATGTTCGTCCACTGTGTTTCTCCACCTATGCGCTAAGGGTTTGCGCACACGACTCTGCGGCCACAGCCACCGCACCGGGGCGCTATACCTTAATCGAACTTATAGGTTAAATCGGCGAAACAGTGATCTCGGTCTGATGTTGCAGCGAGTGCCATACAACATGTACTGAAAACTTCGGCTCAGAACACGGTGAGACATTTAACTCGGTACTTACGTGTGATCAAGCCACTAGCGACAGGCAACACTTCAGATCAACCTAGTATAGTATTATATGGTCTGAGGGCAACACCGATCTAGAGCTTCCTTATGACGTCTTATCTTTACTTCTATACTAATATTATAAAGAGGAAAGATTTGATTGTTTGTTTGTTTCTTTGTTTGCATCGAATAGGCTCCGAAACTACAGGACCGATTTTGAAAATTCTTACAACATTAGAAAGCTACATTATTCCCGACTGACATAGGCTATATTTTATCCCGATATTCCCACGGGAACGGGTACTATGCGGGTAAAACCGCGAGGATCAGCTAGTAGGTAATATAAGTGTTCAGACGAAGGCATTTTGGTCATCTTGGATCTAGGGGTGGAGGAGGAATTCTTATGATTAATTCAGACTACGAAACTTTGCTGTTCCTGGAACTTTTTTAGATGCAACCTAGAAGGTCTGCTATAGCCCATCTCTCTACATCTCAGCTAGATCTCTCAGTTTGTTCTGAAATATTATAGGATTTAAAATTACAAAGGATACGTTTGAGTGTTCTAATTGAAAAATCTCATAGCCCGCGCACACTGCTAGAGCTTCGGCTGCAATTCTTTTTTATTGCGCTTATTTTGCTGCAATCGCATGGTCAGTTGCGAGCGGTCCTGGCTGGCTGGTACCGCCCGGTGGCAACCGGTGGCAACCATTGGCTACTGGAGTATCTGCACTAAGACTAAAGAGCTCCACAAACCGAACGCGTTGCGGTTCGGTGCGGCGCAGGGCGCCTACCGCGGCTGTCGAATTTTGGAAGCGTGTATATGGAGCACCACACATCGAAAGCGGTGCGGTGCGGCTGCCAGCACATATAAAATTCGACCGCGCCGCACCGCATTCGGTGTGTGGTGCTCCTTAGAGCTTGGACAAAGTCACCGATCCGCTGTTTTGTTAGGCTGCCGTATTATTTTTGCTCCTCATCGCGTCTTTTGTTTGTCGTCGTTTGGCACTTTTGGTGGTGGTCTGCCTGTAACTTATGTTGTTTTTGTACAGTTGTTATTTTATTTGACTAAGCTATTATCTTTTAGAGCACGCGTTTCATAAATATACTGAAATAATAAGAAGGAATGACGATTCTAAAAGAAAAGTATGATTATTGTATTTCTTTAATCATTTATATTTTTCTTAGATTGAATTTCTTCAACTTAAAACATTTATGACGCAATATAATACGGCAAATTAAAGAATATAGGTACTTGTTACAAAAAGATTTTATTTGTTTAATATTAATTTAGAGTTATTTTTAATGCAATTTTTATAACTTATTAAAAACAAAGTAAGTTCGCAACGAACATTCACCCTGATAGTAAAAGGTCGAGTTCGAGTCCCCACTGGAGCCAGTTGCGAGACGGGTCGATTTTTTCTAATACTTCATCCTACTAATATTATAAATGTGAAAGTTTAGATGTTTGGATGTTTGGATGTTTGGATGTTTGGATGTTTGGATGTTTGTTACTCAATCACGCCAAAACGGCTAAACGGATTTGGCTGAAATTTGGAACACAGATACTTTGAAGCCTAGAGAGGAACATAGGCTAGTTTTTATCCCGGAAAAATGACACATTCCCGTGGGATAACGTCGTGTAGTCCACGCGGGCGAAGCCGCGGGCGGAAAGCTAGTTTTCCATAATCTTTAAACAATTGTTCATATGAAAAAAAAAAATACCACCGGGTGTCAGATAAGCTTGTGGCAATAGAATAACATTGGACATTGAACAGCGTTTTTCGTTCTATGATAATACGATCATACGATCTTCAGTTAATGAATGAATCATGGCTTTCATTCAAACTACATCGAATGAAGCTGCGTAACATCCACTTCATTTATGAGTTGGCTACTGAGTCAATGTTTTATTTGACAGAAGTCAACGAGTGGTAATTCATTACGGCTCGTTAATATACTCAGAATAATTTATAGTGCTGTCATGGGGCTATCCCAATTTTTACCATCAAAATATCATGATAGATCTAGGAAAAGAAATAAACTGATAGTTAATATGTAATGGTAAAAACCTAGTATGATTTCAATTAGTTATGATAGAAATAAAAATAGCCTATGCTATAAAATTATTAACACAGCTTAATTGCTAGCAAGGTTAAAATAGCTTGTAACACTCAAATATGTAAAGGATTGTTAGAAGCACAAAGTCTCGCTAACCTTAAAGAGCAGCTTTGTTAAAAACTGAAGATGTTACCTACAGAGAGATAAAACCATCTTATCTACTTTAGCTACTGATCGGTAGTTTTGGGATCACTTCTCAATGGTTTAGTGAGATAAACAATGGGTTACACATTTTTTTAATTCCTAAAAAAGATTTTTGACCCATTTGTAACTTGTTGAGCATTATCTTGGACCACCTTTTTTGTTGTTGTGTTTATTTCATTCACGTAACATTCTATAATATTATATTCATGGGTTATGTTTAACGAAACCGTTACATACCGAAGTTCAGAACAAAACCATTTGGTGGTAAATATTAATTGATACGATAAATAATAAGTATGGTGGAATAAAGAAGGACAGTTTTCATTTCATGAAACCACTTTTTTACGGATTAACCAAATTATGTGTGCAACATCGTTATTAAATCCGTAAAAAATGGTTATATTTTAACTAAAAGTTCTAAAATCTAAGATGTATATACATAGTTTTCAGTTAACTTTTCATTAAACTATATCAGGAATAGTCTCATTGCACTGTTTATCAATTGTGTACTATATTCAAGATCTGGATCAGAAAGGATTACTTAACTATGTCAGTAACACACACGGTAAGCGATTATCGGTTTCAGCTGTTTCAGTGTTAGTACTTTATAGACACTCTAAGTCCAGTGAATATAGGGTTTTTATCTTACAAGTGGTCCGGTAGTTCTGAATTTTTGTTTGATATGTTGTCTAGGATGGATAGTGTGTATTTAAAATGTAAAATGCATAATTCCTCGCCATCCGCCCCTGCCGCCATATTGAAAAAGTCGGCAACTTCTTCAGATTTTTGCATATATCTTCGTTTAGGTGCATTAGAGCCAGAAAGTTGTAGAGAATTAAATTGCTATAATTAACGTTTTAAGTTTTGTTTCTAGGACAGGTAGTTACGGAGATATGCACTTTTTTTAAAACAATTTTCCAGAAATTTGTCACACAAAAAGTTGAAAAGTACAAAATGGGCCCAGAGTCGTAGCACTTTGAAACAAGTTACAGTAGTTCAAAAAGTCTTGAAATAGCTAAAAATGTTCGCCAATATCTTCGTTTAGGTGCATTTTTAAGCTAGAAATTTTTACACAAAGTTGTAGATAATTAAATTTCCTATTAATAATGCTGTAAATTTTGTTTCTAGGACACACTTTCTAGGACTGAATCTATTTACTAGGTAATCTTGAGGTATTCGATACATTTTCATGATAAAAAGAGTTTCTTTAAGAAAACAATTAAAATTTTTTATTTTATTAAATCAAGCTTAAATGCTACAAGGTTTAGTAACACTGTATGGTAGGTGTGCTTGGACAACGGAAGGACATATAATACGTCATGTTTAGTAATTTTTGTATTTAGTAAATAATTTAAAATATATTATTAGTAATCCATTTACAAAGCTACATTTACACAACTCACTGACACGCGGTGACATTTTCGAATCTGAGCAAACTCAAAGAAAGGCCAAGGACTGCATATGTTACCGCCATACAATGTTATAAACCATACATTAGGACATTACAGTGCGAGCCACATAGGTCTGCGCGCGGTCGAAATCAAGTATTAATCTTTACCATAATCTTAGAAGAAAAAAGTGTATAAGACTGTAACTAGCGCCAAAAATGCACCATTCGCGTGCAGAGTTATCACAATCAATGATTCAACTTCAATCGTCAATGAGCACATTTTTAAAAACCTAAAAGAATTTTCAGATGTGTTACAGGTGAACTGAGTGATTCACCGATGGAATCCTATATGATTCATTGCTCCACCGAATAGGATATGGGAAGTCATTATAATACAAGGGAACTATCCTTGTTAAGATTTTCAAGGAATACTGATTTGATTGAGAAGACTAATGGAACGACACGCCATGAATCAACACAACCCTTACGGCTTTAGTGTTAAGGATCATTATAAATTGCGGTGATCTGTTAAGTGGAGTAATCAACATGTGTACTTAGTCGTCTCTAATTTTTTGCCCGATATATGACGCATGAGGAGCCTGTGGCGCAATAGTTAGCACGGTGAAGCTAAACTTAATACTGAGGTAACTGGAGTTCTCACCCTGAATAAAAAAGTGTATACCTACCAGCAAATTTGACATTTAGTATGTGGTGGCTGTCAGTTGTCTCATATGACCATACGTATTTTTTTAAAGTGTAGGTGAGACGGAAGACAGCCACTGTGTAATTTTTGGTCACAAAAAAGTGTTAGTACTGCACTCTCCACTTACCTCAGTATTAAGTCTATCTCCATGGTTAGCACGGTCGCGGGAAGGGTGACCATAAATTTAATATCTGGAGTTCCTCCGTGCTTCGGATGGCATGTTTAGCTAATTGTCCCAATGCATCTGCAGATGATAATATTTTTTTTATTCACAACGGGGTAGCACTTAGCCTTTATCACACCTGATGTTAAGTGGTGATAAGGCTGAAGGGGGAAGCGCACTACTCCCGGAATCCTCAATCACTGAGGAACTGGCTATCTTATTTCTATAACTGCCGGAACACAATAATGCTGAAAACATCATTGTTATGGCGTCAGACTTCTTATCATTTTATAACCTCCTCCGTTTTTGAAGTCGGTTAATAAGGAAGGCCTATGGCCCAGCAGTGGGCATAATGATATGGGGGTGGGAAGCTGATGACGATGTTGTTATGACGCATAGTAAATTCTCCGCAAATGATATGTTTTCTGTAGTTGTAAATTGCATCAAATTAAATATTTGTACAGGTGCTTTGTTGTAGTAAGTGCCTTTATAGTATTGAGTTACTCATCCTTTCTGATAGCATCTGGCTGTTGATGGTATAATTTGGATGAGAGCAGATTTGTGAGTCACCACAAAATGTACCTATATTTGCTGCTTTTCACGGCCTTGATTAAACTAACCTCGTAATATATTAGAATGTATGTTATGTTACCTCATTTTTTTTATTTGATTTGATATCATACTGACGTCCTCTATTAACCTAGTTCACAGATACTTCCAGAATTCAGAATTCCTCAAAAATCGGGGCGTACACATCAAGAATTTCTAAGTACAAAAATAATTTTACAGTGACTGTCTCGTTCAACAAAAACAGCCATCAGCTTAGTTAGATTATAACAAAATATTTTTTGCACATGGTCTTTAATTTATAAAATAATTAATCGCGTTTTAATTTAAGCGCGTGCCTTATACCCGAAGTCTATATCGACTTCGGGTCTTCGGGACTTCGAAATATAGGTAATGTTTCTGGCCATTAATTCCATGCCTTTTGACTTGTATTTTTCACTTTCTATCAGTAACAAAACGATAGATCTGTGAAAGTTAAGGAATTCAGAAGTACCTTTAGTAACACAGCTAGAAAAACATTTATTTAAAATGATCCTTATGAATAACTAGCTTTCCGCCCGCGGCTTCGCCCGCGTGGACTACACGACGTTATCCCGCGGGAATGTGATAGTTTTCCGGGATAAATAGCCTATGTTCCTCTCCAGTCTACAAAGTATCTGTGTCCCAAATTTTAGCCAAATCCGTTCAGCCGTTTTGGCGTGATTGAGTAACAAACATACAAACATCCAAACATCTAAACTTTCACATTTATAATATTAGTAGGAAGCAGGATAACAATAAATATAACCTATGGATCAGTCATTACGTTTTAAATGCATATCTAAGCTGAGTACCGTACGAAACGACCAAACTACTGACTCATCGACTGTCTTTACACATGGCGTGAGATATCCCTGACCTACCACCAAAAATTCCCTCTCCTTCCGTTGCCGACTAGTTGACTGCAACCAGTCCAAACTGCATTACGAGATATTTAGATGGATGTCAGATAAATTCTGCGGTGTACATGGGAAAAGTTTCGGCAATACAAAACTTTGTGGTTACATTGTAATCCAAGGTATTTTGACGACGCATTTATGATGTTTCAATGTTGTTTCAGATTATAAAGCGATACTGTATATATAAACTTACTAAAGCTGCGATGTAGCTTAGGACATACTCATAAGTTTCTATGACAGATTAAAATAAACTAATAGTTAGGTAGAGACTAGAGATTTTATAGACGTAAACGCTTGAACACACAACCTGTGGATCTATTAATCTTAATCTAGCTGCGCCAAGTGGTTTCACCCGCATACAGTTCCCGAGGGAATATCGGGATGAAAAGTAGCTTACGAGCTATTCCAGTCAACAACCTATATCTATGCCAAATTTTATCCAGACCCGTTCAGCCATTTTTGCTGTAAGATACATTACCTAACAAACATCTGAACATCCAATCTTTCGCAAATTAATTATTAGTTTGATTTCATTTTCTAAAACAAAATATGATCCAAATAAAGCCATGTAAGGCCAAGGGTTTTTCAGTATGTCCAATGAGATCATCACGTCCCATTATGTCAGATCATCGGCGCACAATTGAGCGAGATCTGATTGGATGTGGTAAACACGAGCACAATTGCAAACTACAAATCAGCGTCACAACCAGGGAACTCCAAGCGCTAGTTCGTAAAATATTAAGGTGAAGCGAGCGAATTTTTCGGCAAAGGTTATTTAAAATAAAAAGTTGCTGGCTGAATTAAAAGCCGATCGTGAAAACTTATTTACAAACTATTATTAATGAATTTATTTATTCATAACAGTTAACATTGTGTTGAAAATATTTAAAATAAAGATAATATACAGCATAATTAGCAAAGAGGTTCTTAAAAAGTAATCTGTAAAAAAGGTAAGTCTTATCGTTTAGGTATCTCTTTGAATATTATTAGATTATAATTAGCGACTATTTCATTATAAAATATATCAAAACGAATTTCATCATCATCATCATTTCAGCCGTACGACGCCCACTGCTGGGCATAGGCTTCCCCCAAGGATCTCTACAACGATCGGTCCTGCGCTGCCCGCAGCCAGCGGCTTCCCGCGACCTTGACCTGGGCCCCAAGTCTGCTAATTTTAATTAAATAAGATTCTATTGATATTCAATTGAGACTCAATTACGATTCCATTACGATTAAAACAAATTAGGTATTCTGTAAAAACTGGTACGTCAGCTCAATAGAATCGCAATTGAATCGTAATGGAGTCTCAGTTGGATAGTTAATGGTGTTGCCTTCTAAAATCTACTAAGAGACTAAATTAATGAATGACCGATAGTTTTGATAAAAATAAACGTTTTTGTATCATTTAAGATAATCAAATAGAATTAAAATTGTCCGCGAAGAAGGGCATTGTTAGTAAAACATGACACAATGATAATAAAACACTTTTATTCAAATACGGTGGCTGTAACCCAATTGTCATTGAGAGTACTGTCAAACAAATGTCAAATGAGAGTAGAATACCGATTAACTCCACAATCGAGCTACGATTGTAATACGATTGAAGAGCAGACTAGCAAATATTCCGATGGCAGTTCAATGGCAGTTCAGTCGTATACCATTGGTCTTAAGTTAGTAGCAGAATAACAAAAATGTCAAAAACCGCTATTGAGATCCAATTAAGATTCAATTGAACCATTTGTAAATTAGCAGACTTGGGGCCCAGATCGTCGGTCCACCTTGTAGGGGGCCTGCCCACGGAACGTCGTCGTCCGGTTCGCGAAAACGAATTTATGTTTCCAAAAAGTAAAAATAAATTTATCTAAGCACCCACTGACTATTTTACAAAATTAATCATGTAGGTACTACTAGGTACATTCTTACTTTGGTTTCGGCGTTTTGAGATGAGTTAGTTTGAGTATGTCAAGGTCTCTGTAAACATTTCTGCGGTGGTGTCGTGTGAGGCGGGTCGTTACGTTCCCTAAAATATGGTTGAGCGAAGCGATGGCCAGTTCATGCGTCATGCTCGTGAACGGGTGCTACCAGTTGGATGGGTCTGCTCCTGGCTTCTTGTCTCAAAATATGCAGATTTTTTATGTTACATTGTTATTAGTTTTATTTCATAGTGGCTTGTATGTCACTGTTTATTATTGACTCTTATGTTCTTAAACTATTCAAAGTTTTGTTACCCTTGTTTGGCATTTATATTTATTAAGTATTTTATTCGCTACGTTTTTGGTTGGTGTGTATTTTAAAGAACTTCTTCCTTTTGGATGTCTATTTCCTAAGTTATTTTTAAAATTTAAGATAAATTTGTGATGGAAAGTGACTTTACATGTTATATTCACTTTTCAATTTGACGACTCTGTATGAAATATGACAGGGCGAAAAAAATTGCCCTTGGCGAGTTTCTTGCCGGTTCTTCTCGTTACAAGGCCTCCCGCCGTAGAATTTGCGAACCGATAGCGTAGATTGACGTTCACAAGTGCTGTATCAGCCTAAAATGAAAAAATGATTTTGATTTTGACTACAATTATTCCGAAGAAATTACATATAATATTCCAACTGTTTATTTAAACTACTTTAAAATTATTGTTTTTTTTTTAATATTCACAAACATTAAAATAACCCTCAACACAATACACTTCTTTTTTTTACAGTCTTGTAAAAACAAAACAAAACCTATGCTAGTCTGTCTGTATAGTTTGTAAGAGATAAAATATAATATGACACCGACTTGGTTCCACCTGAAGAAAGGCATGCGCCGCACTTCCTGTCATAGTTTTGCGAGCATTGCCTTGCGCTCTGTTTCAAAAACGTCGTAAGTGGTATCGAGAGCGTTCTTACGTTAGTCGGGTCGGCTACTTTCAAGGCTATAATTCAATGACACATCTGGTAATGTTACATTTAGGAAAAATCCAAATCTTTTTATAGAAATCTATACTTAAACTAGTGACAGAACGTTGATAATTAAACCACTGCTTAATCCCATTTATAATACCAATGAAGATCATTTCTAATAACTTTGTTAAAGATTTCTTAAACCATTATTTCTTTTCTGATTCTCGACATG
Source organism: Crambus lathoniellus (assembly GCA_949710035.1). Lineage (NCBI taxonomy): Eukaryota > Metazoa > Arthropoda > Insecta > Lepidoptera > Crambidae > Crambus > Crambus lathoniellus. The sequence continues at coordinate 8,178,915 of OX453310.1, read as the reverse complement.
AAGTGATATTCCAATTTTAAAAATAGGTAAATAATGTCTGTAAGGTAATTGGTACCAAAAAGTATTTATGTTTACTTATTAGAGAGTTATCTGGCCATGGAGGTTAGTACCGTTTAAGACCTTTTTGCATAAATCACAATGGAGGTCAGATTCAAACGGAACAAGTTCGACCTTTGGAGACCAAAGATAATTGCTGGTGATCACTTATGCTCCAGACTGGTATCAAATTAGTTTTGGTCGCTTTGAAATTCGGGGAAATTCTGGCTTATTGTTATGTCCTTTATTGTCCAATGGAAACGGATAAGTTTATTTAACTGCCCAATGAAGCTACATTGTTGTGAGTGTCATTATGTCGGGTAAAAAGCATTTTATACATTACATGTTAAGAAACTGTCATCAATAAAAGAAAACGTAGATATGTTAAGCTATTTTCGGTGTTTTTTATCGATACTTAGTTTTATCGGATATTTTTTATTTACATTTTAAATTTATGAGCTCATTTAAGTTCGTTCTATTTACTTCATCATGTCAGCCGAACGACGCCCACTGCTGGGCATAGGCTATTCACTTGACTCCGTTTTATTGAAACCACTACTTTTCATAAATTTCTTTTTGTTATCTGGTCGATTGCTATATCTAAATAAAGTGCCTAAAAATGTTCTAACAATACAATAAGATCAAGGCGGAAAAAAGTCCAACTGTTTTCGGAATCATCTAGAACTCTCTACAATTTTTTACTGCGGTGTAAGCGGAAAATACTAAAGATTCCGGAGCCCAGGGTGCCTACCATCAACTCTTATTGCGGTTTTGTTTAGGAACCTAAACTGATCTGCTTCGCATATTCGTACCACGACAGCTTAATATCAATGACAGCGATTCATTGATCATTCAATGACATTTCACAGCCGCTGAGCTGTCATCAACTCTTATTTGACGTATAACTTGGCCAAGCTAACATGTCACCTGCAGGTTATACCCGTCCCTTTCACTCTCCTGGCATGACAGAATCGAGTGAAAGAGACGGGTAGAAGAAATAAGGACACAAATCGTTCGGTCATTCACATTTAGCAATTCATTTGCGATCCAGTTTTTAGAAGGTCATGGTACGAAAGAAAGCAATTCATTTTAGGAACCTATTCTGCATCGCGCTATTTTTGAATCGCTGTCTTAAAGTTGATGGTATGCACCCAGTAGACTTTACTTTCAATTGTTTTCACAAATATTGTATTTTTTCACCTTGTCACACATTAAGAACAACACGTTTGCGCAACCCGAGTGCCTTGTGTATGCTTGCTCGGAAAACATACGGCACGTCAAACAAGGCTCTACTTCCCCTGTGTGCTCGGTCAGGGCAGACCTGCGGTTTGGATAAATGCATGACTTTATTAATCTATTCCAGGCCCTTCATTATTCTTTGAAGCAATGAGGATGGGAGCTTATTAATGTCAATGTTTATATGAGTAAAAAATTGTTGTGAGAAAATTTACAAGGGCTACAGCCATAGCTAAGGACTTAAGTCGATTTATTGAGTGTCTTGAAGTTATGTAAATTATTAAGTAGAAAAAACAGATTAAGTTTTTGTGTTTTTTTTTTCATTTGTTACCTATATTATTACATAACCTTCCGATATTGTTTATTTATATCTTTTACAATTGTCCGTTTTTATCTTTATGACTATTATAATTAATAAGTTTATTTATTGACCGTAAAGTATTACAATGTTAATGATCACGCACAATTGTGATGACCACATCTACTGTGTTCCACAGTTTATTGAAACGAAGGTTTCTCATGCAAAATTAAGTAAATTAAGCTAATCCTACCTTACTAGAAAATAGTGTCCGTAATCCAGGGGGGCTGAACGTTGTCTCGCCGGCGCGCGCCTGACAAAACGATCTCCACACAACCCCCGATGGGATACTCTTACAGCTAACACTCTTATACTACACAATGCCCTAATAGGCAGCTAAAACTTTCCCGGCGCTTTTCAAAGCGAACACACACGGGTCACAAGTCCGTACCCGGACCGGGCGCTCCTCACGGCTGCTTACGGCCAACGGTCGCGATGTCGCGCGGCGCCGAACCCACGAATGAACGTGAATGAATGAATCACGCGCGGCGTGAACATCCCCCCGTCCCGGACAGTAGCAAACTGTCCGCCAACTCAATCTAAGGGCAGGCGAGAGAGGGTAGCGATCGCTCGCTTCAAAACAGAGTCCCCCACCAGGACCTCGGCAAACCTGGGCACACCATCCGACCCCGGATGAAGCTGAACAATGCGTCCTAAACGCCAGCGGAGGGGCGGCAGGTTTGGATCCTTTACCAACACGAGGTCTCCAGTCTTGGGTGGGGTCGTCCTATCCGACCACTTAACGCGTTGCTGCAAAATGTGCAAATACTCCAGATGCCAACGGCGCCAAAAACTCTGCGTAAGCTGCTGGAGCAATTCAAATCGCGAGAGCCGTCCGGAGGGCACTTCGGAATAAGGATATTCCGGCAAGGCGTTAAGCGGTCTGCCAATCAAAAAATGGCCCGGCGTAAGGGCCTCTAAATCATTCGCGTCCGACGACAACGGACACAACGGACGCGAGTTGAGGACCGCCTCAACCTTACAAAATACGGTCGCGAGTTCCTCAAACGTGAGGACCGTCTCCCCAATAACGCGACGAAGGTGAGTTTTAGCGGCCTTTACAGTTGCTTCAAAAATCCCTCCCCAGTGGGGGCAGGATGGCGGGGAGTACTGCCATCGTACCCCTCTGCGAGAGAGTGTGGATCCGATCTCAAAATTATTCCTATCCAAAAATTCACAAACTTCCTTTAAATACCTATCGGTGCCCTTGAAATTGGTTCCACAATCGGACCTGATTAACGACGGCATTCCGCGGCGAGACACAAAACGATTCAACGTGGCTACAAAGGCTTCTGTGGTGAGGGCACTAACCACCTCCAGGTGGACTGCTTTAGTGGCCAAACAAACAAATACACACAAGTAAGCCTTTTCCGTTCTAGCATTACGAAGCCGCGATGTCTTAACGGTAAATGGCCCCGCAAAATCCGTTCCAACTCCTGAGAAGGGCATCGATTCGTTCACTCGATCGGCAGGCAAATCACCCATCTGGGGCTGCATCGTATCGGCGCGCAAACGATAACACGGGAGACAACGAAAAATAACGGATCGGATTATTCTCCGCGCTGACAAAATCCAGAACTCTCGTTGGAGGAGCGCGGTCAAAGCATTACAACCGGCATGAGCATTCTTTACATGTCGGTCTGTAATCAACAGTCTAACTAACGGTCCATCCTTGGGGAGCAACAAAGGGTGGCGTGATCCGTACGGCAGGTTGGCATGTCTGAGCCTACCTCCGACACGCAGCAATCCGGTACTGTCCAAGAAGGGATTCAACCGCACCAAGGGTCCCTTCAACTTGGGCTTACTTGAGCGCAGGGCTTCCAGCTCCGGTTCAAACTCTCGCTGTTGCGTCACTCGCAACCAATGCAACAGAGCGTCTTGCCGCTCTTGTGGGGCGAGGACCGGAGACAACGATTTCTCCTGAGGCTGGCGACAATTTCGCACAAAGCGCCTCATCCAAGCAGTCACGCCGAGCAACTTATCAAGGGAACTGTAGCGGTCTAACAAAAACTCCATCTGCGGAGCCGCCACCGTCTCCACGGCGTGAACACGCATGCCTAGGTCTGGGACTCTGGCCACAGCCGGGGTGGCAGGCCATGAGCGCTCAGGCCGTAACAACCATGATGGACTCCACCATAGGTGGTGGTCCACTAACTCAGGCGCCTCGCAGCCGCGGGAGGCACAATCTGCGGGGTTCAATTCGCCCGGTACGTGGCGCCAAATCAACGGGGCCTTTGAAGTCTGAATTTGTGAGACCCGGTTGGCCACAAAAACCTCAAGGGTGTGGACTGAACTCTTCAGCCAACAAAGGACGACCTGGCTGTCAGACCACGCAAATATCGACTCCAAGTCGACACCGTTTCCCAAGGTGTCGGCAACATGATTGAGTAGCCGTACTAAGAGAGTGGCGCCGGACAACTCCAACTTCGGAATGGTTAGCCTAGTCCGAAGGGGGGCGACCTTACTCTTGGCCATAACTAAGTGTACGGCGACAACGCCTGCTGCATCCACCGTTCGGATGTAAACGGCTGCCGCGTATCCGCTTTCGGACGCGTCACAAAAGCCGTGCAGGGAGGCTTTAAACTTTCCCGAAGGCAGCATTTGCCTCGGTATACAAACCCGATTGACGTCGGGTAGGGATGACACGAACCTCACCCACTCTCGTAGGAGGCTACCAGAGAGGGGCTCATCCCATGACAATTCCGCAGCCCAGAGCTCCTGTAGGAAGCACTTCATCGAAAACACTACAGGGCTGAGCCAACCGTTCGGATCAAAGGTACGGGCTACAGTGGACAGCACCGTGCGTTTAGTCCAGACCTTTGGGTCTGGCAGTTCCAATCTATATGTGAACAAATCCGGGACTGGTCGATACTGGACTCCCAAAACAGACAGCATGTCTGGAGTCTCCGGATTTTCAAAGAGGAGCGGCTCTTGCTGGTGGTCCTTAGGCAAATCTGCCAATAGGTCCGGTGAGTTAGACAGCCACTTCCGCAACTCATAGCCACCAGCCCTCAAGAGCGCAATCAGCTCATCACGTAAGACGAGAGCCTCATCTAAGCTCGAGGCCCCCGTGCAGATATCGTCGACAAATAAGGCCCCCCCCTCAATAAGAGCAGATGCCCGGGGATAGCGTAGCCGTTCGCGCTCTGCGAGCTCCAAAAGCGAACGGATCGCCACAAAGGGGCTCGACGGCAAACCATAAGTGTTGGTGTTCAGCTCGTAAGCCAACATCGGATCCTGGGGATCCTCACGCCAAAGGATGATCTGGTATCGTCTATCCTCCGGGTGAATCACGGTCTGTCTGAACATCATGCGGATATCGGCCACAAAGACGACAGCGTGCCGGCGGAAGTTGGTCAAAACATCACAGACATCGTGATGCAACTTCGGCCCCGCATGCAGACACTGATTCAACGACACTCCGGTTGACGTGGGCGCTGAACCATCAAAGACCACGCGGATCTTCCCATTGGAAGTCTTCAAAACAGCGTGGTGTGGCAGGAAGTAATGTTCCACATTACGCCAGTCCAACTGCGAGATGGACATGTGCCCAAGGTCCAAATACTCCCGCATGAAGTCTATATACTTCTCCTTGAATGCGGGATCCCTGGCCATCCTACGCTCCATGGACAACAATCTCTTCTCGGCCATCGGTCGGGAGCTCCCTAAAGGGGGGCGAACCGCCAAGAAGGGCAAGCGGGTAATCAAGCGACCCGAGAGGAGGCGCCCAGTGTTGTTCTGGTAGAACAATTCGCACTCCTCCGCTAACGGATCCAACCGCTTGGCAGTGGGAGATTCCTCCACCTCCCAAAACTTTTGGAGAACGTCGGACAAAGTAGAACCGACAATGGTCTGGCGGTCTACCGACGGGGTCTCTGGTGTCTGTGGTACCTTTCCCATCACCACATGACCCAGCGACGAGGACAAGGCGACAAGATCGGCTGTCTGCAAAACTCGCTTGCTTCCACACAGTACACGACCGAGGACATCCGCACCAATCAACAAGTGTATTGGGCCCGGTCGGTGGAAGGAAGGATCAGCCAAAGCCAGTCCAGACGTCAGCTCAATCGTGGATGGCGGCACTCGCACTTGCGGGAGTGGTCCAACCACCTTATCAAATACTATCGCCGAAGCACCGATCTTCGGCCTTGGCGCGAAGTGGGGGGAGAAGGAGAACTCAACTCGACCAATCGGATCAGGGATCCGCGAGTCTCCCACCCCCCGTACCGCTTCGTGATGCGGCACAAGCCAAAGACCCAGCTGTCGGACAAGCCACCTGGACATTATGCACCCCTGGGCACCTGAGTCCAAAAGGGCACGCACCGTGACAACATTGCCCTTAGGTCCCCAAACATTCACGGAGGCTGTTGGCAACAGCACAAGCTCCGGAGGGGTGGTTGGGTCCGACAGGGGCGCCATTAAAAATTTTGGGGGGGTACTTGTCCCCCTCGCGCCTGAGTCGGCGCGCCAAATGTGGGACGCTCGTACCGGGCGAGCGGGTCCCAATCGGGTACATACTGGCCCCGACCAACAGCACTCCTAGGTGCAGGGTAATACCCGTGTGGGGCGTGCCTCGGTACATAGTACCCCAATCGAGGCCTCTCCATTAGGGGGGGGGAGTAGCAAATAGGGCCCGTGCCCATCGCCACCGTGGCGTACTCTTGGGGTACCCCCCTACCCCCGCCCGTGGCGGGGGCGTCTCTCCTATAGTTCCCCCTCTCCGGGGGGGACTGAACGGGGGGGCTAAGCCCCGCCGAATCTCTAGGGGACCGGTTCCGGGCTGCCGGGCCCCCGCCCGTGCGCGAGGAATTCGAACCCCGGTCGCTCCCGGCGTCCTTGCGGTCCAAACAAAGGAGGGGGTGATGCCTCCCTCCGCAAAGACGACAATCCTCGGTCTGGGGACACGCCGACTGCATGTGTCCCCCCAAACACCTATAGCACCATTGGCGCTGTCTAGCAACGGCCCTCCGTCCCTCTGGGCGGAGGCCTCTAAATTTGGCACATTCGTGCACCATGTGCCTATCTCCCCTGCAATACCTGCACCGCTCACTCGGTGCGGGGGGAGGGGACTGCTGGAAGGCAGCATAGCGATTGGTCGGGCGACGGGGCTGTTCCCTCGCCGCCACCATACGACCAACACCTGGAACCGGGGCGGGCTCCAGGTGGTCCGTCACCCTACATTCGTCCTCCAAAAAACGAAGGAGGTCCGCGAAGGGCGGGAGATACGAGGCGCTGTCGCCTCCGTACCTCTGCTCGAAACGCCCCTTCATTTCAGCGGGCAATTTGGCGAGGACTATGTGCAGCAGTACAAAGGACCACTGATCCACCGGCAGGTCCAATCGCCTTAGGGAGTTGACCGCTGACAGTAGCGGGTTCAGCAACTCCCTCCGTAACAGGTGTACCCGCGTGATTCGCGGGAGGGCCAAAATCGTGGCCACGTGGGTGTCCGCCAGTAACCGGACATTCTGGTACCTGCTAACCAGAAGCTGGCGAGCCACCTGGTAGTTGTCGTCACTGATGAGCAGGTGCTGGATTACCGAGCTGGCCTCTCCTCGCAGGGAGGAGCGCAAATAGGCCAACTTCTCACTAGGGGATAAGTCCCGTCGTGAATCCACCAAACTGTCAAACAAATTAATGAAGCCCATCCAGGCTGACAGATCCCCATTAAAAGTGGGAATCTCCAATGTAGGCAATCGGCCTAGCAACGCCGTCGGGGTAGGTTTGACCTCCCCGCTCAAAACCGGCTCCCCCTTCCGAACAGCCAGGGCCCTCTCAGCCGCCTCCGTGAACTGGTCAGCCAGCTCATAGGCCTGGGCTACATCCTGCTCCAGCTGTTCCGACACGGCATCATCAGCTGGGGGGTTCTCTAAATAATACGCGCGACACTCCATGGCGTGGCGCTCCAGGTCTTGCAGCCGAGCTGCCAGCCCGCCATACCGAGCTAGCAACGCGCCTACCCGGTCGGCTCGGTCTATTAATGTGACCGCACAAGCAAGCCAACGCAAAACTCCTTGGATGCCGGCCCTGGATACGGCGAGCGGATTCGTAGGAGCCATTTATACTCCGTTTAATAAACAAAGCAAACAAAGAAATATAAAAGTGGTAAACATCAACAAAAAAACAATAGAAATAGGTCGCGTCACGATAATATAAAACACAATTAAAATTCGGACGACATACACGGACCCTACTATTTTCATAAATTATTAGCAACTTACCAATTTCAAGGGCTAACAATATAACGGTATAAACAAAACGTATAGGATTAACGATATGGCATACACGGCACGGCCAAGTCAACCTCGCAAATCAACTACTAAACCGTTATCAACAAACAAAAACAAAACTATTTTTAATAATAATACTCGTAATTTAATACTACTAATAATTAAAACTAATTCCACTTTTTTAACTAGGCAAGCGGACTCGGAACAAACACTAGTATGTGGTACTAATAAACAACACTTTTGAACGAAACTATTCGTCAAATAAATCCGGACACACAAAAAAAAATATACACATCTAGGCGAGTAAACTCGTATCAAATCACTAGTATGTGGTACTAATAAACACACTTTCGAACGAAACTATTCGTCAAATAAATCCGGACACACAAAAAAAAAATATACACATCTAGGCGAGTAAACTCGTATCAAATCACTAGTATGTGACAACAATTATATAAGTGTCTATCTATTATCGGATCCACCAAGTGAGAAAAATTCGCTTCGAGAATTTACTGGAACAATTTCTTAGTACTTCAAATCGTCTCGGGATCTTCAAATACCCTCGAGATTTCAACAAAAAAAAATAATTTTTAGGTACTCTTTTTAGGTACGCTTTTTATTTTTACTATGAAATTTTATGTAGTTAACTTTAATATGAAAATTAATTATATCAACTAAGCTCTGCTACCAAAAATTATGATCACGCACAATTGTGATGACCACATCTACTGTGTTCCACAGTTTATTGAAACGAAGGTTTCTCATGCAAAATTAAGTAAATTAAGCTAATCCTACCTTACTAGAAAATAGTGTCCGTAATCCAGGGGGGCTGAACGTTGTCTCGCCGGCGCGCGCCTGACAAAACGATCTCCACACAACCCCCGATGGGATACTCTTACAGCTAACACTCTTATACTACACAATGCCCTAATAGGCAGCTAAAACTTTCCCGGCGCTTTTCAAAGCGAACACACACGGGTCACAAGTCCGTACCCGGACCGGGCGCTCCTCACGGCTGCTTACGGCCAACTGGTCGCGATGTCGCGCGGCGCCGAACCCACGAATGAACGTGAATGAATGAATCACGCGCGGCGTGAACAGTTAACTTTACACTAAGCAGGCTTTTTTATAGGACTGGTCTTCTAAGTTTACAATAATATTGGCGTAAGGCAATATTTCACTTTCAAGGAGAAGTGTTACCACTGACCCTAAATTGATTAGGGACTGTACTCACCGGGAGCCTTCGTTTAACGAATTTGGTTAGCGAGCATTAATTGCGCGAGCGTTTGATGCATAAGTAAATTTTATTCATTCTCTTCGCGAGCACAACTTTCGATATTCGTTTTAACGTACGCACCAAAATGTTTGGTTCGCGAAGGATATGCTCGAGTATGCTACTAAACGTTCGTGAAACGAATGCTCCTGGTGAGTACAGTCCTTTATGAAAATAACCTGTGTTTAGTGCCCTTCAATACAAAATTTTTAAAATGTTACATAATTAATTTAAATAGACAATGAAAGCATTTTATGTAAACAGATATTATATAGAATTTTCTAAATCTAATAAAAGTTTTAACTTAATGTAAAATAACTAAGGGATTGCAGTTTTAATTTTTACACCTAGGTACAATTTGCTTACCTTTTTACCCGACTACGGCAAAGCAAAAAAAAGGAGGGTTATGAGTTTGACCGGTATGTATGTATGTATGTATGTTTGTATGTATGTTCATCTGTTCCCACATAAGTTCTAAACTGCTCATCATATATTCACAATTGAGGTATCGTTGGAAGCGTCTTGATTGTCTGCTGGTCATAGGCTATGTCACGTCACATGAAATTGAATACGGCGCCCTCTAGACGACATAAAGTTGTGAACTAAAAAACTTTTTTCTGAGAAGAATATCGTGTTTGGTATCAAATGAAAGCTCTTGGTGAGCTCGTTTCAAAAATATATATTTTATTAGTTGTTGCTTGCGGCTTTGCTTGCATAAATCGAATTTTGACTTTATCACGAAATTCATCATCATCATATCGCCGAACGACGCCCACTGCTGGGCATAGGCCTCCCCCAAGGAACTCCACAACAATCGATCATACGCTGCCCGCATCCAGCGGCTTCTCGCAACTTTGACCAGATCGTCGGTCCACCTTGTAGGGGGCCTGCCCACGGAACCGGTACGCGATCGCTATTCAAGAACCTTTCCGCCCCAACGGCCATCGTTTCTCTGCGCTATCTGTTCCGCCCACTGCCACTTCAACAGTACAATCCTTCGAGCGATGTTGGTGGTTTTAGTTCGCCTGTGGATCTCATCGTTTCTGATTCGATCGAGCAAGGTAATACCAAGCATCGCTCTCTCCATTGCTCGCTAGGTGACTTTGAGCCTTCTTTTGAGACCCATAGTAAAAGACCACGTCTCACTTCCATAGGTCAGTAAGCCAGTAATGACTGGCAACACACACTGGTCAAAGACTTTCGTCTTGAGACATGGAGGTACTTCGGACGCGAATATATGCCGGAGCTTCCCGAACACCCGAGCTGAATTCGTCGAGAGATCTCTTTCTCGGAGTTGGACTTACTAACTGGACCGAAGTGGTCAACAACTTCGAGCGTAATGTTCCCAACGACTGGAGCGGGTGAAACATGGGTATTGGATATGATTTTCGCCTTATCCATGTTCATCTTTAGACCCGCTCTTTGAGAAGCATTACTGAGATCTTCGAGCATTAAGTTCAGGTCTTCCAAGGTCTCAGCCATAAGAACTACATCATGGGCAAACCGTATGTGTGTCAGGTGCTCGCCATTGATGTTGATGCCGCATCCTTTCCAATCAAGAAGCTTAAAAATATCCTCGAACGCAGTTGTGAACAGTTTCGGACAGATGACGACGTCTCCCTGTCTCACACCTCGCTGTAGTTGGATAGGATTACAGCTCTGGTTCTGTAATCGGATTGACATGGTGGCGTTTTGGTATAAGTACCTGAGCACATAGATGTACCTGTGGTCTCCTTGGCACCTCTGGAGAGGCTGCAGCACCGCCCAGCTCTCAATAGTATCAAAGGCTTTCTCGTAGCCCACGAACGCCTAGCAAAGTGGCAAGTTGTACTCTTCGGTTTTCTGTATAACTAGCCGCAGCGTATGAATGTGGTCTTTGGTGCTATTAGCCTTTCCAGAACCCGGCTTGTTCGGAACGTTGGAAGTCGTCGAACATCTTATAGATAGCTCAGAAACGTGATGGGTCTGTGGTTCTTCAAAAGAGTCCTATCACCCTTCTTGAAAAACGCTTCTGCCCCATGCCTTTGGCGTTTTGCCCTCGAGGATGATTGAATTGAAAAGCTTTAAGTATCAGCTTTCCGCCCGCTCTCAGAAGCCCGCCCGCCGCCTTGTTGTTTTTAAGCTGCTTGAGAGCCATTGTTTTAAATTTGAGCCGGTATTGGTCGGAGCGTGGATTTTTGCCATAATCGCCACACTTAGCCTGCCAAGTGTTGGCGATCGCAGTATGTCCTGCTGTTCGCGAAGCCTATTGGGCTTGGCGGGAGGGCTGAGCGTGGCGAGAGACAGACCTTGTCTGACTGAGTCCAACATACCGTTAGCGGTATACGAAAAGACTGTATTTGCCCTCACTATAAACAAAGAAATATAAAAAATATGTCCTGCTGTTACATGGAGACGCTGCTGCCCCTCTCTTGATGGCAGTTTTCCCTCTGTCGCCTCTTACGACACCCTCGAGAAGAAAGGGGGTAGTGCTATTATTTTTATGTGCCGGCACTACACAGCGCAAAATTATGACCCCAAAATAATGTAAATAAAAATTAAGTTCAAAAACTAAAACCCGACTACTGAAAAATCACGCTTTAAAAGTATGAAACAAGGAAATATTCTCATCTGAAATTGCCGTGGTCGTATGCCCACGACTATATAATATAACAAAACAATATTTTCATTCTAGGGAAAAGTGGCATACGACCACGGCAATTTCAGATGAGAATATTTTCTTGTTTCATACTTTTAAAGCGTGATTTTTCAGTAGTCGGGTTTTAGTTTTTGAACTTAATTTTTATTGCACTAAGGATTTATTGGGTTTATGTACACGCGAGTGATTGTGTGAGTGTGTGTATGTGTATGAGAGTGTGTGTATGTGAGTGTTTGAGTGTGAGTGTGTGTGTCTGTGTGTATGTGAGTGTGTGAGAGCATGCGTGTGTGTGTATGGTGGTCGATGTTTATGAAACCACTTCCAGCAGAGATTCAGTTTATTCGTATGGTTTACAACTTGGTACACTTTGGTAACGGATGTTCATGATGCAACAGTATTTTATTTATTTTAATATAAAGATACGGTCTGAGGAAGATGATAAACCCTATAATAAAAGAGAAATTTACTTTAAGGGTGTGACATACACGGCTTTTATTTCTTTTAGTCTTTTTATCAGAGATATGCATGTGAGTGGAATGAACAGATTCGTATACATATACAGTACGTACAACAAAAAAATGTTTTCCCATTTCATTATTTCCAGGATTCATTTTCGTGACATAGTTTTGTACTTAAAAATAATATTTAGTTATTATAATAAGCACTGTAATTTCAAGCTACCAAAAGTAAGTGCCTTACAAGCAACATATATGTGACCTCAAGTTATCTGCTAACTTAATTCTTGCCAGACATCGAGGCCCGTCACGCGTAAGTGCCCATTAACATAAGTCCGCTTTTTTCATCTCAAACTCGTGAGACATCGTGTGCGAGCCCCGTGGTAAATAATAAATCTTTCTAATAAATAAAACAAGGGGACGTGAGCGAGATAAAGAGAGCATGCGCGTTCGGCGATGGTGCCGCCGTCGTTAAACGAATGTGAAAATATTTTGTTGTGATTCGGGGTTCGGTATGGTGATGAGTAAACGGTCCTGATACTTAAGCACATCTTAGATTTCTGCGCGAACTGCGAACTTCATCTACAGGGTGTTAGGGGCACCGTTGCAAAAGACTTTAACCATGGCTTCAGACGTCGAAAAGTCGTTTTTTTTTCATTTTCGACAAAAAATTCTTGCTGTACGTTGTTCAGCATGATGGCCTGAAGCCATGGTTAAAGTTTTTTGTTTGTTTGCATCGAATAGGCTCCGAAACTACTGGACCGATTTCGAAAATACTTTGACCATTAGAAAGCTACATTCTTTCTGAGTGACATAGGCTATATTTTATCCCGATATTCCCACGGAAACGGGTACCAAGCGGGTGAAACCGCGAGGATCCGCTAGTATTTAAATAAAACAATTTTTCACTGATACTATCACGCTTAATTAAACACATTTAGGTGTTTTTAAAGGATTTTTCGTTTTTTTCGACGTTTCGGCACCTTTCCATGGGTCGTGGTCACGGAAACTATATACCCACAATATTTTTTTTATAATGTGTTTAATAACACGTGATCCGTGAAAAACTGTTTTATTTAAAGGTGTATCAGTTTTGTGTTCGTGCCCACTACCATAATTTAAAAACCATAACATAACCAACTACGTGGACCCAACTGTAATGCGTTGGGCAATGGGCCCCGGCAACCCGACAATATTGCAGCGGTGAGCGGATTGCGCATTCATTGCGCGCTCGCGGCATACGTCTAATCAAATGAGTAAGTGTGACACACCAACTGATACGTAAATCTCTCGCCAGCGCCCCCGGCGCGGTGATGTCGTGAAAGCCTTAGATTTGTTAAGTGATTTTGAGCATTATTCTTCTAAATCTAAACCGTGGCTGGTTTAGAAATAATACTAATGCTCAGTACTTATAGACGTTTTATTTCACGAGTGCGGTCCGCCTTTTGTTGTGTGCATCCGTGTATGTTTGTATGACAAAAGGAGGCTGCGGTCTACACACACAAGCGTGGCTCACTCGCGTTCGTGAGATAAAACATCTATACTTATATTGCTACAGAATAAAATGACAGTCATCCACTAGTAGGTAGATAAACCACCATTTAATTTTTAACCGACTTCGAAAAAAGAGGAGGCTGTACGTTCGACTGAATGTCTGTTTTTTAACAATTTCTTTTTGAGACTACGCTATTTGATGAAAAATGTAGGGTCACAGGAGTCATTTCCATACAAAATAAGTACTTTGAAGTCGGGCGTGAAACATGTACAATTTTTTGTTGTTTTTGTTAAAACCCGCCCGACTTCAAAGTACTTACGTTATTTATTTGGTGAGGAATTATTTCTTACTTTTTTGATGTGGTTTTTTAGAAGGCGGTTTTATTTTTTTATAAAAATAATTTTTATTTCACTCTTTTTAGTGCATCGTGCAGGCAATTTGCGTGTTTTCTGGTAAATAGGTATGTGATCAAACTCAAAACCTCCTTTTTCGAAGTCGGTTAAAATACCTTGAGGTCTCCCCTTTTTAACAAAACAAGAATCATCTAAATCGGTTTATAAACAAAGGAGTTATGCCTAAAGATACGTATTAAATTCACATAAAGTGGTAACGAAAACGACAGTATTTTCAAGATTTCCTGAAAACTACTGAACCGATTTCAAAATTTCAAAAAATGGGACCATCTTGGAAACCAACCTGATGTAATAACGTTTGAACCATTTCAATCGGTTCAGCCGTCTTCGAGTAATCGGTGGACATACACAAAAAAAAAAAAAAAACATACATACAGACGAATAGAGAACCTCCTCCTTTTTGATTTAGAAGTCGGTAAAAAAATATCAATCTTTATGTACTTTCCTCACAAGACATTTTGTTGTCTACGAAAATACAAATGTTACTGCGTACGGAACCGTAACTCTTATAGATATTAAGTAAAAGTCTCACGCTTTTTATTAAAAATATGTGACTCAACATGGCTATCAATGTGGTAGGTCACTCAATGAGCCTGTGGTCGGCGTGTAAATATTGTTACACGGATTTACGAACGCAAACACACCACGCTATTTAACGTATCAATTTGTTATGAGAAGGTAATTGTTTTTTTTTAAAGATTCCGAACAGAATTTTACTGCAGTTGCGATTTTTAGTTTATAAAATTGTCACTAAAAAACCTTAAAAATCTTTGGTTATTTTTTGCACGACTGTCCAAGGAGCGTATTGTGCTTAGGATTATTGTATGTATTTGTGTATGTATGTGTTTCGGAGTTTACTATCGGAGCCATATGCCTAATTTCGGTTAAGCGATTCATATTCAGATTTGACGGCTTACGGATAGATGGAAGAAGGTGACATACTGTACCGACTCCAAATAAATGGGAAAAGAGCAAAATAATGATGATGATGATGATAATTTAAAGGAGTGAAAAATTCTTTAGCAGCTTTGTGCACTTTTTGTGATAGGTAAAAACTGTTAAACTCTCGTCAGGATCACGTGACCGTAAGACGTACACGTGACCTGGGTGCCTACCATCAACTCTTATTGCGGTTTTGTTTAGGACCCAAACTGAACTGCTTCGCTTATTCGTACCACGACAGCTTAATATCAATGACAGCGATTCAGTGATCATTCAATGACATTTCACAGCCACTGAGCTGTCATCAACTCTTATTTGACTTATAACTCGGCCAAGTTAACATGACATCTGCAAGTTATACCCGTCCCTTTCACTCTCCGGGCATGACAGAATCGAGTGAAAGAGACGGGTAAAAGAAAAAGGGCACAAATCGTTCGTTCATTCACATTTAGAAATTCATTTGCGATCCAGTTTTAAGAAGGTCATGTACGAAAGAAAGCAATTCATTTTAGGAACCTATTCTGCATCGCGTTATTTTTGAATCGCTGTCTTAAAGTTGATGGTAGGCACCCTGATCGAAAACTGTAACAATGCCATTAGTATACGAAGGCCAATTTTGCCATCTTTCCCAATGTTGTGATAGCTCTGGCACCTTGGTTAGAATATGTAGTCTAAAAAACTAAAACAACACACTTTTACAGGAACCGACTAAAAAGTACAAAAATGTGGTCATTAAGGAGATAAGGAGTGCCACTGGCTTCCTCCCAGCTCCATCATCAGACCCTCACCAACAAGGGTAGCGAATAGGTCTCATCAGAACGAAACAAATGTAAAAACAGGCGGCGCGCGGTGGGAGAACAGAAGACCTCGGGTCAAATCCAGTCCGTATTATTTTCTTTTTTTTGTCCAAATTCCTTTGTTTGTGATAATGTCTAGAAAGCCCTTTATCTACGCATCTTATTCATCTCTAAGCATATTTTATAAAATCAGCGAGTTTAAAAATTTTAGAATATCAAAAATGCACAACGTTAATATTCAAGTTTTCATTTCTGCCGGCACTCCCGGAGTGCAACTCGCTTTTTTTTACATTTTACTGACATCATCATCAGCCATTTAATGCCGCTACTGCAGGGGCACTGGCCCTGCTTATAAGTAGATGGATAAGGAGAATGGGCCATGATCCACCACGCGGATTGGTGGTTATTAACGACTGCAAATACAGCCGAAACCAACGGCTTAAAGTCTCTTCCGAAGCACGGAGGAGCTCGAGATACTACATTTTTGGTCACCCATCCCGTTACCGGCCATTGCGAAAGTTGCTTAACCTAAACGATCGCAGGCCGAGCGCGCCAACCACTGCGCCACAGACTCCTGGATTACATTTACATTTTTTGATTTTATTTACTTTTTACTGTAACTAAACCATATCGTTAAAAAGTCTTGCAATATAGCTGATAGAAATACATAATCCTACTATTCCTACTTCCTACTCATATTATAAGTTTCATAGATGTTTGGATATTTGAATGTTTGTTACTCAATCACGCCAAATTGGCTGAACGGATTTGTTTGAAATTTAGGACACAGAAACTTTGTAGCCTGGAGAGGAACATAGGCTTCTTTTTATCACGGATAATGCAGGTGGAAAGCTAGTTATAAATAAATAAAATAGCCGAATTTTCTACCGACACAACTAATTCTAAAGACGAAATAAGTTTTTTAGTATTGAACCATGTAGGGGGTCGCGTCCCTTTTTAAGTCGTCCTAATCCAGAAATCAAACTTTGCACCTAACGGACTCCCGGTGACAAATTATTGCTGAGCCAGGGCTAACACACTGAGCCAACAGCGGTGGCTGTTTGAACCGCCCGTAATCAGTAGCAGAATAGCACAAGGGTGACAGTGAAGCTTAGTTTTAGAAAGATATTTTAAAATTTGTTTTGTAATTTAGCTATTACAAATGATAAAGTGATTCTGCCGGTTTGTCACTTTTTCACGCTTGAATATAATTTGATGAAATTTTGTTTATCCTATATTAACAAAATAATCAATATTAACAAGTTAATCCTATAATATACCCTCTCCTATAGTGGGAGAGTGGAAACAACAAAATGTTCGCTAACATTTTGTCGCATAATAAATGTATAAAAGTTTTTTTTTATTCACAACGGAGTAGCACTTAGCCTTCATCACACCATTAAGGCTAAAGGTGGAAGCGCACTACTCCCGGAATCTTCAATCACTGAGGAACTGGCTATCATATCTGTAACTGCCAGAACACAATAAGTAATGCTGAAAACATCATTGTTTCGACGAAAGACTTAGATAATAAGGTGGTAGCTAGCCAGGCGTACTAAGAAAAAAGTTTTTTTTCTACCGTTACATTTTCCTACTTATTCTTTTTATCTCCATAACCAAACTTTTATCCTTATAACCATCCAAGTCATACTCACTCTAATATTTTCTATATTTTGGCTCTTCATCCAAACCCAGCTACTTGGTTCTTAACCCTAAAATCTAAGGGTCATTTTTCCAGAGCAGAGCTTTTAAGTTTTTTTTTATTATTTTCCAAACAGCCGCTCTAATTCTTCGACGACGCCAGTCACCAGATCAAATACTCGTGTCGTCGTGAATATGTTGTGTAAAGACGTGAAATTGTTTCCAGGTCCGACCCCATGGGAAATGTTTTGATACAGGAATGCTAGGCGACATATTGTTGTTCGTCAACTTGACAAAAGTTTTTTTTTGTTCTTTAGAGTTTAGACTTTAGACGATGAACTTCGCTTTTTGCGAGTTGAAAATTCACTATTTTGGAGTTTTGGATACACAGTAATGTATAGCTATAGTTTCTCGTTGGCTATTATAGAGTAGGATAAAGAAAGGTATATTGATGATATAATTAATTTGGTGATATTTTATATCAAGATTGTTTACTAAACACAGGAACGTTGAAGCATAGCGCGTGATTTATGTCTATCTTCCTCACACTCGTAGGAACTCGCTAGCGCTGTCTCATGAATGAGCTCGCATAGGGAACTTTGTGGTAATCCGTTTAAAAAAATATCACTAAATTACTGACATCATCTACATACCTTTCTTTACCCTACTAGCTTTCCGCCCGCGGCTTCGCCCGCGTGGACTACACGACGTTATCCTGCAAGAATGTGATATTTTTCCTGGATAAAAAGTAGGCTATGTTCCTCTCCAGACTACAAAGTACCTATCTGTGTCCCAAATTTCAGCCTAATTCGTTCAGCAGTTTTGGCGTGATTGAGTAACAAACATCCAAACATCTGAACTTTCACATTTATAGTAACTATTATAATTAATAGAATGATAGAAATATAGGATTCATCATCATATAGGCAATCTGAAACAAAAAGTCGTGAAGAGTCTTACTGAGGAATAAGGACCTTTTATTTTAATGATATGATAATGATATTTCACATTTGTTTTTCAATTAGAAAAAGGTTGTTTTCCAATTAGAAAACCTAATGAGGATCTAATGCTAATCATTCTTGGGACAAAATGTCTTTCTTGCTACAAATCTTTCATTTTCAATTAGGTAATCATTTACAAAAGAGCCGTGCTTATTTCCTGTTTGAATGAAAATAAAAATATCTGTATTTCTTTAACAGAAAACTGTGTTTCTTTTGAACTAAGAATTAGGTAAAAGTTTGTTCTTATTTCTCTGTAAGTATGTAATTATAGTTCCATTGTAATTATGCTTATTATGTTAAATTCGTGTCGATCGGAATATATTCAAAATTGTACCTAATTATTTTTTATTTTTATTATTTTATTATTTATTTTAATTTTTATTATTTTTTTAATTTATTATTATTTTAGTAAACCTTGAGAAAGGTAGGTATAGGTGTAAACATTAAAACTAAAATGTCTCGTGTTCGTTCTTCTTGCCGATTGATATCACCAAACAGTGTGACTACGAAGAAAAAAATGCTTCGTAGTCACACCAGTGTGACAAAACGGTGTGACAGCGAGTCCGTTGGGATCTTCACGAATGGTAGATAAAAAATATTAAAGATTAGACGAACAAAGATTACTTTACTTCTTATGGGCGTCTTTGAAGCAAAAACTACCTACTTAACGGAATAAGATAATTTACAGCAACAAAAGGGTACCTAGGTGCTATTGCGGTACAATCGCTCATTCCCGTGGGAAAACACAAACCTCCGATTCCAAAACGTGGACTAAGGTTAGACCTAGTTTACAACTAATGCTAATTCTGTCTTTCAATTGGGAAATGAAAGTGACAGCACCAGTTTAGTACCAGTTTTAAACCAGGACTATTTTAGTCCACGTTTTGGAATAAGGGGGAAAATGTTCTGATTTTATGGACCAAATTGAAATCTCCCTACCTACTGCTTTTCATCATTCACCTAAAGTCTTAGGCGGCTACTAGTTTATAATGAAAACTAAAATGTATTCATATCAAAGTAGACGGGGATATTAATTGCAATAAAAAAACACAAAACATATCATGTAATAATAATTTAATTTCACAAACATAGTCACCATGTTTGCTTGTTATAAATAGGTGTTATTTGAACTATACAAATAATGATTAAGTTAATAATACACTGGCTCTGTACTTTAAAATAATCTATTAAAGCTAATCGTATTTCATTGGATTTATAACAGTAATATAAATAGTTAACAAAGAGTTAAGTAATACTAAAGAAAGTAGGAATAGAATGTACAATTAAATTAGTCAATGCAGTGTTCTCGGACGAGTCACAAGTATCTCATTGCTAAACAATTATAATCTGTATATGTATACAAATAAAAACCACCTTGATTCAACACTTGTCACAAACATCACTTAATAATTTACACAACATAGTCATTCAACATTATATTCTGGTGGAATAAAAACTAATACTAAAATCTACATTAAATAATATCAATAATAAAGAAATTGAAACTAAAGTGGAGTTTATTGAAAAATAAATAAGACCTTGACTAGGATAATCGGGAAATTTAGAATGTTAATCAGCAGACAATAAATTAATAAGATTTAAATTCGTCACTATTTACATTAAAAGGAACTAATCCGTTTTAGACCAAAATGGCAATGTAATGGCAATGACATTTTTCTACTAAGTTTACTCTATGAACAACAGCCAAAGAACAATTTTACTAAGTGGAATTCGTTACGGACCAGCTTCTGTGAGCTGAGGAACATGTCTCGAGTAAAATTACAACAATGGAATTAAAGCACCGTTAATTACAACAGCCGTCTCCATATAACAAATATACTCTAAGTAACAGACGGAGAGACTATTGTAAGTGTTAACGTAAGTACAATGCGGATATGTCTGGGCATGAAGAAAGCCTCGTATCATTTTCTACACCTAAACCCTTCGTTGTTCACGTATTACGTATAAAAGACATTGTGATTTCACGATGGGTGAAAAGCGAAGAGAATTCCTCATATTTAGCTATCTTATTCTAACATAACCAAGCTGTGGGCATTTCTACGGAAGTGCACTTTTTAATAAACTCAGCAACACATTATTTTAATTAAGTTATTGATTAGCTGCGAAACGGAAATATGTGGTTCTAGATTCTTAAAAAACCGAATAAGTAAATGTAAGGACATTAACCAAGCAAGTCAGGTGCTGGTTTCGGTCTAAAGTTAAACCTATGGTCTAATTTAAAGTTCCAACAGAGTTTCTTTGAAATCATCTGTCAAGAAAGTTAGTTGAAGCGTTACTAGTAAGTACTTGTGAAACAAGCCGTAAATATATTTGATATAATTTTACATGTGTCCATCCAACTACAAAAATAGTGCAGTAAATAAATTGCTCAGTATTCAGCCTCAAAACAAATCCATCTTTTCCTATAACATTTACCTAGCATGTCAACTTGTGTAATCAACGGGTGACTTGTCATTTCAGGTTTTTAATAAATCTTTATTAGGCACCAGTCTCTCTCAATGATGTCGTAAACAGACTAAGCATTGTAATCGTTTTTAAGAACAATTTATTGTTAGAGAAAATAAATACATTTATTATTAAAGATCTTTAACGACAAATACTGGTAATACTTTGGGTAAAGTTTGACTTTAATTTCTTGACAAAAAATATTTAAAAGAAAAGTAATGAAGATCAATAAGGTTATTCTATGGGGTCGTAGAAATGCCCTTATCGCTTCAAGCGCTCGCGGGGAGTTCGGTCTCGGACATAGTGTGGAAGACTTGCGAGATGTACTCTAGGTAGTTGAGCGTGTCCCGGTAGATGTAGAGGCCCAGCTCCAGCTTATTCGACGAGTCGATGTTCGGGATCTCCGAATCGTACACCGGTAATATTTCCAGATTGCGTGCTTTCATCAAATCCTGGAAAGAAGAAAAAGTAAATGTCATTACATCCGTAAACCGCCAGATACAATTTAACAAACTAGCTTTTTAAATTACAAATGGTCTAATTGGAATAAGCCATTTATTTAGGTACCAGGCCAGATTTGTTAAAGTTAAGGCTAATCTGTATCCTTTGTAAAATCTCACCAAAAGTAAGATTTGCACCAAATAGCTTTAAAACGTAGAATTGATTATCAGGCTGTTCCCTTTTTTTACATAATAGTCTTTTCAGACAACTTCAAAAAATTAACAATGGGCAATCAAATGCCAGGTGAAGTATAATCTATACTAATATTATAAAGAGGAAAGATTTGATTGTTTGTTTGTTTGCATCGAATAGGCTCCGAAACTACTGGACCGATTTAGAAAATTCTTTGACCATTAGAAAGCTATACATTCTTCCCGAGTGACATAGGCTATATTTTATCCCGATATTCCCACGGGAACGGGTAAAACGCGGCTGAAACCGCGAGGATCCGCTAGTATTTAATAAGTAGAAATATAAATTAAAAAAAACTTTAGCGATTTAGTAAAATACTAAATTTTTACATTCGTTGATACTTACATAGAAGTAGCAGAGCACCCCGCCCACTTTGTTCATAGTGGCGAGGACATTGCCGGACAGCTCCTGGTCGGAGCTGATGCCGTCGTTGCGCAGACTCTCGCTGAGCTTGTTCAAGCTCGCCATTATCATCTTCAGGGCCTTGTACATCGAAGGCAATACCGCGTCTATATTTTTCTGAGAACAAACAGAATATATTATTAGATTTTTTAAATAGTAGTTCCATCCTTAATAGCATCCTGATAGGAAATATTAGTCGACAACATATGTTCGTCTTATTGCATACGTAATAAGATCAGGTTTTTTTAAAGCGACACTTGTTAGTCTGCCGTAACGTACAGCCTTTATAGTATTATCCGGTTAGATTAAAACGTGTGCTGTCAACTAATTTGTTTATTATCTCATTTAAATCGATCAATGACACACGATGAAAACGTCCAAATTGCGAAATGATTGTGTTCTCACGTAACGGCGGCCGACATCGGCCAACAATGAGAGCCACCGACGAAGCCGATTCCGTGGAACCGGACGAAAAACTCTTACGGATGCACGTTTTTGACGTCAGCGAATTCGCCGGTGGCGATCATTGTTCTCGTTTAGGACACAAAATTTCGACCAAAGTATTCTCACGAAATAATTAATTTAGGAACTTTCGCGTCCCAATTTTATAGTTGCAAAAAGTTTGACACTAGATTGTGAATAAGTATTTTCTCTAGCAGGGCCGAATTCTTCACATCACTCAAAAAGCTTCGCTAATGATGGCTATCGTCCGACAAATCAGACCACAGGTGAACAAACTTTAGTTTCTGGAACCATGTTTTTGTTTCCGCATCAAGTCAGTCTAGTTCGTGTAATTAACTCACCATCAATGCAGCTACATCTTCATCAGGGACCCTCTGGAAGAGGACCTTGCTTTGAGGCAACACCTCCTCTCGGAACCACGAAAACTTTCTGAGCCAGTCGTCTTTCCATTCCGTCAGCAAGTTTTCGAACGTATCGAAACTGTGCAGTTTTGTCTGTAACAAAGAAAAACAAAAACATGAAAATATAATCGTTCGTAAAATAACAATACTTTGTATTCAATCTCAGCAATAGATTCAATTAATGTTGTTACGGGAGATATTGTGTTAAATATAAAGTTGCATTGATCAAGTACCCTAGTATGAATCAACGGTCACCACGACAGCGAGCAGCCCGTTATAATTCTATGAACTGTATGAAAATAGATACGAGTTTGTTACAATGTGTAGATTGACTTCCATGGAATAGGCGGGAGGAACGGAAGATGGACAAATGCGGTATCCTGCAGGACCCGTATATAAAAGGACAGCGGTCCTGGACCCCCTTAGTGAATACTGGGATACCAGACTATCAGTCTCGTGACAGTTTTACTCATAAAATAATTAATTAATTGTAGCTATTTACACGTGAGTACATTTGATTATCATCTATTTAAGGAGCTTATTTTATGGATAATCATTATTTGTTTGCTTGAATTGATTGTAATCTGTAATGCGACATAATTAGTCCCAGCGTAAAAGATATTTGTGTATTTTAATTACATTCGGGTTGTTGTGTTATAGTAACAGGTGTTGTTGCTATCAGTTCTTCCTGGAAAAGGCAATCGGTAGAGCGCTTAGATTATAGATAAATGACCAGCGTTACTTGAACTATGAATTGTAATTCAGCATGTGTTGTGGTAGAACAAGATACTTTGGCTCATGCTATGAGCGCAGTTAAGCCCTCAACTAGATAATCACAGGTATTGAGATGAGCACCTTGTAATTCTGTTCATTGAAAGTGACACGATAGTTTTATTGCATATCTAGTCATTAATAAGACAATATTTTTTTTAATTTGTCTTATGAGTTGAGATGTTCTGTAGTCTGAAAGTTGAGTATCTACATATTTGGTGATCAGAACTCAATACCTTGCTCCTGCATTCGCAATTTTATTTAACGGGACACCCAAGGTCATAGGAAATTTGAAGCCGAGATACTATGTGGTGGACATGTCACGTAACAGACAAGACAACCGTTTAAACATTAAAATTTGACACTACGTCCACCGCACGATGTTAATGCCAAAGTAAAATAAACTTTACCCAAAGACTACAAAGCTCAACTTTATAGAAACCCGCAACGGCACGGTGGCAGATGCAACATTTGGCCAGCAAAACTCACGTATCCCCATAGTAAATTATTGGACAACAATATGCGACTAATTAAAACAGGCGTTATTGCGTAAAGTCCTACCAAAATTTGTATTGTGTAACTTATCCAGAATCGATTGGGCAATTTAGAAATATCGATAGGTTTCAAGCTTATGATAAATTATTTTGTTTTGTATTGTGAAACCCTCCGCTGCTGTTATTTCGTGGGCAATAAGCGGTTATTGCGAATAATTCTTTCTAATGTTTATGTCCGCAATAATTGCAGGCAGCGGTTCTGTGAACTACTGCGTATTGTTTTAGTTAGAAGTGTTGCATCGGCTGTGTCATCTGGGTACGTGAGTGATTCATGAAAGTAAAAGTATGTAAGAATGCTCTGGTCAGCATGTTGGCGGAATGTGCTGTGGAGCTATCCGAATTTGCAGGTGTGCGTCCGGCCGCATCGCGTCACGCCACATCCGAAACTATACCTACAAGTTTATTGCTCCAAGCGCTTCTATTACATGTGTATGATTTCCTGGTGTCTTAGTATCACATGAGAATATCCTTACTTTATTCAGATTATGTAAGATGATCAGCCAGAACTGTCTAACTTGTGCGGTTTTATCGATAGAGAACAAATCTGTCAGAGACGACCGGTAAGTAAATAAATTACTTACTTGGGAATAATTCCAAGTTATTGTAAACAAAATAATATGCAGTTTTCGTTATTAGAATGCAGAGTTTATGAAAACAATATGTTTATTTAGTTTAACTTTTTAAGTCCTAAAATAGCTTGCTTGTCATACCTTATTTTAAACTTTGAACTACTTTTAGCGATAACAATATTAACCTTGAAACTTTTTTAGCCGAACTCAACAAAATGAGTACTTACATTTTTTTTCTAAATAAATGAATTGAAATTTTGTTTTTATGTGGGTGAAAGAGAGTGTTGAGTATATATCCATTGCGCCTAGCTCGCTTCCGAAGCTTATCAAATAAATATACATGCACACACACTCGCGCACGAACATATGTTATATTATTTACGGCACACGTACGCAGCCGCGCAGACTGCCTGTCGCCAGTACAGCGATATTGTGCTATGTACAAACATATCAAGTATGTATAGCGTAATCCAATGTTTATAGCGTCACTGCCAAGATAAGAGTTGCAGATGAATGTGCTCGCGTTGGCGCGATCATGCTACCCTATCCGATTACCTCGCGAATGTAAGCCTCGCGTAAAATAATGAAAATATTTAAAAAAATATTTTTTTGAATCAGATTAAGATGCGGTAACATGTCGCCGTTTAAAAATTATGAGTGCTGTGAGACATTCACACGGTTGCGGCCGAGTCACACATACCGGTAGAGTTCGTTGAATTTATTATTGCGTTCTTAGTAACGCGGTCAGTTATTATAATATGAAATGGGTTGACGACACTTGCCCAGGTCTGGACGGAATAATTTTGAAAAGTTATATTTTTAGTATCAAGGAGCTTCAACATCTGACAACCCGCGAAGGATATTATACAAGATACTATGTAATTATTATTTAAAAAAATATTTAGTTGCAAGAATAGAGCTCAAGATTAGTCGCAACAGATTCCATGTAAAACAAAGATCAATCCATCGGCCTTGGTTACCAGATCACTAACAATGACGGTTCATCGACTCAGGATTCGGTCTAAATCGCAATAGGTATCATACATTAGTGACGAATGACCGACATTAAGGGGAGAGACAGAAAAAATCGTCGAGCAGGTGTGTCGCGCCATACTAATGCGCAATCAGTATTCGATGCGTACACGCACCGTCCTGTACCGAGGCTCGTTCCGGCTACTGTGAGTCGATAATGTCGTTTTACGAGGCGGTGGTAGCTGACAGGACGTCGCCGTCGTTACGACCGTCGACTATTACAATGCCACCTCATACGCGAACACCATCTTCGACAATGCCCCTTTGGGCATAAACCAATCGATTGTTCCGCATCCACTGACTCTTCACTTCTCAATAAATTGATCACGTTTGTCAACCGAGCCCGAAACACATCGGTTACACGTAGAAAAGTAACGTGACGGGCTAGTTCAGTGGTAGGGGGTCATCAATAAAATATTCGAGACGCGACATGGACATCGCATTATTGATCGTTGATCGGCCCTCCTTACTTCCGATTCGGAAATATAATATTCCTAGGATTGGAATGATATATACGTCATATGAATCGCTGTATTAACATGCCACGCGTCTGATTCTAGCAATTCGTGAATTGTTTTACGAATTCTTAAATATGGGTCATGTAATGTCTTATATTCACGCATGCACGTAAAATATTTTCTTTAAAATATTAAGAGTTTGGAAATCGGCATAATGTCAATTAGACAACGAAAGAGAAATCATAAGGAAGAGGTGCGTAAACGGAAGTGACGTTAATCATATCCGTTGAAATCTATTATCGAGCCGAAACTAAGTGGGTGGAGGTTCTGTTTCGCGTGACCGTAAGTACTTGATCGGCCGCGCCCGGTTGTTGAGGTCTTTTGTAAAATACACACGATGTCTGTGGCAAATGCATCGCGAAATTATAATTAAAAGGGAGGAAGCGTCGGCCGGACGCGGCTGAGCGCGGCGCCCGCGCCGATGCGATCTGCGCGCGAGAGAACGCCGGTAAGAAAGCGCTGGAGAATCCATAATGGGTAAAATTTTCGGGAAACAGTTCTGGGTGCGAAATGTCGGTGCTGATTTAATTCTTGATATAAACTAATTTGCATTTGCTTATGAATTCATTTCAATAGCGATTTGCTATTTTTGTAATTAAAATTACTTTGTACTTATCTTTAACAATAAACATTATTGACATCTTTTCTGGTACAATATTATTTTCTCAATCAAAATCAAAATTGAATTAAATGCCCATCGCACGCTTGCGCGCTTGCGCAATTTCAGCGGCCGTATTAGTATTGGTACTATCCTTCCACAGGTCCGTTCGTTTATTTAGCGACACGCGGCGGGCATACTGATGGCACTGCGCTAGCCGTCGATCAACGAAAGCGAAAAATCAAAAAAAATATATACTTTACTTACGAATTGATCTTTGTAGTTCGCCGCCTGCTCATACACATCTTTAGCCTGCTGCGCGACGCGTTTCGCGTCCTTTGGTGTGTACGGTTTAGACTAGAAAAGAGAATAGATGATTAATAACTTTATATTAGGTACATACATGAAACTAAGGTTCGAAGGATATTCGGCACATTTTAAAGATATACTGTAACCATGCATTATTCGCTGCATTTTGATGTGCAGACAACAGAATACTTAAATTTTAAGTAACGAGGAAAACAGAGTCCCTTTGCAAAATTCTGTAAGTTTTACGATTGCATTTATTTATAGATGGTAAAGAGAGATGTTTACTTACATCAGTGGCATTGTAACTACACGGATTGCTCCATAAATAATTTTCTGTTTCGGTGTCTCGCTTCTGGCGGTCCATCGTTCTACTGTGCGGTGCCGCCGAGGAGCTCGGAGATAGCCCTCCGACGAGTAGTAAGAGACAAACGGCCGCACAGACGTTGACGTATCCTGTCAAAAAAAGGCAAAATTGAGTAAACATAAAAAGAAATATCATTGCTCATAGACTACATGTTCTAGGTGAGCATTCTCTATTTTCCACACGTCAATGACTGAAGTCAATATTAATATTTTCCGGAGTCTTGTTTGTTTGTCTACATATTTATGAATGAAAGATTGATTGCGGGATCCGAGGATCATTATTATTCACCGCCATAAACAGCAAGTTTATTATGTTGTACACGAGTCTTTGCATATTGAATGCTATAACAGCAAATCGTATAATAAACCTGTAGATATATTTTTCGTTAAAAAAAAGTTTATCAATGAAACTGTCATCACAAATCTTTCATTTCGTTACAGTTGACGAAAGCTTTCCGTATGCGTCGCGTGCGATGCTATCGATTATGGTAATCGGCGTACATCCGATGAATAAATATTATTAAACACATCGCGGGCCAGAGGTGGACAGCCTTGCTAATTGTCGGACAGGTCAGAATGAATGACTAATGCTGGCTTTAACGGTGGACGAGCGGACATTCTTCCGATCTAGTATCGACTTTCGATGGACAAGTTATCGATTAAGTGTGCACTTTCGATTGATCTATACTTTCATGCTTGATACTACGAAGCAGTCTTAAAATAAATAAATTTATCGATTTATATGTTTTTAAGTAGCTTGTAACTATGATTACACTATGATTACACAATAACTCGGTAGTCGTAAAAGAGTTTAATGGCACGTTTTTTTCAAACTTACTCATTTGACTTGTAAAATTTTTTTCAGTGATTGAGTCAATGTGTGAATCACACTGTTGTGTCTACATTGGTGGTGACTAATCAAAGAAGCAATCTTTTGCGCTATTTTGTAAAGATGAGTATTTACAAACATATGGTTTGCCATTATAGTTGACGTTCCTTTAGTTTTTGTCATTAAAATAATCATGGGTTTTCACGGATTTAAAATAAGTTTTGAATTATTTCCGAAAATCGGAATTTGAGTCAGTAGTACCTATTACTGCAAAAAATTTAAAGAGTTTTATTTTGTTTATTCTCTATTGGAACTACCTAGGTACATAGCTCCTAAATTTAGCTTAAGTATTATAAATATTATTTCATGTAGGTTATCAATTCCATAGCGCTTTGGTTTCAGACAACACGATCGCCTGTGGGAACGGTAAAACTCAAAGTCAAATTCATCAATACACTCACACAATTAGCTCAAATGTATGCGTGAGTTTTTACGGGACTCGTTAGCCAGTTTTGCGGCGATTTCGTCTCGCCCCGGGCTGCCGGGCAAATAAAACGAAATTATACTTATAGGGCGCTTCGCCGCTTATTATTTAACTAGGGCCTGCACCGAAGATTACCACACGCCCCTCTGTTTAGGCAGAAAGAGACGGAGTATTACCCTTTCCGAACACCTAAAGCATATCCATCATCCGCAATAACAAAAGCCGTCAATGCAAGACGCCAGGGCTAACTAGGAGTGATTTAGTTATAGACTTTATATTGCTGCATAATTGACACGATAATAATGTTGTTACTGACGAGGTACACGGCCACTTCATCGGCGCTACTTTTTGAAGTCTTATACTGAGAGATACAAAGTTCAAGTTTGAATAAATTTTCAAATTTATTAGTTGGCTCGTGGTACAAAAGGCGACCGCAAAGCTGGACTGGGGCAATAACGATCATGTCAAAAAGAAGGTCCGACACCGGCACACACGCGTTAAACACACGATCATAACATTTTATTAGTGAGCCGGTCAAAAGCAACCGCGAGACCGCCGTCAAAAGTTCAACCAAAAAAAATAACAGGTCAGATCATAAAAAGGCATAGAGCCACTCGGAGACAAATATTTTCTTGAGAACCTCAGATCTGTAAGTCGGTGGGGAAACAATGTTATCAAGATCAAACCGACTAATTTACTAGCCGTAAGGTAAGAACAGCAATCACGACATATTACAAGAAAAAATAAAGGCAGAACTATAGAATCGAAATTTTTTCGTCCTCTTAATATCGTTTAAATTCAATGAGTGGCCAGTATCATCAATTAGAAGCGACATTTCAAGAGCTAATTGTATCTTTAGTAACAATGGAGATACTCGATTGAATTCCTTATCCCATTGAAGAACTGACCGAGCGACCATAAAAACCGTAGATACCTACACGTAGGTAATACACAGGTTATAAGGGGGCATAAAAAAGTAGGGACCGCGTCGGAGGTCGGCCCGACTACCCGAGAAACAAAGAGTTCGTTTATTTTTTAACAGCTCGCCCGTTCACAAAAGGAGGCATCGCGGCACGAAAAACGACCCAAACGAGACCGTCTTGTTAACCTTTTTAAAAAGAAATCGCGCTCTCGCTAACTAGAATTTCGTTTCGAAAACCGAGAAAAGTTTGCGTCCGCTCGAAGGCGTTCGAGGCAGGGCGCCAGTGCAATCATTATGTAAATGTTGATTATAAACGCGTCAAATTTGGATGCAATCATTATTTTTTCGATAACGAGTGCTCGCAAAATGACGCCACAAATAATGGTGGCGAAGTTTCGCTTCGTTTGTAGTGTTTGCGCCCGGATTACTGAACTCGATAGGGTGGCTCATTAACGGTAACTAATATCCGAGTGACATCGCGTAGAAAACGTCTCGCTTATCCATAATAGAGGTTTAATTTGTCTGTTCATCATTTTGTTAGAGGCGGCTAACAACCGAAGCGCTCGTAAAATTTGACTGCACATAATAAGAGCGATTATGACACGGCGACGTCCATTGCGAGGTGCTGAGAGCGCGGTGATACATTTTTCATTAGCTAAAAATCGCTCTAAATGGTAATAGCACGATCGGACGGCCTCAGAAGAATATTTTTCTTGTATTAAATTTAATAACGATTGAGTTAAGTTACCGCAATTGCTTATTAAATTGAATGGAATTTCGTGATATTTAGAGCAGCGTAATTTAGGTTCTTATCCAAATTGGATGATTTTGGGCTCTTTTTGGGAGAGATAATAAGAATAAATAAAAATAATGTGCGATCGACGTATCTGACTAAAAGGGTGACAGCTAAACACTGCAATTATGAGTGGCCGTCTCACTGAAATAACTGTTTATAATTACGCGGCAGCCTTACTGTGCGTAAGTGAACATCGCTTTATGTGAAAATGTTGCTAATGAGCTGGAGGATCGCAGCCCTAATGACGCGGACATAGTTCATGAAATCGAGCCAACTACACGTACTTTGATATAACGACATAGCTTTCCCGAGAGATATTTTTTTTATCTATATTTAACCGCCTCTGTGGTCTAGTGGTTCACACCACCTATTGCAGGCAGACCCAGACGTCACGGGTTCGATTCCCGGTGGGGGTAAATATTGTATTCGGTTTGGTTTGTGGTAGGATTCTTAGTCCACCTGGTTAGCCACCACAATCTTATCTGAGTCTGACGCCATAACAATGATGTTTCAGGATTATTGTGTCCCGGCAGTTAGAGATAAGATATTAGCCAGTTCCTCAGTGATTGAGGATTTCAGGAGTAGCGCGCTTCCACCTTCAGCCTTATCATCACTTAACATCAGGTGTAATGAAGGCTAAGTGCTACCCCGTTGTGGATAAAAAAAAATTAACAACCCCTTACCTTTTTATTCATATTTTTGTACGACCACTAATACCGCAAGGAATATTAAAATTTGAGACCATTAACAAAATATCTATGTTATTAATTAGGTAGTTAATATAAATTTACACGTGTTTCATCAAATCTAATATTCAGTTGTTCTTCTACTTCCGGAAAATGTACCTAAATTCTGGTAAAAAGGTTTTCCCCTTTTGAGGTTTTTCCATAAAAAACGACACGTAGTAATCGTTATTTAATTGAATCTATACACGTATGTAGTTAACCTTAAGTTTGACGTTATATTAAATTAGTTTTTTATAAATCAGAAAATGATTTTTTCAGCCTCTGCGAAAGTAATATCGCACCTGTAAATATATTTATGCTTTGTAGTTTTTGTAATAATTAAGCTTTTATTATCGATAAAAAATTAAATAAATTCATTGATTAACAAAATTAGTGTGTTAAACATACACGTAAACTAGGCACATATTACATTGGAGCGCTTAAATAATTTCCCGGTCCATATAGAGAGTTGCCGGCGATAGGTTTAATTACGAAATGGGCCCTATGCGCGGGCGCATGTAACTGTACGCCTGTTAAAGGATAGAAACATTTAGACAGATATGTCAGTCCGGTAAGAGTACGTTACTTTAATTACAGTTTAGACTAGTTAGCTGCCCTTATGTTCGTGTTTAAGATTGTAAAGACGCGACAGACTTTGAGTTTTTGCGTGTCTCTATTAAACCCTGTCTAGAACTATACGCTCGTTACGCCGCCGCTCTAAGCTAGAAGAAGAAACAAGTGACGATTACCAGCTTCAACGTGTGCGGCGAGTTTCTATAATATTATGTATGAAAACTACACGAAATAGGTCGGTGGGCCCATGTGCGGCGTGTGAGACGCGTTTTGACTTAGGTATAGCGGAAATACACGGTTCACTTTTGCCTTTCAATTTGGATGAAGCAACCAAATTGAACAATGTAAACGTAAAAGTGAATCGTTCAATGTAAATGTGGGCCTGTATTTCTGCGCCTTTCAGCCAAAGTGACTCAATTTGGTTGAACCGTGTAATATTAGCATTACATCGTCCGCTTTGTATTAGTGGTCCGCGTCTTATCTGCTACATTGACAGTGATGTAAAATGTAAAAAATCGCAGCGAATTCGCTCTTTCCGGACAAGCGCTTATTGTCGACGTATGTGTGCCGGATACTTGGTTCATCATAATTCATAAATTAAGATAAGGCATTTCTTTCGGGACTCTACCTTATTATGTCGACGCATTCTACTCGACAGAATGTAAATACATTTACTAAGTAAGCAAAATGAGATGTTGTATACGTTGAGATAAGGATGGTCGCTATGAATTCTTCGGAACTAATTCACACTGTATGCAACCTAGATTGATATTAACATAAACTATTTTTAAATAAAAGTTTGCGAACTTTCTTACATTAAGCATTTTTTTCGTGTTTATCCTTAACTAAAGTAAAAGTATTGACATAAGATTTTAATTCTTAGTTATTTTTTATTATTTACATATTACAGCAAATACCTTCACAGGTGTAGCTGCGTTTATTAACAAATAAATAAATACATGAATATTATTTAATCAGTACATATTCCCTACTAGTTTTCCAAGAAAAAGGAGTAGATTTTAAAATTATTTTCTTTTCGAAAGCTCTTATAAAAAAAAGTTCAATAATAATTATGTTTTTTTTTATTTATAAGTCTCACAATACTAAAAAAGATTAATATAATTATTTTATTTTTATAAAAGGCTTTTACGCGTGACGTAATTTTCAATAATAGCTTGTGCGTAATCCTTCTTTTAATGACTTTAGTGTACTAAAGCACTAAGAATTTCTTAACACAATATTGGTTTTGTGTCACCATCATCGAAACGATAGATGATACTTAAGTTTCTCTCGCAAAACAATTAAATTAAATATAAACACTGATGTGGCATTGCAGTAAGTTATGCATGAGTTAATTATTAAGAGTTGTTACCTATCAATTACTTTGAGGTTTATGACTCTATCTGGTCTAGTCTAATAAACCTTACAAGGTCCTTGTATTTACTGTTATTTAATTGTAATTATGTATCTTATCTAATGAAACTTATCTGTAAATCTTCTAAAGAATAAATAAATAAAATAATTGAATTAAATAAAAGAATAAAAGGATTATTTATTTTTGTTTTTTTTTTTGTAAGTATTCTTTTATTTTTAAAACCAATGTTTATTCATTTCTTTTCTTCATTGGTATTTATTCTAACATAATATAATTTTTATTACATTACCATTATTTATAAATCAAGATAATATTGAATTTTGATCTTATTAAATTTGGTTAAATTAAAATAGGAAATAATTAGTAAAAAAGTATAGCTTACTACTTCTAGCTGAGCTTGATTTGTATGGCCGGCATTTTCCCACTTTACCACTATCACAGTCACTATATTGGCTAACTAATCTAGTCCTACTGCATAGTTCACATCCGGATGGCCTGTGCACAATCTCCGGACAGCGGTCGACCGGACACGCGTCGAGTCCCGGACAACAAGTGGTCACTTCCATCTTGATTCTGACTATCACAGTTAGAGGCTGCCTTAGAACCGCGCACGGCGGGAGGTGATCCATAACAACTGACGATCTCGTACACAGTTACGGCATCCCCCAAAATCGGGTGTCGCACGCTTCGTGTCGGGTGAGAGACTAAATGAGTTGGTGTGAAGCGGCGTAAGATAAAGGCAGGTGTAGACGAGCACGTGTTAGGACGCGGCAGTGGGAGGCCGGGTAGCGAATAGCGGCTGGGGGTCTCCCCTCGTCGCGCGCGCCGACCAATCGAGGGCCGGGGCGGCGTTTGTTCCTACCCAATTGACGCTATGTACCGCGGACCCGGCACATAAGGGTAGGAATTTCACGTTTTCTGTAATTTTCCTCGACGGTTTGCAAATTATTTAAGGTCTACCGCGCCCTCGGGTCAGCAGGAATTCCTGCCTTAAGAAACTTTGCCAGCGCGCTAATTACGGTGTTTTACAAAAAATCACTTAATTATGAAGACCAAATAATTATTTTCTTTGTTAGATATTAATGTTTACCCAGTTAAAACTAATGTTTAGTTATTCCTTTTTTTATATTTACTTAAATTAATTTTGGCATTAATTATTTAATGACGACAACATTTATAACATTTTGACTTAACTAATTATGTTTGTAAAATTGATTTAAGTAAATTATTGCAGTAAAATAAATAGGCAAGTTTTTTTTTTACTGTAAGGCGGAAAGTAGAAGTACCTAGGTATGTATGTACACTTAGAAATACCCCACATAATTGCCTATACATTCTAATTAGGTAATTATAAAAACAATAAATTTTTCCATAATTTCCATCGTATAGTAGAAATGATTCATTATTAATTTCATAACCGAATCATAATGAAAATAATTTATAGGTATACCTATCTATTTAGGCATCGTTTATATTTAAATGCAATTTTGCTTCTACATAGAATTGACACTTGGCCAATCACTTGCTACACGACGATGTTGAGAAAATAAGACAGATTAAAGAAAATAATTACGAATGCTTTTCTTTAATACAGTCTCTTCGACTGTATATACCTAGAACTGTAGGTGATTTAATATAGTTTGGTCAAAATACTAATTCACTTATAAAAAATCAATATTACTTACATTAAAATCTAATCCACATAAAAACTTTTTCGTTTGCTGAAAATAGTGAAAGATTGAAAATTATAACAAAATAATGTAAGAATTTTCAAAAACTGCAATGCCAACCTTTTCCATACAAATCTTCGGTAATGTAATTACATCCTGTTCAATTTTTTGCACTGTACTGCAGGTCCCTTATCCATGGCGTAATCGTGAAAATCCCAATAATAACGTCAGTACTGACTGAGCAGTCATCGCAACAATCACGCGCAGATAATGAACTAATGACGTTTGCGCATCATCTACGTACAAATGACAGCTGGCCGGATTAGGTTCTTTATCCTGGTCATTATGATATAATATTAATTTGTTACGATCATTGGCGCCAACAATTACGGAAAACGCAAGTGTGTGAATTTTGGGTGTTTGAACCGGATTCGGTAGCTAATTCACATTTTTATCAAAGTAATTTAACTAGGACTCATTAGTTTGGTTAGTAAGTTTCTTGACTATATATATTTTAAATACGACTTTCTATATTTAAGAAACAATTATTTAAAAAATTCCAACGTGCCTACGTATAATAAAAAATATAAGTAGGTTAGGTATTATTTTATGTTAACAACATTAGAATTAATAAGTAATGAAACACTTTTAAATTTTATAAGACAACATTGAAACAACGTGCATTGGGAATGAGTGAAAACAAGAAAAGAACTCCCGAACTGCCTATACTTATCTGATTATTAACAATACATGTGATGTGAATGCATAACAAATGCTCAAAGAAACTATATAATTATGCAAAATGCCGGGAGGTGACTCATTAAAAGTTTTACAAAACCCATGGCTATGGAAAACTATAAATTATTCTCATGGTGATTCGCGTTTCAGAAGAAATGTTTGCAACCGGCCCAGGGGCCTACCACGATCTGTGCACTGCTAACAGATCCAGTGCAAAGTACAAAGTTTATAGGAAATATGACGTTCGATTTCAGGTCTTATCACATTATTAATTAATACTAACAATTAACTATTAATGAGCCTGTAAACCCTATATCCTGTACAGAGTTCATGAAGTTAATAGTTTGAGCAATCATGAGAATTGACATGGTATTAACTAATGTTAAAAGTAGAGGAAGAAAATAAATGCCCGAAAATTTCAATACTATCTACGGAAAAAATAATTTACTGAATTAGAGTTTCCCCATTTAATCATTTCTTAAATATAAATAACATTATATTTGTTTTAATGTCTGTTATGATAACATACTCGTAAGCACGTGTTCTTGTAAACCAATTAGATTTTAATTTTATCCTCTTTTGCGGTTTAAGCGTGTTAATATAAAACAGGAAGTATAACAATAGGAACTGCTTTTATAAAAACGTTGAAAAAAAAAACAAATGACATAGGTCAGTCATAGTTTTAGGGATTATATTAATGTTGTTATATTTTATGAATTTTACTTGATCATTAAATACTTACTACAAAATGTCGATCCGTCTCAAAACTAGCTTCGGTCGGATTGGAAAGTTGGGAGACAGTTTGATAAGTTTCTAATATTAAATTGTTCATAGATTATACTTAAATAAATCAAAAAAGCATTTTTAATTAAACCAAGAAGGTATTTTTTGTAAACTTGTGTAACTCAGTAAAATACGTTTTTGCATCCTACATATTTCTACATTTTCCTCTCTTTTACTTCGTAGGAATTTATTTAGAATAATTAATGTTTTTAGATAAGTTTATTACAAGAAACTCCTTTTTTGGTATTGTTGGCTTTTCATTTAAATTAACAAACAGGAATATTGTTAATTAAAATTTTAAGTAAGTATTACATCCGGAAATGTTATCCCAATCCTAGACTTATGCTGATATTATTGGTGAGTACCTATTTATTTTCTATTTAAACTATTTAGAAAGATATTACATATTATTATTGAAAATGAAATATTAGAAAAAAATTGCATTGTGAATGCAAAAAAGTAAAAGTAACTCATTATTAAGTACTTTTTACATTTACAAAGCAATTTTTATTATTGAAAATTTTGAAAATGAAGTCTATTAGATTTCAATATTTACAGTTATTTAGATTTATGCGTATCACTGATGTTGATTTATTTTTGAGTCACGTTACACGTAACTTCTTACAGTTAGTCATGAAAACTGTTGACTCAGTTGCGTTGCCAATGAAATTTTTACAAAAAAATCTTCAGAAGTATAGGAACGGTTTGTAGGTTTACGTCATAATGAACATACAGACTGTTATGGATGCATGTATTGGTGATAATATTGGTCACACAGCAAATGATTCTTCGACTTTCGATGTCGTTACGTCTCATTGATTACGAAATCAAACATTTCCATTAAAGTTGTTGTCTAAACAAGAAAATTCCAAATGAAAATGCTAAACAGACATATCAGAAATCAAATGTTTAACATTTAAAAATAACATACATTACAGTTAGCTTCAAAATGATCTGAGAGTACAAACTAACCAAAATTATCTGAATATTTCACATTATCATCACTAATATTTGGCAATATTATATACCTACCTAGTACCTCGCTTGCCATTAATATAACAAAAGTAATTTAAATAAAAAAAGAACATTTAAAAATTAGCATTACGCATTTCTTCAAATTAGTTTTGTTAAACGAGCTTGAGTAGTTATTTTTTTATGATTAATCAAAATTATATAACTTGCTACTGCTCAATAGACATTCGATTTAAACTATTTGTTTGCTATTTCATATTCCTCGATAAATTCACACCTGATCCCAAAATAAAAAATACACTACACTAAGTACACTATAAAAAAAAAGTTTTTTATCATTTTTTTACTGGTGTTTTTATCGCAAATGCCTAAGTCACATTTTTTTAGGTTTAGCCAACTGTGCCATTTATTTGAACATTTTGATCACGACTTACTAGAAAAGGAGTCATGTTTCAAGGACTTCTTTTTACTATTACTAATAGTTTACCTTTATTATCTTAATTAAATGCTTTATCAAGCATCTGATGAATTTTAACCATTTTTTTTAAATCCCTCTCTCCGCTTTAGGCCATGGGGGACCAGAGTGGTACGCTCCCCTCGGACCAGCGGTTTGCCCGGCTATCCGGGCCTCTGCGCGGCCATCGATGGCTGATGAATTTTAACCATAGAAGTTGTGTGGTCATTGATGAGTACTAGCGGATCCTCGCGGTTTTACCCGCGTGGTACCAGTTCCTGTGAAAATATCGGGATAAAATATAGCCTAGCCTTCCTCGATAAATGGACTATCCAACTCAAAAAGAAATATTTCAATTCGGTCCAGTAGTTTCTGAGATTAGCGCGTTCAAACAAACTAGTCTTCAGGTTTATTAATATTAGTATAGACATCGAGTATAGATGAGAGCTATGAGCGGCAGTTTCTTATGTAAGGGTGGTATTACATTTATCAAAGATCTTTGTCCAATATTGCATTTGATCAAAGGAATACCACCCTTATTACTATAGTACTAGTATTTAACTGGTACCTACTTACCTATTTAAATTACTATAGTACTAAGGGTGGTATTCTTTTGATCAAATGCAATATTGGACAAAGATCTTTGATAAATGTATACCACCCTAAAATAAAAACCTAATAATAAAAGTCTCAAGATTATCCATGTATACGAAATCCATCCATGTTTTGATGATCGCAGATAGTATAACTTGAAACATGCTTTATGAGTACCAATAAAATAATAATATTATTTAAATAGGTAAGTAGGTACCAGTTAAATACTAGTTGGGAGGCAGTTCGTCTTTTTCTTTCAAGATATAAGTAATAGTGAATTAAAACTTTCATTGCAAAAGCAAAAAAGTAATACCTACCTACCGACTTACTTAAATAATTAGATATACATAGGTACTTTTTTCCAAATCACTTTAAAAAGTTAATAATGAATAAATTCAATATTTTTTCGCACTATAAACTATTAAGAAAAACGGGATTTTTTACCATGTTTAAAGTGAGCAGTTGCAGACGCCATGATCACGGAGTAACTGGGCTTCAAGGTTTAAACTGTTTTTCTCACAAAAAAATGCCACTTTTATAGTTGCAATCCTAATAGTTACATAGGTAGTACCTAATTAACTTGTAACGAATTGTCAATGTTGCATTGTGTTTTAGGGGGTAGGTAAATTAGTTAAGTGTGAAATATGAACAATGTGATTCGATCCGTTTCCAAATTTTAGGGTATTTTTCTGTAACGTCACGTTTCAGAAAACGTTACCCATACTTACTTATTAAAATAAACTTTTTCATGAAATAAAAAGTACGTAATAAGCCTTCCCCGACCTTATTTTTGGGCTAGAGCCAAACCTTCTAACTCTAGCTCCCACACTGCTTGTCCCACTTGTTAGTAATACATAAATGTTTAGTATGCACATAACTCGGTATTAAAACACTCGTGGAATACTATTAAAATACTCGCCAGGGCTTGTTTTTTAAACTCCCACTCGTGTTTTAATACCCCTCATTATGTGACAGACACATAAACTACTATTATGTTATAAATCAATTTCAGGACTAACCGTTGAACTTGGCACCCATTTAAATCTCACTTCTTTTGTCCTTGAAGTCAATAAGCAAGGCATATTTCATAATATTGAAGTTGGCTCTCATTTCACATTAATGTTTTTTTTGTCGCGATTCTGTGGACACTATCATCCCCTAAAATCTTTGTACTAATTAAAATTAAGAGGTGTATTTTAAACATTTACCTTAAACATTGTCTATTTATAAGCATTTCTAAACATGGGTTTTCTTGTCTTACTCGGAATGTCTGCGTTCAAAAGCAAATTCTGACTAACCTATGGGGCTATGACGTATAATTGCTCGAAAGAAGCCTCAAAGTTGAAGGCGTGTTCTGACGTTACCGCTAAGCAAACGAGGCATGTTTGTGGCGAATGATGGCATACTTGACAAACATACGGTTATGGGAATCTATGAATGCAGCTATTATGACTGGTTTATTGTTATCCATATTAACATACATCATCAACATCATCAACTAAAGTTGTAAGAGTAAAAGTTTATTTAGATTAACATTAAGGTGTTATTGTTAGTTATTTACAGTTCCTAGTTTTTCCCAAAAAATTACAAAATTTAATTTATGTAAGTATTTTCCTAATTGTAATACTAGCTAACTATTATTTTGTATTTTTCAAGCTTTTTATTAACTTGCCATGTTAGTTAGTTGGGTAGTTAGTGGGGGACAAATCTTGAAAGCTTAATTTGACCCACTTCCTAGTGTCCGATGGAGCTGAAATTTTGAATACAGGTTTGGGTTAGATAACAATACAATATTTAAGTACAGTCAGCAAAAAAGCTTGTCATGAAAATGAAATTTTTACTAAAAACTTATTTTTCAAACATTCTTGCCTAAATTAACAAAACCAAAAAAAAAGATTTATCATGTTTTGAAACCAGCAGATTTTTCTATATTTGTGATATAATTACCTACTTGGTATTCCCGGGTCTGTTTATTTTTTCGCGCTTTAAATTTTTTATTTGATAGTGATACTATTTTGTTTACGTTCTATTATCATGAGCACAATACGTATGTTTAAAATACGCTAAAATTCAAAGAATGCCGTAAAACGGTTAAAAATAAAAATACCCAGAACGTCCACCTCGCTACTTAGATAAGTAGGTAGGTAGGTAGTAATCACAAACAAGTTGTGATGTGTGCGAATTAATAACTTGTTTACATAATTCGGACGCGATAGACTGCGCGGCGCGCCAAGCTTATCATGCGGTAGGGTCACCAATACTATTGTTTGTAGTGAGACTGATATAAATCAAAAGTGCTTTTAAAAAGAAGATAATTCGACAATTTTATATTTAACTTAACCTGCTTGTTAGTGTGGGACAAATCTTGGAACTGAATCTTGAAACAGTTAACCCTAACCGATTGAGCTGAAATTCTGAAATTTGGGTGATAATACAATATTGAACTAGGTAGGTACTGTAAACTTTGTCATAAAAATGTTTTTTTAATCTTACTCGATTAGTCTACGCAACAATTCAATTTTATTGATAGAATTAAAAGCCCTTATCCTTGGAGATCACCACGGGCCAGATAACTGGTTATCTGTAATGATTTATTTTCTTCAGAGTAAATATATCCGAAGAATAAATTTTCTTTCCAGATAACTCTTAAAAATCGGTTATCTGTAAGGAAAATTATATTCTTAAGAAATAATTAGTTATCTCACAGGATTTTAAATTGCCTCGCAGATAGCTGTAAACAAGTAGTTATCAAGAAGAAAAAATATATTCCTTACAGATAACTGGTTATCTCAGAGCAGACAGCCTTATATTCGGATTTTGTATACAAAACTGTAAAGTAGTCGCCGATTGCGGCTAACTGACAGGCTATTGCATACAGTTGGACTGAGAGTTTTCCTTCATTCCTTCCAGACAACTATTTTTTAACAGACATATGCGAGGAAATTTAAAACCCTGTAAGATAACTAGTTATCTCCGAAAAATAAATTTTCTTTACAGATAACTGGTAAAAAAAGTTTTTATTCTTCGGTGATAACTAGTTATCTCTGAAGAAAAAAATTGTTTCCAGATAACCAGTTATCTGGCCGTGGTTATCTCCAAGGAGTAAGGGATTAAAAGTACCTACCGAAAATGTATAAAAAAATGGATTAAACTATAATTTTGAGATTCAGTATCTTAGGTAGAAACAAATGTCAATGAATCAAGTAAAAACGATAGCTTTTTATTTTATCGCAATAATGAAAATGATAGCTTTTTATTATATAATATCAAAACTCTTGGTTTCAAGTGTTTTATCATAGGTGAGGATAGATATTTTTCATTAAACTCAAACAACATCATCATAATATAATAAACCACACCGAGTCTAATGATATAGTATAGCCTACTCTACTCTATTGGCTGCAGCGTCAATAGAAGCGAGTACTTGCTTTAGCCACAAGTGTGTCCAACGTTCATAGAACTGGAACATGACATACACAACCGACAAACACATGGACACCCAACGCGTAATTGAGGCATGACTTTCATATCACATTTATATCCCTAAAACTAGAATAAATATTTATTCCTTTTCTTAAACTGAAACATCATGGTCATAACAACCACTTTAGTCTAATGGTAGTATAGTCTAGCAACCTAATGGCTGCAGTAAGGGTTATCAGCGGAAGCGATAGTAGCTGATTTAGCCGCAGGTGTGTCCAGCGATCACAGAACTGAAACCTGACGAACACATCCGGCAAACACATGGATACTGTACGCGTAATAGAGGCATGACTTTTATACCACGCCTATAAAAAAACTAGAAGAAATATTTATCCCTTTTCTTAAACTGAAACATCATGGTCATAACAACCACTCTAGTCTAATGGTAGTATAGTCTGGCAACCTAATGGCAGCAGTAAGGGTTATCAGCGGAAGCGAGTAGCTGATTTAGCCGCAGGTGTGTCCAGCGTTCACAGAACTGAAACCTGACGTACACATCCGGCA
The DNA here is from genome assembly GCA_949710035.1 of Crambus lathoniellus. Lineage (NCBI taxonomy): Eukaryota > Metazoa > Arthropoda > Insecta > Lepidoptera > Crambidae > Crambus > Crambus lathoniellus. Next base: position 8,136,363 of record OX453310.1, on the reverse strand, counting down.
AACACATGGATACCCTACCGGCCCACGCGTAATAGTGGCGTGATTTTCATGCCAGAACTATTTGCAACAGATGCGTTTTGATAAGTGTCACAAACCTACTAAACGATTACGTGTATATTTACATGTTTTCAGAAAAATGAGGGCGTATATTTTTGCAATCAACTATATTTTGCTGATTCATAAAATCAATAGTGAAATTGAATAATAATGTTTTTATCACTACTAATATTTTTTAAAGATACCTATCCTATAATATATATTTATATTATAAATGCGAAAGTTTGTGAGTATGGATGTAGGTTTGTTACATATTCACGCAAAAAATACTGAACGGATCGGGATGAAATTTGCAACAAAGATAGATTGGCTGGAATAACACATGGGATACTTTTTATCCCGTTATTTTCATGAGAACGGGATAAAAAGTCCGCTAGATGATTCATATTGACGAGTTTATTTGCATTTTTTTTGATAGACACTTCTCTTTTGGTACCAGTTCGCGTTGGAATATTAGGATAAAATATTTCTCAGTTAAATAGTTCTTTCACCAATAGGAAACTATTGGTGAAAGAATTCCCAAAATCGGTTCAGTCAGTTGATCCAGAGATTAGGTAAGTACCTCAAACATCCAAATTTACTTTACCCCTTTAAAAAGTGTAGATATAATATAGAGAAGTTATGGCACGTTATGGCAAATTCTTATTGTATTTGTCCTTATATAAATGTGCGTACATTTTACATAAAAAAAGGATAACAAATTCTATTTGTGTAAACAATTTTCAAAACATAAATAATTTCGTATCTATCTATGCACAGCCGTCTCTATCGTCTTCTACAAGCCATGCTATGATACGAAACGGCAACATTGCTGTGAACCGGTTTACTCCTCTGAGTACTAAATACTATGGAGGTGGCATACCTACGAAAAAGTGAGGTGTAAGTAAGTCACAATATAAGAAAATCTTGGAGTTCAATTTTAAACTACTTCTAATTGTCGTATTAATCGGTCCGTCAAAATCGGTCCAGCCGTTTCAGAGATTAGCCGGAACAAACAGACAGACAGACAAAAATTGAAAAACATGTCATTTTGGTATATGTACCGTATATTTAATCATATGCACGTAGTAAAAAGCGGTTATTTAATGTTACAAATAGACACTCCAATTTTATTTATTTGTATAGATGTATAGAAGATATGCCATCTCTATAGGATTCAGTACTCGAGGTTTACTCGCTGTTTACCTGTCAAACGATGCAAACGGTGTCAAATCGGTTCACTTAAAACTACGTTGCCAACTTTATGCGCATGGCTTGTAGAAGACGATAGAGATGGCTGTGATCTATGTCATTTACCATTTCTGGCCCGTGGGTAGGTACCACGGGCAAGAAATGGTAAATGGATATGGAAATGGTGAATGGCTGGATAGTACGGTTACCGGACTAATACTACAGCTAAGTCATCAATGTTAAACAATCAGAATCATCAACACCTAAATACATATTTTTGTCATAATCGTTAATCAAGTAACATTTGATAAATTAATCATAGCCCTGTAAATGGTGAAACATCAGGTGAAACATCAGGTGATACTAAGTAGCTGATTTCATCATGTTAACACTGAAAACATATGTGAAAATCCCATGTGTGGCCCATGATAACAATAACATACTCAAGTAAGTCGTCACTTGAAAAATTAACATAATTTGTCAACTCTACACGTGATTTTATAAATAGAAAAAACATAATAATGCAAATGAATTGTAATTTGTAAATATGAAGGTAAGTATCTTCTTCTGGGTCAGAAAAAGTTACATTTTCATTTAAAGAAATTATGGTTGCAGTAAAATTATATTAATTTAATGCCCCGAACTTCTATGATTCTACCCAATTTAAAAGGTAGGTAGTTGTCTGACACTAATGTCATAAGGCCTCACTTTTAGTAGAATGAATTATAAATAAATCCTAAAAAAACCCAAGAAATAAATAATTTAGTTATTTAAATTTTTCCCTTTTTTGCATTCACAATGCAATTTTTATTATTGAATAATTGAAAATGAAGAATTTTAGACAAAATCGAGTGTGAAGGTAGTAATATCTTCACATTGGTGAAATTGGGTATTTGCCTAAATTTTTTTTATTGACTTAAAATATTTATTGATTTAAGTAGCAACACAATATAGGTATTTATTTTTAAATATATTGCATATTTTCAGCGATATAGAGCATCACACTTTCTAATTAGACAAGGAGAGCGCTATAGAAATGTGACGTCACATTTCTATAGCGCCATACTCTCGCCATAGAAAATTTCGTTTTAGAAAGAGATAGCTAGAGTCACAATTAAGTAGCTCATAATTCGCTTATATTCAATTCAATGTGTATTCATAATACACATTGAATTTATTTTTTCACATTCGTTATTCAATAATGTTATATCTCTGAATGTTTTAATTAAATATCTACATTTTAACAACAGTCAAATACCCAATTAACGCTGGCGCTGGCTATACAGCGCGTAAGAAGTATTGGATAAATTCAACGCTTCTCGTAACGACTCCGTAGCTCAGAGGTAAGAGCAGTCGCCCGGATAACGAAAGTTCGTGGGTTCGAGTCCCATCGGAGCTGGTTGTGAGACGGGTCGATTTTTTCTATAATACTTCATTTTCAATTTTTCATTAAATTATTTAGCCGAAACTTAGTTAGGTGCCTACATTTTATAATGACTTCTTAGCACACACGGCTATAGTTTCACTATCCAGGATATTTAAACTACTATCAGTAAGCTAGCAAGTGTCTGTCTTCGGTGTAAACAGAACCAGCTGCACCAAGGTACTCAATTGAAGCTGGTTCTGTTGACACCGATCATCATCATGTCAGCCGAACGACGCCCACTGCTGGGCATAGGCCTCCCCCAAGGATCTCCACAACGATCGGTCCTGCGGCTTATGAGAACATTAATATTTTTTTATAATAAGTGTAATGAAGAAACTCAACTGTCTAAATGTACCTAAGAAATACCGTTTAACTCATTTAACGCCGTTCATATTATACATTATCTTATTTTTGAAACGAATACTAATTATGGAATACCCCTCTTTACAATTCTGAGAACTATGTTGATTTTTCTCAAAAGTGGCGCCCTATGTTCACTCGCAGTTTGACTAAATATAGCCATTGACGAGACCATCAAGGCACACAGTTCGGCCCTTTTAAGTTAATGTCAATGTTATGAACTAGAGGATATGACGACGGTATTTGCGAACTAAACAAATGTAAGTAACGTGACGTAGGTTTTGAGCGCTGCGATATATTCATTGTCGAGTTATTATGTCACCTGATGTTGAATTACTGGATTATTGTAAAAAGAAATTGCCAAAATACAAATATTTAAATGAAGTTGTCAACAAATGCCCGAAATTCCTCAAAGCAGGATAGAAATTTAGTGCTAGTAAGCTACCTGGGTAGTAGAAATTTAGTTTTAGTAAGCTACCTGGGTAGTGACCTAGTGACTCTGGCTACCCATCTACTGCTTAGATTCTTCTTTTCTTAGATTTGGAAAAGTCATCTTGGCAAAGAAAAATAAATCTCCACACACATAATCACACTCAAGGAACGTTATCTATCACACAATGTTGCAGAAATGACACATACTATAATTCGATAATAACTCATGAGTTACATATCAAATATTATGCATTACTAACAACAAATAACCAAACATATAGACTTGCCTACTTAATATATAGCACTGATATGCGATTTGTGTACTTTTTATATTTTTACGAATTTTACAAACATCACCCAACCCAAATTGTCGTAAAGTGAATTTTGTGCAAATTTTGATACAATACAAAGTAGTATTGACGTATATTTCACGAGTATTGCACTAAAATGCATAGATCGATATGTTACAGATGCGCTACATTGCATTAAAAGGGAATAATATTAATAATAGATCCTTGGAGGAGGCCTATGCCCATCAGTGGACGTCGTTCGGCTGACATAATGAATATTAATGTATAGGGATTTATGAGAAACTAGCTGTTGCCCGCGACTTCGTACGCGCGGTGTAGTGACTTTTGTGTTAGTTTAGTTTATGTGTGTTTGTTGCTCAGATTTCATAACGCTCTTCTTGAAGTCCTATTCTCTACTAAAAGGGTCTAAAGAATATCGAATATGCAGGCTAGGGTATGAACATGGTATGTTGTTATCATATGCTGCATGAACATAGTTGAGCCCTCATTCAAAGATCTGTCCGTCTGTCAAGAAACTTTTTCTCAAGTATGCGTGGGAGGTATCAAGCTAAAATGTATGTCAAATTAAATACTGAAGTCTACAATCCCTTCGAGGCGACAAAAAAAACAAACTTCTCTTCTCTTCTTCATAACTCAAAAGGGCCACTTGGATCTCGATTTTCTTTTAAATCCCATTTAGCTACTTGTTGTTACCGATACCGATTTAAATTTAAACCGCTATCTAGGTCGGTTTAGGCTGTCAAATCTCGATTTACATAAAGTTGTGATAACTTATCTACAGGATAAATTTTTGACCAGTGCACAAATTTTAAGGATCAACTCAGAATCTAGTAGGAGAAAGTTGTTCGCTTACCGATTCCGAGTCGATCTTAAAAATTTGTGCACTGATTAAAAATTTACCCTGTATATTTTCATATGGTTTTTATACGCAAAAATGCATGTATCACACATAACAGTGTATAATGATAACGATTATTTTGAACAGCCGTTCTTCGTTCTTCGACGTTGCTTGCTAGTGGGCAATAGATCTATTCTACGCGAGGTTCATAAGACTGAACCACACCAAACGATCCATCTTGGATTGGCCAACCACGACCTAAGATTGGGGATCATGGATCGTGAATCTAATTTGTTCTCTTGGTGCTCTTGGATCGCACGAGGCACGTCCACTCCGACCACTACTATGGAGCTCCAGTGGTGAAGCGCACTCTTGCCGCGCGCGATTAGAGCGCGTATTATCGTTTTGCGCATATGCGCGCTTTCACGATTCAAACAGAAGTTCTTACTTAGTAATGCATAATATCAGGCCAATCATATTTTTACTATAAAATGTAAAAGAGATTGTGTGTATCCATACTAATATTATAAATGTGAAAGTGGGTTTGTTTGTTTGTCCGTCTTTCACGTCAAAATTGGTGCAACGGATCGACGTGACTTTTAGAATGGGAATAGTTTGGCAGCTGAAAAGTGACATACTAAGGCAGCCATTAGACAGTCAATCTGGATCAATGATCAATGATCGCGATGCAGGTTGACTGTGTACGAAGGTGTGCGATCTTGATCGCAAAATATCTACAAAGTAAATCTCGATCGTGATCAAGATCACGATCAGTGATCGCGATCTGGGTGTAATGGCTGCCTTTGGCTACTTTTTATCCCTGAAAAATATCACATTCCCGTGGGATAACGTCGTCGTTTAGTCCGAGCGGGCGAAGTCGCGGGCGGAATGCTAGTATTTTGATATGGAGACATTTCTTCTTTAAGTAACAGGTATAAAATGTAATGATATACCATTTAATTATTTAATTTTAATCAATCATCACTTATGTAAACTTTCCTAGTAAATAAACGAATAAATAAGTTAGATAGAAAACTATTTTTAATATTCCTTTATTAGTAGCCTAAGTAGCCAGAGCCGGTTAAATGACATAAAAAATGGTAGGTATAGTGCGCCAATCTTTTCTGTTCCGGTGATTATCTTAGGAACTAAAACAGTTTTCATACGACAGTCCATTTTGACAGCTAATTTCGTATTGCAAGTGGCTCCTCTGTCACGACTGTCACCGAAACAGAAAAGCTTGTGGCACTGTAGGTGTAGGTAACTACGTACTGGCCACTTAGCGTTTGAGCAAAATTTTCAAAACTGCATTGGTGACATTTTGTCTACATTGCGACAAACTTATTTCACACAGTGGTTATTTTTTGGTACTAAATATACTGTTGACTGCCGGCAGTCCATTTTGACAGTTAATTTTGTATTGCTAGTGGCTCCTCCAGGACCACTGTCACCGGTTCAGATATATTTGTGGCACTATACTTACTGTAGCGACATCTAGCGTCGAGTGGAAATGCGAAATATAAATTTTACATCAATAGGGTAAGAACTTTAGTTTTGGCCACTGCCCCGAGTGCTTACTTAGCTTTAAACATTTCGTTAATAACTTTTGCTTGATAATATACTTTTTATCTATGACTTTTAAGTCATAATAACAATAGTAATAATTCTTTATGACATAGGAATATTATTCAATAAACGCCTTTCAGTTTACATCGAATTAGATGTTTCTTTCATTTTATCTAAGTTAGTTAAGTATTGATTTCTCGATGTATCTTTTAAAATTTGATTGACAAAAAACACATCAATCGGCACCCTTCGCACATTTTAAGTTTAAAAAATAGGTTTTTAATTGACTAAAATAAATTTAAATTTCGTAAGTATATGAATACTTAGTTATATGTTTTTACTATGTATGTCCACGAATTTCTCGAAATCTAAAGGCATATCGAGATGATTCGATTTGATTTAAATTAGGTGTATTCTAACTTTGGGAACAGTCTAAGATTCATCAAAATCGGTTTAGTAGTTTTCGTGGGTATGTTATTGTACAATATACACTAAAACTTAGGAAATAAATAGTAATTTAAAAAAATAAACTGACTGGCACCGACCTCAAAAAGGTTCCTTAATTATAATATAAATTATATTTTTCCTTTTCAGTTGACAAATACTTTTTGGAGCCGGTTAAATTTTTTAAGTAGTTTTTTTGTATTGTAAATTTAAAAATTTAAAGAAAAGTATAAGATACATTCTTGACAATTTTAGATACCTACTTAAGACCATAGGCGAAAGAAGTAAAAAAAAATTAAAGTGGCAACAGCGGGGGCTTTCACCCTACTTAATATAGATAATCATTCGGATGTACTTTTGTGAAAGGTATATCGTAATCTTACTGACTTCCCGCGCCATCTATTCCTTAGTAGTTATGATGCAAAAGAAGTGAAAAACATCTTAAAATGGCAACAGAGGGGGCTTTCACCCTAATTAATATAATCATTCGAATGTTCTTTTGTGAGAGGTATATCGTAATCTTACTGACTTCCTGCGCCATCTATTGCTTAGTAGATATAATGACGTAAATAACATGAAATTATTTTTATGATTTTATATGAGCCTGGATGGGTTTTAATTTATATTATGTTTTGAAGCAGGTAAAAAAAAATAACATGATTCATTATTAATTGAGACAGCGATTAAATATAACGTATTTTCATAATCATGTGGCGCCATCTATTTTAGTAAGAATCAGTTTTTGTATTTTCCCGTAGGAATAATTAAATTTCCCGCAATAAAAGGTACCCTATATGTTGACCCGGGTTATAAGCTATTACTACACAAAATTTGGTAAAAATCCGTCCAGTAGTTTTTGCGTGAAAAGCGAACATACAAACAGACAAACAGACAAACAGACAAACAGACAAACAGACAAAAATTTTAATATCTATCGTTTTGGGGTCTATATCCTGTACACATCACATAGCAGTTATTTTTTTTTTTTATATTTCATGTACAGACTTTTTGTCCGTTTCTGTTTTATTATATGTATAGATAACTTGCGTTTGTTACAGTAATGTCATATGAAGAGATGTAAATATATAGATACCTTCTTATTATAAAATATTTTCTCGAAAACGAATACGAAAAATAAGTAGGTTCTACATGGAGCAAAAAGTAGATTTTTGATGCTTTGATCAAGGTCCTCCAATAAAATGTTTTTTTTTGCTATTTCATATTAATACCTAATTCATAATATAATACTAAACTTGCTTAATTAAAATTTGATGATGGTGTTGATGGAAGTATAAATAAATATTCTGAACAAGAAACCAATTAAAACTTGACTAGTAAGCAATATTGAAACTAATGTCGGCACAAATTCAGACGTTGCGGCTATTGCTTCCCATAAACTGGGGCCCATAAAACGCCCATAAAAATTTCGCAAACTGATTTGTTGTCCCCGTAAAGCCCGACTCCCGAACAGAAGCGGCCCCTTTGTCCCGTTCAAAGTGTTGTTTTGTATACCGTTAGCTAATAGAAACAATAAGTTTAACTTTCACTAGGTTATATATGATATAATAAAGCTGGCTATTGTCGTCGAAGCAGTCCTTTGGGCCTTTTGTTTTTGTTTTAACGGTAGTAAGCGCTCGTGGAGGTCTCCACAAAAACGGGCGTGCGACTTCAAAAATTTCACTTCAGCTTTGTCGTATTGTCTGAATTGCACAGGCGGCCTTGTAAAGGATAGCGCACAATGAGCGAGCCTCGAATGCAGCACAATTAAGTTGTAACAGAGGACACCGTGAAATCTCGCTTAGAAACGGTGTGAAAAGACGTATCATTGGATGTTAGTGCTTGATAAATTGCTCGTCAATAATACGCCCCCTTTCCGGTTCGAGTGCTAATAAAAAATCTCGCTTTGGATTGTCTTGACTTGTTTCGGCGTGTTAGTTTGGCTTTGGTTACGGTAATGTGCCGATTTCAAGGCTGTGTGTCAGCCGTAATTGAGTAATCTTGAGTAATGTTTACTTTTTTCTGCCTCTAAAAGTATTACTCATGTTTATGGTATTAAAACAAAATTAATACAAACAGATTTTCAAAATAAAACAAATAAAAAGGTCTATTAGGTATTTGAGCAATAGGAATACAATGGTCCCTGAAGAAATATCACCCGACCAAATGTAATCCTACTAATATTATAAATGTGAAAGTTTAGATGTTTGGATGTTTGGATGTTTGGATGTTTGGATGTTTGTTACTCAATCACGCCAAAACGGCTGAACGGATTTGGCTGAAATTTGTGACACAGATACTTTGTAGCCTGGAGAGGAACATAGGCTAATTTTTATCCCGGGAAAACATCATATTCCCGCGGGATAACATCGTGTAGTCCACGCGGGCGAAGCCGCGGGCGGAAAGCTAGTTAGTAAATAAAATTAAGGCGTACCTAACTTATACATTTTCATAATCTTACTTAAGCTCTATTATCCAATTTTTATATAAAACTAGCTGACCCAGCGCGACTTCGTTCCCGTGGCCCTACCCCCTACTCCACCCTACCCTTCCCGTACTCTACCCTTACCCCTACCCTACCCCTACCTATACCCCTACCCTACCCCTACCCCCACCCTACCCCTACCCTACTCCTACCCTACCCTACTCCTAACCTACCCTACTCCTAACCTACCCTACTCCTACCCTACCCTACCCCCACCCTACCCCTACCCTTGCCCTACTCCTACCCCTACCCTACCCCTACCATACCCCTACCCTACCCTACCCCTACTACCCTACTCCTACCCAACTTCTACTCTACCCCTACTTACCCCTCCTTAAAACCTTCCTTGGACTTCCACGATCATTTCAAGACCAAAATTAGCCAAATCGGTCCAGCCGTTCACGCGTGATGTCGTGACCAAGGGAAATAGGGATTCATTTTTGTATATATAGATGAAAGAGATTTCCTATTAATAGAAATTAAGTCAATTACCAAGATTGTGACGCGGGTTTTCGTATGATGCGACTTTAATTACGAACGCAATACGGATCAAGGAATCAATGAAACTGGAACAGACAATCGTTACACAACGCAACTTGCGTCTGCACATGACATGCCATAACGTAATCAATTCCTGCATAATATTTTGTCCTAGTTTGAAACTTTAAATATATCTCATAAGTAAAAAGTGTTTGATTGCACCAGATTTCCAATGAGTTTCGATTACAATCTCCAAAACCCATGAAAACGTTTCTGACGTAAATGCTGAGAAATTTCACGTTTTACTATACAGACACAAACGGTGAGTCACTCGCTGAACGGAATTAAATTCTCAATGGAACGATTACAAAATAGCTACTATGGTTATTGTGTAACGCTTTTGAAGAACCGAACGCGGCGCGCGCGCGTTGGGTCACATCCGTTACGCTTCCTATTCACCGTGACCTTTTTGCCGCTTAAACATAACAGTCAATGTATTGCAACATTGTTATGCGTCACAGACAACAGCTCCGCAGACAGAATACTGACGTCAGACGGAGCCTGTATGGACCATTTGCTCAATTTGGAGGTCAAGTACGCGGTTCTCTGAAAGTCGAGTTAGTCACGAATCACTATTGAGGTTCTGGGCGATCCCCATGCTAACGCAATGGTATATCGCGATCGATATCAATGTAGTGAGAGTCAGCGTGATTGTGCAGAACAAAATATCCGGTTTCTATGATGATGATGGGAACAATACAATACGAGTGACCCATAAAAGCTTTACGCAGAACAATTTAGACTCAATCATGACTCAATGGGAATTATCTGACAAAAGTCAAATGATATTTATGATAGCGATCAAAGAGCTTCCCATAATAATATTCATACTTGGCGGATAGAAGCCAAATTAACATCTGACTTCTAAGCCTTCCGAACGACCTTATTTCTAATTGGTACTTACTTATTAGTGAGTAGCGTAAGTTACAAGGATTAAGAATGTGTTATTTAACAGAAGTCTTTTTTCAAAAAGTTAACCTATAAGGCTTTTAACGAAATAAGTACGGCTAAGCAAACGGTGCAACTCACATTAGTTAGTAGCATTGATAGTTGAATATAAATAAATAAATAACTTCTTACATTCACACCAATTATCTAAGCCCATTTTAATTTCATTAAGACACTGTATCATGGAACACTTGATAACGGATAAATATATACTTAAATACTTTTTGTTTGTAAATACATACTTAATATAAATAGTAAACCACCCAGACCAAGACAAATAGATATAACTCTGATAATGACATTTTGGCCATTTGTTAAGAATTGCGTACAAAATTGATAAATTTCAATAATAAAGGATGTGATTGCCAATGCCATAAGTACTAATTTATTACTCTGACAGTTATTACATTAATATTGCTAAATTTATAAATAACGTAACGAATTCAAAAACGTAACATATCGAATTTTCTGGAAGTTAGTAACATTCATCAAGGGAGAAATCTCACTTGGAGGTATCCACGGCGGTATGTATGATACAAACATAAACGCACCGCTATTAAACAAGATATAACAGCATAATTTCGTTTGATTTGACATGCCGAAACAATTTAATCATTATCTCCGTCGGAAAATTAATGTTGGTAACGTCTTTAGGTGAACATGAGCCTTAAATAATTACTGATATGGTAGAAATTGAATCGAAACTGTAAAGTGTTTTATGTCGTATAGGATAAGGACAGGTATGGTAAAGGAATTGGCGGTATTTGCCAACGACCGCGACGGAGCGGCATTGTGAGCCGGTATGGTCGCGGGCTGGGTGGGCAGGTCGGTGCTTTTTGCCACCCAAATTCGAAATTCAAAATCTAAATCTGGGCGAAAACATACAAGAGTGATTTGGCTTGCACGCGATCTAGACGCCATCATGACGAAAGCACGCAACCTCCATAATGCTCAGAGCTTTTACCTTTTTATGTTTAAACCTCTTTAAAGTGTTTTCCACAGATAATACAATTAAAAACCATAGTTATTAGCAGAGGCCCAGAAAGAACTGTGTACAATTAAAACATTACTCCACTGTCGTTAAATTATGTCGTAATTAACCCTACAATTAAATCGAAGGTCATTACAGGGGTAAAAACTCGAGTGGGACGTGATCTTCTTTTTGCTGCGATTACCCTAGAGTCACTACGTTACAGAAGAGAACTTCAGATACAACGTGATTATCCGCATTTAAAATTATTTATATTTTAAACACATTTTGTAGCGAGCCGATTTACAATACAACTAGGACGTAATCCATACTAATATTATAAATAGGAAAGTGTATTTGTTTGTTTGTCCGTCTTTCACGTCAAAACGGAGCAATGGATCAACGTGATTCTTAGTAATGGGGTAGTTTGGAAGCTGGAGAGTGACAGGCCCCCCCCCCAAATTTAAATTTTTACCCCGTAAAAATTTTAATAACTTGCAATAGTAATTTCTACTTTAGCGATTGACAAATATCTGGAAAGGTATTTCTTTCGGGTGTGAAGGGTAGTAATATCTTCACATTGATGAAATTAGCGCTGGCTAGAAGTATTTGATAAATTCGACACTTCTCGTAATGACTCCGTAGGTAAGTGGTTAGAGCAGTCGCCCGGATAGCGAAAGATCGTGGGTTCGAGTCCCATCGGAGCTGGTTGTGTCGATAAGACGAGTCGATTTTTTCTAAATACTTCATTTTCCATTTTTCAATAATAAAAATTGCATTGTGAATGCAAAAAAGTAAAAATTTAAATAACTTGTATTTCAAAGAGTTTCTACATAATTATATTTTTCTTTCGTTGTAATAAATAATTGTGATTATAGTTTTACGTAATAATATTGTGATTTATTATTTGTTTATATCCCAACTTTAAATTCCCACTAAATTATAGTCCTGAAATCAGTACCTATATGTTTGCATACAGACAGGAATTTATATGTGTAAGCCTCTAAAGACGTATATTAAGGCTTTGTATACCTCTAAAATACATAGGCTTCTAGAGTTAAAGGGGCTAAAGTTAAAGGTCGTAGAGGAGCAAAAAATTTACAGGTTTTTTTCATAGGTTTCATGCGACTGAAGACGCATCCACTAGTTTAACTGCATTTGTTAAGATACAATGTAATCAAAATATTCTGTATGAGGTATGTACTACTTACATATTCTATTTTTAGTTTTATTTTATTAATTAGTACACAAACAGGGACAGCATAAATCAGTTGAGTACATAGACATACAAGATATATTGTAGCTACAGGGAAAAATGTAGTTTAAACATATTCATTAAACATCAAAATCAGTGCAATACAAATTTAAATTCTTAATAGAAACCCTAAGTAGTTAGTTAGTTTAGTTGGTGGTAAGACTTGTTCTTAGTCCGATAACTACCACCATCTTATCTAAGTCGGACGCCATAACAATGATGTTTTCAGCATTATTGTGTTCCGGCAGTTAGAGACAAGATAGCCAGTTCCTCAATGATTGAGGATTCCGGGAGTAGTGCGCTTCCACCTTCAGCCTTATCACCAGGTGTGATGAAGGCTAAGTGCTACCCCGTTGTGGATAAAAATCCTTAATAGAAACCCTAACCAAACAGATAGATGACTTACTCATCTCTACATTTCGTAATCTTTGAGTTAAAGAAAGGGCATCTGTGTGAAAACACACATCAGAAGACGGCGCTCAACATGTGTGGGGCAATTAGTTTAACGGTACTCAAATACAGGAAAATACATTACGGCCTAAGGAGTGTAATGACGCCAAGATATGCGGCCGCGCTGGCACACAGAGAGAAATGTATCGCGCGCAACTGACACTTATTAAATCAATGTGGCGATGCCGATGGCGACATTAGTGGCTGCAATGTATAAGCTGTAACTTTGTTACCGCAACGACCATTTATCTTGGTATGTTTATGATTTAAAAAAGAAATATAGGAGCCTTATACGCATATTTATTTTCATGATCTGATTTAGAGCACTGACACGCAGTATTTACAAAAACTCTATAAAATCGATGTGTATTGACTTTGTAAAAATTGTATCGCGCGCAATCGACATTAGAGCACTAGAGGCTGTATAAGCTGTAATTTTGTAGCCGCAACCATTGGTATGTTCATGAATTAAAAGAGAAATATACGTAATACACATATTTATTTTACACGAAGTATTTACACAAAATTCTTTTAAGTTCGATGTATATTGGCTTTGTAAAAATTGTATCGCGCGCAATGGACACTTATTAAATCAATGTGGCGACATTAGAGGCTGTGTAAGCCGTTACTTTGTTGCCGCAAGCGCCAGTCACTTGGGATAATATACCTTTATTTCTTTTGATCGTGTAATCTCTCTCTCTAAGTTCTCTGACGCGAAGTACATAATTACTAAAAGCCATATAAGATCGTTGTGTATTAACTGAGTAAAAATTTTAGTGTGCGCAATTTACAGTACACTATTTATTAAATCAAAGTGGTGATATAAGTGACTCTGTAAGCCGTAACTTTGTAGCGGCAACCGCTTTTCTATGTGAAGCTTGTTGAATATAAATTTGTGAGGGTAGAAGACGAGCTATAAAATAATTTGAGAATCTAAGAGTTGGATTAAATACTAAAACCCACATTAGATGGTTGTGTCTACTTTTTAACGGCATAGATTACTATACTTATCACCAAAACTATTTATTTATTAATATAACAATCCTTACTCATCCTACTATCCTATCCTACTTAATATTATAAATGTGAAAGTTTAGATGTTTGGATGGTTGGATGTTTATATGTTTGGATGTATGTTACTCAATCACGCCAAAACGGCTGAACGAATAAGGTTGAAATTTGGAACACAGATACTTTGTAGCCTGGAGAGGAACATAGGCTACTTTTTATCCCGGAAAAACATCACATTCTCGCGGGATAGCGCAGTGTTACCCACGCGGGCGAAACCGCGGGCGGAAAACTAGTATGTAATAAATGTGAAAATTTAGATGTTTAGATGTTTGTTACTCAATCACGCCGAAACGGCTAAACGGATTTGGCTGAAATATGGGATACCTACAGATACTTTGTAGCCTGGAAAGGAACAGGTTTCTTTTTATTCCAGAAAAATATCACATTCCCGCGGGATAAAGTCGTGTAGTCTACGCGGGCGAAGCCGCGGGCGGAAAGCTAGTTACTTATATATTATCATGTCAGAGAAAAACATATTAATTAAGTTTTCTTTTTCATATTAACGTAATAGAGTTAATGTTCTCAACAAGTAAGTCACCTAAAATATAGAACAAAGGAATATGAATAAGACAAAAATGCTCTATCTATATTATAAATTAATATCTCTCTTAACTCAACTGAGAATTAACAAATTTTAGTACGGAAAGGGCGTTGCCGTAATTATTATTTACACGCAAACCCTACGCCTTGGGCCAAGGTTAGAAATAGGTACATAATGAGACGATTTATATATATTCGAAACAAGAAACTGCATAAGAAGTGCATCTATTATTCATTAGGTATTAATTTTGTACCCTATGATTTCATATAATTTAATTAATGAATTTTTAATCGATTGTCAAAACATTTTTTTATTGTTTCTTTCGAATGCGAGCATTGTTGTTGGTTAGAGCATTGGACCGGATTTTTAAAGGTGCGGGTTCGAATCTCGTCCGAAATGTACTTGTGGGGCTAGTGGTTTGTTTTTATTTATTTGTTTGTTTGTAAGTATATGAGAATTTTTCCTTTTGGTACTTTCAATTTTTCTTTCAGGCCCAGTATTGCGGGTTTGGACAGCCTACATATTAGAAGTGGCTTTCATAAAGAAACATATTCTAATGGCCTTACGAAGTCTATGGACATGGATTACGATTTGTCTATTGCACATGGATTGTTACTAAATTTAACACTCTAAACTTTTCTAGATATCTTGCTGGATGTATTAGGAACATTTAATATCCTCCAGCTTAGGTCTTTTGCAAAGCAATTGTCTTAGCTTTTCTCATGTATAAAAGAATTTATATCAGCCTAGTCTGGCTAATAACCAAACCATTATAATTCAAACCTTAAAATACAGTTACGTTAAGTTTAATTTAGAGATTTGTATAAAAATTGGCACAACCTACCTGGGTTTCATTTACGTGTCTGAGCTGCAATAGCCTACAACATCGTTTAAACACTTGAGGTTCACCACTTTTGTGACATTAATGTGTTTACGATAAAATTCATGTATCAACAAATGTCGCAAAAATAAAATTAATCCATAGGAATACCTGGAAATCTTCCTTCGCGTAATCTCTTGTTTCTCGATGCAACCATTCGTTCAACATGATGCCAACACTGGGATTTCTGTCTTCGCGCGTCCAATCAACGTTACGACGTCCAATGTCATAAACAATTTATAGCACATGATACTTTACCATAACTTTACGTAAATAAATAATTTCTTCAAAAATAGATAAACGAAAAATATTATAAAATCAAATTCGAAATTTCATTTACAATAAAGAGACGTGAACGCTCGGCAGTCAGCGTGAACTGTCAAATGTGCCATAGACAAAATAAAGCGTTGGCACGTCAACAATAAAAAATATAAAAAAGTATTTATCAAAAAAGTATCGTCCGCTCTATAAATCAAATTAAAACCTCCACGGATCACTATTATTAATGGATCGTGAAGCCAGACTGAACTAAAAATACTGCCTGCTTTGTATTTGTTTGTAACTATTGTACTGCCTACACTAATTAAAACGGTTTTAAATGCATCACTTGTTCGTCTGATTTATGTTTTCGTATATAATAATGAGTTTAATAGTAACATTCTTACCTGCTTATTATCAGGATAAAGAGCGATTGCGTCGAAGCTCCTTGAATCTGAAACAAAATAACGAGCAATTAGTAAAACATTATTATTTCAAATAGTAGCGTAGCTATGTAGCTACATCATAAAATATATAATAGCATAATATAAAATATTGATGCTTCTGACCTCAATAATTAATTAAGAACGTATTTGTGAACAAATTTTGTAGTCACAGTATGAGAAATAACAATATGCTTTTATAAAACTGGGGACAATCTATGGGCGTTTGTGCACTACACTGAAACTCTAGTTTAGGGTTTGAAACATTGAAACTACACGAAATAAATAAATTCTTACTATTAAAAATGATTAATTATTAAAATACAA
Organism: Crambus lathoniellus; assembly: GCA_949710035.1. NCBI lineage: Eukaryota > Metazoa > Arthropoda > Insecta > Lepidoptera > Crambidae > Crambus > Crambus lathoniellus. The sequence continues at coordinate 8,119,594 of OX453310.1, read as the reverse complement.
GCATCCGATTTTCCCGGATCGGTAAAATTCAGATGTAGAGCACAAACGCCCTACAGAATGTAGGAGCTATCAATAATTTTATTGCATTAATTTAGAAAAAAAGAACTAGTCTCAGAGTTAGTCCCGTCCATCTACTTGTGGATGTGCAATTTATCCTACAAATATTGTTTAAAGACCACATGCACACCATTAAATAAAATAAATTTTTTACTTATATTATAATGGGAATAACAAATTAAAAATGAGTTTTTTGGGACTAATGATTGGTCTGCCTTTTGATGATAATTTAGTATTTGAGCTCGATGGTCGGCCTCAGGCTGCGAGCAATGGTTTCCGTGCCCTAGATCTTTTTTAATACTAAACCATCAAAAACTGATCTCACCATACCAAACACATTATCAAGTGCTGAAACAATATAAACCTTGTTTAGTTTGAGTCAAAGGGCATATTGGTTATCGCCATATTGTAACCGAGCTCTATCAAGATTGGTCAGTATTATCGAAATTATTACCTGTCATATCTCAGACGATCATGAAGAGCAAAGAAGGTCGTAACAAAAATAGTTATAATATCCTAACGCTCAATTAACCAATTATCGAATGGACAACTATTTAGATATACCCAAGATAAATACCTATTGATCATTAACGTTAAATGTGTGTAGTTCCTCTTAATCGATTGTGACAATAAGTAGATTAATAAATAGTGTTTCTTTTTATCTAGAATAGAAGAGAAAGGATTCCTTCATAAATATTCAGGAACGTAATGCCTCTGAAGTATAACGGTGACATAATACCACAGCATTATATAATATACTGTGGTAATACCATACTCCCATCATGGGACGGATTTCGGATTTACTATCGACTCTTGTCTGTCCTGAGACGAGACGTCTGATGCAGGTAACCAATTATCTCAGGTCTCGGTATAAGTTTAAGTTTTTTCTCCTGTCTAGTACTATGATTATACTTATACAGGCTCTTGTTGATTAATTGCACTGATGATGATATTTGCAGCTCTGATCTCAATGAGAACCTTTTCAGAAAGTTAGATCGTCTTCTTAACAATTGCATACGTTTCATATACGGATTACGAAAAAACGAACATATCATCCACTACCGTCAGCAACTCAAATAAATGGCTTCCTATCCGTGAGCGTAGGAACCTTAGAGTAATGTGTACTCTCTTCAACCTTTATTCGATCCGCTTACCCCAGAATACTTGCAATCCAGATTCTAGTATCTGGGTGCCTCCCATCAACGTGAACTTCGCTCCATATTCTATTTTATAATTTTTAGCTCTATATTTTTAATAGACTGTAATTAGAAGTACTTTTTACTATGATAGGAGCAAGCTTTAAACGGGTCCTATCCTTCGAGCCTTCCACTATTGCTAGCCCTAATATAATAATTAGTTACTATAAGTAGGTATGAGATGGAATGTAGGGTATCCATAATAAAAGGGTATTTTATCATTTATATATTGTAGTCGAAGATAAGGCAGTTCAATAATAAAAGTTTTTGAACAAAAATATGTTCTGGAGGCCAGGGACAGTTGGAAAATTATAGATACCTAAACACATTCATTGTTTGCGGGAAATCCCACTCGCAAGTTATAATGGTGTGCTTACAACTTATTTTCATAAAGAAGCTCCTTCGCCTCCTTTTGATAAGCAAAATATAAAACTTAACAAAATTGTAGTTGGAAAACAAAACATTATATTTTATAATCTAAAATTTGAGCCAGTTATGCACTCCTCTCGAAAAGATAATTTTAAGAGAACTACTTATACTAAATAGCGCTCCGCCCGCGACTTCGTACCTGTTGAATTGAGATATTCGCAGAAGTTTCATACAAACTCTGACCTTTTTTTAACCCTCAAGGGGGAGTTTCCAAATATCCTCTCTTAATGCTCCCCTACACTCGTCAAGGAACATACATGCATACAAATTTCAGCTTCTTGCGTCCAGTAGTTAAGGCCAATCATCTACAACATTCTAAGTCGCAAAAAAGTCGCCCAGGTCCTGATATTTTGGGATGTCGATAGGATACATACCAATAGTGTAAAACCACATTTGCAACCTAGGAAGACCTGTGCAAACTTCGTGGTGCTCGAAAAACCTCGGAATTTTCGGAACTTTTTCAGCTTTTGGCTTGCAACTTCTAAAATATGCATTTTACAGCAAATTTATTTATGACACTTTGAAAGAAAATAAAATTAGCGATAATTTGAGCGCAACAACAGCTCTGTGTGTTAAACAGATCTTGAGATATAACACTTCAAAAATGGGCAGTTTTTCCAAGCAATGGATAATAATAGGCTAAATTATGTTATTACATGCTAGATAGTTACAAAAAACTTAATAAAAATTGATAACATTACCTGCACGACAAGAGTTTGAGCAGAGATTGCGGCGCTAGTTCTTTATTTGAGGCCACTCTGGTGTCAGTCACTGCTGCCCTTTTTTTTAAATTGCTCATTTTAAAAGTATTATATCTCAAGATTTGATTAACACACACAGCTGTTGTTGCGCTCAAATTGTCGTTAATTTTATTTTCTTTTGAAGTGTCATAGCAGACTTTGGTGTGAAATGCATATTTTAGAAGTTGTAAGCCAAAAACTGAAAAAGTTCGAAAATTTCGAGGTTTTTCGAGCACCACGAAATTACCACAGGTCTTTCGAGGTTGCAAATGTGGTTTTACACTATTGGTATATATCCTAACAACAGCCCAAAATATCAGGACCTGACGATTTTTTTGCGACCTAACGCGATTTTTATGTCTACGGTGACTGGCATATCACGGCTGTGCGGTGTCTGTCTGTCAGTTAGTAACGCAAGAGGTTTATAGAGACATATAGATAGATACGAGAAGATTTGAACACGTATAAGTATAACTTAAATATCGTTACTAAGTGAAAATAATTTTATATTGAATAAAGTAAATAGTTCTTTAACCTCCAGATAACTCTAGAAAACAAGATACTGACAAGGATTAGTATCAACAACATTTTAATAAAATCTATAATTTTTGAAAACAACTAAAGATCACTAGCTTCAGGCCCAATTAACGATAAACAAGTCAAGGACAAAAACAATAATATTTGTTACGCGACCAACAAATATTTTGATCGAGCATCACTTTTCACTAATAATGTTTTCAATATTGTCTTAATTACATCGGTAATCGCATTACTTTAATATGAAGCATTGCATATATGGTGGACACTATGTTGTTAGTAATTATTGCTGCTGTTACACAACAAATTTTCATGCATTGCCATAAATTTTGTAACTAGTTACAAAATTTATGTTTTAATTATTGATATTACACAACCGCGCTTGGCGTTGACGATCTTGCTCAGATCCATACCCCCCATCATCAGCGTAAGAGTCTTGGTCTTGATCTTGACTCAATTCAAATGTAGTCGCTTCATCAAATGAAACTATTTTTAGGAAAAAACAGGTAATTATTCTAAACAAAACAAACACACTTATATGTTAAGTTATGGGTAAGTAAAACAACAAAACTTAAGTTTAAATCTGAATTAGCGCCATAAATACATCATTTATTTGTACTACAATGCTGTATGTATTTATTTTTAGATATAAAATACATCGTAATCAATCAAAACAAACGATATAAATTTACCTGAACTCATCCGAGGTATAACAACAAAACTTATGCTTAAATCTGAATTAGCGCTATAAATACATCATTTATTGGTACTACAATGCTGTATGTATTTATTTTTAGATATAAAATACATTATAATCAATCAAAACAAACAATATTTACCTGAACTCATCCGCGAAGCAAAACACGTTGCAACACGCAACGTCCCCGCGGCGCGCACTACTCAAACAAATGTATGAAAAATTGAAAACACGATTACATATTTATTTTTATCTGTCTTTCTTTATTATTGTAGATGTAGGTGATACGAAGTTCACTGGGTCCACTAGTTCTTAATAAAAACTACGACTCGCCCAGGCTTCGCGCGGGTTTATTGTACCTACATTTATGTATGAATATTAATTAGGTTTACATACTTACAAACCTTCCTCCTGAATGAGTATTTCTATTGATGAAAACTGCATTAAAATCTATTGCGTTGTTTACCCTGGCCGCACACGGGCCACCGACCACAACCACAAAATGCCGCCATTGACTTCTTTCCTGTAGTTTTCATACATTTTATATGAACACAGTGACGCCAGTGGTCGCCACATGTTACAAATCGCCGCCACTCGCTTCTTGTAGCCGTTACCAGCCAACACCGACACGAAATGCTGTAAGCATATGTGTGAGAAAAAGTAGCGGCCACCGACCGCAAGTATCTTATCTACTACGGCCTCAAACGTCTATGGCGCGCTTCAGCTTCCTCTGTAGCCGCTTCTAGCTTCAAGTGACGGCGTTTGTGGCTGTCGCGTGTGGTTCATGTGCGACGAACTTAGGGTCAACACAGACGGACTGCATTTGAGCAGTTCAAAACACACCAGCTGCAAAATTGCAGTTTGAATGCAGTTTCCGTGCAGTCGGCATGACTGCATCGAAACTGTGCTAGAACTGCATGCTGGCTGCAAGTGGACTGCGACACTGCGACGAACTGCGCAGTCAGTGTGCCAGTTCATTTGCAGCCGCCGCGCCATAGTAAAAGTATACGCCCCGCGCCGAGTAGTTCTAGCATAGTTGGTTTGCAGTTTCATTGCAGTCATACTAACTGCAATCAAACTGCAATTTCGCAGCTGGTGTGCAGTTCAAATGCAGTCCGTCTGTGTAGAGTCTTAGCGTACAGACATCGGGAAGCGACTTTATTTTATACTACCTAGAGACGAAGAAAGCTTAAAAATTAATATCATTGTGTAAATGAGCTTTGACTCTTGTTCGCATGATATTTAGAAGAAAGAAAGAAAAAGAAATTATTAACACACACACACACATAAAAATAATATAAAGAGAGGACAAGAATAGGTACGCAGACAAAGACATCAAGAAAATAGAAAGAAAAGTGTTGGTGTAAGGTGTGTGTAGCCAATAAAGCCTTAAATTTAAATACATAGCTTGCGATTTTCTTTTGGGAACCTGACCAGGATTTTCTTTCGCTTGTATTTAGGACGGTTATAGAATATTCCGAGACAGTGCGTAGAGCCGTCTCCCTTCCATTGTTCTATAAATATCTGCTTTTGTTTAAATGTCTTGTGAAATGGACCATTTAAACAATGTTTATTTTTGTGTTACACTATATAGGTAACTGTTCCTTTTCAAAGTATAACGTCTACATTGGTTTAACAATGGACGAACAAATGAACATTGAAAGTGTTTTTCCATCCCCTTATTGGTATAATAAATCATTGTGATGTGTCGGTTACTTATTTCACTTTTAAGTCGTTAAATGGTTTTTCCATTTGTTCTTGCTAAATATTATAAATATCAATTATATTTGGAAATTTTATTTAAAAGTATTCTAATAAATAATATAAAAATATATAAAAACATTGTGTTGAAAATGGAGTTGCTATTTGCGAGTAATCTTAAGTCTATACATATATTACTTATATAATATCTTTACTAGTAAAACTAGTATTTTTATTTGTTTCTTTTAAACGGTGTTTCTTATATTATGTCGCGATTGTCGCGACAATTTATACAATGTTGATAATGATGTTGTTTAGATATCTATAGAGGTGCGTTGAACAGAATCATGGGAAAGATTAAAGGTTTGAGATATCTTTAAAACACGGACTTGGATTGAAATCAATCGATGTTCGTTTCATCATCCGGCAAGAGTGTTAGCCCGGCCTTTACAAAAAAAAACGGCACTCCGGGAGTGCCGGCAGAAGTGAAAAGGGCTCCCTAAGACTTTTTCACAAAAAAGGGAATTTCACAAAAAATACGGACTAGATTTGAACTGAAGTATTCTGGCTTCAATGCCACCCGATTTCTAACTTGAGCTATCACAACTTTGGAAACGGTGGCGACATTGACTTCGTATGCTAATGACATTGTAACAGTTTTTCGATCAGGTCACGTGTCCGTCTTACGAATTTTCGATCTGACGGTCACGTGATCCTGACGCGAGTTTAACATTTTTTACCCATCACAAAAAGTGCACAACGCCGCTAAAGAAGTTTTCATCCCATCGATTCGACAAGCGATGATTGTTTATCTAATAACAGGGTCCAAAACGATTCATTTTTTACCTGTAATGACAAGAGGGTATAAATGAGATTTGAATTTTGAACAGCTTCATAACAGGGTCCAAAACGATATGATTTGAATTTAGAACATAATTAAAGAAGCATTGGTTGGAGTGTAGCAAAGGGTGTGCAGTACTTAAAAAAAATTCAACTGATTTTGTATGGGGCCGGGACTTTTTTCGGGACCGAGAAATTTTCAAAAACGGAATTTTATAAAATTGAGAATATCTCGTAAACGGTGAGTCGTAGCTAAAATCTAACAAAATTTTCACCCCCCCTACGGCATCCCCGGAGATACTTATAAGGAATCAGATGGACATATTTTTTTTTATTTTTTTTTAAAACTATTTTTTTTTTCTTGCCCGACTAGCGCTATGATGTATCCGAACGACAAAGAAAGGTAGGTAGTTTGAGTTGTCTTTGCTGCTTTTCTTATAGAGGGGGATGAAAAGCAGAGTGTATTACTCGGCCGCAAAATTATTTTCACCTCGGGCGGCGTATATTGAATCCCTCGCTGCGTTCAGGATTCTACTTTAGAATCCCTCGCTGCGCTCGAGATTCTACTCTAGAATCCTTCACTGCGCTCTGGATTCAAAGTAGCGCCCTCGCCGTAAATATATTATTTTGCTCCCTTGTAATACAATCTACTATTTCACTTAAAAAAATCACAAGACAAATGTTTGGGAAAGCGACTCGGCGACTCATCTCCATACACCAATCCTAGGCGTAATGCTAGTCCTAATTTTCGTAATGTAAGGTAAGAAAAAGAATCAATGACCGACGACACCGCCCAAAAGTCTTAGATAAATAAAAAATAATTCGATCTATTATCCAATTAGACGAAGGCACCAGGATTTCCGTCGGCTCTGGCTAAAAACAGAGCACGGATAATAGCGCGTGGTGCCGCCCGTATTGTATTCGTAATGAATGAATCAGTGAAGTGCAAGAACCTGCTTGCGGAACTTGAGAAAATAGGCTACTTTTGCAATACTTTCTAAATACATAATGGCATTCCATTAAAAATAACTCTAATGTCATTATAAAATTTTGTTATTTATTAAATAACTGAATTTACAAAATACAACAAATTTAAATGAATTTCAATAATTAAATAGAAATCGTTTGTTTAACACCATAAAATACATAGCTTAATATCTTGTACCTACATTTGAAGTTGCAAAATCAAATAGGTATATTGATTCCGTACATATCCGATCCGTTATACTGTATTGAGTGATATAGTATATGTATATGCTACTACATAAAGCTCTATGTTAGTTTTTATAAGGAATTCACACCCGTCAGTTATTATCAGCTGCATTTCGCCTACCTAAGGGATATGGCCTGAGTACATGAGTTTTAAAAGTCTTCAATCGAAACAATTAATATAAAAATTATCAATTGTTTTTTATCCATATTAAAACCACATTGGCTGTTGTTTTCTTATTAACCGTGAGTATATAATATTTTTTTCCTCGGGTCTGGGCCTATGTGTTAATACCCGTCGTTGTTTCCAATTTCAATAATACTAGTGCTTTAAACTACTATTACTACCTTGGTATTGGAACAATGTATGTGATGGTGTGCAATATTTATTTTATTTATTTAAAGCTGAAGGTGGAAGCGCACTACTCCCGGAATCCTCAATCCTGAGAAATTGGCTATCTTATCTCTAACTGCCGGAACACAATAATGCTGAAAACATCATTTTTATGGCGTCAGACTTAGAGAAGATGGTGGTAGCTAGCCAGGCGGACTTAGAACAAGTCCTACCACCAACCAAACCGAATACAATATGTACCCTCACTGGGAATCGAACCCGGGAACTCTGGGTCTGAAATCGGTGGTATGAACCACTAGACCACAGAGGTGGTTAAAATAACATTTACATGAATGAAATATGAATGAATCAATGAATATTATAACAAATGACAAAATTAAATTTGAGACAGGTGCGGACTAAAAGGCACCATTTAAAAACATCAAAATACAAATTCGTTGTAAGAAAATACATCAAAGAGAGCGAAAGTTTGACACTAAACACAGAAAAACAATAACCTGCAAAAGATTGAAAAACAGGTGTAGCATTTAATGATAAATTGTCATCGACGCACACACACGCGCGGCTCGTGCACACGCGCGCACACCGACAGCACCTCATCAATGAACTGACGTAGCTATACGTATCGAGCTATGAATGAACCTTGGCCGAGGTTGTTTCTCCTCGAGCCCGCCGCGGCCCGACCGATGAACTTCACGCCGGATTCACGACACTGATTGTTGAAACAAAAGCCTATCAATGATTTATTTTTTACGCAGCATTGGAACGCTTACTTTTGAGACGTGAGGAAGCCACTTTTCAGGATGTGTTCAATGGCCGTGGTTTAGTTGATAACCGTTATAAAAATAACGTTCATTCATTTTAGTGTAAATATAATGAATCAATTTAATATTATTGAGACAAACAACATTGCTTGTTGTTTATTATGAGATATGTGCTTATCAATCTCGCAATACACAGATAAATTACCTAATATAGATCAAAACATAACAATAAGATTGTTTATCGGTATCATAATAATTTGCAACACTTTATCTTATCATCAAGAAAGATTTCGATGTACAATAATATAATAATAATATGATGTTTTATCGTCTCAACAAGAAATATGCTTTTCATCCCATCGATTCGAAAAGCGATGATTGTTTAACAGGGTCCAAAACGATTCATTGTTTACCTGTTATGACAAGAGGGTATAAATGAGATTTGAATTTTCAACAGCTTCATAACAGGGTCCAAAACGATGAGATTTGAATTTAGAACATAATTAAAGAAGCATTGGTTGGAGTGTAGCAAAGGGTGTGCAGTACTTAAAAAAAATCAACTGTTTTTGTATGGGGCCGGGACTTTTTCGGGACCGAGAAATTTTCAAAAACGGAATTTTATAAAATTGAGAATATCTCGTAAACGGTGAGTCGTAACTAAAATCTAACAAAACTTTCAACCCCCCTACGTCATCCCCGGAAATACTTATAAGAAATCTGATGGACATATATTTTTTTATTTAATTTTTTTTTATTTCAAAATTAATTTTTTTTTCTTGCCCGACTAGCGCTATGATATATCCGAACGACAAAGAAAGGTAGGTAGTTTGAGTTGTCTTTACTGCTTTTCTTATAGAGGGGGATGAAAAGCAGAGTAATACACTCTGCTTTTCATCCCCCTCGGCCATCCCACTCGGCCGCAAAATTATTTTCACCCCAGGCGGCGTATATTGAATCCCTCACTGCGCTCTGGATTCAAAATAGCGCCCTTGCCGTAAATATATTATTTTGCTCCCTTGTAATACAATCTACTATTTTAGGTCTCTCAGGTAAGAAATGAACCAGCAAGATGAAAACCTACGAACTGAACAGTTTGACGGAATACAAGTCAAATAGAACTTTACAATTACGTCGTTAATATTAAACGTTTCTAAATTATATAGAGTTTCCGTCTGTCATAACATTTTCATTTCCGATAAATAATTTCTTCTATTCGTACGAGTAGTTTTTCAGTATTGTGGAATTAATATCGGATTTTCGTCTTCAAATTCCAGAATAAAAGTTCTCATTGTTTTAGTTTATTTAAACGTATCAGGCACCGGAAAAGCTTAGTATTAACTAAGCAATTATGGCACATTTTCTATTGTGTTACAGTTAAAGGTGGAATTTTCTTTTACAATATTTGACTCTATTTTGAAACCTTGTATTTTGAAATTTTGTTTACAATAGGAACTAAGTATTTTTTTCTATAGCAAACAAATCTTCTATAATGTAGGTACAATTAACGATACAAGTATCTCTGGAATCCAACTGCCAAAATAATTGCGCGATATTGAACTGGTCAAAACAAGTGATTCACTAAAAACAGTAAGTAAACGATGAAATTTAGCTCATGGGTGCCACGTGCCAAATTCCTTCAGATCATATACAATGTGACTAAACCGTCAGCTATTTTTTATATAAACACAATACTAGATTTTATCCGTGATAATCTTCTTCTGTTTCATTATTGATTTGCACTTATCACCATTCTGCATCTTACAAAATTTTCCCTTAAAGTTGTTTAATATAATGATTTTGCGGTTACGCTATTAATTAAAATAAGTCATTCAGTGTAATTAAAATCAGTTGTGTATGGCGTCGCAACATTTACTACTACATATTCATTCAACACATACAAGCTTTCCGCCCGCGGCTTCGCCCGCGTGGATTACACGACGTTATCCCGCGGGAGTTTGATATTTTTCCTAGATAAAAAGATAGAAAATCCTATGTTTCTCTCCAGTTTACAAAGTATCTGTGTCCCAAATTTCACCCAAATCCGTTCAGCCGTTTTGGCGTGATAGAGCAACAAACATCTAAACTCTCACATTTATAATATTAGTAGGATTAGCGTAGAACACGTTGTAAACGTTACAAAATATTGAGCAAATTACTTATGCGAACAAGTCGAGCGTTGACCTAGGTCCCTATTAAAATATTACATTTCACAACTTTTACTCATAATTATAACATGAGTGACTATTCGCATCGCTCCGATTGTCCAGCAAGATGTGGCGCCAAACGGCTCGCGACTAGGGATATGAATTTACATCGGCATTTATGACGAAGACGTGAGCAACATGTCAAATATGCTAACATCCACTGAGCGTAGGTCAAACTGATATTTTCTTTTTCCAGTGGCTCTATGAAGCTCGTACCTTTACATCACAACTAAGACAAAATGATGAAAATTTTATACAAGGCAAAAATTATTTAAATTTTTACTTTTTTGCATTCACAATGCAATTTTTATTATTGAAAAATAATGAAAATGAGATACAAAAGCAGTCGCCTGGATAGCGATAGGTCGTGGGTTCGTTTGTTTTTACTGTTTGTGTATAATGGAGATAAGTTTTTGAATAAAATTTAGGTAGGTAAGTATCTTATAAAACTTTCAAAAAAAATCTGAAGGCCGTCTGACAGCGTGAGTGTTCGCATGTAGAATTCATAACTGTAAAATGAATGAATCAACCAATACTATAGTTTTACGGGAAGGATAAATTCGCAAACCGCAAGGAAGCTCAAGACATCTAATTATATTCAGAAAAAGTTTGACCACAACTTAAAGATGTAATAATTTTCACCTTAGTCAGAGGATGGAAATATACAACAACTATAGGCATAGTTTTCATCTTATCGTTAGTCAGAGAATGACAAGCGCTTTTTACAGTCCAAAAAAGGTCGTGTTCTCAAATGATTTAACTCCGAACTCATTCGGATATGACGCAAATAGGCTAGCGGATCCTTTCGTTGGTTCCGCATGGTTTGCCCCGTGCGTGCTTTCGTTGTTTGCCGACACGTAACTTTACTAACATTTGACATTAGAACTTTAAATAACTCAATATTTGCAAGTCGGCTGTGTCTTCCTACGCAATTGGCATACAATTATATCATAATATACAGTTTGTTTGAAATGTAATTCTTAAAATAAGGTGATAATTATGGATAGCATTCAAGAACTATTGACATATTTGTAATGGCTGTGGCAGAGTACCTACTTAGTTTATTCATATTCATTTATTCTGTGCTCACAGGTAAAAGATGCTGCTCTAAGAGAATTAGAAAAATGTTTTTTAGATGTCGAAGTAATCAAATAATCAAAATATTGCTCTAAATTATATCATGAGTAAATTTTGAATAATGGAAAATGAAGTATGTAGGTATTTAGAAAAATAATAATAATAAATAATCGACACGTCTCACAAATATTGGAGCTAGTCCCATCGGAGCTAGTTGTGATGTGAGACGTGTCGATTTTTTCTAAAAACTTCATTTTCCATTTTTCAATAATAAAATTGCATGATGCATGCAAAAAAATAAAAATTTAAATGAGTAATTTTTTTTATACCTACCTATTATAGACAATTCTATTGTTTTTTTTATCTTAATTTCATTTCCTGGGAATTCACAAACTAGTTAAAAAATGAAGTTAACAAAATATACCTTACCTAAAGCATATTATGTAAACTATTTCAAACGTAGCATTACTATTTCAAGTTTAATCTATTTTAAGTAATTAGAAAAAAGTGTTACCTTAAATTAACAATATCACGCCCATAAAGGCTACTTATATCATATGGATCTTTAAACATTTGTAGCCAATACTATGATGTCAGGACTTCACAGAGCCTACACCCAAGAATGATTGTCTTTAGTTTTGACGTCGAGATGAAATCATTTAAGATTTTCCCTTGACGTTTTCTAATGGCTAGACAAAAGGATGTAAACTAAAAGGTCAGTTAACTAAAAGATTAGCATGATTTCGTGCTAAAATGACTAGTTGATAGTTTGTTGTTAAAATTATGATACAATATGTTACGTTGTATGCTTTCTAAGAATATACTTTTTTATCTGAAAATAATGTTATGAGGGGTAATTCACCAACATCAGCCTTTTTATGTCCCCACTGCTGGGGCACAGGCCTTCCTTATGGATTAATAAAAAACATGGGCTGGACCCTCCATGCGGATTAGTGGGTAACGACAACAAACTTAGCTGGGACTAGGGTTTACGGTTTAAAGGTTTTAAGGTATAGGGTTTAAGGTTACGATTTAGGGTTTAAGGTTACGGTTAAGGGTTTAAGGTTAGTTTATATCCTTACCTATATATTTATTTATTTTTATTTTTTTTTCATATACCCTCCCACACACACTCATCATACATTTTCATTCTACACACCGGGAGGCCAATACCACACACTAGTTTTTCATTATTTTTTATCATTCTTGTATTTTAATGATGGTGCTTTTGTATTTTAATAAGAGTGCGTGTGTATCTGTAACTAGTTATTTTTTATGTACTTATGTATAAATACCTACCTAGTTAAATAGGAAGAGCGCTGCTGTCTGAATTACAGATATTATTTAGTATCTAGTTCAGACACAGACGAATAAATTGTAAGTGTAGGTATTTTTAAGAAAAACTTGTACTTGTGTATATTTAGCTGTATGTTTTTGTAAGCTCTTTTGAAATAAATTATCATTATCATTAAGGTTACGGTTTAGGGTTTAGGGGTTTATGGCTTAAGGTCTTAAAATCGAAAAGCCGGAATGTTTAGATAATTTATTCGGACTTTTGGTATCAAGGCCAGACACCCTAAAAACCTTGAATTTCATGCCTTTATTCTAAAATAAAAGCCATATTTTGCACTTGCTTGAATCTCGCCGCTCGCGCCGTTACCAGCGAGTTTGCGAGTTGGCAAAAGAGCCAAAAACCAAACAATAACCAGACTGGCAGGACACCATTCAACTTTGCCGGACAAGCATTCAAAAACCCTGTCGCCTGTCCCTGTCCGGCTGTAACCGGACGACTGGCAGCCCTAGCTGGGACCAACACCAACGGCTTAAAGTCCCTTCCGAATTACGGAGGAGCTCAATATATTTTTTCTCACCTAATGAAGGAGTAATAGGGGATAAAATTTGTTATCAAGTGATCTGCCAAAAAAGTGGACCCAGTTTCAAGTAAAAGTAAGATCTCACCAAAATCATCCTATAAAAAACTGACCAACTCTCGCTGGAGCTGCTTATTTATCTTTACAAAAAGCGTTGAAATCTCTCAGTAAAGCCAAGCCAACTCTAATGTTCCTTTCTGCGATTTCTTTATTGATATAGTTACGTTTTATTTTTATGTGACTTTGGACGTTGAACATTCTACATGTTGGTTAGTTTGGTGGGCACAAGTCAATATATATATTATGCAAAATAAATATTATAAATATTATGCAAAACGGGATCACGTAGTAAATAAGTACTCAGTTACTCCGTGATCACGGCGCGGCGTCTTGCTTTTGCACCGAAATACCAGGAACTCGAAAACAAATTTAAACATGGTAAAAATCGCGTTATGCATTAAAGTTACGTACTTACTCAATTACTGTGACATAGGACTACTCGATGGACTTAGTTATTACGAAGTAATTTTCTTTTACGTTTAAACCTACGTGAGCTTGAAAAGGAAAAGGTGAGTCTGGACCGCTGTGTAGGGTCATCGCATTAGTAAAGAGTTCGCTATGCGCTTCACGCATTCCATACAAATCTGGACATACAAAAAGTATTGAAAACATACACACAGCATCACTGAGTCACGCGGATGTTATGTTTGTTTTGCGACCGGCTGTGAAGGTCACTTTCTCGCGTGAATCATTATCACACTCACATAGTTTACATACGGAGAGATGCCATAATTATTAATAACTAACTGTGGTAATATTATGAAACTTGACCTAGAATTTGTTTTTATACATTTATATCTAAACTAATATAATAAAGAGAAAGATTTGATTGTTTGTTTGTTTCGGGATCTTTTTTAAAAATCCTTTCACCATAAGACTACCTAGGGTTTACCCTACCCAATCCCCGGCCTCTTAAGGTGTATCGATGAGCTCAGTGGCGCCGCCAATGGAAATAAATCAATTGCATTTTATTAAAGGTTTGGATTAAAAGTTTCGGTTATTTCGCGCAGGTGAAAGAGTGGAATGCATTTTATAAATATACTTTTGAGAACTCAATCTTACGCAATAAGTCGTGAATCTCAATAGTGCCAAAAGTGGCCACATTTGGCAATATCGAGATCCATAACTTGGTGCTCAAATTTGAGGCCATGAAAAAACAATTAAAAACTGCATTTTGCTCTTCTATTTGCGCGAAATAACCGAAACTTTTAATTCAAGCCTTTAATAAAATGCAATTGATTTATTTCCATTGGCGGCGCCACTGAGCTCATCGATACACCTTAAGGCATTTTCTGGCTTTCTTCGCTCATTTCATAACCAAGCTCTGTCAATGGATTAAGGTAGAGGTATATTCTTTATGTTCTGAATATATTCAACTATTTATTTAAAATTTATCTATACATATAATAAAACAGAAACGGAAAAAAGTCTGTACATGAAATATTTTTTAAAAATTATTACTGCTAGGTGATGTGTACAGGATATAGACCCCAATACAATAGATATTAAAATTTTTGTCTGTTTGTCTGTTTGTCTGTTTATCTGTTTGTCCGTTTGTCTGTTTTTCTGTTTGTCTGTTTGTCTGTTTGTCTGTTTGTCTGTTTGTCTGTTTGTCTGTTTGTCTGTTTGTCTGTTTGTCTGTTTGTCTGTTTGTCTGTTTGTCTGTTTGTCTGTTTGTCTGTTTGTATGTTCGCTTTTCACGCAAAAACTACTGGACGGATTTTTACCAAATTTTGTGTAGTAATAACTTATAACCTGGGTCAACATATAGGGTACCTTTTATTGCGAGGAAATGTTATTATATTTAAAAAAACGTTGGCGAACTTATATTTGCTGACGTCGGTATGTTTGCTTTTCACGCAAAAACTACTAGACGGATTTTTACCAATATTTGTGTAATAATAACTTATAACCTGGGTCAACCTATAGGGTACCTTTTATTGCGGGAAAATTTCTTTATATTTAATGATCCTCAATGACATTGGCTACATTTTATTCCGATATTCCTACAAGAACGGGTACCGGTACCACGGGATAAAACCGCGGGAGTCAATCAAAACAAAAAAAAACAGCATCAAAACAGACGAATGTGGTGAGTTTTGCATACAGCGTACGCATATGTAACGATAATATCAATAGCGTTCATTTCACGAAAAAAATGTGCTAAGTAGCTACCTAAGTCTTTGGAAGTTCCCAATTAATCACCAGACAAATATCTGGAACTGTTAAACAGTGTTCAATAACTGTGGTTAGACCTTTCACTGCTCGGATGTGAGTCAAACTTGCATCTCAAATTCTTGACAAACTCGAATATCTCGATGACATTGGGAGATAATATTTGTCTGTTACACATTTACTTTCATATTTTGTCTAATAGCCACCTATTACATCTATACTATCGATACTAATATTATAAAGAGGAAATATTTGTTTGTTTGTTTGTAATAGTTAAACTCAAAAACAACTAGACCGATTTAAAAAAAACACCTGAATATCTGATTATTTTTGAGTGACATAGGCTATATTTTATCTCGATATACCAACGAGAACTGGTACCACGCAAGTAAATCCACGGGGAGCAGCTACTTTGTCATTATTTTGCCTCAAAGTTACTTATATCTTGATATCTTGGTAGATAGAAAAATACATCTTTAAATTTTAATTAGTAATAATAAGGACTAAAGGCGATGATAGTGTCCCAACAAATCAGCTGTTCCATTGAAAAATCCATTCCAACAACATAGAATCAACTAAAATGTATGGAACAGCTGTTTTTTCTCGCAATTCTGTGGCTGGACTCGTACTAAAAATTGTTCATATTGCCATGCATATAACTACAGCATATTGATGGCCCCATAGGGAAAGTTTTTCATACTGATGGAATATTAAAATTTTGTAGTGTATATAAAAATGCACAGACATACTTAACCGTTTATAAATCTGACTCAGTAAGTGTAACATTAACATGATTCTAATTATCCGGTAATAGCCGCGACATGGAACGCGGGCCGAGATGCAATAAATAAAAATTATCTCGGCTTTAACAAGATGAAGTCATTTGTAGACATAATATCTACATCGTGTTACAAACTATTATTAAGAGTTACAAATTTTTTAGAAAAAAATAAGTATAATAAAATTATCTCAGTAAAAATATAAAAAATACAACTTTATTCGAATGACTCATATATTTTTTTTAATAACTAGATGTTCTTTACCTGATTAAGCTATTAAATTCGTATAAAATGCTCGCTCTTGAACTGCCATTAATGTTGGGAACATTACACTCGAAGTTGTTGACCACTATGTTTACCTAGGACAGACGGTCCAGTTAGGTAAGTCCAACTTTGAGAAAGAGATCTCTCGTCGAATCCAGCTCGGATGGGCAGCGTTTGGGAAGCTCCGACATATATTCGCGTCCGAAATACCTCAATGTCTCAAGACGAAAGTCTTTGACCAGTGTGTGTTGCCAGTGATGACCTATGGAAGTGAGACGTGGTCTTTTACTATGGGTCTCATAAGAAGGCTCAAAGTCACCCAGCGAGCAATGGAGAGAGCGATGCTTGGTATTTCCCTGCTCGATCGAATCAGAAATGATGAGATCCGCAGGAGAACTAAAACAACCGACATAGCTCGAAGGATTGCATCATTGAAGTGGCAGTGGGCGGGACACATAGCGCGGAGAACCGATGGCCGTTGGGGCGGAAAGGTTCTCGAATGGCGACCGCGTACCGGACGACGTTCCGTGGGCAGGCCCCCTACAAGGTGGACCGACGATCTGGTCAAGATCACGGGAAGCCGTTGGATGCGGGCAGCGCAGGACCGATCGTTGTGGAGATCCTTGGGGGAGGCCTATGTCCAGCAGTGGGCGTCGTTCGGCTGACATGATGAACTGCCATAAGGTAAAAATAATTCAACGAAAACCTTGTGAATTAAAGTACTGTGAGTAAAAGATACCTAAAACTTCATTTTGTTTTTAAAGTGCTTTTTCACGCGCCAGGAAATTTTACTACGCTATGATGTTCATTTGTTTCACACCGCAAGAAAAGCTTACGCAATTTTTTATTTTTCGCTGAAGAAGCTGACTTTAGACAAATGTCACAAATGTCATGCATTATGCCTCGGAAGAAGGGTTCTTTTTATCTAAAAAGTTTTTAAGTAATTTTGTAGGTACATTTGATACTGGACACAAAGGGCACAATAAATATGACTCCAATAGTACATGGGTCATAAGAATTTATGACATACATTTTCTTAAAGTTCCTACTAGCTAGAACAGAAATGCGGGCATATTACAGAGTTTCATGATTTTTCCATTACTCATTGGGGCAGTTCTTCTATTTCCTGTATGTTATAATGTATCAAGCAAAGATTTCCAAAGACCGATCTAATTAGGCTCATACCGTGTCAAACGGTTAATTTCACGGTGTTAGTGAATGAATGAATACTACGCCGATCTGACTCAGTGATTCGGATGCGGACATAAAGAGCTGTTCATACTGGCCCGACTTGCGTTAGTGACAGTTTTGGAGGCTATTATTTTAGAACATTTTATTAGAAATCTATGCTATTCCAGATTCAGAAATCTATTATTATTAATGTATTTTCTGCTAGAGTACAAGTTATCCTTCTATACAATTGGATGCTTAACAAATTAAGGACATAATCAAAATAATTTCTTGCTTTTCAAAATTGTTGGTTAAGTTATTTGAAAAAAAAAGAAACATTTGAAACTATTCAAAATTCTTTGTTATGTCCTTCACCAACTCAAAGCCTTAATTGAAAGATTGAAAGGAGACCTTCAACCATGAATGAAATGATGATACTGAACACATTACATATTTGCACTATAACTTACTTTACCTAACATAGTCGTTAGTTTCCAAAAAAAACTGTCGATATGCTAATCGAATAGTAAACTATACCATCCTTTAAAAGCTTTCAAAGTTCTACTGTCAAAAATGTATTGATATTTAATTCTTTATACGACCGAAAGAGGCGCTTCTCTGGTTTTCATACAAAATTATTCGATAACGATAACGATAGTTTTTCATGCTAGGTGTACAGATGGCTTTAGATGCGTTATAGACTTTGAACCTGACTAACAACCTCATTACTCATTCCCAAAGTCCACAAAACGCATCTTTACATCCGTATCTGGCACCATCCCACTCTCAGCACGATTGGGAAAACCTGCGCACATGCTGAAACAAATGCCATCTATTCGGATGAGTAACAGCAATGATGTTAACACTTTAAGACTATGTCACATTACAACATTGAATGCCTTCCGTGGCACAGATAGTTTTTTTTTCTTAACGCTTCAACGTGACAAAGTTCTATGGTGTATACATACATATTGCTCATATGTACTGATGATAGTGAGATTAGATTCGACTGTGAGTCATATAATGTACTCCTGTGATGGAATCATCAAAGATTTTTTGCCCCTGGAAGCATCCTGGAATGGTTTGACGCATTCGTCGTAATTTTAATGAGCTATGGTTTTTATGAGGTTCGCCTGAAATGAGATTTAGTCAGCACAATGACAAATAAGGTGTAAAATCGAATGTTGGTATAAATACTTCCTTATAGTATTATCATGAAGAATTTATTTGGTAACGTTCATTAACACGCCATTACTAGTCAAAATAATAATCATATTTTTTTACAAAAAACACGGTTTATAAAACGGTCTTATAAATAAAAAGGTACATACTTAAACATGTATGGCCATAAGAACGAAGCATGCAAAATGTTCATGAAGACTTACAAAATTATTAAAAATGTCAAATCACTACATAGTATAAAACAAAGTCGCTTTCTCTGTCCCTATGTCCCTTTGTATGCTTAAATCTTTGAAACTACGCAACGGATTTTGATGCGTTTTTTTTAATAGATAGAGTGATTCAAGAGGAAGGTTAATATGTACTTTTTATCCCGATATTCCCACGGGAACGGGAACCACGTGGGTGAAACCGCGGGCCTATAACTGTCAATTTAAACATGTCAAAACTATGCTGGCTAACTAACTATCATCATCAGCCCATATTCGTCTACTGCTGGACATAGGCCTCTCCTAGTTCACGCCACTGAGCACGGTTTTTAGCTCCTCGCATCCAGCCCCCACCTGCCACAAATACTTATAAATGTCAAATTGCAATTAAAAGTTATATCAACTACCTGCATCTCAATATCATGTCAAAACTACATAGACACACGTTATTAAAAAATTACTTTTTTGTATTCACAATGCAATTTTTATTACTTATTGAAAAATGGAAAATAAAGTACCTATTTAGAAAAAATCGTCCCGTCTCACAACCAGTTTCAATGGGATTCGAACCCACGACCTTTCGCTATCCGGGCTACTGCTCTAACCTCTGAGCTACGGAGTCGTTTATATTGTTTAACCAAGACAATAAATTATAGTGTAAATTAATAAGGCCTCCATTTTTATGTAAAAAGTTGAGATAAAAGTTTTACCTTAGTCACAGAACCACAGATTACTGAATGTTACTAGTAACAGATACTGCACTCCGCTAAGCCATTTAAATTATACTTCATGCTTCGTCCTCAAGATTAGCTTGATTTAACACTTGTAGTACGCCCTAGTAATCGCCAATTTCACACTATATTGAGAATATACCTACTTATAAATTAAAAAAGTAATAAAAGAAAATTATTATTTTTTAAATTTCAAAAGTGGGTAGTCAACACCGATCTGGCTCAAGCGCCCATCATAGCTGTCATTCGCTTTCTAGTGCGTCGCCGATTCACATCTAGTTTTTAAATTGTGTTAAAAAAGTTGTTAGTTGTTGTTAAAAGTGATTATTTAGGATGCCCAAACGCAAAAAAGATAACTGTGAACACATTAAACGAAAAACTATAAGATTGGAGAGAAAGTTGGAGCGAAAAAAGAAGCACCACCACCGGTGAGATTTATCTTGTTCTGAGTTATCGGAACAATTCTATCGCTCGTCGTCCTTATCTTAAGGTACGTTATGTATTTTTATACATTTATAAGTCACTGGCCTTGACATATTATATTGCATATTGAAGTTCAGTGACCTGGTTTTCTAACGTTTCGCAAAAAATGCAAACGATAATTACGTTCAACGATAAAACGGTTTGACTATTTAACTACCTACTTATTACTAAGTTTGTAAAATAAATACTTTTAATAAAGTGTAACAAAATTATTAATTAATTTTAAAGTTATAATTGAACATAAATGCATTAGTTCGTCACAGACTTTTACAAGTTCTCGTATAAGTAGATTTCAAACAGTCTGCGGGCAGTACTTTCTATGAACTGGGACTGCTTCTTACTGAAAATAATTCACATAAGTGACTAAGCTAAAAAAGAGCTTTGAACTCTAAAGTATTATGCTTATTATGATGTGTCGATTTTCAATAGTTTGCGGACAGTACTTTTCTTTTGAACTGGTACTGTTAAACAGTTTGCGGGCAGTACTTTCTTTGAACTGGGACTGCTTCTTACTGAAAATAATTTACATAAGTGACTAAGCTAAAAAACAGCTATGTACTCTAAAGTATTATGCTTATTATGATGTGTCGATTTTCAATAGTTTGCGGACAGTACTATTTTTCGAACTGGGACTGTCTCTTACGAAATTTAATTGCATACCTAAGGTTAAGCAATACATAATCTCAAATAATGATAACATAATCATCATTATATACACTGCAGCCACTGGGTCCTACAAACAGTACAACGGGACTGTTATAAGGTACTACTAAGTGTAGTTTGCGGACAGTACGTGTTGTTATAACTGGGGACTGTCTCTTACAATATTATACTGACATGCTAAAATTTTATGAACATGAGGCTTACTCTGTCCCTTACATACGACCAAGAGGTCATAGTTGACCTCGACGCACCATGTTCTAAGGGTTAACCTGAAGGACAATTAGAACAAGTACTTGGAACCAATCCCCAGTACATCCCAGTCTGAAAACATTACAAATATACAGGATGGTCATTCGTCGACTGAGGCTCCGAAGCGTGATCTACCTTCAGATCAAACGTCTGCTCTTGAAACAGAAAACATACACTTAGATAGTGAAGTATTAGAAATATTAGGTACTGACCCTACTTCAGTCAGGAGTGCTGGAGTTTTCCAGCACTGGGTCACAACAGGTATTAACAAAGAATTGCGTAAAGAACTCGTAAGTACATGACCCCAGAAAATTGCAAATTGATTGACCCACCTGAGCTTGATCCTAAGATTAAAGCAGCTGTTTCAGATATTATTGCTAAACACAATAAGGCCATTTAACTGAAACAGAAGGAATCGAATGCTGGAAACACTTCTCTGGTAAAATCTATACTATTATATTGTCTGCAAATGAGAAAAATACAGCCTTGCTAAAACACTTATGGATTTGGCAAAAATTATGTGTGATTGTCAACATTCTAATTCAATTTACAATTTTTTTTTCTGAATGCCGTGAAGATGGATCTAAGGGATTCTCTTCAAAACATTAAAATTGATAAACAATTATTTAAGGAAGGAAAACAAAAATCAGCTAAAGCTATTAACAAGTCTAGCACAGACCCAAAGCAATCAACGACACAAAAGTTTCCTAATAAGTAAGTTATACAGTTCTTCGCGAAATTTAAACTGGAAGGGTCCGGGTCCTAGTCGCAGGCCGACGGGCCCTCCCAGGACGAAGGAGCCTGCAACGACTTCGACGCGTAGACGGCTCATCAACTTATCGAAGCAGTCGCAGTATCCGTGGCAGAGACAGAACAACAGCCGACGCTAAATACGTTAACGCATGCAGGTCGTTTATCATTATTCTATAAAGAATTTTTAATGATTACCAAGGACCCACTGGTTCTTTTTCATAAAAAGGATATAAGATTCCCTTCAATCGAAAGCCGATGCAACCTGTATCACCGTCAACCCAAAAATGTAGTGAAAAGGAAAAGGCTCTTTTCATACACGAAATAAAAAATTTGCTGTCTCTGCAATTTCAGAGATCTCTGAATCTGATCAATATCTATCAACTATTTTTTAGTACCCAAGCCAAATGGAAAAATGCGCTTCATCTTAAACTTATCACTAAATAAATTTATTGACTCAAGACATTTTAAACTCGAGGATTTAAGAACAGTTATAAAATTGATACCGAGAGATTGTAACCGTGCACAGTAGACCTGAAAGACATACTTTTTGTTAAAAATTCACAAGGAAGACCGAAAATATCTAAGATACCAATTTGATCAAAAAGCATATGAATTTAATGTCTTATTATTTGGTTTAAACACAGCTCCTTTTTTCACTAAAGTCATCATGAAACCGGTCATGAAATACTCATGATTATATGGTTACCTGTTAACAATATATTTGGATGACCTCTGTCTAATATAAGGGCCTTAAAACTTACAAGATACCGTAAAGTTGCTTACAAGCTTAGGTTTCATTATAAATACCGATAAAAGTAATTTTATACCTTCTCAGTCTTGTAAGTTCTTAGAATATAGTTTAAACTAAAAGAAATTCTAGGTCACTTTGCCAAAATTAAATTTGCAATACAAAAGTTTTCTAACTTAAAAAGGTGTAAAATTAGAGAATTTGTTAGTTTTATTGGACTGTTAATATCCGCCTGTCCCGCCGTGAAATGCAGCTGGTTGTATACTAAATTATTTGAAATATGTATAATTAGTACATGGACATACCTTGTTACTTGGAACAGGATTTCTATTGGTGGAGCCGCACCAAAATAAAAATAGACAAGTATGACCTGGAAGTTTTTCAGGTGCCTCAACTACGGGGTGGGGAATTGCATGTGGAGACGACAGAGCTAGTGGTTTATGGAGTGTAAAAGAAAGTAGCACACAATAAATTATTTAGGAATTCTTGCTGCGTTTATTGGTTAAGATACTAACTGTCAAGTACTTCTACGAACTGACAATACCACGGTAATTTCCTACGTAAACCGTATGGGTGATATACACTCCCCACACCTGACAGAGATCGCAAAAGACCTCTGGCAATGGCGTAAACCTAAAAATCTTTACGTTTTTGCATCTCATATTCGATCTTCAGATAATACTATGCAGGCAAACCAAGAATGGCAGCTAGCTGATTATGCCTTTCAACAAATTGTTGAAAAGTTTCATAGATATTTTCATTGATACGCTAGTCGTTGAAATAAAAAATGTCCAAGATATATATCATGGCATAAGGATCCGGATGCATACGCCGTAAATGTTTTTTTTTTTCAGTGTCGTGGTCGAAATTAAATTTTAATGTTTTTCCTCCTTTCACAATGATGCCTAAATGTTTAAGAAAGATTATCTCTGACAATGCCACAGATATAATAGTTGTTCCATTTTGGTCCACATAAACGTGGTATCCACTATTTAAGAGTCTTTTAATAAGTAAACAATTCGTTTTCAAAGCAGATTCAAACCTAATTTTGTCTACAAATTCCAGCCGCTAACAAATGCGCAACTCCATTGCCCTGGTGATGGTGATGATACGAAGAGGCGTCAAATAATTTTCTCTGGACGTCATGCTTAACCCCTTTTTTGGATAACTCGTATAAACAATACGAAGTTTGCTATTAAAAGTGGTTTATTTATTGTCAACAAAATAAACTAAACTTATACGAAGGTATCAATTCCCGATATACAAAATTTTTTGCATCTGCTTTAAACAGTGGCGCTCAGTATGGCACAATTAACTGTTATCATTCTGCTTTGGCTTTAATAACTAAAATTGATATCTCACTAAATCAAGAAATAAAAAGATTTATTAAAGGAGTTTTTCGTACCAGACCTCCATCCCCTAAATTTAATGAAGTCTGGAATATAGCACAGATTTTAAATTGTCTTGAAAAGTGGTTTGCTAACGAAAGTTAGAATCTGGAAAATATATATATAAAAAAAAAAAAAACATTGCTCGTTATACCATTCTATAACGAAAAGCCAAGTATTTGTCCTGCAAGAGTTTTGATTACTTACCTTGAAATGAAAATGTTTCTCTGTCCTGATTCCGACAATTTATTTATTAGTTACCGAAAGCCATATAAGCCTGTTACGTCACAAACCTTATTCAAATGGATAAAAAATACGTTACATTTAAGTGGAATTGATATTTCTACGTTCACTGCGCATAATACCCGGTATGCTGCTACGTCAGCTGCGCAAAATTTAGGTTTTAGCATAGACCAGATTATAAAACTGCAGGTTGGTTTTCAGAATCACATACGTTTGCCAAATTTTATAACAGGCCAGTAAACAGCAATTGTGATAAAAAATTTGGCACCACTGTTTTGAGTGCTTAATCAAAATATTTTTCGTTTATTTCATAAGCGATGTTGATTTTTTATGTAACAAATAATACTTTTTTATTGCTTTTTGTTTCTATGTTGAGAAAATAAAGAAGCAAGATAGTATAAGTTAAGTTATAATTTCAATCTATATTATTCAGTAGCCTATATATTACAATATTTGCATATTTTTCGAACACTTAGTCTCTAAACGTCTACAAGTGTTAAATCAAGCTAATCTTGAGGACGAAGCATGAAGTATAATTAGAGATTAAACGAACTTACCTGAAGTGAAGTTCTATCTTAATTATACGAAGGCTTCGTCCGAAGAGATTAGCTTCCCTCCCTCCCAAAAGTTATTAACTACTCCCCTATATGATTCGAAAAATATAATACTCTAAACTAAATGACAGCTATGATGGGCGCTTGAGCCAGATCGGTGTTGACTACCCACTTTTGAAATTTAAAAAATAATAATTTTCTTTTATTACTTTTTTAATTTATAAGTAGGTATATTCTCAATATAGTGTGAAATTGGCGATTACTAGGGCGTACTACAAGTGTTAAATCAAGCTAATCTCTTCGGACGAAGCCTTCGTATAATTAAGATAGAACTTCACTTCAGGTAAGTTCGTTTAATCTCTAATAAATATGAACTCTAACTGTAACGCAATAAAGTGGAATTCAGCTTGTACGGCGCTAATTACGAACGGCCACTCGTTGCATCTCTTTCTATCGCATATATTCCAGCTCTTTTGCGGACTAATTTCTATGGATTTGCACCGCCGGCGGTGAGGGCGAGATCTGCGCGCAAGTACATCGAGTGACAGACGCCTGACAGAACTTTCAAAACAATGTAACATAGTACCTTTATCATATTTTTCTTTATTATACTTTTGTTTTTAGTATTGGTAAGTAGGTATAACGGACACATATATATATTACCTGTTACTATAAATCTCCAAAACAAGCGATAAAAATGTTACTTGTCACTTTTTACAAGCTTTTTATTAACTTGCCATGTTAGTTAGTTTGTTAGTTAGTGGGGGACAAATCTTGCATCTTAATTTGACCCACTTCCCAGTGTTCGATGGAGCTGAAATTGTGTATACAAGTATGGTTTGGATGACAATACAATATTAAAGTACAGTCAGCAAAAAAGCTTGTCATAAAAATGAAATTTTTACCAAAAACTTATTTTTCAAACATTCTCGCCTAAATTTCGGTAGGTAGGTCTTCTTCTTGTTCCCGTATGAAAATAGAGACAAATTACATACAATATAAATTATGACATACCTCAAGTCATGGCTTATCCGTACCTATGTAAAATTGCATCCAACCTACATTCAGCTTTTCTCGAACCTTGCGCTTAGCCACACATGTAACGATTTATTTATATTTATAAAGGGTTTTTCAATAGGGACGCTCGAACTTTGAAAGTTGATAGCGGCCATCTTGGAAAATCGATAGCTGTCAAATTTGGCGGGAATACATATTTATTCGTGACATTTCACCATGGAACATGTTGTTGCAAAAGGACGGCGCCACTTGCCATACTGCACGGGAAGCATTAACTTTATTGGATGAGAAGTTTGAGGGCTTCGTTATCTCGCGTGGTGGTGACATCAACTGGCCACCGAGATCGTGTGATCTAACTACGCTCGATTACTTTTTGTGGGGCTACGTGAAATTCTGAGTCTATGCTGACAAACCACAGACAACTGCTGCCCTGAAGGCCAACATAACTCGCATTATTCATGAGATTGAGCCCCATTTATGCAAAAATGTCGTCCAAAATTGGTCCATCAGGATACACCACCTTCAGCGGAATGGCGGTGACCATTTGGCTGAAATTATATTCCATAAATATTGTCATCAAATGATCTTTAAAATAAAATAAAAGTTGTGGGAATATCACTTAAACGGGTTGTTTTAATAAATTTCAAAGTTCGAGCGCTCTTAATAAAAAAACCCTTTACGATTATATTTGGATACTCGTACCTATAATAAATAGGTGCAATGACATGACCGAGGAAAAATATTAACACGTAAGTTTTTTCCTACTCGTCATAATTATTTATATAATTGTATTATAATGCGTCTAGGTTAAAGAACCTCATGAATAGTGGTAAAGAATAATATTAAAACCATTATGTAGGATGGAAATCTTACGTTCGGAAAAACGTTTTGAAACATTCCACTGCAGTTTTGTGATTCATGAAACATGACGTCTGATTTAGGTGGATTCCCAATCGTTAAAAAACTTCAGTGTGTTAACGAGATAACAGTACATATTATGTATCCTATTATGCGGTTTTTAGGGTTCCGTAGTCAACAAGGAACCCTTATAGTTTCGCCATGTCCATCTGTCCGTCTGTCCGTCAGTCTGACCCCAGTCTAGCTCATAGACTCTTAGTACTAGAAAGCTGTAATTTAGCATGAATATACATATTTATCACGCCAACAAAGTGGTAAAGTAAAATTTTGAAGAATATTTTTTTTTAGGTTACCTCCGCTACACGTGAAGTGGGTATGTATTTTTTTTCTTGTCTACCTCATAGTGTGGGATGTCATTGGATAGCAATTTCAAAAACGTTGTGGGTTCGTAAAGACAGTTATTTGATTGAGGCATCTGTTTGTGAATTATTAAGCTTTAAAATGCAAAATTTTGTTAGAGTCAAGTGTCCCCCCCCCCTACCAGCCAAATGGTTCTTTCTGGATACGTGAGAAAATTCACGATAGTAGTACATATGACGAAGTTAAAAGGAAAACTATCACAGCTAAGTAGGCTTTACAAGTTTTTAAGATATAACACATTTTCGAAAACCGCAAATATAACTTTGTCATTCATATTTTTTTCTAACAAAAAATAACAGTGGTATTTTTGCTACGTGTACGTAATCGGTACGTTAAGTGGGTACGGAACCCTTCATGAGCGAGTCCGACTCGCACTTGGCCGATTTTTCAGATAATTAAAGAGAATATTATAGTCAGTTTCATTTTACTTTGACTGTACATTTTATATGTAACTAGGTACTACGTGTTAATCTAAGTATATGTTTATTCTTTATTTGATAGAAAGTTAGAGTTTTTAATTTGACAAATGAAATTTAATAGTAGTACCTAGAAGTTGTAGTCCATAAACGTTCTTAAAAAACGAATTCTAGTAACTTATTATTTTAATTATTTCTCTTTTCATAGTTTAGATCATTTATGACCATCTCACTACCTAACTCTCCGGTTGACTGGTTGAGAATGCCAAATGGAATTAAGTCCGCAATTAAGTACCTTAATTGTTTAATAAAGTTTTAATAAATAAAATAAAATAAGTTATTTAAAAAGCGTCTTTTTTATTTTATATAACTTTATTGCGCAAAATACATTCAGTAAAGTAAAATAGGCGGACTTAACGCTTAAAGCATTCTCTGCCAGCCAAACTTTATGAAAAAAAAAATCAGCGAATGCGGTACAAACAAAATACCGATTTAAATAAACATAATATTATTATACGCTTTTTGCAAAGCGTTACAGATAAAATAGAATCATGATCATTAGCTTATAAGCTAATAATAGTAGATTGTACAACAAGTGCATAAAACGTACCATTTTACCCGAGACGAATATATACGGTTTTATGTACGAGTTATACACTCTGCTTTTCACTTCGAGTGTGAGGAAAATAAATAACAATATTGCAAAAAAGAAAAAATAAAGACTTCGCCATATTGGCGGGAAGACTTTCTTCTTCTTTTTTTTATAAGTGGCAGTGGCAGCACAGTGACTTTAGCATGGATCGTAGTCCATAATGCTCTTGAAATACTTATTTCTTACAAAACTCATTAATTTTGCCTAGTTTTATTAATTTAGTAAGTAATTTAACATGGATTGTGTACAAAATTAAAAAAAAAACAGAATGAAATAACAAGTTTATTTAACGAAGTTTAATTGCGTGTGTGACTGTTTACCTGACGACATTATTGTCTTAGAGTCGGAGACTTAGACGAAGATTTTACTTTATACAGAGCATTTTACAACAACATACTTTAGCTAGAGCATAAAAAGCGATTTTATGCACCCTATACCCAACATAAACACGAACTTTACGAGCATGAGAAGTGAAAACATTATTATCTAATAAGCCTTGATAAGATAATAAAATAAAGTTTTTATTCAACATTCATTCATAAAAAGTTATTTGTATTGATTCACTTGTACTCATACTCATACTTGTATGACTGTGCTTGTATTATATCACATTACACATAGCTACATTATAATCAAAGTAGGAAAGGAACTATTACGCTATCAGCTTGAAAGTAAGAGCTGATTTCATTATATGAATCACAGGCTTCTAATTATCACTACCTAAATGTGCCGTACGAGAAGGCACAGTCATTGGGAAACCCGCTCGAAACATTCTTAGCAGATGCAAATGGCTAAGTGGCTGTGCATCGTAAGTGTAGCGAATGGTAATAAATGCAACAGTATATAATAATATGCTCTGTGTAAATGCGTCAAATGGAACGCGGACTATGCGAGGTAAGCTAAGTACCTAATTTTTAGGGTTCCGTAGCCGAATAGCAAAAAAATGGAACTCCTATAGATTCGTTAAGGCTGTCTGTCTGTCCTTCCGTCCGTCCGTGTGATAAAATGTGTGTGTGTCCCCCTCTAACTTTTGAAATAAAAGAGTGAAAAATGTAGAAAAAATATCTGCTGTAGAAGCACAGGGTAAAAAAAATACTAAGAAGTGTGGGTCTTATTAAAAACTTTCAACGTTAGAACGAGATATGTAAGCACTTTTTGAGATAAACCTAACACATTTTCAAAACCGCAAATATAACTTTGTCATTCATAATACACTATAAAAACCAAAGTTGTATTTTGCTGAAGAAAAATGATAATGGAATTTTGGCTAGGTATAGGCAAGTGGTACGGAACCTTTCATGGGCGAGTCCAACTCGCACTTGGCCGATTTTGTTTTTGATTAACTATTTAAGTTTCGGCTGTGTGTTGTCTGTCAGTCAGTCAGTAACGCAACTTTTAAATATATGGATGAAAGGAACTAACAACACATACGGAGACTCAGTTACTAGGCTTGTTTTGTTTTTAGTAGCTATACAAGCTTTCCGCCCGCGGCTTCGCCCGCGTGGTCTACACGAGGTTATCCCGCGGGAATGTGATATTTTTCCGGGATAAAAAGTAGCCTATGTTCCTCTCCAGGCTACAAAGTATCTGTGTCCCAAATTTCAGCCCAATCCATTCAGCCGTTTTGGCGTGATTGAGTAACAAACATACAAACATCCAAACATCTAAAATTTTTAACCGACTTCTAAATCAAAAAGGAGGAGGTTCTCTATTTTTATTTTGTGTATGTCCACCGATTACTCGAAGACGGCTGAACCGATTGAAATGGTTCAAACGTTATTACATCAGGTTGGTTTCCAAGTTGGTCCCATTTTTTGAAATTTTGAAATCGGTTCAGTAGTTTTCAGGAAATCTTGAAAATACTGTCGTTTTCGTTACCACTTTATGTGAATTTAATACGTATCTTTAGGCATAACTCCTTTGTTTATAAACCGATTTAGATGATTCTTGTTTTGTTAAAAAGGGGATACCTCAAGGTACTTTAACCGACTTCGAAAAAGGGGGTTTTGAGTTTGATCACATACCTATTTACCAGAAAACACGTAAATTGCCAGCACGATGCACTAAAAAGAGTGAAATAAAAATTATTTTTATAAAAAAATAAAACCGCCTTCTAAAAAACCCCCTTCAAAAAAGTAAGAAATAATTCCTCACCAAATAAATAACGTAAGTACTTTGAAGTCGGGCGGGTTTTAACAAAAACAACAAAAAATTGTACAGGTTTCACGCCCGACTTCAAAGTACTTACGTTATTTATTTGGTGAGGAATTATTTCTTACTTTTTTGAAGGGGGTTTTTGTTATATATATTAGTAGGAAGTAGGATACTACCTTTCCACCCGCAGCTTCGCCTGCATGGACTACACGACATTAGCCCCCAGAATTAAAAGTATTATTAAAAGTATGTTCTTCTTTTTCAAAGCTACAAAGTACCTGTGTCTCAAATTTCAGCCACTTGTGATTTTAATAGGGCGATAGTTTGATCGTTCTCGGATTCAGTATAGAGTTAAATGGCAGTGCGCGCACTGACGATTAAAAATCGACCGATCAAACTATCGGCCCATAGTTGTTCGATCAAACTATCGCACAGCACAACTATCGGCTAGGCGGTAATGTGCATGAAGGACTATGTGAGCGCGCGCATGCATTCAACTAAACTATCACGACAGTTTGATCACGATCGTCTTACGATTCCGACTAAAGTATCGGTTGACTAAAAATCACAAGTGCGCGTTGGCTCTTAAACTTTCACATTTATAATTTTAGTAGGATATATAGTAGGATACAAGTCCTTCTTTTCCCAAAATGCCCTGAATGACAACTAACGTTTCAGTAAGGATCGGTAATACATATCTTGCCCTTATGCTTATAGACACTTGTGTATATAATTAACCATGTAACTCAATTTTAATGCCACAAATACATTAATTTTTATGTGTAATTCATGACTGTGGAAGCTCTTGAGAAAGGAAATTGTTCAAAGCTCAATGAGATGACTGGCACGCGATGGTAATATCTTCTTATTTTATTTGCTTGTAGATGCATCATTTAATAATTTTACATTGATATAGATAGGTAGGTAATATCTACGTGTCTAAAAACTAGGTTACAAAATTTTTTAACTTCTTTTGAAATTAAAAGAAAATTAAAGAAAATGTTTGGAACTTTCATCTGTTTCATCTTTCAAATGCATTCAAGGCCATCTGAACTTTGAAGCAAAAAGGAAGTTAAAAAAAGTACGTAAAAGTTTAGAAATTTGAATTGAGAAACTATTAGAAGAGGTACGCTTATCATCAGTCGCAGCTATTGTCTCTTGCAAGATAGGTCGGTAAATCATCACCAGAAGGATTTAAGTTGATCGGTAGATATTAAGCTTATGTAGTAGGCATATTTCGGCCAGTCCCGTCTGCACGACACCACCACCGCGGGGGACATGACATGACAGATTATATCAATAAGAAGACCAACTTCTGCTTGAGAGTTCAGCCTTTGGAGTCGCGTCACAATACGAATTTCTAGTCGTTTGCTGTCTAACAGCGAGGCTGGAAACTTTCCTCAAGTTGGACTTCTGGCCGCAGGGCGTGGTTTACCGGCGCTTTCGAGGGACGCTGCCACCGATCCGATGACGAACGTCGATAATTAATATAATAATAATAAAATAATAAAAATTTGTTTATTCAAGTAACGAGACTCATAATGGTTAGTAACAAAGGTAACTTAAAAATTATGTTAGTTATTATTACAATTAAGAATTAATTTCAATAAAAACAATACAAATACAATGTCAAATACAACGGCATGTCAATTAATCACATGGTTAGTAACAATGTACTTAAAAGCTATGTTAGTAAGTACATGATTTAATTCAAAATGCATTATTGATTCAGTGATGTCAATACATGTCAATAATCATTTGGTCAAGGATGTGGCTATATGGAGGCATGCAGGTGAATCCAGTGGCGCAGGAAAGGCGAGTCCCAACGGTCGGCGATGGTACTCAGGATGGAGTTGCGCGACGCACGCAAACGCTCCCGTAAGCAGGCGCAGCGCTTACGCATCACAGCGTGGAAACCATCTATTCGCACCTCTGCGAACATAGCGGATGCACTACAACGTCTAGGTCTACGCAACAATATCCTGAGAGCATCGTTGTATTGGACACGAAGGGCGCTGTATGTCTTCTGCGTATAGTTGACCCACAGACTGCACGTGTAAAATGACTGGCAGTATGCTTTAAACAGCGTCATTTTAACTGGTTCTGTACACTGTGCAAATCTACGGACCAACATGTTGCATCGAACAGCCAGCGCCCTTCGCTCCCTCATAATGTCCATGTCGTCTTTGAGGTCCTCGGAGACCCAATGGCCCAGATACTTAAAAGCTGTAACCTGTTTAAGAGGAGTTCCACGCAATGTCACTGGCGGTACAAAGGAGTAACATTTGGTACCAGCTTTGAAGACCATTATCTCACTCTTCTTAGCATTGTATCTGAGCCCGTGGGCCTCAGCGAACCCCTCGCAGATAGACAGTAACCGCCTCAGAGCTGCAATCGATGGGCTGAGCAACACCATATCGTCTGCGTAACTTATGTTATTAATACACACTCCGTCTATATGACAACCGATCCTTGTGTTGCTCAGCTCAACGAGGAGCTGGTTTATGTAGAGGTTGAACAGCTTTGGGGATGCTATCCCCCCTTGTCTGACGCCACATCTGAGCCGGTATTCATCCGAGAGCGATCCAGCCCACCTCACCTGATTGGTCTGATGGCCATACCAAAACTTAAAGATATTAATGATCTCAACAGGCACACCCGACACAGACAACTCTCTCCACATAATGTCGTACGATACCAAGTCAAATGCCTTGGACAGGTCCAGGAAACAGGCATAGACAGGCGTTTTTCTATCTGTATAATACCGGACAGTATGCTTGAGCGACAGGACTGCACTCTCTGTAGATAGATTTTGCTGAAAGCCAAATTGAGCATCATGTATGTCTAGATATTTACTTAGCTGTCGATCAAGCAAGCTGTCCAGCACCTTGGCTATAACTGTAGCCAACGATATAGGTCTATAGTTGTTACAATCAGCACTATCTCCTGTCCTGTCTTTGACTATAGGCGTAACAATAGTCTTCATCATATCGTGTGGAAGGTAGGAATGACATATACATAGATTGAAGAACATGGCCAGAACTCTCGGAAGATGGACACCTGCATGCTGAAGATGCTCAATACTGAGCCCATCGTGCCCCGGGGACTTACCACGGACCATTCCTCTGACTGTAGACTTAACATCCCTAAAGGAAAAACTTATCGGGCGGTCTGCCATACCCGATGTTGCAAATGAATTAGTCGGGGTAGTTGTAGTCTCACCCAAAGGAGACTCAACCCGGAAATGGTCTTTAAATAAATTTGCAATATCACCCGGGTCACGCCTACCAGAGACACTCATGGGAAGACCAGGCTTGGGACTCACTTTATTTGTAGCATTCCAAAATTTACCAAACTCCTTCCTCTTATGTAATTTTGCAATGATATTCATTTTAATTTGATTTTGATTTTTCTGACACCATTTTAATTTTGATCTAAATATTGTCCGGGAGTTAAACATGTTATCATAATAAATACCAGACTTCGGTTGTCCGTATAACAACCAGATCTGATAATCAAGTCGAGCCTTAACATGAGCGTCCCTAACATGCTGATTCCATCCAGCCACAACCCTACCTTTCTTCCCGCTTCTAGGGGTACGAGTACATTCAGCTGCTTCAGTTAGGATCGTCACAATATTATTATACATTTGGTCAATAACAATAGCATGGTCAATATTATTACACATATGGTCACAACAATTAAATTCAATTGGAAAATCTATGTCCTTAAGCTTACTGTTACATAGGTCATGATATTTGTCTATTTCAGTCGCATCCCTTTTTCCCCAAATTACTTGTCGATAGGGACCAACATTATCAATATTTACAACTTTGCGTTCTACTAAACTCAAGTCACATTCGATTAATAGTGGCTTGTGATCTGACCAATAAATATCGTCCAGCACTTGCACACCAGTAACTGTGCGGGCAGCGGCGGCTGAGGCGGTAACATGATCAAGCCAACGTCGCGCACCGTTGGCTTGGCTCACAAACGTGTAAGTATTCGCAGGCAAAAACAACAATATGTTAACAACAACATTATGTTATATCATTTGTATGTTAGTTTATAAAGTATTTATTGTATGGGCTATTAGAAGCCTGATTTAAATAAATGAAATAAAAATAAAAAAAAATCATCATCATTCATTCATCAGTCATTATGAGCAACAGTGGAATACCTATCCTCTTCCTGCGTTGCAAAATGATAACGATAATCTTAAATAAATACAGCTGCATTGAATCGCAAGAAACGTTTCATGCGTTTGGTGAATAAGAAGTACCTACTACGTATTAAGTAAGGAATTAGTAGGTAATGTTTGTTTTGTTACGTAGCTAAATTTACAGTAAAAGGAAGTGCAATTGATATGACCAACACGTTATTATAATAGCATCCGTTTTCCTCATTTATCATTTAATAATGACAGGTCAAGATTTATAACGGAATCATTATTCATAATTGTGTAAGTACATAGATAAAATAATTTGTAATAGTTACGTTCTATTTTTATTTTGATTTGACGATACCTACTATGTACACAAACAAAATTTCACTATTTTTAATTGTTAAAAGCAAACATGACAATATCTGTACCTACCTAAGTAGGTACTACCATCATAGAAAAATAATGATTTCCATTTTATATGTAGGTAATCACAAATAATTAATAAATACACAAACAATTTAACCGCCTGTGTGAGCTAGTGGTTCACACCACCGATTTCAGACCCAGAGGTCCCGGGTTCCATTCCCAGTGGGGGTACATATTGTATTCGGTTTGGTTGTTGGTAGGAGTTGTTCTTAGTCCACCTGGCTAGCTATCGTATCTAAGTCTGAAGCCATCGCCAAACAATGATACTTTTCAGTATTATTCTGTTCCGGCAGTTAGAGATAAGATAGCCAGTTCCTCA
This sequence comes from Crambus lathoniellus, assembly GCA_949710035.1. Taxonomy (NCBI): domain Eukaryota; kingdom Metazoa; phylum Arthropoda; class Insecta; order Lepidoptera; family Crambidae; genus Crambus; species Crambus lathoniellus. Next base: position 8,083,842 of record OX453310.1, on the reverse strand, counting down.
GTGGTTGAGGATTCCGGGAGTTGTGCGCTTCCACTTTCAGCCATATCACCACATAAGATTAGGTGTGATGAAGGCTAAGGGCTACCCCGTTGTAGAGAAAAGAAATTGTACTACCAGCTAGTCACTGTCAAAAACCTAAATGCTTTTCAACCGAAAGTAATAAACTCATGTTAAAGATTTTAGGAGTCCAATGGGACCCAAGTGGTGATTATTTCACTTATAACATATATCAAATCGAAACAAAATATACAAAACGCTGTATCCTAAGCAACATTGCTCGTATCTTTGACCCTGTAGGGTGGTTAGCACCGTTTGTTCTTTTGGCGAAACTGATCCTTCAGAATCTTTGGCGTTATCAATTATCCTGGGATGAGTTAGTTCCTGAGACTATAGCTCATGAATGGAATGAGTTTATCTTAGAGCTCCAAAATCTAAAATACATTAATATCCCACGTTTTATTATTCCTTTAGACACTGTGCAAACTCAACTTATTGGGTTTTGTGACGGCTCGACTAAAGCTTACGGTTGCTGTATTTATATCCGGACGGTATCAAATAGTGGCGAAGTTAAAATATCGTTACTTATCGCGAAATCGAAAGTCGCTCCCTTGAAGCCTTTAACCGTTAATAAAATAGAACTGTGCGGCGCTGTGTTATTAGCCCGTCTTATGGCTCACATGCAATCACTTCTTAATAAAAATCTTAATATAGATCAGATCATTGTATTTACCGACAGTTCAACCGTCTTATCCTGGATAAATACCGCCCCACATAATCTAAAAACTTTTGTCGCTCATCGTGTAGTAAAAATTACCGAATCTTTACCTCCAAATCTATGGCGGCACGTATCTACTCAAGATAATCCCGCAGATCTATGCAGTCGAGGTCTCACATGCTCACAGCTAGCGGTGTGTGAAGCCTGGTGGACTGGGCCTAAGTGGCTCCGTCAAGGTGTGTCTGAGTGGCCAAATAGCGTCCCTCAGTCTCCTTCGGAGCCCTTGCCAGAGCTTAAAGCTATCTCAGTATCTCATGTCACTCACGAGGTCGACGCAAATAATCTTATACCGGCACTCATCGAACGTACCTCATCTTTGACGAAACTACAACGAATCTTAGCTTGGTGTTTACGTTTTACATCTAATCTAAAACAACCTCTAAATCAAAGAAAACTATGTTTTTTAACCTCAGAGGAACTTGAAAACTCTCTCAATTATCTTGTACGTTACGTACAATCTATATACTTTGAAAAAGAAATTAAATCTTTATGTAAACAAAAACCTTTGCCAAAACATCTACAGAAATTAAATCCGTTTGTTGACTCATCTGGATTATTGCGAGTGGGGGGACGTCTGCGCAACGCGAACCTACCCAATGAAATAAAACATCCTTTATTATTGCCCAAAAAATCTTTTTTATCTGAAATGATAATAGATAGCTTTCACATTAGATTTCTTCATTGCGGTCCTCGTACACTACAATCTTTAACTCAACGTAAATTTTGGATCCTAGGTATTCGTAACTTAATTCGTTCCCGTTTATCTAAATGCATAACTTGTTTTAAATTCAATCCTTCTAGGAGTCAACCTATTATGGGTGATCTACCTAAAAGTCGATTAGCTGAAGGTCAATGCTTCAAAACGGTTGGCATTGATTTTGGAGGACCTTTTTTCGTTAAGGAAAGCAAACGTCGTAACGCAAAAAGTCACAAGGTCTACATATGTCTTTTTGTATGTTTCTCAGTAAAAGCAGTTCATCTTGAACTCGTATCAGAGCTATCTACAGAAGCCTTTATAGCAGCACTTGACCGTTTCGTTGCTCGCCGAGGACTGTGCGAACAGATTGTCACAGACTGCGGAACGAACTTCATAGGCGCAAAACGTTATCTCTGTGAAGTTAGTAAATTATTAACTGACGAACAGTCAAGCATTTCCGATAAGTTAGCTTCGCGAAACATAACTTGGAAACTGAACCCACCTTCCGCCCCTCATTTCGGAGGTATTTTTGAAAGTGGTATCAAATCCACCAAATACCATCTTAAGCGTGTTGTAGGATCTCAAATACTCACCTTTGAGGAATTCTATACCATATTAACTAAGGTCGAAGCGATGTTAAATTCCAGGCCTATTTGTACATTATCTTCGGATCCTAACGAGGTGGATGTTCTCACAGCTGGCCATTTTCTTGTGGGTCGTCCTTTGGTAGCGGTGCCAGAACCACATCTGGACGATGATATGCACCCGCGATCGCGTTGGCAATTGTTGCAAAAGTTATCTCAGAGCTTTTGGCGTAGGTGGCAAAGAGATTATCTTCATACTCTCCAACAAAGAGCAAAGTGGTCACAAGATAAAAGTCGTGCGCTAGCTGTGGGTGACATTGTTACCATCATGGAACCTAACTTAGCACCTAACGAGTGGAGGCTTGGAAAAATTATAAAAGTTCACCCAGGTCAAGACCAAACTGTCAGGGTTGTCACCGTCAAAACCCACAAAGGCATATTGGTTCGACCTGTGGTCAAGGTTTGTCCATTACCTATGGACCATTAATCTAAATAAATTTTCCAAACCTTATCTCTACTATCTTATCTAAAACAAATAATATTATATATAAACTCTTATTAAAAACAGATACTAACTAACTTAATAAAACTCAAAACCTTATTATCTAACTTAAGCTAGCATTTTAATAACAATTATTTAGTTACAAATTTGTATGCACATCTCACGCGTCACATCTCACATGCATCTCCAGAGGCAAACGTTGGAGCGCTCTGGGTTGCGTTCGGGAATATATCATGTGAAATCTATCGATTTCAAGTGGGGGGAAATGTTGCAGCTTAGATTAATCCTATAACCCTTTCCCCTCCAACTGTCTTGTGAAACGCAATCGATACGTCACTCGATAATCGGTGACGTCGCCAGTCCTGCAATAACTATCGAACGGGCATCATATGCATTATTATCATTGTGCGCGCACGCTCCAAGATATACCAAAACTCTTTCGATACAGTGAAGTGTTGAAGGTGACCATTTCCGCGAAGATCAGGACCACCCTGCACCCTGTAAGTCCTCAACCTCATTCTTATCTTAGCTGCAAGACTTTAAAGTTTTCTTATAGGTATTTAAATCGGTCCACAACGATCGGCGGCATAAGCAATTGAAAGCTTAATCAAGTTGAATAAAATGTAAGTAAACCTTATTAGAGCCTGACTGGAAAAATAAAAAAAAAACACTCCATGTTGCGGAAATGTACACTAACTAAATTTTTTAGATTTAGAATTTGACATTATTTTGTAACAATGAAGAGGAGAAAGTGGCGCCTCAAGCCAGGTCTTTTATTTTTCTGGTCAGTCTGAATGAATGAATCATCAAACGAAATTCCCAATACCAAGTTGATTCAAGAGTCTGATCTAAAATAACAACAAAACAAGTTATTAAAAAGTTCTATAAATAAAATTATGTAATAACGAAACGCAATAAACCGTTTCCCGCGGCGGGCGCTGTGACCTTGTACCGCGTCGCGTTCTACGTAGCGCTACGTCATTTGACGTAAAACGCGTCACTTCACGGAACAACTACTTACATCATTCATTGCCAGCGGAGGTTTTGTATGGACGCCGTTTCGTCATAACTAATACGTGGAACGTGAATGTCTTGAGTCAGGAAAAGTTCCCAAGAGGTACTTTTCTTAGCCCCCAGCATCATAAAAGGATCTTAATACAATTCGTTTTTTAAGTGATGATATACAATAGTTCAATAAAAATGCTTCTGACGTTGTTCTCGGAATGCCAGAAATACCACGACATGTAATAAACGTATACCAATAGTAATTAAATACCTATCTACTCCAGTGTTTCTTTCAGGCTAATTTCTCCAGGGGGACAATTAAATAAATGAATCAAAGTAATACTTAAAATTAATTCCAATGGCAACCTATTGCTTTTCAGTTCCAAGTGCCCCGGGGGGCAATAAGGCTACTCCGGAGTAGTACCTGAAAGAAACACTGATCTACTCCAAAAATACTAGAGTATGTTTAGCCTTTGGTTCAGAATATAAGGTAACAGGATACCATCAAAAGCCGAGTTTATTCGAGTCGTTCGCAGCATTATTGGCTGGCTAAATTATTTTAATTTTTTTAAAGCTTTTATATAAAAAAATATTATTAAACATATTTGAAACCTACAACGTACAAAGGCAACTAGGTTATACCTTGAATTTATCATCATACATAATAGATAGTGTTGACATCTAGTGTCAAGTAAAGACACTACTAATTTAAATAAGTTTCAGTAAATTTATATGATTTCCAAGATCAAATCAAGATAGGTATGAATATTTATTTTAAATTTAACAAGTTTTATATTATTGCTAATATTAATAAATTATATTGTGTTTTTGAAATATTCAAACAAAAATGATGTCTAGCAGCGCTACCTAGCGTCGAGTAGAAAATACTTGTTGTGCGAGCAAGGTCGGAGGTTGCGCAGCAGCTGTGATTTTTGGCACGCTGTAAATTAAAGTACAGTGTGAGACACAGAGGTCGCTAGTGTCGCATAAACCGAGCGCGAATTGTCTTTTTGCCAAGTTTGGAAATATTACCTTATTTTTTCATGCAATAAAGATTACTACTACGATACTTACTAAAAAATTTTGAATTTAAATGTTGGACGCTGTGGTTTAACTTCCCATTTTTCTTTATTTTTATAATACGATATGTAAGTACATAACATAGTTATTACGTAACTTAGTTGCTAGCATCGAACAGTAGAACCAATAATAATTATTTAAGATAGTTAGGATTTTACCTACTTATCCATGACACGATTATTTTATTTGTTTACAAGAACCCATTCTGCCTCACCCCTCAAGCGTGTCAATATAAAACCGGCGTAGGTACCTACCTATCGCCACTATTTTTCATTTTTCTTAGATCCACAATAGATAATGAAAATCTTATGACTGCTTTGGAAAGACAGCAAAATTTGCCATTTAAGGCGCTACTCGGAAAAAGTATGGGCTTTTTGATATAAAACTATAGGACGGTTAGAGTTGTTATAAATCTGGTAATAAGATATATATTTCGTCATACCTTTATCTAGACTTGTATAGTTTCGGAAACACTATTTTATGATTTTGCCTCGACACTTTTTATTTTCGAAAATACCTCGAAAAAATACGAAATATCAAGATTATTCTTAAATGGGGCTACATATACTATTGAAAATTGGTTTAATTAGTTGACACCAATAATATTAAGAAACGTATAGAAGCATTTTTTAAAAATCGCTATAGTTTTTTAATACGAAGTGTTTTTGTGTTTTTTTGCGTAATCTGCAAAATCGGTCTCGCTCCCGCGCGCGTCGTTTTCTCATTGCTATCTCGCTTTAGCATTATTTTTCGAGTATCGCCTTAAATATGTAGGTATTATGTATAAATACTATATAGTTAAATTAAAAAGAGGGTAATTTATTTAATTACCCTCTATATTTACGGAAAAAAATAATTTTTATTTAATTCCACAAATATCTTAAAAAATTAAGCGATAACTATATTATATTTTTGTATTTATTTAATTTTTATACTTAGTCTAAAATTTACGGAAATATATAAAAAAAAATATATTTTTTATATTTTCAAAAATAAAGTGATACTTAAATGTATTAGGTGTTTATTTTCTATAGATTTAGTTATATCTGAGGTAGAGTGTGTGTCAGATAACTTTGCGCGTGACTGGCGCGTTTTTGGCGCTAGTTATAGTGTATTTTTTTGTTCTAATGTTATAGAAAAGATTAGTATTCGAATTTTACCGCGCGCAGACTTATCTGACGAGCACTCTATTATTAACTTTACTAATAGACGTTTCTTTTTGATTTTAAAGTCGTCTCGTTTCATCTACTACACGGTGACATAAGTTTATATGATAGAAATACAGTAGGTAGTTTTGCCACAGACAAGCTTTTTATATACCCTATACGTTTCTGTCGCACGCAATGCGACACAGCACACTTGACGGCTATTTCGAATCTGTCGCGTTGCGACGCAACACGCTTGAGGGGTTTAATGTCCACCGCAATGTGAAAGATATCACATTGCGGTGGACACTAGCAGCTTTATTAATTAATAAACACAGAGTAAGTTTACACCTAGGTTTAACCAAAAATATTGCTTATCTCCCTACGTTTGACGATTCAAAACGTCATATTCCTAAGCAAATTCTTTGGTTAAACCTAGGTGTAAACTTACTCTTCGTTTATTAATACGGGGGTAGGAGGCAGAACACAGCTCGGCCTCACGCGAGTGATGCGGTTCCTGGATCCGAGACCGAGCTCGTCCCCCAGGTGGTGGATAGGGGAACGGCCCCCAGTGGAAGGGGGTTACCGGGCTTCGGCCGGCGCGAACCTAAACCAGGATTATACCGTAACCCTGTACGTGGTGCAGGAACGGGGGCTGCCGTGTTCTGTCACGGGAGCCGCGGGGAGCGAAACCCCTTCAAAAATGCAAAATCACATCGTAACCCTGTACGTTTCGCAGGAACGGGGGCCGTCGTTGTACTAACACGGGGGCCGCGTGGAGTAAACCACTAAGTATAAAATAATCCTCAAAGGTCCGGCGTCGGGGACGTGGGCGGCGGACCGCCTGAAGGTGGCAGTGAGAGGTGTCTGCCAACTACCGAACGAACCTGGGGTACCTCCCGCCCCCCCAGTGTATGTAGGGTTCGTCTGCGTTCGTCGCCTCCGTCCGCGTGGGTCGAGAACACTCCGGGGGTTTTAGTGGGTTCGAGCCCCACATATCCCCCTCGTCTCCCCAGGCGGGGGGGAATGCGACGGCATTGCCCCGGGTTAACAAAAAAAAAAGGAGGCAGAACACAGACCCGTGAGGCAGAACACAGACCTGTGAGGCAGAACACAGATCTGTGAGGCAGAACACAGATCTGTGAGGCAGAACACAGAACTGTGAGGCAGATCACAGACCTGTGAGGCAGACAAGTGTATTCCTGTACAGCTACCGCACCTGTCCCCAAGCACGAAAGACTCTCGTTCTCGTAAACAGTAAACTATTCCATTCGTCAAAATGCTAAGCTGCCAGCTAAATTATGGAAACTGCTCTTTGGCAGCATTTTGTTTGCAGCAGAATTGTACGTGCCTTTTTTAAATTATTTATTATTAAAACAACTTACAATAAAAACTTATGACTAAATAGGTACAAAGTCCCGCAAACTCCTTACACGGTTTGTGCGAGTCTCTATTGCCTCTATTGATACCTACTTAGTAAGTACAAATATGTATAGTAAATATGAAAGTACTTATTATTTGTTCTAATTTAATCTTTATTGGTAATTAGTCAAGCAGTTAGGTCATAAGACGTATTTTCTTAAATTTATTATTTTAGGCTCATGACCCGTTCCGATTATACATACATCCCTAAGGGAAAGCCTTTGCCCCAGCAGTGTGGACATAAATTGGCTGATGATGATGATGGTAGAGTTTTCATATGAACAGTTATTAATAACTAGGTTCTTAGTTCATAAAGAGTACCTATGGTATTAAAACTAAAACTTTGCATAAACTACTTAATCGTGAGTTTAATGTGCCAGAGCAAATTTGTGTTACCTACCTACTTAATAGGCTGCGCTGCGGTCAATGTGACATTTATTCAACACTTTGAGAACATTAAGTTTGAATAATATTCATCGGAAGTTCAAGGTGAATAAGAAAAATTGAGGAAAACGAGCCTAATTCTTTCGATGTATCTTCAAATTCTCACTATTTTGCATAAAATCATTTTTTACCCACGAGACGGAACGGAACGGAATATTGTCTCCGTTTGAAACGAGACGGTTTTTTTTAATTCAAAAGGTTTCATTTCAGAGCAGATTCTTAGGCATGTTTCATGGTGGTAGACCACCAGGGGGCGCAGCAGTAACCAGTACCCCTCAAGCGTGTCAATAAAAAATAGCAATAGCCGTCAAGTGTGTATATCAGGTTACATTACAGGGGGCCAAGTCTGCTAACGTTAAGTCACAATCGTGTCTCAACCGTGTTTCAATTGTAGTTCAGTGGTAGTGCTTTTTTTTAACACTAGTTACAAGAATTAGGATAGTATGATGTGATGTGAATGTATTGGGTGGTGTGACCATCAATAGTATTGTGAAAAAAGTACATATTTCTTGTAATTAGTGTGTAAAAAAGCACTACAACTGAACTACAATTGAAACACGATTGAGACACGATTGTGACTTAACGTTAGCAGACTTGGCCCCCTGGTATCAGTTTACCGGCGTACCTATCGCCACTTTTTTTCATTTTTCTCGAGATCCACAATAGATATTGAAAATCTTATGACTGCTTTGGAAAATATGTTGGTTTTATGTACAAATCACTACATAGTATAAAACAAAGTCGCTTTCTCTGTCCCTATGTCCCTTTGTATGCTTAAATCTTTGAAACTACGCAACGGATTTTGATGCGTTTTTTTTAATAGATAGAGTGATTCAAGAGGAAGGTTTATATGTACTTTTTATCCCGATATTCCCACGGGAACGGGAACCACGCGGGTGAAACCGCGGGCGGCCGCTAGTATTATAATATAGTTAAATTAAAACGAGGATAATTAAATAACATTTACTTACGGAAAAAAAATATTTAATTCCACAAATATCTTAAATAATTAAGCGATAACTATATATATTTTTCTATAGTATAAAATTTACGGAAAAAAAATATTTTTTTAAATATTTTCAAAAATAAAGTAATAAATCCTACTAATATTATAAATGTGAAAGTTTAGATGTTTGGATGTTTGTTACTCAATCACGCCAAAACGGCTGAAAGGATTTGGCTGAAATTTGGGACACAGATACTTTGTAGCCTGGAGAGGACCATAGGCTACTTTTTATCCCGGAAAAACATCACATTCCCGCGGGATAACGTCGTGTAGTCCACGCGGGCGAAGCCGCGGGCGGAAAGCTAGTGTATAATATGTTTACTTATTATAGTCTTAGCACAGCACACTTGACGGCTATTTCGAGTATAGTGCAGCAAGCTTTTCTGTTCCGGTGATTATCTTTGGAACTAAAACAGTTTTCATACGACAGTCCATTTTGACAGCTAATTTGGTATTGCAAGTGGCTCCTCTGTCACGGCTGTCACCGGAACAGGAAAGCTTGTGACACTGTATGTCGCATTGCGACAGAACACGCTTGAGGGGTGTTGGCACTGTAAGAGTTCTCAAAAACTACTAAAGCGATATCGGTGCGGTTTTTGGCATTTAAACGGTTTAATTTCAGAGCAGGTTCTTAGACATATTTAAGGGTGGTAGACCACTAGGGGGCGCAGCAGCAACCAGATAGTCAGCACTTTAACAGTTTTTAAAAGTAATAAACCGTTTTCGATGCCTCTTTTTGCATTCAACAGGTATCATTTCAGACTCGGTTTTAGAGGAGATTTTGCAGAACATCTGCAGATCACCAGGTGGCAATGCAGCAGTCAGGATCAGTATGGTTGGCACTTGAGGGCTTCTCAGAGACTATTCAAACGATTCCGATTCCAACGATTTTTTACAATAAATATTAAAATATAATATTTTGCATACAAAGGACGCACTAAATATTTAAAGTATTCTCTACCAGTCAGCTGCGGTAAATCCTACAAATATTATAAATGTGAAAGTTTTGATGTTTGGATGTTTGGATGTTTGTATGTTTGTTGCTCAATCACGCCAAAACGGCTGAACGGATTTGGCTGAAATTTGGGACACTGATACTTTGTAGCCTGGAGAGGAACATAGGCTACTTTTTATCCCGGAAAAATGTCAAATTCCCGCGGAATAAATTCGTGTAGTCCACGCGGGCGAAGCCGCGGGCGGAAAGCTAGTAGGTAATATTTCAGAGCAGGTTTCTGAATATTATGGGCCTTATTTCCAAGACGGCCTAGTCATTTCAGTGTGAAAAACCAACAAACATACCTACATACCTAGATGAACAATTTCTACACACAAAAAAATGATGACATTTCATAAATGTATTAGCCTGATGTCGACAGTAACGTATTCTGTTGTAATGTAACGTTTTCTCCAAAAAGATGAAGAATGAATGAAGAGAAGAAAAAAAAAACAAAATTAAAATTTTGAAAAAACCCCCTGCGGATATATAAACGTCAAACAGCAAAGGATAATTAAAAATTTTGAAAATAAAACATTAGGTAAGTACTGTAGCAGTTAGTTAGTAAATCATAGGAATAAAAGACGTAAAAAGTAATCAAGCAATAAAAAGTAAATAATCTAAGAAGTAGGTAATACCAGGGGGGCTACCGGCTAAAAATATGGATAGGTATGGACGGACATGGGTTTCATTTGACATTTGAAGCCCATATTATGCTCTTAAAAGGTCTATTATCATTATTTTTTAGCCGGTAGAGCCCCAGGATTTACATTTTCAATAGCTTTTCACAATTTGGCTCAATTATTTATTCACTAGGCAACACAGACTATTACTGCCATTGGTTGGGTTGTGTAGATACTGTTTTAAAATTAAACAATTAGAATGCACATTATGTACGGGAGTCTGAATATGTTTTCTATTGAACATGACTTTCCTACAATTTTATCCAAGTCAATCAATTATATCAACTGTTCAAGAATTCGTGATCATACTGTTCAAAATGTATGTTTTCATTTCAATGAATATGCCTCTTTACAATTTATGACAATTAGTTGTGCCGTTAAACGTGGTGGTACCGCTGACACTCGGGGAAAGGTGGAGAAAGATCGATAAACATACGAGCTTGACTCACGGTCACCGTTACCCCCCAACGACCAAGGTAATGGGGTGAGACGCACCTTACGGAGGTCCTATGACATCATCGTGGCCTATGGGATAATATTAGATGGGTTTTTGTGTAGGTAGTAGGGTTACACCTTGGAAAGAAAGACTCCCTTTGGATTCTACGGTTTAGCACTTTTAGAAACTCGTGAAGAACTTTGTTTTCTCTTGCTTGTTCTACATCATTTTGTGTGGAGCGTGGTTGAATCACGGTATGTTACTTACTACTCCTAACTTTCAAGGTAAAGATGTGAGGGTAGAATGGAACGCAACTTCTAATAGCTGGAAGATATTCCATTGTGGAATAAGCTGTGCCCTTGTATAATTTCTTGTCTTTATTTTTGTTCCTTTATAACATTTGTGTGTACTAAATTATTAAATAAGTAAATAGAATGCTCGATGACTGTTCGGAAAAGATCGACGTTTCTGAACGCATCCCTAATGTCACGTCAAATTGACATTTCGATGTCACTTGAAGTTGACAGTTCTCTCTTGATTGGAATTCTTGTAAAAAACATGTCGGATTAATTTTTGCTGAATTGTTAAAAACCGCTCGCGTTGAATATGCCTGGCATATCGAGTTTGAATTGAATCCTGAATTATCCTGTCGATCCCGTGTTGTACGACCAAGATTTTGACGCCATCGTGACGATCGGGCCGGTCGCGGCGTTTTGAAATAAGGAGTGCCACCACACGCGTTGTTGTCGGGAAAATATATCTTAATAAACAACCCCCGCGTGTGTCGTTGTGTATTGTCGCCCAGTGTCTTGGGACCGCTGTGTTGTGTTTGTTTTGTGAGTAAGGTGACGAATTGGTAAGGTCTGCAGAAGAACACGGAGCACATCAAAGGGGGCCCCCTTATACCGCTCCTGCCCCGGAGACCTTCGACACCTCAGACCCGTATGTAACATTCACCTTAATTTAAATTAAGTCGTTGTGTATCGCAGTTCAATTGTTCAGTTACATCCCGGCTGAAACCAAGTTTTGTCCGGAGTCTATACTCATGATAACCTTCCACTGCGCCATGCCGATTCCGCGGGCCTAAGCAGGGGTGTACTGAACATTTCTTGGCAGCAGTAGCGTAGTTTGAAGGCCTGACAGGCCCACGCCAAAACTTTGTCGATTAATCAGTGCCGTTTTGATGACCATCTGGTCCGGACTAGATTAATTTGTACTTGTAAATGGTAATTAACTTGCATTTGAAAAGTAAAGGGCATTCCTTTGTTATTGGTTCCATGTCTTGTAATTAATTGTCATGTATTGAAGTTCCAAAATGTAAACAGATGCCTTTCTTTGCTCATAATAATTATTATTTAGTTTGTTAGCAAATTTGAGTTGTGAATATTGACAAGTTGTTGCTAAATAATAGCTAATAAAAGGTTAGCTAATAAGTTTGCACTCAATACTTAGTGAAACTTAAATGATTTAAGACATTGTTTACACATTGAAACTTATTGAAACTTGTGCTTTGAAATAATTAAAATTAGCTTGTTGTATGTTGATATCCAAGTGAATTTCAATAGTCAGTGATTTTGAGTGAATTTCAATGAAGTGAATTTCAATAGTCAGTGAGTTTGTTGTTTTCTGATAACCTCCAAATATTTAAGAGTTTGTGTCATTATAAATACTTTGTTGTTGTAATATTGGAATTTTGTGGTTATTAATAACCTCCAAATATTGGAGATTTTGTGTTATAGTGAATATTTTGAATTTGTTGTTTTTGTTGATAAATTTGTGACGTTACAATGACGGCCTCCTCTGCTAAAGCCAAAATACGTTCTGAGTTACGGTGGTTAGCTTCTGCGGTTGCATTGTTGGATCGACCGGATAGGACGGAGGCCTTGTTGAACAGATACGTAGATCTGCCCATACGTTTGGCTGTTGTTGATGAGCAGTATGCCTTATTTTTGGAAAAGACTGTTGAAGCCGAGGTGGAAATGCGACAAGAAGTCGGTTTGGATGTGGACCAGTGTTATGATTTTGCGGACAGAATTACCCAGGTGGCTCGACCTTTGCAAGTGGCAAGAGAGAATGAACCGAGCCCGTCCCCGGTCACATCTAAGAGTATGCCCCCTCTATTTGCTAGATTGGCCCCCTTAGATTTAAGGCGTTTTGCTGGTCGTCTAGAGGACTGGGAGGGCTTTATTAATATTTTTGATAGTCTCGTACATGCCCGGGATGATTTGACCCAGGGCCAGAAGTTGGCTTATTTGTTATCCGTGTTGGAAGGGGAGGCCCTTGAATCGGTTCAACATTTGGCCCCCTCCCAGTGGAGCAGTGGTCGTTTTTGTTACTGCACATTGTCCTAGGAAAGTTGCCGGACTCTGTTAAGGTCCGTTTTGAGCAGCAGTATGGTGGGGATAGTGCGACTTATCTGCCACCCTTCTCGGACCTCTTGACGTTCCTGGAAGGAGAGAGTAGACTGGCAGATAATTCCTCTCTGGCCGGTCCTATGGGACCCGAACGACCTGTGCCACAGAGTAGATCCCCCACCGGACCCCCCCGTAGGGGGCGTATGGCCCCTCGCGCGCCCGGCCGCTATGCCGCCGTCCAGGAGACCGCCCGCTGCTTGTACTGTCGGGAACCGGGTCACAGCACGACCCGTTGTGATAAGTTCCTCGACCAGCGCGTCCAAGGCCGTCGAGCGATCGCGCGACAACGGACATGGTGCTACTCGTGCTTGGGCCTGCACATGCAGCGCGAATGTACCCAAGCGCACCCATGCCGCTTTTGTAAGGGCAACCACCATCCCCTCCTCTGCATGAACAGCCCAGAAGGCGGCGGAGCGCCGCAGCGCGTCGCTGCAGGATCACCTCGTATGGGTGGGGGTCTCGGACACCCCGCGGTGTTTGCATCCCGCAGCAGTTCTAGTGGCCACCAGAGTGGCCCCAGACGCTCTCCGCCACGGTTGGAGCCTCAAACGGGCGGGGGTCCCAGGGACCCCCCCATGGGAAACCGATCCCCAAGGATGGGGATGAGTCATGCGAGCGTTGCCGGAGGTCGTAGAGGCCCCCCGCGACGTTTTGAGCCTCGCACGGGCGGGGGTCCCATGGACCCCCCCATGGGAAATCGGTCCCCAACTAGGGGGTTCGATTTTGCGAGCGTTGCGGGAGGTCGTAGAAGCCCCCCGCAACGTGTTGAGCCTCGCACAGCCGGGGGTCCCCGGGACCCCCCTTCTGAAAATCGGTCACCGTGCCCCCGCGACTATGGGGCGACGTACACGGTGGATGCTAGGCACCGATTCTCGCCGCCGCTCGCCGAATACCCGCGTTTGGAGCGGCGCCCGCCCCATCTTCAAGGGGCCGGGAGATATAACCCGCCTGATACCGGGCGAATTGGACGTGGGCAGTATGTGGGAGAATGGGACCCACTGGATCGCTATGAGCGACCCCCTTACCATGGGGGGACGTCTGGGGACCCCACATACTAGCAATCAACGTGTTTACGGTCGATTGTAGCCACCCCTCCAGAGACCGTTTTGTTGCCCACGGCCTCTGTGCTTGTCAGGGGATTGAATGGCGACCTTGTGGAAGTTCGCGCCTTGTTGGATTCCGGTGCTCAGGGGTGTGTTGTGTCATCTTGGTTAGTTAGGCGGTTGGGCCTCAAGGTGCACCCCCACACGGAAGGCGTGAGAGGTGTTGGCGATGTGAAAGATATCAAAACATAAGAAGGTTTAAAAATCATTTGGGTAAAATAAATTGGAACAAAATATTTCAAAATTCTAAAGACATAAATGACAGTTATGATATATTTCACGATACACTGATAAGACTACATGAATCTTTTTTTCCAAAACGTAGAGTAAAATTAGGAAGAAACAAAAAGAAAAACTGGTTAACATTAGGCATAAAAACTTCATGCCGTAATAAAAGGTTAATTAAAAAAATTGCACAGAAAACTAAAAATAAAACGATCAAAAGTTATTATAAAACATATGAAAAACTACTAAAGAGACTAATAATATATGCAAAAAAACTAAATAATAAAAATAGAATGTTAAAATCAACAAACACTATTAAAACAATGTGGCAAATTATAAACGAAAATACAAACAAAAAGAAAAAATCACAAAAGCGTAATATTCAGTTAAAAACAGACAATGAAGTAATATCAGATCCTGTAAAAGTCTGCGATACTTTCAATGATTATTTTGCGTCAATGGGTAACGTTGACTTGAACAATAACTATACACGTGACGCCGCAGTATCAAACCACATAGTCAATACCATGTATCTCAGTCCGGTAGACTATACTGAAACCCTGAAATATATAAAAAATCTTAAGAATAAAAACAGCTCTGGCATAGACGAGCTACCACCTTCTCTGATAAAAAAGTGTGCAGATGAATTGGCGCATCCACTTACATACCTGATAAATAGGTCCTTTGATGAGGGAAAGTTTCCTGAAATGTTGAAACAAACACTAATAAAACCCATATTTAAAAAGGAAGACAAACAAATCCTAAACAATTACAGACCCATTGCGCTTTTATGTACGTTTTCGAAAATTTTTGAGAAAGCGATGGCTGAACGTATTTATAAGTTTTGCGAAAAGTATGGAATATTTGATGAAGGGCAGAATGGTTTCAGGAAAAAACGGTCTACGACCTTGGCCGTCTACAAATTTATGCAAGAAGTGTACAATCAAATTAATAATAAAAAATATGCAGTCGGAATCTTATTAGATATGTCAAAAGCGTATGACAGAGTGAGACATGATATTCTGTTGCGTCAATTATACAGTGTAGGGATTCGCGGTCTAAGTCACAAATGGATAGCATCTTATCTAAAAGATAGAGTACAAACTGTAGAAATTGAGCATTATAATGAAGAAACGTCTCAAATCGTTAATGTAAGGTCGAACAGAAAAATCACAAACGCATCCATTCCTCAAGGAAGCGTGCTTGGCTGTTTGTTGTTTCTAGTTTACATTAACGAACTTCCTAAAGTCATAAGTGAGCACTGCGTCCTTTTTGCCGACGACGTTTCTGTACTAACCTCGTGCCAGGGTAACATAGATATAAATACCAAACTAAAATCAATCCTAGAACAAATTATAACATGGCTAAACGAACACAATTTAAAAATTAACATGAATAAAACAAAATTATTAACTTTCCATCCCTATCAAAAAGAACCTTTAAAGGTACACGTGAACTATCACAATGTTACTTTGAAGCCAGTAAGCGAATATACGTTGCTGGGGCTAATTCTAGACACGAACATTACATGGAAGCCTCACATAAATAGTCTTAACATGAAAATAGCCCGATTCTCGTATGGCCTTCGTGAGATAAAGAAATGTACAGATGAAAAAACTGCAATGGCTGCTTACTATGCATATGCACATGCATGGCTTAATTACGGAATAATTTTATGGGGAAACAGTACAGACGCTCAAACTCTGCTAGTTCAGCAGAAGAAGCTCCTTCGTATAATAGCAAACATATCCCAAACCGACAGCTGCAAACCCATATTTAAATCTAAAAGAGTCCTGACAGTACCATGCATGTACATATTAGAAATTAGTAAATTTGTAAAAAAATATCCGGAAAATTACACAAATAGACGAGACCTACCATCAAAATACGCCTTACGTTATAGGACAGGAAATAGATTAATGCTACCAAATTCAAAATTAAACCTACATTCACAAAGCCCCTCAGTTATGGGAGTAAAGATATTTAATAAATTGCCATGTGCATTAAAAACAATAAAAAATGAAAAAGAATTTAACAAAAAATTAAAAGATTTACTAGTATCAAAAAGTTATTATACATTACAGGAATATTTTAATGATAAGATAGATTAATATATTACAATAATTCATAACAAAAATTAACTAACAAATAATATTTTTTTTTATATATAAATAAATAATATAATAATTTAATATATAATAGATCAATTAATTTAATTTATTATTTTTATATTTTTTTTTATTTTTATTAAATTCTACACGTTAAATAATGATAATTTTAAATGAAATATTAGATTTTAATTTTTAAAGTGACCTCCTCTCTTCTAATTTGCTGTGCCCTACAGGGTCCATAATGTTCATAATTTATCATAACATCTTTTCACCCATTGTGGAAAAGCAATAAAGTATTGAGTATTGAGTATTGAAAGTCCCCGGGTTGTTAGGGCATGTTGACTTCACATTTACATCACGTAATAAGTCCACGCCAGGCATTAAGACCTCGGCGATTGTGTTGGACACAGTTGTTGGCCGTCAACCTTCAGTTGACTTGGGACCGAGTATGTTGTCTTTGGTGTCTGATTCCCCACTCGCCGATCCAAATTTCTTCCGCCCAGGCCCGATTGATGCTCTCCTTGGAGCCGATGTCCTGGGGCGAGTTTTGTTGACGGGGAAGCGAGTTTTGCAGCCAGATGGCTTGGTAGCTCTGCAGACGACACTCGGTACAGTTGTGATGGGCCCTGCTCGCCGCGTTTTGGATTCCCTTGATGAGGATCGCGGTCTTGTTTTTAATGTGTCTCTCTCCGAAGTGGTGCAGAAGTTTTGGGAGGTTGAGGAACCTCCACCAGCCCCGCGGGTCGACCCAGTAGCGGATGAATGCGAGTTGTATTACCAGAATAACACTGGTCGCCTCCGCTCTGGCCGTTTGATCACCCGTCTCCCCTTTCGTGCCGGCCGACCTCCTCTGGGCGAATCCCGACCGCTAGCGGAACGTAGGCTAGTGGCGATGGAGCGTCGCATGAGCAAGGATCCGGTCTTCCGCCAGAAGTATGTTGAATTCATGCGGGAGTATGAGGAGTTAGGGCACATGTCCGTGAGCGATTTGGATTGGCGCTCCGTTGAGCACTTCTTTTTGCCGCACCACGCCGTTTTGAAATCCGGAAAGATTCGGGTGGTCTTTGACGGTTCGGCTCCCACCTCTACTGGAGCGTCCTTGAACCAGTGTCTGCATGTAGGTCCCAAGCTGCACACGGAGATCTCAGACATTTTGACCAACTTCCGGCGGCACCAAATTGTATTTATGACTGACATCCGGATGATGTTCAGACAAACGGTCATCCATCCAGAGGATAGGAGGTACCAATTGATTTTGCGGAGAGAGAGTCCTAGGGACCCCTTGTTGATTTATGAATTGAATACGAATACGTACGGTTTGGCTTCGAGCCCGTTTGTTGCGATTCGTTCTTTGTTGGAGTTGGCCGAGAAGGAGCGCTTGAGATACCCTCGCGCCTCCGCCATTTTGGCCAGTGACGTCTATGTGGATGACATTTGCACGGGCGCCTCATCTGTCTCAGAGGCGATTGTCCTGAGAGACGAACTCACCGCCCTTTTGAAGTCGGGAGGTTACGAGTTGAGGAAATGGATATCCAACTCGCCTGATGTACTGGTAGGTTTGCCCGAAGAGCACCAGCAGGACCCCCACCTATTCGAAAATGTTGATAATCCCCATGTGGTGACCGTCCTTGGCGTACAGTACAAACCGGTCTCTGACACGTTCACTTATTGTGTGGATTTACGACCACCGAAAGTCTGGACCAAGCGTTTAGTATTGTCTACTGTCGCACGTACCTTTGACCCCAATGGGTGGATTTGCCCCGTGCTGTTTATGGCCAAGTGTTTCTTGCAACGGTTATGGGCTTCGGGTGTGTCGTGGGATGAACCCCTCTCGGACGAGTTACTCCGAGATTGGTCGAACTTCGTTTCATCCCTCCCCGAGATTAATGAAGTGCATTTGCCGAGGCTATTCCTCCCTTCTGAAAATTGTAAAGTTACTCTTCACGGCTTTTCCGATGCCTCCGAACGTGGATTTGCTGCGGCCGTGTACCTCCGCACCGTTACTGTTGACGGAGTTGTTGCTGTGCATCTGGTGATAGCGAAAAGCAAAGTCGCTCCCCTTCGGACTCGTCATACGATCCCGAGGTTGGAATTGTGTGGAGCTGCCCTCCTAATGCGTTTGTTGAACCACGTATGGCTCGCATTAGGTCGATCTATTAAGATACAAGAGGTTTATGCTTGGACGGACAGTCAGGTCGTCCTTTGTTGGTTGAAGGCTCCGGCGCACACCTTGGACGTGTTTGTGGCCAATCGAGTGTCGCAGATTTGTAATTCCGACATCGAGTTGATTTGGAGACACGTGCCGGGAACCATGAATCCCGCGGATTGTGCGTCTCGGGGTTGTGTAGCCCCAACCCTAATTAACCACCCCCTCTGGTGGGGCCCACAGTGGTTGATGCGGCCTGAGTCGGAGTGGCCGCCCTCTCCAGCGTTGTCGAACGTAGCCGTTCCTGATATGCGGGCATGCGTCCTGGAGACTAACCCCGCCGGGGAAAAGGATTTGTTGTTGGATCGGTACAGCTCCTTACAGAAGCTGCTTGGTGTTACCGCTTGGATCAGACGTTTTGTGTACAATTGCAGAAACCCACGCGCGAGGCGTGATTCGTCGGTTCTCACTCCGGACGAGCGTAGGGACGCGCTCTTGTTTTGGGTCCGGAGAGTACAAGCTGATAGTTTTGAGTCCGAGATTGAAATTTTGCGTTTAGGCCGTCGCAAGTTGAAGGGCGCGGTATCGCGATTGAATCCCTTCCTGGACGAGAGTGGGCTTTTGCGAGTCGGCGGAAGACTTCGAAATGCGAACCTGCCGTATGGAGCTCGTCACCCCCTTTTGTTACCCAAAGCCGGACATTTGACTCAACTGATAATAACAGTTCGCCATGTGAATGCACAACATGCTGGCTGTAATGCTTTGTTGGCCATTTTGCAGCGTGAATTTTGGATTTTGTCTGCTCGTCGAGCCATTCGCACTGTGGTTTTCCGTTGCCTGCCTTGTTATCGATTGAAGGCCGCGACCATGCAGCCCCAGATGGGTGATTTGCCTGCTGATCGCGTCACGGAATGTAGAGCTTTTGCCGGAGTCGCCACCGACTTCGCCGGTCCCTTTACTGTAAAGGCTTCGAGACTGCGTAATGCTAAAACCTATAAGGCGTACTTGTGCGTGTTTGTGTGTTTGTCCACCAAGGCTGTCCATTTGGAAATTGTCTCGGAATTGTCTACCGAAGCCTTTGTCGCCGCCTTGAGCAGATTTGTTTCCCGTAGAGGACTGCCGACATTGATACGTTCCGATTGTGGTACTAATTATAAGGGAACGTGTAATTATCTTAAGGAAGTAGTTAAGTTTTTTGTTGATAATAAAATAGACATTGGAACCACCCTCTCCCGGCGTGGGATTATCTGGAAGTTTAGCTCTCCAGCTTGTCCGACCTGGGGAGGAATTTTTGAAGCTTGTGTAAAGGCTGCCAAGACACACTTGCGTCGCGTGATTGGAGAAACTATTCTCACGTTTGAGGAACTTGATACGGTATTTTGTAAAATTGAGGCCGTCCTCAACTCGCGACCCTTGTGCCCGTTGTCTTCGGACCCGAATGACCTGGAAGCGTTGACCCCAGGTCATTTCTTGATCGGACAGCCCCTTTTGGCTTTGCCTGAATATCCGATTCAGGATGTAGGATCCCATCGTTTGTCGCGATACCAACTTTTGAAACAGATGTCCCAAAACTTCTGGGCACGTTGGTCGATGGAGTATTTGCATATCCTACAACAGCGCGTGAAGTGGACAGATAAAACCACCCCACCCCAGACTGGCGACCTCGTGTTGATTAAGGATGCTAACCTGCCGCCCCTATGTTGGCGAAGGGGGCGCATTGTTAAACTCTACCCCGGAACTGACGGAGTTCCTCGTTTTGCTGAGGTTTTGGTTCGAGATTCGGTTTTGAAGAGAGCAGTTAGTGGGCTCTCCCGATTACCCGTAGATTGACGTACCGTTCTTAACGGTCCGGGGCGGGGGGATGTTCGGAAAAGATCGACGTTTCTGAACGCTTCCATTCTTGTGTGGGCATCTTAACACCTTACAATGAATTTGTTTAAATTAGGGTTATTTAACGCAGGTTCACTAGGTACTGGACACGATGACTTCGTACACGCTATGATAAGCTGTGATTCAGATATAGTTGCTATCAACGAAACTTGGCTGCCAGCTGGTCAAGAAGCACGTGCACCTACAGTTCCCGGTTACAGATTACGGTGCTCCCCACGCCCGCTGCACATGCGTGGCGGTCGTGGAGGTGGCGTCGGATTTTACATCAAACGTCATGTTAACGTCCGATACATGAAGCATCCGGAAGCCGATATTGAGCAGATGTGGATAACGACTAAGATTAGCGGGTCTACCATTGCTATCGGTACTGCATACAGACCTCACTGGATCAATGTCGAAACCTTTCTGGATGCTTTGACTGAGTCGGTTTCTTACTTTAGCCGGAATGATTACGTAGTTTTATTGGGAGATTTTAACATTAACTTGCTTGCTGGGAACTGCGGTCATACCAGAAGGCTGCAGCAGTTCCTGTCTTACATGGAATTGAGCCAGGTAGTAACTGACCCTACTCATTTTACAGCCGACTCGGCGACTCTTATTGATGTCATCTGTACCAACTGCCCGACACGCAAAATTGAAAATACGCACGTTAATGGTTTGTTCGGTCATTGTATGGTGAGTGTCACGGTCTCGGTGAAAAAACCTAAAGTACCTGCTCGAAATTTGACATATAGGCCTATTAAACACATTGACATGGACGCTTTTGATGCAGAGTTAAATGCCACAGATTGGGTGGCGATCGTGGCTCAACCGACTGTAGACGAGATGGTGGATTCATTTCAGCTAACTTTGCTATCACTGTACGATAGGCATGCCCCTTTAAAGACAGTCAAAATTAAACCAGATTTGACATTCCCGTGGATTACTGATACCATCAAACGTATGATAAACTTGCGAAACAAAGCTCTCAAAAAATATCGTAGCACTAAATCCGAAGCTGATAAAAAAACTTGGAAAGATCTAAATAAGATGGTGGAAATCGGTCTATCGACAGAGAAGCGTGCCTATTTCAATCATCTGATTAACTCTCACGCTCGTAATAGCAAGTCATTCTGGAAAGGTGTCAAGAATCTAATTACTACTGATCCATGTGGCGGAAAGGGACTTTCCTATACTTTTAACGATCCCGACTTAATAAACACTCATTTTCTAAACATTCCAATTGCTAATGTATCACAGCTGTACATAAACTCTTTCTACTCGCGTCGTCACGGGGATGCTGTATTTCGCCTGCAGCCGGTCTCTGAAACGGTGGTTGGAAATATTATAATTTCTTTAAAGTCTAATGCAACTGGAGTTGACGGAATTAGCAGAGACATGATAATTCTGACACTGCCAAATACACTTAAAGTTATAACTGCAATCATAAACTTGTCTCTCTCAACCGGTATATTCCCAGAAAAATGGAAGCATGCGTTAGTGACCCCGCTGCCCAAGGTAACTTCTCCATCTGAGCTTAAAGACCTGAGACCCATCAGTATATTGTGTTTTCTTTCCAAAATACTAGAAAAGGTAGTCTATGCGCAGCTCTCCAAATTTCTTGAGGATAATCACATCCTTCCTGTAGCGCAGTCTGGATTCCGACGAAATCGTGGTACGTCTACGGCGCTTCTTGATGTTGTCGATAACATCTTATATGAGCAGGATCATGGACGGGGTACTATTCTTGCTCTCCTTGATTACTCCCGCGCCTTTGACACTATAAATGTACCCTTACTTTTAGCCAAACTTAGATACTATGGGCTTGATGACTGGTCAATGAGCTGGTTTTCTAGTTACCTCACTGGCAGATTGCAGTCAGTTAAATTATGTGAGCATAACAATGGCTGTGTTTCTAGTATGTCACGTCCTAGAGCGACTGAGTACGGCGTACCTCAAGGCTCTATTCTGGGTCCTCTTCTCTTCATACTCTACACAGCTGACCTTGTAAGTGTACCTAAGCATTGTGAGTGCCACTGCTACGCTGATGACGTGCAACTTTACATACCTACTTATCCCAATTCTACAGAAGAAGCCTTAACAAAAATTAACATGGATTTGAAGCGAATCGACGAATGGTCGAAGGAAAATGGACTTTTACTGAACCCAGACAAAACCAAATTTATGATACTTGGCACGGATTCACAGGTTCGCAACATACTTCGCTTTAATCCAGTGGTTCATATTGCGGAGCAACCCATCGAAAAAGTGGAAGAAGCTCGTAATTTAGGCCTTGTTTTCGATAGTCGGTTACGTTTTGAATCTCATGTGCTCAACGTGGTAAGAAATTGCATGTACCGCTTAAAAATTCTTTACCGTGTTCGTAATTTTCTAAGCGAACAGACTCGTGTCAGCTTGTGTGAATCTCTAATTCTTTCTAGGCTGAATTATTGTGACGTCGTGATAGGCCCTCGATTATTATCCAGAACTCAACGCCTGCTTCAGCGCGTACAAAATGCCTGCAGTAGATTCTGCTTTAATGTACCTCCTAGAGCTCATGTCACTCCCTTTTTAAACTCGGCTGGGATGCTAAGAGTAGAATTGCGTAGGAAACTGCATTTTGCTTGTCTCGTATTCAAAATTATTAAGAACCGTCAACCTGAGTACCTTTTCAAAAAACTTAGATTTTCCACTGCTCATGACAGGTATGGTGGTATTAGGTCCACACGTACTCCCCTAATCAACTATCACCACCGCACTACAGCATTCAGGGGAAGCTTTCGTTTTCAAGCTACTAAATGCTGGAATGACCTGCCACCTCCGCTTAGAGCTCTTCGATCCATAGTAACATTTAAATTTAAATTTCGCTCATTTCTGTTAGAGCTCCAAAAGCGTAGTTAAGTTAACTGTTTTTTTCTAACCCCTGTAGTTTTGTATTTTGCATCTTCTTTTATAACAGCCGTGCATGTTTATTAACCATAATACGTTTATTCAGTAGTTTACTTTTATTATGTTCCCTCCTTTTCTAACTTAAGTTACACACTGTCCTCTTAATTATATTAACCGTTCCCTCTACTCAAATTATTGTTTTAAGCAACTATGACTATTTGGCTATCCAGCAGTAAACGCGTCAACCCCCGCACATCGCTTAGGGTGATGGCTGAAAATCGGCATTTCACCTTTGGTGGATATTTTTGCCGAGCCAGGACCCATTTGCTGCTGCACACAGGCACATCTCAACAAAATCTCTGCAACTATTGTAATCATTTATTTTCTTTCTTTCTTTTTTTTTGTATGTTAATTTGCTTGTGTTTATGTGTGTGGCAACAATAAACGTTTATCTTATCTTATCTTATCTTATCATCCCTAATGTCACGTCAAATTGACATTTCGCTGTCACTTGAAGTTGACAGTTCTCTCTTGATTGGAATTCTTGTAAAAAACATGTCGGATTAATTTTTGCTGAATTGTTAAAAACCGCTCGCGTTGAATATGCCTGGCATATCGAGTTTGAATTGAATCCTGAATTATCCTGTCGATCCCGTGTTGTACGACCAAGATTTTGACGCCATCGTGACGATCGGGCCGGTCGCGGCGTTTTGAAATAAGGAGTGCCACCACACGCGTTGTTGTCGGGAAAATATATCTTAATAAACAACCCCCGCGTGTGTCGTTGTGTATTGTCGCCCAGTGTCTTGGGACCGCTGTGTTGTGTTTGTTTTGTGAGTAAGGTGACGAATTGGTAAGGTCTGCAGAAGAACACGGAGCACATCAAAGGGGGCCCCCTTATACCGCTCCTGTCCCGGAGACCTTCGACACCTCAGACCCTTATGTAACATTCACCTTAATTTAAATTAAGTCGCTGTGTATCGCAGTTCAATTGTTCAGTTACATCCCGGCTGAAACCAAGTTTTGTCCGGAGTCTATACTCATGATAACCTTCCACTGCGCCATGCCGATTCCGCGGGCCTAAGCAGGGGTGTACTGAACAATGACTTCATCTTGATATTTGGGGTGAGACAACTTATTAATTACTTTTTTCTCAAAATTAAACTTGCAAAAATCACGCTGGATCTAGGGGGAAACTGTCATTCCGACCCTTATAGTGACGAACCAGCGCAGCAGCGAGAGAACAAGTACACAAAACATGGAAAAGAAAAACTTTTTCCGTGTTCTGTGGCAAGTACCTACCTAGTGAGTTGTCTTATCACCCCTTACTCAAAGGTAGCGGGGTGAGTGGACGGTCCTCATGAAGGTGTGATTATTATTAGTTATTGTTATTGTTTTAAATGTTTCTATTATTTATTTTAATAAGTTGCTATACCCTAACAGGGTTCATGTTTGGTTCTGTTTTTTTGGTAATGTCATCTATATGTATACCACATGAGTGCAATAAAACAATTTGAATTGAATTGAATTGAATTGATATTGTTGAAATTATGTGTAATCTATGCTTTACATTTCTTATTATTAATTTAATCTAGCAACACCGAATAATGTCTTCCTTCCGTTCGAAGCTCTGTCTCAATGGCTCGACTAATTGTTTTGTGATGTCCAAATATTGTTAATCTAATTTTATCTAACAATAATATTGACGTGTCAAATACGGCCTGCTGTTTTGTGAATAAACCAGAAGTTGTATAGCTGCGATTACGAGTTTATTTTCAACCACCTGCTAGACCTTGGTACGACGCAACATCATCTGCGGTTCCTTCGCCCTCTGCAGATCATCAGATCCTGTAGCACAGGATTATCAGATATCATCGTGGCACAAAATGTACTTTATAGAAATAGGTGACGTACTTACCTATATTTAATAAAAGAAGAGGCACGTTTTTTAATTTTAACTCGATATTAAATCATAACCCTTACGTTGCTTCTATCTGGCAAAGCGTCTAGAAAATGGTATAATTTTTAATAGGATAAGTATTTAATCGGAATAAAACCACGCGTAACAGAAGTGAACTGAGGCGAACTTGACGCGATCAATAGCTTAAAAACCTACTTAAATTGTGCATTGGGTGCAAAACTAATCAAAGAGACTTTCGTTTAGCCTCTTTATGGATGCATGTACCTACTTGCGACAACATTTTCAAAATCAATCAAATCAAATCAAAATATTATTATTTCAGCCATAAAGCCATACAAATGAAAGATTACATTGTTAAGCACTTACAATAAATAAATAAAAATTAAAACCAAAAATTATAGTCAAAAATAAATTCAATAAAAGTATTAAAATCAGAATTAAAATTAAAAACAGTATTATATAATCAAAATTAAAATAAAATCGTAATTAAAACTTATAATAGAAATCAAAATCAAAATTAAATTAATTAAAAAAAGATAAATAATTAATATGGTCTACAATCACAAGATAGCATGTCATACGTGCAATTTCGTCCAGTGTTTCATAAAAATGGACTCAAAGTCCATTCTACCAGCAATTAGTTTTAGATATTTGTTGTTGCCGCAACGCAACCGGCGCCGGCGCATCAGTGAAGCTGTATGGTTGCGGATCACCGCGTAGAAGTCATGTCATAATGGAATCGCTCTTTCTAATCTAACATTTCAAAATTGAGTTTGACACTTCTCGCAGCTATAACTAAATACCTACTAAATAATTTCTATAATTTATTATCATCGTTCAAAAGATAACGCCGTCACCTTGGCTAGGTAAGTATATTGCACTGTGTTTAACTATTTACTTATACTTTAGTATACTATAACTATAAAAGGGTAATAACGTACAGTACCTACCTACTTGCTGATAAGCGCGCAATCTTGCGTGTTTCTTAAAGGATTTTCCACTCTCGATAATATAATTATTTGGTAATAGAAACTAAATTACCCAAGAACTTCATGATTTACCACTCCAAGAACAAAAAAATACTAACAATTAAAATATGATTCATTTACAATTAACCCAAATAATGATTTATCATCTTATAGTCCCTAGTTTCTGTAATTAATATTTATTCTAGCGCCATTTATGTATAACTAGCGGCCGCCCGCGGTTTCACCCGCGTGGTACCTACTCGTTCCCGTGGGAATATCGGGATAAAAAGTATCCTAAGTTACTCCTTACTACATCAGCTACCTGCCAGTGAAAGTCCCGTCAAAATCGGTCCAGCCGTTTCAGAGATTAGCCGGAACAAACAGACAGACAGACAGACAGATAGACAGACAGACAGACAAAAATTGAAAAATATGTTATTTTGGCATATGTACCGTGTATATAATCATATGCATGTAGTAAAAAGCGGTTATTTTAATATTACAAACAGACACTCCAATTTTATTTATTTGTATAGATATATAGTACCGTATACATAATCATACGCATGTAGTAAAAAGCTGTTATTTTAATATTACAAACAGACTCCAGTTTTATTTATTTGTATGTATGTATGTATGTATAGATAGAATGGAACTAGACTCATGATTCGTTTTTGAACACATAAAAAAATCTTACCTACGCAATTCCGATCACTAGGTAGGTATACGTAAAACTAATTATAACATTAATAAAGTCGAGTCGAGTCCCATCCATAAACTTATTTATACTAATGGTCCCATCGGAGCCTGGTAGTGAGACGGGTCGATTTTTTCTAAATACTTCATTTTCCATTTTTCAACGTTAATAAAGTCACATTACCACAGTTCACACAACCAGTGGAAATACAAAATAGTTCTGGGCAGATAAGGTATCAATTCATTTTCGAATCATATAGATTATGGGTTAACTGCAAAAGCTATACAAATATAGGTATTAATTGAATTAAAACCTAGATTTATCTCTTCAGTGCCCTTTCCGGTTGGCTGGGTCTGGTAGATCTTTATAAGGTAAGTTGTAGGCAGATAAAAGCGACCAAAATTCCTGCCTCTACCCACACTACTACATGACTTCATTGTTTGCTACTTTCAAACCAAACTTGATTTAAATTTCAAATCTTTAAGTGATGCAATTGATTGAATTGATTGCCTAATGAGTGACTCATAGGTACCACTCATACAGTTACATTTACTTAACCTTTGTAATTTAAAGTGTTATTTACTTGAGAATCCATTTTCGTTTATCTAGTTCTTCTTCCGCATGCATGATTGATTTGGGATAAAACCACAAACACAATAATTAAGTAGGCGACTTCTAAACTGCCTTCAAAAAATCTGCAATCATACAGACATTTCCCAAAAAAACGTAAAATAAAAATAAATTGAATCATTTAATTCATAGGACGAAAATGCGGAACTTTTTCTTCTTGAAACAAGATCTGTCTGAAGTCACAGCCATGCCAAATTTTTCATGGGACCAAGTTGAAACTTTATTCTATCAAGAAAAAAAGAATGATTAAACACACATTAAGTAGTTTTTTTATCTTTTCAAGGACTGTTTCGAAATCTAAACTATGATCATCGGAAGAAGCTTGTTATACTTCGTCACACTATTTATTCAAGAAATCAAGTGATCTAATTGATTGACCATTAATAATTATGTAACCATAATTGATCGAAATATTGGAACATCAGGCAGCATTATGAATGGATCATTTTGTTGGGCTAAACTAGCCATGACTGACAGCAAACTTATCGTGTAATGGGCGCCTAAGAGCGGATTTGTTGTGGAACTGTTAATTTTGATGTCCTGTCGACTGTACTTCACAAATTCAAAGTCGCTTAGCGAGCTATGGAAAGGCCTATGCTCGGAGTTTCTCTGAAGGATCGAATCCGGAATGTGGTAATTCGACAGAGAACCAAAGTAATCGAAATAGCCCACCGGATTAGCAAACTGAAGTGGCACTGATAACCGCTGAAGTAAACGAGTTCTAGAGTCGACACCACGAATCGGCAAACGTAGTGTAGGACGCCCACAGACTAGGTGAAGCGACGATATTTTCAGGGTGGCTGGCAAAAGCTGGATCAGAGCAGCCATTGATCGTGCTCGATGGCGTACTCTTGGAGAGGCCTATGTCCAGCAGTGGACGGTAATAGGCTGATGATGATGATGATGTAGTCGGTTTAGCTTTCGGTTACCTAATTAATTAAAGCATTTATTTGTGGGACTAGCTGTTTTTTTCTATTAACATTATTTCCTATAAATTAGAAGATATTTATTCTCTCGACTATTTGGCACCTTTTCAAGTTCGCGATATTTCTCGTTTGATTGACAGTGCTAGTGGTTCAATTGAGTTCTATAAACTGTATATAAGTTAAAAAGGTATTTTATTTGAAACTTTTATCTATTTTACAAGCTATTTATTACCACACTTTTATTAGCTTCACCTGTAACTACTAAGTCACAATGTAAGAAAATCTTGGAATTCAATTTTAACCTACTTCTAATTGTTGTATTGATTTAAAACTTTGCAGGTTTATAGGAATCCGATGAAAATACAATAATTTGCTACTATCGAGCTGATCTGATGATGGAGTCAAGAGGTGGGCAATAGAACTCTTCAATGGCTGCTATGAAACCTCTCGAGTTTGGGCTCATTTGTTTTATTCTGATGAATCCTATTCGCTACACTTGATGGTAAAGGTCTGATGATAAAGCAGGGAGGAAGCCAGTGGCACTTCTTAATGACCACTAGGAAAGCCCTCAAGTTTGTCGTCATTTGTTTCGTTCTTAAGGGACCTATTTGCTACACTTGGTAGTGAGGGTCTGATGTTGGAGCAGGGAGGAAGCCAGTGGCACTCCTTAATGATCACTAGGAAACCACTCGAGCTTGGGCTGATTTATTTTGTTCTGATGAGACCGATTCGCTACACTTAGTGGTGAGGGTCTGATGATGGAACAGGAAGGAAGCCAGTAGCACTCCTTTAATAGCCACTAGGAAACCAATCGAGTTTGGACTCATTTGTTTCGTTCTGATGAGACATATTAGCTACACTTGGTGGTGAGAGTCTGATGATGGAGCAGGGGGAAAGCCAGTGGCAATCCTTAATGACCACTAGGAAACCCCTCGAGCTTGCGCTCATTATACCTACATACAATCACGCCTTTGAGTTATAATGTTTACGGGGTGGGCAGAGACATGAATGGACTGTGAAATCCACTACCATCTATCCATGGCTTGCCATTTAAACTAAAAAGTAAAAAATAAATATGTAATTTAAAAAAACTAAAAAAAAACACTTTTATATGAACAGACTAAAAAGTACAAAATAGCCGTCTATTCAGTAACTGAAATTAAAAAGGGTGGTGCGCATTGACAATATTACGTACGTACTTGAAATGCATGCTTTGCAAAGGGCGCACCACGCTTATTAATTTCAGTTACTGAACAGACGGTTATTTTGTACTTTTTAGTCTGTTCCTATAAAAGTGTGTTTTTTTAGTTCTTTAAACTACATATTTTAACTTGCCATGTTAAGTAGTTAGTAAGTTAGTGGGGGACAAATCTTGCAAGCTTAATTTGACCCACTTCCCAGTGTCCGATGACGCTGAAATTTTGTATACAGGTTTGGTTTAGATTACAATATAATATACAAGTACAATCAGCAAAAAAGCTTGTCATGAAAATGAAATTTTTACTACTACTTTCCTACATTGCATTACTGCCACTTAATTCCACCTAGCGTGCAATTATTCTGAAGGCAAAACCTGGATCTAGATCTTTATTAGATACCTACCTAAATAGAAGGTATCTGAACAAAAGCTGTAAATTCTTGGACTAAAATATCATCATCATCTTCCTGACCTCCTCCTCAGATCATTAAATCTCCTCTCTCATTCAATCGATCAATTAGTTTATTGCACTCCATGAGTTTACAAAAGGTCTTAAAGTTGGGCACATAGAACATCATTCATATTATTATGCACAAACTTTACGCATCTTTTTTGTGGTCTGTTTCTTCCTGTCCATCCATCTCCATCCAACATTCATGTCCATCACCTTTCTGATAGTAGCAGTTCTTCGACTAAAATATATTGCCCAATTTGAGATGAAGAAGAGAGATGAAGAGGTGACACATTGACAGTTGATTGTCATAATTTCATTTGGCATACATCATACATAAGGCATAATATTGATAAGCATTTTATTCTTTTGCATAAATTTCATAACCTATAATGATAATAATGCATAATAGTTGAAAGTCATAGTATAAAAAGCATAATCTTCGAAATGCATATTTTCGTTTGTCATAATTTCGTAAAGCAAACTTTAAAACGCATAACTTTATAAAGCATAATTAATTTTTAAAAACATTATTTTATAAAAATGACAATATCTCGAAAACAGTGCGTCGCAGCCAAAATCTGACGAAATTTTTGATACCCTTTTAATAATCCCGGAGGTATTTGAGAGACATCCAATGGTAAAAAAAAACTTTTTTTGAGATTTGTTGGCTCAAACTTTTTTTTTCATCTATAAGTTCTGAATTTAGTTAAAATGGAAGAAAACAGAAGAGCAGGGGGACGGGGGGACGGGGGGGGGGGCACCATTCCGCCACCCAAGAAATCTTAACAGTCGTTTTAGTTTAGGTTAGGTTAGAACAGTGACCAAAACCCCGCGCGAGCCGAGCGAGCGAAGCGAGCATGCCGCGGCAGCGGCCGTGGAAGCGCCAGAAAATACTTTTTTTATTTTCACAGACCTAGCTTCAAAATAAATAAATACAAGATTGTATAGTATAAATGACTCGTTAAATTTATGCATTTTGAATATTATGCCTTTTAAGTATTATGACATTTAAAAGTTATGCCTTTAGATAATTATGCTTTTCGATGATTATGCCTTTCAACACGATGCGTTTCATGTTTATGGCGAAAAATGTTATGCGTTTCATTAGCTAACCCCCGGGGGTATTTGAGAGACATCCAATGGTAATTTTGCTTTTTGCGGTCTGGGTGCTTACCATCAACTTTAAGACAGCGATTCAAAAATAGCGCGATGCAGAATAGGTTCCTAAAATGACTTGCTTTCTTTCGTACTCTGACTTCTAAAAACTGGATCGCAAATGAATTGCTAAATGTTAATGACCGAACGATTTGTGTCCTTTTTCTTCTACCCGTCTCTTTCACTCGATTCTGTCATGCCCGGAGAGTGAAAGGGACGGGTATAACCTGCAGGTGACATGTTAAATCGACCGGGTTATAAGTCAAATAAGAGTTCCTGACAGCTTAGCGGCTGTGAAATGTCATTGATCGATCACTGAATCGCTGTCATTGATATTAAGCTGTCGTGGTATGAATAAGCGAAGCAGATCAGTTTAGGTCCTAAGCAAAACCGCAATAAGAGTTGATGGTAAGCACCCAGTTAGCTAAAAAAAAATTTTTTATCTTATGATTTCTGAATTTAGTTCAAATGGAAGTAAACAGGGGCCCCCCACCACCCAAGAAATCTTAACAGTCGTTTTAGGTTAGGTTAGGTTAGGTTAGGTTAGAACAGTGACCAAAACGCTGCGCGAGCCGAGCGAGCGAAGCGAGCGTGCCGCGGCAGCGGCCGGCGAAGCGCCAGAAAAGACTTATTATTTTCACAGACCTAACTTCAAACTAAATAAACACAACATAATACCCCGTTTAATTTATACATTTTGAATATTATACCTTTTAAGTATTATGACTTTTAAAAGTTATGCCTTTAGATAATTATGCTTATTGAAATTATACCTTTCGATGATTATGCCTTTCAAAAATTTGGGCTGAAAAAGTATGCGTTATGTAATTATGCCTTTAAGAATTATGCGTTTCGATGATTATGCCTTTCAACACTATGCGTTTCATGTTAATGGCAAAAAATTTTATGCGTTTCATTAGGTAACCGAGATGAAGATTGTGCCGTTAGATATTCCCAATGGAAAATACCTACCTACTTACAGTAACTCAGTGCATAATTTTTATGGACCTTGTTTATTGTCTATAGACACGATAGACACATACCGTTAAACAAAACTCACTATTGAGTATCATTGGAACAGTTCTTAATCACATATACCTGGGAATTATTCCGACTGATGCTTGATGCTAATTTATGTGAATTGAAGCATCGGTTTATTCTTTCCATTAAAAAACGATACTATTGCAGCCAATGATAGAAAATTAAAGTACAATATCGGTATAAAATGTTAACATTAATAATAGTTAGTCATGATTAAAAAAAACCGGTTACAACGTCGTCGGAAAGAAAATAGTTGAATAAATCAATAAATTTGCATAAATTATGAGTGCTAAAAATATTAAACTATCTTACCAGTCACACGAATGAAGACAGGAACTCCAAAACAACAGCACTCAAGACAGTTTTGATACACAATTCAATAATTTCCAGTGAACGTATCGGCTTAAAACGGTCGGCTAGCAATGGGCGTATTCCTTCCTTTACTATTCATGAGCCAAATTACACTCGAATATCGATTACAAAGTCTTGCAGTCCTTCAACTGTTACGGTACAACGATTTCAAGATCGCGAGCGCAGCCCGCTATCACTCGCTATCGCGTAATCACTGTGATAACTGACAGACGATCGACCACGTGGCTTTGTCACTAAACAGTCACAGTTAACCCCAAAACACCGAATTCCACTAAACAAAACCGGCGCCAAATAAAATTACGGAACTACACGTCTTATGCCTGTTGTTATCGGCGCGGCACTAACATATAGCTGTAATTTACCCACGCCTATATCTTCATAAGTGGGCACAATAGTTAAAAGAGCTGTGCCGAAGCCAGCCTTATTGTTTTTCGGCAAGATGGTTGGACTTCTTACGCAATGTTCTTGCGAGACTTTCGCTCGGTTGCAGGTATGATACAAAACGCGTTTCGACGTGCCGGCCGATTCGATCTATTTTTGTATCTCGTGGCATGTAGTTCATTCTTCAGATCATTCGAGTCTAGGGGACAAGCTTCAAATTGAAATACTTAAGTACTTAAAGTATTTCAAATGTTTCGTTTAATTTTGATTGAATTTTAAATTGATTTTATTGAATTTTCGTAATTACCAAAATAGGTAATTAAAGTAACTTTGTAAGACACAAATACTTAATAACAATCACAATACTTAACGGTACATATACTAAAATTGTCTGCTTTAGAGGGATATGTGAAAAATACAGAAACCTGCGGTTTTATGATTCTGTAGGTAGGTATTTATCATAACATAATCAAACTCAACCACATTTTAAAACTTATACTTCATTACAAATCAACCTCAGAGTTTTGTTATGTAAACAAATCTATTTCAACCACCAATAGTTACTACATTCCACGTGAGTTTTTGAATGCATAGCAAGTTCCCCCCTACACAAAATAATCTTGATACAATCCATATGCTGCGATATTTATATTTATATCTACGACCTTGCTCAAACAGTAGCTAATTCTAAAGAATGAGTATACGTGTTCGGTACCTATACCTATAGTAACGTTATTATTGGATGGTTATATTTATAGATATTTTGCGTGCAGAAATTATTAAAAAAGACGGAACGAACCAACAAACGTAACTCTTTAAATCATTAAACATTTAAGTGCGATTAAAATGAAACTTAAATTTTGTTTTGAGTTCGACTATTTCTTTTCTTACTTATTTGAGTTTGGAGAAAATATTCTTTTAATCTTATGCTTATTAAAAAATCACGAGGTAAAAGAAATAAAAATTACCGTTCGGTGTATTAAAACAGACCGACTTGAAATAGTTATTTTCACCTCTCCAGCGCGAAAAGGGCGCTTTTGGCGCGTAAAAACTCGCAGC
Source organism: Crambus lathoniellus (assembly GCA_949710035.1). Classification (NCBI taxonomy): domain Eukaryota; kingdom Metazoa; phylum Arthropoda; class Insecta; order Lepidoptera; family Crambidae; genus Crambus; species Crambus lathoniellus. The sequence continues at coordinate 8,049,510 of OX453310.1, read as the reverse complement.
AAAATCGATTTTTGCTGCGAGCGTGAGGCAAAGTGCATTTTTAATTTCTTACACCAACTTTTGAAATAATTAAGAAAAAAGAAATAGATTGACAAGGATGAGACTTTTAAAATTAATAAGTGCGAAAAGGATAGATAGATAGCTTTATGTCGTTGGACATGAATTATAAAGCATAAAAAATAAATACAGGGATACCAAAGGTTCGAAAAAGAGTATGGACGAAGTGAGGGCGATAATGCGTGATATAAATATAAAATAAGAAAATTAATGAAATCTAATAACAAATAAGATAAAGACGATTGTATGTACTACCTACTATTGCTTTTTATTAAAGACGCAATATTTAAAATAAATAATATGAAGTGAACATTATATCGCTTACTAATAATTATCATGTTTGGTTTTTTATAAAAATGACAAGCAGTGCAGTGCAGTTTTTGAACGCAAACAGTAACCTTCAACCTTCAACTTGCATAATTGCACCAATTTTACTTTGAATTATTAATTTTGTAATTTTGATGTTTTCTTTATTAAATATAATATTGTTAAACGTTAACTTCAATATTGTTTTTCTGATCTGTAACACTTTTCTCGCCGGTAGAGGAAAAATAGATTTTGCTGCGAGTTTTTACGCGCCAAAAGCGCCGTTTTCGTGCTGGAGAGGTGAAAAAGTACTTGTCAACTGAAAAAAAAATATATTTTTAAAGTACCTCTTTGTGGTAAAGTAGGTGCCTTTTTCTTGCTCCTGGCTGACAGCGACCTTAAAGAGGTAGGAACAATACAGATATATTTTTTTCCGTTTCAGTTGACAAGTACTTTTTGCAGCTAGATTTTTTTTTAAATTACTTACTTTTTTATTTCTTAATTTTTAGTATTACCATAATATAAACATATCCCAAAAACTACTGAACCGATTTTGCTGCAACTTAGACATTATAAAGAATCCTCTCGAGAAGACTTTTAGTTTTCGAGAAATTTGTAAACCACCATACGTACACTTACAAAATTGAGTACACGTGCTTGGAAGCCTACAAAGAACAATATACTCAAATATTATCCAATTCCAACTACATAAGGTCAAACTGATAAGTAACCTCCTTTCTTGAAGTCGGTTATAAAAGCAGTACTTACCACGATAGTAACTAGGCATATAAACTATGCAAACTGGTGTGATGAAACGCGATAATAATAAGATAATGTAACAGACAGAACAGAGGCCTTGCAAGGTCACGCGCAGCGCAAGGCTACTATAGGATTTGAATTACAGCGAGAACTAACTTTGTTTCAATGGCTGCCATAGAGAAAAAAATCTTTCCGTGTTCTGTGGCTGCCATATTTAAATGGCAGTCATTGAAACAAAGTTAAGCAGAAAACGTGTGATGTTACTCCAGAAATTCCTGATATTCCCCATATATACTCTGTGGTTCTTATTTATGTTTAGGATTTAGCATTAGCATAATTCTATTGGTTAAAAATAAAAACAATACACTAGGTAGGACCTAGGTAGGTACTATAAAATCTGCATCTAGCACCTTAAGGCGGGCATTCCCCAAAATAGGGTATTTTAAATTATGGATTACTCGCAAATCACAAGTACTTAATACTTGGAAAATATATATGTTATTTTACAGTTATTTATCTAGTGCTTCCGACCGTATTTTTTCGATTGGTGATATTTTACTGTGTCAAATAAAATCCCAAACATCCGTCTAATCGTAATCCAAATATCGTTTTACTTGCAGTATACTTGGTTTTAGTTAATGAAAAATATACGAAAATAATTGTCTTTGATTAGCCGAGGGATTCCGGCCGTCATAAGTGTAATTTTTTTTTATTTAATTTTTAATTGAATTTTAAGTAATTTTCGATTCGCGGGGCGCTCACGAGTTCACAGTTCACTGCCGGCTGCCGCTGCTTCCGCGTGAAGTGTATCGCGCGCGGCCGAGCAAGCGTTAGCGTGCCTATTTCGGTCGGGATTCATCGCCTTAAGTCCAATTCCATCAGAAACCCAACCGGATCTCTTCATTTTTTTTTTGTTTTGTTGTTTTCCTTGAGCGTCGTGTATTTTGGCTGTTTTGTCTGGTGTAAATAAATTAACTATTGCTTCAACACAATTGAGGGCAATCAACTTGAGACAACACATACATCTTTAAATTTTGACTTTCAGTGCTTCCATGCGAAATCATTGCCGATGATTTAACCTTGTATTAATTTGCTTATGGCTTACTTGTAAAATATCTTACTGACTACGAATGTCAAAGACCTATCTAGCTGTCAGGAGTCACGTAGTCACCCTAGCTATTACAGCTGGTACTAATCTAGAAGTGATAGTCACGCAAGTGACCCAGGGTCCTAGGGTTGCCATATGGACTTTATTGAACTCAGATAAAGAAAAGCGAATAAAAAGAACTTTACACTTTTCTAATCAAAAAATCTTTCATATTTTAAGTGGAATATGGAGTAAATTCAATTCTTTTTGTGTTTGTCACCAACATGTGTCTTTCCATTTTGCACCTCCTCTCAAATACCATAAACTCTTAATTTTTTTTAAACGGTTTTTTACAGCTTTCGAACTACAGTGTCCAGAACTTTGATCTCTATAGTGTGTGTAACAAGGTGTTTTTCAGAGTTAATACACTATTTGAGCGCGGAGGTGCAATTAACTGTTACAAGATTACAAAAGTAATATTGTTTTACTTTTTAATACCTCTCAACCAAATATCATTTGTTTAGCAATAAATAGCATTTGTTTAGCAATAAAATCAAACTCTTAATTTTTTTTTAACGGTTTTTTACAGCTTTCGAACTACAGTCTCCAGAACTTTGACCTCTATAGTGTGTGTAACAAGGTTTTTTTCAGAGTTAATACACTATTTGAGCGCGGAGGTGCAATTAACTGTTACAAGATTACAATAGTAGTATTGTTTTACTTTTTAATACCTCCCAACCAAATATCATTTGTTTAGCAATAAAATCTGGTGGTAAAAGGGCCATGTTCAGAAGTTGAAAATCTCGCAAATAAAAAATAAATTGTCGCACCTTTGGTTACCCTACCCGGGTCACCCAATGAGGTCAAAGCAATGTGCTGATGGCTATCTTTCGGCCTTTCATGCTAGCTTGACTAGGTAGGCGTCATTGGAAATATAGATTATGACCGGAAAAGTGGTGGAAAATTTTAACAATATTTCTTTTGTAAGTAAGAATACTTATGAAAAATGTGATAGTAAAAAACCACGAGCCCTATTAGTAGCTTTCAGGCGCCTGACTTGACTCATATACTTACAAAAATTGCATTGTGATTGCATAACAATAATTAAAAATCTCAATATTTTTTTACCGGTGAAAGTGGATGTATTAGGTTTGGGATTTAAGTTACTTTAAGTTAACAATTTATCGAATTCCGATTCACACAATGTCGATGACGATGAATTATTTTTAGGGCTCCGTAGCCGAATGACAAAAAACGGAACCATACTATGACGGAACCGTTATAGATTCATCATGTCTGTATGTCTGTCTATGCGTCCGTCCGTATGTAACCGCCACGAATTCCCGAAACTATTAGGACTATACATTTAGGTAAGTTAATGTATATGCGGGCAGCGCAGGACCGATCGTTGTGGAGATCCTTGGGGGAGGCCTATGCCCAGCAGTGGGCGTCGTTCGGCTGACATGATGAATGTATTCTATGAAACGCTCTACGATTTTTACATTATAATTAAAAAAAAAATGGGGTCTGACCATAAATGAAGTGAAACAAACAAAAATCAAACCTATAAGAGTGGGGTGTCGTGACGTTATATAAGTCTTCAGAAATTACTTTAAGGTTTTAGGATCATTTTTTCTCAACGTAAATCGTTTGAAAGATAGACACTTTTAAAGTAATAAAATGTGTATCATCCTCTCTAACTTTTTAAAAAGAGATTGAAAAAGAGGCTTGTTAAGTACTTAATTGCTATTTGCCAATACCATTTTATACGTAAATAATCGGTACCTAGTACCTGCCTGTAAGTTTCCTTATTATATTGTGAACAAAAATAAAAATACCAAATAACGATATGTTTCATAATAACGAGTACTTATACGTGTATTTGGTTTTTGTAGGTAGGATGAATAAGCAAAAAGGAACAGAAACAAAAAATGCTACTTATCTCGATGTAAGACATACAGGTTTCTCATTATATGGCTGCTTTTTATTGGTACACCTAGAATTATAAAAAAATAGTGATATGTGTTGTAAGAATAAGATGATATTTTGGTGCATATTGTTTTATTGTTTGATTGACATCAAACAATAAAACATCGAGTATTGAGTTAGGTATTGTGAACAATGTTATTGTTAAGTAATTTCTACGCAGTACGGGTGGCGCAGTATTGGCACTAGCATATTATATTTACTGTGGTATTGGGCTGAACAGATGTGAAGCCAAATTGATCGACACGCTAAGAAGAAGAAGTTATATTATAACCTTTGTAATATCTATAAATAAATTATATAGACTTTGGAATTTTTGAATTTGCGTACCTACTTTTTTGACAGTCGCGATTTTACAAGCTTTTTATTAACTTGCCTTAAGTTAGTTAGTTAGTTAGTGGGGGACAAATCTTGCAAGCTTAATTTGACCCACTTCCCAGTGTCCGATAAAGCTAAAATTATGTATACAGGTTTGGTTTAGATGCCAATTACAATATTTAAGTACAGTCAGCAAAAAAGCTTGTCATGAAAATGAATCTTTACTAAAAACTTATTACACTCTGGAGAAACGTAAAGTATTTACACCATAGCCTACTATAATATTACCTAAGCGTCTAGCTAGACACTGTAAGTAGGTTCTCTAAACCTCGATAACCAACTCATATTTGTTTTCTTTCAGTTGTTTGTTAGGATTAAGACATCAAGATTCGTGTGGGCGGAATACCCTTACAAAATTGCACCCGTATATTCACCAGTCAAGTTTATTACTAAAAGCAAGCAAGTTGAGGAGCCCGAAATCTTGCTAGCTTAATTTGACCCACTTCCCAGTGTCCTATGAAGCTGAAATTTTGTATACAGGTTTGGTTTAGATGATAAAAATTTATTTCAACTCTAGAGAAATGTAAAGTATTTACACTATAGCCTACTATAATATTACCTAAGCGTCTAGCTAGACACTGTAAGTAGGTTCTCTAAAACTCGATCACCAACTCGCATCTGTTTACTTTCAGTTGTTTGTTAGGATTAAGACATCAAGATTCGTGTGGGCGGAATACCCTTACAAAATTGCACCCGTATATTCACCAGTCAAGTTTATTACTAAAAGCAAGCAAGTTGAGGAGCCCGAAATCTTGCTAGCTTAATTTGACCCACTTCCCAGTGTCCGATGAAGCTGAAATTTTGTATACAGGTTTGGTTTAGATGATAAAAACTTATTTCAACTCTAGAGAAATGTAAAGTATTTACACTATAGCCTACTATAATATTACCTAAGCGTCTAGGTAGACACTGTAAGTAGGTTGTCTAAAACTCGATCACCAACTCGCATCTGTTTACTTTCAGTTGTTTGTTAGGATTATAGTCTAGAAGAATAATCTGAAAAGCCTTCTCCTTTTCATGTTGAACGGCATGGAATGTAACAGTTTGACACCGGGTTTTTTTAGACTAATTCGACCCTGCTGAACACGATTTTGCCCGGTGACATTCCAATTTCCCCCCCCCTTCCCCCCTTTTTCATTGGAAATATGTCCCTCGCCACGGTTTTTTCCGTTTTGTACAAAAACTATTAGATCTATATGAAAACTGTCAATGACAAAATTAATCTACATTAAATTACCTACCACATGGTAAAACTTTTATTTTAATAAGTCTTATAGTTTTTGAGTAACATCCACCCAAATTTCAAAGTTTTTTTTTTTTTAAATAATTTTAACTATATTTTCGCCATTTTATAGGGAAACCGCTGAATTTGGAACAAAGTGATGTATGCACTAACCAATCTTGATATATTAACCTACAAAATAAGACCCTATTTACAGTCATACGAGTTTTTGTTCACCTTTGACAACTTACAGCGCCGAACTTGCGAACATTGAACAACAATTAACCCTCATAAACTACCTACTTTATATTTCGTAGTGGTAGGTTTCTAAAGATAAGCAAGCAAATCTTTTACAAGGTGCTAGTCAAAGATATATTATATGTACTAACGCACGTACTAGTTCACTAAAGTAGTTTGAGAAAGAAGTTTTGGTGCAGGTATAGGGATCTGTAAAGAAAAGAGGCCTCAATTTAGACAAAAGTATATTTTAATCGTCATAGATTGTGTTTATTGTTTGATGATAATAAAAAAATTATAAAATTTCCGACTTAATATTATTATTACATTTATTGCACATTTGCAGTAACATTACTGATGTCAGTCCTCTCAGAGCCAATCATGAGGAAGCCGACACAAGACTGATACTACACGCTACAAACAGTCCGTTTGAGAATGTTATAGTATCAGTCAGGGATACTGATGTCTTTACTTTACTATTGCATCATCGTGGACGGATATCCGCAAAAAATTAATGGATGATGGATGGGACAAGTTCTGCGAGAAAATTTATTCCAATCCACGATGTTGCTGTAAATATGTCCGAAAACGAAAAAAAAATTACCAGCGCTGCACGCACTGACTGGCTCAGACGTGACATCATACCTAAGTGGAATTAGCAAATCACAGGCCTTAAAAGTATTTGAGGTACATGGACATCTTCTTTCATATTTAGGAGTTTCCCCTCTAAACGAAAATACTCTTGCTGACGCAGAGAGTTTTCTGGTAAAGCTATATAAGATATAAGTCCATAAATACAGCTGACCAAGCCAGGCACGTTCTATTTTCTAAAGCCACATCTCCTGAAGCACTGCCACCAATTTCAGATGCTGCTCACTTTCATATCCGTCGAGCGCAATACCAAACTTTTATTTGGAGAAATGCACATGTTGGAGAATTATTACTGCTTTCTCCAACGGATTACGGCTGGCAGCAAGAAGGGGATTAGCTCACGCCCATTCTTATAACCTTAGAGGCTGTTCCCAAGGCCTGCAAAGACCTCCTTACATGCGGCTGTAAGGCAGGGTGTAAAACGGCAGCTTGCATTTGCCGCAGAGACGTGAAGCAACCTTGCACATCTGGCTGTTTTTGTCGGGGAGTATGCCATAATAATGTTACTGCAAATGTGCAATAAATATAATAATAATATTAAGTCGGAAATTTCATAATTTTTTTATTATCATCAAACAATAAACACAATCTATGACGATTAAAATATACTTTTGTCTAAATTGAGGCCTCTTTTCTTTACAGATCCCTATACCTGCACCAAAACTTCTTTCTCAAACTACTTTAGTGAACTAGTACGTGCGTTAGTACATATAATATATCTTTGACTAGCACCTTGTAAAAGATTTGCTTGCTTATCTTTAGAAACCTACCACTACGAAATATAAAGTAGGTAGTTTATGAGGGTTAATTGTTGTTCAATGTTCGCAAGTTCGGCGCTGTAAGTTGTCAAAGGTGAACAAAAACTCGTATGACTGTAAATAGGGTCTTATTTTGTAGGTTAATATATCAAGATTGATTAGTGCATACATCACTTTGTTCCAAATTCAGCGGTTTCCCTATAAAATGGCGAAAATATAGTTAAAATTATTTAAAAAAAAAAAACTTTGAAATTTGGGTGGATGTTACTCAAAAACTATAAGACTTATTAAAATAAAAGTTTTACCATGTGGTAGGTAATTTAATGTAGATTAATTTTGTCATTGACAGTTTTCATATAGATCTAATAGTTTTTGTACAAAACGGAAAAAACCGTGGCGAGGGACATATTTCCAATGAAAAAGGGGGGAAGGGGGGGGAAATTGGAATGTCACCGGGCAAAATCGTGTTCAGCAGGGTCGAATTAGTCTAAAAAAACCCGGTGTCAAACTGTTACATTCCATGCCGTTCAAAGTCGTAAAATTCAAAAATTCTTCTAGACTATTAGGATTAAGACATCAAGATTCGTGTTGGAGGAATACCCTTACAAAATTGCACCCGTATATTCACCAGTCAAGTTTATTACTAAAAGCAAGCAAGTTGAGGAGCCCGTAGCGCAGTGGTGAGCGCTTTGGCCTGCGATCGTTGAGGCTAAGTACCTAACTTTCGCAATGGTCGGATGGGTGACCAAAAACTTTTCATCTCAATCTCCTTCGTGCTTCGGAAGGCACGTTAAGCCGTTGGTCCCGGCTGCACTTGCATTGCTGTCGTTAATACCGACCAATACGGATGGGGCCCGCGTGGAGGTTCATGTCATGGCTCATTCTTCTTATCCGTCCTAAGGAAGGCCAGTGCCCCAGCAGTGTATAAATGTCTGATTATAATGATATTAATGAAGCAAGTGCAGTGTGTGAAGTTAGCCGCTATTCGCAGTAATACTGTGCAACCTCATCTCTTCCACCCGCATTCCTCTAAACGTGTGGGTAGGTAGGTAGTAGGTACTGCGATGTTCCAAGACGCCAAAAAGTTTGAATGGGGCTTTAGCAATTACTTACAAAAAACGCATGTCATCTCCCTCATTTTTAAGCGACTACAAAAAAAGGAGGTTCTCAGTTTGACCTGTGTACCTATGCGTGTATGTATGTTTGTCCGCGATTATCTCGCGTTTGGCTGAACGCTGTACGTTTAGGAGATGGTTTTGGTATTTTAACCGACTTCAAAAAAGGAGGTTCTCCGTTTGACCCCTATGTATGTAGGTATGTTACATACCTACGTAACGTAAGTACTTCAAAGTAATTACGTTATTTGGTGTGAATAACGTATTATTTCTAACTTTTTTTATTTTTAGTGCCATTTTATTAAGGCGGTTTTAGTTTTTTATAAAAATATTTATTATAGGTTATGTTAGTAAGTACCTCTTTGTTTTGATGAATCTAAACGTTGACAACAACATTGACTAATTAAAATTAAACGTAACCACTAACTGAACTCCAGAGACACCTCTTAAAAACTTCACATGAATAAGCAAGCAGCATCTGGTATTCTGATGAGTTTTACTGGAACCAGAACGGATCTTCGAAGAAGCGGCAGTCCCAGTGTGAACGGTCGCGATCAACATAACCCGTCGCACGAAGTTGGAGAAAAAACGAAATAAGCTTTATTCACACACTTTCGATCTCGATCCTCCTTGATTACCCCGTTAACGTCGCGTCGTTATCGTTAGCTCCTATGCCCTTACCGGTGCAACAAAAAGTGTTTCTGTGACCTAATTAAATTCCTTTACTTACCATAGAGCTGTGCCGAACTGATCCCTTGTGTAGGTAGGTATATTTGCACGTCGGATTTTTTCAACGGTCTTTTTAAGGGATTTTTTTATACTAATTCTTAGTTAGTAAATGAGTATCGGGCAAATAAGACAAATCGTTAGATTACAATAGCTTTGAAGGAAGGGGTATATATCATCATCGTCACGTTCGTGTGAAACACTTACATGGCATATATAATTGATTTTGTGCCATGAAAGTGTATTTCAGAATGCTGCAGTAAAGGTTTATGGTATTTTCAGAACACGTTGAAATTTTACACGCAGGTGACGTTGAGAATCGATGAAGTAAGAATTTACTCATAGACGTTTTTAACTTATTTCAGATAACAAAATATTCTTCAATTGAGAACGCCACAGAACACGGTAAGATTTTTTTCTGTGGAGAACGCTTTCGTTAAGTTTTAACTGTTGATGTTGATGATATAGTATTCACTACCAGTTTATATATTACACAAAGAAAAATGGTTTTATTAACCAAACACTTTTATTTTTCAAAACTGAATAACTCAGGTAAATCAATGAATTCTTGTATGCGCTTTCGTAATACTGAACGTAAGTATAGATATAGACATTCATTTTATTATACAAAGCTTTATTGGCGGTGAGTCCAATTTGTCCATCGTTCTTTAATAGTAAATTACTTGAAATAAATGTTTTTTTTGTGATACCAAACTCATTCTATAAATCACTTGGTTGATTTACTTTGACTACTTTTATTCTTTCTACTAATAAAATAATAGTCATTGTTAATTTTAAAACCGACTTTTGATTCATCAACATCCTCATTACTCGGGTTATCGACTTTAGCTGCTTTGCCATGGAGCAACATCACTGAATAATTTCGTATAAATACTCCAGTTTTTGCATATCAGTTACCGGCGCAAGAGCTACTAATACGCATAAAATAATGATCTATTAGTCCTTATATCACTTAAGGGCTATTTAAATTTAACAACATGATTCTTGTTTTTAAACACCTGCAACCTTTCCTACCACCGATCTAGGTTTCATCATTAACGTCAACTTATTTGTCGATACACACACTAATTGTTTTATATAGAAGCCTTTCAATTAGGACAGTCGCTATCAGTTTTATCTAAGCGTGCGAGGCACTCAAAAATTTCGGAGCAGCATTAAATTTTTATAACTTTGGATTACTACTCATTAAGTAAAATGAGGTAATAATATCAGAAAGTATGGATCGTTAAAGTTATCAAATCTAATGGTATCTTTAAATATACGTAAGTAGGTACATTTTCACAAACTCAGCAAAAAAATAACAATACAAATAGGTACAACGAGTTTAATTGCGAAATTTACAACAATCTACAATGATCATTATCATTTTTGATTGATAGCTGACAAGAACAAACAATTTGCAATAAATTCTTCTTTTATTAATCGGTTAGCTCAAGATACAAAATATATTTTTTATAGAAGCGTGAGCGTCTGAGGTGAGCGTTAATGATCTTCATTACTTACATTACCTATTTTTGGTAGTCAGTAGTGTATAATATTTAAGTACAACTTGTTTTAAATCGATTATCGAACTCTGAATCTAAACATCTTATCACTTAATTTACTAGCCTTTATGGCTATCTTCGTTAAAGGTTTTGTTTGATGCTGTAACGACAAGACAATAACATACCACGTTGAAAAAACTAAACCAACATAAATCGAACAGAATAGATCACTATTTGTTTACGTTTTACTACAGCTTATCATAGATACAATGGCGTGGAACCCGTTTTAAAATAATAATAGGGTTAATTTCGTCGAATAAAGGAATGTTTCTTAGAATGAGCGTTGCTGGCGTCCTCTCGTCTGTCTGTTGGCTTGAAAGCGAGAGTGATTGTTCGTCACGTTCGTTGATTAATGATTAAGTGGCTAGTTAATTGATATTTGAGAGGCTACTTAGATCCATTAAAATTGTGTTTACTTTTTTATATGGAGAACGTACATACGCATTAGTTGCAGCTGTTACTACACAGCTTGTTTTTTTTTTAAGCTCACGTGTAAATTGAATGGTCAATGCTAATCAGTACCTAAGTATTAAAATATTCAGTTATTTATTTATTGAATCAGTATTATATTGAGTTGTTTGATATCACAATGAGGAGCGATCCACCTGCAACTATGTTCTGTGATCTATCAAGTCTAAAAATAAATATGATATTACTGCTATAACGAAAATTTTAACTTCGTTCAAAGTAATTTTTTCACTTTCTACATGTTTCATGATTTTTTACCCTGATAGAGTTTTCAATTAGAGAGTAAACCAATGGTCATATCCCACAGATATAGTGCGCCTGTTAAGACCAAAATGTAGAGATAGTCATAGATTACCATTCGAACCAAACAACATAGTGTCTTAAGATTTAACGAGACCCGACATTCCTTCAGTGCGTGACGCGCTCCAATTACAAGCCTTATAATAAGCCGGGGTAATTTACAAAATGACATTCCGACCGATATGTATCATTAATATCATTTGAGGACGGAATTACGGGGGCGACCGCCCCGGGTCCACTCTAATGATCGGGAGATGTGATGACAGAGGAAGCTCTGTTTAGCTAATCTGAGACACACCGAGGACTAGACTAAGGCTGTTTAAAATATTGCCATAGCCTTTTTTATTGAAAAAAAAAGAAGTGTTTTATTTATATTCGATCAAACTGATTGTATCTCGTTTCATCTTCTCATTACAACCGTCGTTGCCGCATCTGGAACGTTCCGAAAGATAGCGGAATGTATGCATTCTCACTCACACACTTCAGGATGGACAAAGACAAAGCACAGAATTTGAATCCGATTCTCTTTCCGAACGCTTGTGGACTCAGATGTTATGAATCAGGTGATGGCAACAAAAGTGACTTACCTTGGCGAAACCACAAAGTTAGGCTATACCTGCCTATATAAAATTATTGTCATTTCTTTGAACACAGTTGAATTCATTCATTTCCAAAATTAAAATCGAGCTCAATCTATTCTGTTGCACGTGTATTTTTTAGATTTTCAACCTTTTCATCATGTCAGCCGAACGACGCCCACTGCTGGGCATAGGCCTCCCCCAAGGATCTCCACAACGATCGGTCCTGCGCTGCCCGCATCCAGCGGCTTCCCGCGACCTTGACCAGATCGTCGGTCCACCTTGTAGGGGGCCTGCCCACGGAACGTCGTCCGGCACGCGGTCGCCATTCAAGAACCTTTCCGCCCCAACAGCCATCGGTTCTCCGCGCTATGTGTCCCGCCCACTGCCACTTCAATGATGCAATCCTTCGAGCGATGTCGGTTGTTTTAGTTCTCCTGCGGATTTCATCATTTCTGATTCGATCGAGCAGGGAAATACCAAGCATCGCTCTCTCCATTGCTCGCTGGGTGACTTTGAGTCTTCTTATGAGACCCATAGTAAAAGACCACGTCTCACTTCCATAGGTCATTACTGGCAACACACACTGGTCAAAGACTTTCGTCTTGAGACATTGAGGTATTTCGGACGCGAATATATGTCGGAGCTTCCCAAACGCTGCCCATCCGAGCTGGATTCGACGAGAGATCTCTTTCTCAAAGTTGGACTTACCTAACTGGACCGTCTGTCCTAGGTAAACATAGTGGTCAACAACTTCGAGTGTAATGTTCCCAACATTAACTGGAGCGGGTGCAACATGGGCATTGGACATGATTTTCGTCTTGTCCATGTTCATCTTAAGACCCACTCTTTGCGAAGCATTACCGAGATCTTCGAGCATTGTGTTCAGGTCTTCCAAGGTCTCAGCCATAAGAACTACATCATCGGCAAACCGTAGATGTGTTAGGTACTCGCCATTGATGTTGATGCCGCATCCTTTCCAGTCCAGCAGCTTAAAAATATCCTCCAACGCAGCTGTGAACAGTTTGGGAGAGATGACATCTCCCTGTCTCACACCTCGCTGTAGTTGGATAGGATTAGAGCTCTGGTTCTGTAATCGGACCGACATGGTGGCGTTTTGGTATAGGTACCTCAGCACCTCGATATACCTGTAGTCTATTTGGCACCTCTGGAGAGACTGCACCACGGCCCAGGTCTCGATCGAATCAAAGGCTTTCTCATAGTCCACGAACGCCAAGCAAAGTGGCAGGTTATACTCTTCGGTCTTCTGTATAACTTGCCGCAGCGTATGAATGTGGTCTATGGTACTGTAGCCTTTCCGGAACCCGGCTTGTTCGGGAGGTTGGAAGTCGTCGAACCTGCGAGCGAGACGATTCGTAATGACTCTCGAAAACAACTTATAGATATGGCTCAGAAGCGAGATGGGTCTATAATTCTTCAAGAGAGTTTTATCACCCTTCTTGAAAAACAGCATCACATCGCTTCTGCCCCATGCCTTTGGCGTTTTGCCCTCGAGGATGACAGAGTTGAAGAGCTTCTGGAGGACCTTAAGTATCGGCTTACCGCCCGCTCTTAGAAGTTCTGTTGTGATTCCGTCATCACCCGCCGCCTTGTTGTTTTTGAGCTGCTTGAGAGCCATTCTAATCTCGTACAGGCTGACGTCCGGGATATCTTCGGTATAGTGTCGGGTAAGCTTGGCTCTAGGGTCTTTAGCCTTGCTTTCAACAGGTGTTTGCGTGGAATATAGCTGTCCATAGAAACTCTCAATCTCCCTCAGGATTTCAGGTGTTGACGAAACGATGCTACCTTCCCCAGTTTTCAGCCTCGTCAATTGACTTTGCCCGATAGACAGATCTCTCGCGAACACTTTGGAGCCTTTGTTCCGCTCAATGGCTTCTTTAATACGCTCGGTATTAAATTGGTGAAGGTCGCGCGTCAAGGACTTAGATATCTGTCTATTGAGCTGCCGATAACGATGGGCATCCGCTGAGTTCTGCAGCTTCATTTCGTGTCTCTGATCCATGAGTAGGAGAGTCTGACTGGAGAGTTTCTTCAATTTGGGACGGTGGGTTTTATAGTACTTAGACCCTACCGTGCGGACAGTGTCCACCACCATGTTGTATAGATCGTCCACGTCTATGCTGTTCTCAAGGGCTTCGAAGCGGTTTTGAAGCTCGAGCTGAAAGCACTCGGGGTTTTGAATTTGAGCTGGTATTGGTCGGAGCGTGGATTTTATCAGTCGCGATCTTTCGAGCTTGACATCGATATTCAATGTGCCTCTTACCATACGGTGATCGCTTCCTGTCTTAACAGCGTTGATCACACTGACATCATTGAATATGTGCTTCTTCGTCGACATGATAAAATCGATCTCGTTTTTGACTTTACCGTCCGGACTGATCCAGGTCCATTTGCGGCTTACGGGCTTCCTAAAGAAGGAGTTCATCATATAGAGGTCCTCCCTCTCCATAAAGTCTGCCAGCATCTGGCCTCTATCGTTCCGTTGCCCAAATCCAAATTGCCCCACTCTCAGCTCATCACCGCAACGTTGCCCCAACTTTGCATTGAAATCCCCCATCACAACCGTGTAGTGGGTTTTATAGCTATGCATGGCTTTAGAGATCTCCTCATACATAGCCTCCACTTCGTCATCGTCGTGTGTCGAGGTCGGAGCGTAGACCTGGATAACATTCAGCGAATATCGTTTCGATAATCTGAGTATCAGGTACGCTACCCTGCTCGACACACTTCCGATGGTGATCACGTTGTTGACAAGGGATTTATGGACGATGAACCCGACACCACCAATGGACTGTTGGTCGCCCTCCCGGTGGTAAAGTAAGTTACCGGATTGCAGGGTTATCGAGTCCTCCCCCTCTCTTTGGACTTCAGATAACCCAATGATATCCCAATGTAACTTACTTATTGCCTCTTCCAACTCTACGAGCTTCGCGTCGAGCCTCAATGTGCGCGTGTTGTAGGTTGCCAGGTCGAGTCGTCGGTGTTGGTAGCCGGAGCCTACCCGGAGATTCTTAGCACCCCCTGCCCCGCCGTTACCATAGCCGCTACCGTAGCTAGGAATAGCGGGGCCGCCGGGGACTGGGGGCCGATTTGTTGGTTGTGTTGTCATTGGGGGGGTTGTGCCATAATCGCCACGCTTGGCAGGCGGGTTGGCGATCGCAGTATTGGCCTTTTGTAACTGGAGACGCTGCTGCCCATCTCCTGATGGCAGTTTTCCCTTAGTCGCCTCTTACGACACCCACGGGAAGAGAGGGGGTAGTGCTATTCTATTTATGTGCCGGCACTACACGGCACTGCCGGCACTACACGGTACAGGTGATGGCAACAAAAGTGACTTACCTTGGCGAAACCACAAAGTTAGGCTATACCTACCTATATAAAATTATTGTCATTTCTTTGAACACAGTTGAATTCATTCATTTCCAAAATTAAAATCGAGCTCAATCTATTCTGTTGCACGTGTATTTTTTAGATTTTCAACCTTTTAGTTGATAGCAATTAAACATCAGAGAAAAACACCTCAAGAGCTAAAACTAATCTATGCCAGAAAAAAAACAGATTATGACGTCAACGTCTCAAATGAACGACCATAATTTTTCAATTTGGCCGCATTATTTCCGCTAACTGTAGCGTTATAGCCGTAACAGTCATTCCGACCGGACAACGGATTTGGTCGGTCTGCTCCAAACCATATCCGACCGCCAGTAGCGTAGTCTTCAGACCATAATTATTTTTTATCATGTCAATAAAGTTTCGGCTTATGCGTTTTTAGCCTAGAGTCCCAAAAACGCATAAGCCGAAACTTTATTAGCCTCACCTAATAACTTGATTTTGTTATGACTGAAAAGTAAGAGGGACGGGTATTACGAAGTATCAGATTTTGCGTTTCAGTGTAGACCCTTTGACGAGGTTTCACTGGACTAATAAGCCTGCCGGCTTGTCAAAGCGGAACCCATCTGAAAAACTTAAAGGTATTACGAGTAGTTATAAGCGGTAGTTCTCGACTAACACTGAATCATAATTTTAAGTATTTGCTATGCTAGTCTAGACGATTGGAATTTAAACATACAATTTCCCGACTTTGAATATAGATTTGGCATTTTGACAAACGTGCGGTTCACTTTGTATAGGATCTACTATAGATTACTCTTACTAAAATATTTTATGAGTTTAACTGTAAGGCTGAATTATATGGTGATAAACGACTCTTTTCAGCATAATTTGAACTTATAGCGCAAGAAAATAATCTAGTAGATAAATGATTGTTTTAGACATACAGTATTAATAATACACTACCTATAAACAAAATAAAATGAAAAACTTGTTTTTTATGAAATTCAATTTTACTGAAATGTTATGAAAGACCCTATTCTTGTCGAATTTCTTCAATATACCTAGGTATATACAGTTAAAAGCGAAGCAATAACTGCCTACGGCTGCGGCTGGTCATCAATTTGCTTATGAAAAACTTGTACTTAGTATTATTTATTCTGTGTTGAAACATTGTTTTCACAGCGGCATTTGTTTAAATATTATTTATTATTAAAAATATTAATTATGATAATATATTTTCAAACACTTTCCCATTTTCCTTACCAGATGAACAGTAAATTGTCAAGATAACTGCAAGTGGGTAAATTGCTTTGGTTGTTCTGTATAGTTTCATAAAATACTAAAAAGTATTAAATTTTTGATTTAAGCCCGCTATTTATTTACCTCGCCACATTATATAAATGTACAGTAAATAGCCAATGCATGTCGGCAAATTGCAGTAAGTATGGCTTTGCTTGCGCTGCGTAAATCATAGCTATATTTTTTTCAAACTTTTCTTCCTTATCTGCCTACAGTGAATAGACAAGCAATAACTGCTTACTGCGTGGGCAAATCGCGGTAAAATACTGTTAGTTGCGCTGCGTAATTGAATAAAATATCAAGGATATAATTATATAAATGTTTTTTTTGCTTCAATGTGAAGTCCCGTCCTTATTTTCCATTCATATGTAGTACCTACCTACTGTAAATAGCAATAACTGCCTACTGCAAGTCGGTAAATTGCAGAGACGCATTGGTTGCGCTGCGTAATTTGACTGCGTTTACGCCGCGAGCGGCAATTCCGCGTCGTATGTGCCAACGTTTGTGCGTATTGGTCGGGGGGCGGCACTGGATTATTATGGCCGATCACTATGTCATTATATTTGCCATTATATTGCATGTGGCTAGTAAGTGACACACTTGTTCAAATATCTTTTATGTTGATGTCTTAAGGCCACAGTCTTTCGTCTATATTTTTTCAAGGCGAAAGCCGAAATGTTGTCAATGTTTATTGACGATTTATTTGTAAAAAAATAAAAAATAACGTGGTATGTAGGTATTATAATATTATGTATTCTAGACTTTGAGTCTAATAGTTAATATAGACCCAAAGTTTAAGATACAATTTTCATTATAAAGAAAATCAAATCAAAAGGTATAAATCACTACATAGTATAAAACAAAGTCGCTTTCTCTGTCCCTATGTCCCTTTGTATGCTTAAATCTTTGAAACTACGCAACGGATTTTGATGCGTTTTTTTTAATAGATAGAGTGATTCAAGAGAAAGGTTTATATGTACTTTTTATCCCGATATTCCCACGGGAACGGGAACCACGCGGGTGAAACCGCGGGCGGCCGCTAGTAATATATAAAATAAAAATGTTCTTATTTATTTTCTTTCACAATAATTTGTTAAATTAAATATGGTGTGGTTTATTAAATCCCAGTAAGAATTTTACTACCGCAAACATGATCCTGTTGTAAGAGTTTTGTTCTCAAAAAAAAAAAAGATAAAAATATTCTTTATTCACTTTAGACATAATAAATATGTACTTATGAATCGTCAATATTTTCCTACCACCCATTCAAGACTTTTTTAACTGACAAGAAGAATGGGCGCAAGAAACTTGCCAGCGTTCTCAATCAGACTTTCAAAGTACAGAATGTCCCGTAACGTAAGTAATGGTCCAACGGGAATCCTAATTTTACAGAAAATAAGCACATTCGTCGAACAAAGATACATGAGAAAACTGACCGCAAGCAGTAATCTAGGTATAAACTTGCTTGATGGTTGGGTGATGCGGTGCGAGTGGGGGAGGGAGAGGGAGTGAAAACTAGTGGTAACAATTTCACAACCACAATAAAAGTTGCACAGATGCTATCATCCTTTGACATGTACCTAACCTTCGTTTACCTGACAAACATACCCAAATTAAGTCGTAAACTAGTTTTAGCATTTTCGAATGCCAGAAATTATGACAATGGCACATTCTGATGCACGAACTCATTAACTGTAAGTATACTTACATGTTCATAAAATCATGTTGCGCTATTGGTGCCATAAATGTTTTAAAATAAGTCTTTTCCATTTCTGTCATTCAAATGAAATGCAATATAATATTGAATTGCTTATTTTTTGTAATAATTAATGCAATGTCATTATAAAAGAATGTTGGAAATCTATGAATATACCTATATAGTCCGTGTCTGATAACTCTGCGCGTGACTGGGGCGTTTTTGGCGCTAGTTACCGTAAATTGTTTTGTTCGATGATTAAGGTAATATTATTCGACTTCGACTGCGCGCAGACTTATCTGGCGCGCACTCTAGCTTTATTTTAACAGATTTAAAAAATAAGTAATGATGATTGCATCTATGACAAAGAATATAGTTATTATACACTATGTCTGTAGCATAAAAAAATTTGACTGAAAATTTTAAAAAAAGAAATCATCATTATTTTCTTTGGTAAACTAACCCGTGACCATGAGGAGCCCGTGGCGCAGTGGATAGCGCGCTTTAAGTTAAGCAACGTTCGCAATGGTCGGTCACGGGATGGGTGACCAAAAACTTTTCATCTCGAGCTCCTCCGTGCTTCGGAAGGCACGTTAAGCCGTTGGTCCCGGCTGCACTTGCAGTCGTTAATACCCACCAATCCGCACTGAGCCCGCGCGGTGGGTCATGGCTCATTCTCCTTATCCATCCATAAGGAAGGCCAGTGCCCCAGCAGTGGGGACATTAAATGGCTGATGATGATGATGATGATGAATCATGTGACCTATCTTGGGATTCCCGTTGGACCATTACCTATTTACGGTACACCCTGTAAGTATTTTAACACGTTCAATGCTTTACGGGTAGTATGTGACCCGTATTAGCTTACACCTCAGTGCGCTGCCTGAAATTGCTGTCTGTTTCCCTGTGTCCTCCCTGTGTTCCCGGGTCGTTACGTTCCCTAAAATATGGTTGAGCGAAGCGATGGCTGGCTCATGCGTCATGCTCGTGAACGGGTGCTGCCAGTGGGGTGGGTCTGCTCATGTCTACTTGTGTTAAAGGTGTTCGGGATATGGTTAATAATAGTATTATATTGATTTATGAGCGAGCTGGTGTGTCTCATAGTAATTTTGGTATCCGTGTCTTACAGTAACAGCAATTTTTCTAATAATTGTTTTATTTATTCAAAAATTCCTTTTATTTGTTAATACTTATAAATTTGAATATACAGCGCAGCTTGCAGTTTCCTTTTCATTAATCCTATAATACAATGTGAATAAGATTAAGATTAGTGTGTCCATTAAACTATTTGATTCCTTGTTTAGTTGAAAATTGTTTACTGTTTTAGGTAATAAGCAAAATTGTACTTAATTTAAGCGGCATTCTGTATTGTGATGTAAAGTAACCTTACTATTATGTGAAGGTCACTTTTCAAATTTGACGACTCTGTATAAGTTAAAACAGGGAGAAAAAAATAGCCCTTGGCGAGTTTCTTGCCGGTTCTTCTCGCTACAAGGTCTCCTGCCGTAGGATTTGCGAACCGATGGCGTAGCTTCATTGACGTTCATAAGTGTTGTTAAACAAACCTAAATTGAATAAACTATATTGAATTTTGAATTTTGTGCGCAGAAGAAATTTTTATGTTCCCTTGCGAGTAAAAAAGAGATCGATATATTTTTGTCATCGCCATTTATACTACATCCACGCCCCTAAAAAATACAATACGGGAAGTATTTAGGCCGTATCGCATCAAAATAGGTAATTTAGTTTCACTTCGATGCTATACGGGAAAAATATACCCCGTACGCTCCACCCCGTACCGCACTGAGTTGTGTGGGTGCAAGTTATAATTCATTTGTAGTGAGGTGCGCACATGTATTTTTTTACCCGCGAAATAAAAATGTGTAAACGACACGTCGTAAACGGCTTGTGCTTTGCGATTCCAATTCCGACGACGACCACCGAATATTTGAAAAGTTAGCAACACCAGGAATAAAAATAATTTTCGCAAGAATATAAATAATTTTAACAGTCCTACTACGGGGAAAAAAATCAAGACATTGAAAATTCCGGCTATTCCCAGTGGTCTTACTGAGTAGTTTTACCAGTAGTACTAATAGGATTTTCCTTCCCAATAGACTTACCGATAGACTTACCGATAGTAAGACTATTTTTTTCCAGTTGTCTTACTAAGTCAAAATGTAAAAAGTCTGTCCTATTAATTGATAGACAATACACTAACCTTTAGGTACCTAATTAGAAAGGCATGTGTTCACCAAAGTACGTATACCGACCGTGTTATTTTTTTATTATGTCATGGATACCTATTATAAATAGAGACCATGCTTTATATTATGTTATTGTAAGAGAAAGAAATAAATAATTCATATTTTTTATCTAGTCTCTAAAAATATTTTGTTCCTGTTATAAATGTGGGCATGGTTTTAAAGATTGAGCAAAAGACAACTCGCCCAACAACCCCGTAAAATGGAGATTAATATACGCGGCACGGGTTGTATTTTACCCGTATTTTTAAGGGTCCATATTTTCGCTCACAACTAAGAAGTTACTGGATGGATTTTCGGGTGACTTCAAAGTGAGTTAAAGGAGTAGTTTGTCTACAAAGTTTAGAAAGAACCATGTCAAATATCCGTTTCTTTACGGAGATAGAAGATTTCAAATGTTGGTAGTGGTACGGGAAGTATACCGGCCGTAACGCATATCTGTACCCCGAGTGTAAGTTTTTATGTCAAGCAAACGCAAACTATCGTGAGTGCGTATTTATGTCAATTTGTATGAAAACTGTATCAGCGCCTCTAGCGGCGAGTAGCGCGCTTATGCAGTTTTCATACAAATTGACATAAATACGTACTCGAAATAGTTTGCGTTTGCTTGACATAAAAACTTACACTCGGGGTACAGTACCCCTAGTGTAAGTTTTTATGTCAAGCAAACGCAAACTACCGCGAGTACGTATTTATGTCAATTTGTATGAAAACTGTATCAGCGCCTCTAGCGGCGAGTAGCGCGCTTATGCAGTTTTCATACAAATTGACATAAATACGTACTCGCGATAGTTTGCGTTTGCTTGACATAAAAACTTACACTAGGGGTACAGGAAAGTCTCATACGGGATATATAAATATGGCCGTAAGCGTAACGCACGAACATACAAACTCAATCAAAAGATTGCCGCATTGAACGTATTAAAAAATGAGTTTATTGTAATATTTCATTAAATCTCAATAAAACTTCTGAAGTAGGTATTTTCACTTTTTATTTTACTTTGTTCTAATGCAAAAGTTTGATCTTATACCTATAAAATTAAAAATGAATGTGTGTACGGAGAAATGTGTGATTTTGATTATTTGTGTACAGCGCCATCTAGTAAGGAGTAGAAAACTTTAAGGCATTTGTAAACATTGTGACATTTGGGTAAAATATTATGATTGTATAAACTGTATGTAAAATAATAAATATACGTAAAATTTTTGAGTGGTTTTTAATTAAATAACAGAAATTTATCTTCACTTCGCAACTTCTACTGCCGCCGCTACACACGTTCCGATCCGACCGCGCCGATTTGGTCTGCTCCAAACCAAAAGAACGTGTGTAGCGTAGTCATGCGTAGTCGTCCGACCATAATAATTATTATTATTCATGTTTGACGCAATCTAGCCAGATTTCGTTCGCACGAACTTCACTTCCAATTAAATCGGAACGTGTGTAAGGCTCGCGACCGGACAAACTAGGCAGTGTTAACAATTTTGGAGAATTTCCCTAGATGTAGAAAATAATATGTAAATGCGGAAATATTTAAGGCAGACTGAATACGTTTCCAGGAGATTCAAATTAATTCTCATTCATGAGTTTTGCGAATCGGCGGTCGGATCGGAACGTGTGTACTGGCCATACTACTTCAAACTTACACGACTGCACTGCCATCTAGCAGTGACGGTTTAAACCACGAAACGTAACTTTGGAATTCTTGCTCATAGAACTGCGTAACCGTAGTTACGTTGTTTATTGTAGATGTCATTATTTCACTATTTTGTTTTGAGCTATGCTAATTTATTAATAAAACTAGCTGACCCGGCAAACGTTGTTTTGCCATATAAATTTTATTGGACACGAACTTCGTATGACCTGCCTGACACAATGTCACTTATTAAAAAAAAAAGAAATCCTAAGCGGCAAAAATGTCAGTGATTACATACTCTTTGACATACCTTCTCTTTGGAAGCGGCAGGAAGCGGCTAAGAAATGACAGTTGTGTGAAGTATGACAGTTTAACGGATTTCTATACAAAATTACCATTTTTATTTTATAATTTTCCTGGATAAAAAGTAGCCTATGTTATTCTCCAGCTCTCAAATTATCTCCATACCGAAAATCTCGTCGATCCGTTGCTCCGTTTTGACGTGAAAGACGGACAAACAAACAAACAAACAAACAAATAAACAAACAAACACACTTTCACACTTATAATATTAGTATGGAGTATGGATATCTACACTCAAAAAAGTTAATGCATTTTTAATCAAATCAAATAGTAGACAAACGAGTGGCTTTACCCGCCTACAGTTTGATTGACGACTTTAATTGGCACACTGGCACAAATAGCTCCTTGCATTTCCATCTGGCAAGCGAGTAGATCTTTCGAAGTTAGTAAAAAATGTGTGTAGAGGCACAGAGTAAAAATTACTACTGTGGTAGAGGGGCGCCTAGGAGGTGCTTGCCTAGGGCGCCCTCCACGCTTAATCCGCCTCTGTGTGGTAGCGTTTGAGGCCCGTGTTCGGCAACGGTTACTAGCATGCAATGCGAGGGACGGGTTGCAGGGGGCTACAAAACTTGACAGATACAGGCATGCCAGAACTAGCTGATGAGTTGTCGCACTTGGTGCATGTTAGATCGTTTTAAGTTGTTTTTATATTCACCATGTCACGATGGGGAAGATGAAATTCAGACAGTACCTAGGGAAGTCTTGTTTGGAAACCTACTAGTACTTTTCATAAAAAATGTAGGTACTGCTAGTTGCAATATGATGCTATATAATTCACTTCGAATGTTTTCCATTGCAAAAACTTAGACCAATAATAACAAAATAGGTAAAACGGTACTACCGCGAAACCAGAATTTGGGGGACGGTGGGGGGAGGGGGGACCCCCTAACACTCACTGACCTCTATAATACAAATACGCTGGACTTCATACTATCAATTTCAAAATGAAGCCATTTGATTTTCGCCATTTTGGCGCTGATAACAGGCGTGAGCGTCCATGGAACTATTAATAGAGATGAAATATTTTGTTTAGAAGTTTATCCACAAAAAATATTATTTTGGTAAGTACTTTTTTAAAAATAGTATTATTGCTTACTCCTGATTAAATAGGACTTGAAGAGAGACTGTCAATCATAAGACATTACGTATTTAAGCCGGGGCTGAACGGCTACGGGCGTCATTAATATTGCATACAGTCGACTCATACCTACCTACCTACAACACAACTCATGAACTTCCGTACTGACATACGACATCATCGGTTCCTTTGTACATAAGAGCGGTTTCAGAAGTATTAATACGACTGTTGAAGTTAAGTTGTCAAACTCTGGTAGAAATAGCTAAGCGGTATAACTATACTGAGACAATTCGACAATATTATACCTACATGATCAATTAGATCAATATAGTTATACTATGCACTATTTACATATTTCCTCATATGAAATCCGGCCAATGATATGAAAAATTTATGTGATTCAGAAATCTCCAGCAGCCCGCATGCGGGTAAACGACGGTTCCCGACAGCCCCCTAGGCAGAAGGTGCATGGTGGTAGAAGAAACAGCTTCCCACGTATTGCTGGATGGTGGATGATGATGATGCAGGGGGTGGCCCCCTACCGGGCGAGGTACCTCGGCTCGCCGGGCAGCGTCCAGGAAGCGATCACGAATGTGAAAGCTCTTGGAGCGTTCCTGGGTGAGCTGGGCTGGCTGGAGTGATCTGGCAGCGCACCCTCCGGACGCAAAATAGGCGCAATAGACGTCGAGTTGCGGAAACCGCTCGTATTGATAAGAAGAAGAAGAAACGACGGTTCCCCGCATGCGGGCCCGATGTCATGCTTTTCCGAAATCTCCCGCAACCCGCCTGCGGGAACCATCGACCAATGAAAATGAGACATTATGGCTGCTGCACACGGGTAGAGTAAATGGTAGAGTAGAGCGGTAGAGTACTAAACTTTCTATACTAATGTAATATTAATTTAGTACTCTACCGCTCTACTCTACCGTTTACTCTACCCGTGTACAGCAGGCTTTAGGTATTCCAAAATTCTAAAGCAAAAGCGACAATAACAGCAGCAACAGTAGCAAGCTCAGATCATATAATACTATGTAACAAGTAAGTATAAAAATAAACGACAGCACAATTTCAAACCGCGAAAATATGAAGCTTACGTCACGGCTTTAAAATAAGTAAAAAACTTGCACAATTCTCTTCTCTTTCTCGTTTACCTATGGGTTAACCCTTTAATTAAATCGACGAGTGAATTTTATTCTTACGGCCGTTAAGTAAGCATAGGTATACATAGACAAAAACAGTGCCAGGGAAGAATAGTCTTTTTCTTTAACTCTTTCTAAATACGAAAGCACAATTAACGCAGTCCACGTTTTTGTGACTTAGTAGGATCGTAAAACTGTCTCATTAAGTTTTGTGAACAACATTGCTGAGAAAAACTTTAGATGTATCTACTAACTTACATTTTCTTTTCTGCGTTTTCTTTGCAAAACTTAATAGTTAAAATATTTCAATGTCAAAAGACAAATTACTTACGGTGTTTCTCAAAAGTTGAATTTTAGGTATTAAAAGAAATGAATATTATCGCGTTAAAGGTGCGAAATACAATAACTTACCTACCTTTAACTGACTAACTACGAGTGTGTTACTATAAGGAATAAGTCAAGTTATAATAATGACATTTTTGAGTGAATTGCCATATGATAATATTTTATTAGTTATCAAATACAAACTTTGATATTTTCGACAGATTTTTAAAGCATTTGGCTGTGATAAAATCAATAAGATGGTAAATGCTTAACTAAACGTTCCTTCTTAAGAACAGGAAGTGGAATTAAAACTGACATTGTTACTAATTATTGTTATTTTTGAAGAATTTATCTTATCATTATTGTTTGTTATTAATAAAATAATATGTTAGCTATTTTCGAGTGGTTTTCAAATCATTTGGCTTTGATAAATATTTAAAGGTTGATAAATGTTAAGAATATTTATGTCGGACTGTAACATTACTTGCTTCCAAACAAGATGAGAATTTAAAACTGATATTTCTTACAATTTACGATGTGTTTCTTGATAATAGATAGTGGTGAATCATTCTCATAAGTTTCAAAAGGTTTTGAAAAATAGTTCAATAAAAGTATCATCCTTGTTAATGTTTTTAAGGAATTGTCAATAAAGATATAAAAGCTAGCTTGGCGGTAAAACGAACAGTCTTGTGGTTCGAGTCGTCAGCACTGTTGAGTTAAGTATACCCCCCTGTAATTTTATATTCTTCTTTTACTGTTTTTCTTTGCTATCCAATGCTAATGTATTATCTGGTAGATGTTGCTGAAGTTATTCTTTTGTTAAAGGGATATTCATTAACTTGTTTATTACTTGATAATATTAATATAATGTTGTCCTTAGTGGTTTTGTATAAATAATGTGAGTACGGAAATAATATGAAGTAACAGTTTATAGCAAATGCTTGATGTTATTCGTAAATGTTGTTTAATCTTTTATCATGAAAAGTAATGTGGTTGTAAATGTTAATTTACAATAAAATGTGTTGTTTGATTATTATTTTGTAAATGTCGTTGTTTCTGATAACGCTGGTGAGTTTTTTTCGCCCGTTTTTCTTATAAGCTAAAAGATGTCCTTAACGGGTGGTAGGTAAAAAATTGAGGACGAATCAAAATAAGAAAATGCTTTTAAATCTTTATTTGTGTTTTACTTGATTCTGGTCTTATTGAAATATAAGCTTTATGGTTTTATTCCTAGTTAATTGAACAGTTTACTGCTTTTATCAGAATAGTCATATTTCCATACTTTCTCTTTAAAATCTAACAAGTGCGAAAAGAAGTTTTTACAATAGTGTATCTATTTGTGTAAAAAAGTTTAAGTATCTGTATCTAGTGAAAGTGCATATTGTTACACAATGAATGTAATTTTTTCAAACACTACCATGACGTATGGAATTATTTCCGTTATCCTTTTTATTACATCAACTAGGTAGCACATCAACTATACGACAAACTGTAGACTGAAAAGCGAAATAGATATTCATAAATGATGGTCATATTAAAATAAAGAATCATTAAAAAAGGCCAGTTCATTAATATTTCATTTATTATGATGTACCAATAGCGAAACATATAAGACAAGGGCACATTTTTAAATATTTCATTATGAAAATACTATTTAACTACACAGTTTTCAGCTTCTACGGCTGTAATAATGAAATATTGCATTGCCTTGACTTCTCCCATTCACAAACAAACATTCGGTTTTGGCTGCCATAAATGATTCAATTTAAAATAAACATTTTCGTTATCATTTATGTAAAGCATCCGATTAGAGATCATCGATATTAATGCGTTATGAATATTTTATAAAACCTGCATTCGAATGTGAACAACCGATTGGGCATTATTTTATCAGTGCTGGCTACATGAAAAGAGGTCGAATAGAGTTTTGAATAATTCATAAAAGCCGAAAGTGGCACAAATACAATGTGTGATGTAAACGAACCGAAAATTTTGTGCGAACGGAACGCCCGACGTTGCACGCACGACCAACGAATAGACCCTTGAAAATGTGCTCAAGTTTTTGAGAACACTCTTGGGAAGTTGCTTACTCTGTTGGTTCAAAAAATAAACGGAGATACAGTTATGCTCTTTAGGGAAATTTCAGAGTGGAAGCTAAATTTTATTTACGGCAATAAGATTTTCGGTTCGTTTCGGTTGGCTGTCTTATATGGTAGGATAAGGATAAGTATGAGTGCAATATTTATTTTTATTCAAGTCTTGCTGCGCTGCTGTGTTGAAAAATCGAGCATATGCAGTAGATAAACACGTAAAAGAAAATCGAGCATATGCGAGTTTTGTAGATAAAACGTAAAAGATAATGTTTTTCAAAAATGTACTTATGCTGTTTTTGTGTAAGTATTCAAATGTGTTAAAAGTTTGCAAATAAGTACTTTTACAAATTATATCTTATATTATAGAGAATTCATCTTGAAAGGTACAACCTACATTTTTTTAATTCAAAAAAGTAAAATAGTTAAATCAAAATGTGTGAGAGGTGCCAAATGCCCCGGTTTTGGCCACTTATTGATAGTCAAACTTTTGTAAGTATATCGAAGAACCAACACCACTAATGTGCCAACAATCAAGCAAACAATTGCAAAACAACAATTTAATTGTAACAAAACAAAGGTTAACAATTTTGATAAATAACCATTGACATATCTCTTTCAAAATAGATAATGACGTTTATTGAAAAAAAAATCGTACGACATAAGGAATTCTAACTGTTGTTATTATTACCTTAAAATACCCTATTTTAATTGCCTTTGTCACTATTATATATTCTGTGCTTTGACAAAAATAACGAAAACTAATTTAGAAAACTTTTAGAGCAAAAAGTGGTCAAAACCGGTACAGTGGGCAAAACCGGGGCTTCTGCCCAACCTAGCTTATTTTAATGGCTTCATCTTACGTACCCGCTAAGTTGGAAAAAGTTTAACTTCATAAGAACTAAATTGGATATTTCCAGTTAACTTACTTTCATGATTATGAGAGTATAAAAAAAATATTAAAATTATAATCTCATGTCATTGAAAAAAATACTTTGAATATAATAAAATTATATACTTATTTTTTAATAAAAGTTGTCAAAAGTATGGTAGCGAGCGAGAGAAAGACAGACAGAAAGGTTATTAAGTACCTATTGAAAAGTTTAAAAATACACATTATGTAATTAAGTAAGTACCTCATAAAATATTAGTCATAAAATTAATTTTACTCATTTTAAGATTACAGCCCAAAAAAGGGTGTATTGTGTTTAGGGTTAATGTAGGTATGTATTTGTGTGTGTATGTATGTGTGTTTCTTTATTTCACCATAACTTTTGAATGTTAACGGTTTTTAATGTATGTATAATATTAGAAACGTTATGTCGTCACCCCGAGTAACACTGACTATATTTATCAATTTTAAAAATTCAATATGCCGGACGTGTGGCGCCTTAAAAAAATATGTTTTGTTTTCTCCAATTATAATCTAAGCAATATGGATATCAAATGAAAAG
This sequence comes from Crambus lathoniellus, assembly GCA_949710035.1. Taxonomy (NCBI): domain Eukaryota; kingdom Metazoa; phylum Arthropoda; class Insecta; order Lepidoptera; family Crambidae; genus Crambus; species Crambus lathoniellus. The sequence continues at coordinate 8,020,622 of OX453310.1, read as the reverse complement.
CGTCGACTAGGACATTTCAAAAATGTATAATTTGTATACATACTCACTAAAAGGAATAAAATAAAAATTAATAATTTAAAAATCACGACTGTCATAATCGAACTAAATAACGCCTACCTACCAAAATTGAACTAAAAAGCAAAAAAAAAGCTCTCATTGAAGTCCAGGGACCAGGCGTGGTACCCCGACTACATTGAGAGCTTGTATTTTACTTTTTAGTTCAATTTTGTCACTTAAATATTATAAATGTTGCACAACCTTTTCATAACTCATCAAGTTTCTTTCGTCCATTCATCTTGTCAAAATAAATAATGGCTTTTACTTACGCCCTGAATGGGACATTAAAATTGAGATTTTTCAAACTATATTAAAACTAATGTTTATTTTAAACTAGCGGCCGCCCGCGGTTTCACCCGCGTGGTTCCCGTTCCCGTGGGAATATCGGGATAAAAAGTACATATAAACCTTCCTCTTGAATCACTCTATCTATTTAAAAAAACGCATCAAAATCCGTTGCGTAGTTTCAAAGATTTAAGCATACAAAGGGACATAGGGACAGAGAAAGCGACTTTGTTTTATACTATGTAGTGACTTACACACTAAAACATGTTGCTTTTAACTAAAACTAATTTATATTGAGTTATACCATTAGTACCTACTTACCAAAGCCAACAATACTGAAAAATACAAGGTAACCCGTTATTTGCATTCCAGCAGGCGTAGGCGCCATACTTGCAGCAAACGTAAAGGAAATTCTAAAATAACTTAAGTCAGGAGTGGTTTTAAATTGCAAGCTCGCCACAGAGTCGCTCGAACGTATTGCATTCTAAGGGATTTCACTTGACAAATACCAGCACTTCAGTAGTTTGTCGACTGAATCCGAGGAAGTATATGCAGTAAAAGATATTATGAGAGAAAAATATTTCATCTACATCGGGCTGTAAAGCTTGCTAGTCGTGGGAGTTGCTTTGCCGTATTTGGGAAAGGAATCAAGCTAAAGCGGCTGGTTAATTTTACCGTGATTTTTAATAAGGGTTTTTAATAGAAGTTTTGCTATTGTAATTAAACTTTTAAACGTCAATTTAGCTAGTTCCCTTAATAGTTGGGATAAGGGAAATCAGAGTTTCCACTTTATCTTTTTTAGTAAGTAGGGTTAAGTGTATCAGGTGGTTATGCCACATAAATCTACCTGATCTTTTAAGAAAAACAATCTAAGTAATACAATTTTATTATGTACATGGTTGACAACAAACCCACAACGAAATTTTTTATTCGGTTTAAGGCACAGCCTTCTCTATCGTCTTCTACGATAGAGAAGGCTGTGGTTTAAGGGCACGATCTTCCAAAAACTCTGTCTTTGTCTTTTTCTTTATGTGTGAAGAGTAATGAAAATAACCTCACTTTTTAATTTTTTCAATGTTTTGTTGGTATTTTTAACATAAATTCACTTTTTGAAAAAGTAGCCTGAGAATAATCTACTATATGTCATTACCTATTTTTAATATAATATTATTCGTGAATTAGAGATTAAGAAGCTAAGTATATAATCAAAAAAATATAAAAATAATGAAAATTTTCTTTGTTTATGAATTTTTTTAAAGTCGAGTGAAGATACGAATATCGTGTTTCTAGCCAAAAAATAATCAAGATCGTTTATGAAACCTTGACATATATTTTTATCTGCTCAAAATAAAGTATATATTTTGAATAAAAAATAGGTTGATTTCGATAATTTCGAAGATCTGAGGAAGTGTTTCATATTCAATTAACTTTGGGCTTTTGGAATCGTTCTCTCTTGTCAAATCTGCTCTAAAAATACTGACAGCGTAAAACGCAATGTAGAGTTCGTTTTAAGTCAGCATAATTTTGCTACTACTCATGCATATGCTTGTGTATAAGAATGCATAACTGTCGCATGCAAATGAAACTTCACATATGGTCAAGAGTCTGTATCCTAGGAGGTTTTGATAAAAATAAAAATATGTACATAAGTAGGAAGAAATAATAACACAGAAAATAATAATAATCTACTGCTAAGTGTATAGCCCCAAGTTGTTTTCATCTTTTTCTTTGCCAATTCCTACCTTTGTTCTTTATAGATAATGTAATTTTCTCAGCTTCCTGAGCGAAATTTTTGGACTTCCCATACTAAATCGATCACGTGATCAGGTCGATTTCTATGAAGAGTCAAAATTTTTTTTGTCATATTTCGACCTATGTTTCTAGGAGAAAGTTGTTCACTTACCGATTCTGAGACGATCCTAAAAATTTGTGCACTGATAAAAAAATATCCTGTATAATATAAAAAATATGAACAGATAAACAAACTTTTTAAACTTTCATGGTCATTAACACTGTAAATATTACGAAAAACGGGGTTTTCAGTTGTGCAAAAACCACAATAAACAAAAAAATAATTTTTATAAAAAAATAAAACCGCCTTCAAAAAAACCACATCAAAGAAGTAAGAAATAATTCCTCACCAAATAAATAACGTAAGTACTTTGAAGTCGGGCGTGAAACATGTACAATTTTTTGTTGTTTTTGTTAAAACCCGCCCGACTTCAAAGTACTTACGTTATTTATTTGGTGAGGAATTATTTCTTACTTTTTTGATGTGGTTTTTTTGAAGGCGGTTTTATTTTTTTATAAAAATTATTTTTATTTCACTCTTTTTAGTGCATCGTGCAGGCAATTTACGTGTTTTCTGGTAAATAGGTATGTGATCAAACTGAAAACCTCCTTTTTCGAAGTCGGTTAAAATACCTTGAGGTATCCCCTTTTTAACAAAACAAGAATCATCTAAATCGGTTTATAAACAAAGGAGTTATGCCTAAAGATACGTATTAAATTCACTTAAAGTGGTAACGAAAACGACAGTATTTTCAAGATTTCCTGAAAACTACTAAACCGATTTCAAAATTTCAAAAAATGGGACCAACTTGGAAACCAACCTGATGTAATAACGTTTGAACCATTTCAATCGGTTCAGCCGTCTTCGAGTGGACATACACAAAAAAAAAAACATACATACAGACGAATAGAGAACATTCTCCTTTTTGATTTAGAAGTCGGTTAAAAAAACCCATACATACAGACGAATAGAGAACCTGCTCCTTTTTACCACACTTTTTTTAGCTTCACCTGTAACTAAGTCACAATGTAAGAAAATCTTGGAGTTCAATTTTAACCTACTTCTAATAGTCGTATTGATTTGAAACTTTGCACGTCTACATGAATCCGATGACAATACAATAATTTGGTACCATCGCGCTGATGTGATGATGGAGTCAAGAGGTGGGCTATAGAACTCTTCAATAGCTGCTAGGAAACCCCTCGAGTTTAGGCTCATTTGTTTTGTTTCGATGAGACCTATTCGCTACATTTGATGGTGAGAGTCTGATGATGGAGCAGGAAGGAAGCCAGTGACACTCCTTAATGACCAATAGGAAATCCCTCGAGTTTGGGCCCATTTGTTTCGTTTAGATAAGACCTATTCATTACACTTAGTGCTGAGGGTCTGGTGATGGAGCTGGGAGGAAGCCAGTTAAACTCCTTAATGACCACAAGAAAACCATTTGTTTCGTTCTAATGAGACCTGTTCGTTACACTTGGTGGTGGGGGTCTTATGATGGAGCGGGGAGGAAGCCAGTGGCACTTCTTAATGACCACTAGGAAGTAAGGGTTCGGCTTGCGCATCCGGTAACTAATAGAGTCCACTTGAATTTGTAAAACTACCTAAATACATACAATCACGCCTTTGAGTTATAATGTTTACGGGGTAGGCAGACACATAAATGGACTGTGAAATCCATTACCATCGGCCATTTATTAAACTAAAAAGTAAAAAATAAATATGTAGTTTAAAAACTAAAAAAACACACTTTTAAAAGTACAAAATAACCGTCTATTCAGTAACTGAAATTAAAAAGCGTGGTGCGCGTTGTCAATATTAAGTAATACTTACCTACTTGAAATGCATGCTTTGCAAAGGGCGCACGGTTATTTTGTACTTTTAAAAGTGTGTTTTTTTAGTTTTTAAACTACATATTTTTGATTTAGAAGTCGGTTAAAAAAGTGTCCTTCCGCGTAGTGATACTGTGAGTTTTGTGTGTCGTGCAAATTGTGAACAACTTCGAGTTGAGTGTGCGAACGGAAACAGTGGTACGGGCGTAGCAAACGAACGAGAAAGAGGGTAGACAGATTTGTCTGTTCCTAACATCCAACCCGTTTATTATTAACTTTATTCAGTTACTCCGTGATCATGGCGTGTGCAACTGCGCCGAAATATCGGGGACTCAACAACAAATCAAAACATGGTAAAAATCCCGTTTTTAGTAATATTTACAGATAAACAAATATACCTATGTTGGCTGAATGTTAATTGAATGCATGCCTTTTCATAGAGCTCCACGAAAACAGTCTATAAGTTTCTAACGTTTCAGCTAAGTAGAGGTCACAAATGACAAAAAAATATATTCATGAAGGCTTATAAGTATTAATATTTCGAAATGTCAACAATATGAGAAATTCAGGAGCAAAAGGGATTGACGATATAGGCGAGCTTGTCACGCCATATGGCAACTGGGAAAGCGGAAAACGTACGGATACGCGTACCATATTATGTCTTTTGTCTTTATATTTTCGATGAAATTTATTCTGTAGTAAAATTTCAATGAACACTGACGTGATTAACTGAAAATGTGGTATGGTGTGATTAAAAACTAGGTTGCTTTATTTAAGTGATGGTTAATTTATTTTTTCATTTTACAAGTACCTGCTTACTAATAACTTTATTCAGTTTTACATAAAAAAGGTGTGTACGAGAATATTTTTTTGTGCTTTCTATGAAAAAAGTTCGGTGATCCGATCGAGTATCCGATAAGTAGATTGCCATAAGTTATTCTTTTACTGTAGGTACCCTTAGTTTAAATAATCAATAGTTCGACCAAACCTCTCCTAATTAGAAACGAGCTTTATTCGTCTACATACTTGGAGTCTCAAGAAACATACTTAGATGTAAGAGTACACCTACTTTTGATTACTTTTGTACGAGTAGACTAATTTTTCTTTGCTGTGACTGAGCTGAAAAGAACTATTTTTCGGTTGTATTTGTTTCATGTCAGTTTTATGTATCTTTGCAGCAATATTTCATAATCTTGCAGAGTAATTTTTCATTTTGGATGAAAGAAAAGATTCATGATTACACGTCTAAAGGTTTTTCTTCTCAAATGCTTCATTTTAACGTATCATTAACTTCGGTTTTTGTATCTAAAACATTAAAAGGTCACACAGCAGTCTGAGTTTGTTATTTGTACAAGAAAGTATAGCTTTTTATGTATCGGTGTTTTTAGCTCTTTTGGGTTTTCTAACGAGTTTTTCTAATAGTTTTTTTTATAATTCTTGACAAACTGTATGTCGAAAGGGTAGGATAACCTGTACATTATGTAATTTTTTTATAAATAAGAATAAGAATGTATTCGTTATCTTGTACCTATCAACAACAGTCACACAAAATTTGATAAGACTTATAGGTAATTGATTCAAAGTGCATTTTAACAATACATGGTGAAGTAACAAAGTCGAGCCGATAAAATCACTAGCTAAAATCTACAAAAAGCTTCTTTATAAAAGATTCTAGATATAAATTTATTTATTATTGAAAGTGAAACACAAAGAAGGCTATAATAAATTATCTAAATACTGTTAATGATTGCGATTCGCAACTGAAATAAATTAACGGCGACAATTCGTCGACAAATTGAATTTTAAAAAAGAGATTAACGATTTCCTTTTTAAACCAGACTATCAAATTTTTGAATGGAATCTTTTCGTTTCACGATTAAGGCACGTAGTTAAAACCAGACTATAATTTTTCGAATGGAATCGATTGGAATGGATGGAGGAAACGTCAGTCGTCCGACGCGGAGTTTTCACGGCTTGCGTGGTCTATTGGCATGTTGTATGTTGAATCTATACTAACACTCGCAACTTGGGCCTAAACTACGTCACGCGGACGCCCGCGCGGTTCCATACAAAGGTGCTCCGTCGCGGGGAGGCGGGCCCCGCGCCCGCGCCTTGTGGCCCGTTTCCCCGCGACGCGACGGTCGCCCGCGCGGGTACGCGCGACGGGGCCCGCCAGCGGGCCAGTGGTAGCACGCACGGGCTTGTTCAGTCAATAGCGCTATGTGATGCGGTTCCACGGAGCCCCCGCGCGTGTCTACGGACGGAGACCCGCGACGTGTGCCCGTCGCGGACGCCCGCTTTACTCAGTTTAGGCCCTAGACTTTTTAAAATACTCTGTGCTCGCCCCTTTCAGGGTGCCTACCATCAACTTTAAGACAGCGATTCAAAAGTAGCGCGATGCAGAATAGGTTCCTAAAATGAATTGCTTTCTTTCGTACTATGACCTTCTAAAAACTGGATCGCAAATGAATTGCTAAATGTGAATGACCGAACGATTTGTGCCCTTATTTCTTCTACCCGTCTCTTTCACTCGATTCTGTCATGCCCGGAGAGTGAGAGGGACGGGTATAACCTGCAGGTGACATGTTAAATCGACCGGGTTATAAGTCAAATAAGAGTTCCTGACAGCTTAGCGGCTGTGAAATGTCATTGATCGATCACTGAATCGCTGTCATTGATATTAAGCTGTCGTGGTACGAATAAGCGAAGCAAATCAGTTTAGGTCCTAAACAAAACCGCAATAAGAGTTGATGGTAAGCACCCTGTTCTATTCTGCTTGTCACTGTGTTCCATGCGTATTATGTGTAGACCGATGTATTTTATTTTCAAATTAAATCAGTCAGATCGACCAAGTAAACTTTGTTTTAATTTATCTAACAGGTTTCTAAGTTATTTACTGCTATGATTACTTACCGGTTTTTTAACACGCAGACGCAATGCAGCACGACTGCGATACTTTTTGGTGTGTGTCAGCCTTTAACCCTAGACACCTAACCTTCGTCGAATCGACGAATACCCGTCGGAAATATAGCTATATCTTTTTATCGAGAGCGCCGATCGTCGTGCCGTCGCTATTTAAATCGGTGCTCGCCGAGCTCTTTCCGGTGGAGGCCGTGTCGCCCAGGTAAGTGCGTTGTTTTTAGAATAATTGCTTAAAAACTCATAAATTAAAGTATGTGCTCATTGCATAAATTAAAGAATGTGCTTCAAAAAATTAGTTTTTATTTTTTCTTATAAATAAGAAAACTATTATAATTATGTTTCGCCAAAGAAGAATAGGCTATTTTTGTTGATTTATTTTTAATTTTTTTTTTAAGTAAGTGATCCCATGTGGCCTAGTTTCATAAGTGCCTTACCAAAAATTGACTTTAAATAAATATATTGATCTGAAACACTACTTATTGTTTTATTTACTAAAATAATACCTTATTAAACTATGTATGTATTAAACGTAACAGAATAATGTATATATATATATATATAATTTTGAACCACCAAAAATAGTCGTCGATTCGACGAATGGTTAGGTATAAAGAGGTACGTTCGAACGTTAGGTGTCTAGGGTTAAGGGCCTTATCACTGCGAGCTGTCAAACAACAAAGTTGATTGCAGGATAGAGCTATACTGTGTATAGTGTAATACTATAAAATTGTTTGGCAGTTCGTAATAACGCCCCAGAGCATAACTATGTTAATTTTCATGATCGAATTTTTATCGTTACTAAAAGCATCCATACTAATTTTACAAATTTGAAATATATTTACATAATACATTCTAATTCCTTGAAACGTATCCCCACATACTTTAGAATCACATAAAACATTAATTCCAGTAAAAGTTTACGCTCTGGCAACTTTACAACAGATAATTTAAAGTTGAAAGCGTAAAATGTAATTCGAAGCATTGTGACACAAGTACCTACCGACAAAGTTACTCAATTCTTGTTTATGCTTCGCCTCATATCCGAAGTTACCAGGACAATTACCAGGATGTCTTCTTGACAGGAAAATTCATTACACGCCTAATAAGTTATAAAATTATATTTGTGTTGTGTTCATACATACCTATATTTAAAATCTACAATGCAGTAAAGTAACACTTAGCCTTAGCCTTAGCCTTTAGTTAACGCACCTGATGATAATACCTAAGGCTGAAGATGGATGGCAGCTACTCCCGGAATCTTCAACCACTGAAGGAACAGGCTATCTTATCTCTAGCTGTCGGGGCGCAACAATCCTCAAAACATTGAGGTTATAGCGGCAGACTAATATAACGGAAATTTAATTATTTAACTAACCTTTTGCTATTTTCATTTCACAGTAATTGTCTTTTTAAAATATAGAAACAGGTCCTATATATACAAATAGTAATGTTGATTAAAAACTTCGCAGTTTGCCATCGCTTTAGCATTTGACAGCTCATATTAGGTAAAAGTTCGATTCGTTACAGCGAAAATTCTACGTTTCCTCTCGAATACGTTTTATTTTTAAGTACTTTTTTATTTTATTATTTATTCAATGTTTACGTTTAATTAAATTTATAAATTTCAATAATAAAAGGCTTTTGCTATTCAGTCCATCACAAGACATAAATAACGCTGTTTATATTCTGTGTTGCGAGTGCAACTCGAAAGATTGCATCATTGAAGTGGCAGTGGGCGGGACACATAGCGCGGAGAACCGATGGCCGTTGGGGCGGAAAGGACCTCGAATGGCGACCGCGTACCGGACGACGTTCCGTGGGCAGGCCCCTACAAGGTGGACCGACGATCTGATCAAGGTCGCGGGAAGCCGCTGCTGGATGCGGGCAGCGCAGGACAGATCGTTGTGGAGATCCTTGGGGGAGGCCTATGCCCAGCAGTGGGCGTCGTTCGGCTGACATGATGAAATCATTTCAAAGTATTTAAAATTATAAAACAGCTTTTCATGATTATAATTTCTTATATTCATCTCTGAATTACTATTCGACTTCGCTTATTCAACTCTTATTTACGAGTAGGTATACCTATCCTTTAGATTCCAATTTTCATTAGCACTCTCGAGCGGGTCATGAATAAATCGTTGAATAATTCAATGAGTTAACTTTCACGCTCATTTCGGATGTCAATCTTGAACTATCGTCAAGTCAAAAAGTATTGGTATAAAATTTGAATACCGCATATTTAAACGTTAAAAAACGATAGCTTACGAATTCGACTGCATTTTTTCAAACAAGTAGGATAGAATAGACTCATTATTTTGGGGCACAATTTATCATAGTCATCATACTTCGAATTTATTGTAAAAAAATATATACAGCTATAAAATCAAAATCAGATCATATTTATATTATATTGTTAATATATCAATAACTATAACTTTCAAAGATAGTGATAAGCGTATATACTTTAGCAAATTCAAAAGAAATCAAAAAGGCTTTATATAATCTCTGCAGTGCCCCATCAGCTTTTATGAAAAAAATGTGTCGCCGTTGTGCTGCCATTATACACTTTATTATTATGATAATAAAAGCTTTACCGAATGGCGTTTCTATTGAGCTGGATCACGTAATTGCAGACCCGATCAATCCTGTATAAATAGAAGGGGCAAATTCTAAAGAAATATGTTTGACTCGCTGCAAAAAGAATGATATTCACAAAGTGCGATGAAGTATATCTTGTATTGTTATGGAACGGCTAAAACCTAGAATTTTTACTCAACTATATTTACTGGATAAAAGTTACAATACTTATTATGTTTCCCGTAAAAGTAGGTTCGTAAGTATAGGCACAAAGTAACTACGCGGGCGGTCGCCGGAGGTATAGGTCTAAGTCCAACTAGGTTCAATGATTTTGTTATACCTACTTTTTTATTCCAGAATCAAGTGTTTGCCGATATTCGCCAGGAACATAACGCAAAGAAAACAAGGGTGATCTCACATTTATGCAATAAAACCATAACACAAGATGAAGCGTTGAATGTTAGAAACCCGATATTTCGTGGAAGGATATTATACGAAGCATTATGCCCGAGTTGTGGAAAGGAAATATGATAAACAGCGTAGATAAGTTGAGAATGGAGGGTCTGACTCGGACAAATACTGCCTCTTAGTTGGTGGATGATTGAACATACTCTTGACCTCATATCGTCGGCGAAAGGGTAAGTTGCTAATGAATACTCAATAGCAATAATTCTGACAAAGTAGACGGTTTCCTAAATACGTGGTACAAGTAACTACTTTATAAGGATGAGTCTTGAACACATAGACTATACAACAAATCAAATTCTTACGTCTTAAACACATGAAGACAGGTTTTAACGGATATAGCCTGTATTATTCTAATATATTAACGGAAGACGGAAGATATGACTTTAGGGTTGAGATATTTCACCACCACCACCAAAAAAATGACTGGTACTACTACTATAGTAGCCCAACACCGTAATAAATGAAAAGAAGCCAGAGAGGCCTTTGCCCTGCAGTAGTGGTACGATACACGCTGCTAATAATAATAATCACCATCTTACCATCGCTGAACTCAGTAGCACTGTGTGCGCACTAATTAATTTTACCCTTGAGGGAGTTGTGACCCCAGATATGAAGTTTTTTTAAATCTGTAAATAATGGTATCACCAAAATCTAAAATTAACTTGTATGTATCAGAACTGCTGTATTCCACTATAGATAATCCTTTACACGCTATGACGTTTCAATGCCAAGGATTTGATTGCTTAATAAATCTTTGTTCGGTTATGTCTGTATTAAATCCTAGGATTGTAGTGTTCTGCACTCTTTACTAGAATACAATTTTGAAATACAAAACGTAAGTAAGTATCCTCTGGAAAGATAACCTTCGATAGCTTTGATTATAGGGTATCCAACATTTGACTTTCTCAATTTTTTATCCACATCGGGATAGCACTTAGCCTTCAGCACACCAGGGCCCCAAGTCTGCTAATTTACAAATGGTTCAATTGAATCTTAATTGGATCTCAATAGCGGTTTTTGACATTTTTGGTATTCTGCTACTAACTTAAGACCAATGGTATACGACTGAACTGCCATCGGAATATTTGCTAGTCTGCTCTTCAATCGTATTACAATCGTAGCTCGATTGTGGAGTTAATCGGTATTCTACTCTTTGACATTTGTTTGACAGTACTCTCAATGGGGTATGTATCATAATAACTACGGTCATTACGACTATGGTCGAAATAACTACGATCGATTCACATATTTTCGTAATGACTATTGAACGACTCAACTACTGTTCATTTCACCTACGGTTGATTGAACTACAGTTGATTCAACTAACGGACGATTGGCCTAATGTTCATTTCATCTACTGGTTGTTTCGACTATGAACGACTCGCCTACAACAAGCTTATGAATTGGAAAGTTTATTAAATGGATTTGGGCGCGTTTGATTGTTTTTTTGGTTAGGGTGTCGCAAACATAAAATTTTTGACTGTTTTAGTATGAAGCGGGGACTTGCAAAATTTTCAAGAATGAATTTTATAAAAATGCAAATATCTCGAAAACGGTGCGTTATAGCTGAAATCTAACAAAATTTTCGATCTCCTATGGTGCCCCGGAGATACCTAGGAGGCATCCGATGGACATATAAAAATTTTTATTTTTATTTTTTTGCTCAAAAAAATTTTTGTTACTTATTTCAAAATTTTTATATCTTTTGGGAAAAACAAAAGGGGGGACAGGGGGCGAAGCCCCCCGCCAAGGGGGCTCGGGAAGCGAAGCCCCCTGCCACCCAACAAAATGTAACAGACGTTTTAGGTTAGGTTAGGTTAGAACAGTGACCAAAACGCCGCGCGAGCCGAGCGAGCGAAGCGAGCGTGCCGCGGCAGCGGCCGGCGAAGCGCCAGAATCGACTTTATGCACCCCCTCTACCCCCTACTTCAGTTTAATAGAAAATGGGAATATGTATATAAGTAGTCGTTTCTGGCGCTTCGCCGGCCGCTACCGCGGCACGCTCGCTTCGCTCGCTCGGCTCGCGCGGTATGTTCATGTAAACCTAGCATGCTCGTCGCTTCGCTCCTCGCACCTAACAGCAATACAGTCACGACCAATAATATGTATACAACATAGGACTATATCATATTACAATATTGAATGACTTCTGTGACACTGATCGTTTTCTTTTGGAACGCTACAGTGTGACAAAGTTCTATGTTATATTGTATACATAATATTATTGCTCGTGTCTGTACATGAGTCACTATTTTTAAACTTAATAAACCGTGTAGGTGAGTTGACCGTAGGTGAAATGACCGTAGGTGAGTTGTTCGTAGGTGAGATGACCAGTAGTGATTTCGTACATTAGTTATTTTAAAAATAGGTGTAACGACCAATAGTTATTTTGAACAGTAGGTCTTTTAACCGTAGTTATTTCGACCATAGTCGAAACGACCGTAGTTATTATGATACATACCCGAAGGCAACACCATTAACTATCCAACTGAGACTCCATTACGATTCAATTACGATTCAATTGCGATTCTATTGAGCTGACGTACAAGTTTTTACAGAATACCCAATTTGTTTTAATCGTAATGGAATCGTAATTGAGTCTCAATTGAATATCAATAGAATCTTATTTAAATTAAAATTAGCAGACTTGGGGCCCAGATGTTAAGTGATAATAAGGCTGAAGGTGGAAACGCATTACTCCCGGAATCATCAACCAATACACTGGGACCCCTGAGAGAGCAGAGCAGTACGATGTCGCGTACCAGAGTTTTTCGTGTTTGGGTTACTGCATGATGTCCCAGCCCTGATGCAAAGCCTATTTGGTTTGGTGGGAGGGTGCAGTGATGGACATGCCCTGGGTGTGACCAAGTCCAACATGCCGTTTGGTATGCCTAATGCCGCTTTCTCCTCTTGGTACAAAAAAAGGGGACAAGTAATGGTTTAGGTACCTATTTAATTAAAGTCTGATCTTGCTTTAAAATAACAATATGTTCAAATTCTAAAACAAATTAAATTACCGTAAATATAAACAATTGATTGAAATTCGTTTACACCGTTCTAAATTCGCGCTATAGAGCCCTGTAACGTAATAATGAATACTTAACGCTTAGTTTGCAAGGTCGTACAACGTCTTACTTAGGGCGGTTAAGTGTTTTCGAAAGTCGCCATTAGTGTGAAATATGAATTAATGGCTACGGGGCGACGTTGCGGCGTCATCGGTGCGGCTTCGATGTCTCGGGCTAACGACGGCTGTGGAGTTGGTTTATATATGAGCAAGTGGCTGTTCGAGATTTTATCCCGTTCCAATATTGGGCTAAAATATAGCCCATGTCACTCGGGAATAATGTAGATTTAAAAACTACTTGTTGTAAAATAAATTTTAAAAATCACTACCGAGTTTTTTATTTTGTCCATTACAAACAAACTAAAAATTATAGATTTCCTTTGCAAGCAGCGCGCTTTGTATTGGAACGCGTCACTCCCACCCCGCTCTGCCTTCGTTGTCAGTTACATAATACATCTAGATATATGATTTGAAAGGCGCTGCTGCCGCTACCGCCACGCTGGTCACTGAGTTTGTTTCCATGGCGTGGGCCCTTTTTCCTGACCGCATTTAAATACGCAATGTAGAGCTGGTTCGTCGCTCTATATGCGCCGCAAGATCGATCGTGGCGCATTTTTCTTATCCATCCGTAATGAAGGCCAATGCTTCAGCAGTGGGGAGATTAAATGTTGATGATGTAGATCTGGTTTACGTGCGTGCCGCCTACAACGCATCATTCCATACCTAAATGTCCTTAGGGTCACGCGGGTTACATGCAGTTCAGATAGGAGAGTGCTATAACATGCACTCGAACCAGATCCGCAGGCTGGCGGAGACCCGTATGACAGGAAAAGTTAGCAATATTATGGTATAATATTTTTCAACACACTTGCTCATAAAGTGAGCCTTATTACATCGATCTTAGGGCCATAAACCGAGCTATAACACACGCGTGCATAATAATATTACAGTACTAGTTGCGTAATAGAATTATCCCTACAAAGTTAAGTAAGTACCTAACTGCAAATTATATGCGAATAAACAGAGACTTTTCAATTTAACCGGGTAATACAGTATCCCTACAAAGTTAAGTTAGTACCTAACTGCAAGTTATATGCGAGTAAACAGAGCATTTTCAATTTCACCGGGTATTCAATAGGTACAGTTCTTTTTTTGTAACAACAAAGAGGTTTTATACATGTTTTATACGGATGAAAATCCATTTACGTTTTTACTTAGCGTTTTTAGAATAAATAAATGTGTCCCTAAAGACAAAAAAACATAATTAAGTGTATTGTTATCAAATTATTTATAATTCACAATAATTTGTTATAAAACATTTGCATTTTATCACGTGCGAAAAAAAAATTGCGCGCTTTTTCCCTTAGTTAATATCCTAGAGTAATATTGTTCTGTGGCTAATATTAAGTTATTCTAATTATGTTATGTATTCAATAAATGTTTGTTTTTCCTCGCAAGTGTGTGTGTGAAAAAGTGCGTATGAAACTCGTGAGCAACTTACTCACTAGACACTCGGCTGATTTACGCCCTCGCCTGCGGCTCGGGCTGCAACCCACAGCCTCGTGTATAATGAGCAACCTTAGCTCACTGGTATCATAATATACTATTATTTTATTATTAGTAGATTATGCACGATACTTAAAATATATATTCGGTAATTTTAGAAATAACATTTATTCGTTTTTTTGTTAGGTACTGGTCATATAGCACTCAGTTGATAAATCTTAGTTCCTGCCGGTCTGGTGGGAATCAAATCAAATCAAATCAAATATTTATTTTTTCACATAGACATAATAAGCATGTATAAATGAGGTGCTCACAGCGTTTTTGGTGCATATAGATAGCGCCCAATGACGACCAAAGATTCTATACAAACGCGATACAAAGGTATTGCGTTTGTATAGACCCTCAGACTGCCCGAGAATACTTGAAACTTTTGGGAGTAAACAAATAGAGTTGAAGCGACTCCACACCACCCCATTGACAACGCGCATAACGAAGTAAGCTGAGACGGGTGGGTTATGATTGATTACGTCATATTTGTTACTCAGCCCTCACAGCCCGCTCAGCCGGAGCCCGAACACCTTCGCATCCGAATCCGAAACAATCGCGGGAAATGAACAAGGACCCACAACCGTTCCGAATATACGATCCGAATCAGAATAATGGCAGGGAGAAGAAAGATGAAGGATTTAATAACAAAGGTATAATTAGGTTTGTAATACGTTGGGTCTGGTTGGGATCATTTGGTTTGGGGTTTACATTATTCCATTATATAAATGTCTCTCTGAAACACTTTTATTTTAAAAACACCGTGGCTCCGCCTGCCCCTTTATTAGGATTGAATCTAGAAGAACTTATTTTTTAACTGACTTCTAAATCAAAAAGGAGGAGGTTCTCTATTCGTCTGTATGTATGTTTTTTTTTTTTTTTTTTTTGTGTATGTCCACCGATTACTCGAAGACGGCTGAACCGATTGAAATGGTTCAAACGTTATTACATCAGGTTGGTTTCCAAGTTGGTCCCATTTTTTGAAATTTTGAAATCGGTTCAGTAGTTTTCAGGAAATCTTGAAAATACTGTCGTTTTCGTTACCACTTTATGTGAATTTAATACGTATCTTTAGGCATAACTCCTTTGTTTATAAACCGATTTAGATGATTCTTGTTTAGTTGGAAAGGGGATACCTCAAGGTATTTTAACCGACTTCGAAAAAGGAGGTTTTGAGTTTGATCACATACCTATTTACCAGAAAACACGTAAATTGCCTGCACGATGCACTAAAAAGAGTGAAATAAAAATTATTTTTATAAAAAAATAAAACCGCCTTCTAAAAAACCACATCAAAAAAGTAAGAAATAATTCCTCACCAAATAAATAACGTAAGTACTTTGAAGTCGGGCGGGTTTTAACAAAAACAACAAAACATTGTACATGTTTCACGCCCGACTTCAAAGTACTTACGTTATTTATTTGGTGAGGAATTATTTCTTACTTTTTTGATGTGGGTTTTTAGAAGGCGGTTTTATTTTTTTATTTATAAACTTTTTTGCATTAACCATGGGAATTTTTATTCGAATTAAGTCGACCAGTCCTACAACTAGCTCCGATGAGACGGGTAGACTTTTTCTAATCCTTCATTTTCAATATTTTCATCTAGAAGAACCTCAAGATTTAACTGCAGGAATTAGATTGTAACATATTTTTTTTAGTTGTATAAATGTTATTCTCTTTGACACAAAACGAATTTAATTATTATTTAAGCAAAACACTATTCAAAAAAGTCCATTAAGGTGGTTCGATGAGCTCAGTAGCGCCACCAATGGAAATAAATCATTTACGATTTATCAAGGGCTTAGAATAAAAGTTTCGGTAATTTTGCGCAAATAGAAGAGTAACGTGCAATTTTTAAGTATTTTTTCATAGCTCCAAATATGAGCATTAAGTTATGGATCTCGATATTGCTAAATGTGGCCACTTTTGGCACTATTGAGATTCACGACTTATTGCGTAAGTTTGAGTTGTTAAAAGTATATTTATAAAATGCATTTTACTCTTTTATTTGCGCAAAATAACCGAAACTTTTAATCTAAGCCTTTAATAAAATGTAATTGATTTATTTCCATTGGTGGCGCTACTGAGCTCATCGAACCACCTTAAATAATGTTAATTTCAATCAAAAGTATTGAATAATTTGAAAGTAACTATTTTCTCCTAGTGAAAATAATTACTTAATGATCAGTAGATCAATTCAATGTTCTTTTGATTATACTATATACCTACATTTAAAAATCTAATCGTAAATCGTAAATCTAAATCGTTTGTTCGTTTATTGAAATTCAACTAAAATAATAATATATTAAAAATACCTTTCGATTGAAATGGAGGTATTAATTTCGCTCAATAAAATAACGGTTAATTGAAAAAAAAAATATTATGAGTCCAAATATTACCATAATAGGGCGTTTGTGCACTACACAGAATTTTACCAATCCGGAAAAAACGGATGCTTGTATTTTAATAATTTAATCATTTATAATAGTAAGAATTTATTTTTTTCGTGTAGTTTCAATGTTTCGAACCCTAAACACTACACAAAATAAATAAATTCTATCATAAATAATAATTAATTATTAAAATACAAGCATCCGTTTTTTTCCGGATCGGTAAAATTCAGTGTAGTGCACAAACGCCCGTATGGTTCAATTTAGTAGTTGGTCCGATGCATGGGAAGAAAACCACGTAATGAGTTCCAATCGGAACAACTAGTTGATCCGTTTAGTTGGTCGGATTGGTATATTAGGCATATTTTACTTTGTTTATTACACCAAGTATTTAGATTAAAGGAATTAATGTAAAAGAAGATAATAATAATGTAAAATCATTCATAAACATAATCTCTTGAAACAGAGTTTCAAAAATAAAGTGGAAACAAACTTTTACGAGATTGTCTGTTCTGTACATGGCGACCAAGCTCCCATTGTCTTTCGGAACAACAAAACAAACTATTATCTGCTTCGCCAATTAGAATTTGCATTTTAAGCAACCGCGTAAACAAGAGTTTAGGGCTTAGGTATGTTTTAAAATAAATCAATTTGTTTGTTTTGTAGCCTGTGATTGTTTCTAGAGTGCTCGTCAGATAAGTCTGCGCGAGGTAAAAATCGAATACTAATCTTTTCTATAACATTAGAACAAAAAATGCACTGTAACTAGCGCCAAAAACGCGCCAGTCACGTGCAGAGTTATCTGACACACACTCTACTACTACAATTAATGTCACTTGTCATTCTATCCGAGGATATCCATCGCCTCTCTCCTCTATGACATTTGAGTTTTCTTGATGACGTATAACTATCTTGATGACGCCCGATATACATCGTTTTAGAATATTGATTTAAATGCCTTGAGGTTGTGAATAAATCCCATATGGTACAAAATGAATTTAATTATTTAAATATTAAATAAAATAAAATAAACCAAAATATTTTTATTTGAACTTAAATGATTGTGTCACTGCTTTGTCAATCATTTTACCCATATTAAATTTTCGGACGGTACCAAAATAATCATATATTTTGACATATTATCCGCAATTCAGATTAAAATTTTATAATTTTATTAGAAGTGATTTTTTAACGCAGACAACGATACGGTTGTTTACTACTATTACAGTTTAATCGTGAATTGTTCAACCTTTATGAATCTAAAATAACCTCTACAGGGTACGAAACTGCCGAGATATACGGTCCAGAGATCACAGACAGAGATGGCCCTCTGCTTGATAAGCATGACAGCTTCTACCACACTACCAAGAGTCTGCTGGTGCTGTTCCAGATCATGGGGGTCATGCCTATCATGAGGGTGCCGAAAGGTACTACCTATTTATATTTTTAACCGACTTAAAGAAGTTCATCAATTCAACCCGTGTATTGGAATTGGTATATGTACAAAAAAAATAAGAAATAAAAAAAATATTATCAGACTTCAGTCCATATTTTGTTAGTCACAATGTTCCTTATAAACTATGTTAGCAAAAGACATGTTTGTAAGTAGGTATTAATTAAAGAATTGCTCGACCACAATATTGATAAAGGATGAAGCATGAAGTTCCGTGAATCTGCTGGAAAGGGCTGTATCAAATCTGTCACTTGTCATACTAAGGACACGATTCCGACTCGCTTGCACTCTCCGCATCAGTGACGCAACTTTCATG
This sequence comes from Crambus lathoniellus, assembly GCA_949710035.1. Lineage (NCBI taxonomy): Eukaryota > Metazoa > Arthropoda > Insecta > Lepidoptera > Crambidae > Crambus > Crambus lathoniellus. The sequence goes on along the minus strand of OX453310.1, from coordinate 8,001,912 downwards.
CGTATCAGTGCATAAAAATCCTCCACACTGGCATCAGCAAACATTCCCGATGCGCTACAGTAACGAGGGAGCCGGAAAAGAGCCCTAAATATATTATTGTACTGGACATGCAGAGCTCTATAGCTTTTTTCTGTGAAACTAGCCCATAGGCTGATAGTGTAAAATGTTTGGCAGTAGGCCTTAAATAGTGTGATTTTAACAGGTAGCGAGCACCGAGCAAACCTATGCACTAACATATTGCCACGAACTGATAGAGCTCTGCATTCCCTTTCAATATCATAATAATTATCACACAGATTTTCATTGACTATTGCCCGAATACTCGTACGCTACTTATCTTTGGGAGCGCCTCACACATCGCCCTGTCACTTTAAATGTCAAACGTATGAAAGAGATGCCATGATGTTTGAGACGCGCCCAAAGATGATTTGCGTTCGAGAATTCGGGCGTAAGTGTCATAAACTGCTTAATATATAGTAATATTAGCGTAGTTATAGATATTACAGCTTTAGGCGTACATTACGCGATCATGCAATCACCAGCCATGACTGATGGGATTCCATCAGCTATGACTGATAGGATTCCATCAGCCTAGTCATTATTTAACCAATCAAAATTAAGCATTTATATCGATTGGCTAAAATTATCATGAGCACGACCATCTAATGGAATCAGAAAGCTTCTAAACTGATATGCAAAATTTTAGTAGGTACGGTAGTAAAAGTACTTCTATAAGTTTTATGCTGTCCAAAGTCCGACTTTCGACGACCGATTTGTTGCAGGGGTAAACTACCTGCCTTCTGCGCCAGAGGTCTCGGGTTCGATTCCCGAACAAGACAAATATTTGTGTGCATGAACATGTCTATTTGTCTTGGTCTGGGTGTTTTCTATGTATAATAAGTATGTATTTACAAACAAAAAAGTATTTAAGTATATATTTATCCGTTATCAAGTTTACATAGACACAGTTTCTTAAGAAATTTACTATTGGCTTAGATAATTGGTGTGATTGTAAGAAAATATTTATTTATATATGTGATTGACTTCTGTACCTATCTGTTTTGTACTGCGCAGTCGTATAGGTACTTTTTGTTAACCTCTTATGTCGTACTGAAACGGCGCGACTGCAAATTCAGATTCTGCAATCAGCAGAATACCAGTGCAACAGATCTTATCTGTTGCGTACACTGAGCTGAGGCCGGTTTCGACATCACATAACATCTGCACTATCTGTTGTTTTTCTTTATTTTTTTTTTATTTTTTGTAAATGTGTAAGTGTTGTGTGTTGTCAAAATAAATGGTTTTCTATTTCTATTTCTAAATTGTCTACAGAGAACATGTAGGTCCATTAGCTTATATTATCTAAGACTGTTTACTGGAATACTCAGCAATATGTTTAGAAGTATACCTAAAATGGCTTGCGACGACGTGACGTTTTATTATCTTGCAGCCTTTGAAACTGTAATGTGGTTCTTAAAAGTTTCTAAAAGTTTGTTGGTAACATTAGCTTTATAAAATATACTTGCCCGTAATAAAATCGGGCCACTGGTTTTTTTCCATACAAACGTACTCACTTTAATGTCCCATAGATGAGAAACTATTTGCATTTCTGCAAATATATTTACGTTAATGGAGAGATCAAATGCCCAATTGTTGAATCTCAGTTTCAAAAATCATCATACTGTGATCACTTTTCCAAATAATAAAAACATTAAACCGAACTCTACTCTCCATATAACGTTATAATGGGACATGAAGTTTGAGTTACTGTTTATCCTTTTTGAGAAAAATTAACTGTGTTTGACAATTTTTGAAACTGTGGTATTAATTATGACAATATTTTTTAGTAATATGGACATTCCCATTTTTATTTCTTTTAAAAACGGATTTTCGGGATTCGTTAGTAAAGTGAGAAGGCCTCTTCATTGACGACGTAAAAATCATCTCGGAGATGCAAATGATTTCCCATCCACAAGACACTAAAGTGAGCAAGTTTCTATGAAAATTGTGCGTCAGTCAGCCAAGTCAACAATGTAAATAGTCACAGAATAGTGGGGTACGAGGGGGTGCAGCCAATACCAAAATTGTATTTGAAGATTATACCTATTTAGACAAACAAAACCCGTAAGTTTAAGTCGAAATATTGCAGAATTTGTATTATAGTTGTTTAGGTTCATTAACAGCCAACGTTATTGAAAATATTGAACATGAAGTATTAGAAAAAGTCGCCTTGGTTCACAACTAGCTCTGATGGGCCTCGATGACCTTACGCTGTCTGGGTGAATGTTCTAACAACTGAACTAGTTGTGAGAGGCTTCGACTTTTTCTAACACTTCATTTTTAATACTTTCAATAATAAAAGTTGAATTGTGAATGCAAAAAAGTTAAAATAAAAACCACTAACGTTAAGTTTATTATGAACATAAAGTTAACGGTCAATGAACTTAAACAGCTCTACCTTTTCCGATCTCTGGTTTGAAGTAACTAGCGGATCCTTGCAGTTTTACCCGCGTGGTACCCGTTCCCGTGGGAATATCGGGATAAAATATAGCCTTTAGCCTTCTTCGATAAATGGTCTATCCAACACAAAAATAATTTTTCAATTCGGTTTAGTAGGTAGTTTCTGAGATTAGCGCGTTCAAACAAACAAACTCCTCAGCTTTATAATATTAGTATAGATTAACGTATTTTTATTTAATCTGAGACAGCTTCTGAATATTTTAACTATTATAATGCTTTGTGAATGTGTTTTCCAGATGCTCAAACAACGAAACGCACGACTTATAATTTGATATCCAAAGCTACTTTATGGGCCTACCTTGTTTGGAGTCTGGAATCTATAATAGTAGTTAAAGGTGAGTTATTAAAATTATATCCTAGTGCTAGAGTATTAATTTGATCAATATATTTGCTTTTTAAATAATTCATAAATATTTGAAGCACCTTTTTTTAATGTAAGGGGAAAACCGTATTTTCGTATACCGCTAATGGCATGTTGGACTCAGTCAGACGCAGGCCAGTCTATCGCCGCGCCCAGCCCTCCCGCCAAGCCTAATAGGCTTCGTATCAGAGCTGGGTGGTTCTAACCGCTGCCCCGCCCCCTGACGAGCTCGAAAGCTCGAGAGGAGGCCGGACAGAAAGAGAGAGCCTCTTCTCAGTATCCCCATAAGGTTACCTACTCAGGATGTGCTGACCAGATGGGGCGGTTGAGAGTAGGCACCACTACCAACTAAACCCCTCACTACTTGCTCTCCGCCGTCAGTTTTAAGCACACCGACTGTGGGGGGGCCGTGGTGTTATGCACCCCCTGCATTACTGAAGCACCTCTAAAGTAACAAGAATGAACAATCAACCCTTATCACCTATTTAAAAAAAGCGTAGAAATGTCTAAAATAATACATGAAAGGCATCTTAAAAAAACTCTTGTTTTTAATTCACTAAGTTAGACTGACGGATTGCTAAGAACAATGCAATAATGTCTCCTTAACGTGTTTCATGTAAATTTTCGTCAAAAACGTTTACCTTGCGGTATTCAAACCCACCTGTATATTTAGTATACAGGGTCGGTAACCGCTCGACCACACCCGCCGCGCAGTCAAAACTTAACACCGCTTCAGAATCAACTTCATTAATTAACTTTTGCGTCGCTATGTGGATAGGTTTTCAGTTCATTTTGCTAAGATCGTTATTTTAGATCGTCGTGTCCTCGCTGCCTAAGGCTGGCTTCACATTAGGTCGCCTCTGTGGTCTAGTTGTACACACCAACGGTATCAGACCCAGGGGTCCCGGGTTCGATTCCCAGTGGGGGTACATATTGTATTGGGTTTGGTTGGTGGTAGGGCTCGTTCAAGGTTGTGGAATTATTACTGTTTAACATGACGGCAATGAAACGAAACAGACCGCCAGGCTAGCTACCACCATCTTATCTAAGTCTGACGCCATAAAAACGATGATTTCAGCATTGTTGTGTTCCGGCAGTTAGGGATAAGATAGCCAGTTCCTCAGTGGTTGAGGAAGTTGAGGAGTAGTGCGTTTCCACCTTTAGCCTTATCATCACTTAACATCAGGTGTGAGGAAGGCTAGGTGCTACCCCGTTGTGAATAAAAAAATAGCCGCGTGGCTGTCGCGCTGCTTGCGACCTAATGTGAAGCCGCTCTTAGTTGTTTCCTGAGGTAACCTTGATGACCAGCGAGCTATGTGAAAATGTTTAGCTATGTTTAGGTAATAGCAAAGCTCTAACGCACGGGTTTTATTATTACTGTATTTTAATTTATAATTCAATTTAATGGCATTATCATTAGTGATTTTGAGAAAACTTACAAAATATATTTTAAACAATCGAAAAAAAAATTAAACAGTAAGATCGTCAGAGTCAGTAGTAAGTGAAAATGTGACTGTTATTTTCATTACTAGCCTTCCGCCCGCGGCTTCGCCCGCGTGTACTACACGATGTTATCCCGCGGGAATGTGGTATTTTTTCGAGACAAAATGTTGCCTATGTCAGTCTCCAGGTCCCAGTGATCGCACACGCATCCAGCTCCCAAATTATCCCCATACCACAGGTTACTAAATAGTTTGGTAACTAAAGTTTGGGACGTAGTCATCCCATACCAATAATCACATCGATCCGTTACGCTATTTTGACTTGAAAGACGGACGGACGGAGAATAAACAAAAAAAAAACACACGTTCACATTTATAATATTATAGTTCGGATTCTTTTGAACTATAATTGAAACGTAATCTGTTTTGTTTTTCAGTGGGTAAAGAACGCTTAACGAATTTCCAGCAAAACATCAATAAACGTTTCGATGAAGTGATCTACAACATAATTTTCTTGAGTATACTTATTCCGCACTTTTTAATTCCTATAGCGTCATGGCGGCACGGTCCACAAGTAGCTATATTTAAGAACATGTGGACACATTACCAAGTAAGATTGTTGTAAATGTTTAATTGTATTTACGTTACTCAATGACTAGGCTCGAAACAACTAAATCTTAAAGTTTCATGATTTTTCATGAGTTAGCACGTCATTTATACTGTTTTCCACACAATCCCGCGGGATTGTATATTTTTGCGGGATAAAAAGTAGCCTATGTCACTCTCCAGCCCCCAAACTATCCCTATACCAAAAATCACGTTTCTCCGTTTTGACGTGAAAGACGGACAAACAAACAAAGACACTTTCACATCTATATATATAAAATTCAAAGTCCTGACTGACTGACTGACTGACTGACTGACTGACTGAGATATCAACGCACAGCCCAAACCGCTGAACCTAGAGACTTCAAATTTTGCATATAGATACGTTATACAGTGTAGGCATCCACTAAGAAAAGATTTTTGGAAATTCCACCCCTAAGGGGGTGAAATAGGGGATAAATGTTTGTATGAAAGTCCGTCAGTTTTGAAGTTAGGATCTTCAAATTTTGTATTTAGGCTGGCAATTGAAAATTAATATTTACCTGTGTCAGCGTTTTTGACAATTCCACCCCCGAAGGGGTGAAAAGGGGGATGAAATGTTGTATCTGGAAAGTCCTTTATTTAATTTATTATTTAGGCTTATGGTTGGAAAGTAAAACAAATAAGCAACCACATATTTCGTATTTTTTCGAAAATCAACCCCTTAGAGGTTAAATGGGATAAATAAACCTAAAAATCGATATGGATGTCGTTATTGAGGTTTTGTGGGATGACGATTGCAAAAATGGCATTTATTTTGATGTTTAACACCCTGAACATGATTCAACCTCTAAAAGGTTGAAATAGGGGTGAAATTTTGAATGAAAAATCAGGCGGTAAAATAGACATTTTAACTTGAAACTTTGTAGGCTTACTTCTTAAAACAAATAGGCAACCCATTTCGTAGTTTTTGGAAAATCAAACCCAGGGGGTAAATATAGGGTAGGTATAGAAACCTAAATCATCTTAAGTACCCTAAAAGTTCTTGGTACCTAACAAGTTCTTGGTACCTAAGCTACTCAGTACTAACTTTTTGATTGTGAAACAGACATTTACTATTTACTAGCTTCCGCCCGCGACTTCGTCCGCGTGGACATTCGAGAAAATACTTAGGGGACCAATAACCAGGATAAAAAGTATTGTATGTTTTAATTTCATAAAAATCCGATCAGCCGTTTTTACGTGATTAGGCGGGTCCTCCCTCACCAAGCGAGCAGCCTCGTGCGAGGCCCACCGCACGTGGCAAGCGTTCTGCCTCGCGCGAGGCTGCTCGCTTGGTGAGGGAGGACCCGCCTAATCACGTAAAAACGGCTGATCGGGTTTCAATAAAATTAAAACATAGAATACTTTTTATCCTGGTTATTGGTCCCCTAAGTATTTTCTCGAATGTCCACGCAGACGAAGTCGCGGGCGGAAGCTAGTCTATAGTATTAGTATCGATAGGTACTAAAAACAAACTTGTAACTTAGACGACCTCCGTGGCCAAGTGGTGTACGTACCGGTTTTCATAGTGCAGCTATCTCTAGAGGTCCCGGCTTCGATCCCCGGTCGGGTAAATATTGAAATTGAACTTCTCAATATTTCCTCGGGTCTGGGAGTATATTATTATTATGGTAATACCCGTCGTTGTTTCCAATTTCCATAATACTAGTGCATAATCTACTATACTTTGGTATTGGAACAATGTATGTGATGGTGTTAAATATTTATTTCTTATTCATTTATTTAACTTAATTTTTTTTTAACATGCATGTATTGTTTGTTTTAGCTGAAATACCTCAAAATAACTGGAACCCCTATAGTGTTCCCAAACCTATACGCTTTGACATGGGGGTTGTGCGTATTCTCCTGGGGTTTGAGCTTCGCGGTCATACTGTCGCAGCACTACCTTCAGGATGACTTCGAGTTATGGCATTCGTTCGCGTACTACCACATCATTGCTATGCTGGATGGATTCTGCTCATTGTGGTAAATTTACTTTGTTTTAGTTGTATTCAGCACTATTTTAGGATACAATTTAGGTACTACAAACTGGATCATCATCATCATCATGTCAGCCGAACGACACCCACTGCTAGGCATAGGCCTCCCCCAAGGATCTCCACAACGAGCGGGCCTGCGCTGGCCGCATCCAGCGGCTTCCTGCGACCTTGACTAGATCGTCGGTCCACCTTGTAGGGGGCCTGCCCACGGAACGTCGTCCGGTATTCCGCCCCAACGGCGATCGGTTCTCCGCGCTATGTGTCCCGCCCACTGCCACTTCAACGATGCAATCCTTCGAGCGATGTCGGTTGTTTTAGTTCTCCGGCGGATTTCTGCGGAACTGGATACATATTTAGATCAAATGGCATGATTTACATAAATGACCACTTGACGCCGTCAAATAAGGACCTTCTTACTAAAACAAAGAAAATTGCTAAAGAAAAGGGGTTTCTTTATTCCTGGGTGAAACACGCGAAAATATATGTGAGGAAATGCGATACATCTCCAGTGATACAAATCAAATCCGAAAAAGACCTAGTGAAAATAGTTTAGTTCTCAGTGCGAAACAATTATATTATTTTCTTACTAATCTACTTACATTACATATTTTAATTTGTTTCCCAACAAACAACAGTTTGAGAACCTCCATTATGACTTGTGTTGGTTTTGTATTCCAACTGACACAGTGTTTTCTTCTTTCTATCGAATTTAAAACTAGTAGTTGTCGTGCGAAGTTAGTCCGCAGTCGTTTTATTAATTACAACCTTATAAGCCTAGCATTAGCGTACATAAAGGTTTGTGAGTGGATGCCGCGTAGATCCTTTCGTAGATTGCTATCGTTATCTAATGACGGTCCGGTTGCTATTGTGTTGCTCCCGATCTATTCAAGTGCCTTGTTTTTAGTTGATAAACTTTGTGCGTTTAGTGTTGTTCAGTGTGGAGGCAAAAGCGCCTACTTGTTTGTTCTTGTTATTTCGATACACCGTCTTTATTTTTTTTTATTTTTATTATATTGGTATTTTGTATGACTATAATTACAGTTTAAAATATGCTATCTTATCCTATGGACTATCGTTATTTAACTTAATATTTTTACTTAGATGTAGAATATATCGATTAATAGTATTTAGTCGGTCATTCATACTTAATACCGAATTAATACGCAGATGTTTAAGATGTTATGTCCATAAGGTAAAGTTCATACATTAAAGATATACTATCAAAATGCTAGGGGGTTACGTACGAAGGTAGGCGCATTCTACAGAAATGTATGTGCTAATAATTTTGATATTATATGTATCTCTGAAACTTGGTTGTTGGATGGAATTTCAGATAGTGAGCTATTTGATAATAGATACCTTGTTTTTCGGCGGGATCGTGAGTACGCTAGGTTAGGGCAAACGTTAGGTGGTGGAGTGTTATTAGCCGTCAGGCGTGACCTCAGTGTTTTATGTAGACCTGAGTGGAACAGCTCAGCAGAAGATATTTGGATCACCTTGATAATAAGGGGTAAGAGACCTGTGATTTCCTACAAAATGCATATTTGTGTTTTGTATTTATGTGCAGAGGAGGGAGGTATTACATACAATCAGCAGGTCAAGAATTTATGTGACAAACTTACTGATATTGTGTGCAGTCACCCCTTAGATAAGTTTATTGTGTTAGGCGATTTTAATTTTAGTAATCACGTGCATTGGTTAGCATCGACTGATGGAACATCATCAATGGTGCCCGTTAATTATAGTGTCGATTATTTGTGTAGGTTTTTTGATGTCATAGATATGTGTAATTTTAGTCAGTATAATAATGAATTTAACCAAAATGACCGGCTATTGGATTTGGTGTTTTCGAATGGATCATTAGATGTTAGACATTGCATTAAACCGTTAGTTCCGGAGGATATTCACCATAAGTCCCTGGAAATATACGCTGACTTTGTTGAAATTCATGAATTAAAATCCAATAGCCGTATGAAGTATATTTTTAGTCAGGGTGATTACGCATCAATTACTTCGGAACTCAACAATACAAACTGGGAGGACTGTCTTAATGTAGACACAGTTGACGATGCAGTTACGATCTTTTACAATAAGTTGTATCAACTCCGCGATCAACATATACCACATAAACTAGTCAAACAGAACTCACATCCACCATGGTACAGCGCTAGTTTCATTAAAGTCTTAAAGGAAAAATTTAAGTACCATGCTAAATATAAAACTTATGGCAATTTGTCTGACTATAAATGCTTCTCTTTGCTGCGCAAAAGAGCAGAGGACCTCGAAAATGACTGTTACAATAAATATATTGAGCGTATTGAGTCATCAATTATTGAAAACCCAAAGGCATTCTGGTCATTTGTAAAATCAAAACGAAATAATTGTAGTTTCCCTAGTATAATGACCTATAAAACAGATAGCGCCGACACCGGCGAGACCATAAGTAATTTGTTTGTGGAATATTTTGCCACGACTTTTTTGGCTAGGAGTCCAAGCATAGGTCATGCCATAAGCCCCAACTCTGATGTCGGTCTTTGTAGCATAGGTAATATTGAAGTTGATCCTACCAAAGTACTAAACCTTTTGAGATCGCTTGATGTAAGTAAATCTGGTGGGCCTGACTCAATTCCTCCTCTTTTTATAATCAAATGTGCCGAGAGTCTAACAGTACCCCTATGCTTGTTATTTAGGCGATCGTTATCTGAAGGCATAGTTCCCAAATTATGGAAATGTGCTTTCATTACCCCAGTGCTGAAAAGAGGAGATAAAAGCAATGTGGAGAACTATCGCCCCATATCTAAACTGTGTCTTTTTGCTAAGATTCTTGAAAGGCTGGTTTATCAGGACATATATTCTAGCTTGAAAAGTTATTTTAACGATGAGCAGCATGGCTTCCTAAGGCAGCGTTCCACATCCTCTAACCTCATAGTTGCCAATGAGTTTATAGCAGCCGGAATGGAAGGTGGAGCCCAAGTTGACGTGGTATATACCGATTATCAAAAATGTTTCGATAGAATAGATCATTGCATATTACTATCTAAACTACAAGCGGCGGGCATACACGGAAACTTGTATCGGTGGTTTTCATCCTATATCGACAACCGTAGTCAGGCTGTTGTTTTGCAGGGCTATGTTTCTAGGTGGACAGAAATACCATCTGGTGTACCACAAGGCTCAATTTTGGCCCCACTTTTATTTATTATATTTATTATGGACATCAGTAGATGCTTTGAACATTCTAGATTTTTGCTTTTTGCGGATGACATGAAAATTCTAAAAGTTATTCGTAGTTCTTTAGATGTCCTTGACTTGCAACAGGATTTGCTGCGTTTCGAGCAATATTGTGTTCTGAACAGGTTAGATCTTAACGTATCGAAGTGCTTCTTTATGACTTTTACCCGAAAGATACATGAAATAACATCCAAATACACTCTTTTTAACCACAGTTTGGCTAGGGTTGATAATATAAAGGATCTGGGTGTCATTCACGATTCAAAATTAACCTTTGCAAATCACGTCGACTACATTGCTAGTAAGGCGTCTAAGGCTTTAGGGTTTGTGATGCGTATGTCTAACGAATTTAAGACCCTAAAATCTGTTAAGATCTTGTACTGCGCCTTCGTGCGCAGCCATCTGGAATACGCATCTGAAGTATGGAATCCTCAGTATAATGTCTATGTTAATCGCCTAGAGAAAATACAAAAAAGATTTTTGCGATATCTCGATTTCAAAGCAGGACAATGGTCCTTTGACTATGAACATCGCTGTAAACGATATCACTTCACGAAATTGAGGCGCGAAATAAATGACATTTGCTTCTTATCAAAGCTCGCAAATGGCAAAATAGACTGCTCAGAGTTGTTGTCAAAAATTGGTATCCGTTCTAACCCACTGTCTCTACGTCGGCGTCCTATGCTTCACGTACCTTATGCACGCACGAATTACCGTCATAACACTTTTATGATACGAGGTTGTGATACCTACGTTAAGTATAGTACCGAGCACGACTATGATCTATTTTCTACCAGCACGGCAACTATTAGGCGATCTATTGGTCAGAACTTTTTTGAATAATGTTATTATCTTTTGTATTGTTTGGACTGGGAATGGTTCTAAGTGTGATATGGGTTTATGAAATACTTTAAGATTAAGATTGTTTTATTATAGTTTGTTGTTTGTTACATAGTATTTATATGTGAGGGTTTGTAATTGGCTTTGAGGTGTTAGTTTGAAATTATCTGTGCTTTTGATAGCTGTAAACCTTCTTTAAAAATAAAAAAATAAAAAAAAAAAATAATAAAATATTGGCATCATTTGAGATGAAATTCGACAATCGACATTTCGAGTAGGCAGGTCAGCAGCACCGCTACTATTACTATAAGCACAATCAGAAGCTAAAACTACGTTGTTTCGTTTTATTTCGTTATCAGTGGGATTTCCGTTTACTTTAAGGCTTGTAAATGCTAAGCATTGTTTGGGCAACTCAATCACGTTTACCTAAAGTTGTCAATAAAAATCTGTCGAAATATTTAAGAGCTTTATAAAAGAACTATTTAGCTTTACATATTATTTCAGGTACATTAACTGTAATGCCTTCGGAACAGCATCTCGAGGCCTCGCGATGAACCTGCATAAGGCTCTGGAGGCTGAACATCCAGCCCTGAAGCTGGCTCAGTTCCGCCATCTGTGGGTAGACTTGTCACACATGATGCAGCAGCTTGGTAAGAATATACTGACTACAGGATCCAAAGCCATCTTCTATCTCGCTCGTTTCAGCAGCCGAGAAATAATAGCGGGCCATGACAGGATCCCATACGCAGCAAATAAAAACGAAAACACAAAAACATTGCCTATTTTTTTATAAATTTATTAGTAGTTGTAGTTGTAGGATACGTCTTGGTTTTATCAATCAAAATTAGCGTTGGGTTCAAAGAGATTTTGTTGATTTAAATTTGGTCAAATTGCCATAGGTACCCAAATTTTATACTAGCTGCTCCTCCTGCTGTTTCACCCGCGTTGTACCCGCCCCCGAGGATGCCCACTCAGGACTAATAAACTTACTGGTGTAAGAATTTTCAAAATCAGTTCAGTAATTCCAGAGATTATCATCATCAGCCATTTAATGTCCCCACTGTTAGGGTACTGGCCTTCCTTATGGATGGATAGGGAGAATGGGCGATGACCCACCAAGCGGGGTAAGTGCGGATTGGTGGCTATTAACGACTGCAAATGCAGCCGGGACCAACGGCTTAACGTGCTTACCGAAGCACGGAGGAGCTCGAGATGTAAAGTTTTTGGTCACCCATCCCTTGACCGACCATTGCGAAAATTGCTTAACCTCAACGATCGCAGTCCGAACGCGCTAACCACTGCGCCAAAGGGTCTTTAAGGCTAGGATTCCTGAATGAAATAAGCACGCTAACGCTTGCTCAGCCGCGCGCGATACACTTCGCGCGGACGCAGCGGCAGCCGGCAGTGAACTGTGAACTCGCGAGCGCCCCGCAAATCGAAAATCACTAAAAATTTATGACGGCCGGAATCCCTCAGCTATTCAAATACAATTTATTTTCGTATATTTTTCATTAACTAAAACCAAGTATAATAGGATATTTGGATTCCGTTTCGACGGATGTTTGGGATTTTATTTGATAGAGTAAAATATCACTAATCGAAAAAAACGCCCAGAAGCACTAGATAAATAACTGTAAAAAAACATATATTTTTTCCAAATTTAAGTACCTACTTGTGATTTGCGAGTAATCCATAATTTAAAATACCCTATTTTAGTGAATCCCAGCCTTAAATTCCACAGATAACCTGCGTTAATCATCCAAACAAACTTTATGATATTAGCCTAGATGTTATTTGGTCATAAAACTCACTTTAGCAATTCTGCACAAATTCTAAACACTCAAAGTAGACAGCATCGTGTCTGGAAATAAATCAGAAGAGTTGTACATAACAATTTGGGCAAAGTTGGCATAGCACCACGATGAGTGTTATTTCACCCATAAAACTTTGGGTCGTTTTCGGCACCTGGCACAAAATATACAGACAGCTGTTTTACACGGCAAAGTATAGTATATAACGTTAGGTTTAAAAACAAAACTAGGAATATAATTGTTACAGTACCACACTCTTCTACAATTTCAATTTATCAACGTCGACCAGTTGTGATTGATCATTCAACATCTCAATATATGAGGGATCTTTTGTGTGTAGTCGCATAAATATTACAAGTTTTCTTTATTTGCTATGTGTTTGATATGTGTACCTAATAAACGCTTAATAAACAAACCTATTTAAGTTAGGTAAGTACAACTACAAAAAACCAAAACCACTAATAAAATTTCTTGGATTTTAATGACAGAAAGTACTTTTACGCATGTTACTTAATAAATATAAGAATAACAATTCTGTTAACACACAGCGTACGCAAAACCACCGAAACAATCACCAATTTTAAGATAAAAAATAAAAGAGCACGTTTTAATTTTATTCTGTTATTTGCGTTAATCTACAATTACATTCGCATTGCGTTTGTCGGAGTTCGGTCGGATTACTCGATAACGAACCGTTATTAACTAATTGACCACTGACCGGGATTGACCCTGATCAATCACGGGGAACGGGAATGTCGACACGGTACTTACAGATCAGAGACAGAATAAGCCTAGGCTAAACACAATCATGAACAGCGTGCGACTCTGTAAGGATATTCCGCCATCTTTACTTTCTCTAGCATTTGAACTCGAATCTTTATGTCAAATTCACAACAAAAAATCTTTGATCAATAATAGTACCTACTATTGTTGATCGAAGCAACAAATGAAAAAAAAACAGCCGATTCGTATAGGCGAGTTGAGAGAATTGACTTATTTAACCCATTACAGACAATAACATTTATATTCTTCAATCAAGTTCAGATATTTTACTTAATTAGCCTACGCAATTAAAATTGTTTGAAACTTTTTTATTTCATTGATCCATCGATAATAAGTTAGCAATATAAAAGTAAGCGATAATAAGTTTGTAATGTAAAAGCCTAAAGAAGGCTTTTACATTTTATGTGATCAACCATGGCCCGCTATTATTTCTCGGCTGCTTGCGCCCTGAAACGAGCGAGATAGAAGATGGCTTTGGATCAACAATTATGCACTTTTTTATAATTTGTGCATAAAGGTGTGTGGCCATAACAAAGAGAGATTCATATATTATTCTAGTTCTTTCAGATCAAATGTTCCTTTTAAAAGATTTCACTAATCGTTCGATTCCAAAAGACATTGTTGCCCCTTCTCCTTTTTTTCATTGGCCAGCTCTTACGATATCTACGAGACAATAAAACTATTATGTGTGTTTCACACCCAGCACTGGATTAGCGAATTGTTTTTCTTATAGTTAAGCTTTATTTAATTTCATATAAGTTAAGAGTATATATATTAAACCTATTTTATCAACAGGAAGAGCGTACTCCAACATGTACGGCATCTACTGCATGGTGATTTTCTTCACGACCACGATTTCCTTATACGGGGCCCTTTCCGAGATCTTGGAGCGAGGGCTCAGCTACAAGGAGATGGGGCTGTTTGTCATAGTCGGCTATTGCATGACTCTACTCTTCATAATATGTAATGAAGCTTATCATGCTACTCGTAAGGTATGCAATTCGTAATTATCTATATCTATACTAATATTATAAAGAGGAAAGATTTGATTGATTGTTTGTTTGTATGTTTGTTTGTTTGCATTGAATAGGCTCCGAAACTACTGGACCGATTTAGAAAATTATTTGACCATTACAAAACTACATTCTTCCCAAGTGACATAGGCTATATTTTATCCCGATATTCCCACAGGAACAGGTACCACGCGGGTAAAACCGCGAGTATCCGCTAGTTGTCATATATATTGTTTTTTATATATTTTTCTTCTCATTATTTTTCTCTTTCCTATCAGGTTGGCTTTGAGTTCGCAGTACGACTTCTAAACGTGAACCTCGGAGCTATTGACCGGAGCACCCAGCGCGAGGTGGAGATGTTTCTGGTGGCCATCGCCAAGAACCCGCCCATCATGAACCTCGACGGGTTCACTAACATCAACCGAGAGTTGTTCGCTACTGTAAGTGTTCCGGTTTTTTTCCATTTACTGAAAATACTGAAAGATAAAGCCTAAAGCACTGATTGTCGAGTTTCTATCCATAACTATTATTTTTTGTAATACAGATCATGGTGTTAACTAGCTCACTAAAATTTATTAACGTCCGCATGCTATTCCGATTTGATTTGCGGTTTTAGTTTTGGCTTTTGCTCCTTTTTGAGGCGTTTAATATCATTACAATAAAAGCCATTGCAACGGTCCCTTAACTCTTATAAAGAGATGTTACCTCCTTCATGAATCATGTCATTCTCATTTCTCATTTCAGAATATCTCCTTCATGTCAACGTACTTAATAGTACTGATGCAGTTCAAACTAACTCTCCTGCGTCAGGGAGCAAGGAAGGCGATGAAAGCTGTCGTCAGAACCTTTTTCAGCAATACAACCCTGATGCCGGATGATGAAGACGAAGATACTGAGGAAGAATAAAATTAATTTTAACATTCCATAACGTATTTTCCTCTTTCTTTCCTGGATAGTGTCAGTATAGCAATTTTCTTTCCAACTTCGATGGCCACTATTGACATGTCCCTATGTTTTCTTTTTATTTGTAAACTAATTACTCAGACAGATATGATCCTTCAAAATTCAAAAAATCGCTGTTTTCAAACATCCAGATATTTTGACAAAATTATATATCAAAAGGAAAACATAGGAACACGGCCAAATCCTTTCTTTGATGTTTAATGAAAAATGAAAATAAAATCAGTCAAGTTTTGGAAAAGAAATCAGGGTAATTGGAAACGTTGATTTTGTGTACTTTTAATAGGTATTTGCGGTTCGAGCTGCAGTTGTCTCTATCCCGCTCTGTGGGGGGAACAATAGATAGAGTGAGAACGCAATAGATTTACCAAATACCTAGGTACCTAGCTTTTAATTTATTATTTTGGTCGTAGTGTTTCCTCTTAAGGTCAACTTGTAATTAATCACTGAGCGGTAATGGAAATTAATGTAATTATCGTTGTAAATAAACGTTTGAATTGAAGATTTGAAATAAATAAGAGATAATCCTTTTTCATAAGATGACGAGACGACGAATTAAATGACGACCTCCGTGGCCGAGTGGTGTACGCACCGGTTCCAAGGTGATGCCAACTCTAGAGGTCCTGGGTTCGATTCCCGGTCGGGTTAATATTGAAAACTAACTTTTCAATATTTCCTCGGGTCTGGGTGTATGTGGTAATACCTACCTTTCGTTGTTTCCAATTTCCATAATACAGATTGGTATTGGAACAATATACATTAGTATTGGAACAATGTATATGATGGTGTCCATTATTATCATTACAAGCTTTCCGCCCGCGGCTTCGCCCGCGTGGACTTCACGACGTTATCCCGCGGGAATGTGATATTTTTCCGTGATCAAAAATAGCCTATCCTTCTCTCCAGACTACAAAGTATCTGTGTCCCAAATTTCAGCCAAATCCGTTCAGCCGTTTTGGCGTGATTGAGTAACAAACATACAAACATCCAAACATCTAAACTTTCATATTTATAATATTAGTAGGATTATCATCATCAAACTTTGAAAATGAAAAAGCATTTAAATCTAAAACTAGTACTTGATCGCATTACTAACAACTTACATACAAAGCTAAAGTGAATATTGTAGCAAAACATAAAAAAACAGTCAGGGTTTACAAGATGAAAACGATCGCTCCCAAACGTACCCTCGTTACCAAAATATCAATTTCGAATTAAATCTCTCATAACCATATTAAAAACAGTCGAGCCTTACTTCGCTGTGACAAAGGAAATGGTTAATACCTGGTCGGAAAAAAATGGAAATAACCTTGTTAAAGTAAGTACTTCCGATGCCTTTAATGTCCCGGCGGAGGGTGTCTTTGAAAACTCAAAATGAAAATTTAAAAAGTTCTACAGTAACTTCGAACAACACGCCCAAACAATGTGATACTTTTACAGAACTTATGCACTGTGAAGCAATATAATGAATGTGCTGTTTGATGAACTCCTTACTTTACTTTGTTGTGATGGTTTGTGGTTTGACGCCCATACAATGTTATACTTTTACAGAACTTATGCACTGGGAAGCAATAGAAATAAAGTGTGCTGTTTGATAAACTCCTTACTTTACATTGTTGTAATAGTTTGCTCCTAGTTTCTCCGAGCTGGCTAGCAAAAGTAGCAACTAGCAGTTTTCTTTGTATGGGAGATTCGTTGAAATTGGCGTGTTTCTGAAATAAAGTTTACTTTTCTATTTGCTTTTATTTTGACGTAGCACTGACCACTGACCTACAATTGTATACTCTCTTCACGTCTCGTGGGTGTCTTGTAAGACTACACACAGACATAATGAGAAAACGTCTGGAAGCACAAACTCTGGAAAAATTGTTTGCCCGACCAATATGATTTAACTTTAGAAGAAAAAACGATATTCCTTTCTTGTATGATTTACTTTCATGTTAGTAAGATTTAGTAATGAAATGTATGATTTAAGGAACTGTACACATCCAGTTAATAACAGTACAATCTGTAATAATGTTGTTTAGTCTCCACTTAGAATAGGTGTTATTATTCTAAGAGTCTCCAGTATTCCTGGCACTATTTTAACCCCTACTTAAGTAGTTATAGTGATTATTGTCGTACGAGACTGTCAGCTCCGAACGGTTGAAGAATGGTATTATAAATAAACTAAATATATAAATATAATGGATATATTATGTGGAAATGTCTTCAAACACTATGCTGCTCAAAGCACAAAAAATAGCAAAGTATGTTGAAATTTAAAAACTAATGTGTTAAAAAATAGAACCACCTTCTAAAAAAAATGTGATCAAAAAGTAAGAAATAATACCTTAATTGTATTCACACCAAATAACGTAAATACCTACTTTGAAGTCGGGCGTTAAACATGCACAATTTTGTTTTTTGTGTTTTTGTTAAAACGGGCGGGTTTTAAAGTAAGTCCTGTTAAGTAATTTAGCATGTCCTGTTTATTTTTTTCAATGTAAAGATAACCCTAAAAAGTATTTGTAAGCAAAAGTTTAGAAAATTTCGAGCACTATATAATTTTAACAAGAACAGTACAAACAGTGACGTCATTCAATAATGTTGTTTATTCTCCAAGTATTCCCAGCATTGTTTAAACCCCTACATAGATAGTTATACGTAGTGGTTATTGTCGTACGAGGTCAGGGCTCTGAGCCCCGGGGGACAGAGAAATGATTGAGATTGGATTGGACCGCGATAAGAGTTCAATGGATGTAGGTAGGTACTTATTTCACGCCTCTGGAAAATCTTGGTGTGGAAATTAATTGTTATTGGTACCGAGTGAAAAAAAAATCTAGCTCTGAATTATTTGTTGACAAAGTTATTGTTGTATTGTTTGCTTTTTTAATTTGTTCAACATTACGTTTACAAGCCGTTGCTGGTGCATATGCTACTTGGACCATAATATAATACGTAAGTGATTTTGTTCGTCAGTCTAAATTCATATTTTGGCTACTAACACGTAGGTAATACTACCTTATTACGAGATAACTTAAATTCCATAATATTGATATTGTTAAGTCAATAATTAAACAGACTGATGTGTGTACATGAAACTCTTCTTATAATTTTTGGTTAATATAATAGCAAAGTCTGTTGAAATATATAAAACTACAATATTGCCTCACGATGTTAATTCGAAAACCCAAATTAGGTTCGCTATTCCATATTTCAAAGTCAGATTGCATGAAATATTCAACCGTCTATGGAATATTAAATTGACGTTAATTGGCGTTTCGTTTAACACTTTTTTGAGTAACTCGTGTTAGAAGTGAAGTTAAGTTTTTAATTGATTAGAAAAGAATAGTTAACTTAAATAAAAAAAGAGGAGCCCGTGGCGCAGTGGATAGCGCGCTCGGCCTGCGATCGTTGAGGTTAAGCAACGTTCGCAATGGTCGGTCACGGGATGGGTGACCAAAAACTTTTCATCTCGAGCTCCTCCGTGCTTCGGAAGGCACGTTAAGCCGTTGGTCCCGGCTGCACTTGCAGTCGTTAATACCCACCAATCCGCACTGAGCCCGCGTGGTGGGTCATGGCTCATTCTCCTTATTCATCCATAAGGAAGGCCAGTGCCCCAGCAGTGGGGACATTAAATGGCTGATGATGAGTTAACTTAAAAAATACTAAAATGAGTAATTAGATAAAAGTTCTACAAGACTTAAATTTAAAGAAAAAAATTCAATATGCAGCATGTAATATTTCTGCCAAAACAAGTTATGTGAGGATGAATTTGGCACTATTTTCAGGACTTAGACATTCAATTTATTCTGTCTCTAAGTGGACAGAGCCACAAAAATAAACATTCTGGTCACGTCACTAATCTTGAAGTTCTTCGTTTGCAATTTGCAACTATGTGAAGTGAGTTAAGCACAGCTCGTATTTCGGGCTGTTTGTGAAATATTTCTTCGCTAAATTGGACTTTATTTCATCAGTGTTAAGTTATATAATACTAGTCTTGTGGTAGATCCGCAGTGCGGTAGCAAACGTTTTCCGTAGTTCCGAAGAGTTGGACGGAAAAAGAGCAAAATTTGAAGTTGTACTATGCGATTATTTTAAGAATAGGATAGGGACACCGCCATGTTGTGACGTCAAGCTGTCAAAGTGCTGTCAAACTAAGTTCACTTCACTTCAGTATGGTGTGCAAAAAAAGAAATAATCGTGAATCAGGGGGCTGATCATGTCATAGCTTACAATAAATAATGATGTTCGTGCAAACCAAAACATATGAATAATTTTCAAATACAAATCATTTACTTGATTTTTTCGAAAAGTATAGGACTCATATGCTTTTACGAAAATGATCAGGTAATTTGAATCTCGATCAAATTAAAATTTTGTGATAATTAACTGAAACCATTTTTTTGTACATTGTTCTGCGGGGTACTTTAATACTACCTATGCTTCAATAACACAGAATAAATTGAATTTTGATTCTATTTACTGGTTTAAGTATTTAAATAAAACAGGTTTATTTTTTTTTATCCACAACGGGGCAGCACTTAGTCTTCATCACACCTGATGTTAAGTGGTGATAAGGCTGAAGATGGAAGCGCACTACTCCCGGAATCCTAAATCAACTTTACAATAAAATTGCTAGGTGTAATTGTTGATCGAAGATTGGGGGTCTATTGAAAAATTGTATTGGTCTATCATGGTAAAAGGATTGGCCAGCTAGATTCTGCACGTTTTGATTGAAGTTAGACCCCTTAGAATCTAGCGGGCTTATTACACTTGGCTAAATTCAGCATCAAATTAAGCATACATTGCTTGTTTCGAGTGCATCACTTGCTACAAATACAAATTTACCAGGGTGCGCCGGGTATTGGTATCACGGGGAACGATTCATTCAAGCCACTCGGGGAGGCGCCTTTCTTGAATCCGCCAGTTGTAAATCAAAACACATTATGCTTGCTAATGCTATTCCACCTCTTTTATTCCACTCATTTGAGAATCATCGTCCCGCTGGTCTGAACTGCTACTGCAGTTGCTACTGCTACAAAGACATTGAAGACTTTTCCTTCTGACATTGCAAAGTACTGTAGAAATATGTTCTAGTATTTTATCAAAGCTTTGAACAAATACTCAAATACCCGTGCTACACATGTGTCCAAACATTTGTTCAAAATGTTTGTGCTATGTCTGGCGCTGGCATAGCGAAGGGCATGAGTAGTAAAATTGTGTACGAAGAAAAAGAAAAGTAGGTGGATTTAAAAAATAAAAAAACTTCGTTTCGAAAGTGGCAATACCCAAACCTGCCAAAATAAAAATAAAACTATTTTCATTTTGTTTTGCACTTTCTTGCGAACTGTACCTTTTCAGAGGGAAGTTTGTCAACAACCCGTCCTATTCTGTGTTTAGAAACAGAGCCTGAAGATTCGAAGCGAAATGCAATGAAATAGGTAGATAAAGAAGACAGATTCCTAAAGCTTATTTTTCAAAATTATCTATTATTACAGTTTTTTATCTATTTTAAATGTTAGCATACAGTTTTTAGCAATAGTCTGAAAATAGGAGATCGTGTCGTTTAGCATTACCAAAAAAATCGAAAAGGGCTGTTTCTTTTTCACTTTTGTACAGTTTTATAGAGATATGCGAATGTGAGCTTTTGTTAAACTTCTCAGAAATAATACTCAGTCAAATCAAACAACATAATGTTATGTATTATTCTTGGTGCTTAATTTAAATGTGTATATCAAAGGCATCAACTCCAGCCATTTTACTTAAATGGCTTGAGTTGTAATGCCTTGAAATGTTGTATAATAGCTTTAGTTCATCAGAGTAATTTTAAGATTAAACAAAAGTACAATTTGTTCTACTACTATAGGTACTTTGTCTGGACAAGACGGTGAAATAAGTATCGTCGATAAATTACCACTAAGATTCTTGCCAATGAAAAAAGACCACTCGCATTAAACGATCTAGGCAATAACTCAGGCCGCCGCCGAAGAGACTGAAACCACTTGTTGCCATGGTTACGAAGGACATAAGAATCCATTCAATATGCCTTCTTACAAACATTTAAGGTCTAAAATCCTTTGCGTGTACCTAGTAGATAAGATCAGAAATTATAGAGAATGTTTAATTTTCAATTTGTATCAAAAAGGAGAAAAATAATACAGTGGGTTCCCACTGTACCGCGCTTTAGAGTTTTTCTTTTTATATAGTTTTTTTCAACCTTAAAATTGTTTAGAAACCCAAGGCCCCATTAAGGCGATACTCGGAAAAATTATGCTAAAGCAAGATAGCAATGAGAAAACGAGACCGATTTTGCCGATTACGCTAAAAAAACACAAAATCACTTCGTATTCAAAAACTATAGCGAGTTTAAAAAAATGCTTCTATACGATCTTAAATATTATTGGTGTCCACTAATTAAACCAATTTTCAATAGTATATGTATCCCCATTTAAGAATAATATTGATATTTATTATTTTTTTGAGGTATTTTCGAAAATAAAAAGTGTCGAGCCAAAATCATAAAATCGTGTTTCTGAAACTATACGATTCTAGATAAAGGTATGAAGAAATATATATCTTATTACCAGATTTGTAACAACTGTAACCGTCCTATAGTTTTAAATCAAAAAGTCCATACTTTTTCCGAGTAGCGCCGCTAGCTAATTTATACGGAATAAGGTTCCTAGCGCGGTATTGATCTTGAGCTATGAAGCTCCGTAAAGAGCGAACCCTTTTTTGCTAAGCTTAGCTTTTGTAGGGTCTGCGTCTAAGTCAGCACTTAATGTTGTTTCAATAACAAAAATAAAAAGTCGCGTCGCGTCATCTGTGGGCAGTTTTCATCAATAGACATGTTTGACCTACATGGTAGATGAGCGAAAGTCGAGTAGCTAGCGTGCTATTAACTTGTATCTTAACACTTTTACATTTAATAACTTGAACACAGTATCAGGGAATATTGACCAACTTTAACAGGTAGTTGAACGTAGTAGTTTAGCGTAGGTTACCTAAGTTTGCGGGGTGTACGGTTTCCAAAGAGGCTCACGCTTCGCAGAACTTCGTTATCTTGCTTCGCACCCGTGCACCACTAATCCTCGCGTAACCTTGGGAAAACATACTGAGCATGGAAACGGGAGCCGGCGTCTATTGGGTTTCTGAACGTTGCTTCTACTGCCTACCATCAACTATAAGAAAGCGATTCAAAACTGGTGCGTTCCAGAATAGGTTCCTAAAATGAATTGCTTTATTTCGTACCATGACCTTCTAAACACTGAATCGCAAATGAATTGCTGAATATGAATGAACGAACGATTTGTGTCCGTACTTCTTCGGGTCTTTGGTCACGATTTGAAAAGTTCCATACATTGAAAGTAAATTCGCCACTCATAGGAGTCACTATGGAATGTTTGTTTTAATTCGTCAAAGTTATTGTAAACTCGTCATTATTATAGATTCGATATCATATTTGTAAGAAGTACCGTTAGCAAGCAAGTTGGCCGCTAATAAATATTTGAAAGTATAATCATTTTGACAATGCTAAGATGATTCCCTTTATTCCAAACAGTTCGACTAGTAGTTCGATCATCGAACTGTTTGGACATTTTTTTTGGAATGTTATATTCAGTCACAAGTACCAGGGTACATAACTTACGAGGAGTTATTTTGATTTCATACAGCTAAGATATATCTTAATTTATTTTAGTTCTTTAATTTTTCTAAAATATAAATCGAAATAACTCCTTCTAAGTTATGTTGTCCTGGTACTTTTGACTGAATATAAATATATTATAAAGACTGTGATTTTTTTATTAGACATAAGTTAAATGACTTTTTCACTTCTCATGCTCGTAAAGTTCGTGTTTATGTTGGGTATAGGATGCATAAAATCGCTTTTTATGCTCTAGTGCATAAAGTAAAATCTTCGTCTATGTCACAGACTCTAAGACAAAGGTCGTCAGGTAAACAGTCACACACGCAATTAAACTTCGTTAAATAAACTTGTTGTTTCATTCTGTTTCTTAAATTTTGTACATAATCCAAATTTAGTTAAAATACTAAATAAATAAAACTAGGCAAAATTAATGAGTTTTGTAAGAAATAAGTATTTCAAGAGCATTATGGACTACGATCTATGCTAAGTAACAGTGCTGCCACTTCCACGTATAAAAAAAAGAAAAAGCAAGTTTTCCCGCCAATATGGCGAGTTGTTTATTTTTTCTTTTTTGCAATATTGTAATTTATTTTCCTCACACTCGAAGTGAAAAGCAGAGTGTTTAACTCGTACATAAAACCCATTTTACCCTCGAATTGACTATCCATCCTCGCCTACGGCTCGGGTGGATATATACGTCTCGGATAAAATGGAATGTTTTATGCACTTGTTGTACAATCTACTATATTTTCATTTTTTTATTATTTAATGGTATTATTTGGATTTATGCTCACTATCAAATTGTTATCAGTACACTGTTAAATTGTTACACCTCTAGATATACATATTTATTTAATTCTGTTATCAGAAATGTGATTAAAAAATAAATAAATAATGATTTTATTATCTTAGTGTTAAATTTTTCAGCAGTCCCTACGCAAACATCTACAGTGGCAAAGAATATATACACTTACGACAGTGGCGAGTTTACAGTAGAATAAATCAAATTTATTTTTAAAATGCTATCCGTGACAAGTTCAAATATATTTTTTTGTGATTTTTCTGATGACGAATTAACTGTTAAGGCGAGTTTACAAAGACCCATTTCTTCTACCCGTCTCTTTCACTCGATTCTGTCATGCCCGGAAAGTGAGAGGGACGGGTATAACCTGCAGGTGCCATGTTAGCTCGACCTGGGGGCCAAGTCTGCTAACGTTACGTCATAATTGTGTCTCGATCGTGTTTCAGTTGTAGTTCAGTGGTAGTGCTTTTTTAAACACTAGTTACAAGAATTAGGACAGTATGATGTGTTGTGAATGTAGTGTGTGGTGTGACCATCAATAGTATTGTGAAAAAAGTACATATTTCTTGTAACTCTGTGTAAAATAGCACTACAACTGAACTACAGTTGAAACACGATTGAGACACGATTGTGACTTAACGTTAGTAGACTTGGCCCCCGGGTTATAAGTCAAATAAGAGTTCATGACAGCTAAGCCGAAGTGAAATGTCGATGAATCGCTTGTCATTGACGCAGTAGAATCTCGATCGCAAATAAGCTGTCGTGGTACAAATAAGCGAAGCAGAGCAGATCAGTTTAGGTCCTAAACAAAACAGCAATAAGAGTTGATGGTAGGCACCCAATTTACGTAAAAAATTTAACTACCTGTTAGAACTATTATTATTATTCCCTTTATTACATTTTAAATACTTACAAAATTATATTTCTAAACATTAAATTTTTACAATGTATAACACTAAAAAATATAACATTTAAAAATACAAAAATGCAGTTCCCCAACGGCAGCAAGATCAAGGTCCCGGCTACCGATGGTTAAGGATCCAGAGACAGGAACCTTCTCACTATACGGGCCGTGTCCAGAAGTACTGCCTTCTGCATCTGACTCCCGATCCATCCACCTAACGCAAGCCTCTTAAGGTGTTTATCGAGGCTCTTGGCTATCAGACCATGGGCAGATATGACTATCGGAACAATAATTGCTGAATCAATGTCCCACATGTCAACAATCTCGTGAGCTAAATCAAGATATTTGTTTTCTTTATCTTTTTCAGCTTTCACAAGGTTGTCGTCATGGGGAACAGTGACATCAACAATTATCGCGCGGCGTTCGTGTCGATCTATCAATACAATATCAGGCTTATTAGCTACAATAGTCCTGTCTGTAATGATAGATCGATCCCAATACAATGTGGCATGGCTATTTTCAAGGACCTGTTCTGGTGCATACCTGTAGTACGGCACCTCGGATGCCACAAGACTATGTTTCAAAGCAAGTTGTTGGTGTATTATCCTGGCCACTTGGTTATGTCTATGCAAATACTCGCCGTTTGCGAGACGAGAACAACCGGAGATTATATGCCTAAGGGATTCACCCGGACGATGACACGCTCGGCAAATATCCACTGTGCCATCCCTTAGGATATACTTTCGGTAGTTATTCGTCATCACAACCTCATCCATAATTGCACAGACAAAACCTTCGGTTTCGCCAAAAAGATCACCGAAGCGGAGCCAGGATACTGAGGCTAATAAATCTACGTCGGGCCCATGGAGAGCCCGGTAGAATCTGCCATGTAACTCCTTGCTTTGCCACACAGTGCTGCGGTCGGAAGTACTAAGTACTACAGGTTTGCGCCAGTTTTCTTTTGCTAAAAATAGAGGAGTCAGTCCATTGTCAACAGCAACTACATCTCTATGAGACCCCATATCGACTTGGAGAAAATACTCCCTAAGATTGCATATCTCGCGGTTATGCAATGTCTTAGCATTTAAGAAGCCACGACCACCGCACTTCCGCGGGATATACAATCTCATGGTCGATGAACGTGGGTGATGTATGCGGTGTGCTGTTAGCAATGTACGAACTTTTCTATCCAGGGCATCCAGTTCAGTTTGAGTCCATTTAAGTATGCCGAAGGAATACATTAGTACCGGCATGACCCATCCATTGTATGCGCGAACCTTGTTTCCGCCAGACAAAAGACTTTTAAGGACTTTTGAAAGGCGCCCCAAGAAACGCTCACGCAACGACTGTTTCATGTCAGCATCGTTGATGCCTAATGCCTGTGACATACCTAAATATTTATAGGTTTCGTTTACGGAGAGAGATCTAAGATGAATAGAATCCGAGAGTTGTATACCCGTAGATTCCATTATCTGACCACGCTTTACATGCATGACTGCACATTTGTCCACACCAAATTCCATTTTAATGGCATTACTGAAAGCTTCAGTAACCTTCAGTAACGCTGTCAAATGAGAACTGCTATGGGCAAATAGTTTCAGGTCATCCATGTACAGCAGGTGTGATATTACTTGACCATTTCTCCGTAAACGATAGCCTAACCCTGAACTCTCGAGAAGTGTACTCAGAGGGTTCAAGGCGAGACAGAACCACAATGGACTCAAACCGTCACCCTGGAAGATACCTCGCTCTATTTTTATAGGATCGCCCTGACCTAGAATCCGTCGAGATCCTGGATAGAAAAGGACCGTTCTCCATTTTCGCATGCACGATATCAAGAAAGTGCGTAGAGTTGTATTTATTTTATACAACTCCAGCACCCTCATGAGCCACGAATGCGGCACGGAATCATAGGCCTTCTTATAATCTATCCAGGAAGTCGACAGGTTCTTTCGGTTTCGACGAACCTGTTGGTTAATAGCCATGTCAATGAGGAGTAGCTCCTTAGTACCACGGGCCCCATTCCTACATCCATTCTGAGAGGCGACCATAATAGAATTTTGATTAATGTGTTCATTAATCTTCGACCTCAAAATGGACGTAAGAATTTTATAAATTGTTGGCAGACAGGTGATAGGTCTATAGTTTTTGGGGTCCGCAGTACTACCAGATCTATGGAGCAGATGGGTTATGCCTGTTGTCATGAATTCTTGAAGCGATCGAGATAATAAAGCACATTGAAATTGAGATGCTAAGCAAACGTGCGAGCTAGGTAACCATTTATACCAGAAATTGTGCAGTCCATCCGGGCCTGGAGATTTCCAGTTGGGTAAGGAACGAACTGCACAAACTACGTCTTGGTAGTCAATGGTTACTTCATTCATATCAGGTATAAGCTCACACGAACGCTCAACATCCTCCATCCACGCGCCTTCAGAGTGAGTGACAGGCACGGACCAGATGTTGTGCCAAAAAGAAATCATGGCTTCATCATCCGGCCGATGCATATCAGTATCACTCTGATACGATCGCTCCCAGGATGCATAAACACGTCGTTGATCTCTCTCGAACATGCGGTTCTGAGTAAAGCGATCGACTCGCACCCTATACCTTCGAATACGATTAGCCCATGCACAAATTTTCTGCTTCAGGAAGTCGATGCGCTCTGTGACACATGAAATATAATTTTGAGGACTAATACCAGTCCCCAAGAATGCACGTTTCACAAAGCGCATGACCCTAGGGCGCATGTTGCCCTCCCTAAAGCAGCTGAGCTTACCGATGAGTACCCTAGCCTCACTGATACGACGCTCAATCCTACACTGCCAGGCTGGTACAGCCAGGCGAGGGCGTGTTGCTGTGTCAGTATTTGGAAATTTGACATGAGCAACACGACAAGCTGTAATAGCCGCACAGTACAGGATCGAATGAGTATCAGTCAGGTCTTCACTACTATCAAAGTAATTTGGTAGTAGCAAATCTAAAGCACACATCAGCGCCCTATTTTTTTTGTGCATGGGAAAACGTGGAAGCCGAGGTCTAAGGTGAACCAAAGTCGATCGAAATTCCCGAACTACATCTTCAAGAGTACTCCTCAATATATCATTGTATTGGGGACTTACAGTAGTAACCATATCATCTCCACGATCACTATCAGCAACGTCAGCTTGCAATGTGGCCGCGGCAGAAGCTTGAGTTGCCGCCTGCGATGCAGTAGTAATGATACGGTTACGTTGCACCTCTGTACGGAGCCGATCAAGTACCGAGTCATCCAACAAGTGACCCCGTTGAATGGCTCGCACCTGATCCGACAGTCGTTGAGCCGAAACGTTGATTGATGGTTCGAGAGCCTGAAACAGAGAAAGCATCCGAACACGATACGCAGTAAGATTAGTTCCTGCCTCTGTTGCCTCAAAATATGCGCGCATGACATTTTCATTGATGGAAATTGTCCATCGCATGCGCTGCACTCCACCGGGAGCGGGGGCCCTGACCGGAGCCGTTTGCCCCAGAAGCCCCAAACTCTTCGGTGGCCGGCCCCTCCTCCGGCGTACAGGCGGTGGCGACGTCGGCGGAGAGAAGTACTCGTCACTATCACTCGACGCAACTGCAGATGTCAGCTGAACACACGGCACTGAGGCAGTTGCCGACAACTGCGAGGCGGAGCGAGGTGACGAGCCCGGAGGTGGAAGACGTGCTGCTCGGCTTCTCGTCAACATCTATTTCTTCATTCGTTATCCCATTTGTTGATTTCGTAATTTGGCAATATGATGATGGCTGGTGATGACATTCTCAAATGTCATAGTAAATTTTCTATTTGTTTTTGGTATTTTAGGTCTAATAAATATGAAATAATTGTGGTATTACAAACTGGATGCTATTGTTGATCGAAGTATTACAGAAAATATGAGAATTTCGATCTCTGAATAAAATATTAGATATAAAATGGGGAAAGAATGTCCTGTCACGTTGACGCTTCTTTTTTTTTTTTTTTTTTTTTTTTTTTTTTTTTTTTTTTTTAATCATTGCAATTTATGTATTTGTTGCTTGAAGAGCCCGTGGCCAGTGGTTAGCACCCTCGGCCTGCGATCGTTGAGGTTAAGCAACTTTCGTAATGGTCGGTCACGAGATGAGTGAGCTCCCCCGTGCTTTGGATGGCACGTTGGTCCCGGCTGCGTTTGCAGTCGTTAATTCCCACCAATCCGCATTGGGCCCGCGTGGTGGGTCATGGCCCATTCTCCTAATCCATCCATAAGGAAAGCCTGTGCCCCAGTTATAATGGCTGATGATGATACACTTTTCGATTATCGCCGTTTGGGTTATGAAACTTTCTGTAACCAAGCTTTTGCCTTAACTAGATTAAAACATTTATTGAGGCAACATGTTGTTACACAAAACATCTCTTAAGTCGTTGCACTCTGTGGTTGCATTTTTTTTTACGAATCGTTGTTTGATTTCGAATTCATTTAAATCATAATTTTTAAGTTCTACTTTCTTCTCCTTTACCTTTAAAATTGTGACTTCGCTTAAAATCAAAGTTAGAAATGTAATTACTCTATGTTGTTCACGTTGATGTGTTGCACTAAATTACCTTTAAAATTTTAGCCTACTAATAATTTATTTTTTGTCAATTTGGTTTAGGTAAGTCTCTAAAAGTCACTGTACTACGATTACGGCTATACTTAAATGAAGTTGTAAGTACTTACGCATAGTTTTTAAGAAAAAGCGAATCAACAATGATCTTTACTTTAACTTTCTCTATAAATCCTAGGCAACTAAAAATCATTGTTCAACTCTGTGAATAAATCACTTCATGACTTACGCCTTTGAAGAATTGTCCAACATTAATCAAATTATCCCACAGGACTTTAAGGGATACCGTAATCTGGCGAACGTTTGTCCTTCGCAACCCATGTTTGTGTGACGTCACTGACGTCATACTCCAGAGCGAATTACGGAGACACGATGTTCTCTTTGTCGAGATAAAAGACACCTTGTAATAAAGGGCGGTAATTAAAAAGCTTGCTCTTTTAGTTTAAACTGCACTAAAACTTATTCGTATCCGACTATTATTACAGATGCGAAAGTTTGTGAGGATGGATGTACTGGGTTATTTTGAAACCACTGGCCAAATTTTTAAGTTCGACTCAGAATCGGTAAGTGAACAACAATCGGTAAGAAACATGGGTCGAAATATGTATTTTTTTAATACTTTTCATACAAATCATACTGATCACGTGATCGATTTAGTATGGTAAGTCCAAAAATTTTTGTCGTATTTCGACCAATGTTTCTAGGAACAAGTTGTTCACTTACCGATTCTGAGTCAAACTTAAAAATTTGACCAGTGGTTTCAAAATAACCATGTATGTATGATTGACACTGTTTCACGCAAAAACTACTGAACGGATTTAGATAAATCTTTACAGTACCTAATATAGGTACCATAGACGTCAGAATAACACATACTTAGGCTACTCTTTACCCCAGTATTCTCACAGGAACGGGTACTATAGTAATTTTATAATGCGGAAAATTATATTCAAAGTGTGAAGTCACTGCAATCATACTTCAAAACCGTGGTGACGTTTTTTTTTGTAAACCATATTAAAATACTCGAATATTGGCTATATTGGGAAGCAACTCTTCAGGCTAATGATCCGACGAAAATCAAAAGAAACTGATTCATTTCTTATCCCAGAGTTTGGAGGCATTATTATTTACATTCAAAAATTATTTGAAAACTAAAGCAACCTAGTAACAAAACGAAACAATTCCATTAATTGCCCTAAGCACTTATTTAAACTCAAAAAACAGCGATTTACTCCCGATGCCACTAAAATGTTCCATGTAAATCTCAAACAGTATATGGAATGCCTAGTAAGCTCGAAGGGAAGGACCAGCAACGAAGTTACCTGTTCTAATTGAATTTCTCGGGCGGGGATGAGCTGCCCGCGAATGTTTACTTTAGCAGACAAATTGCTTCCGAGCTGGGATCTAATTAGATGGCACGAGTCACGAAACGTCGAAAAATATAAGTTTTAGCGCTCCTTTTGTTAAAGAAGCTAGTTAAGAAAAAATTAAATGTATTGTATTGTAACTTTAAAAGTTTTGGCTAAATCTTTAAGGTGATCAAAAAGCTTACATCTTTGACCTGAACTTTAAAACGTATTGCATAATCTCTAAAAAAGATTGATTTATGTTGAGTTAATTCCTATACTTACTTTTAAATACTAAATAAATAAATATTAGAAAAAAAAATTGAACTAATTCAGAAACTTGTATCAGAGATATTAAAATCAACAAGGTGTGGGAGATGTAAAATCAACAATATTAATCCACATTAAATTATATCGCCAAAATACTGCACTAATGCAAAATAACTGGTTTTTGTGGGGATATCCCCACTGGGGATGATGGGGAATGTGGGAAGCCTTGTACCTTTAGCTCACTCAGTAAGGTACGATTACGATTCAGACCAACCGGCTCGCATCGGCCGGGGCCGGAACGGTGTCGTACGGCTGCCGCGGAGGCCGTTCGCGTACGTACGGAGCCGTATCGGCTGCCGTGAAAGCCGTACGGTGCCGTCGCGGAATAAGAAAAAGTATGGCTTTTATCCATACTTGTATCCGTCTCTATTTGTCTCAGGGATGGTAGGTTTGGAAACTCTGCAACTGAGACTTTGCAGACGATATTGCATTATTTACCGATCATCCACAACAAAATAAATAGTCCCGGAGTTCTGAGTAGGATAGGGCTACTGGTTCCCAAACGCCTGAGCTGGGATGAGGAGGGCGCGGTCGCTCCGCGGCGGCGGCCACGCCTACTGTGGCAGCCATCGTCGCGCACCAGGGACCGTACTCTGAAACGCACATCCCAAACTTCGGTTAGCCCCGTCCCTTTCACTCGATTCTGTCGTGACTCGAGCGTGGGAGGGACGGGTATAACGAAGTTTCGGGTTTTGCGTTTCAGAGTAGGCCCTCAGGGACCGTACTCTGAAACGCACATCCGAAACTTCGGTTAGCCCCGTCCCTTTCACTCGATTCTGTCGTGACTCGAGCGTGGGAGGGACGGGTATAACGAAGTTTCGGGTTTTGCGTTTCAGAGTAGGCCCTCAGGGACCGTACTCTGAAACGCACATCCGAAACTTCGGTTAGCCCCGTCCCTTTCACTCGATTCTGTCGTGACTCGAGCGTGGGGGGGACGGGTATAACGAAGTTTCGCGCTTTACGGTTCATAAATGATATGCTCATGCACAATCACGACGTCAGTCAGTTTTTACAAATTTCAATTTTCTTTCTTTTTAAAATGCCGTCCGGGCGGAGCCAGTTGGTCTGAATCGTATTTAAGAATTTATCAGTCCCAAAGCGCTATCGGGTAGTAAATAATATCTGCTCAGATACGTTCAAAGCTAAAGTTCTTGAATAAATATTAACCCTTCTATTCCCACGTAGATACTAACTTAGTTCTTGACTACAGAATTAAGCTTTTCATGGCTTAGTTAGGTGCAAGAGCTCTCCTAGTTCCACTCCAAGTATAGTTTTCTGTTAGAATAAGTTATTCAAATTCAGGTTATAGCTCCTGCTTTGAGGATTATCCTTAGTTAAGTTCTGGAAATATTAATGGTACAACTTTGTACCGAATAAAAATATTGACGTTCTTTGAATGATCAAATGAATATTATTTTCTAATAGGTACGGTCGCCAGTAGGTCGGGTTACTACAAAATGTCAAAATTTATTAATTGAAACTGAACTCTATCTTTTTGACATAAGGTTGAATTTTATTTAAAGAAATTTGGATTTATATGACTTTAAAATTAACCGTTCTCAGCAGCCAAGTTCAACTTTAATAATACTTAAGTACTTATATTTTTTCTAGTAGGTATAGGTATTTTAATTATATCAAAATATAAAAATATTGGGCACCATCACTTACATTGTTCCAATGCACTAGTATTATTTGGAAGTTGGAAACAACGACGGGTATTGACCACATACATCTCATACAAATCATAGTTAAGCTTTAAAAGACAATTAAAAAAATATGTTTTAATCGAAATTCAATAAACATTAAAATTAAGTAAGATAATAATAAAAAAAATTATCAATTAAGAAAGCACGCAGTTAAAATCTTGTAAAATAATATATAAAACAGGTACATATAATATGTATTTAAAATATTACAAAAATAAACAGTAACAACAATGTAGATAAATATTAAAAAATAATAAAAAAAAAGGTACAAACTTAATACACATTCCGGTAGGTACCAATATGCCGCATCCAGATTGCAAGTACGCTTACATCCGAGGTTGCTCGGTCAAGTATGTTAGTCACAAGTTTACTTCGAACGCTGCGCTGTGTCTTATTTTTAACCGACTTCAAAAATTGAAAAGGAGGAGGTTATCTATTTACGAATACCCGTCGTTAATTTTGAAATTTGATTGTAAATAATTTAAATTCTACTTTATAGTGCACACTCTAGTTTCAAATATTTCTAATTGTTTTTCTCAGTAAGTGATTTTTTGAAATTCTTTATGAGAAATAAAGTTCTTAAACCGTTATACACCCAGACCAGAGGAAATATTGAAAAGTTCGTTTTCAACATTTACCCGACCGGGGATCGAACCCGGGACTTCTAGACGACACCTTGAAAACCGGTGCCTACACCACTCGGCTACGGAGGTCGTCAATCAAAACATGAACATAAATAAATATTTCAGCAAAATACTAATCGTGATGGACTCTGGTTGTCTCCGAAGAAAATTCATCTTACCATAAGGTAAATCTCGTGAGTCTGTTCTTTTGTCGTGTGTCATATCTATTCGTCTCAGAAAAGAACAGACGACAGAGATATGCTATTCATGTATTTATGTCTATGTGCGATATCTACAGCAAAACCTTCAATAAAATAGATATATTTACGATAAGAACAGACCTAAAGATAATCCAATTCATTAATCACGTCATTCCTCAGGGACGTCTTACATGACATTACAAGTCAAATTGCCTTGACCGAAAAACATTTCAGAGTAAACCCTTATTATTTCGTCTACAGGTAACATTAGCCCTAATAACTTAAGCTGGTGTAAATTAAACTCTATCCTTATAACAATAAGTATTCCGAAAATGTACTCCCAATAGTGCCAGCGAAACAACTGAGATGTAAACAGATAAAATAGAAGTTAATCGTCTTGAACAAATAGCGCCCGTACCTGAACAACTTTTATCGTTTCGCCATTTTATTGCTGGCTTTGTCGATTTACGGGGCTCTGTGGAAAATGTTTCAATAGATATTAAATACAATGAGACTATTGAGACGGCACAGGAGCTTTATGGAAGCGAAAGCTTTCAGGAACCAGTAGTGTCTGTGATGGTTCGCTGTAAGTAATATATTTCAATGGACGAAGATTCAAAAATTATAAGGATCGATGGAGGTATAAGTGTTCTTTTACATGACGGCTTTCTGCAGATAAACAACATTGATTTAGCATCGATACGATCAAAGAACGTTCACCCATGCAGCCTTACTAAAAGCAGTGTCCAGTGTTTGCCAGAGATACAATTGCGGTGCAATGTATCTCTGGCAAACGGGCACTAAGTACAAAGAATGTTTTTAAATTGAATAAAAAAAATGATTATCGTAAAAAATTCAAAACACCGCACCGGTCTAAAGAACAAAATAATAATTGTAAAATAAACAAGGTATATAAGTGTTGTATTTCAAAAAAGTAATGATAATAATAATTAACACTATTGTAGTACAAATTGTAATTATGACTGGCAACACTTTTAAGTTTAAATTGAGAGAAAGCGCCGCCATGGCGCCACTGTTTTTTGAACGGGGATAGACAAAATGGTGGAAATCTACCCGTAGGCGGACAGTCAATTGTGTTCGAGTTGTCGAGTCGAAAGGACGTTGACCAGTGATTGTACGAAGGAAGCATGAATAAATGGATGCCTATACTGCTGAGTTATTATTTCATCACAATTCAGAAGTGGCAAAAAACAACACGCAAAGAAGTTCAGTTATAAGGTACGTGCAATTTTTCCCTAGAAGTTTTAGAAAATCAGTTTGATCAGTTGACCTTATTCGCCTTTACAAAATATTTCAAATTATTTCCGTCTTTCTGTGAAAATCGGCACTTTATTTAATAAGCTGTCTTTTTATGACTCGGAGTCAATCAACCCGGACGTTTCAAATCTTTTTCAAATGTTCAAATGAAGATTGAAAACATTCGAAACCAAAAATAGATTTTATATGATACGTGTTCAGGAATATTAGAAATGTAAATGCTATGATTGCGTAATTGTACTCAATATAGTTAATAAAGATAGCTTTGATTTTGACTTTCACATGCCATTGATGTGGGCCAAATATGTTGAGCATGTTTTAAAGAGAATAGTGATTTTATCTTTTTGTAAACTCAATGGAAAAATATTATTTAACATAGACAAGAATGCAAAAAGGGCGAGTGAGGTTATATGAACAATACTCAATTCTTTGTATTCTATTACTATACAACTAGTTTGTTGAGTTAGCCATGTGTGTCGCTTATATTAGACCATGTGTGCCTAAGCTTGAGTAGTAGGTAGTGGCCATTTGCCGTAAAGTTACTAACGGATTTAGACAGTTTGAAGTTTAATTTTGCAGACGCTTAACAAAAGTAATAGGTATCAGAAAAAGGCCATGTGTGCCTATTGCGTAGTTGAGTCGCCATGTGTGCCTATAGCCTAGTTTAGTAGCCATGTGAGCCACGAGTCAGCCATGTGTCTCGCTTATAATTGGACTATGTGTGTCTAAGCTTAACTAGTAGTGGTCATTTGCCGAAAGGTCATCAGTGCATAGATAGTTTGAAATTAATTTTGCAGTCGCTTTACAAAAGTAATATTAGAAAAAGGGCATGTGTGCCTATGGCTTAGTTGAGTAGCCATGGGAGCTATGAGTCGGCCATGTGTGTCTATGCTTGAGTAGATACTAGGCTACATGGCTAGATGCGCCAACAGTTTATAAGGCTAGATGCGCTTACAGTTTACTAGGCTAGACGCGCCTACAGTTTATGTGGCTAGATGCGCATAAAGTTAACAAGGCTAAATGGGCCTACAGTTTACTAGGCTAGACGCGCCTGCAGTTTGTGGCTAGATGCGCCTACAGTTTACAAGGCTAGATGGGCCTACAGTTTACAAGGCTAGAGGCGCCTACAGTTTATGTGGCTAGATGCGCCTACAGTTTACAAGGCTAGATGGGCCAACAGTTTACAAGGCTAGAGGCACCTACAATTTACTAAGCTAGACGCGCCTACAGTTTACAAGGCTAGACACACATACCGTTTACATGGCTAGATGCGACTACAGTTTACAAGGCTAGGTGCGTTCCAGTTCATAAGACTATGTGCATTTAGATACAAGTATAGAAGCGCCTTCTAGATTAAAAATCTAGGTGTATACTTATGTTAAAAGGCTACACGCGCCTTCTAGATTAAAAATCAAGGTGTATATTTAGGTTAAAAGGCTACACGCGCCTTCTGATTACAATGCTAGAAGTGCCTTTAGTTTGTCAGGCTAGACTCGCCTATATACGAGCCTTCAGCTTGTAGGCATATGTCTTATTGTTAACAATACCTAAAGCTGATTGATCAAATGTATTTGTGGTTATTGTAGGTCGAAGACCTTCAAGTAGCTATATTACCATACTATTTTGTCCCTTGTTATCATAAAAAGTTAATTTAATTTTATATGCAGTTATAATAGACAAGTGCATTAGTTTCAGAATGTACTAAGTGTCTTGACTTGTTGAATTTGATAAATGACGAAAGTTTCCCTATACTAAGTATACACTTTTTAGTTGATTGGGCTATGTGTGTCGCTCGAACATAATTATGTGGCATACAATTATTTCAGTTGGACAAGTTAGCCATTCTTATTTAAGTGTACCATATAAGAATGTTAACATTATTAAATAATTCTGTGAATTTTCTATAGAAGTTTAGCTTTCTGAGTATTTTTACTGATTAACTAGATTGACAAGAAGGATAAATAAAACACCATACACTAATATCATTTATTTGTTCTAATGTTTGCGAGGTCATGAAACGCAAACAAGACATTGAAGGAAGAAAGCGACGGCCCAATAGAGGAACGCAGATCACCATCCCGTCACTGATGCCTCGTTAGTGGCGCCACGCCGGCCGCTGTGTCTCGAGGATTTCTGAGCCGTCACCTTGGTACTACTTGGATCGTCGAAGTGATTTCAGGATATCAGTTGGTTTCATCTTCATCCCGAAACGGGAGGAAGGGCGGAGTGTGTATGTAAATTAATATCGGCATAAATTATTAGAACTTGATTTTGTAAATTCGTTACTTTCAAATATTGCATTATTTTACTCTTCGATTCAAACTTTGCTGATGATGTGACTGTAAATGTTTTGAAGTCCAGTTTTGACATACCTTCCTACTTATTTAAAAAGATGCTAAAACTTATATCAAAAAGACTATTACTTACGAGTAGGTACGAACAGGGAATTGTCTTAGTTGGCGACTTTAATATTTATATTCTAAATATAGCAGAAATATGAAAAACATCACTTTTTAATTGTAATGATAACTTACCAATTACTTACCACGACAAGCTTCCTAATTATGGAAACCACTTGAATAACACCAATATCATTGACCTATTTAGAAATTATGTTATCAAGCCTTAGATAGATAAGGTAAAAAGTTGTGCACTTTGTCCTCTCGGATCATTCAGCTCAATCAGAGATTTGATACTAGTACTTTTACAAAACAAAAAAATTGTTGTTTGTAAATTTATTTTCTAGATCGCATTCTTAACCTTGTTTTGCAAATGTTTTCTTGAATAATAAGGTAAAAATAATAAAGCGTATAGAGCTTTCACTAAAATAAAAGAGACCGAAGTGGCAGTAAGGTACTTACATGAAAACATAACTTAAGGGGTAATAAAATTATAGAGTAATAGCACAGTAAATATATATGCTATGGTAATAGGTCGTATAAATACAAATATATAGTTTCGTATTATGAAAAGTACTGTTAGTTAAAATCCATCATTCATCCAGCATAGTGGGTTTAAAACAGGATTTAGACCTACTACTACCGAGCGAAACAGAATTTGTATAGATAGACTTTGAAACCAGTCAGCCTCAATGTTTGTGTTAGTGACACTGCTATTGATGGCCGATGGCCGAAAGCCATAGCCAAGACATATAGGCACTTTTGGTGACTAGTGGTTACTGGTTAATTATAGGACTAAAGAAAGACAAATCTTTAACTGTAGGTACTGAACTGTAATAGTATTTATTCTAAGGCCCGTGGGTTCTGATAGGTTTGATATAAATTGTACAGGATTGAGTTCCGAGTGGAGCGGTGATGTTTCGGTGTTCCGATGCATGAAATGTAATTGAGAAGTCTATTGATACATTATGTGCGCCTCTTTTATAAATCGTTAATTTTAAGTTAGAGACGCGAGTATTCGCAGGTTTAATAAATGAGCGACATACAGATAAACTATTATTTACAAATAATACATGGAAATTTCCAATGCTTGATTTTTGAGAAAGTAATTTTTATGACCTTTAAGTATCTTACAATTTTACCGTTGCTTACTGACATATAATAGTACATAAAAAAAGCGCAATTAACAAAAGAAACGCCTCGTGTAGACTTATTCATAGACATGTTTGAAACTTTTGAGGATGTAAGTAGCTGGTCACGTACTGCACAACCGACTGAATTTAACGGAATACGTAGTATTACATTAGAATTATTTAAAAGTGATTTTCAAACATAGAATAATGAACGTCTGATGTGCGTAGTTAATCCCACGAATATTAAATACATTCAATTTGGTAACTTCAGATGTGAATTGTTGAACTTAATAATAATATGAATCAAACAAAAAAATAATAGAAATAATGAAAATATTACTTGGTATATCTATATAGACACAAATCTTGTTGTTATTTATAATATCGATACAAAGATTTCAATCTACTGTTACGCTTTCTTTATATCCATTTTTGCTCAGAATAATTGCTTATGTCGTGTAGTTTAATAGTTTGTGTCCTCTTTTAACTTAAGGCGTCATAAATCGGAACAATTCTGTAAAAGTAAATGTTGTAATGTATGGTAGGTACATTCGTATTACCAAATGATGCATTCACATCATTTGTATCACGTTCGCATTATTTATCTGACGTTTTACCATGAAACGCTTAGAAGGACTTTCAAGGAAAAGAAATCGCTTTCAATTCCTGCATATCTATAATCTAGCAATTTGTACGTTATAATTTATACTTACTTGACATAACTTTTTATTACTTCAAGATCAATTACAAATTTAATCGACCAAACAACAGAAATCAACACGTTTTAACAATGAAAACTACTAGTGTTGTGGCTGGGCAGCCAACTAAAAGGCCGGCAATCCACAGATATTAAATTAATTTTAAAATATAAAACCTAAAAATAAAATCACAAATTAATATAAGTACAAAAAGTCAAAACAGAACGTTACTTACAAATTTATCTACTACAAAATTGGTCTTACCTGCAGGAAATTCCTTACAGGTTTTATAATGGCAATAAAAGTAAAATAATAGTTTAATAATATAATTTAGTCGATTTAAAGGTGACCCGAAACAAATCAAATATTTTTTATATTGATGTCTAAACACAAAAAAAAAACAATGTCATGGAAACGACATGACGTTCCAAATATTATTTTTCAGAACAAACTCATAAAAATTTGACAAATAGTTTCGAATTACATGCAAGGAGGTTATAAAAATGATACCGTGAAAATATAAAATAAAAATAATATGAAATAGGATAGTAGCGAGCGACGCAACGCTACAGTGTCATAATAAATTTACAGCAAATATAATATAACATCGTGTTGAGACCTAAATAATAATATATTCTGGCAAGTTCTCTTGTACTTAGATAAATAGAAAATTAAATTATAATACGGAGGTCGGTCAGCTCACCCTTCGCGAGTTTTCTTGCCAGTTCTTTCTCCGAAGGGCCTCCCCATTTGTGAACTGGTGGTCGAGTCAGTAGTTTGCCTTGATTTAAAATAACTATTAATCTAGTTCTTTTCAAATAAATCTAAATATCAAATAGATAATTTTCCTTGCCTCAGTAAAGTCATAACTTAAAAAAAGTAAATACCGTTTCCCGATTCCAAACAAAATAATAAAATTTAAAATCTGAGGGTCGGAAGGATCAGAAATCAGACGGAAAGAGACATAAAATAAAAAAAAATATATAAAAAAAAACATACAGTGAAATGCTAAAAATAAGTGATACTAAAACGCTCGCAGAAATCTGAGATGTGCATAGGTAGGTACATTTACATTGTAAATTATTATTTTAACTATTATCATGTTTTTATAAATTTTGTTGAGATTATACTTCATATACTGTGATTATAATGCCAAATGTTGTATTTATATTCCTTTAAAATTGTATTCTGTAAAAATAAAGAAACTGACTAGGTACTTGTTACATACAGTGCACCAGGAGGTAGCACTATGTCGGATGGCCGAATGTTGTATTTCAAAAAAGTAATGATAATAATAATTAACATTATTGTAGTACAAATTGTAATTATGACTGGCAACACTTTTAAGTTTAAATTGAGAGAAAGCGCCGCCATGGCGCCACTGTTTTTTGAACGGGGATAGACAAAATGGTGGAAATCTACCCGTAGGCGGACAGTCAATTGTGTTCGAGTTGTCGAGTCGAAAGGACGTTGACCAGTGATTGTACGAAGGAAGCATGAATAAATGGATGCCTATACTGCTGAGTTATTATTTCATCACATAAGTTAGCACCAATTAATAGTGTTCAGGACAAATACGCTGGGTAATTTATTAGTCATAAAAAACCTGGTCCATTAACATGTTGTTATTATTATAGCATTGCCTTTAGGGTATATTTGTATATTTGAAACAAAGAAGTCAGTTTTCCGTTTATTAACTACCTAAGCCCAGTATTCAAAAAGTTTACCAGCCAATAAATTAAAGGCTAGATCGCTATTTTTTAAAAAAGCCGAGCCGGTCCTGATCAAAATCAGTGCACAGCAAAATCAACTAACTTCCTGCATTCTGGCTTAATGTGAAGAGCTACGGAAACTGCTGAACTCATTCCAGTAACGGAATAATTTTAGTTTGAAAAGTTCCTAAAGAGACGGGCGCATCAGCGGGAATCTTTTCAATACGGGCGGCTAGAAATGAGCACCGGATTTTATAGTAGTAGTTTTATAGGACTGCGGTATTAATGCAGTAAAGTGCTACAATAAGTTTATTGGTTTGGTCTAAAAAATTAAGCTGTCACTACCAAAATCTATAGTTATTTTGTAACTTTCTGAGGACGGTGGTGGATTCAGATATTTTTTTTAATATTTTTATATATTATTTAATACTTAAGAGAAAAGTACATTAACTTAAAAATCTTTATAATATTGCATGTAAAATTCTATCAAAGGTGGCCACATCACGCATGTAGCTCGCGAACCGAATGCGAGTTATGTGTTGAAGTACTATACTTGCGGCAGCGTACACAGCTTGTCTCACGTTTGAACTTTTAGCTATGTGCGCATGTGTGCGCGAACGACGACGCGACGCGCGGATAACGCAGAGGCTGCGTGTGAACACAAAATGCACGTGCGCTGCTCGCAAGTAGATCGCGAGCGTCTCGCAAACAGTGGCCCGATTCTGCTAACGTTAAGTCATAATCGTGTCTCAATCGTGTTTCAATTGTTGTGCTTTTTTACACACTAGTTACAAGAAATGTGAACTTTTTTCACAATACTACTGATGGTCACACCACACACTACATCCACATCACATCATACTGTCATAATTCTTGTAACTAGTGTGTAAAAAAGCACAACAATTGAAACACGATTGAGACACGATTACGACTTAACGTTAGCAGAATCGGGCCACAGCTCATTCGCCAGATCTGAACGCAACATAAGGTTGTATCGTGATAGGCTTTAAACTTTTTCAAGAATTGAGCTATTAAAAGCAGATGAAATCCCACTGACAGCTCCAGAGATAAGAGCATTCAAACAAACCAATTCTTATGCTTTGCTATATTAGTACAGTTACAGATGTGTCTGTAAAACATTTTCACAATGTATCGAAAGCTGGAAAGTAGAGTGGCCATCAATGTATCCGGGTGTCGCACGATGCCATATGTCAACCTTTTGGGAAGCTGAGAGGAAATAAGTTGTTTTGCTCGCATTTCTCAAAAGTTCGTTCGCGCGCTCTCTATATCACAACCATTTTGTCAAATGGAAGCATGAGACGTCAATTGTTCGTTTTCGCTTTGAAAATCCGACAGAGTTTTCTGGAATGCACTTGTTTTTATTCCCAAATGTATGTTTTTTTTTTATAATTTGCTAGGCTCTTCTTGCAGTTTGGCTGCTTAAATTCGGGGTTAGTTATCCTTTCATCACCTTTGAAGGTGAATTTTGTAAAATAATCTTGTAGCACGCCTAAGTTATAACTGCGTGGCAAATTCCATCGCAATTCACTTAATGGTTAGAGCGGTTTGATAGATCAGTTTAAAGTATTCAGTACTCCGAGCAGGAAAATATGCTACCAACATTGTCAAAGTGCTGCTTATTAATAATAAGTTCCTTATACGACCAAAGTCGGGGCGCTGCTCTGGTTTTCATACAAAATACTACGATCACAAGAACGAGATTTTCATGCTTGGGGTACCTACTGATTGCG
Source organism: Crambus lathoniellus (assembly GCA_949710035.1). Taxonomy (NCBI): domain Eukaryota; kingdom Metazoa; phylum Arthropoda; class Insecta; order Lepidoptera; family Crambidae; genus Crambus; species Crambus lathoniellus. The sequence continues at coordinate 7,959,216 of OX453310.1, read as the reverse complement.
TTTGGCTACCACATATCTAGTACCTACACATTTTAACTAGTTTTGTCTTTCAACTTTCTTCACGCCCACACATATTACCTATATACCTACATCGTATTTTAACGTAATTCTACTTAAAAAGCATCAGTTAATAATGTTGTAGATACAGGGATTTTATTTTACAACCTATCAGTTTTCGATGATAATATTTAGGTATGCCATTTTCAGACGTTCGACGAAAGTTAGGTGCAGGTGTCCCAATTAAACTAGGTGAATGGTTGATTGTTGAATGACTCTGAGAGCACTGAGACGCTGGCCCGTGCAATGCCGTGCTGCTACTCAATACCTCACTGAATGATTCAGCTACGGAAACGTCGCAAACTACGAACAGTACCTATACCCTTAGAACCCTTAATTTAAATATACAGGGTGATCTGAAATCACTTTTTCAGACTCGGTAATTGGTGACCATAGAGATCGTGCGAAATCTAGCACAGAAATTGCTGGACCGAAAGTGCTAGATTTTGCACGATCTAACAGCGCCTCGGGGAAAGTGCAAGGTGTGTCTCTGTGAGTTGTCTTGCTATCTGCAATTGCAGGTATTGTGCACTGATAATTTCGTGATGTGCATGTGCAATGTTTTGCGGGCGAGCGGGCGGTGCATCTTGCAAATTGTGTGTTTTTGCGGAAGCTACATATATTATTTTCTTCTCACATTTCTAGTTTTGCTGATGACTAAACATTATTATTTCGCTAGTATGACCATAGCTGACCCTCGGGCCGTATGCTGGCAATCCTAATTCATTTTCTTCCACATCGGTCGCAGTCCACCTCGCGGTGGGTGATCAATCAAAATCTCATTGGAACGCGTCACTCCACCGGATCGACGTTATCCATCTTGTCTAATTCTGCCACACATTACGTCATGTTAGCTAGGGCTTTTCGAATCGGGTTATTTTAGGAATTCATTACTCTTGGACAAGGCTTTTGGCGGTAATGATATGTTGGGAGCCAGCTACTTCTTGAATATTTTGTGGCAAATTATTCCATTACTTACGATGTGGCACTCTATATTTAAGTCTGAAATAAATCTTTATTAAACGTCATGACCCATTTGGCCAATAAATTGTTTGAAACCGTCAAAACTGAAAAATTGGAAATGAAGTATTAGAAAAAGTCGACCCGTCTCAAAAAAAAAACAAATTCATTTTATTCACACAAATAAGAGTGCATACAGTTGATGTTGATTACAATTCCAGTTCTCTGCCTTGCCAAACAATGGGCATGTGAAATGTCAGTTTTTGTTAACACACTGTTTCACAACTAGTTGTATGTTGATAGTAAAAAACCACGAGCCCTATAAGTAGCTTTCAGGCGGGATTCGAACCCGCGCCTCCGGGGATCCGGCCCGATGCTCTGACCAACTAAGCTACCGAAAGGCTTACACGACTCGTCGAAAATTGCATTGTGAATGCATAAAAATAATTTCAAATCTCAATTTAATGGCTGTTTCATCTTAATCGATTGTTAAACATTTGTAAAAATGTTTCTTTCGGATGCGAGGGTTTCTTCACATTGATGAAGCAACGCTGGCCTACAGCGTAACAAGTGATAGCAAAATTTTAGAAGTCGTGTAACCCTTTCGGTAGCTTAGTTGGTCACCTTTCGGAACATGCTATCCGTTTCCCAAAATACCCGTTCCCAAAACATCCGTTCCCATCATTACATTTTCCTAAATTACCCTTTTCTCAAAATATGCGTTTCTTACATTAGCTGTTTCTTAAAATATGCGTTTACTAAATAAGCCGTTTCTTAAAATATGCGTTTCCCAGAATATGTCTTTCCCAAAGGGCGTTTGTGCACTACACTGAATTTTACCGTCCGGCAGTCCGATATGGCAGGCCATAAAATGTATATGTGCGATCGTGCACTATACGGAATTTTACCGTCCGACATTTTACTTTTCCCCATACCGGTCCCTTTTTTTCCGTTCCGAGATAACAGCAATGAAAAAACGTATGGTCGCTTGTGCACTACACTGAATTTTACCGTCCGGAAAAAAACAGATGATCGTATTTTAATCATATTATTTATAATACATAGTAAGAATTTATTTATCTCGTGTAAGTTTAGGCTTTGAAACACAACTGTGACATTGAACTAAAAACGTGATATTCATGAGCGGGCGGGGCGGGGGAGGGGGTAATCATTGCGCTGCCCCGGCGAGTAAAAAGACGGACAAGTGCACAAGCCAGTCATCCGTGTTTTTCATGCCACGCCGGTCCGTGAAAAAACGGACCACCAGACGGTAAAATTCAGTGTAGTGCACAAACGCCCAAAAGTTCCGTTTTTCAGATCAGTCTCCCAAAAACACACACTCGCCTCCTTCCCTCGCGGGGTATATAGGATATAGGCTAACAAATCTAGGTACTATGTTTTCCTAGTCTGTCTAATAATTCTATCGATCCGAAATGTATGGGAGCTTAGAAACCAATACAACTCCATTCGGTAGATTAATTATTTTGGACATACCTACTCTAAACTCTTGCCACGACGGGGATTAAGGTGCGAACACACCGGTGCGTAAAAGACGATGACGCAGTAACGTGACTCACACGCCACGTTTCTAACCCATACCGTCGTCACTGGATCTCTCTCTCTCTCTCTCTTTCTCTCTCTTACTGCGATTCCGTACCGTCACGGTATTTTACGCACAGGTATGGTCGCATCTTTAATGTGTATACGTGCATAAATACTCTTTTCAACACACTTGCTCATAAAGTGAGCCTTATTACATCGATCTTAGGGCCATAAACCGAACTATAACACGCGTGCATAATAATATTACAGTACTAGTTGCGTAATAGAATTATCCCTACAAAGTTAAGTAAGTACCTAACTGCAAATTATATGCGAGTAAACAGAGACTTTTCAATTTAACCGGGTAATACAGTATCCCTACAAAGTTAAGTTAGTACCTAACTGCAAGTTATATGCGAGTAAACAGAGCATTTTCAATTTCACCGGGTAATAGGAACAGTTCTTTTTTTTGTAACAACAAAGAGGTTTTATACGGCTGAAAATCCATTTACGTTTTTAGAATAAATAAATGTGTCCCTTATTAAGACAAAAATACATAATTAAGTGTATTGTTATCAAGTTATTTATAATTCACAATAATTTGTTATAAAACATTAGCATTTTATTACTATTATTATAATTATTTTAAAGTAGGCTGTATGGCTGTATGTAATCAATCACCTAACATTTGGCGCGTGCGAAAAAAAAAACTTGCGCGCTTTTTCCCTTAGCTAATATTAAGTTATTCTAATTATGTTATGTATTCAATAAATGTTTGTTTTTCCTCGCAAGTGTGTTGAAAAAGTGCGTATGAAACTCGTGAGCAACTTACTCACTAGACACTCGGCTGATTTACGCCCTCGCCTGCGGCTCGGGCTGCAACCCACAGCCTCGTGTATAGTGAGCAACCTTAGCTCACTTGTATCATAATATACTATTGTCTTATCAATATCACTTCTAAAAATTACACATAGATACTGGCCACTTAACCACCTTATGTCAAATATCCTATTAAATCAATAGAGTGTCATGTCATGTCCAGGGACCGGAAAACCCCTGTTTTTGATTAAGCTTATTATTAGGGAAACCTTGTTAAAGGGTAACCGTATTATAGGGTTACCCTATCGATAGTGTAAGACTCAAGAAAGGGTAACCCTTTCGAATTAACTTAACTTCTTTCCAATGGGCTTACCGTATCGAAAGGGTTTTGAATTAAGCACTTACCACATAATTGGGTTACCCTATTGTCTCCTGCATCGCATCAATGGTCTCCTGTCTCTTTTCCGCGCATTCTGCATACCGTATCTCGGGGTGGTGGGCGTCCGTCTCGGTTATAATTATGTTGTGTTGTGTGTTGTGGATACTAATAATTTTTAAAGCGCATTTGGTTTTTTTTTTTGTGGTATATCTATCTATACTAATATTATTAGGAGGAAAGATTTGTATTTTTGTATGTAACAAATAAACTCAAAAAGTACTGGACCGATTTAGAAAATTCTTTCACTGTTAGAAAGCTACAGTCTTCCCGAGTGACATCCTTACTTATATTATAAATGCGTCTCTGTCTGTCTGTGTGTTACACAATCACACCTAAACTACTGAACCGATTTGGATGAATTTTGGTACAGAGATAGTCTAGAGCCTGAGAAAGGACATAGGCTACTTTTTATTCCCGAAAAATATCACCTTCCCGCGGGATAACGTCGTGTAGTATACGCGGGCGAAGCCGCGGGCGGAAATCTAGTAGGCTATATTTTATCCACGGGAACGGGTACTACGCGGGTGAAACCGCGGGCGGCCGCTAGTTATGTATAAAGTAGAGTCCCGTGGACTAAAATAGGTAAGTACCATATTAGAAAAGCTCAAATTAGGGATGTGATTTTTTTTTTATGTGATAAATCAAAAGATCATAATATAAGTTTTCTAATAAACTATTTTTTTTTTTTTTTGCAATAATTCAAAAGTTATATCAAAATAAAAATTTGTATTTGAATCGAACCGAAGACACACCAAAACAGCTCCCGAACGAACACACTTGAGCACGTGTGACGTCATAATGTTAACTTTCACTCATTGCAGTACCTGTGAAGCATCGGCGGGGGTCTCCAGGCACCCGACATGCCAACTAAATGCTGCCTTATTTCTATAGAAATAAGGTCTCTATTTTCCACTGCCAATCGGCAACCGCTATATTTCAGAGGCTCGGACAACTGACAAACACACAGACAAAAACTTCAAGTTTTACCTTACTTCGCCATCACCACGTGGAGGTAGCTTTTATGATTTTTTATTTTGGGGGCCGATTTTGATGAAACACGGTTTTTAGTATTATTGTGACTAGAAAACAACAACGCACTTTTAAAAATAAAAAAAAACCAAGATGGCGGCCAACTTTTTGTTTGTGGGCTGATTTCGATGAAACTCGGTTTTTGGTACTATTTCGTCAAGAAAAGAATAACGCAATGTTAAAAAAAAAAACAAGATGGCAGCAAATTTTTTTGTTTGTGGGCCGATTTTGATGAAACTCGAAGTCTAGTACTATTTTGACAAGAAAACAGCAACGCAATGTTAAAAATATTAAAAAATCCAAGATGGCGGCCAACTTTTTTGTTTTTGGGCGGATTTCAATGAAACTCGATTTCTAGTACTATTTTGACAAGAAAACAGCAACGCAATGTTAAAAATATAAAAAATCCAAGATGGCGGCCAACTTCTTTGTTTGTGGGCCGATTTTGATGAAACTCGATTACTAGTACAATTTTGACAAGAAAACAACAACGCACTGTTAAAAATAAAAAAATCCAAGATGGCGGCCAACTTTTTTGTTTGTGGGCCGATTTTGATGAAACTCGATTTCTAGTACAATTTTGACAAGAAAACAACAACGCACTGTTAAAAATAAAAAAATCCAAGATGGCGGCCAACTTTTTTGTTTGTAGGCTGATTTCGATAAAACTCGAAGTCTAGTACTATTTTGACAAGAAAACAGCAACGCAATGTTAAAAATATTAAAAAATCCAAGATGGCGGCCAACTTTTTTGTTTTTGGGCGGATTTCAATGAAACTCGATTTCTAGTACTATTTTGACAAGAAAACAGCAACGCAATGTTAAAAATATTAAAAAATCCAAGATGGCGGCCAACTTTTTTGTTTGTGGGCCGATTTTGATGAAACTCGATTACTAGTACAATTTTGACAAGAAAACAACAACGCACTGTTAAAAATAAAAAAAATCCAAGATGGCAGCCAACTTTTTTGTTTGTAGGCTGATTTCGATGAAACTGGGTTTTTCGTACTATTTCGTCAAGAAAAGAGTAACGCAATGTTAAAAAAAAAACAAGATGGCAGCAATTTTTTTTGTTTGTGGGCCGATTTTGATGAAACTCGAAGTCTAGTACTATTTTGACAAGAAAACAGCAACGCAATGTTAAAAATATAAAAAAATCCAAGATGGCGGCCAACTTTTTGTTTTTGGGCGGATTTCAATGAAACTCGATTTCTAGTACTATTTTGACAAGAAAACAGCAACGCAATGTTAAAAATATAAAAAAATCCAAGATGGCGGCCAACTTTTTTGTTTGTGGGCCGATTTTGATAAAACTCGATTTCTAGTACAATTTTGACAAGAAAACAACAACGCACTGTGAAAAATAAAAAAATCCAAGATGGCGGCCAACTTTTTTGTTTGTAGGCTGATTTCGATGAAACTCGGTTTTTGGTACTATTTCGTCAAGAAAAGAGTAACGCAATGTTAAAAAAATAAAAAATCCAAGATGGCGGCCAACTTTTTTTGTTTGTGGGCCGATTTTGATGAAACTTGATTTCTAGTACTATTTTGACTAGAAAACAACAACGCACTGTTAAAAATATTAAAAAATCCAAGATGGCGGCCAACTTTTTTGTTTGTGGGCTGATTTCGATGAAACTCGGTTTTTGGTACTATTTCGTACATGACTCATGTCTTTGTTCGTTGGAAATGTAATTCACTATGGATAATATTAAATTTATTAAAACGCAAAAAGGCTGAGATACCTTGCCTATTGGTATTTACCTACCGCTATAATCTTCACACGACAAATAGAAGTGGTTCATCATGTTGGCGTTGCATAAAAGAAGATTGTGCCGCATCCGTCACATTGGATAAGGACAAAACGAAAATCTTAAGAGCACCTAAACTACATGTGTGTAGCCCGGATGCTAACCAAAATAAGGCTAGTGTAATAATCGACAAATGTAAGGTAGACTTGTGCGAAACTGCGAAAATTTAAAGCCAATTAAACAAATTTTTGTCAAAAATTTGGTATAGGATAGGATGTATTGAGAAACAGTTATTTTGGCATACGGATACTATGAGAAACGGCTCCAATAGAACGAATGTTTTGGCATTCGAATGTTCTGGGAAATGTTTTTCTTGGCATAAGGATGTATTGAGAAACAGTTAGTTTGGCATACGGATACTACGGGAATCGGCTCTAATAGAATGGATGTTTTGGGAACGGGTGTCTTGGGAAACAGATAGCATGTTCCGAAAGGGTTTTTTACTATCACATTTTCCTATAATATATAAATCAATATTAGAAAAAGAAAAGGTGACTGACTGATCTATCATCGCACAGCTCAAACTACTACAGGATTTTGTAAAGTTTAACCTCTTTTAATGGGATGAAAGAGGGGTCTAAAGTTTGACTTATACATCAACACATAACTACTGAACGGAATGCGTTGAAATTTGAAGTGCAGACAGTTATGATTTTTAAAATGCACTCCGTTACGAAGCGGAGGTCCAGTTTGTATGGCGAATCAGTCATCCGTTTTTATTAAGAAAAGGTGACTGACTGGTCTATCAACGCACAGGCACAGCACAAACTAACTGGACGGATCCAGCTGAAATTTGGCACCCAGTTAGGTATTATGATATGACGTAGGCGTCCGCTAAGAAAGGATTTTGTAATAAATTACCTCTTAAGGCATGAAACGAGTCGAAATTTAATTTAAAGCGCTGTCGCTGTTACCAACTGCCATACTCTAAAATTTTATGACAAATTTTGTCAGTTTCCTACTTAAAATACTTAGTAAAGAAATAAACATATTTAATTGTAATTAACAGTACATTACAGCCGAGGACAGGTAAGTAAGAAATTACATTGTCGAGGATGGTTTGAAGCACGAGCCGCAGGCGAGGGCTTTAATCATTCGAGGCAAGGTAATTTGCTTACCGTACAAGGCTTGTATAGTGCTTTTCTCAAGAAATGCGAGGAAATACAAAAAAAAGTGTTTAACTAAATAAAATTTATTAAAACTATGACAACACATGTTCGGGCAATTATTAAATGTACCTAAATGTTATTGTTTTTCCGGGCACACTTATGTATAAATCGCCCATAATAATATTATTTTAATGATGTATCATTATAACGTCAGACACATTATATCAGTCAGTCCGAAAACGTCGGACCGTGTGCGCGCCTACATCTAACCTGTTTTACCGCAGCTATTACGCCAGTGATTCTCAAAGTTTATCGACCCCTAAGTGACCCCATTACACCACTATGTTCAATTGCAATCGTTGTAACTGTGACTTTAGGGATGGAGTTCAGTGCTCGGTGTGTCATAACCACCTCGACTTCGCATGCGCTGGTATCACGGAACTTGGTTATCGTAAGCTCGGTGACCGGAAGGCAACCTGGAGATGCACTTCATGTAAAAACTCGGCAAGCCCACATCCGCAGTCAAGCAGGACACTGTCAGCCAAGTCTCCTACTCCAGTAGACCTCGAGGATGTGATGGTGGAGCTTAAGCGACTATCCAGTTTGACAGCATCGCTCCCGAAGCTTGTTGAGAGTGTAAAGTGCATACAAGAAGAAATCGGTGACCTTAAGACGTTGAAATCGGAGCTATCGGGGGTTAAGGACTCCATTGAGTTTATGCACAATTCTGTCGATACATTAACAAATAAACTGTGCGATATTAACAAGGAGATTCAAACTCTTCTCAAAACTAAAGAAGAGGTACACCAGCTGCAGCAACGAGTAGACAAACTGGAAAATCTTTTGCGCGATGGAGAACGTCGATCTCGGATGAACAATATAGAGATTACCTTTTAACAGTACGGAGAACCTATTTCAGATATTTCTAAGGTTGGTGAACACATAAAGTATCCCATACCCAAAGACCAGATAAATTATATCGCTCGGATTCCCATGAGAAACGACAAAACTAACAAAACAATTATAGTTTCGGTTCACAATAGGTATCACAAGGATGACTTCGTTTCAGCTGCAAAAAAGCTCACTATTGTTCCAGCTGACCTTGGTCTCCATGGCAATAACAGGGTGTTTGTGAATGACTATCTGACCCTGGAAGATAAGCTCTTGCTAAACAAAACAAAATCTTTAGCTAAAGAAAAGGGGTTTGCTTTTACTTGGGTCAAGGGATGCAAAATTTTTACGAGGAAAAGCCCGACCTCCCCTGTCATAACTATCAAATCAGAAGCCGACTTGAAAAAACTCTAAACGCTAATTTAAACCCGTCAGTGTTATTATATTATTTACTATTCATGCCTGCTTTATGGCTTTGCAATCGCTTGAGCCGTGTTGTTTATTTAGCATTATTATTTTACGCCATGCTTATAAAATGTACACATTTCGTCTTATTCATAGCTGCCACTTTAAAATTATATTTAGAAACGTTGTTAAGTAGTATTCATGCCGTATACATATTGTATTATTTAGTTAAATTGTTGCCTCATAAATGTTTAATTAGTGCAGAAGCCAAAAGCTTAACCTACATATTATTATTATTGTATTATACGCTACAACTGCCACGCTGTACTGCCGCCGCCCCCATTTGGGGTTTGAGAAACACTGGTTTTTGTTCTACTGTATCACGCGCATTGCGGGTGCACACGCTTGCTTTTGTGCTCGGTCGCGCCCGGACTCAGTCGGCCGCCACTCGCTACCGCTGTTACCTGCAGTGCCCGCTTTGTGTTTATCTCGTCGCTCGCCTGCTTTTTAACTTAACGTTTTTGGACCTTTTTAACTGCGTACCAAAATTAATTATCTTTTCTTTCACCTTTTTGCTAACCTACATTTTTAAAAGTATTTTTAATTTGCTGTACCTAAATCACAATAGTTTTTTCATTCCTTGACGTTTATTATCAGAACGTACGCGGTTTACGTACTAAAACGACGGCATTTTATAGAAATATCAGCATAAACTCGTTCGATGTTATTTGTCTGACGGAGACTTGGTTGTTAGAAGGTATAAGGGACAGTGAATTATTCGACGATCGGTACATAGTGTGGAGACGTGATCGAGATTATGTTAAAACTCGGCAATCAATGGGTGGTGGTGTCTTAATTGCTATTCGCGAGATTACGACTCCATTAATTTAAATATTGATAAGATTGACTGGGAAACTGAACTTGACCGCAGATCTCTTATTGACGCAGTTTCTTACTTTTACAGTGTCTTATCTGATCTACGTAGTAAATTTATAGGCTCCAAATTAGTAACGCCATGTTTAAAATACCCTCCTTGGTATAAAAGGACACTTATAAAAGTTTTGAAGGAGAAACACAAACATCACGTTAAATATAAAACTTACGGAAATCATCATGACCTTCAGTCTTTTGTCGAACTAAGAGATCGTGCAAGAACTTTGGAACAGTCAATGTTTAATGATTATATTTCTTTCATCGAAAAGTCGATTTCCTCCAACCCCAAGGCATTTTGGTCCTACGTAAAACTGAAGAACCAACATAATACCTATCCTTCTGTTTTTCACTATAGACAACGCACATCTGGAGATGGGGAAGTAATTTGTGATATGTTTGGTGATTACTTTCACTCCAATTTTTTCCACAACTCTCAGCCAGTTATTTTAAATGACGTAGTAGATTCTTCGGCTGATATTGGTGACATTAAAATCGACATACAGGAAATTTCTAAATTACTAGCTTCACTAGATTTAAATAAATCTGCCGGGCCCGACAATATCCCAGCAATTTTTATCGTGAAGTGTTCCAAGTCTCTGGCAGTCCCTCTTAGTATTCTTTTTAGGCGTTCACTGAATGAAGGCATTGTCCCTGACGTTTGGAAATCTGCCTTTATCACACCAATTCATAAGAAAGGGCCTAAAGATATAGTCGATAATTATAGACCGATTTCCAAGTTATGTTTGTTTGCAAAAGTGCTAGAAAAAGTTGTCTACAAACAAGTATACGCAGCCGTTAAGCAATCTTTGTGTCCGGAGCAGCACGGCTTTGTTAAAGGCAGATCAACGACGTCTAACCTTATTTTATGTAGCGACTTTCTGACTAAACATATGAAGGTACTGAGAAGCCCTACACTGGGATTCTATTAAATAATAAATGTATTAGCGATATAAATCTTTACTGCGGCACCATGGCCGATATATTCTATCTACTACAACCCGCGCCCGCGGAATCGTCTGGACTAAAACAAACTGCTCGCGTAATGATGACAATGCATTCGATATTTTTGAATACTGATTTAAACATAAATCAACCATAGACAATGCAAGGAGGTATCATATCCTAACAATATGATACCACATGCCGCTGCCGCAACAAAAAAACCTTTCTTAATAAAGAAATGTTTTTTCCTACATGGATTACCCTAAAGCGAAGGCCCTGCCTACCTTGGAACGATATCACATCAATAAGACTGGTCCTCACTAACGGACAGCCAGGACAATGGTTGATATAATTATTAATTTCTTGAAATCAAAACAAACCAACCATTGCATTGGCTCGACATACCAAAACCAAGGGAAAAGGTCTGCCCAGCCTTAAACCTAACCTTAATACATCATATGTAGTTACAATCAAAGCTAACCCTAGCTCATTTAAGCATTAACTAAGTCGAAATTCCAAGATCAAACATGTCGGACAAGCACCAATAATATATTGACTACAAAATTACCCAAAAATAACCCTCATCTCAAAAGGTACCCGACAACAAGCTTGGAACTTCATAAACCTGTGGTAACCTCAAGCAGACTGTCTACTAGGGGCCACCACAGTTTATGTAGCGTGGTGTCGACTACATTGCCAGTCAGGGTTAGAGGGATCCTGCAACAAACAGGATATGACCCTGGTCCTTATTGGACCATCAGGGTTTCCTCCCCCCTCACCAACAAATGTTGACGTCACCTCGTTCCTTAAGTGACATCGAAACAACTTACAAACTAACTAAAACGGAAATAAAATGAAACACAGAAGTGTTACTTTTGTGGTCCAGATCATTAACGAAACGTGATGTCAATATCAACATAAGTTAAGGTCAGAGGATTCTCACACCTAATTAGATAATAGGTCATCCTCCTGCCCTATCCCATGAAGGTAAAGAGACACGACACGATGTCTACTTATTAGTAAAAATGCAAAAAAATAATTGTTTTATTAAATTAAACATTAAAAAAAAATTAAGTAAATACATCATATTATAAGTGGACCACAGGACACTTCGTGGGCTTCAGGTGCAGTATTTCCGTACATGAAAAAGAAACACATATTAATACAAATCACACAATTATACATTTCAACTATCTAACAATCACTATTATAAAACATCCTAAAATCCTATCCTATTTCTATAAAATACAAACAATTCATGAACGAAAACCTACCATTATTATAACACTATTAACTTTAGCAGTTTTACTTTCCTAACAAACTACAAATAATTCTTGCCCACAAAATCCAAAACATAGTTATCATTTAAAATCAAACTGTAACTCGTTATTTTAATCTGATCTGTGACTACTAAAAATATTTATTTACACCACAATAAAACAAACTCTTTTTGGTTCACTAAATAATGTCATCACTATGACTGACAACCGAGTCCATGTCACATTTGTAACCTGATGTCACAATTAAATGCAAATTGTCACAAATGAAAATTATTTCAGACTTATGATCATGGAATCATCATGACCTAAGATATGGAATTTGCTGGCATGGATCATGGATTATTAATGAATCGACATATTAACTATCAAAGTCTCAATCTAAAGGGTTTAAGCCTATTTGCATGTACTTTTATTTTCCTACTTGTATGGGGCTTACTAATAATATAATTATCATGCTCCCTAACCCTTTTTATTCTATAAGGTCCCTTATAAGGTCTACTCAACTTCTTACTAATGCCTGCTATCCTTTTAGGACAAAATAACAAAACTAATTGGCCTACTGCAAATCTTACTGGTCTAGCCTTTTTGTCATACTGAACCTTCTGAACCAAACGCGCCTTCCGCAAATTCTCATTAACCTTATTAACACAGCTATGTCTAATACGTTGCCTTTGTCTCAAACTTAAATCAGGAAAATTAATATTTAGACTCCTGTCCGACACACTTTCGGGTTCTTTTAAAAACATTACAAAGTAAGGAGAAAATTTTGTGGAGGCCTGCTTGGAACAGTTATATGCATGTGTCACCATTGGGACATGCATACACCAATTTCTCTGTAATGGATCACTATACTTTGATAACATCTGTAATAGAGTCTGGTTAAATCTTTCTATTAAACCTACTGTTTGCGGATGCATAGTGGTGGCTGTAACGTGGCGAGAATCGAACCGCCTTATAGTTTCCCTTACTATCTCTGAAGTGAAAATTGAACCTCTATCTGAGATAATTGTTTGAACAACACCAAACCTACAAAACACTTCCTGAATGAGAAAATTACTAACTGTTCGCGCGGTAGCCCTACGCACTGGTTTACACACCGCATACTTCGACATTGACTCTATACAAGTGATGATATACTGTTTGCCACGCGAAGATTTATTTAAGGGCCCGATAATGTCTATCTCTATAGCTTGGAATAACCTATCGACTATAATGGGTCGTAAAGGAACCACTATATTTCTCTTCTTCTTCTCTTGACACTGAACACAGCTTTTTATATACTTCTCAATCCTTTCCGTTGCTTTATACATAAAATACCTAGACCTAAATTTATCCAAAGTCTCAGTTAAACCTAAATGTCCTCCTATAAAAGGATTGTCGTGTATGTCATCCATCACTTCATTAAATAATACACTAGGAACCACTAATAAGTTTTTATTTACACCATGTACAGTATATTTTTTATACAACACATTATCTCGAATAAAGAATCCTTTGTATATCGGCCTTCGCCTCTGTCGAAGCTCTCGTTCTTGTCGTTGACAGAACTCGTCCGTTTGCTGAGCCATCGTGACTTGTGTTGCTTCGATGCTATACAAGTGTAGTCCATCCTCCACTTGTGTCCTTGGAGCGACCGTGGTTTCTTCCTCATCATCCTCCTTCAAGGGATTTCTGCTCAAGAAATCCGCGATGACGTTCTGTTTTCCCGAACAATGCACTATTTCGAAATCATGTTCCTGTATTGCTAACGCCCATCTTGCTAACCTCCCATTCATGTCTCGGCGTTCTCTTAGCCAGCATAAAGCCTTGTGGTCTGTTACGACCTGAAACTTTAGACCATGTAAATATGGTCTGAAATAATTCAGTGCCCATACTAATGCGAGGCACTCCTTTTCCGTAATGGAGTATTTTTTCTCTGCTGCGGACAATTTTCTTGATGCGAACGATACTGGCATCATGTTTTTACCTTCTTCCTGCAAAATACATGCTCCAAGGGCTACGTCACTCGCGTCGATATTCAATCTTGTTATGACATTTTCCGAGTTGTCAAAATGTTTTAATAACGGAGGATTTAAGATCATAGACAAAATTTTGTCAAACGACCTCTGTTGTATTTCTGACCACTCAAACTTCACATTTTTTCGTAACAATTTATTTAAAGGTACAGTTGTGTTCGCAAAGCAATCAATAAATTTCCTATAATACGAAAATAAACCAAGGACTGACTTCAGTTCTCGAGTGTTTGATGGGACTTTAATAGACTTCAATTTCTTGATTTTTTCTTCATCTGGTAGAATACCACGGCCAGAAATCTTGTGACCGAGTACTGAAATTTCTTCATAGGCGAAACTGCACTTCGATGGTTTCAACGTTAAGTTGGCTTCTTCCAGCCGCTTCAGAACTTGATCCATGGCGTCGTGAAACTCCTCGAACGTCTTCCCATAGACAATGATATTGTCCACGTATACGATGGCGTTCTTGTATTTAATCCCTGCTAACGCCTTATCCATGGTTCTCTGAAAAATGGCACCACTCGTTTTCAGACCAAAGGGTAAAACATTAAATTCGTACAGACCTGACGGTGTGATGAACGCCGTCTTGTGTTTCTCTTTTTCTTCTATTTCCAGTTGCCAATATCCTGAATTACAATCTAAATCAGCGAAATATTTTGCTCCATTTAGGTGTGAAATCAAATCCTCGATTATTGGCAAAGGGTACGAATCTGTGATCACCTTTTTATTCAATTTTCTGTAGTCCACGCAGAAACGCCAAGAACCATCCGGTTTCTTCACCAGAACTACCGGAGATGCATAGGGACTCTTGGATTCACGTATAATCCCATTTTCCAACATTTCTTCAATCTGGTCCCTAATCACCTTATGTTGCTCACCGGATACTCTGTACGGGGCTCGATGCGTGGGTATATCGTCACTTGTTTTTATGGCCACTTTGACTAAACCGCACTTTCCTAATTCATTCTTATTAAATGCGAATCGCGATCTATATTTGTGTAATAATGTTGTCAAAAGATCATTTTGTTCAACAGACACCGAGTGGGAAATATTAAATTCTGGTTTACTTTCCACTACCATGCATCCTTCATACATATTATTTTCATTTTTAACAACTAGGTCATGGAAAAACGCATACTCGTTTTTCTTTAACACTTCTGTATCCGACTGTACAAATTCTACATTTTCGTTTATCCGAACAATTTTTTTCCGGGGATAAAAATCTAAATCGAATCTCTTACAGGATAAACGCGACTTCGAGAAATCAATACTAATAGCATTATCATACAAAAAATCACAACCTAAGATCATATCTTGGCAAATATTATTTACAATTAAAAATTCCTGTTTAAACACGACGTTATCTATTAAAATATTAAGTTCGGTTTTTCCTACAGTTGCAAGCGTTTTTCCACTCACATTGTTCACTTTCATATCACTTTTCACGACATTTATTTTCAAGGGCTTTATGAGCACATCGGATATTACAGATACGGATGCGCCTGTATCCAATAACGCGACGATTATTCTGTCCCTACATTCAACACTGATAAACGGATTTTGCTTACTTGAAAGGTGGACGTCTTGGATTACGGCTGGTCGATTTCCACCGTCTACATCGGCCGCCTCCTGGCGTTTGGGGACATCGGGATTCTTGTTGGTCTTGAGTTGGTTGGGCGAGACTGCTGGTCCAGTTGTGGCACTGAAGCTGATCTGCTTGCCATGGGGACTGCTGGTCTTGGTCTAAAATTATAATTAGAGCGGGAGAAGAATGTTCGTGGGGTGGGGTTTTCGGTTGGCGTGCGAGAGGCAATATGATTTGGAACTGGAGCTTTCTCATATTCCATCATGTTACGTCTTAGACGCGGGTCATACGTGAAAGAATTGGTGGGGGTTTCAATCGGTATTGGGGTTTCTTCCAAATTGTGCACTTGACGGACCACGTCCCGTAAATGTGCTTTATCTTTATAGATCTGTGGGGCTAATTTTCCTTTGGTGACATAATCCGTTGTCCTCAGGAACTGTTGGACGAATATTTCGTCAGTAATTGAAACCCCTGCACGAGCAGATAACGCATCCAGTGCATAATAGTATACTAATGCGTTCTCATTACTTTCTTGTTTCCTCGAATAGAACGCGGCTATCGGGTTCGATAGCCCTTTGAATTCTATAATAAATAATTTTTTAAACTCGCTGTAATCCTTGGCGGTGTCGACGATCCTTGTATAGAAATGGAGCGCCGGGCCCGTGCAGTATGCTCCGACTACGAGCTTTTTGGTAGGGTCATCAAACTTCTGAAGAGCCGCCATGACTTCGTAGCTCCGGAGGAACTCCTCGACGTTTCCTCGTATTCCGTCATATTTGTTTGGTTCCATCTTCACCAAAGGGTCTGAAACATGGAAACTACAGTATAGATCTGCGAAGATTTGCGCCTAACACCATGAGAAGCCCTACACTGGGATTCTATTAAATAATAAATGTATTAGCGATATAAATCTTTACTGCGGCACCATGGCCGATATATTCTATCTACTACAACCCGCGCCCGCGGAATCCCACCATGAGAAGCCCTACACTGGGATTCTATTAAATAATAAATGTATTAGCGATATAAATCTTTACTGCGGCACCATGGCCGATATATTCTATCTACTACAACCCGCGCCCGCGGAATCGTCTGGACTAAAACAAACTGCTCGCGTAATGATGACAATGCATTCGATATTTTTGAATACTGATTTAAACATAAATCAACCATAGACAATGCAAGGAGGTATCATATCCTAACAATATGATACCACAGTACCGTCTCAGGTTGATGTGATTTATACGGACTATAGTAAATGTTTTGACCGTATAGATCACACAATACTCCTGCATAAACTACAAGCTATAGGTATTAAGGGTAATTTATTTAGATGGTTTTCCTCTTATGTGAAAGACAGATGTCAGACTGTTGTTCTTAACGGCTACAGTTCTTCTCCCATGTTCATACCATCTGGTGTGCCCCAAGGTTCTTTACTGGGACCGTTACTCTTCAACATCTTCGTAAACGATATTTCGTCATGTTTTACTCATGCAAAATTTTTATTGTACGCTGATGACATGAAGGTGTTGATGCCGATCAATTCTGCTCAAGACGCTCAGCATCTGCAGGAGGACCTCACTAGATTCGAGCGTTACTGCCAAGATAATAAGCTAGATCTTAATGTTTCAAAGTGTTATGTCTGTAGCTATACTCGAAAATTGGAACCCATTCTTACACCTTATAAACTGTTAGGCGCTGACCTTGCCCGAGTCACTACCATACGTGACCTAGGAGTGACGTTCGATAGTAAATTGTTGTTTGACGAACACATAAACAACATTGTGGCTAAGGCATCTAGGACACTTGGATTCGTAATGAGGTTATCACATGATTTCAACTCTGTTAAAGCACTGAAAATACTTTACTGTTCCCTTGTACGCAGCCATTTAGAATATGCCTCTCAAGTATGGAACCCGTGTTATAAACTGTACGAATCGCGAATCGAAAGGATCCAAAAACGGTTTTTGCGATATCTACAGTTTAAGACAAGTACCTACATTCAGGATTATGATAAGCGATGCCGTAAGTTTCATTTCTTACCACTGGTTGAAAGAAGACGCAATGCGGACCTGTCGTATTTTATTAGCATAGCGAGTGGCGCTGTCGATTGTCCTGAGCTTTTAAATGGCATAGGTTTACGAGTTCCGGTAACTTCCTTCCGTAACCCTAACGTACTACACGTCCCCTTGTGCAAAACCAATTATCAGCAAAATTCGTTCTTTATTAGAACCAGCAAGTCTTTCAATGGTGTGGCAAAGCAATATGATATAGATCTTTTCAACACCTCTTCAAGTAAGCTAAAACAAATGTTAAGCGCCAGTTATTTTTCTTTGAAATAATCTCTTATATTATATTAATTACTAGGTTGTAATACTTCTGCATCTTACGTAGGCATTTATTTATATAATATTTACATGTGGAAGCTTGTAATTGGCCTTTCATATTTATTTAAGTTTGTATTTTTTCTTCTGTAACCTAGCTGTAAGCTTCCCGAAAAATTGAAAAATAAAATAATACGCCAACAACACAGATTCCGAAAACGTATGCGCCTTTTTTCACTTTTCCAAATCAGATCATAGGTTTTCATATATCGTTCTTTTGATTTTGCTGGCAGTATGTTTTCTGTTATTAATTTTGCTTCTGCTCTCAAATTTGTTGGAGTAGGTACATACAATGTCTGTATATATGTTTCATTGGCAGAACTCATTTTGATAATTTATTACACAATAAAAACTGTATTGATATCAAATCAACCGCTGAAAATAATTCCCGCCGTTTTTTTTAAATATTGACTTGTGAGGCCATGTGGAACGGTCATACAGCCTATTGATACTTACTACTTGCTACTAAAATGCGCAACTTCAGTACCCGCTTCTGGGCGGTAGATGGCGCTGTACATATTTCCCATACAAAATTACTCGTAAAGGATATTTTGTCTATGATAAATCTCATTTTGTCTTTTCGATTGATGTTCGTGCTAAGAGGAGTGGATTGCCACAACAAAATAAAGAAGAAGATGTTCGTGCTAAG
This sequence comes from Crambus lathoniellus, assembly GCA_949710035.1. Classification (NCBI taxonomy): domain Eukaryota; kingdom Metazoa; phylum Arthropoda; class Insecta; order Lepidoptera; family Crambidae; genus Crambus; species Crambus lathoniellus. The sequence goes on along the minus strand of OX453310.1, from coordinate 7,940,369 downwards.
GGTACATAGCGCTTGTGGTACAATACGAAGTAATATACTCTGTGCGCACCGTATTTAAAAAAAGTTTACCTAATTATGATATAATAATTACCTATATAATAATAATAATAATGTGGCTGTATGGTGCAAATGTCCCTTTGCTTTTTCTGTTACATACACAGGAATAACGAAAGAAAAAAAAAAGAAAAAAAGTTGGTAGTACCATTGCAGATCACTGCAGTAATGAATTTCAGTACTTACTTACTGCACTAAAATCAGTGCAGTAAGTAAGTACTGAAATTCATTACTGCAGTGATTTTCAAATTTAGAATGTTTACCTCGGAAAAGTGCCACGTACTGCATTCTTTTCTCAAATATAATATTAACATTTCAAAGCATAAGTGTGAAAATGATAATTATAACATCTCTTAGTACGACAGTAAGTATATGGAATATTTCAGTAACGGATTTAAACGTTGTTTTCGTTATATAACCTTACATTTTACCATTAACATACAAAGATACTTTAGATTATGAGCCTATTCAAAGACAAAATATTATTCCTCTTACCTTTGAATAGGCTCCTAATCGTCTCAAGATACTTATTCACTACTAATAGTTAGGTCTAGATACCTGAGATAATATTAAAGCTCCTGAAACTTCATCGAAAGTTAGGGCAAAGCTTTTTGTTGTAGGAGTACCTTCAGCGAAACTATTATAATGAAGATAGGCATTAGAACTTCAAAATCTAATAAAGTACGGAGTGGTGATAAGTTCAGTGTTTTATTTTAAGCTATCTGGAATACGATACAGTTTACAAGAATTGAAGATTTCTTTTTAGAAAATAAAATGTCATACTCACCAGTTTCAGAGTTTTTTGGTGGTTGTTAGTTATTCAATATACTGAAAAAAGTTTCCATGATTTTTCATATTACCTATGTAATGCATACTTAGTTACATTATTATCTAACAATGAAATAATACCTCATATACGATGTTATATGTTTGTACCTACAAATATGTTATTAAATGTAGAAAACTTCACCCTTAATGCCCATTATGGATTCATATGTGCGTGTCTGTATTATCTATATAGTAAAATATAATAACAGCTGTATGACGAAACCCATTAAAACCGAATAAGCTACTAAACCTTCTGAATGGCTTCCCCGACAGGCGCATTCGATACGATCGGAATAATTGTCATGTCAATCTACCGAACGATCAGAAACGAAATAAGTGGCACATAACACACAAATAGCATATCGGTCGAGTTCTATCAGGAAATTGCCGAAGAACTATTACGCAGACAGTAGCGCCTATACGTAAAGTAGGTTGCGCGTCTAGGGCGGCGGCCCATCACGATCACGGGGGTGGCGGTATCGTAGCAACCGGCCAGCATCCCTTCAGTGTGGTCCCTTGACTCGCCCCAAGCGCTCGCGCGCTGGCGAAAAAACCGCCGCTCCACCACGCTACGAAACTGAGTTTTCAATTCAAAAAATTAAAAAGTTGTGCTTTAACAAAATGTTTATGCTATTCATTTTGCTCACTGTGTACTTGATCACCCTATGCCATAGTTAAACGTGAGTGTTGGTAAATGCGATGACGGATTAGATTTACCGGAGTGGGATAAGGAGTGTTGTTTTGAATGACGCCGTTGCGACAACTGGTAAGATATTTTTATCTATTGCTTTCTAACGCTTAGGTTATAAAGGAAAAGAAACGCCTTTTAAGCGCACCTGATAAAATAGAGTAAGGAAATTGTTTTTCTTTTATATCTTTTGTTGTTGTTGTCCCAATGGTAAGTCTCTTCCAGTTTTAGTAATGTGATTGCTTTCTCCATCTTTTTTTCTAGCCAATTCGTTCTCGTTTCCTAACCCAATTACAATTGCCAATCGAGTTTAACTGTCGGTTGCATTTTTAATGTTAACGTTTGAAAGACATTCTTTGAAGTAAATACGACTACAAATTGCAGTGGACACTGCACCTTACTTGCTTTATTGAGTAGGTATCGGATGACCATGTTGTTTAAGGAGTGTGTTAATTAGGACTCATTCTTATCTTTTTTTTGACTTCTGAGTATCTATTGGTTCCTACAATTTTAAGCAGTTACATGTACTTGTTTAGCCTGATCTTAACCCACAAATAAATTATAATGTTCTAGATTTTTCTGGAAACATAGAAAACAAACAAACACGACAATCGTAGTGTAAAAATCCGATTTAAACCTATCGATCAACCTTCAGCAGAGTTCAATACCACCACTTCCAGGTTGGATAGACACTAAAGTTATTAGCCGATGTATCAACCGTATGTCACGTTCAAGCACGCTGGCTTATGGGGTTATTGATTAAAACACACCCTCTTACAGCTAAACACGTTATGAACATGAAAATATAGCTACTTTTTCCTACTTTTAACCTAATTTATATTACTAAAACCATATTAGGATTAACACTTAACCTACACATACTTCTATACTATTTACTATACACTATAATATAATAATAATATTTTAAATGTGAAAGTGTGTTTGTTTGTTTGTGTCCGTCTTTCACGTTAAAACGGAGCAACAAAAGGATTTTTGTTATGGGAATTGTTTGGATTCTGGAAAGTGACATAGGCTATTTTTTATCTCGGAAAAATTATCACTTTCCCGCGGGATAACTTCGTGTAGTCCACGCGGGCGAAGCCACGGGCGGATGGCTAGTTTATTGTAAAACGTGGAGTTAACAGACTGCATTTCTTATTTTAGTGATTCGCGATGAAACTAAATTGTTGAATTTGGTAAGTCTTTTGATAAAATTTTTAGTTCAACATTCCATTATGCTTTTGTTAGAAGGTGTAATAATGTAGTATTGGGTTTCTATTTCGAACGATTCGTCGCTCGTCGTCTGTTTTCTTGCTACCGATAATAATATGGCAAATTTCATAAAAAAAAAAAATGGCTCGGTTTTTGCTTCCATACTACCATTGCCAAAACTGATCGAATAGAAATTGAGCATTAAGTAAATTTAATTTAATTACAATGACTTTATCAGCCAAGAAAGTCTGTGTTTGACATTTGGTAAATAGAAATGGGAAAATTTCATAGATATCAAGTAAGAGGTTAGAACCGTTCCAAAATAGGCTATTCAATCCAAAGAATACTTCTACTTCAAATAAACATAATTTCAAGTAAAAAGTACAGACTCACTCAAAGAAGGTACGAGCGTAACATTTTGAGAAATTACAGTTCCAATTTCTAATATCAACCGATTTATCTTGCTTCCAAGTTTTAAATTAAGGAGAATGATTTTATAAATTACTTTCCCAAAGCCCACATTGACAGCTAATAAAGGGTTCCCATTGGTCGATAGAAAAGTTTCAGGTCGTGATTGGAAACTTTTTCATTGTCTCTGAGCTAAGAGCAAGCATACTTTTAATTTGAGTTTAGGAGTACAGCTTATATTGATATTTTATTGGTTTTTGTGAGAGTTCTACTAATATTATGAATGTGAAAGTTTAGATGTTTGGATTTTTGTGGCTCAATCACGTCAAAACTGATGAACGGATTGGGCTGAAATTTGGAACACATATACTTTGTAGCCTGGAGAGGTTCCTCTCCAGACTACATCAAAACGGAGCACCGGATCGTCGTGATTTTTTGTTATGAGTTTAGTTTGTATGCTGGAAAGTGACATAGACTACTATTTATCCCGGAAAAATATAATTTTCCCGCGGGATACCGTCGCGTCGTGTAGTCCACGTGGGCGAAACCGCGGGCGGAAAGCTACTTATAAATAAAGGTAAAATTTTATTTTTAATTTCATTTATAAAGCCTAATTATCAGCATTTATAAATTCAGCCTTCGATTGAACCTATAAGTAACTCTCACTATAGTTGACCGCCTCTGTGGTCTAGTGGTTCACACCACTGAGTTCAGACCGAGAGGTCCCAGGTTCGATTCTCAATGGGGGTACGTATTGTATTTGATTTAGTTGGTGGTAGGACTTGTTACAAGTCCGTCTGGCTACCACCATCTTATCTAAGTCTGACGCCATAATGACTATATTTTGAGCATTGTTGTGTTCCGGCAGTTAGTAAGTGAGGATTCCGGGAGTAGTGCGCTTCCACTTTCAGCCTTATCACGACTTAACATCAGGTGTGATGAAGGCTAAATACTACCCCGTTGTGGAAAAAAAAATGGAGGAGGAGGACTTACTGCCCGACCCCAAATAGAATTAAGATGAGGATAGGCTGATGATGATGATGATTTTTTACCACTCAGGATACGTGCAGGTGGTACGAGTGAACTTCTCTTCAATCTTAACAAAAATTTGGAAAGATATAGTAAGATAGAAATGGTTAAAACATTACTGCGAAGTAAAAAAATTGTACAACCTGAGATAAAAATTATATGGACAATAAAGTGGATCACTCAAACCCCACGCGTTAAGAAAACGTCATAAAGTGTATCTCCGAATATGAAGCATCTGTACATTTTATTTCAGTATTGAAAAATTGTTAAAAAATGTTAGAAACTATTAACAGTTCGAGAATTCACTTACACGTGCCGTTCCAAAGTAATTACGATTAATTTGGATCACTCATACGGCATACTTGCCTTAGGAGTGTTCTTCAAATTAAGTACTCTATACTGAATGAATACGCATTATTTTTGCTGTGTAATATAGCTAAACTTAAACGTGAATTTGTTAAAGAATGAGTGTGACAAAACTAATAAGCTGAAGGAAGGAAATTAACCTTAATATTTTTCTACAACGTGCCGTTTGAGTGATCCATACTTCGACGTCTATCTTCATAAATATACTTCGTAGGGAGACTGATATTGTATCAAAAATTGTTAATTGTTTTTAACCAAAACTTGAAAAAAATATAATCAAATAAACAATAAACAATAAACAACAATAATGAAATGTTTCTTTCAGATCTGACAGATGAGTAAAGTTTTATTAAAATCAACAAAATAATGAGTTCTGTCCATAGGACGTTAGTACTATTATATATTCTTTGCAATATGTACATTCTGAAAGTGAGTAGGTGAAATTGTCAATTTTTACTCATGTTTGTGTAGGCCAGACCACAGCTTTATTTAGTAAACTGCGATTATGCCATGAGGTCGGAACATAAAGGTCACATTGGCATTTAGCTGTAACGGTAATGATAGCAAGGCCTACAACACGAAAAGTGAATTTGTTTGTGTCAACAATATAATTTGGTGTCCGGCAGACTTTAATAAAACTCTATTTGGGAGAAGTTTGATTATATTTTTTACTTTTACCCACGGTTTTAACCACGTGGTATATGTATGTGGATATAAATAACTTCTTACATTCACACCAATTAACTAAGCACATTTTAATTTCATTAAGAAACTGTATCATGGAGAGATATATCGGGTAAAATTTAGCCTGACATAGTCTAATGTAGCTTTCTACGAGTGAATGAAGTTTTAAAATCGACTTAGTAGTTTTTAAGTGGATAAACTTAAAAACTACCAAATTTATTTTTAAACTTCTTTCGTCACAAATAAAACAAATATTTTTTTCCCCTTTTTAATATTACGAGTAAGTATATTGCACGAGTATATTATTACTAACGGCCGTCCGCGAGTCTGCATGTGTTCAATATAAAAATAGTAGTTAGAGGTTAGAGAGGACGTATATTTGATTCTTTTTCTTTTTGACCTTTAAAGGGTTGATGTTTTGAAAAAGCTTTTTTGCTGACATATATCACAAGGCATAAAATCCTAAAGCTTAAACGTGCATAGAAATTATCAATCACAAATATCCCAAACACAACTTTTGAGTTTCTGGGCGTAATATTACAATACGAAGTTTACATCTACTTCTATTAGTAAACTGGCTTTTTCTTAAAGATCTGTAATGGTTTCTTAGACTTATTATTTACGAGTTATGATATTTTACAAAATTTTATGCATTTACAATGCAATTCTCTGAGTAGAAGAAAAAATATTATAGGAAGAAGTTTCTTTCTCAGCTTTACCACCTCTGCAAGAAGTTTTTCTTGTAATATTGTGTGTATTTTTTATTCATTAGGTATATTTGTATAAAAAAAAATCACTGAGATTCAATTTAATAAATACAGTGTCAAATTATGAACACCAGTTTTGTAAGTCGTAAGAAAGCAATTTGCGAGCTATTGCAAACCAGCAATGTTGTCTCATCCATCACAGAATGAGTAAGGACATGGGGAAATATTAAAGGAACCTCTCTAATCTTTCAGAAGTTATTAAATATAAGGATGACGACCGAAAATCGCTCGGTGCCGATGATTTATGACTGAAAACTCGTGCTTGCCGTGTTTTTTTTTTATTGGCAGATTAATTTTATAGTGTCACATAATGTCAGTCTATCAATACTTTGGCAAATACGTTTTTTTATTTGAAACATTGCGTTGCTCTACATGGAGCAATTACCTTCATCACACCTTACGGAGATACTCGAAAAAAATATATTGAAGCGAGATAGCAATGAGAAAACGACGCGCGCGGGAGCGAGACCAATTTTGCAGATAAGGCAAAAAAAACACAAAATCACTTCGTGTTAAAAAACTACAGCGATTTTTTTTTAAATGCTTCTATACGATCCTAAATATTATTGGTGTCCACTAATTAAACCAATTTCCAATAGTGTAAGTAGCCCCATTTAAGAATAATTTTAAACTTTCGTATTTTTTAGAGGTCTTTTCGCATAGAAAAAGTGTCGAGGCAAAATCATAAAATCGTGTTTTTGAAACTATACGTATCTAGATAAAAGGTATAAAGAAATATATATCTTATTACCAGATTTGTAACAACTGTAACCGTCCTATAGTTTTAAATCAAAAAGTCCTTACTTTTTCCGGGTAGCGCCGTGATAAGGCTCAAGGTGGAAGCGCACTACTCCAGAAACACTCAACCACTGAGGAACTGGCTATCTTACCTCTAAATGCCGGAACACAACAATGCTGAAAACATCGTTGTTATGGCGTCAGACTTAGATAAGATGGTGGTAGCTAGCCTGGCGGACACTTTCGTTTCAATGCCGTCATGTTAAACAGTAATAACTTATTCCACACATTTATTATGACTTCCTTTATTAAATAAACAAATTACTGTTCATTCTGATGTGAATTAACACAACAAGACTACACTGCGACTCACGCTGACAGTGACTTGTGATGGTTAAAGAGGCGCTTGGCCCATTTGTTTATAGCTATGCTACTATTTAATCTCTCCTTACTTATTGTGACCAACTATCTACATATTGTATTGAATTTTCCAGCATCAGGCTGTAATCAAAATGTTATAGTTTAATATCATCCAACTAGAGTAATTAAAGTAGTAGGCATGGTAATAGTTTTAGAGACTTGACGCCCGAATTCTCGAACGCAAATCATCTTTGGGAGCGTCTCAAACATCATGGCATCTCTGTCATACGTTTGACATTTAAAGTGACAGGGCGATGTTTGAGAGGCTCCCAAAGATAAGTTGCGTACAAGTATTCGGGCGTAAGTGTTTTATAGCAAAGTACAACTATGTATTTAATAATACGTAATACCGAAACAAACAATTAAATAGTTAAAAATAAAATTTGCTATCTGTTAAACTAGTTACAATAAGTCAAAACCTCATACTTATTAAAGTATTTTTTCAGGTAAGATATTAATAACAATCTCATATAGAACAAAGGGTTTTTATCTATAAGGGTCGTTATTGGCCACAAGCACGGGAGGAATCAATTGATATCATAAACTAACATCGCATGATATTTGATGGTTTTTCGATACCGTTTGGTATCTCGTAAGTTCAATATAATAAGAAGAGAGAGAGAAAAATTTGAGAGAGAGATAGAAAAAAACGGTTAATTTTTTAATTATTTTTTATTGTTACTTATTGTACTTATTCAACATGCACTTTTATTACCTATTAAAAATATTGAAAATAATGGGACTCGAATCCGGGCGAATGCACTAATCACTCAGCTACGGAGATGTAAGGAAACGCATCGAATTTATCATTTAGGTACTTCTTATGCGCAGTTAGTTAGAGTTTATTTCACCAATGTGAAGATTTACTACCCTCGACACTCGGTAGAAATACTTTTCCAGATATTTGATAATCGATAAAGATGGAATAATTGCTATTTCAGATTACTCAGTAATCGTATTTATTGCTATGTGGTATTCTTTATCAGTAAAAGTAACATGCTATATATTATTATGTAGAGGTGTTTAACGTTCTGGTAGCGGCTTCACACGTGTCGAATTCAATGATACCATGTTCGAGATAAATCACCTTCCTGAGGGTTACTTCAAATTTTTGTGAACAAAATCTTTTTTCAAGATCTTATCTATCTCTTTGTCAAAATGGATCAAAGTTGGTTAACTTGTTTGAGCGTGAGAGCTCCTTTCACATAATTTGTAAATGGCATCAAATAGCTTCGATCATATAAACCCTAGATACAGCGTAAACGCACAGAAAGTGAAGCCGCCAACGAATGCTCCATTCGAAAGGGAGCATTAGATCGCTCTCAGTAGTCATTTGACCGCGCCCGGCGAAACGATGCCTAAATGCGCTGAGAAGATGCGCAAAAACAATTCGAAAAAAGGAAAAAAGAGATGTAATATCATATTTTCAGTCAGTATTGAACGTAAGTATAATTGCACAATTCATTTAAAGTCAAACATGTACTGAAACTATCATAATTTCATTGTTTATACCAAAATATTGCAATATTCCTTGCCGCGCAACTATTTCTTCTATTTGCGTTAGTAAGACAGAGATGCAGACATGACGAAATACGATTCGCTGTTCTAGCGTCGGCCGACCATCTGAGCTTTTCATGTAATCAGATCGTAAGTACTACCATGCCGACCGAATTTAAATCCAATTACTGTTGCATAGGGTCGAATATCAAATGTGGTGACGGCAGTATTCGGAATCGAAATATCTATAACTATAACTACTAATGACAGCGCTGTTGGAATCACTTTTTCAAGCGCTTTAGAATGGAATTGTGTATCTAGGGTTTATATGATCGAAGTCAAATAGCCGCTAACGGCCGCGTGAATAATTATGAACTTTATATATATTCGAAAAAAAAACACCGGTATTGTTTACACCGTTTGCTGCCATATCCGTATGAATTGGACCTAACTTCCATTGCATCAAGAGAAAAAAAACAATAAATAGCTACGCTTACACTACGCTCTTAATTAGACAGCACGACAGCAGACAGTACGTTAGGCGGCTGATAAAGCTCGGTTTAAATACTACTAGCACGTGTAGCACTTCGGCTAAGCCTATAGCCTGCTGTACAACACGGGTAGAGTAAACGGTAGAGTAGAGTGGTAGAGTACTAACTATCCTACTAACTATACTAATGTAGACATCATTGGTAGAGTAGAGAAGGTACTGAAATTTGGTAGAGTAGAGTAGCTAGCACCGCGGGCAAGCTAATCTACCGCTTTACTCTACCATTTACTCTACCCGTGTACAGCAGACTCACAGAACAGAATCTGTTCTGTGAGCAGACTTATGCGTCAGTGACTTCGGACGTAGCGTGCTTCGTGCTTTGCCGATGGGGAGACAGTGGATACAGACATTGCGAGGCATGCGCCACGCACGCCTCGTACCGCATGTCTCTCTTTACATTGCGTTTATATCGTTCGTGCCTCACTATGAATATGTGCGCCGTGCGCAGCGCATGCCTTGCAATGTCTGTATCTAACTTTAAGTTTATGAAATATACTGCCAACATCCACCACTCGACTGACGAATGATTGACGTTCCCCCGTCGCCGTCGATCGCTTGCTCCCGCTTCGTAGACTCTTGGTCGCATCTATTTCTCCACGGCCACTCTTCGTTTCACGTGCGTTATCTTAGTGAGAGGTCAAGTAGACAGAGTGTAGGTCAAGTAGACTTTAAACTTGAGTAAGAGTTTAAACTGGAATAGAAGACTTTAAACAAAGTCTAAATACGAGCTTTATTCTGCTGACAGTAGGTACTTTAAAAATAGCTGATATAAAGCTCGGTATAATCTTAATATCGCAGGTGGTGCATTACTTGCAGCGTATATCAGCGGCTACGTGCTAACGGCCACACTTCGTATTCACGTGCGTTATCTCAGTCAGCAGGAGTCAAGTGACTTTAGTAAGCCGCTTTATGAGAATAAGTAGAATATTATAGACTAAGTCCAGAGATAGCTGTTAAAAAGCTTGGTATAATACTATTAGCGAGTGTGACGCATGTAAATCAGCTGCTACGTGCTAGCGGCCGCATTTCGTTTTCAGGTGTGTTATCTAGGTAAGGGTAGTAATATTATAGTATTCTTTGGTAAGGGGTCGAGTGACTTTAGTAAGCCGCGACAAAAGAATAACTAAAATATGTAAAACAAAGTCTACGAGCTTTGTTGTTTATTGGCTTTATTCTACTATAAATATGTTTACTATGTATAGTAAGTATGTATTTACAAACAAAAAGTACTTATGTTTATATTTATCCGTTATCAAGTTTTCCATGATACAGTTTCTTAATGAAATAATTGGTGTGAATGTAAGAAGTTACTTATTTATTTATTACTGACTGTACCTACACTAGAGACAGACTGATATAAAACTCGGTATAATGCTATTACTTAGCGCGTGTGACGCTTTATTCGTGCGTATACGTGCTAACGGTCGTACTTAGTTTTCACGTGCGTTATCTTAGTAAGTGGTCGAGTACAGCTTGAGTAGCCGTTGTGTGCGCATAAAACGATAAGATATTGATTTTAATAATAAACAATAAAAGTAGCTGTGTAATTTTATCTATTGCTGTGGATCGTTATTTTTTTTTCTCTTTCATAAACTGTACTTATGGCATAAAACTTATATCGTAATTCGAACGAAGAAACATAACAATTGGCATACCAGCTGAAGCTTACGCTCTTAATTTCCCAGACAACACGTTGGTACTGAAGCTCGGTATAATGCTATTACAGCGTGTGGCACATTATTCGCGATGTAAGCCAGCGGTTACGTTCTAACGACCACACTTCGTTTTCACGTGCGTTATCTCAGTCAGAGGTCGTGTGACTTTAGTAAGCCGCTGTAAGAGAATAAATAGAACATTTTAGACTAAGTCCACGAGCTTTATTTCAGAGACAGCTGATATAGAGCTCGGTAATAATGCTATTAGTGATGTGACGCATGTAAATCAGCGGCAACGTGCTAATCGGCTGCACTTCGTTTTCAGGTGCATTATCTATGTAAGGGGTCGAGTGACTTTTAGTGATCCCACAAAAGAATAACTAAAACATGTTAAACAAAGTAATTGACGATGACGGTACGTTAGAGACAGCCTTATATAAAGCTCGATAGGTATAATAATGCTATTAGTGCCTGTGGCAAAATATTCGCGGTTTAAGTCAGTGGCCACGTACTAACGTTTTCACGTGCGTTATCACAGTGAGAGGTCAAGTAGTTTGAGTAGCCGTAGCGTTCGCATAAGATATTGATTTTTAACCGACTTCTAAATCAAAAAGGAGGAGGTTCTCTATTCGTCTGTATGTATGTTTTTTTTTGTGTATGTCCACCGATTACTCGAAGACGGATGGACCGATTGAAATGATTAAAACTTTATTACATCAGGATAATTTTCAAGTTGGTCCCATTGTTTGAAATTTTGAAATCGGTTCAGTAGTTTTCTGGAAATCTTGAAAATACTGTCGTTTTCGTTACCACTTTACGTGAATTTAATACGTATCTTTAGACATAACTCCTTTGTTTATAAACCGATTTAGATGATTCTTGTTTTGTTAAAAAGGGGATACCTCAAGGTATTTTAACCGACTTCAAAAAAGGAGGTTTTCAGTTTGATCACATACCTATTTACCAGAATACACGTAAATTGACTGCACGATGCACTAAAAAGAGTGAAATAAAAATTATTTTTATAAAAAAATAAAACGCCTTCAAAAAAATCACATAAAAAAGTAAGAAATAATTCCTCACCAAATAAATAACGTAAGTACTTTGAAGTCGGGCGGGTTTTAACAAAAACAACAAAACATTGTACATGTTTCACGCCCGACTTCAAAGTACTTACGTTATTTATTTGGTGAGGAATTATTTCTTACTTTTTTATTTGATTTTTGTGAAGGCGGTTTTTAAGGGCATTCCGGCGATCAAACTCAGAATTTTCAATGTTTTTAAATTAAATTTCCTGACAAAGTATCATTGCTAGGTCTTCCAAAATATTATATGTGATAGATCTTTTCTTTATGAAGGGAAGTTACTAAATTTTATTTGAATAAAATAAATACAATGTCTACAAAAAATGATTTTCAAGACCCCTTTTTTCCGTCTTAAACTCAATTATCTCAATAACTATTTGAGTAATCAAGCTAATTTTTTTTGTGTAAGTAGTTCTTAGTCATATCTAGGGAAGTTACTAAAAATTTTTTTTGTAATATTTATATTCAAGAACTAGTATCCCAAAATGCATCGTACACCGTTTCGCAGCATAATTCTTCAGTCTCCGCCTGGCATTGGCGGCGTTTGGACGTGGAGACTGTATCGCTCCGATTGCGCCAAAATTGAAAAAAAAAACTCAAACCAGGATCCTAATTTTTTTCAATGATGCTTATTTTGCTAGGAAATATTGAACTAGCGCTTCAGGATTTGGTAATAGATGAGTGCTTTGCCATTTATTGCATAACCATAGACCTATGTAACCTAGGACAAGTAATAATTTTACTCATTACCTAAAGCAAACATTAATAGTTTGAAATAAAAGTGAAGGATAAGTAAAATTGCCTAAATTACTTAAGAGCCCATAAAAGTTGCACTATTTGAGTACCTATATTTTGTGGTGTTGTAGGTAGGTACATAATTAGTCTAAGTTTCTAACTTCTACTACTGTATATTAAATTTATGTTCGTTTTAGGTTCCTCACAAAATTGGAAATGTGAGAAACTTAAGATAGGTAGGTGTAAAAAATTGCATCTAGAAATAAGAAATTCACTTGTTGAAACAGTTTTTTACAGAGACATAATGCAATAAAAAGCAATTCTTGAAATAAAACCGACGTAAGATTTTTTCATATACCTAGTTGATCTAATATTACCATTACACCAATTTTATGAGACTGTGAAAAGTCCAGCTTCTTACCTTTGAGCGAGGGACATATACCGCACCATTTTGTGAAAATTTCAGGTTCAAAACATTCTTGAAGTGACAACTTCTTTAGCGGCGTTGTGCACTATTTATTGTGATGGGTAAAAGCTGTTTAACTCGCGTCAGAGGGCCTACTCTGAAACGCTAATCCGAAACTTCGGTTAGCCCTGTCCCTCTCACTCTCGAGTCATAACGGAATCGAGTGATAGGGGCGGGGCTAACCGAAGTTTCGGATTTGCGTTTCAGAGTACGGTCCCAGGATCACGTGACCGTAAGACGTACTTGGGGGCCTGATCGAAAAACTGTTACAATGTCATTAGAATACGAAGGCAAATTTCGCCATCTTTCCCGATGATCTGATAGCTCTGGCACCTCGGTTAGACAAAACAGGCGGCGCGCGGCGGCAGAACAGAAGACCTCGGTTCAAATCCAGTCCGTTAAATTTTCTTTTTTTTGTCCAAACTCCTTTTTTTTGTGAAAAAGTCTACGGAGCCCTTTATCAACGCATCTAGTTCATTATTATAAGTATATTTTCTAAAAATCAACTGGTTAAAAATTTAAGAATATCAAAAATGCACAACGTTTATATTCAAGTTTTCACTTCTGCCGGCACTCCCGGAGTGCAACTCGCTGTTTTTTATTACCAATTCTCTTTTCCATTATAATTCATTACCTAGTTCAAAATTAGAGCATGCATACAATTTCTTGCAAGACATGCTCTTGCTCTCGCGGTTTTGAAATTCGAAATTCCCACAACAATATCTAAAACCGATGGTTGAGGCGCCAGTAGCAATAAAAAGAATGAAAGGTCTGTCAGCTGTATTGACAGTTTAAACTCTCAAATTTAACCACCGCGTCAGATAAGTTTGCGGAGTTCTGTAAGGAGACTTGCATAGTCGGAGTAAAATTTTTGATACTCTAATGAAATATTGCATAGGTACAAGTACTTCCGAAGGAGGAATATTTATTTCATTATTTAAATTTCATTGCACAAAGTATAAACAAATGGCGGGCTAACTTTAAACTGACTAACATATTATATCAAAGATAATAAACTCATAAAAATAAATAATCTCGAAGAAGTTTTATATACACTCTCTGCCACAAATGTCATTTATTAAAAGTAGGTGGCTAAAACGTCAGTGATTAGATTACATATCCTTTGGAAACTGCCATGCAAGAAATGACAGTTTTGTATAAGTAGTACGAAACCAAACCGTTTCAGCTGCTCGACCGTGATGTTGTCAAAGCCAGCGGCTTTACCTTCTTTGAGCTTATCAAGGGCAAACTTGAGCTCTGTTTCTGTAAAAGCCTCGTCCAAGTGGTTAACCTCTTTACCAGGGTCTCGTGTAAATTTCTTCTGGAGACTTTTCGTGGAAGCTTTCCCATTTTGGAGTAAGTGGTGAGCGATCTGGTTTGTGGTCACATTGGAATGACGATCAGCGATTTTAGGATCATTATTTAGTTTCCTTATAAAACACCATGCCTTCTACGCCTTCGATTAGCTTGTTCCACTTTTCTCTCGTTGTTTCGGATATGGCTTCTAGCAATTCATTCCCAAAATCGATGGTGTCCTGTGAGATGGGATCTAATTCATACTGGTCTTGGTATGTCATCCTATCATATTATATTTAAAAACATATATTTGATGCTTGGGAGAGCAAGCGAGATGTAGTTGGTATTTATTGTGACCTCTCCAAAGCTTTCGATTGTGTTAATCACCAAACGCTTTTAAGGAAATTAAAACATTATGGTGTCTATGATAAATCGGTTAGCCTTATGCAATCATATCTATGTGAAAGAACACAGAAAGTAGTTATCAACAAAACTGAGTCTACTGGAGCCCCTATCAACATGGGCGTACCCCAGGGGTCAATACTGGTCCCTTTTGCTGTTTTTAATTTATTTATTTATTTATTTATTTATTAGAAAACCAACAGTGTTACAGATTTTACTTAATAACAATGTATATGTACCAGTAAGACCAATTACAGGTTTCTTTTATATGTAATAGTACTTTTTACAATTTATGACAAACAACGGCATAAAAAAACATCCAAACTAAAACAAAATCAATAAAAGAAAAGAAAAAAGAGCACTATGCGCTTAATCTGCTTACAAATGTGAATGAGCGTGTGCATATATTTGTATGTTTGTATGTATGTCCATGTGTTTGTGTGTGTGTGTGTGTGCGCGCGTGTGTGTGTGTGTGTGTATGTTTGTGTATATGCGTGTCTTTGATTATCTGTGTAACTTTTTGTTTCTGTGTTCATTAGAGAACGCAATAAGAAACTTACCTATAGTACCTAATATAATATAAATTAAACTATACTTACTTACATATAAACTTGCCAATATATATATATATATATATATTTATTTATTTATAATTTTGAATAACTAAGTATATTATTTCAGAACTGATAAAATTTTAACAAAAGTAGGAATATTTAATTCAATCAGACACATAATTATCAGTGACTGACATATAATCAGTGACTTAATAACAACTTTTTTAAATGATGGCTTTGATAATGTAAATAAATCGTGATCACTGAACTCTTCGTTATACAACCTTGCAATTCGTGTAAGCGGACTGTTCATAGCATAATTTGTGGAGCATGAAGGTACAGTTAGTAATGGTGTGAGCCTTGTGCGACGTTTAGGCGTACGAAATGTTATACCCTCAACTAATTCAGCGCAGTCGACGCTTCCATTAAGTATGTCGTGCAAAAGACCCATATCCAGCATTTTACGCCGATCCACCAGACTATGGATATCGTGAGTATAACATGCTTCTTCATATGATGCAGGACTTTTACGGTAGCGATAATTAAGGTGCCTGATAAATATTTTTTGATTTTTTTCCAGACGATTGATGTACACCGCATATTGAGGTGACCAAATCGAACAAGCATATTCAAGTAAGCAACGGACATATGCGAAGTAAACACATTTTAATGTTGATATATCTTTAAAAGGTTTACAAGACCGTAATACAAATCCTAAATTTTTGTATGCCCTAGTAGCTATTGAGTCGATATGATCACAAAATAACATTTTATCATCCAGAATCACTCCTAGGTCACGAACTTGCGTAGTAGAACTTATTAGTGAAGTAGAACTTGTTAGTCCGCTAAATGAGTATGGAAAAATAATAGGCTTTACCTTTCGAGTAAAACGTACACAATGACATTTTTTTAAGTTGATGTTTATTTTATTTAGATTGTTATACTCAGTTAAACTATCTAAGTCTTTTTGAACGTTAATGCAATCGTTATAAGTTTTTATTGAACAGAATATTTTCTTATCATCCGCGTAAAGTAAGTGTCTTGAATGCTTCAATTGGTTTGCGATATCGTAAATGTAAACGTTGTAGAACAAAGGGCCCAAATGGGAGCCTTGAGGAACGCCGCTAGGTATACATATAAAATTTGACTTGTAACCACCTACAATGACCGCCTGTGAACGATTTTTTAAATAAGATTCAACCCATCTGAGTAGATTGCCTCTAATTCCAAGCGTATGGAGCTTCTGGAGTAGGATGACGTGATCCACACGATCGAAAGCTTTCTCAAAATCGGTGTAGATCACGTCGACCTGACCTCCTCCATCCATATTTTAAGCACATATTCTACAAAGCAAGTTAAATTCGTAAGCGTTGATCGTTTTCTAACAAAACCGTGTTGACTAACGGGGATACTCTTAATGATCAGTGGATAAATAGCATCATATAGCAAGCTTCTCGAATAATTTACCCATTGTACAGAGGATTGTGATACCACGATAGTTTTCTACCTTCGCTTTCGAACCACTCTTATGTAATGGGATAATATGACCTTTTTTCCAGAGATATGGAAACACACCATAACGAAGAGAGCTATTAAAAATTATGTAAATTGGAAGAATTAATGATTTAATGCAATTTACCCAAAAGATCGGTGGGATTCCGTCACAACCAGGACCCTTGGAGAGATCTAACTTTTTAACAGCTTCCTCGATAGCTGTAGCAGAGATACTTAAATCAGATATAGTATCGCCACCGAAGTTCTCCGGTTGTATCACTAAACCACTCGATGCTGATGGTTTAACAAAGACGCTACTAAAAAACTATTGAAAGCGTTACATATATTTTTACCGTCCTTATAACAGACTTGTCCATAGGTAATATTTTTTGGGTAATTAGAGCCACCACGTAAAGACTTAACGTAACTGAAGAAAGCTTTCGGCGTCGATCTTATAGCTTTTTCTGTACTAACTATATGTCTATTATAACATTCATTCTGAACTCTTTGCTGCTTTCTACGTAGGAGAGAAATTTCGTCATAATCTAATTCACTCTTCGATTTCTTCCATCTTGAGTGAGCTTTCATTTTTTCACTATTTATTCGAAGCAAAGCCTTACTGTACCACACAGGATAAGCTTTATGACCATTAATTCTAACTAATGGTACATATCTGTTGATACATTCGTTTAAAATATCGTAAAACTTATTTGTAGCCGATTCCGGGTCATCCGGAGGTAACAAAGAATTCCAGTCATTTAAACAAAGAATTCAATTTATATAAATGACCTTCCTTTTTAAGCAAAGAATTTATGCAAGACAGTGCTATTTGCTGATGACACTTTAAATAGTACTTTATCGAAAGTTGCGCATTGGTTTCATAGCAATAATCTATTTTTTTACCATGGTACCATTAGACAGTACCATTGATGGTACTGTGGCAATTTCTTTTTGCCGTGGTACCATCAATTAATCTATCATTAAACTCGAAAAAAAACAAAGTGTGAAAAAAAAAACCCTGCCAAATGTAAGACAGGTTGATATTCACATAAAATTGGATGACAATGTAGTAGAATTAATTAACAGTACTCAATTTTTAGATATAACATTAGATTATCGACTTAAATGGGACCCTCATATCGAAGCCTTGGCCGGTAGACTCAGTTCTGCGGCATTTGCTGTTAAAGAAATAAGGCTCTTAACCGATATTGAAACGGCAAGGTTAATCTATCTTAGCTATTTTCAAAGTGTATTGTCCTACGGCCTATTACTTTGGGGTTCAGCAGCTAACATCGAAAGTATTTTTGTGCTTTAGAAAAGAGCTATTCGCGCCATATAGAAACTTCGGCCAAGAGATTCTTTCAAAGAAATCAACATATTAACTGTTGCAGGACAATACATAATAATATATGAGAATATGGTATATGTGAAGAAGTATCTCAATACATTTGTAAAACGTAGCAATATACATCAATTCAAAACAAGAAATAAAAATAAGATTGCCGTTCCAAGGATTCGACTTGAAAAAACAAGAAGTTCGTTTTTGGGGAAAAGCGTAGCTAGTTTTAATAAAGTTCCACAGAATTAAGTAGAGCTGCCTTTGCACAAAATTTTAACATATAGTTGTGTTGCTGTTGCTTCGGTATTAATTTTTAATTAGTACAAATATTTCAGCATATCGCATAATATTTAAACAGAAAAAAGAACCTGACGTTAGGCAAGTTTTTACGTTTTTTACCCATTTTTGGAGCACAAGGGTTATGATGCGTACATGGCGAAAAATAGTGACAGTGAAAAATAAAGATATTTTAAAATGATTAATGAAAATAGGGTTTTTTTAAAGTGGCTGATTTATAACCTTACGTGGCAAGTTTACATTAGTAAACAAAGTATCAATTATTTCAGTTGCGCTACATTTTGTTTAAACAAATTGGACGATCTCCGTGGCCGATTGGTGTACGCACCGGTTTTCTAGGTGCCACTATCTCTGAGGTCCCGGGTTCGATTCTCGGACGGGTAAATGTCGAAAACTAACTTTTAGATATTTTCTTGTATCTGGGTGTATGTGATCGTTGCTTCCAATTTTCAATGACACAAGTTATTGTATTATTTGATATTATCATTTTTGGTATTGGAATAATATGTATTTTATTTTATTTGTTTGTACTTAAACAATATTTTTTTCATTTAAGTGTTTTTTTATAAATTGATTTATATTATAGATTGATAGCGTGATTTTATATAAACGGTATACTTATTTAAATATTGATTATTTTGATTGAGTAAAAAAGTATTAGATGATGGGCTAGTATGAGTTATTTATATTTTTTCATAATAAATTATAAGTTTTATTAATTTGATTGGAATAAATCTGAAAATGTACCTACTGGTTAGAGCAGTATACATTATTTATTTTTTTCAGTGTAATTTGTAGCAAATGTTGTAGTTTTGCCTGCGAAGATCATTTCGATAATGGATATAATATTATCGAAATGATTTAGAGATAGAAAATAAATATAAATAGCTGCTGCTGTGTTCTGCATTTTGAAGAATCGTTTGAAGTGACTATCTTTGTTAAAAAAAGCTTTTTTTACTACATACGAATAATATCTAAGATCTACTCTTCCTACAAACCGACGTTTACAATAAATATTCATTAATAATTCTTCTTGTATTCTACATAATATAATGTCCTTAGTAAAAGCGCACATAGGTGATATTTTAGATGTAAATAGAATGCGCGCTGCATGCCGCGTCTACACGTATTTCTCAGTCTACGAGAGTGCCGCGGCCGGAGTCTTACCGATCCCAGCACCCCCTCGCTTGTGTAAGCAACGGCCATCGACGATATTTTTTTTACCTATGCTATATCCTTAACGAATGAATTACTAATAATAAAAGAAAGGTCTGTAATTTTGCCTTTTAATATGGTCTTCGTTATTTTATTTCTCTTTACATATACTGGCAAGTGGCATACCAGCCGAAACTTACACGCTTAATTTCGCAGAAAAAACGTTAGAGACGACTGAAATGAAGCTCGGAATAATGCTATTAGCGCGTGTGGCGCATTATTCGCGGCGCGGCGTAAGTCAGCGGCTACGTGCTAACGACCGCACTTAGTTTCACGTGCGTTATCTCAATGAGAGGTCGAGAAGCTTGAGTTAGCTGTAAGGGAATAAATTCAGGATATAAAACGCACGTTATATGTATAAAGACTCATTGAGTCTTATGAGTCATTGAATCATGACTCATCAGTACAATTAGCTTACACTTAACTGTAATAATGTATGTTATTCATTGCTGTGGGTTCCTTTAATTTAAATTTTTTTAAATAAAATGGTAGGTGCTGTAACATAAAAACAATTTTAGCTACTTTTTCTAGTTAATATTCACCTAATTTGTCATTTCAGACACAGCATAGTTAGACGGGACAAAGCCATTACATTATATTATTATGACTATATGTCTAGCTGGCTATCTGTCTGGCTAGCACTGTCATTAAAAATAATTTTTCAAATTGCTCACAAAAGATTAAGCCTCGTAACTTAAAAGGTTTTCTCTATTCAATGTTCTTCAAACTTTTAAAGGATGACTTAACATTTTAATTTGACTTCATCGAGTATTTTATAACAGTTTTATTGAAATTGTAACCTTCAGAAGTTCAATAGTAACAATTAGGATAATTCTGAAACCCCAATATTATAACTTTGAAAAATAGATCTTTTGTAAGGGTTCTGAAACACCCGTGAAGCCTTCAGAATCAGAAGAGCAAAGGTTAATTTGAGCCAATAATAAATTTTGACAAAGGAAGGCATAAAGATAAGTAAATATATAAATTATAATAATTTTATCTTAACTCCCAGGTAAGTTATTCTAGACTTGCTTATTATTCTTCGCAAAACTTGGTCCTATTCTCAATTATTGAGGCACATTTAGTTATTTTAATGGCGGAGAAGGTACTAGTAAAATATGATTATTTATATAAGTATGGATAAAGATAGTTGTAAAAAAAATATGACTAACCGAAAAATTATTACAGAATTTGTATTACATAGGCCTCAAACATAATCTTTTATGATAAACTTATAACTTTAATTATCCTCCACGATAAATTACGTATGTATAGTATAATGAAGAAAATAGTCTAAGTAAAAGCTCACAAAGTTTCTTCTAAGATAAACTTTTAAAATAACTTTTAAATTTAAGACAATATTTGATGAATTTCAACGTCTAACTATTGGACGTTCTATGAACATTTGATTTACATTTTCCAAGGTGGAGGACATATTGATGTTACTACATCCATAAAAAAATCAGGGCGCTACCACACTTGTCTAATGCGTGTCTGTAAGTAATTTGTCACGACTGCCATCTCATGGAAATAATGGGGACGATCATATTATGTGCTCGAACATGGCTGAATTATTCTATCCATCGTAGAATATATTGAATTACTTAAAGTAAACGAATATCCAGTTTTAAAATTTCTAATAATTAGAAATAAGATAAAAATTATAGATTTATTATCACTATCGGTTTAGAATTATTTTTTTTAAAATGTCACGCTTTCATGAAAATGATGAAAAGAAAGACAATCACATAAATAAGTATGAAACTGTATGATGTCAAGATTTTGAAAACGACTTCATTATGTTACAACATGAGCATGACTAGCAAATAAGAAGTTGTCATAAATATTTTTGAAAAGTTCTTTTGCATACTTAGGGATTTAACTGAATTATGCGGACAAATGTTGTAGCGTCTTTGATATCCATAAGTACTTCTTTCAGATCGAATAAACGATTTTTATAATAATTAATCTTTATTCTTAGCAACAGTCTAGACTACTCTAGACAGTCAAAATAAAAATTTGTAATCACTTGTAAAGGGACCCTTATACA
Organism: Crambus lathoniellus; assembly: GCA_949710035.1. Classification (NCBI taxonomy): domain Eukaryota; kingdom Metazoa; phylum Arthropoda; class Insecta; order Lepidoptera; family Crambidae; genus Crambus; species Crambus lathoniellus. The sequence continues at coordinate 7,918,540 of OX453310.1, read as the reverse complement.
AACAAAACAAAAGAGGTCGGCAAAAATAACGATATCGTTTTAATTACACTTCAGAATCCAAATTAAACGTAATGTGAATTTCATCCAAAGCTGAATTTATTGAGAACCTAAACAAACTCATGTTAAATTTTGCAAATAATATGTCTTAAAATAAATAACCATTCAACCGAGATGGAGTTTGCAGGGTTTCTAATGACTTCATCCAACAATTTGAATATTGTTTTTAAGCTTCTCTTTATTTAAATTTCTCATTTCTATGTTGTCTCCCAGACATAAATAATTAATATTCTCTAATTAGGTTTCTGCTAATAATATTCATTAGAATCCTTGGCAACTGCGAAGTGCAGAAACGTCCACTAAGTAAAATTCGAACTAAATCTGATTAAAAAACAAATGAAATGTAGGTACTGTAACTTATATAATATTCTGTGCCTCATACTAATTTCTAATATTATTTAAACATTATTTAAATTCAGTAAAAAAAAATACATTACTTACGAGTGTATATATTCATTTTTGATGACGCTTCTAACATTCATTTTTGATTTCTTTAAAATAGCGATACTTAACAAAATCAGTTGTAAAAATGTAAGCCAGGATATGAACATTACAAAGATTAAGCAAACCCATAATAAACATGTATGATACGAACATGTGTGTGTTTTCCTATGTTTGAATGTCATATTATATCTTGTTGCTGAACTCGTACGTTTTGATATTTTACTTTTACATATATCTATAAAATATATAATCACTATTACTAATATTAAAAAGAAGAAAGGTTTGATTGTTTGTTTGTTTGCACCAAATAGGCTTCTAAACTACTAAACCGATTTAGAAAATTCTTGGATCATTAGAAAGCTACATTCCTCCCGAGTGACATAGGCTATATTTTATCCCGATATTCCCACGGGAACGGGTACCACGCGGGTAAAACCGCGAGGATCCGCTAGTCTTTGTATACTTCCGTTGGTCCTGATATGCATAACAACACTTGCTTATAGTCTAAGATACGAATAGGGATTGACCTTCGCTTATCTGTTTACCAAGTGAAACATTTTTTAACCGACTTCAAAAAAAGGAGGAGGTTATCAATTCGACTGTATATTTTTTTTTATTTTTTATGTGTGTTACCTCAGAACTAAAAAGTTCTGAGGTTAATGAACCGATTTGGATAATTCTTTTTTTATTTAAAAGGTGACGCTTCTCGTGTGGTCCCATTCAAATTTTATCAAGAACTGGCAAGAAATTCAGGAGTTATCCTGAATAATGTGTATTTAGACTTTATTTGGGTATATGAACGATTTCATAGTTTCATCAAATTGGGGATCATTTTCAAATTCCCTTTTTTTTAAAGTTGCTACTTCTGACCTGATCACTTTCACCAAGTCAGGACCAGGGGATCAAATCCCAGGAAAATTGAGAGAAATTCTTAAATATAGGCAAGCCTTATACGTTCCATTTATTTTTGAAGTTAGTCAAGTATTTGCATCTGGTAGTCATCATCTCATAGTGATGAGCTGGTGATGGAAGCTACAACCCATTAACGGTTAGGAGCTGGAGAATATTTCTTTAATCGTACGTATTAATCGTACGTATGGGCCAATAGTTATATTCTTTCAGGTTATTAGGGTGAGCTGCTGATGAGAGGTGAAACTCCTCAACAGTTAGGAGTTATATTATGCTGTTTTATAAATACCATATGCACGAATGGACCTTCAGTTGTATTCCTTCAAGTTATCTAAGTAGCTAAAGATGGAAAGCGGAATTCCGTAACGGATAGGATATTTACAACAATTTACCATATTCACGATTTTTAATGAAGTAGCTTAAAAAACTATATAGTTTTTCAAGCTACTTCATTAAAAATCGAAAAATAAAACGTTTTTGAAAAAAAAAATGTAACCGCCTTCAAAACGGATCTTCAAACAAAAATTAACAAACACTAAAAAACGAAAAAAATAATAAGATTTTTTAATTCAAAGGACTATGATACGTGACTTTTTCTAATTTATCTTGGTACTTACTGAACTGTTTGAAGTCGGTGCCAAGCCAAAAAGAATAAGAACGAAATATACTGAGTGAAATAACTAACATATTTAAAAAACCCGGTCCCAAGCGTGAGGTGTAGGACGTAATTACCTCAATACGCATAAGACGGCACCGACTTCAAACAGTTCAGTAAGTACCAAGATAAATTAGGAAAAGTCACGTATCATCGTCCTTTGAATTAAAAAATCTTATTATTTTTTTCGTTTTTTAGTGTTTGTTAATTTTTGTTTGAAGATCCGTTTTGAAGGCGGTTACATTTTTTTTTCAAAAACGTTTTATTATCAATTTTCATACATAGACGAATACATCTTTAATGTTTTGCTTATCAGAATATTACGTTAATGGCTACCCATAAGTAATTAAAGAAAAAATAAATCATTTTTTTTGAGGTGTTGCACCATTTCACCTGATTACCAAACTAATATGATAAAAAATTTAAAGCATAAAGAATAGGTCGATGGGGTTGAGCCTACGTTTTTCCGTTTAGGCTACCGGACATGCAGGTATAAACAGGTAAGTAAATATAGGTGATTGCGCGGATCTGTTTAGCAATCAAAATTTATATGAAAAAAGAGATTATTTTATAACAAACGCGACTATAGGTATAGTATTGCCTGCAATAAACCGTTCATAAAATAATACTATAAATCGGAGTAAAGTTGCGTAGAGAGAAATCCGAGCGTTCCATTTAGTGTAGTTTTGTTTCACTTGGTAAACAGATGAGCAAAGGTCGATCCCTATTCGTATCCCGTACTATTAATACTTTATTCCGTTTCACTATTTGTCTATTTCAAATTTTTATTTTATTTTAAAATAGCGTCGCGCTTGTTAAATGTTACCAAGTAAGTGTGATCCACACACAACTTGACCACGTTTATTTTTGTCTTTATAAAATAGTGCAAGCTTGTAAAGTGTTTACAAGTAAGTACCTATTTTCAGCGCAGTCTCATCTAACAGCTACGCGGCTGCCATTTTGCCTCGGTCTCGAGTGTCACTCGGAGGGAAAACCGATCCGCGCCACGTAAAAGCAATTTACTTCTTCGAGACATTGATTCTCACACGTATGGGGTTTAAAATTTTAATTCTGTTTTGTTTTGAAAGGTTTTAAGATCTTTTATTTTGCAGCTAGGTTTTTAAGTTTAAGGTTATCTTATTCCGGTGTAAAATTAGATACCTACTGATAGTCTTAAACTTTATTAATATTGTAAACTCTTTATAGATCATACACAACAGGATCGGCTAAATAACAAAGAAATACATATTTATTAACTCTGGCAGTTAGAGATAAGATAGCCAGTTCCTCAGTGATTGAGGATTCCGGGTGTAGTGCGCTTCCACCTTCAGCCTTATCACTACTTAACATCAGGTGTGATAAGGCTAAGTGCTGCCCCGTTGTGGATAAAAAAAAACGCATACATTTGCTTTTACGCTTTAAATAATCCTTTCGTAAGGACGCCGATACGTCCTAATACCTCTCTGCCAGCCACATTTTAGGTTGATCCGTCTAGTAGTTTAAGCTATACGTTCATAGATCAGTCAGTTTCTCCATACAAACTTTGGACCCCGGCGGGGTCCCCCTAAAGACAAAAAAATATTTGTCGGCTAAAAATTTAAATCACTGTCTGCGTGACGAATTTCAACGCATTCTTTTCAGTGGTTTTAAGCTATGTGCTGTTAAATAAGTCAAACTTTAGACCCCCGTTTCATCCCCTTAGAGGTGGAATTTTACAAAATCCTTTCTTAACTGATGCATACGTCCTAATATCTATCTGCGTACCGTACTCGTAAATTTCAGCTAAATTACCCTACCCACCTTAAGTATTATTTTGTGATTGTTGTTTAGATACAGATACATTACTATCCTCTGTTGCTTACAAGACTACGCTGCTCTAGTATGCCTACGTACATCGTAGCGTCTCTATAGCATCATTCAACCACTTTAACTTTTACGGTGAATGTGATAACGGCCCATGAAACAATCCACATTGTTTCGCATTATTACCATTGCCGCGTGGTTTAGTCCTGTTGTTCGTGTTCTCAATGAGAATGCGTCGTGCCAGTGAAAATTTAGGAAAACCGTCGACTGAAAGTGATATAATATTTAAGCCAGTTCCTTTATTTTGTGAAGAACATTATTCTTAAACGCATCGTGTCATTTACGCAAAGAGATTGGAATTCGCTTCATACCTTATTATAACTTGATGCTGATGTTTTAGTCGCAGACTTATTTATGGAGGATTTTGAGGAGAAGGTGCTGGCTTCAACACCAGTGTATCCCCGGTTCTACAAACGGTACGTAGATGACACTTTCACAGTACTACCTAAAGATAGTGCCACTGCTTTCCTTGACCACCTTAACTCTATTCACCCAAATATTAAATTCACTATGGAGTTAGAGACAAATAAGAAACTAGCCTTCCTAGATGTACTTGTTATCAGGAATCCTGACCAAACTTTGAGCCACACTGTGTATCGAAAAGCAACACATACAGATAAATATCTAAATGGTGACTCTCACCATCACCCTTTACAGTTAGCTACCGTAGGGAAATCTTTGTTTCAGAGAGCTCGCGGCATCTGTGATGATGAACACCTGAGTGGCGAGCTTCGGCACGTCGAGCAAGTACTGCGAAGTAACAAATTGCCAGTACCTCGCAAACATCACAGAAAACGCACCAAAGCAGCCACAGTAGAACGTCAACCTGCCATTCTGCCATATGTGAAAGGTGTCACTGACAAGATTGGGAGGATTCTGAAGCGTGCTTCGATTCATACTTACTTCAGGCCGCCGAAGAAGATTAACCAATTCTTACCACCAGTCAAGTGTAATATCCCCTTTCAAGTTGCAGGCGTTTACAAACTAGATTGTGACTGTGGGCTCTCCTACATTGGGCAAACAAAGAGAAGCATAGGGACGCGCGTTAAAGAACATGTAGCTGACATCAAACATAGGCGCGATAATAAGTCTGCAGTGTGTGAACATTCATTTGAGGGAACCAACCATTATATAAGGTTTGACAAACCGCAGATCCTCGCTAGAGAACCAAGATACTTTCCCAGATTGATGCGCGAGGCTATTGAAATTAGCAAATACCCAAATTTCAATAGAGAAGATGGTTGGAAGATACCACCAGCTTGGGACCCTATAATCCATCAAGTAAAGTCACAAACTAAACCACACACTGCAAGAACTAAAGATACGGTTAGTTCTTTTTGCAAATAATTTTAATAAACGGAGATCGTCCCCCTTCGTGTAGTTTTCTTGCCAGTTCTTTCTCCGAAGGGCTCCAACTTTTGTGAGCTGGTGGTCGAGTCAGTAACTTTTTGCTTTGCTATAAATAATTATTATCCTAATTACTTAAACAAATCAAAATATTAAATTAATACATCATTTTGTTATAATTAAATATAATTTTAAAATAATCAACACCTAACCGTATCCTGTTTCCGAACGAAAAACAAAGACAATTAGAGTGGGTATATTCTTTTATTAAAATCAAAAAAATAGTGGGTAGTTTTCCGTGACCACGGCCCCTGGAAAGGTGCCGAAACGTCGGATAAACCAAAAAATCTCAAAAAAACAACTAAAATTTAACTAAGTTGTTGAATAAATTGCGTGTAAAAATCCGTGAAAGTGTTTTATTTATAGGTACTCAGTAAGCTGTTCAATAGAAAAAGGTAAGTAATTATTATAAAGAAAAATAAGCCGACAATGTATAATTATAATTATACTCCTGGGCAGGCATGTAACATCCTAGACTGCATCCAGTTAGCCAAACAACATGGCGGTCAAATGCTTGCCCGGTTTCAAAAAAAAAATGATGGCTACTTATTATTAACATTTTTGTTCAGTACACCCCTGCCTAGACCGCGGAATGGCTAGCGCAGTGGAAGCTGGTATTACTATAGACTCCGGACAAATCTTGGTTTCAGCCGGGATGTAACTGAACAATTGAACTGCGATACACAGCGCTTAATCTATATTGTGAAGTAAGGAGGATTTTACATACTGTCTGTGGTCCTGGGCAGTGGAGACAGAGGTGGTGTAAGGGAGCGCGCGCGCCCCCTGGGGTCCTTTCTTCGTCTTCTTCTGCAGACCTTACCAATTAGTGACCTCACTCACAACACAAATAACAGCGTTCACAAGACACTGGGCGTTTCAACAATAGATACACAAAGACACACACGTGGGAGCTTTTTTTATTACGATAGATTGTCCCGACAACAAACGCGTGTGGTAGAAAAGGTTATCTTTCAAAGCATCCGCGACCGGCCACTCCAGAGATGGCATCAAAACCTTGGTCGTACAAAACGGGATCACATAGATAATTTAAGATGTATTCAAACTCGATGTGCCAGGCACATTCAACGCGAGCGATTTTTAACAAATTCAGCAAAATTAATCCGACATTTTCTTCAAGAATTTCAATCAAGTGTCACTGTCAACTTCAAGTGACAGCTAATGTCAATTTGACGTGACATTAGAGTTGCGTTCAGAAACGTCGATCTTTTCCGAACATCCCCCCGCCCCGGACCGTTAAGAACGGTACGTCAATCTACGGGTAATCGGGAGAGCCCACTAACTGCTCTCTTCAAAACCGAATCTCGAACCAAAACCTCAGCAAAACGAGGAACTCCGTCAGTTCCGGGGTAGAGTTTAACAATGCGCCCCCTTCGCCAACATAGGGGCGGCAGGTTAGCATCCTTAATCAACACGAGGTCGCCAGTCTGGGGTGGGGTGGTTTTATCTGTCCACTTCACGCGCTGTTGTAGGATATGCAAATACTCCATCGACCAACGTGCCCAGAAGTTTTGGGACATCTGTTTCAAAAGTTGGTATCGCGACAAACGATGGGATCCTACATCCTGAATCGGATATTCAGGCAACGCCAAAAGGGGCTGTCCGATCAAGAAATGACCTGGCGTCAACGCTTCCAGGTCATTCGGGTCCGAAGACAACGGGCACAAGGGTCGCGAGTTGAGGACGGCCTCAATTTTACAAAATACCGTATCAAGTTCCTCAAACGTGAGAATAGTTTCTCCAATCACGCGACGCAAGTGTGTCTTGGCAGCCTTTACACAAGCTTCAAAAATTCCTCCCCAGGTCGGACAAGCTGGAGGGCTAAACTTCCAGATTATCCCACGCCGGGAGAGGGTGGTTCCAATGTCTATTTTATTATCAACAAAAAACTTAACTACTTCCTTAAGATAATTACACGTTCCCTTATAATTAGTACCACAATCGGAACGTATCAATGACGGCAGTCCTCTACGGGAAACAAATCTGCTCAAGGCGGCGACAAAGGCTTCGGTAGACAATTCCGAGACAATTTCCAAATGGACAGCCTTGGTGGACAAACACACAAACACGCACAAGTACGCCTTATAGGTTTTAGCATTACGCAGTCTCGAAGCCTTTACAGTAAAGGGACCGGCGAAGTCGGTGGCGACTCCGGCAAAAGCTCTACATTCCGTGACGCGATCAGCAGGCAAATCACCCATCTGGGGCTGCATGGTCGCGGCCTTCAATCGATAACAAGGCAGGCAACGGAAAACCACAGTGCGAATGGCTCGACGAGCAGACAAAATCCAAAATTCACGCTGCAAAATGGCCAACAAAGCATTACAGCCAGCATGTTGTGCATTCACATGGCGATCTGTTATTATCAGTTGAGTCAAATGTCCGGCTTTAGGTAACAAAAGGGGGTGACGAGCTCCATACGGCAGGTTCGCATTTCGAAGTCTTCCGCCGACTCGCAAAAGCCCACTCTCGTCCAGGAAGGGATTCAATCGCGATACCGCGCCCTTCAACTTGCGACGGCCTAAACGCAAAATTTCAATCTCGGACTCAAAACTATCAGCTTGTACTCTCCGGACCCAAAACAAGAGCGCGTCCCTACGCTCGTCCGGAGTGAGAACCGACGAATCACGCCTCGCGCGTGGGTTTCTGCAATTGTACACAAAACGTCTGATCCAAGCGGTAACACCAAGCAGCTTCTGTAAGGAGCTGTACCGATCCAACAACAAATCCTTTTCCCCGGCGGGGTTAGTCTCCAGGACGCATGCCCGCATATCAGGAACGGCTACGTTCGACAACGCTGGAGAGGGCGGCCACTCCGACTCAGGCCGCATCAACCACTGTGGGCCCCACCAGAGGGGGTGGTTAATTAGGGTTGGGGCTACACAACCCCGAGACGCACAATCCGCGGGATTCATGGTTCCCGGCACGTGTCTCCAAATCAACTCGATGTCGGAATTACAAATCTGCGACACTCGATTGGCCACAAACACGTCCAAGGTGTGCGCCGGAGCCTTCAACCAACAAAGGACGACCTGACTGTCCGTCCAAGCATAAACCTCTTGTATTGCAATAGATCGACCTAAAGTGAGCCATACGTGGTTCAACAAACGCATTAGGAGGGCAGCTCCACACAATTCCAACCTCGGGATCGTATGACGAGTCCGAAGGGGAGCGACTTTGCTTTTCGCTATCACCAGATGCACAGCAACAACTCCGTCAACAGTAACGGTGCGGAGGTACACGGCCGCAGCAAATCCACGTTCGGAGGCATCGGAAAAGCCGTGAAGAGTAACTTTACAATTTTCAGAAGGGAGGAATAGCCTCGGCAAATGCACTTCATTAATCTCGGGGAGGGATGAAACGAAGCTCGACCAATCTCGGAGTAACTCGTCCGAGAGGGGTTCATCCCACGACACACCCGAAGCCCATAACCGTTGCAAGAAACACTTGGCCATAAACAGCACGGGGCAAATCCACCCATTGGGGTCAAAGGTACGTGCGACAGTAGACAATACTAAACGCTTGGTCCAGACTTTCGGTGGTCGTAAATCCACACAATACGTGAAAGTGTCAGAGACCGGTTTGTACTGTACGCCAAGGACGGTCACCACATGGGGATTATCAACATTTTCGAATAGGTGGGGGTCCTGCTGGTGCTCTTCGGGCAAACCTACCAGTACATCAGGCGAGTTGGATATCCATTTCCTCAACTCGTAACCTCCCGACTTCAAAAGGGCGGTGAGTTCGTCTCTCAGGACAACCGCCTCTGAGACAGATGAGGCGCCCGTGCAAATGTCATCCACATAGACGTCACTGGCCAAAATGGCGGAGGCGCGAGGGTATCTCAAGCGCTCCTTCTCGGCCAACTCCAACAAAGAACGAATCGCAACAAACGGGCTCGAAGCCAAACCGTACGTATTCGTATTCAATTCATAAATCAACAAGGGGTCCCTAGGACTCTCTCTCCACAAAATCAATTGGTACCTCCTATCCTCGGGATGGATGACCGTTTGTCTGAACATCATCCGGATGTCAGTCATAAATACAATTTGGTGCCGCCGGAAGTTGGTCAAAATGTCTGAGATCTCCGTGTGCAGCTTGGGACCTACATGCAGACACTGGTTCAAGGACGCTCCAGTAGAGGTGGGAGCCGAACCGTCAAAGACCACCCGAATCTTTCCGGATTTCAAAACGGCGTGGTGCGGCAGAAAGAAGTGCTCAACGGAGCGCCAATCCAAATCGCTCACGGACATGTGCCCTAACTCCTCATACTCCCGCATGAATTCAACATACTTCTGGCGGAAGACCGGATCCTTGCTCATGCGACGCTCCATCGCCACTAGCCTACGTTCCGCTAGCGGTCGGGATTCGCCCAGAGGAGGTCGGCCGGCACGAAAGGGGAGACGGGTGATCAAACGACCAGAGCGGAGGCGACCAGTGTTATTCTGGTAATACAACTCGCATTCATCCGCTACTGGGTCTACCCGCGGGGCTGGTGGAGGTTCCTCAACCTCCCAAAACTTCTGCACCACTTCGGAGAGAGACACATTAAAAACAAGACCGCGATCCTCATCAAGGGAATCCAAAACGCGGCGAGCAGGGCCCATCACAACTGTACCGAGTGTCGTCTGCAGAGCTACCAAGCCATCTGGCTGCAAAACTCGCTTCCCCGTCAACAAAACTCGCCCCAGGACATCGGCTCCAAGGAGAGCATCAATCGGGCCTGGGCGGAAGAAATTTGGATCGGCGAGTGGGGAATCAGACACCAAAGACAACATACTCGGTCCCAAGTCAACTGAAGGTTGACGGCCAACAACTGTGTCCAACACAATCGCCGAGGTCTTAATGCCTGGCGTGGACTTATTACGTGATGTAAATGTGAAGTCAACATGCCCTAACAACCCGGGGACTTTCACATCGCCAACACCTCTCACGCCTTCCGTGTGGGGGTGCACCTTGAGGCCCAACCGCCTAACTAACCAAGATGACACAACACACCCCTGAGCACCGGAATCCAACAAGGCGCGAACTTCCACAAGGTCGCCATTCAATCCCCTGACAAGCACAGAGGCCGTGGGCAACAAAACGGTCTCTGGAGGGGTGGCTACAATCGACCGTAAACACGTTGATTGCTAGTATGTGGGGTCCCCAGACGTCCCCCATGGTAAGGGGGTCGCTCATAGCGATCCAGTGGGTCCCAGTCTCCCACATACTGCCTACGTCCAAATCGCCCGGTATCAGGCGGGTTATATCTCCCGGCCCCTTGAAGACGGGGCGGGCGCCGCTCCAAACGCGGGTATTCGGCGAGCGGCGGCGAGAATCGGTGCCTATCATCCACCGTGTACGTCGCCCCATAGTCGCGGGGGCACGGTGACCGATTTTCAGAGGGGGGGTCCCGGGGACCCCCGGCTGTGCGAGGCTCAACACGTTGCGGGGGGCTTCTACGACCTCCCGCAACGCTCGCAAAATCGAACCCCCTAGTTGGGGACCGATTTCCCATGGGGGGGTCCGTGGGACCCCCGCCCGTGCGAGGCTCAAAACGTCGCGGGGGGCCTCTACGACCTCCGGCAACGCTCGCATTACTCATCCCCATCCTTGGGGATCGGTTTCCCATGGGGGGGTCCGTGGGACCCCCGCCCGTGCGAGGCTCAAAACGTCGCGGGGGGCCTCTACGACCTCCGGCAACGCTCGCGTAACTCATCCCCATCCTTGGGGATCGGTTTCCCATGGGGGGGTCCCTGGGACCCCCGCCCGTTTGAGGGTCCAAACGTGGCGGAGAGCGTCTGGGGCCACTCTGGTGGCCACTAGAACTGCTGCGGGATGCAAACACCGCGGGGGGTCCGAGCCCCCCACCCATACGAGGTGATCCTGCAGCGACGCGCTGCGGCGCTTCGCCGCCCTCTGGGCTGTTCATGCAGAGGAGGGGATGGTGGTTGCCCTTACAAAAGCGGCATGGGTGCGCTTGGGTACATTCGCGCTGCATGTGCAGGCCCAAGCACGAGTAGCACCATGTCCGTTGTCGCGCGATCGCTCGACGGCCTTGGACGCGCTGGTCGAGGAACTTATCACAACGGGTCGTGCTGTGACCCGGTTCCCGACAGTACAAGCAGCGGGCGGTCTCCTGGACGGCGGCATAGCGGCCGGGCGCGCGAGGGGCCATACGCCCCCTACGGGGGGGTCCGGTGGGGGATCTACTCTGTGGCACAGGTCGTTCGGGTCCCATAGGACCGGCCAGAGAGGAATTATCTGCCAGTCTACTTTCTCCTTCCAGGAACGTCAAGAGGTCCGAGAAGGGTGGCAGATAAGTCGCACTATCCCCACCATACTGCTGCTCAAAACGGACCTTAACAGAGTCCGGCAACTTTCCCAGGACAATGTGCAGTAACAAAAACGACCACTGCTCCACTGGGAGTTTTAAGTTTTTTAATGCGTTGTATGCCACCAACAGCGGATTTAACAAAGCCACTCTCAAGTGCATCACGCTGGCAACGCGGGGTAAATTCAAAATGGCGGCAACATGGTTGTCCGCCAGACGTCGTACGTTCTGGTACCGACGGGCAATCAAATCCCTAGCAATAGGGTAGTTTTCATCCGAGGGGGCCAAATGTTGAACCGATTCAAGGGCCTCCCCTTCCAACACGGATAATAAATAAGCTAACTTCTGGCCCTGGGTCAAATCATCCCGGGCATGTACCAGACTATCAAAAATATTAATAAAGCCCTCCCAGTCCTCTAGACGACCAGCAAAACGCCTTAAGTCTAAGGGGGCCAATCTAGCAAAGAGAGGGGGCATACTTTTAGATGTGACCGGGGACGGGCTCGGTTCATTCTCTCTTGCCACTTGCAAAGGCCGAGCCACCTGGGTAATTCTGTCCGCAAAATCATAACACTGGTCCACATCCAAATCGACTTCTTGTCGCATTTCCACATCGGCCTCAACAGTCCTTTCCAAAAATAAGGCATACTGTTCATCAACAACAGCCAAACGTACGGGCAGATCTACGTATCTGTTCAACAAGGCCTCCGTCCTATCAGGTCGATCCAACAATGCGACTGCAGACGCTAACCACCGTAACTCAGAACGTATTTTGGCTTTAGCAGAGGAGGCCGTCATTGTAACGTCACAAATTTATCAACAAAAAACAACAAATTCAAAATATTCACTATAACACAAAATCTCCAATATTTTGAGGTTATTGATAACCACAAAATTCCAATATTACAACAACAAAGTATTTATAATGACACAAACTCTTAAATATTTGGAGGTTATCAGAAAACAACAAAACTCAAGTATATAATTATCACTCTAACTCTCAAGAGGTTATAACTTAGACACAAACTAACTTTGACTTTGTAAGTCAAAAGTTATTCAGTTCAAACAAATCACTGACCATTGAAATTCACTTGGATATCGACATACAACAAGATGATTTTAATTATTTCAAAGCACAAGTTTCAATAAGTTTCAATGTGTAAACAATGTCTTAAATCATTTAAGTTTCACTAAGTATTGAGTGCAAACTTATTAGCTAACCTTTTATTAGCTATTATTTAGCAACAAACTTGTCAATATTCACAACTCAAATTTGCTGGGTTATTCCACTTATCCCCATCGACTTCCCCCATCAATGGGGGATTGTGAACTTTTCTTCCACAAATCCCCATTCAGTACTGAACAAATTGACAATGGGGATTTGTGGACAAAAACAGTTCACACAACCCCATTAGTTGAAAATAAAAAACTATTTATTATAATAATCAGATAAACAATAATGTTAATTACTTATATTGATGTTTGCTGCTGTGTATGCATTTAAAAAACATTTTAAATAATAAAATGAATAAATATATTTTGACACTCACATCAATTAGGCATCCAAATTAATTTCATGTGTAATTTACACGTGTTGTCTGGAAATTGTGCTTTAAATAAAAATTAAAATAAAATAAAATCATGGATACTAGACAACGGACGATTTTAATTATAAAAGAAGTATAAATATTTGAAAATATACTTAACTCGGCGTCATGGGGGTGGAAAATTGTAACATGGACGTGGGGGTTGGCTCATTATTACCCATGTAGATACTGTTATAAGTCAGTATATATTTAAGAATATAGTAAATATTTGTTTTGGGCCTCATTTTAATTTTATTAAGGCAATAAAACACAGAAAAAATAAAATGAATACACTTTATACTATAGGAAACAAGGCTTTGAAACAAATACTCTAAAAATCAATAAAGTTTGCTTCATCTAGCCAACTCCAAGTTATTTCTTTGTTTATACTTCCATGACTCGTTCACACAAAATAATAATCTGTAATAATAACAGGTAAAAATACCGGCCCACCCGTAACAATCCTACTAATATTATAAATGTGAAAGTTTAGATGTTTGGATGTTTGGATGTTTGGATGTTTGGATGTTTGTTACTCAATCACGCCAAAACGGCTGAACGGATTTGGCTGAAATTTGGAACACAGATACTTTGTAGCCTGGAGAGGAACATAGGCTACTTTTTATCCCGGAAAAATGTCACATTCCGGCGGGATAACGTCGTGTAGTCCACGCGGGCGAAGCCGCGGGCGGAAAGCTAGTATGTCATAAATAAAGTAGCGACACTTTGAAATACTGATCTTAAGGTAATGACAATAAGTAAGTACCACAATTTCTGTACGAAACAGTTACTCCATGTAACAGCTCAGTGGTTAGAGCAGTCGCCCGGAAAGCGAGAGGTCGAGGGTTCGAGTCCCATCGAAACTGGTTGTGAGACGGGTCGATTTCTTCTAAATACTTCATTTTCCATTTTTCAATAATAAAAATTGCATTGTGAATGCAAAAAACTAAAAATTAAAATAATTTTATGTATACTGGGGTAGTATTCAAAAAATTGCCGCTATCACCTGCCAGACTTTCAAACCTTGTTGTACTTTGATTTTTGGTTTTAAAGTAACGCAACTGCTAAAAATAGGTTAAAGTACATCTCTTAACCCATTTATATAATGATAGAAAACTCGAATTTAAGTTTGTAACTCCATTTTCTCATTAACCTGCGTGTCCAAAACACGAGTGTGTGAGAAATTTATACATGAAATATTGCACATTGGAGATAAACAAACTGCAACTGAAATACTTAATTGATATAAGTCCAGCAATAGTCTCCTAAAACTTTGTGACTCGTAAATCGAGAAAGTAGGGGAGAAAAAAATAAATATGTTTTGTAAACAATAATTTCTACATCACCTGTCCACCACTTCAACTTCAAATATTTTCCGTTGGTTCGCAAACTAGCTTAGCAATGAGTCTCTACTCCTCCATCCACGTTGCCTGACAATGCCTGCTAACGGCGGACGCGGTGAAAAATATGTGAGTGTATTATTGTGATCAAAAATAAATATCGAGTTTTCGCTGGGTAAATTTGTAACGATAAGTTCTATTTTTTCTGCCTACAATAATTTTAACAAATATCAAGTAGTGATTAAAGTTTCATCTCATGGTATAAGTACATAGGGTCAGCTTAAGGGTGGAGTAGGTATGGCTTTGCTAAATTAAAGGTTTGCATATATCCTACGACATAACAGTCATTTTCTCATTAACCTGTTTCTAAATAACCTGCTCAATGCATGTCAGGTGGATGAGATGTGTTTGAGTGAATGAGATGAATAGTATTGATCGTCAAATTAGGTTCTTATTAAGCCTTATTAAGGTTCATAATAATAATTTAATTAACCTGCCAAGGCAGGTGAATTAGAATCTTACCAGCTAGAAAACCAGACTATTCCTTGTTCCCTTTTAGTGAAAAGTACTTGTTTTTATATAACAAATTTAATAAAATATCATAAAAATTACATTCAACATTTTTTTTACTTTTTGTCAAAAGTGGCAATTTTTTGAAAACTACCCACTGATATGTATGTATGCATTGTATGATAAAATAAAAGAATACCTTTATTACTATTTATATAACATTATTTAATGTATTTCATATAAGAATATAATATAAAAGTAACACTTTAAAAATTCAAAGACTGGTTATTATAGAAATAAATTGGATTTAGCTAGATGAAGCAAACTTTATTGATTTTTAGAGTATTTGTTTCAAAGCCTTGTTTCCTATAGTTTAGTGTCTTCATTTTATTTTTTCTGTGTTTTATTGCCTTAATAAAATTAAAATGGGGCCCAAAACAAATATTTACTATATTCTTAAATATATACCTACTGACTTATAACTGTATCTACATGGGTAATAATGACCCAACCCCCACGTCCATGTTACAATTTTCCACCCCCATGACGCCGGGTTAAGTATATTTTCAAATATTTATACTTCTATTATAATTAAAAACGTCCGTTGTCTAGTATCCATGATTTTATTTTATTTTATCTTTTATTTAAAGCACAATTTCCAGACAACGTGTAAATTACACATGAAATAAATTTGGATATAATTTATGTGAATGCCAAAATATATTTATTCATGTTATTATTTAAAATGTTTTTAAATGCATAGACAGCAGCAAACATCAATTTAAGTAATTAACATTATTGTTTATCTAATTATTATAATAAATAGTTTTTTATTTTCAACTGATGGGGTTGTGTGAACTGGTTTTGTCCACAAATCCCTATTGTCAATTTGTTTAGTACTGAATGGGGATTTGTGGAAGAAAAGTTCACAATCCCCCATTGATGGGGCAAGTCGATGGGGATAAGTGGAATAACCCAATTTGCTGACAAAACTAAATAATAATTATTATGAACAAAGAAAGGCATCTGTTTATATTTTGGAACTTCAATACATGACAATTAATTACAAGACATGGAACCAATAACAAAGGAATGCCCTTTACTTTTTAAATGCAAGTTAATTACCATTTACAAGTACAAATTAATCTAGTCCGGACCAGACTGGGTCATCAAACGGCACTGATTAATAGACAAAATTTTGGCGTGGGCCTCTCAGGCCTTCAAGCTACGCTCTTGCTACCAAAAAATGTTCAGTACACCCCTGCCTAGACCGCGGAATGGCTAGCGCAGTGGAAGCTGGTATTACTATAGACTCCGGACAAATCTTGGTTTCAGCCGGGATGTAACTGAACAATTGAACTGCGATACACAGCGCTTAATCTATATTGTGAAGTAAGGAGGATTTTACATACTGTCTGTGGTCCTGGGCAGTGGAGACAGAGGTGGTGTAAGGGAGCGCGCGCGCCCCCTGGGGTCCTTTCTTCGTCTTCTTCTGCAGACCTTACCAATTAGTGACCTCACTCACAACACAAATAACAGCGTTCACAAGACACTGGGCGTTTCAACAATAGATACACAAAGACACACACGTGGGAGCTTTTTTTATTACGATAGATTGTCCCGACAACAAACGCGTGTGGTAGAAAAGGTTATCTTTCAAAGCATCCGCGACCGGCCACTCCAGAGATGGCATCAAAACCTTGGTCGTACAAAACGGGATCACATAGATAATTTAAGATGTATTCAAACTCGATGTGCCAGGCACATTCAACGCGAGCGATTTTTAACAAATTCAGCAAAATTAATCCGACATTTTCTTCAAGAATTTCAATCAAGTGTCACTGTCAACTTCAAGTGACAGCTAATGTCAATTTGACGTGACATTAGAGTTGCGTTCAGAAACGTCGATCTTTTCCGAACAATTTTTAATATTCTAAATGGGCTCCGCGTGGTACCCGTTCCCGTGGAAATGTCGGAAAAATATGGCACTCAGGACAAATGTATAGCTTTTTAATTATGCAAAGATTCTTCAAAATTGGTTTAATAATTTTCATCCATCACAAACAAAGAAAATATCAAATCTTTCCGATTTTATTAGGTAGTGAAGTATAGATAAAGAAGTATATTATATGTTTACAAATATTCATTATGAAAAATACTTTGAGAACAAACTTTAGGTACATTGTCAAGATAATGTAACGCTCTACGTTATTATTATATTAGGTACATAAATTATATTTCCGAATGGATGGATGAAGGTTGGTATGAACACAATAATTGACTTTGCATATCATCCGCGTCCAATCATATTCATTTGAATAATATTAAGTTCGATATTGATGAATTAAAGTATTCATATAACCAGTATGCACACTTTTCCATGTCGTGGCCAAAATATTTTTTTTTAATCCACAACAACACCTGATGTTAAGTGATGATAAATGGCTGAAGGTGGAAGCGCACTACTCTCGGAATCCTCAAAACTAAAGAATTGGCTATCTTATCTCTAACTGCCGGAACACAACAATGCTGAAAACAACGTTGTTATGGCGTCAGACTTAGATTAGATGGTGGTAGCTGCCTACCACCAAACCAAACGGAATACATATGTACCCCCACTGGGGATCGAACCCAGGACCTCTTGGTCTGACACTGGTGGTGTGTACCACTGGACCACAGAGGCGGTTAAAATTCTCGGCTTTTCTTTTCTTTAATATGCATACTAATAGCATATATAGTATTAGCCTTCCTTTTGAATCATACAGTCTACAGATGAAAACCAGGTTTAATTAAATCCGTTGCGAAATTAAAAGATCGAAAGCCAACGGCGGGAAGTTTCTTTGTTAAATACCTAAGGTCCACTTGCAGCAAATTTCCCAAATTTCGATTTAACCTAAACTATATTTAACCCCATTTAACCCATACAAAAATGACTAAATATTAAATCTAGATTTACAAAGGAGAATGAACAAAAGTGGTCCAAATATCCACCACTAACGAGACCTATACTAACTTATAGTCCACTAGCGGCCGCCCGCGGTTTCACCCGCGTGGTTCCCGTTCCCGTGGGAATATCGGGATAAAAAGTACATATAAACCTTCCTCTTGAATCACTCTATCTATTAAAAAAAACGCATCAAAATCCGTTGCGTAGTTTCAAAGATTTAAGCATACAAAGGGACATAGGGACAGAGAAAGCGACTTTGTTTTATACTATGTAGTGATTAAATAGAGAACAACTTTCAGTATGGGACAAAAAAATAATAAGCTGTCAGTAAAAAGTTATTGTGTATTCTCCGCAGTCATTCCTTTGGTTGATTTCTTTACGTCTGAGCGAATTCTTATGTATAATTCCTTGCGATTTTGGCTATCTTTTACTGGACTTTTGCTGATACTCTTATTGCGACTTAGGCACTTCAGACACTTCGGACTTTGTCTTTTTGCCAAGTGATTGTTTTTCTTTTTTTTTTCTTCCGAGATTTTGATTTTTTTTCTTTCAGCGAGAACCTAACACGGCACACCAAGTGCATGTCACATTAACATGCGTAGATTAGTTCAAAATGTGCGATGGATAGAATGATTATCAACAATATTTTTCGCATAAAAAGGTACAAAACATGACTTTTCATTTAGTCATAACTTTTTACTGACAGCATATTTTTGGTTGCGGTCTGGTTACAACTACTCAGTATTTAGTAGAGTATTTTATTACAAGGGTCTCGTTAGTGGTGGACATTTGGACCAAACTCCATACATTTTTGGTCAATCTCCTTTGACCTTCCTATATGATTATAAATCTTGTTTTAGTAAAATGATGATTTATCTTTGCTGCAAGTGGACCTAAGTACGTATGTAGAGTTCAGTGATGAAACAAATGACTATTTCGTGTAATTTAGAACTTAGAGCCAACGTTAGTTCTTCGGCAAAATAAATTATTCTAAAGTGAAATGACAAAATCTATGCAAAAATTTGAAAACAGGAAAAGCAACGATAGTTAAGTCAAATATTAATCAGATTTATTAAATGCAGCTACAAAACCCTAAACCTAAAATTGACTTTTATTTCTTTTTATTTCCATATTGAAATAAACTTATTAAAAATTCCTAACCCTGCTTAATATTGGGACAGACTCGAATTTGGCTTGTTTGCAACTCTCCCGTATTGGCGTAACATGCTGCGTCGCGTCTCACAATAACAAATAAATTCTACCTGGGGTCGGGTAAACAAACTTTTCTGCAAATAAATCAATAAAAAGGTTTCTCTCTAGATTGCTGCGAAGATAAAACAAGTTTTTAGTAAAAAGAAAACATCTGCTTTCCAACAAAATAAATTGATCATAATATGTTGATGAAACCTGCACACGCGAAATTATAAATTAATTGAGAGTCATTATAACTATTATAGTAAACGTTGAACACTTATGACAGCAGAATTGTTCATTGAAACAACTTAAATAGGTAAAAATCATAAAGGAACCTTATTTGTTCAAATTTAAAATTTGATCATCGTTTTCTTTTATCAGTCGTCATTTTTAAATTCGTTATATAATAGATTATGATCATTGTCATTATCATCACAGCTTGTATACAGCCGAAACAATCATAAGGCTAGAGCGTACATTTCCACGGGATTTGCATGTCATTCCCATTTCAGCGGTTCATTTGAATAATTATTTAATTCCATTCGTTGGTGGATGCGTTCGCTCGAACACACTGATTTATCGTCGTCACTGAGACGAGATAATTTGTCATGCTTTTATTTTATTATGGACGTGAAAGTGGAAGGCGGAAACCCGAATGAACGCTCGATTTTACGATTTGTTTACTTATTCACCTGCAGCGCTATTGAAATTGATGATGTTGCTGTAATTGTGCGACAACAAAATATAAATCAGAGACTTGCGTGTTGTAAGCGATTGACCACTATTGATGAATCAGATTCCGAGATTTCTACATTGCTGTAGTAAGGTAGGTACTAGTTATACAAATAATGATGTTTATATGCTATAGGAGTTAAATAAATATGTAATGTAATATTTATATCAGTCTTGATGCCGCCTCCGTTTTCGTCAGCATGGACTTTTCCCCAGTTCCCCAGTTCCTTTACAAGCTTTTTTGATCTACTTGAAGATTTGTTTTTGTGACAAGAGGTGGACCATGAAAGTCGGTCCTTGTATTTTTATAACTTTCTCATAATTATTGATTCCTTTCTTAATTCCATTCTTAACGGGTGTTAAAATAAATGTTGGACATTTTAAAAGAACTTGAAATTAAGTTAGTCAATTTGAATAAAAAAATAATGCTTGACATACTTCAGGACTTCAAAAGACATCAAAAGCAGAATCTTAAAGTATAAAAGTATCTTGATTAATGTTAAAAGGTTTAATAGTTTCACAATACAACTCAAAAAACTTAAAACATTAAATTGGAGTCAGGAAACATTGCCTTGAAATATTTTGCCTAGAATATGTAGCCACATGCCTCAAAGGTTAATGTTTTGTCTCAAAGCTCTTTACGTACCTAGACAGTTGACTGCCACTCAAAGAGTGCTACCACACATTATTATTATTGGTTTAAACTAAGACATCTGAAAATAAGTTTTCCAATACTTATACTTTAGCTTAGTATCTATAACGTTTATATGTTTCTGCAAGGTGTATTAACATTTGATGTGGTACTAATTCTCACAAAACTATTTCTAGTAAATTATACAGTTGTACCCCAAGCAAGAAAAACTCTCGTTTTCGTGATTTCGTTGATTTGTTTCGGTGATTTAACGAACTTAAATGCAATGCAAGGCAACACTTTGACAGCTCTAGCAGCATTTTGATACATGGTGTAGTGTGCTATAACGATTATATTTAAAAACAACAAAGACC
Source organism: Crambus lathoniellus (assembly GCA_949710035.1). Lineage (NCBI taxonomy): Eukaryota > Metazoa > Arthropoda > Insecta > Lepidoptera > Crambidae > Crambus > Crambus lathoniellus. Next base: position 7,897,557 of record OX453310.1, on the reverse strand, counting down.
TTGTATCTATCAATAACAATAATGTAGTATCTATTATAAGTATCATGGTAAGGTAAAGAAGTAGATAATACTATAATCTTAGACTTACAGTAATCTTCCAAGACTCTCTTTGTCTAATGACTTGAAGCTAATCTTTGCCGTTGCACCTTACATGCAGGCTTGCAGTGGTACTCAGTGGTTTAATTAAACCATTCCCAGGTACACCCGTTGTATTGGCCAGTTAGCATTTATGCTTTAATGAGCTCTAGGTAAGAAAGTATCTAATTAAATTAAAGCTGTACGGACTAATCTTGTAGGATTTAAAGAAATGTTTTAATCACCGTACTTGCGAAAGAATATTGGAACATTTTAATTAGTGAAAACAATTTAAAAGTTGATTGTCTTAATTACAGTTTATTGTAAATAGTTTCATAAGAGTTTGACAGTAACTCTAACGTTTAAAACATAATCAGTAAAACACAAACAAACAAAACATGAAATTAAATAGAAATACTGTTTAGCTCTTAATTTATAGAGTACTAGTCTCGTCCCGTGGGAATATCGGGATAAAATATAGCCTATGTCACTTGGAAACAATGTAGCTTTCCACTGGCGAAAGATTTTATTCAAAATCGGGCCAGTAGTTTTTGGGTTTATTCGTTACAAACAAAAATAGAAATCTTTTCTCTATATAGAAAAAGTTTTTATTTTACATGTGACTATTACGATTAACTCTTACGGGGTATTACGAGTGGCTCTAAAAATCAAAATAAAAAAATTACAATATTTTTATTTCGAAGACGATTAGTTTTCAAGCATCATTGAAAATATAATACTAATATACATAATTATAATACTGATTAATAGCAACAAAAACCAATTAGATATAACAAAAAAGTATAATGTCAGGTTGTGAAACTTTTAGTGAAGCCACGTATTTTAATTAACTGAGTGCAGTAGTACAATGCATGCCCCCGAGACGGGATGTATGCACTTAATGACTTGAGCTCGTAAAGATTTTTAAATATAACTCGCCTACGGTGAGCAACTTTCATTTTAATATTAGAAATGCACTGAGCTTGTTCAATATTTTATACAGTTCATGTTTTAGCCGCACTATTACGTCTAGGACTTGCAAAAATCTTAGTTTTGAATACGGGTTTTTCCTGAAACGTAAGAAAGGTACTTGTGAAAATTTACTGAAAGATTTTCTCTAGCCGAACTTCATTAAGCGTTTTCACCTGTTATGGTGAAAACGCTTAAGAGTACAGACACAATTATGCTTATTACTAACACGAAAGCATATCACTAATGAGCAAGCACTTATTAGTGGCATGAGCAAGTACTCATGAGTGTCCATGTGTGTCCTGTCCCTAGCTTAGTAATGAGCATGCTTATTTCGAGCACGCTCAAAAGTCAAAGGTCGTTTGATTTTTAAGCATGCTTATTGAGCTGCGGGTCTAATAGCGGCATAGGTGGGTTAGATGGGGCTGGACCCAACCACCGATTTGGTGCGGACGAACTTCGCTCCGCGGTACACACGTTCCAACCACCAGTGGCCCAATTCTACTAACGTTAAGTCGTAATCCTGTCTCAATCGTGTTTCAATTGTTGTGTTTTTTTACACACTAGTTACAAGAATTATGACAGTATGATGTGATGTGAATGTAGTGTGTGGTGTGACCATCAGTTAGTATTGTGAAAAAAGTTCACATTTCTTGTAACTAGTGTGTAAAAAAGCACAACAATTGAAACACGATTGAGACACGATTATGACTTAACGTTAGCAGAATTGGGCCACTGTTTGCCGCACAAAATCGATTTGGTTCGGAGAAGACCAAATCGGCTGTCGGGTTGGGACGTGTGTAGAGCCTATAAGGGGCGTGCTTTTAGTACGTGTGAACAGGTTTGTTTGCTTATAAAGATGCCACTAGATATCGATTTGATATGAGTAAACTAGCACGCTCATAAGAAGCAAACGTGAACAACTGCAGAGTGTGCTTGTAATAAGCACGCTTATGGGTATACTCTCTACTAAGCTTGTTCTTTAATTAAGCGCAAAAATCTGGAATAAAGCTCATGAAAACCTAGAGGAGTTGTTATGTTTGTTTACAACCATGTTGCCAAAAGTACCTATGGTTTACTACACATTTTAAATTGCAAAATAAAGCAAGCACGGATTTTATTTGACTGCAGTCCTGTACAATGCATGCCTCGGGGAGCGGATGTGTATTCTTAATGACTAGAACTAGTAAACATTTTTAAAGTAACTTGCTTCGGTAAACTATTTTAATTCTAAAATGCTCACTTTCAGTTCACTTTATTTATTTCAAACATTGTTTTAATCCTTTATGAAAAAAAAAACATCATCATCATTTCAGCCGTACGACGCCCACTGCTGGGCATAGGCCTCCCCCAAAGATCTCCACAACGATCGGTCCTGCGCTGCCCGCATCCAGCGGCTTCCCGCTACCTTGACCAGATCGTCGGTCCACCTTGTAGGAGGCCTGCCCACGGAACTTCCGGTTCGCGGTCGCCATTCGAGAACCTTTCCGCCCCAACGGCCATTGGTAAAATAACAAAAAACATACATATACTTATATTTTAAATGTGAAAGTGAGTCTGTTTGTCCGTCTTTCACGTCAAAACGGAGGAACGGATTGACGTGACTTTTAGACATAGGCTTTTTTATCCAGGAAAAATATCACATTCCCGCAGGATAAAGTCGTGTAGTGCACGCGGGCGAAGCCGCGGGCGGAAGGCTAATATTTTATCTTTTAATTATTATAAACCAAAATGGATCACAATGCAACTGCTAGTTTACATAAAAAAAAGCACCTACCTACCTACTGACACAACAGGTATAGTCATACCAGATTTCTTTTCCATTTTCTGTGGTTATACCTATCGTATAATGAATTTATGACTACAACATTTCTGTATCAGATTTATACTTGGCTCGCAAGTAGGATCATGTTTCCCATTTTTGTTCAAAGCTCAACTGGCTGCCCATTATAGGCTTCGCCGGAATACTCACATACTATCTATCATCTACAATATTTTGTTTAACCCTTGTTATCCGCGCTATTTGAAAGGACGATTCAATTTTCTTTATTGTTCGAATTCTTATTCCTTTAGGTCATCATAAAATCTGACTCTTCATTCACCTGTCCAGGGATCCTCCCTCTACGGCTGTTCCTTTACTGTCTGACCATCGAATTTAGGAACTCGCTGCCTGTTCCAATAAGCGTGATCAGTCAGCGTGTTTAAAAAGGTATGAAGCAACAGTACTTAACTTTCTTTAGAGATCTTCCTTACCCTGCGTTGCTATGCTATTCATTGGTTTGCAGACATTGATATATACAGGGTGTTAGGGGCACCCTTGCAAAAACTTTAACCATGGCTTTAGGCCTTCATGCTGAACAACGCTCAGCAAGATTTTTTGTCGGAATAGAAAAAAATATTTCGACTCTCCTTACAGAATGTCCCGATAAGTTGCTAAATTTGTATGAAAAGTCCATTTTTTTTTCATTTCCGACAAAAAATTCTTGCTGTACGTTGTTCAGCATGATGGTCAGAAGCCATGGTTAAAGTTTTTGCAAGGGTGCCCCCAACACCCTGTATTTAAATTGATAAGTAATTATTTTCTATGCCACTTTCTTCTGTCAATTTATATATTACGTGTAGGTTGTCTGGAAGGGATTTAAGCGATAAGACCACCTTTTTTATGCTAGGCAGTTTAAGTTTTAATTGTTTTGTGTGTCATGTTTTTTGTATCTAAGTGTTAAGGAAATAAAGTGTTAATTAATAAAATTTATTCTGATTTTTAAACGTTGTCGTTACATACTTTCTCTATTACCTGAGCAACAAAGTAAAATTAGACATAAATACCTAACAATTCTACCATTAACTTCAAAGCTCTTCTCGCGATCAGTAAAATTTACTTTTTAGATGTCCGCACGCTCCGGCTATCTCATTACGAAAGGTACGAAGAGATTACGGCTTACTACATAAAGTATCAAGTAACTTCGAGCTTCGAGCTTATTTAACTTTCTGAATACTATCTGATTACAATACCTTATTTCGGGCACTCCCGCAAACCTCTGGGTACTCTGTTCTCGCTTTTCGATTAACTAAGTTACAAAGAAATTATGTGTTGAACCTTGTAAATGTCAGTCACGTTTTTCTTTGACGGCTTTTAGTCGTGATTTAATGAAGACGAAGGAGAATTGAAATATAAATCTCGGAAGCTTATATTTGGCATGTCTTTTATCTTCAATTACTCTGTCAGCTTTCGAAAATAACTCTGAAGTGCTCGATTCCGTATTCGTATGTTTCTCGGAAAACTTTACATTTGACCTATTAGAAATATAAAGTTATTTGAATATGTAATTAATTAATTACAAGCTTTTATTTAACTTGCCATGTTAGTTAGTTTGTTAGTTAGTGGGGGACAAATCTTGCAAGTTTTATTTGAACCACTTCCCAGTGTCCGATTGAGCTGAAACTTTTCATACAGGTTTGGTTTGGATGACAATACAATATTAAAGTACAGTCAACACAAAAGCTTGTCATAAAACGAAGTTTTTACAAAAACTTATTTATTTTTGTAATATTTTAAAATGATATAGGTACGTACATAGATTTATGATAAGTCTTCGCTTTCGCTACAACAAGCGACGACTAATCATAAATCTATCTGATAGAAATTTTGTTCGTGTAAGTAATTTCTTTTAGGTAGCGTACTTTATAGTCTCTAAAAGAGAAATATGATGATGTGACTTTCCGAGGAAATCGATAACGTTCGTTATAAAATTAAGTTCTCCTCAAAAAGTAAGAAACAATTCCTCACCAAATAAATAACGTAAGTACTTTGAAGTCGGGCGTGAAACATGTACAATTTTTTGTTGTTTTTGTTAAAACCCGCCCGACTTCAAAGTACTTACGTTATTTATTTGGTGAGGAATTGTTTCTTACTTTTTTGATGTGGTTTTTTTGAAGGCGGTTTTATTTTTTCATAAAAATAATTTTTATTTCACTCTTTTAAGTGCATCGTGCAGGCAATTTACGTGTTTTCTGGTAAATAGGTATGTGATCAAACTGAAAACCTCCTTTTTCGAAGTCGGTTAAAATACCTTGAGGTATCCCCTTTTTAACAAAACAAGAATCATCTAAATCGGTCTATAAACAAAGGAGTTATGCCTAAAGATACGTATTAAATTCACATAAAGTGGTAACAAAAACGACAGTATTTTCAAGATTTCCTGAAAACTACTGAACCGATTTCAAAATTTCAAAAAATGGGACCAAGTTGGAAACCAACCTGATGTAATAACGTTTGAACCATTTCAATCGGTTCAGCCGTCTTCGAGTAATCTTCGAGGAAATACACAAAAAAAAAAAAAACATACATACAGACGAATAGAGAACCTCCTCCTTTTTGATTTAGAAGTCGGTTAAAAAGAGAAATATGATGATATGACTTTCCGAGGAAATCGATAACGTTCGTTATAAAATTAAGTTTTCCTATTTTGAACTACGTAGTTAGATCAAGTACCAAATTTTCTAATCTTTTAATTTAACCAGCTGTTCCAAAACTTGGGGATGTAATAAGAATCTATTTGGTGTCAAAGCAGATTATATTTCACCTAAGCTTGACTTGACATATAATAAATATTATTAAAATACGAAGAAAAAAACGTAGTTTTATAAAGTATTTTTATAAAGCTTATTTCGAATTCAAACGTATTCTTGTGGACTCTTATCTCGACCCTTTCATAGATGATTTTACTGACTTCATTTAAATATTTAGCTACCTACCTCATCAATCCACGCTCCGACCAATACCAGCTCAAATTCAAAACCCCGAGTGCTTTCAGCTCGAGCTTCAAAACCGCTTCGAAGCCCTTGAGAACAGCATGGACGTGGACGATCTATACAACATGGTGGTGGATACTGTCCGCACGGTAGGGTCTAAGTACTATAAAACCCGCCGTCCCAAATTGAAGAAACTCTCCAGTCAGACTCTCCTACTCATGGATCAGAGACACGAAATGAAGCTGCAGAACTCAGCGGATGCCCATCGTTATCGACAGCTCAATAGACAGATATCTAAGTCTTTGACACGCGACCTTCGCCAATTTAATACCGAGCGTATTAAAGAAGCCATTGAGCGTAACAAAGGCTCCAAAGTGTTCGCGAGAGATCCGTCTATCGGGCAAAGTCAATTGACGAGGCTGAAAACTGAGGAAGGTAGCATCGTTTCGTCAACACCTGAAATCCTGAGGGAGATTGAGAGTTTCTATGGACAGCTATATTCCACACAAACACCTGTTGAAAGCAAGGCTACAGACCCTAGAGCCAAGCTTACCCGACACCATACCGAAGATATCCCGGACGTCAGCCTGTACGAGATTAGAATGGCTCTCAAGCAGCTTAAAAACAACAAGGCGGCGGGCGATGACGGAATCACAACAGAGCTTCTGAGAGCGGGCGGTAAGCCGATACTTAAGGTCCTCCAGAAGCTTTTCAACTCAGTCATCCTTGAGGGCAAAACGCCAAAAGCATGGGGCAGAAGCGATGTGATGCTGTTTTTCAAGAAGGGTATAAAACTCTCTTGAAGAACTATAGACCCATCTCGCTTCTGAGCCATATCTATAAGTTGTTTTCGAGAGTCATTACGAATCGTCTCGCTCGCAGGTTCGACGACTTCCAACCTCCCGAACAAGCCGGGTTCCGGAAAGGCTACAGTACCATAGACCACATTCATACGCTGCGGCAAGTTATACAGAAGACCGAAGAGTATAATTTGCCACTTTGCTTGGCGTTCGTGGACTATGAGAAAGCCTTTGATTCGATTGAGACTTGGGCGGTGCTGCAGTCTCTCCAGAGGAGCCAAATAGACTACAGGTACATCGAGGTGCTGAGGTACTTATACCAAAACGCCACCATGTCGGTCCGATTACAGAACCAGAGCTCTAATCCTATCCAACTACAGCGAGGTGTGAGACAGGGAGATGTCATCTCTCCCAAACTGTTCACAGCTGCGTTGGAGGATATTTTTAAGCTGCTGGATTGGAAAGGATGCGGCATCAACATTAATGGCGAGTACCTAACGCACTTACGGTTTGCCGATGATGTAGTTCTTATGGCTGAGACCTTGGAAGACCTGAACACAATGCTCGAAGATCTCGGTAATGCTTCGCAAAGAGTGGGTCTTAAGATGAACATGGACAAGACGAAAATCATGTTCAATGCCCATGTTGCACCCGCTCCAGTTAATGTTGGGAACATTACACTCGAAGTTGTTGACCACTATGTTTACCTAGGACAGACGGTCCAGTTAGGTAAGTCCAACTTTGAGAAAGAGATCTCTCGTCGAATCCAGCTCGGATGGGCAGCGTTTGGGAAGCTCCGGCATATATTCGCGTCCGAAATACCTCAATGTCTCAAGACGAAAGTCTTTGACCAGTGTGTGTTGCCAGTAATGACCTATGGAAGTGAGACGTGGTCTTTTACTATGGGTCTCATAAGAAGGCTCAAAGTCACCCAGCGAGCAATGGAGAGAGCGATGCTTGGTATTTCCCTGCTCGATCGTATCAGAAATGATGAGATCCGCAGGAGAACTAAAACGACCGACATCGCTCGAAGGATTGCATCGTTGAAGTGGCAGTGGGCGGGACACATAGCGCGGAGAACTGATGGCTGTTGGGGCGGAAAGGTTCTCGAATGGCGACCGCGTACCGGACGACGTTCCGTGGGCAGGCCCCCTACAAGGTGGACCGACGATCTGGTCAAGGTCGCGGGAAGCCGCTGGATGCGGGCAGCGCAGGACTGATCGTTGTGGAGATCCTTGGGGGAGGCCTATGCCCAGCAGTGGGCGTCGTTCGGCTGACATGATGATGATGACCTACCTCATAGGTTAATCTAGTTTTGAATCTCCTTGAAATTCAAGTAGAAGTACAGAGGTGTTTAATTAAACTTAACCCATTCTTCCCATTCCGAATATCTTAAATGAAAGTGAATAAAATACTACATACCAAACGTGAATGGCATATAATGTGGTTTTGCTATTCTTATAAATTATTAAAAATTACGTCCAGTGAATCAGGAAGAATGCAGTTTTATTATTTCGAAAGATTTTTTCAAATCGGTCCAGTAGTTTTTTATTTTATCTATACTTATATTATAAAGAGGAAAGATTTGATTAATTGTTGCTTTATTTGTTTGTAATGCATAAACTCAAAAACTGTTTGTCCAATTTTTAAATTCTTTCTCCAGTAGAAAGCCACATTATTCCCGAGTAATATAGGCTATAATTTATCCCGATATTCCCTCGGGAACGGGAACCACGCGGGTAAAACCACGGGATGCCACTAATCCATTACAAACAACCAAATCAAATACGTCCTCTTTCTAATATTAGTATAGATAAAAAAATAAATAAAAAAAAACAAAGGGTTGCACTCCGGGAATGCCGGCAGAAGTGAAAAGGGCTCCCTAGACTTTCACAAAAAGCAATTTGACAAAAAAATAAAAAAAACTGATTGGATTTGAACCGAGGTCTTTTGGTTTCAATGCCGCCCGTTTTCTAACCTGAGTTATTACAACTTTGAAAACGGTGGCTGCCTTCGTATTCTAATGACATTGTAACAGTTTTTCGATCAGGTCACGTGTCCATCTTACGAATTTTCGATCTGATGGTCACGTGTCCCTGACGCGAGTTTAACATTTTTTACCCCCGCCGCTAAAGAAGTTTTCACTTTAAAAAAATACAAACACAATTGTCTAATGCAACTTCCGTCACATTACACCAGTCAAACTATCGACATGGTATAGATATTTAGCAACACTAATTGCGATGTTGTTTGATATGTAAATTCATATGCAGATAATGCATTTCAGGAACAATCTTATGAATATTCATGTCGATACACTTTCAATCTATTATACGTGCACTATGACTTAGGAATAGATAATAAATTGCTAATTTTGTTACAAGCGATTGAACTAAAGCAGTTTCGAACAGGAAATTGATTTAAAGGTAAGTAGCCCCTCACTTGATTATCGGTCATAATATGACCGCAAATTGCAAGTCGACGTTTGATTCGTGGTCATTATTATGACCGCTCATCAAGCTTGGATTTCGAATTGATGTTTTGGAACGTGTGAGTAGGACATGGTGGTTCTCTAGTCTATACTTAATCATAAAATTTAGAGAGAACAGACTTCCGTTAAGAAATAAAACTGTCAAGCCCCGTTTTTTCCAAGTACCCTTTTATTGCTTGAGAAGTTGGACTTTATTGCTTTATTTAAAGGTTGCAATTAAGTTTTATTGCACCTGTAAAACACGTGTAATTATAAAAAATACCTAATTGCATCGCTAAATTATAACAGCTTTTAATGAAAGTACTATTAAATTGTACGTAACACTTTCAGGAATCCAACGATGTACAACATGTGTGGTATTTATAAACGTGGTTGCGTTGCGCAGAAGTCCCTCGAGAAATATTCGCAACCGTGGTTGCGCCATGCTAAAATAAGTTACGGATCACAGTGCGTCCAATGTCACAGATGACCGTCGTCGAGTGACTGAGGGGGTAGTAAGTCCTATGAGAAACTCGAGAAAGTACATTAGAGAAATAATATTCCTTGTATTATGAACTTGTGACTAACTAGGGAAACAGTAAAAAATACACTCAGCAGCTATTGAGTTTTCTCTTTTCTTAGAATGATTAATACCTATCGTTATTTAAAATCTTTAAATAGTAATCGAGTGCATGTAAATTTTATTTTTATATTCATAACATTACAGTGAGTTTGTTATTATGACATAATTCTTTTTTTCTTCTTTTTATAAAAGTAATTAAAATTACATTATCGAGGTTTCAACGTTGGTAAAAAATATATGGGCTATGAGTAATGCTAAGTAGGTGTTAATTTTATTTTCAGCAGACCCCTATGATATTGTAATAATACATCAAGCAAACATTTAAATGTAGTCTGATAGAATAATATAAGCTAATGAATAGATAACGAGGCCAACTATTATTCAAATAGGCCGGCTACTGGTGTGTGGTGAATTAAAGGCGCGTCGCCCGCAAGGGAATGCACTGCAGCTTTAATTACTGCCGCACTGGATGGGATAATAGTACACTGTAGGTACAAATAGTACACCTCGTACCTACCAACGTTTCAGCAATAGATATCAGTCTTAGTAAATAGTGCAACAGTACTTTTAGAAAATCCATTTAATTATTAACATTGTCAATGTTTTAATGTGAACTTGAAATCAAGAGCTTAGTAATGCTTAATATTTATTACACATTCATTTTAATTTCAAAAACCCATTTCCCATTAGGTTACTAATATTTAAGCCATAAAACTTTGTAATAAGTGAAAAAAATAATGTAGTTTCAGAGAATAATATAAGCTAATGAATACATAGCGATGCGAGCTATTACTCAAATAGGCCGGCTACTGGTGTGTGGTGAATTAAAGGCGCGTCACCCGCAAGGGAATGCACTGCAGCTTTAATTACTGCCACACTGGATGGGATAATAGTATACTGTGGGTACAAATAGTACACCTCGTACCTACCAACGTTTCAGCAATAGATATCAGTCTTCGTAAATAGTGCAACAGTACTTTTAGAAAATCCATTAAATTATTAACATTGTCAATGTTTTAATGTGAACTTGAAATCAAGAGCTTAGTAATGCCTAATATTTATTACACATTCATTTTAATTTCAAAAACCCATTTCCCATTAGGTTACTAATATTTAAGCCATAAAACTTTGTAATAAGTGAAAAAAATAATGTAGTTTCAGAGAATAATATAAGCTAATGAATACATAGCGATGCGAGCTATTACTCAAATAGGCCGGCTACTGGTGTGTGGTGAATTAAAGGCGCGTCACCCGCAAGGTAATGCACTGCAGCTTTAATTACTGCCACACTGGATGGGATAATAGTACACTGTGGTTACAAATAGTACACCTCGTACCTACCAACGTTTCAGCAATAGATATCAGTCTTAGTAAATAGTGCAACAGTACTTTTAGAAAATCCATTAAATTATTAACATTGTCAATGTTTTAATGTGAACTTGAAATCAAGAGCTTAGTAATGCTTAATATTTATTACACATTCATTTTAATTTCAAAAACCCATTTCCCATTAGGTTACTAATATTTAAGCCATAAAACTTTGTAATAAGTGAAAAAAATAATGTAGTTTCAGAGAATAATATAAGCTAATGAATACATAGCGATGCGAGCTATTACTCAAATAGGCCGGCTACTGGTGTGTGGTGAATTAAAGGCGCGTGACCCGCAAGGAAATGCACTGCAGCTTTAATTACTGCCACACTGGATGGGATAATAGTACACTGTGGGTACAAATAGTACACCTCGTACCTACCAACGTTTCAGCAATAGATATCAGTCTTAGTAAATAGTGCAACAGTACTTTTAGAAAATCCATTCAATTATTAACATTGTCAATGTTTTAATGTGAACTTGAAATCAAGAGCTTAGTAATGCTAAATATTTATTACACATTCATTTTAATTTCAAAAACCCATTTCCCATTAGGTTAGTAATATTTTGTCAAAAATAAAAGTCATAAAACTATATAATAAGTAAAAAAAATAATGTAGTTTGAGAGAATAATCTAAGCTAATGAATACATAGCGATGCGAGCTATTACTCAAATAGGCCGGCAACTGGTGTGTGGTGAATTAAAGGCGCGTCGCCCGCAAGGGAATGCACTGCAGCTTTAATTACTGCCACACTGGATGGAATAATTGTATACTGTACGTATAAAAGTAGAGGGGTAGGGTTTGCGTTCCCATTTATGTGAAAAAAGTGACCTGACGTTTTTAATCTTAAAATATTAAAACAAGTTAACAGATAAAACAATATTTGCAAAATTGTTAACTTTTGCTGGATCCAGCATCAATTTAGTACTATTAGATTTATATGAAAAATGTGATAGTAAAAAAGCACGAGCCCTTTAAGTAGCTTTCAGGCGGGATTTTCCTATACTTACAAAATTGCATTGTGAATGCATAAAAATAATTTAAAATCTCAACTAAATATAAGATTTTATATTCAACTGCTATTGTTATAGCATTTTGCACATGTGTCATTTTAGATATATTTTTAGTTTCTCTAGAAACTTTACTATCTTTCACTGTTGTACTTTTTTTGTTTCTTTGACCGTCTTTCACGTCAGCCCCCCTAGCATGACCAACAAAATGGGATATGATATGATAAGTTATCCGGTTTAACTGTCAAAAGACTATGGGTTTTGACGTTTGAATGTCGATAAGTCGCTTTATCATTCGATACATATCGCGTTTTGGGTGGTCATGCTAGGCTTACTGGGCGGAGCAACGGATCGACCGTGATACTTGGTATGGGGATAGTTTAGAAGCTGTTGAGTGACATAAGCTACTTTTATTCCGGAAAAATATATCATTCCCGCGGTATAACGTCGCGTAGTCCACGCGGGCGGACTTATTTTCGTACTTAAATCTCTCGATAAAAATATAGTGTCTAAATTCGATGCCTAAAGACCTATTACGATACGATACGAGGGTCATCAAACTAACTCAAACCCAAATTCGTTACACTATAACGCTTCTTGACAATCATGCGTTTTATAATAATCATGCAGGTAAGAGCGAAGAGTTTCTTACGCTAAAATATATAGTGTGATTTTCAATAAAACTAGAAGACGTTTAATCTTAAAACAAAAATAGTAATAATTATAATCTTCTTACGTAAATCTCTCGGAAGTATAGTATGTAAATCAAATAACAGGGTCATAATTATAACTATAATTATGTAGCTCTAAATGGAAAATTCACTCGTGCCTGTCTTGGAGGCGTTATTATAAATTTTAATTATACAATTGACGTGTTAGAAAAAAAATGTAACAAATATTCGCAGTTAAATTTTTGAATATACTTATAGTAAGTATCTAAATTCGATAGCTTAAGTATGACCAGCCCACTTACTCTTGAACGAATTGGCATTGGCGTTAGATTAAATTAATGTCAAACTTAAAAATAAATACTTTATTGCAAGGTTATAAGGTTCACTGATTCAATGATTGTTATTAATTTAATAATAGGCATGATGACTATTTTTTTTATTTGGGTAATATACAATAATCTCTGAAAGATAGAAACATTGGTAAAAGAATTATTTTGCTAGCATGAAAACACCCCGAGATATCACAGCTTGAAATGCACACACATTGCATTCGCCCAAAAACGCTTCATACTAGCGGCGACGAAATTCTGACTGTGAAATATGGACTCTTGCTGGGATCTTGCTAATGAATAAAAGAAGAAACTGATAGTTGTGTGAGCTGTGCAGGTGTGAGAGCTCAATTGTTAGGACACACCAGCATCAGTTTTAACCCCCCTCTCTTCTTAAAAAAGTATTAGAATAATACTGATTCTAATCTTAATGACCCCAATGTTTGGCTGTTTGTTGTGATCGACTAAATGGTTAGGACACTACGTTGTGTAATTTTTTGTTTCAGTATCCCATAGTTAGGTTCTTTTTTAATAAGGTATGTTCAAAGTACAATGATAACAGAGACGCTTAATCTTATAGCTAATTACCTAAAGCAAGCTGAAATGAATTATAAATATATAAATACAAATAAATAAATAAATAGTGTTAATTAAGCATGACAGTGGATAATAGTTATATTTTAAATAGGTAAAGAAAGAGTTAAGTGTAATAAGTATAGTGTTTGTGGATAGGAATTTTTGGATAAAGGATAGGATAAAGTGAATCTAGGCCCAGGCTAATACCCTGATGGCTTGTGGCCCAGGGCATTGCCCTGGGGAGCTACGTCCAACCTCCCCTCTAGCTCTTTCCGGTCCCAGTCCAACGCAAACGAGGCGCTCAAGTATACTTAAGCACAACAGTGGTGCAGCAAAAGAGAGTATAAGGCAAAGGAATGTGAAAACCCAGTTTCAACAATCAGTTAAATGGAAAAACATCCAGTTTAACAAATGCCCACTCCAGTTACTGCCACCAAGTACTCATAAACAGATATTTCATATGCAATTCTTAGAGCATCTATTCAGAACATATCTAAGAAATTACAGTGTTATGCATTGTCGGATTGCATACAATCAGGACAAAGATGTAAAGCGTCACAATCTGAGCATGAAGAGGATGGCGTAGCCAGAACCTTTCAGAAATGTCTCTCCTTCCACCGGAGTGGAGATCTTGGAGGCAAGTCCTACTTGTCTGGGACGCAGATCCTATAGCCTTCAGCCAGAAGGGAACTGTATAGTGTGCGGGTCTCGGCAAATGCAGAGGTGAACTGTCTACATAGGGCTTACTTCACCAAGATATCCTCCTCTGAATAGTCTCAGGATCGTAGGACAGAGCTCGACTACTCAAGCAAAAGACAGGGTGTTTCACAACGCATAGCGGAGAGAAGAAGAATAAAGATTATAGTGACTCGACGAATCAAGCCACTTGTTGTATAGTTTATGTAGTGTGTATGATTGTGTAGGCATATCTGTTATGAGACTCAGCGCTCAGCACATGAAATGGCATCCATCAAAGAGGATATTATGTTCAAATCCATGTTGAACAAATAAATAGTTATATTATATTTCAAATATAAACTGGGTCTTCTCAAATGAGAGGTAGGGTTTGGATAAGACAATATTAAATTGTCAGGAGTTAAATAAAACACTTTGCTCAGTATTCATTTACTCAACCAACCGTGTACCAATGCTATGAGTTTCCCATGGTGTGAAAATTAAGTCAGAGACTTATGTGTGATCCAACATATGGCTTCAATATAAAGAAACACAGGAGGACTTTTGTCTTTAATTGGTTTTACCCAACAGTTATGAACTGAAAGGTATCACAAATCAAAAACGGTAATCCGGATATCGACAAAGCCAGGAAACCAACAGGACATCTGGTAAGGTGAATGACCAACAATCGTGCGAATCAGGCTGTGGGTGGAGTCCTTAATAGTGCGTTGTCCCCAAGCCGCTCGGCTCGTAAGATTACACTACTAAGGGTCCAAGCAAACATCCAGACGACACCATAATTGGCCAAATTAGTGTAAAATGACACTAAGGCATTTGATCAATCAATATACCATGATCAGCCAACGGCCTGTAGTGTGATTTAGTAGATACACAGCCTCAAATCCTAACGCGGTCTTTAGACTTTGGAACTTGAGGAGTGTTTACCGTACTACCAAAACGATATCCATGAGAGGCCCTATAGTAAAACACATTTTGTTGAAGTCATATTCTGATCACCCATAGTCCATTATAGACTATAAGTTACTTTAGAAATCACCATCAACTCACAACAAATTCCACAACATCTCATCACTGTAGCCAGACGTCAACCAGAAAACTAGGTGAGTCAGACCACAACGGCAAGTTACCTCACTCTTCGAGCTTCAAGCCAGCGGTAAAGCTTCAATCTATCCACTCTAGAGCTACATAAAACAACCATTACCTGAGTTGTGTATGGATAGTGTGAACTGATGTAAGTATGTGTCTGTATAATATAAATATTAATACAGTAAAATAAATCATACATAAATATGATGAAATAGCTTTTGTATGAAAGGCTACGGTCTCTCTATAGAATCTGTGATGGAATTATAGTCAAAATTAGACTATAATAGTTAATTATGAGAGTAGAACAGCAGCCTGTTCACACAACAGCTGTAATAAATAAATAAACATGGTTTGGATGAGGCGCTGCAGAATTCCATATATCAAGACTTTGATACTGAACAGGATGAGAGGTCATGTTCAAATAACATCAGATTTAACTAGTTAGAGTCTAGTAGAGACTTCTGACATAAAAGTTTCACTCTTATGAGGATAAAACCTCTTTTCCAATTTCAGCATCAAACATATAAACAGAATTCTACTTGCACAAACATGCAAGCAAATGATAATATAAGATGAGGGCAGATCTTACAAGTACTAGAACTTGTCTATCAGACATTGTGCCAAGCTTCAGCTTTGAAACTTCTGAAAGTTTCAGGAATCAATTTACTGGGACAGAGAGTATCTGTTTCCAAGGAATTTAGTACTGAAACTATAGCTAAAGTCTGACATCCAAATTACACCTTATTTCCTACACTCACCCTTGCTAGATTTCAGATCAAAATCTAGCAATAATCCTCACGAACCAAAGCACGACACTTCACTTCATATGAAACTCTGTATGGACCAAATTCCCTCTCTAAATTGTACAAAGAGCTCAGATAAGCCTTTTTTAAATAACAACACACATCACAACGTGTGAAAAAGTTGTTTTAGATAAATTTTAAGAGGAGAATTTGTTTTCAAACAGATTTTCACGATTAACACACACTTTAACACTTTCGCGGCGTGTAAATCAAACAAATCTTATATCGAATAAGCGATTCGACGATTAGATCACGAAATCCGAATTTAATACTGACGGTATGGTAGCAATATTAATTCAAAAGAATTTAAAACAAATTCTGAAATATTCAATTCTTGCTTTCAAATATTACTGGTCGAAGTTTTGACACGTGACAGCCTTCAGAACCCCATCCAGAGCAAACATTCCCACAAGGAAAGTATTTACCCAAGAGAAGATCGGAAATGCCATCATGAAACCTTACTGAAGAAATACAGATCTGGCCAAGAACTGTAAATCATCATCGGCCTCTTTCAAAACTCAGTCCAGACTCAAAAATGAGGATTCCAAGAAAATAATGGAGATAAATTAATAAAGCTTACCACCCACAGATTTGAAACACAATAATTAAAGAAAATATTTAAATTGAAATAATTTTGGGCAGAGATTTCTCTTAAATTCACTATTAAATACTTTTCACTAGTAAAATACCGAATCGCGATCGGGCAGAGCTTCGGCCTGCATTCCCGATAAATTCTCCCGAACTGTTCCTCTAGTCCACGAACCTCGCTCTTTTATCTCTCGTCTCTAGAACATTCTAGAACTCCCCTGACATGTCGTCCAATACTTCTCCACGCGCTTCCTCTTTGGGATTCCCCCATAAGAATAATTCAGTTATTCTGATATGTTGCCATATCTCGATTTAGGTATAAATAATTATTTACTTGATAAAACTAGATTATCTAGTTCTATCTTGAGAAAATAAGATATTACTGTAGTAAATCTTATTCCTCGATCCAAAATCAAGTAAATTTCCAATTTTCGCGGCTTCAGATAAACTCATTCAAAAGTTATTCAAGTGCGAATTTCAGAAAATTTAAATACTTGATTTAGATTAAATTTGATGCATAAATATATGTTCAGAGGTGTCGAAATCATGAGAACCGTATGCGAAAAGTGTTCATTCCCTTCCATCAACGAGATCTCAAACAATTTCATATCGACGTGTTCAAACTCTGTGGTTTGTGTACACTTCATCGCAAAACTGCTCCTCCAGACTTCAATCATCTCCAACATACAATATTCAATCAGTTTGTAGCAAAATTCTAGGTCTAAATAACGAAATATTTTAATCTAAATAAATCGAATTAGAGGTATAAATTCCCAAATTTTCCCTATAAAACGGGTAATCGTCAGAAAGTGGCCACCTTAGCAAGTCTTCACCATAGACAATCTAGACTGTAATAAAATCTGTATTCTAGTCTATGGTTCCATTGTTTTCTCTAAATAAGAGACCCTACAGACGCACAAAATCATAGTTTCATTATAGATGACAGCACTGTCGCTTAATAAATTCAATATTTAGCTGTAATAACGTAGTTAAAATCTAGCCAAATAGCAAAACAATGCCTGCGCTACAGAACTTCTATATGAAACTAAACTAAGAAGCTATAATTCGTGTCATTAGTGCACAAATATGTTTTGTGGCTCATGTCGGACAGAATTATCAGACTTCCATATAGTGTAACTAATCGAATGATCTAGGAATGTTTTTATCACCTTTCCGCTATGTATCAACTATGTATTACATAGCGCAAAGGTACATTGACTCACACAGATTTTGTTCAATCGCTCCTTGCACATTGTGAATAAGGCACTAGTTGGCCTCATGCAATGGCGCGTAATTCAAAATTCTAAACTTTGATTTAAATATTGAATTTAGTGTATTTAGGCTAAGTTTTATTAATAGAA
The DNA here is from genome assembly GCA_949710035.1 of Crambus lathoniellus. Taxonomy (NCBI): domain Eukaryota; kingdom Metazoa; phylum Arthropoda; class Insecta; order Lepidoptera; family Crambidae; genus Crambus; species Crambus lathoniellus. Next base: position 7,879,415 of record OX453310.1, on the reverse strand, counting down.
GATTAATTAGAAATCCCTAATATATATCTTGCTTAATTTTATTTAGGTTTAATCATGGTTTTAAACCCAAAATCGACTTTGGGTACTTAATACGTTCTTTAAGAGATTTTGTCTCATCTGTGACACAAACTGACGTTTGTAAGTTATAAATAAACAGTTAAGTATATTTATTAACAAAATAAAACCCTTTCTAATATCTTAATGTACTCATACCTAGCCTAAACTAACTCTGAACGTGACTCTATTTTCCAGGATTGAATTTCTTAAAACACTATTTATGAAGCTTTTTAAACAGACAACTTCTACTAGAAATCTTTCAAAAGGTGTTTTCCCAAAAATACCAAGCTCTCAGGTAAATATATCATCATTATATGCACCTATAAAACACATTCAATAATGTAGTTTTTAGAAATAACCTTTTGTCATTTTGTATATTTTACAACTGGAAATTCACAATGTTTATTACTTCTTTAAGTAATAAATTCTATTATACTATAAGAAGGACACTTTGAAATTATCTAATTTATATCAGAATTATAAATCCAATACATACTATAAAAGTTATTGACCTTTTAGAATTTACTAAAATTTATCAAATTTTGCAACGTTGAAATTCCATATTTAGTGATTTCTTACAATTGACAGAATGTTCTGAGCTAATTCTAGTTTTAAAATTATGTACAGATTTAGGATGAACTAAGAAATAACTATTCATAACAATAGACACACATTCTATATTATTTTCAAGTAATAGTCAGTTTTTCAACTGCGTTGAAAAACTCAAAACATTTAGTTTTGCTTATTTCAAATTATTTAAGCAAAGAATTTACTCTAAATCAATTTATCTTTCATCAGCATAATTAGTATACTAATTTATAACCAAATTAATTCAATTTCCAACTTGTATTTTTAGATAAATTGAGAATATTGAATTTTAGCAATATTCATTTTGATGTTTTGAATTTTCAGGATTACTTCATAACTCAAGGTTGTAGATACCTATCTATCTATATTACCTTTTACTAAAGACTTCCTAGATGAGGAAATTCCTTCAGGATAAATTTTAATCAAGAATTTCAGGAGAAATTAATATATTTGCATGCTTGAAGAGACATAATGGTTTTCCTACATTTAACCCTAAACCAAGCTTTTGTAAGTAATATTAAAATTACTAGTTTATTATTCATCATGCTGCTAAGAAGAATTAAGAAGAAAAGGATTAAATAATGTTATTTTCATAAATGATTTTATTTAAAATTTTCCAAGTCCACTAGCGCCATCTCGTAACGAGTAGCAAAACTTCTCAGTACTATATCAAAGACATGCTATTAACTCCGCTACTTGCCGCTGCGCAGCACGGCGCTGGTTTTTCACATAGTACTAAAACTGATTAATAGATGTCGCTTCTCTTAACTTCAATTCAAACTTAAGAGTTTTTAAATTATTTTTTTATCTATTATTGTTAATTGAAGATGTAGAATATACCTGTTCGACTTATAATTGATTTAAATATGTTTAATAACTATTCAAAAGAAAAGAAAGATGTTTTTAGTAGGAAAAGGAAATAAATAATACTATTTTATATAAATATATTTTTTTTTTTTTACTGAAACGTTTTCAGATTTCAGATGTGTCTGAAACATGAAAATGTAGTTTCAGGATGTAACAGTTATTGAAAATATGGAAAATCGGTTTTTCAGAAAAGTCGAATAAAATTAAAACTCCTGTGGCTAATTGAAAAGCAATGGTGACGTAGGTTGGACTGTCACAACCGCCCCCTAATTTATAAAGAAGTTTACCGTAATTATAAATTACTTATAATAAACAGTACAACCTATGATCGCCGCAAATAAAAATGAGACAACCATAAAAGAAGAGAATGGAAGGAGAGAGGTTCATTAGGAAAAATAAAATTAATTTTAATTTTCTTAACCCCTTTTTCTTTTTATGTATAAATATATATATATATATTTAAAGTAATTAATCTACCCCAAGTGAAACGACCGCCCATCTCCCCTCCAACCACATCTATTAAGACAGCGCTTAACAGATTATAGCGAAGGCAACAGCCAATTGGAGTTAATAAGTGATATGGTCAAAGACCATATAAGATTGAAGATATGAACATATATGTTAAACAGGCTTTATAAAACCTTTTTAATCGCTCTTATAGATGTGATTGAGTCATTTCCCTGACCCATCATTTCCCCATAACTTTAATTTATAAAATAAATTATAAACATTAGTATTAAATTAATACTAGTTACCAACAATGACTTAATATCAGTCCTGAATGAAATTTTTTCAGAACAACGTATCAATATTGATATCTAGTTTACATTGTATTTATTAAATATGATTCTTATTTAGATAACTAAATAGAAACATTACTCTTTATATGAATATCAAGAACCAACAAGTAAACTTCTCCAATAGCAAAGCTATGAGAGAAAGCCTTCTCATCCACTCAAAGAAGAGATAATTACTATTCTAAATAATTGAATGATGTATATTAACCTAGTAAAATTTAACACATATTAAGACACAAAATAAAGTCAAAATAATAAAACATGAATTTAAGTAATAAGAATTTAGCCTACATAACTGTTTGATTATTATTTTTTTTTTTTTTTTCATAAGTGAATATTTTTATATATAGTATTTATTTAAATGGATGGTATTGAAGTTACCTCTAATCTGTTTAGTTTTAGGGTCCATCAATGTATATACATTTGGAAATAGAACAGCACTAACTACATATGGTCCTTCATAAAGCAACTGAAACTTTTTAGTAAGATTCTTTAGTGCTTCTGATTTGTTTAACTTCCGAATCTTTACATAATCTCCTATCTGAAATTCAATCAAACGATGAGATTTGTTAAATCTGACCTGTCTTTTGACACTATTACTTTTCAAATTCTGTGTCACCTGTGCTCTAACATCCTCAATGTTCTTTGTCTTATCTAAATGTGGCAGACAATTATCAAATGACATACTGTTACTTGTACCATATAATATTTCATTAGGAGTGAAACCAGTGCTTTCATGGAAAGTATTGTTATACATGGTTTCTATTCTGTTAAGAATAGTCGCCCAATTTTTATGTTTCTTATGGCAATACGTTCTGAATAAACGTCCCAATTCTTTATTTACCCTCTCTGTAGTATTAGGTCGAGGATTTCTAACTGTAGTGTATATAGGCTTTATATTAATATCTTTTAAAGCTTGCTTCCAGCAATCAGATGAGAATTGACTGCCATTATCAGTCATAACTACTTTAGGTCTGATTATTCTAGAGAACCGTTTTAATTTAGCGACTACTGCTCGAGAAGTGGCTTTAGTTAAATTATACAACTTAACAAACTTGCTAAATGAGTCTTGAATTACTAATATGTAAGTAGCCCCAAATCTACCCCTAGGCAAAGGTCCATATAAATCAGCCATTACGATGTCTCCTATTTGTTTTGTTACAATAGGCTTACATTCACCCACATATTTTATATTATCACTTTTAGAAACCTGGCAAATGTGACAAGTTCTCAACAATGTTTTCACAGTTTTGTTCATACCAAGCCAGTAAAATCTATCTTTAAGATATTTGAGAACCTTATAAGCCCCTTGATGACCCATTTCTTTATGAATTTGGAGAATTACTTCTTCTCTCAAATTTGCTGGCAAATATATTACATGTTTGTCTAAATTAATTTTAAAATACAATACCCTATCCTTAATATAACAACGTTGAGCAATTTTCCCTAATTTACCATTTAAATTATTACTAGAATTATTTACAATATTCATAATTGACTGAATCTCTCTATCACTAGCTTGAAAATTAGATATATTTCTCAAGTCAGCTACTAATGTTTTATTTTTATTAATTTCCATATAATGGATTTCTGGACAATAAACCCTATCTTCCTGCATTAAAGATGAATCAGATGGAAACCTAGACAGAACATCGACAGCCACGTTGTCTTTACCTTTTACATGTTCAATAGTATAGTCAAATTGTTCAAGAAAAAGTATCCATCTAATAATCCGACTATTATAAAGTTTCCATGACCTAACAAAGGTTAGTGCTTTATGATCGGTTCTAATTATCATTTTCGCGCCCCTTAGATAAGTTTCAAACTTTCTTAAACAATAGATAATTGCCCAAAATTCCTGTTCGGTAACCGTCCATCTCAATTCTGCGCCCCTCAAAGCTCTACTACAATATCCCAGAATTTTCATTTCGCTGTTATCATCATACTGAAATAACACCCCCGCTAATCCTACTCCTGAACTATCAGTTTGCAAATAGAATGGCCTAGTCATATCAGGATGATGCAACATTATTGTTTTCAAAAATCTATTTTTTAACTCTTCAAAAGCTACTTGTGCTTCTGGAGTCCAAGACCAACCTTTATTTTTCTTTAATAACTTACACAAAGGTTGAATAATACTATTATAGTCAGGAATGAAACGTCTATAATAATTACAAAGTCCTAAAAATGCTCTTAAATGTTTTATTTTTGTCGGAACCGGAAAATTCTTAATAGATTCAATTTTTCCTGGATCCGTTCTAATTCCCTCTGTAGAAATAATATGACCCAACATTTTTACTTCTTTACAAATGAATTTACATTTTTCAAGGTTGCATGTAAGTCCTGCAGATTTTAATTTGTTTAAAATTATATCAATATGTTCTAAATGCTCTTCTAAAGTACCCTGAGTTAGAATGGCTAAATCGTCTAAATAATTTACACAAAAATGTCTAACCCCAGGCCCCAATATTTGATCCATCGCTCTACTGAAACTACCGACAGAAGTCTTAAGTCCTTGTGGTAAAACATTATACATATAAGATTTCCCATTAAAAGTGAACCCAGTATACTTTTTACTATCTTCTGAGATAGGAATCTGAAAATATGCATTATTAAGATCTATTATACTGATGTAATTAACCCCATGAAATGAATTTAAAACATCTATTTGCATAGGAGGAGCTTCCGCCTCAGCTACCATATGTTTGTTAATTTCCCTTGCATCTAATAGAACTCTAATTGAACCATCAGGTTTTAAAGTGAATGTTAATGGACTACAATAAGGTGTAGAACGTCTAGTTATTATACCCATATCAACCATCTCAGCTAACTTTTCCTCCATTTGTGGTCTATATGCATATGGAACAGGATAAGAACGTCTTATAACCGGGCTATGATCTGTCATTTTTATGACATGTTCATAACAATTTGCACGACCTAATCGTTTAGTAAAAGTGTCATCATGTTTAATCAAAACTTGTTTTAATTTAATTGTTTGTTTCTCATTAAGAGGTATACCTGTTTTAATTTCTTGCAAATACTTTTTGAAGTCAAAGTCACTGGTTACTTTGGCAACTTCTGAAACCCCTTGTCCCTCAAATACATACTCAATAAACGGTATTATTATCCTTTGACCCTTGTAATTAATAATTAATCCTACTGGAGGTGTTTGTAATCTTATATTTACTTTATTTGCTAAAAGCCAATCAAATCCTAAAATTACAGAATGGACTAATTTAGGTACAATCAAAAATCTAATTTCTATTTTAATTTCCCCAAATTTTACTGGTAGTAAAACCATTTGCTGTATTTTGGCACTCTTTTGACCAACAGCTCCACGAATTTGTATTGGTTTAACAGGTAACATATTTAATTTATTCCCAACCTGTAATTTTAAAGATTCCCAAAATGACTCTGAAATACAAGTGATATCACTGCCTGTATCGACTAAACATTTAACTTGCTTGTCAAATATTTCTGCCTCAACCTCAGATTTGATCATTTCTAATCTATCCGCAGTAATATTGTCTTCTTCATCGAATAAAGAAGAAACTTCCCTAGTTTGAATTGAAGAATTCCTATCTAATTCGGCTTGAATTTTTAGTGTTTCCACTACTTGTAGTTTAAAATTAGTAGAATTGGTTACTTTACTACCTAATCCTAAACCTGCTTTACTATTCTGACCTTTGGCAACTATAGGCTTAAGTATTCCATCACCGTGTCTACCTAATGACTGTCCAGGTTCCCATCCGAGATCAAGCATAATTTTTAAAGCAATAGGAGTAAAATTTGCCCCTTCTAATGTTGATATATTGGGGCGATTTACATCAACATCTACTAGTTTAAATTTGTTGGTTCTGAATTTACAATTTGAGAAGTATTACCACTAGTGGTATCTACACTATTTACAACATCTGTTTTCGCCAATTGGTTTACTTCACGCGCCGGCCTCTCGCTGAATGATTTCTTCTGTTTGAAGTTGCTCCTGTTGTCCCGTTGTTGGTGTTGACGATGCTGATGATGTTGACCAGATGCCGCAGACTGTTGCACCACACCTGCTTGAGTAGCACTGCTGCGCTTTGGATTAGTTTGTCTGTTCACGTTGTCCAGCTTGCGAAGAAACTCAGTAGCTTGAAGTATGGAAGTATAGTTACTTGTCGACCAAGCATACTGAACCTCTCTAGGAAAATGATTCATAATATCACTTATTAGTTGTCTCTCCTGGATAGGATAAGTCAACATCTTTGCTTGTCCACACAATGTAATGAAGTGACCCAGCATAGACTGCGTTCCATCCCAGGAGTTCTGCACAATTTTCCTCCTTAATTCGTTTTGTTCTGCTTCACCCCAGTACGTGTCCAAAAAGTCCTTTTTGAAGTCCTCAAAATGTGTCCATCTGTCTCTATATATGCGAGCCCAGTTTCTAGAATCCCCTTCCAGGCATTCAATAATTGTATCAATTATATCATTCACCCCTGGTACACATTTTCTCAAATATGCTGTTAGGTCTTCTATGAAGGTCACCGGGTGTTTGCTCTTTGTAGGAAATTTAGGCTTCTCAATAGACATCGGCGCCATCGGATAACACATAGTAGATAGTCCAGTGCCCGTAGTGTAAGTTTTTATGTCAAAAAACGCAAACTATTTCGAATGCGTATTAATGTCAATTTGTATGAAAACTGTATAAGCGCCTCTAGCGGCGAGTAGCGCGCTTATATAGTTTTCATACAAATTGACATTATTACGCATTCGAAATAGTTTGCGTTTGCTTGACATAAAAACTTACACTCGGGGTACAGGCTGTACTAGAGTTTGTAAGTTTGAAGCGCCCCCTTGTATGGACATATCTGCTGATTCTACCGGAGTGGATGTAGCTGTGATCCTACTTTCCAGTTCAGAGATCTTGCTATTAAGAGTGTTGACCGCTCGTTGTACCATACGTGTCATAAACTGTAGCGAAGTAGACCTTTTTTCTGCTGGCGGAGGGTCAACTAGGGCAGTTCTACGAGTTACCATGCCAGTTCTCCTCGTCTCCGCTGTCTTGGATTTACTCCTTTCCTTAGGCATTATGAAAATTTATATTTCACTCAAAACACTCACTATTTGTCACTAACACTAGTTTTAAAATCACTGATTGTAAGAAAAAAATATCCACTTATCAAATAACTAAAAAATTTAAAATCACTGAATCACTGAATTGAATACCATTTACTAATTATAGTTCACATAAACCTAATCATTAAAAACTAACTAAAAGAATTGTCTCACTTTCACTATGAACTAATAAAATAAAGAGTGTCACTTTCACTATCACTTAAAAAAAAATTAAATGAGCGTCATTTTTCACTATAACTTAGACTATAAAGAAATAAAGAGTGTCACTTTCACTAAAACTTACTAATTATTTGATACACTTATTAAGTAGTCACTGTCTAAATAATATCACTATGCACTGGCACTTTCTTAAATATTTCCTGAAACAAAACCCACTTATAAAAAAAAACTCACACTAACACTTGAGTAATGAACTGAAACCAACCTATAACACAACACTAGAATTCACTGACAATAAAACCTCTTAAAAGTTGATAGTTCCTCAAAAGTTGACTGGCAGAAAATACCTCCAGGATCAAGTCCGCTTTGTATTTTACACTAGGTATTATTTTCAAAAGTTAAATAAATAAATAAATAAGTAAGCGCTATAAGATTAAATTCTATTTTAGTTAATTCAATAAAATCCTACATCTGTGATATAAATAAATAACCAGTTATCCTCCCAACACCCTATACTTGTAATAAACTAAGTTAAATTGTATAGTTTAATTTGTAATAAAAAGTTAACTTGTTTAATGAAATAAAATTTCCAAAAATCATAATTTTCCCTGCATAATGGTGTTTATGAACACTAAGTTATGAGTATGTACCTATTTGTATACTATTCTAACCAAACAACCATATCAAAAAAACCTTTTTCCTAAAGTTGATCGGAGGGAAAATTCCTCGGAAACGATTTACATCTGATAGTGGCGTTTCCAACTATACATAAAGAAGTTAGTAATCATGTCAAATGTTGAATTATTAGTGGCACACATATTTTCCCTAATAGTACACAAGATCTACTTTTAAGAAGAATTCAAAACAATGTCTATACGATAGCATTTTTTCCTTTTATTTTTATTTCAGAATGTAATAACAGATATGTACAACTACTATTATTATAAAACTACTTTCCCAAATAGCAATCTACTCAAACTTGACTATTTTGTTAATTTTAATCTATCTAGACTACACAATTGTTATCCACTATGTAATTTCATTCTATTATTGAACCTAATTACTTAAACTGAAATTTTTCTAGCAAATCTATTTTAAATAGTACTTGTGTATTAATTCTCTTTACTTCAGATAACAGTTTCTAATTCTACTCTGGTATAACTAACTTGCTTTTGTAAGTTAGTTATGTGGAATGCGTTTAAAATAGAACAAACTAGTAAAAAAGTATCTAATGAAGTAAACATTAGTTCAACGCAAACTTATACTTTAACGAATGTCAAATCAAGTTATTAGATCTATTAACCAGAATTATGTCCTCAACATGCTTATGTGTTATGTGAATCCGTCCTAAGTATTCATTTTAAGACTTTGGTTACTGAAATTCACCAACAAATATGTATAGGTAACTTTGGAGTTACCTACTAAGTTTCATCTCACCTACTTATGTACCTAAAACATACTAAAGACTTCTGGTATACGGTCACACATAGGAATATTCATTAAATCTATATAGTCTAGCTTTAAAACATACCCAGAACAATTCCAACACAACCATTTTGAAGTTAAGTTAAGTTAACACCTTTTGAAAGACCTCCAACATGAAAAACGACGAGATTGTTTCCGACAATTTACTTTTTCACAATTAACTTTAACACTTAACATTTCAACTCACTAAACGCACTTTTTAGTTATTATTTAACTAGTTATCTACTTAATTGAAAAACTTTGGAACGAAAAACTATTTCAAAACAAACTTAATTTTATCTGTCAAAATTTTTCTCGTTTTTTTTTTCCTCTGAAAATCATGGACTTGGGCTCTAGTTTGTCCAAATTTCAAAGAAACGAACCATATAAATTTAAAATGTCAAAATAACATGTAGTATGGCGCTGTCAGTCTATTATTTGTATTGTGTTCGAAAATCGCTCGTTTGTTTACTAATAGTAATGATAATAAATAAATTGTAAATGTAAAATTTGTTTATCGATAAAATCATCTAAGTGATAAAATAACATCACGGCGTGTTTGTTTAATTTACGCACCGTGTCGACATGACAAAGTTCCTATCTTAATGATGAAAGGTAAATACAGACAGCACCTGTCTCGTTTCTTGTCTTTCTCTATTCGCGAATATCATTATTTATTTGCACATACTTCCGTATCATGTGCATACGTGTTTTAAAATGTCTTGTACATGTTTAACTAACTTGGCAAACACGTTCGCCAATCTCCTCGCCCCCTATTCAACACTAACCACTAATAAATCTACTATCAAGTTTGGCAAACATGTTTGGCCAATATTTTGGTCGTCTCCTTTTCTATAAAATAATCCTAAATCTCGTTTAGCTAGTATTCTCGCCCCCCCAACTACTTTTGTCGAGCACGTCATGTCACAAATGTAATTTTAATGTGATATAGAGTTAAGTTACCTACTTATTCATATTAAGTCAAACTTCAAAGAATTACCTATGTAATCAAGAATTAAATCAATAAATAACCATACATAAAGTATGTACCTTAGTACAACGCGACAATCTATTTTATACCATAGCCATAATTAAACGAACATTAATTGAATTATCGATACTTTACTTATTCGATATTACGTCTAATCGAGTCGATTTTTAGTTATAATTTTAATAGAAATTTCTTTTTATTTAAATTTATTATCCTATTTAATTCTAAACTTTAGAAAAACAATTAACTAACTAATTCAACGTACAATAACTATTATTAGAAATAGATTTATTATCAATGTAAGAACATCAAAATTGTCTATTTATAATTTGTTCCGGTTTTAAATGTAATTATTTGACCTATTAATGACGTATAGTTAATTTTACCAATAAAAGAATACTTTTTATAATTTTAAAACAATACTTCTTACTTTTCAAATAAAATTGAATAAAATCGTTAATCGAATCGATAAAGTTCAAAGTAATGTGTTCATGCCCTTATCTGGTCATGTCTATATTGACCCTTATTTCCTGTCAAACTAACCTATGTAATTTCTTGTTTTACAAAATTTTTATCTTAAATTTCTCTTGTTTTCAATGAAAATGCCCGTAAATCCACTGAAAAAGGAAATGAACACCTCGCAATTTTTTCCGCAGTAAGTTTTAACCTGTTTTATCAACATTTTGTTTGCAATTTTGTATGTAAAATTCTACTAACAATGTTTTGCTTGCAAAATTCTAAAAACTGTTTTTGTTTTATTTCCAGCTTATCCAGCACGCTTATCTCTCTATCTTTCCGCAAGCTTACACTAACATAACAAGAGGACGCACATTGGGAAATTTAGTACAAAAATGAAAATTTGAAGAATGAAAGTAAACAACATAAGTGACTGTTTTTAGTGTAGTGAAAATGTTTTAGATGTAATTTACGAAGAACAACACCGATAAACGCTATATTAAAGAACCGTACACATAAGAAAACACACAAAAATCATAAAAAATAAACAATAACCATAAAAAAAAAAGCTGAAAAAGAAACACCAATAAATACACCTGGAGCTATTACACTCACAGCTGTTTTCATTTGTATAACCCATTGTCTACAGTATGTATACTAAAATTATAAAGTCTTAATCTAGGGTGCAGGTATCCCTAATACGGATAGCCGCATATCTTTCACCTTGGAAAGGCCAAGTGCAATGGTTTCGGATCTTCGGTTTTTTCTTGTTCAGGAGAACAAGAGAGCTAACCGGTCGGGCTCTAGCACAGCTTAGTTCCCACCGAGAGGTATCCACTGGCTCTAATCGCGGGCAAATATAAGTATTCTATATTTTATCCCCAATACTGAATACTTACAATCGCAACGGGTATGCAGCGAACCATAGTTATAAGCTTTTTCTATATTTTATTTTTACTTAGTATTAAATCTGAACGCCCCCAAGAAGTAAAACCCCTTTGCTAGCTGTATAACTATAGCAGAAAGCTTGCACACAACTTAAAAATTAACATGCAATAAGCGACTCTGAATATCAATTCCTTTAAACATTTGAGACCCATTATTCTGGTCACTCGGCACCATTGTAAAACGATTACTCAAAGGACAGATAATTTTTTGATGAGAATATTCCATAGTTAGTTTCTTTTTTAATAAGGTATGTTCAAAGTACAATGATAACAGAGACGCTTAATCTTATAGCTAATTACCTAAAGCAAGCTGAAATGAATTATAAATATATAAATACAAATAAATAAATAAATAGTGTTAATTAAGCATGACAGTGGATAATAGTTATATTTTAAATAGGTAAAGAAAGAGTTAAGTGTAATAAGTATAGTGTTTGTGGATAGGAATTTTTGGATAAAGGATAGGATAAAGTGAATCTAGGCCCAGGCTAATACCCTGATGGCTTGTGGCCCAGGGCATTGCCCTGGGGAGCTACGTCCAACCTCCCCTCTAGCTCTTTCCGGTCCCAGTCCAACGCAAACGAGGCGCTCAAGTATACTTAAGCACAACAGTGGTGCAGCAAAAGAGAGTATAAGGCAAAGGAATGTGAAAACCCAGTTTCAACAATCAGTTAAATGGAAAAACATCCAGTTTAACAAATGCCCACTCCAGTTACTGCCACCAAGTACTCATAAACAGATATTTCATATGCAATTCTTAGAGCATCTATTCAGAACATATCTAAGAAATTACAGTGTTATGCATTGTCGGATTGCATACAATCAGGACAAAGATGTAAAGCGTCACAATCTGAGCATGAAGAGGATGGCGTAGCCAGAACCTTTCAGAAATGTCTCTCCTTCCACCGGAGTGGAGATCTTGGAGGCAAGTCCTACTTGTCTGGGACGCAGATCCTATAGCCTTCAGCCAGAAGGGAACTGTATAGTGTGCGGGTCTCGGCAAATGCAGAGGTGAACTGTCTACATAGGGCTTACTTCACCAAGATATCCTCCTCTGAATAGTCTCAGGATCGTAGGACAGAGCTCGACTACTCAAGCAAAAGACAGGGTGTTTCACAACGCATAGCGGAGAGAAGAAGAATAAAGATTATAGTGACTCGACGAATCAAGCCACTTGTTGTATAGTTTATGTAGTGTGTATGATTGTGTAGGCATATCTGTTATGAGACTCAGCGCTCAGCACATGAAATGGCATCCATCAAAGAGGATATTATGTTCAAATCCATGTTGAACAAATAAATAGTTATATTATATTTCAAATATAAACTGGGTCTTCTCAAATGAGAGGTAGGGTTTGGATAAGACAATATTAAATTGTCAGGAGTTAAATAAAACACTTTGCTCAGTATTCATTTACTCAACCAACCGTGTACCAATGCTATGAGTTTCCCATGGTGTGAAAATTAAGTCAGAGACTTATGTGTGATCCAACATATGGCTTCAATATAAAGAAACACAGGAGGACTTTTGTCTTTAATTGGTTTTACCCAACAGTTATGAACTGAAAGGTATCACAAATCAAAAACGGTAATCCGGATATCGACAAAGCCAGGAAACCAACAGGACATCTGGTAAGGTGAATGACCAACAATCGTGCGAATCAGGCTGTGGGTGGAGTCCTTAATAGTGCGTTGTCCCCAAGCCGCTCGGCTCGTAAGATTACACTACTAAGGGTCCAAGCAAACATCCAGACGACACCATAATTGGCCAAATTAGTGTAAAATGACACTAAGGCATTTGATCAATCAATATACCATGATCAGCCAACGGCCTGTAGTGTGATTTAGTAGATACACAGCCTCAAATCCTAACGCGGTCTTTAGACTTTGGAACTTGAGGAGTGTTTACCGTACTACCAAAACGATATCCATGAGAGGCCCTATAGTAAAACACATTTTGTTGAAGTCATATTCTGATCACCCATAGTCCATTATAGACTATAAGTTACTTTAGAAATCACCATCAACTCACAACAAATTCCACAACATCTCATCACTGTAGCCAGACGTCAACCAGAAAACTAGGTGAGTCAGACCACAACGGCAAGTTACCTCACTCTTCGAGCTTCAAGCCAGCGGTAAAGCTTCAATCTATCCACTCTAGAGCTACATAAAACAACCATTACCTGAGTTGTGTATGGATAGTGTGAACTGATGTAAGTATGTGTCTGTATAATATAAATATTAATACAGTAAAATAAATCATACATAAATATGATGAAATAGCTTTTGTATGAAAGGCTACGGTCTCTCTATAGAATCTGTGATGGAATTATAGTCAAAATTAGACTATAATAGTTAATTATGAGAGTAGAACAGCAGCCTGTTCACACAACAGCTGTAATAAATAAATAAACATGGTTTGGATGAGGCGCTGCAGAATTCCATATATCAAGACTTTGATACTGAACAGGATGAGAGGTCATGTTCAAATAACATCAGATTTAACTAGTTAGAGTCTAGTAGAGACTTCTGACATAAAAGTTTCACTCTTATGAGGATAAAACCTCTTTTCCAATTTCAGCATCAAACATATAAACAGAATTCTACTTGCACAAACATGCAAGCAAATGATAATATAAGATGAGGGCAGATCTTACAAGTACTAGAACTTGTCTATCAGACATTGTGCCAAGCTTCAGCTTTGAAACTTCTGAAAGTTTCAGGAATCAATTTACTGGGACAGAGAGTATCTGTTTCCAAGGAATTTAGTACTGAAACTATAGCTAAAGTCTGACATCCAAATTACACCTTATTTCCTACACTCACCCTTGCTAGATTTCAGATCAAAATCTAGCAATAATCCTCACGAACCAAAGCACGACACTTCACTTCATATGAAACTCTGTATGGACCAAATTCCCTCTCTAAATTGTACAAAGAGCTCAGATAAGCCTTTTTTAAATAACAACACACATCACAACGTGTGAAAAAGTTGTTTTAGATAAATTTTAAGAGGAGAATTTGTTTTCAAACAGATTTTCACGATTAACACACACTTTAACACTTTCGCGGCGTGTAAATCAAACAAATCTTATATCGAATAAGCGATTCGACGATTAGATCACGAAATCCGAATTTAATACTGACGGTATGGTAGCAATATTAATTCAAAAGAATTTAAAACAAATTCTGAAATATTCAATTCTTGCTTTCAAATATTACTGGTCGAAGTTTTGACACGTGACAGCCTTCAGAACCCCATCCAGAGCAAACATTCCCACAAGGAAAGTATTTACCCAAGAGAAGATCGGAAATGCCATCATGAAACCTTACTGAAGAAATACAGATCTGGCCAAGAACTGTAAATCATCATCGGCCTCTTTCAAAACTCAGTCCAGACTCAAAAATGAGGATTCCAAGAAAATAATGGAGATAAATTAATAAAGCTTACCACCCACAGATTTGAAACACAATAATTAAAGAAAATATTTAAATTGAAATAATTTTGGGCAGAGATTTCTCTTAAATTCACTATTAAATACTTTTCACTAGTAAAATACCGAATCGCGATCGGGCAGAGCTTCGGCCTGCATTCCCGATAAATTCTCCCGAACTGTTCCTCTAGTCCACGAACCTCGCTCTTTTATCTCTCGTCTCTAGAACATTCTAGAACTCCCCTGACATGTCGTCCAATACTTCTCCACGCGCTTCCTCTTTGGGATTCCCCCATAAGAATAATTCAGTTATTCTGATATGTTGCCATATCTCGATTTAGGTATAAATAATTATTTACTTGATAAAACTAGATTATCTAGTTCTATCTTGAGAAAATAAGATATTACTGTAGTAAATCTTATTCCTCGATCCAAAATCAAGTAAATTTCCAATTTTCGCGGCTTCAGATAAACTCATTCAAAAGTTATTCAAGTGCGAATTTCAGAAAATTTAAATACTTGATTTAGATTAAATTTGATGCATAAATATATGTTCAGAGGTGTCGAAATCATGAGAACCGTATGCGAAAAGTGTTCATTCCCTTCCATCAACGAGATCTCAAACAATTTCATATCGACGTGTTCAAACTCTGTGGTTTGTGTACACTTCATCGCAAAACTGCTCCTCCAGACTTCAATCATCTCCAACATACAATATTCAATCAGTTTGTAGCAAAATTCTAGGTCTAAATAACGAAATATTTTAATCTAAATAAATCGAATTAGAGGTATAAATTCCCAAATTTTCCCTATAAAACGGGTAATCGTCAGAAAGTGGCCACCTTAGCAAGTCTTCACCATAGACAATCTAGACTGTAATAAAATCTGTATTCTAGTCTATGGTTCCATTGTTTTCTCTAAATAAGAGACCCTACAGACGCACAAAATCATAGTTTCATTATAGATGACAGCACTGTCGCTTAATAAATTCAATATTTAGCTGTAATAACGTAGTTAAAATCTAGCCAAATAGCAAAACAATGCCTGCGCTACAGAACTTCTATATGAAACTAAACTAAGAAGCTATAATTCGTGTCATTAGTGCACAAATATGTTTTGTGGCTCATGTCGGACAGAATTATCAGACTTCCATATAGTGTAACTAATCGAATGATCTAGGAATGTTTTTATCACCTTTCCGCTATGTATCAACTATGTATTACATAGCGCAAAGGTACATTGACTCACACAGATTTTGTTCAATCGCTCCTTGCACATTGTGAATAAGGCACTAGTTGGCCTCATGCAATGGCGCGTAATTCAAAATTCTAAACTTTGATTTAAATATTGAATTTAGTGTATTTAGGCTAAGTTTTATTAATAGAAGATTAATTAGAAATCCCTAATATATATCTTGCTTAATTTTATTTAGGTTTAATCATGGTTTTAAACCCAAAATCGACTTTGGGTACTTAATACGTTCTTTAAGAGATTTTGTCTCATCTGTGACACAAACTGACGTTTGTAAGTTATAAATAAACAGTTAAGTATATTTATTAACAAAATAAAACCCTTTCTAATATCTTAATGTACTCATACCTAGCCTAAACTAACTCTGAACGTGACTCTATTTTCCAGGATTGAATTTCTTAAAACACTATTTATGAAGCTTTTTAAACAGACAACTTCTACTAGAAATCTTTCAAAAGGTGTTTTCCCAAAAATACCAAGCTCTCAGGTAAATATATCATCATTATATGCACCTATAAAACACATTCAATAATGTAGTTTTTAGAAATAACCTTTTGTCATTTTGTATATTTTACAACTGGAAATTCACAATGTTTATTACTTCTTTAAGTAATAAATTCTATTATACTATAAGAAGGACACTTTGAAATTATCTAATTTATATCAGAATTATAAATCCAATACATACTATAAAAGTTATTGACCTTTTAGAATTTACTAAAATTTATCAAATTTTGCAACGTTGAAATTCCATATTTAGTGATTTCTTACAATTGACAGAATGTTCTGAGCTAATTCTAGTTTTAAAATTATGTACAGATTTAGGATGAACTAAGAAATAACTATTCATAACAATAGACACACATTCTATATTATTTTCAAGTAATAGTCAGTTTTTCAACTGCGTTGAAAAACTCAAAACATTTAGTTTTGCTTATTTCAAATTATTTAAGCAAAGGATTTACTCTAAATCAATTTATCTTTCATCAGCATAATTAGTATACTAATTTATAACCAAATTAATTCAATTTCCAACTTGTATTTTTAGATAAATTGAGAATATTGAATTTTAGCAATATTCATTTTGATGTTTTGAATTTTCAGGATTACTTCATAACTCAAGGTTGTAGATACCTATCTATCTATATTACCTTTTACTAAAGACTTCCTAGATGAGGAAATTCCTTCAGGATAAATTTTAATCAAGAATTTCAGGAGAAATTAATATATTTGCATGCTTGAAGAGACATAATGGTTTTCCTACATTTAACCCTAAACCAAGCTTTTGTAAGTAATATTAAAATTACTAGTTTATTATTCATCATGCTGCTAAGAAGAATTAAGAAGAAAAGGATTAAATAATGTTATTTTCATAAATGATTTTATTTAAAATTTTCCAAGTCCACTAGCGCCATCTCGTAACGAGTAGCAAAACTTCTCAGTACTATATCAAAGACATGCTATTAACTCCGCTACTTGCCGCTGCGCAGCACGGCGCTGGTTTTTCACATAGTACTAAAACTGATTAATAGATGTCGCTTCTCTTAACTTCAATTCAAACTTAAGAGTTTTTAAATTATTTTTTTATCTATTATTGTTAATTGAAGATGTAGAATATACCTGTTCGACTTATAATTGATTTAAATATGTTTAATAACTATTCAAAAGAAAAGAAAGATGTTTTTAGTAGGAAAAGGAAATAAATAATACTATTTTATATAAATATATTTTTTTTTTTTACTGAAACGTTTTCAGATTTCAGATGTGTCTGAAACATGAAAATGTAGTTTCAGGATGTAACAGTTATTGAAAATATGGAAAATCGGTTTTTCAGAAAAGTCGAATAAAATTAAAACTCCTGTGGCTAATTGAAAAGCAATGGTGACGTAGGTTGGACTGTCACATGACGTCACGCTTTTGTAGTTTGTATGCCACGCGTAAGAAGTTTGTTCGGCAGCTATATTAAATATTGTGTTTATCAAAATGGTTTCTTAGACAAAGCTAAACATATTACGGACTAATTAAAGGTAATATTTATTTTAATAAATTTCATACTTTTTAAATGGACTTGCCCACCCAACTTTGAAGGGTCATAAAACTAATAAAACGCAATTTTTATAATAGAAAAATGGAAAATGAAGTATTTAGAAAAAATCGACCCGTCTCACAACTAGCTCCGATGGGACTCGAACCCACGACCTATCGCTTTCCGGGCGACTGCTCTAACCACTGAGCTACGGAGTCGTTACGAGAAGCGTCGAATTTATCCAATACTTCTTACTCGCTGTATAGTCAGCGTTTATTTCATCAATGTGGAGATATTACTACCCTCACACGCGAAAGAAATACCTTTCCAGGTATTTGGCAATCGCTAAAGATGAAATTACTATTGCAAGTTATTTTAATTTTTAGTTTTTTGCATTCACAATGCAATTTTTATAATAGAAAAATGGAAAATGAAGTATTTAGAAAAAATCGACCCGTCTCACAACTAGCTCCGATGGGACTAGCTTGCAATAGTAATTTCATCTTTAGCGACAAGCGACTTTAAAACTTTAATATTTTTACATTTTTTTATTAGTATTTCGTTATTTTATTATTCAGTCATCATCCCTATTGGCCATTGTAATTTGTTTCAATCGGGGGTCACAATTTTAAACCCAAGCGAGTTACACTAAATGGAAAATTAACTCGTGGCTGCCTTGGAGGCGTTCTGCAAACTGCGGCCACACAGCAAATGTAATTACTGTGCCACCTGGGATGTGCCGCTGATGATGATGC
This sequence comes from Crambus lathoniellus, assembly GCA_949710035.1. Lineage (NCBI taxonomy): Eukaryota > Metazoa > Arthropoda > Insecta > Lepidoptera > Crambidae > Crambus > Crambus lathoniellus. The sequence goes on along the minus strand of OX453310.1, from coordinate 7,860,506 downwards.
AGGCAAGAGCGGAATTTTATACGCTGGAACGTATAATGTTGTAAATATCAATTTAAACAGTAGATATTACAACTATAAATAGACGTTTTAACTATAAACTAATCTAGAAGTTTTAATTTATTATAGGTGCCTAGCAAAATAGTTGTAAATAGGTACAAAATTAATTACCAATTTATAAGAAAACGGCGTTACTTATATAAGAGTTAAGAGGTGTTGTTGTGTTTCTTAAAATAAACAACTTTAGTTGTAATTGCATTCGAAGCATTGAAATTAACTAGTTGTAAGTGCATATTACGTCAGTCATATATATGTCGCAGCCAACTGGTTGAATCCGCCATTCAATTAAACGCCTAGGCCGATTATTTTTTTCCGTAAGCTATTTTATCTTCCCATAAGTTGACGGAGTTACAAAAAAGTATAATTCGCTTCACTGGGCTTCGCGATCGCCTTCATTTTTCTTACCTGTCACGTGTTTTACAGGACTTCCGAGGGTGGATTTAACCATCCGCCTGCGACATATATATTATTTCAGATTACGATTGTATATTCAGAATTCGTTTACTGGTCACGTAAACATAAGTTACAGTCGTCACAAAATAAGATGCCCGTTTTGACACATGCCAAAGTGACGTGATTATGCATGTAACCATTCGAGTCTGTGATCGATTCTCGCGATTAATCGATTAAGATTCTGAGTAACTAATCGATTATAGTAGGTTTGCAACTTATGTGGATTAAGACTAAAGTTATTATTATAAAATGTTAAACTTACTATATAGGTACGTATACTTTTAATAAACATATTATTAAAGTATAAATTGACCTTTTATGTTATATAAACTTGAATCGAATACACTTAAATTGCATAATTTATATAAGAGCGAACGCGCACTTCTGATTTTTAATCGGGCGATAGTTTGCTCGTTCTCGGATTCAGTATAGAGTTATATGGCAGTGGCAATCGTCTGTGCGCTTAAACTATCGACCGATCAAACTATCGAAAATGACTGGCCGATAGTTGTACGATCAAACTATCGCACAACTATCGGTCGGGCGGTAATGTGCAGGACTACCTATGTGAGCGCGTGCACTGCATTCAACTAAAATATCGCCCAACTATCGGTAGACTGCGCATTTAGTATTGAACTATCGAAAATGACTGGCCAATACAACCTATAGATAAAGTTACAGTTATACAACTATCGGCCTGTGCATGAAGGACTATGTGAGCGCGCGCCCGGATTCAACTAAACGATCGACCAACTATCGATCGACTAAAATCACAAGTGCTCGCAGGTTCTCAAACCAAGCTATCGGCCGACGACAGTTTGATCACGCACGATCGTCTTACGATTCCGACTAAACTATCGGTCGACTAAAAATCACAAGTGCGCGTTGGCTCTAAAAGTGCAAGTATTTTAACTACAGCTCACAGCATAGATATGGTCATAGAGTAGCCACATTACTTATTATAGCGGCCTGTACACGTTGGCCCAACCATTGGCCAATGATACGTCGTATATTAACACTTTCGTAAGAACCTTTTTAAACGTCTTGTTCGTTCAAAAGTGTCAATGTACGATGTATTGGCCAGTGGTTGAACCAACGTGTACAGGCCGCTTATGGTAAACGCACGCTTGTCCGATGCGAACGCTTCGAACAAGCCGAACGAAACGTGTTTTAAGTGTTTAACGTATTAAAATCTCTGGAATGGTGAACGTGACGATTCGACATGGTGAGGTGCAAGGTTGTCTAAGTTTAATTTAAAGAATTTTTTTTTTTTCATTTGGTTCATTCGAAACGTCCTCCTTGGGTAAGTTTGCGTTTGCCTAGAAACCGTTTTATCGAAATCATTGTTGCCAATTCATAATTTCACTAATGCTTAAGCACCAATCTAGTTTTCACACAAAAAAGATCAATTTTACAAATTAATCTATTAAAGTGGTTATAACGATTATTTCGATAAAATTGAATGAAGCTGGAGAAATCCTGCAGACAACGGTTACAACACTACTATTTAAAAAAATAAAGACTGAGAACGTAACTGTTTTTCGAGACGTTTCGTAGTTAATCGAATCTGCGTTTACTTTAGAATTAACGCAAAAATAATACGAGGAATACACTTTGCCTTAATTTATGATGCGTTCAAAAATGTTACATATTATTTTCATACACCTTTGATAAGTAATCAGCATATATTAGATTTTTTGGTTTTCGTAACAAGTTACATTCTAGGGTCATTACAATGTGTCAAAACGGGCATCTTAATTTGTGATGACTGTAGACGTTAAAGTATGACCTTAATTTGCTGTAGTGTGTATATAACCACCCCAAAACCCCAATTATGATGAAATACGATACCAGTATTACAACTTAATTATGAATAATGTTGTGGACAGGATACAATATAAGTAAGCCCATCTAATTGCGCAAGGAAACAGCCGCTAACTGCATACCAAATAACTAGGATTTGCATAGTGACTACAACTGCAATTTTCGTGTCACTCGGGATGGTGTTTTGTAATTAATGCAGTCGAGAGATTAAATTCTAACACGAAAATATTTTTGCTCTTTTCAAATTTAATGTTGTTATTTTAGGGGCAAATTATTTTTTGTTTAAGGCAGAGTAAAGTGCACATATACATTTTTAAATCCGTATCTTTGTTATTTAAAAATAATTTGCTCAATAGTGCTACAATCTTAGGTATTTTTCGGATTTCCGCGGAATAACGTTGTTAGTCCACACGGGCGAAGCCGCGGGCGGAAGGCTAGTAAGCAAATAAGCTAAAAGCAATGACTTCTCGGCGTTCTTTGTGTAATGTTTTGTAGAGAGATAAAACCCATCTCGAAATGAAAAAAATCTATAACCCTTCCACATAGTCCGTTAAATTGTAATGTAAATGGACCGCACAAATCATCCCCACCTGGACCCCAGAGCATAGTTAAGGCGGTAATTGAGGGCATTTCTCAGCCAGTAAGGTGCATTTGACCCCTTAATGGGATCGCAGCGGGTTGGCTAACTATGCCCATTTTATCAGGCATAATTACCATGAGATACACTATGAGGGGTTCTAGTTTTAACAAGGAGAGTTATAAACGTAATTTTATGAATGAGGTCTCATGTAAAATCTAGTCAGTAGGTCAGACCGTAGAACACATTACAGAGATTAGAAGGAACTTATCACGCCTTTTGTACGAAATTAAGCACTAGTTATTTACCATGACAACTTTACTATTGAAAATTAAATAATCGAAACGTATAAAGCTAAAATGTAAGGTAATGTTTTGAGCAAATGGTATTTCACACGCGCCCCGAATACTTAGGCCGTTCTCACACTGGCTACTCGCTCCGCCGCGCGCCGCGGAGCGCAGATCCGCAGATCACGCGAGTGGCGACGGAGATCGCAATCGATCGAGAGTGCAATCTGTGCTCGTTGATTGACGACGTTAAACGATGGCCCCGTGGTCACGTATGAAAACCGGCACGATACTATAAAGCTCAGTGCTCAGCTCTCTTCCACCAGCTCACCTCAGCAGCTAGCGAGCTGGTGGTGTGGCATTCTTAATAAGGAGGTTGAAATTCGTTTAAACAACACACTTTTATGAGTCAGTTTCCAATGTTAACAAAGTTAAGGCTAATGCTTTTCTCTATTATTTTTTGATCTAGTTATTCAGTTTTGTCATAAAAACATAATCCAATACAGGTAATAGCTTCGGTTCACCCTTCGTTTGAATAATGAACCTATAGATACAGCGAGAATTTATCAATTAAGTTAATGTAGCCTATCCACCGAAAAGGACACCATCACGCAGACCTCCATTTATTTTTCAACATACTCTTTTATAATTTCATGAGAAAATTTTGTGTTGCGACGCTACAAAAATTTACTCGAAATATTGTTGAAGCCTGAAACGTTAAAAAGAAATAATATGTAGGTAGGTATTTTAAATGAGAATGTTTTTTTGGTGTCTTTTTATATTTACACTTGATTATTTCGTAAAATAGTTTTTAATTTAAACTAAATTGGTTGAAATCAAACAGTTACCATAGCAGACTTAACTTGTTACCTACTTTATGAGTGTTAATTTTATTTATGATAGAGTAAATAACATTTAGTAACAGTAAATAACAGGCTCGACGCGAAGCTCGTAGAGTTGGAAGAGGCAATAAGTAAGTTACATTGGGATATCATTGGGTTATCTGAAGTCCGAAGAGAGGGGGAGGACTCGATAACCCTGCAATCCGGTAACTTACTTTACCACCGGGAGGGCGACCAACAGTCCATTGGTGGTGTCGGGTTCATCGTCCACAAGTCCCTTGTGAACAACGTGATCACCATCGGAAGTGTGTCGAGCAGGGTAGCGTACCTGATACTCAGATTATCGAAACGATATTCGCTGAATGTTATCCAGGTCTACGCTCCGACCTCGACACACGACGATGTCGAAGTGGAGGCTATGTATGAGGAGATCTCTAAAGCCATGCATAGCTATAAAACCCACTACACGGTTGTGATGGGGGATTTCAATGCAAAGTTGGGGCAACGTTGCGGTGATGAGCTGAGAGTGGGGCAATTTGGATTTGGGCAACGGAACGATAGAGGCCAGATGCTGGCAGACTTCATGGAGAGGGAGAACCTCTTTATGATGAACTCCTTCTTTAGGAAGCCCGTAAGCCGCAAATGGACCTGGATCAGTCCGGACGGTAAAGTCAAAAACGAGATCGATTTTATCATGTCGACGAAGAAGCACATATTCAATGATGTCAGTGTGATCAACGCTGTTAAGACAGGAAGCGATCACCGTATGGTGAGAGGCACATTGAATATCGATGTCAAGCTCGAAAGATCGCGACTGATAAAATCCACGCTCCGACCAATACCAGCTCAAATTCAAAACCCCGAGTGCTTTCAGCTCGAGCTTCAAAACCGCTTTAAAGCCCTTGAGAACAGCATAGACGTGGACGATCTATACAACATGGTGGTGGATACTGTCCGCACGGTAGGGTCTAAGTACTATAAAACCCGCCGTCCCAAATTGAAGAAACTCTCCAGTCAGACTCTCCTACTCATGGATCAGAGACACGAAATGAAGCTGCAGAACTCAGCGGATGCCCATCGTTATCGGCAGCTCAATAGACAGATATCTAAGTCCTTGACGCGCGACCTTCGCCAATTTAATACCGAGCGTATTAAAGAAGCCATTGAGCGGAACAAAGGCTCCAAAGTGTTCGCGAGAGATCTGTCTATCGGGCAAAGTCAATTGACGAGGCTGAAAACTGAGGAAGGTAGTATCGTTTCGTCAACACCTGAAATCCTGAGGGAGATTGAGAGTTTCTATGGACAGCTATATTCCTCGCAAACACCTGTTGAAAGCAAGGCTAAAGACCCTAGAGCCAAGCTTACCCGACACTATACCGAAGATATCCCGGACGTCAGCCTGTACGAGATTAGAATGGCTCTCAAGCAGCTCAAAAACAACAAGGCGGCGGGTGATGACGGAATTACAACAGAACTTCTGAGAGCGGGCGGTAAGCCGATACTTAAGGTCCTCCAGAAGCTCTTCAACTCTGTCATCCTCGAGGGCAAAACGCCAAAGGCATGGGGCGGAAGCGATGTGATGCTGTTTTTCAAGAAGGGTGATAAAACTCTCTTGAAGAACTATAGACCCATCTCGCTTCTGAGCCATATCTATAAGTTGTTTTCGAGAGTCATTACGAATCGTCTCGCTCGCAGGTTCGACGACTTCCAACCTCCCGAACAAGCCGGGTTCCGGAAAGGCTACAGTACCATAGACCACATTCATACGCTGCGGCAAGTTATACAGAAGACCGAAGAGTATAACTTGCCACTTTGCTTGGCGTTCGTGGACTATGAGAAAGCCTTTGATTCGATCGAGACCTGGGCCGTGCTGCAGTCTCTCCAGAGGTGCCAAATAGACTACAGGTACATCGAGGTGCTGAGGTACCTATACCAAAACGCCACCATGTCGGTCCGATTACAGAACCAGAGCTCTAATCCTATCCAACTACAGCGAGGTGTGAGACAGGGAGATGTCATCTCTCCCAAACTGTTCACAGCTGCGTTGGAGGATATTTTTAAGCTGCTGGACTGGAAAGGATGCGGCATCAACATCAATGGCGAGTACCTAACACATCTACGGTTTGCCGATGATGTAGTTCTTATGGCTGAGACCTTGGAAGACCTAAACACAATGCTCGAAGATCTCGGTAATGCTTCGCAAAGAGTGGGTCTTAAGATGAACATGGACAAGACGAAAATCATGTTCAATGCCCATGTTGCACCCGCTCCAGTTAATGTTGGGAACATTACACTCGAAGTTGTTGACCACTATGTTTACCTAGGACAGACGGTCCAGTTAGGTAAGTCCAACTTTGAGAAAGAGATCTCTCGTCGAATCCAGCTCGGATGGGCAGCGTTTGGGAAGCTCCGACATATATTCGCGTCCGAAATACCTCAATGTCTCAAGACGAAAGTCTTTGACCAGTGTGTGTTGCCAGTAATGACCTATGGAAGTGAGACGTGGTCTTTTACTATGGGTCTCATAAGAAGGCTCAAAGTCACCCAGCGAGCAATGGAGAGAGCGATGCTTGGTATTTCCCTGCTCGATCGAATCAGAAATAATGAAATCCGCAGGAGAACTAAAACAACCGACGTCGCTCGAAGGATTGCATCATTGAAGTGGCAGTGGGCGGGACACATAGCGCGGAGAACCGATGGCCGTTGGGGCGGAAAGGTTCTTGAATGGCGACCGCGTGCCGGACGACGTTCCGTGGGCAGGCCCCCTACAAGGTGGACCGACGATCTGGTCAAGATGCGGGCAGCGCAGGACCGATCGTTGTGGAGATCCTTGGGGGAGGCCTATGCCCAGCAGTGGGCGTCGTTCGGCTGACATGATGATGATGATGATGATGAAATAACATTTCGTAAAAGACATAATTATGGCAAAAGAAAGACATAATTATGGCAAAAGTTCATTTACTACACAAAATTTCGTAAGTATGGTTGTCCACGAGTTTCTACGTTGTCGCATTAAAGCGCTACTCGGAAAAAGTATGGACTTTTTGATATAAAACTATAGGACGGTTACAGTTGTTATAAATCTGGTAATAAGATATATATTTCTTCATACCTTTATCTAGAATCGTATAGTTTCGGAAACACGATTTTATGATTTTGCCTCGACACTTTTTTTTTCGAAAATATCTCTAAAAATACGAAATATCAAGATTATTCTTAAATGGGGTTACATATACTATTGAAAATTAGTTTAATTAGTGGATGCCAATAATATTTAGGATCGTGTTGAAGCATTTTTTTAAAATCGCTATAGTTTTTAAATACGAAGTGATTTTGTGTTTTTTTTGCGTAATCTGCAAAATCGGTTTCGCTCCCGCGCGCGTCGTTTTCTCATTTCTATCTCGCTTTAGCATAATTTTTCCGAGTATCGCCTTAATCGGTCTGCGCACATCTATTTGACGCATCGCGTCGCGTCGACTTCATCCACCTAGGACAACGGGTAATCGGCTGAATGGGTTTTGGTGAAACTTTGCGGACGGATTGACCTATATTCCCGCGGGAGGGAACAGATCCACGCGGATAAACGTGGTTGGCCACTAGTAAAATTAAATAAATAAATTGAATTAAATAAAAAAAAAATGAATTTAAACTTCTTTCTATTGCAACAATATTATAAAACGGTTTGAAAGCTAACATCATCATAATTATGTATTATATACTCATTGTATTAGTTTGGGCTGCAGTCGTTTCACTGCTTATTCACATGCACTCGCACGGTATCTGTTTCACTTTGTTCTCACTAAATAATTGTTCATATGGGTGAAAATATTAGAAACTAACAAGCAAAATTACAAAAAAGTTTAAAAGCTAACATCATCATAAGCACTCATTGTATTGGTTTGGGCTGCAGCCGTTCCACTGATTGTTTTGGCACTAAGCCATGAGTGGCGGTATCTGTTTCACTTAAAGGTTCTCACTATACAATTAATGCGCAATTTGTTCATATGGGTGAAAATATTAGAAACTAACAAGCAAAATTACAAAAAAGTTTAAAAGCTAACATCATCATAAGCACTCATTGTATTGGTTTGGGCTGCAGCCGTTCCACTGATTGTTTTGGCACTAAGCCATGAGTGGCGGTATCTGTTTCACTTAAAGGTTCTCACTATACAATTAATGCGCAATTTGTTCATATGGGTGAAAATATTAGAAAATAACAAGTAAAATTACAAAACAGTTTGAAAGCTAACATCACCATAAGCACTCATTGTATTGGTTTGGGCTGCAGCTTCGCTGTTTCACTGATTGTTTTGGCACCAAGCCATGAGTGGCAGTATCTGTTTGACTAATATCTTCTCACTATACAATTAATGCGCAAACTATTAATACCGGTGCAAATATTAGAAACTTACAATTGTAGCCTCAATACTGTTGTAAAATATATTTACTGACTTGATAATGTAGGCTAATTTTAGTACGCAGCATTCGGCACTAGGGAATTTTCAACGGACGCTTGGCTTACAATGCGTTTTCGTTGCAAACTCATTTGTCATCATTTAATATTGTTTGTGTGTGGGTTGATGCTTGTTACTTTATGAATGACTATGACATTTTGTCTACATTGCGACAAACTTATTTCACGCAGTGGTTATTTTTTGGTACTAAATATACTGTTGACTGCCGGCAGTCCATTTTGACAGTTAATTTTGTATTGCTAGTGGCTCCTCCAGGACCACTATCACCGGTTCAGATATATTTGTGGCACTATACTTACTGTAGCGACATCTAGCGTCGAGTGGAAATGCGAAATATAAATGTTACATCAATAGGGTAAGAACTTTAGTTTTGGCCACTGCCCCGAGTGCTTACTTAGCTTAAAACATTTCGTTAATAACTTTTGCTTGATAATATATTTTTTATCTATGACTTTTAAGTCATAATAACAATAGTAATAATTCTTTATGACATAGGAATATTATTCAATAAACGCTTTTCAGTTTACATCGAATTAGATGTTTCTTTTATTTTATCTAAGTTAGTTAAGTATTGATCTCTCGATGTATCTTTTAAAATTTGATTGACAAAAAACACATCAATCGGCACCCTTCGCACATTTTAAGTTTAAAAAATAGGTGTTTAATTGACTAAAATAAAACTAAATTTCGTAAGTATATGAATACTTAGTTATATGTTTTTACTATGTATGTCCACGAATTTCTCGAAATCTAAAGGCATTTCGAGATGATTCTATTTGATTTAAATTAGGTGTATTCTAACTTTGGGAACAGTCTAAGATTCATCAAAATCGGTTTAGTAGTTTTCGTGGGTATGTTATTGTACAATATATACTAAAACTTAGGAAATAAATAGTAATTTAAAAAAATAAACTGACTTGCACCGACCTCAAAAAGGTACCTTAATTATAATATAAATTATATTTTTCCTTTTCAGTTGACAAATACTCTTTGGAGTCAGTTAAATTTTTTTTGTAGTTTTTTTGTATTGTAAATTTAAAAATTTAAAAAAAAGTATAAGATACATTCTTGACAATTTTAGATACCTACTTAAGACCATAGGCGAAAGAAGTGAAAAAAAAATTAAGTGGCAACAGCGGGGGCTTTCACCCTACTTAATATAGATAATCATTCGAATAATCTTTTGTGAGAGGTATATCGTAATCTTACTGACTTCCTGCGCCATCTATTGCTTAGTAGATATAATGACGTAAATAACATGAAATTATTTTTATGATATTATATGAGCCTGGATGGGTTTTAATTTATATTATGTTTTGAAGCAGGTAAAAAAAAATAACTTGATTCATTATTAATTGAGACAGCGATTAAATATAACGTATTTTCATAATCATGTGGCGCCATCTATTTTAGTAAGAATCAGTTTTTGTTTTTTCCCGTAGGAATAATTAAATTTCCCGCAATAAAAGGTACCTTATATGTTGACCCGGGTTATAAGCTATTACTACACAAAATTTGGTAAAAATCCGTCCAGTAGTTTTTGCGTGAAAAGCGAACATACAAACAGACAAACAGACAAAAATTTTAATATCTATCGTTTTGGGGTCTATATCCTGTACACATCACATAGCAGTTTTTTTTTTTTAAATATTTCATGTACAGACTTTTTGTCCGTTTCTGTTTTATTATATGTATAGATAATGTAATTAAGTGGAGGGTCTTCAGTTACAGGTTTGACACTTCTATTCTAGCTACATAGCTGATTAAGTTGTGGATTCAGTGTTTTTGTTCGTTTTCACATACATAATACTATTGAAGTAAATGAAAAATATATTCAATATCCTATGCTAGTATAGTACTATTTGCACTCAAATCACTTTTCTCTAAATATGTCAAAATAACAATTGTGTTTGGATAATCAGTTAACATCCAATAAAAGGTATGTATTTTAAATTTTACGTAAAACATTTGGAACTTTACTTTAGGCGTATTTCAGAGTAGGCGTGTTAAATTGAATGAAAGATGACGTGAAAGTAAAGGCAAAGAGCAAGGGCTATAAATAAAAAAAATCGCTTAAGGGTCCATTAATATGCCTACAGGCTACGCCCTTCAGCACAATTTCTAAGAGCTACCAATTCAGGATAAAAATCAGTGCTTTTTGTTTACGATTTTTTTCAAAATTTAAATGTTATTCACAAAAAAAATTGTATCTACACTAGACCCATACAAAAAGGTCAAAAAAGTAAATCTAGAAAAAATGTGATAGTAAAAAACCACGAGCCCTATAAGTAGCTTTCAGGCGAGGTTCGAACCCGCGCCTCCGGGAATCCGGCCCGATGCTCTGACCAACTAAGCTACCGAAAGGCTTACACGACTCGTCGAATTTTGCTATCACTTGTTACGCTGTAGGCCAGCGTTGCTTCATCAATGTGAGGAAACCCTCGCATCCGAAAGAAACATTTTTACAAATGTTTAACAATCGATTAAGATGAAACAGTCATATTGAAATTTTATATTATTTTTATGCATTTACAATGCAATTTTGTAAGTATAGGAAAAATGTGATAGTAAAAACCTTTCGGTAGCTTAGTTGGTCAGAGCATCGGGCCGTATTCCCGGAGGCGCGGGTTCAAACCTCGCCTGAAAGCTACTTATAGGGCTCGTGGTTTTTTATTATCACATTTTTTCTATACTTACAAAATTGCATTGTAAATGCATAAAAATAATATAAAATTTCAATATGGCTGTTTCATCTTAATCGATTGTTAAACATTTGTAAAAATGTTTCTTTCGGATGCGAGGGTTTCCTCACATTGATGAAGCAACGCTGGCCTACAGCGTAAAAAGTGATAGCAAAATTCGACGAGTCGTGTAAGCCTTTCGGTAGCTTAGTTGGTCAGAGCATCGGGCCGGATTCCCGGAGGCGCGGGTTCGAACCTCGCCTGAAAGCTACTTATAGGGCTCGTGGTTTTTTACTATCACATTTTTCCTATAATTACAAAATTGCATTGTAAATGCATAAAAATAATATAAAATTTCAATATGGCTGTTTCATCTTAATCGATTGTTAAACATTTGTAAAAATGTTTCTTTCGGATGCGAGGGTTTCCTCACATTGATGAAGCAACGCTGGCCTACAGCGTAACAAGTGATAGCAAAATTCGACGAGTCGTGTAAGCCTTTCGGTAGCTTAGTTGGTCAGAGCATCGGGCCGGATTCCCGGAGGCGCGGGTTCGAACCTCGCCTGAAAGCTTCTTATAGGGCTCGTGGTTTTTTACCATCACATTTTTCCTATACTTACAAAATTGCATTGTAAATGCATAAAAATAATATAAAAGTAAATCTAGATTTAAAAATTTGACATTACTGTATGGGCTGTTTTAGTAAAACTGAGATTCAGCAAAAATGCTGCAAGTGAACCTAAATGATGTATTCCCGTGGGAACGAGACATTTTCCCGTGGTAAAACATATCATATGTGCTATTCAAGACTATACATTTTTTTTAGATCCGTTTAGCCGTGCAAACAATTACTAACCAACATCCAAACGTTCTCATTTACTAGGTTTATTATTATTACGAGTACTTAAGACTTTATTTATAACATTGAATTTGTTATGTTCTAATATTAATAATAGAAACATCATCAGCATAAAACCACAATGATAAAATGTAAGATACTAGCTTTCCGCCTGCGACTTCGCTCGCACGGACTACATGAATTTATCCCGCGGGAGCGTAGGTAATATTTTCCGGGATAAAAAGTAGTCTATGTCACTGTCCAGCCCCCGAACTATCCCCATACCAAAAATCACGTCGATCCGTTTTGACGTTGAAAAGGGGACAAACAAACACACAAATCCTTTTAATAATAGTATGGATAGAACGTCACTTTAGTGAAAGGTAAAAGAACAAAAGGTTTTATCGACCCATAACTTGTGTGTTACTTTTATACGTATTACACTTTACGAAGACATAAAATAATACAAAAGTGCGAAGTTTCTTCTCTTCACGTGCTAAGAAACTGGGCAAGTTATTATTCCGAATAGGTCATAAGGTACCTTGGTAACTAACTCACGTCTGTGCTATTATACACCGCGGCTATTTATGAAGAACGGCAATATTCTTTGCTACACTTTTTATGTTTATGCGTTTTAGAAACAGGCTTTCAAAGTGTACCGTTCAGCTTTCATTATGTTTGCTTTTAGGAAACGAGGTAAGTTAGCGAGGTTTTTAACAAAAATAGTAATATTTTTCAGAGGTTTGGTTAAACAAAGTTAATTAGACAGCAAGGTATATTGTGAATTATGATTCTTCTTTTCTACTCTTATATTTTGTGATGCAAACCATGTACTTACTTACATTTTTTGTGAGTCTACTTTTTTTTCTCTTTTGGTCTATTTCGTTTGCTCAGTCTAATATATGTCTGCTTCATTTATGCAACACATCATTCTTTCAGTTTGTAAACAAATTTTAACAAATCCGTGGCCATTATAAAGCAAATATATCATACTGACAAATAAATAGAACTTTACAGATTCAGTGAACAGAGTGCTTACCATCAACTCTTATTACGGTTTTGTTTAGGAACCTAAACTGATCTGCTTCGCTTATTCGTACCACGACAGCTTAATATCAATGACAGCGATTCAGTGATCGATCAATGACATTTCACAGCCGCTAAGCTGTCAGAAACTCTTATTTGACTTATAACCCGGTCGATTTAACATGTCACCTGCAGGTTATACCCGTCCCTCTCACTCTCCGGGCATGACAGAATCGAGTGAAAGAGACGGGTAGAAGAAAAAGGACACAAATCGTTCGGTCATTAACATTTAGCAATTCATTTGCGATCCAGTTTTTAGAAGGTCAGAGTACGAAAGAAAGCGATTCATTTTAGGAACCTATTCTGAATCGCGCTATTTTTGAATCGCTGTCATAAAGTTGATGGTAGGCACCCAGGCCACTAAAAAGTTTTCATGTTGATATGAAACGAGACGTCAAAGATGTACCTATACAATTTTGGACCTCGTTTGTCGAAGGATTTAGTATAGATATTTTTATATATTATGCTGTTATCTGCTTAGTGCTTTAGTTTTGAAAGGTACTAAAAGCATATGACTTATTAAATGAATGAATTTAATAACTGGAGAAGGTTTTCGGAACTTGACCGTACTTATTGATCACTTGTCTAATATAAGTTTATGACTCTTAATTCCTTATCCTAATTGAGCAGCCAAAAGGTCCGTTTTCACCGCTACAAGCTAACCTAGCGTTTGATGAACAGATGCGGCAATACAAATGGACCTACATAAAACATAGTCAGACAACCAGTCGAATCGAAAACCCCGAGATATATTTCCGTGAGGTTATCAAGGCCAGCTTGCCACGGCTGACCCAAGGCCCATTCCGCCGTGTCTGTTAGGAATTTGCTAATGTAATTTATTGGGGTGCCAATAAAACTGTCGCCATCACAATTTATAACTGTTGTCTTGGCTTAAGTTGGAGTGAAACGATTGCCTAGCTGCTATTGTTATTTTCGCGTTAGCTCCTTAAGGCTAAGGTACAAAACTAACAACTTAAACTGCCTAATGAAATTTATTTAATTCATATATTTTGTGAATCAATATTGTTTCATGGCAGTAAATCTGGAAAATTACTGCATGTCAAAATAAATTTGAAACCGAATTTATTAGTTATTTAAATTTTTACTTTTTTGCATTCTCAATGCAATTTTTATGATTGAAAAATGGAAAATGAAGTATTTAGAAAAAATAGACCCGTCTCACAACCATGTTCGATGGGACTCGAACCCACAACCTTTCGCTATTCGGGCGATTGCTCTAACCACTGAGCTACGGAGTCGTCACGGATCGAATTTTTCTAAATACTTCATTTTCCATTTTTCACTGAGTTTATTTTCAAAAGTCTCTGATTTTTTGGGAGAACATAAAATGTTTATCTTTTGTTCCTGACCCTAAGGTTTTGCCAAAACACTTGATGTAGAACTAGGTATTCACATTCAATTTTAGGGTTGAAAAACTCCTATGCCAAGTCCATCCAATTGAATCACAAACACTTTTATGTACCCGCTCAATAATAACAAGACCCTTCGTGTACTCAACCCTAAAATTGACGCGTACAAATGGACCTCCATTTTGCTTGAGAACATTTGAAGTTGATAGATGTCTCTTACATTGAATTTTTTTCTATTTACCATAATCTATATTGAAAGATGTTCGTCTATCTAAAATCTTCTTGAAAGTATATCACATGAAATACGGCATCACTAAATTTAAATTTTGCTGTTTCTAGAAAAATGGAAAATGAAGTATTTAGAAAAAATCGACCCGTCTCACAACTAGCTCCGATGAGACTCGAACCCACGACCTTTCGCTTTCCGGGCGACTGCTCTAACCACTGAGCTACGAAGTCGTTACGAGAAGCGTCGAATTTATCCAATACTTCTTACTCGCTGTATAGTCAGCGTTTATTTCATCAATGTGGAGATATTACTACCCTCACACGCGAAAGAAATACCTTTCCAGGTATTTGGCAATCGCTAAAGATGAAATTACTATTGCAAGTTATTTTAATTTTTAGTTTTTTGCATTCACAATGCAATTTTTATAATAGAAAAAAAATTCTTAATACTTCATTTTCCATTTTTCTATTATAAAAATTGCATTGTGAATGCAAAAAACTAAAAATTAAAATAACTTTGCTGTTTCTGCTCCGTAGTCTCTTATCTACCTACCTAACTTCAGAATATTTTTACTAAATTTTCATAAGTATTGCGTTTTGAGTAAAAATATATATTCCTTTCTTTTCACGTCTGATTCAAATAGTCCAAGGTACTTTTGGGTCAACACGCTCTGTGTAAATTGGATGTACTTACAAAGCCAGATTTACTTATCACTTCATTTAAAGGAGTTTTATTCACACCGAACGGAGACAAAGTGAACTTTAATATCCTTATCTGCTTGGGCAGCGTTTCCGCCCATTGAAGCGCAAATAAGAAAATTTTGGTACTTACTTCTCACCCGATAGCGAAGAAAAAGTTTGATTGTACTTATTATAATATTATCCCTTTACTACCCAGCATCTGTTATCGTCACACTACCACCTAGCATACGTCTGTGAGACTCTGGAGCTAAATGATTTTCGTTTGTAAAACTGTGTAAGGCAAGTTTTAGTTTTTAATGTAAAGTCTGTTAGGAACATATTAAACTATTTATTAAAATAAGAAAAGCACACGAAAATCCACATTTAAAAGAAATTCTCAATTAAGTAACCAACACTATACTTATAAACTAACATAGTAGGAAAATGAGGTCCATTATAATAATCACATAAGTAGGTACTTTTTTGTATTTTCTATTATTAATTAGCAATCAAAAAACAACAAAAAAAAAGTTTTTCCGAAATTTTCTCACCTGGCGACAGTTTTTTACTTACCTGAGACAAACGCGCAAACATCCGACTGCAACAAGCGGTTGTGCGGCACTGGGGGGCGCGAGGAAAAGGTACACGGACGTACAAGTTTATACGGAGCTCGGGAGCAACAATATTCACGATTATAAATTCGTCGGAGTCTGTCAGACCTATGCTAGGTGGTTAAGGGTTATAAAATGTGAAAGTTCAGATGTTTGTATGTTTGTTACTCAATCACGCCAAAACGGCTGAATGGATTCGGATACTTTGTAGCCTGGAGAGGAGAACATAGGCTACTTTTATCCCGGAAAAACCTCACATTCCCGCGGAATAACGTCGTGTAGTCCACGCGGGCGAAGCCGCGGGCAGAAAGTTAGTCTAAAATAAGTAACAGAAAAAGCTTTAGTTTTTTTTTAATGTTTCAATGAAGTACAACATATTTTTTTTATTGTTTTTATGTAAGTAACAAAAACAAAAGTGTGTTAGAAGGAGACAATTATTATAAGACAGAAAACTATGCGATTTATTTTTCTATTAAATTTTACCTCTTTACAACTACGAAAAACGCTTATATAACCCAAAATATCTAGTAAATTGGGTTTTAATGGTTAATCGTTGTTAATATGCTCAACGATGACTATAAAAAAATATAATATAAACGATTTCATACTTAATATAATTTTTATTGATTGCATAAGCCTCTTATCCTCAACCTAATAAATTACATTAATAAAGGCCTTCATTGTCTACAGCCTACCCCATAGTTGTATAAGATGTCCTAATATCCTTATCTCCTCGTACAGAAGGTACTCTTGCTTCCGCCCGTTTACTTCCTAATAAGAACGTTCGACATGTTCGTAGAGTTACCAAGCTTTATTTTACGTAACATACATAAATGCATATTATTATATTGTTAAAAAGTGATCGTTTTTTTTTACAGTACAAATACTCAAAAGTTTTCAGTAAATGTACTATCAAATAAATATGTAGTTTAAAAAACCAAGAAACACACTTTTTCAATATTAAATACTTATGCATGCTTTGCAAAGGGCGCACCACGCTTTTTAATTTCAGTTAGTGAATAGACGGTTATTTTGTACTTTTTAGTCTGTTCCTATAAAAGTGTGTTTCTTAGTTTTCTAAACTACATTATTATTTTATACTTTTTAGTTTAATAAATGGCAAGCCATGGATGGATGGTAATGGATTTCGCAGTCCATTCATGTCTCTGCCCACCCCGTAAACATTATAACTCAAAGGCGTGATTGTATGTAGGTATAATGAGCGCAAGCATGAGGGGTTTCCTAGTGGTCATTAAGGAGTGCCACTGGCTTCCTCCCTGCTCCATCATCAGACTCTCACCACCAAGTGTAGCGAATATGTCTCATCAGAACGAAACAAATGACTCCAAACTCGGTTGGTTTCCTAGTGGTTATTAAGGAGTGCTACTGGCTTCTTTCCTGATCCACCATCAGACCCTCACCACCAAGTGTAGTGAATAGGTCTCATCAGAAGGAAACAAATGAGCCTAAATTTGAGGGGTTTCCTAGCAGCCATTGATGAGTTCTATTGCCCACCTCTTGACTCCATCATCAGATCAGCTCGATGGTAGCAAATTATTGTATTGTCATCGGATTCATATAGACTTGCAAAGTTTCAAATCAATGCGACAATGAGAAGTAGGTTAAAATTAAGTTCCAAGATTTTCTTACATTGTGACTTAGTTACAAGTGAAGCTAATAAAAGTGTGGTAAAAAAGATAGTCAAATTACACTTTGACGGCCCTTCGGATTTATCTTTTTTACTTAGCTGTACAAACTACCATTTTCGTTCTCCTACAATGAAATTGATTCAATATATATATGTCACCGGAAAATAACAAGAACCGCAAATTTATATAACGAACAAAGGGGGATAATAAGTTACAGAACATAAGAAAGATGGTTACCGGACACTAAAAATAATATTACACAATAAAGGTCTATTTTTTATAATTACCATTTTTAAATTGATTGCTATATTCCTATTTGAGGAAATGGTCGTGGTCCCCATCTGTAGGTATAAATGCATCTTTAGATTGGCTCTCACTTCCCGAAAATGAATTAGATAAGGTAAGCCGTAGATTTATTTCCTTTCGCCTTGAACGGTTTTTACAAAGTACGTATATAAACATATTTATACCGGACATTTTAACAAACATTTACTATTGTGAAAAAGAAAACTAAGTAGCTTACTTCCGCAAAAAGCACAACAAGCAAGATGCACCCCGAAAACCAGGTTTGGTGCTGGTTTTCACACGATCTAACTCCTGATCGTGAAACACATATAGAGTAGTCTAATTGGTAATGTGCACTGGTATTTTCGTGGTGTGCATGTGCAATTTTTTGCGGGCGGGCGGGCGGTGCATCTTCCATGTAGTGTTTTTGCGGCTACATTTTTCTTATTTCACAATGGTTAGGGACTTTCGTCAGGTGACGCCTGATGCAATCAAATACAAACATTTACTACGTATTGCTTTGTAAATATGGCACAAACCTCATAAGAGATAAATATGCTGTATTTAATTATAGTTATAGATCGTATAAGAAGCAAGTTGTAAGTACAGATAAATTAAAGCAATAGTTTTTTTGTCTCATGAAGTCAAGATATACCTATTTAATACTAACTTCGAAAAAAAAAAGTATACGAGCGAAGATTTTAACGCACCATCAAAACTCACTATTATAAATATTCATGGTAGCTTAAATAAATCCTTTTATCTTTCAAAGCCTTCCCTCTAACGATCAAAGTTTATAAATTCCGAACCTTCGCACCTCCGAAATGTATTTCGTAATTCATGCGTTACTCAGGGGCTTCTAGGCCCATTTCACACGTGGCAACGCTTTTGGCGTTGGCAGCTTCGATCAAGAATAACACAGGTTGGCAGTCAGTGATTTTGAGATAGGTATTGATAGTATTGTGTTTTAAAATAGTATCGTAATAAGCAACAGTGTCGATTAAACATAAATTATCCACTAGGTACATTAGGAAACTGTTCAAGCATTCAAAATACCATAATAGATGAAAAAGAAAAAATTGTAAACAGTAAGTACATAATCTTAAACTTGAAGTGGAAGCCGATTGGTAGGCAGTTCACATCAGCTTTCACCAACAAATTAAAAAAAATCTACATCAATGGAGATTTACTTCAACTAAAGACACAGAATTGTTTGTTTAGCAATGGGCGATGAGCAGTGGTGTCACCAAACTTAAGAAATTTAAATCATAGCTGCCAGATAAGCAAACATATTATGCCTTTTTAGTTAAAATGAAATATCTGAGTCATTCATCTAGGAACGCAGTTAAAGGAAGAGTATCGGGTAGCACGATAAGCAGCGATATCGATTGAAATTCCTCCATAAATCATAGAATCCCTCAGGATACTTAAGTCTTCACGATAGAAAAAAAACTGAATTACGTAGCCTTTTATTTAAGGCGGGAGCCAATTAGTGGGTAGTACCAAAAACAGATCCCCCTAAACTATAAAAATTGCAGTTGCCAAAAACGCAAGCGTGTCTAGGGATAAAATATTTGCGTTTCAAGTATTTCCTGGAGGCGAACTGAAGGAAGAGTATTAGGTATCGCGATAAGTAACGGTATCGATTGAAATTCCTACATATATCATCGACTCCCTTCATGGAATGCTAAAGCCTTCAAAATTGATGAAAAGTTATACAGTCTTATACTTTAGGTAAGCAAAAACCGATTAGTGAGTAGTACCAAAGACAGATGTCAAAAACTTTTAAAATTTGCAGTTGCCAGATACGCAAGCATGTGTGTCAGCCTTTAGTGGGGATAAAATATCTGCGTAATACCTAGGGGCGCACTGAAGGGAAGAGTATTGGGTATCGCGATAAGCAGCGGTGTCGATTGAAATTCCTACATAAATCATTGGTTCCTAGGGGAATGGCGCGGCGCGGTCAAACCGCAATAACTCTAAATAAAATTTTAATAATAACTGGATGGAAGATATGACTCGTTATACAAAAATAGGTACATACATTTTGAAGGATTTAAAAAAAAACACTTTTGTGTCAAAGATAAATGTGTTGCTGAATAGGTACATGTTTTTCCATTCAAATTAAGAAGTAGTATTTATTAAAACCAATTTCAAATAGGTATTTTTAATTCTCCGGTTATACAAGCATGCATTGTAGCGATTTTATGCATTGTATACTCACTAGAGTTCTTAGGTTTTATTTACTGCTATGATCACTCCTCCTTAATTGTAAATTTATCATAGCTCATTATGTAATTGTGATGAAAACTGACTCTTTTATGCTATTATATGGTCATTTTTCAATTTAACGACAATGTATAAAATAAAAAACAGGGAAAAAAAATTACCTTGACGAATTTCTTACCGGGTTTTCTCCAAGGTCTCTCCCCGTAGGGTTTGCGAACTGATATGGCGTAGCTTCTTTGACGTTCACAAGTGCTGTATTAGCGTAGACAGAAGACTTAAAGGGTTTCATTTTAATTTTCAATTATGTTTATTTCAGTTTCAGTTCAGTTTTCAGATCAATAAAAACTATTTCATACCTATCCTTGCCTATACTGTAACCAATATAATAAACATACATTTTCCATGCATTTTTTAAACATCACATGATGTAATATTGTTTTGAGACATATCTCGAATAAAATTATATTCATTTCGCTTTAATGACTTTAACAATAACAAAAAATATCGAAGTAATTTATAAAGACCAAATTATGACGAAAGTAATCTTTATTGCTTTGTTAAATAACTATTATACCGTTTAACTATATCAATAATAATTACTTACTCTACATCTACAAGTCAAGATTATGTTGATTCAATCAAGGTCAGAATATGTAATCTCGGAGTATTAAATTAACTCTGATACATAAAAAACAGGTTTACTTTCACTACGCCATACAAATAGTTAGAAAGAGGTAGGGGAACATACAAGTGCCGAAAACAATAATTAATTTAGTTGCTAGCTTTTCGCTTATTTTTGACTCTATGTTCTTAAACTATTCAAAGTTTTATTACCTTTGTTTGGCATTTATATTTATTATTTTATTCGCTACGTTTTTGGTTTGGTTAAGGCCCCAAGATATCTTTGGGGCTACTTACTACCGCGTAAAAATCTACCCGTGGGCAAATCCGCAAGCGGAAAGCTAGTTTACTAAAATAACATTGGTATGCTATTTAAAAAAAGTTGTATTGAACCTTGTATTGAAATTTGGCAGCCATATATCAGTGTTTCCGTGGTGTAGCGGTTATCACATCTGCCTAACACGCAGAAGGCCCCCGGTTCGATCCCGGGCGGAAACAGAACTTTTTGAAATCGATTGCCTCCAAATAAGTAGGTAACATTTGTTTTTATTTTTTACTAACAGCATAATAATAATTTATATTTATAATTCGTTGAACGTGATGCCATTCTATCAATTTTGTGTACATATTAATTTAGATTATTAATATGAATAAGATAAAGAATTGATACTATTGGCATTAAATTAACACTGAGTGTGTACCTTAACTAAATTTATTAACTGGAAACCGCTCTAACATAATGATTGTTTGTTACATAGTAACCGTAAAATACGCACTTAGAGCTATATTGGGCAAACAAAGAGAAGTATGTTACAAGTATACATTATATATGTAACTGAATACTCCTGTTAATGAACGTGTAGTGTTATTAATTATCTAGTATTGTTAAATTATGAAAATAAAATCGAAGAGATCAATGGATTATTTTGGGGTTTTAATAATTTCAATTTCTGCACTAACATGACTTTCATGAGACGAATAATATATGTGAGGCAAATGTGTCCCGGTCAAATCAATATGCATTAAACATTCTGTCACCAGCCCTTCTAATTTACAAAGTGCTCTAGAAGTAAGTATACATTATTGGTGGAAAATAGCCTTTGAATCGTTGGCATAAGAACCCAATAGCGATACTCGTATATACAATCTTGTGCGTAATTTGCATTAGAATTGCCTTTGAGGAGTTTATTAACAAATCCCGATCAAAGGGTTGGATTCTACTATGTACTAATTTCAAATTGATTATTCTGACTTATTGTGAAGAGGGATATTGTCATAGGATTACAGAAAACTTCTTCAGAGTCTCTTATGAAATAATTCGGGTGAAGGTCGGACTCTAGTAGGTAATTAATACTGACATTCCCTTTTATTATTTCAGAAAAAGACATAATATTAGTGAAAAAACTGATAAAAAAGACACATATCAGTTTTAATTTTTTTGTAACAAAATTATACATCTCTAACAATAAAAATGAATCGCCAAATATGCTGCTAAGCGTAAAACTCGGGAACTCTTAATTGGATTTAATTTATATACATATAGGATACGAAAAAGGTTATATACAGAGTGGGGGCCTGAAACACGATCAAAAATTTTAAGGGGTCAATGTACTCATGCATACAAACAACTTTTACTATGGTACCAACATTGAAATCGCGAAAAAAAAATCAGCTGTTCCCTACATTTTGATATATTCGCGATTTCGATGTTGGTACCATAGTAAAAGTTGTTTGTATGCATGAGTACATTGACCCCTTAAAATTTTTGATCGTGTTTCAGGCCCCACCCGGTATAGGATGCATTTTGTCCCTACCTACGGGAACTGGAACCACGCGGGTGAATCCGCGGATTCCCATTCCCGTAGGAAAGGACCGGGAACTGGAATCCAGTATAGAATAAAGCTGTAAGCAGATACCGTATTCAAACACTTAATGTTTCATCCATGTCTATAATTCCACTATGAAGCCTGAGGATATTGCACATAATCTTGTCGGGACATTGCACTAATCCCGTAGCATTAGTAGCAAACTGCTCCAATAGAAGCTTGCATTAGATTCTACAACAATCTGAAATTACACACTACAAATACATTACATGTATTTACTGTACAGGAAATATAGGTATAGTATTACATCTGACAACTATGTATTGAACAATATTTTTAAAACATAATTATGAATGTGAAGACAGTGATGTAGTGAGTAGAGTAATACATAAATGACCAACATAATAATAATGTATTTTAAAGATACCTTCTTAGAATAATGATCTACTAGTTACAATTATGTTATTTAATATGTAATATGTATGAAAAAACGGCCCTTGTATTGTATTTCCTCCTAAGGCATTGTGAGAAACTATTCTACGGCTTTCCCGATTCGTATGCAATATGTTAAATATGAGTTTTATGTTTATTCATGATAACGTTTTATAAGTAATGCAGGCATTGTATTTTGTTAGCAATAATGGTTCATCTTAAAAAGGTTTTGTTTTAAATTGCAATTAAACCCCATATCTCTCTTTAATTTATCTATGAAATAGGTATCATTTTAATTAATCAATTTGCAAAGTTTTGTTACTAAATTTAAGTTTAATTCCAACAAGCATAATTATACCTCCATATAAAATGGCATAAAAAAATCATTAAATAAGTA
Organism: Crambus lathoniellus; assembly: GCA_949710035.1. NCBI lineage: Eukaryota > Metazoa > Arthropoda > Insecta > Lepidoptera > Crambidae > Crambus > Crambus lathoniellus. The sequence goes on along the minus strand of OX453310.1, from coordinate 7,837,057 downwards.
TTAATAAGATTTTAAATTATTTTGCATTCACAATGCTATTCTGTAAGTAAAAGGAAAAATTTGTGATAATAAAAAACCTGTAACTTTCCCCGCCTGAAAGTTTACTAGTGGTGGTTTTTTACTATCACAACTTTTTGGTAGATTTTTTATAACATTCCTCTCTTTACCCTTATTATATATTTTGTATTTACCTTACAAACAGCTTGTGAAGTCTCTAAATCATTTAACGTTAGAGACGTTATAAATAGCCTTCCACTTGAGCAAATATAACGACTCAAAGGCTTTTACTTTTACTTTATTGGTCTTAGAATTCAATTAAATTAAGTCACAAATTCTGAGTTAGCACACAATGTATTAGTAAAATACATTGTGTGCTAATAATGGCATTATTGTACAATGCATATGTCCGATGTCACTTAGAGTTCGCTTCAGTTGTCTGGCAACCTACATTTGATATTCATGCTTATAGGATCGAAAGAGTCCAGCATAAATTTGTCAAGGCCTTAGACTTCCGCACGGGGCGAACGTACGTTGATTATGACATAGCTGCAAAGCACCACAACATACCGTTGCTCAAACATCGCCGTGATCTCTTTGACGTTACATTTATAAACAAATTAATCAATAATTAAATCGATGCGCCCAAGCTCCTACAAAATATTACATTTCGTATCCCCCGATTGCGTGAAAGATCGTGCCGAAAGAAATATCTTTTTTCGTATCCACCTGCAAATACCTGTTATGGAAGTAACACTTTCATTGAACGTTCTTGTAAAACCTATGATGATAAGCTGCATGAAGTCGACGTCTTTAGCTGGAACCTAAGAACATTTAAAAAATATACTCTTAAAATTCTATCAACTGATTCATAAAATGTGCCTTTCTCTTCCCACTTTGGTAATTAAGTATGTATTTACCTATTCTAATAAATTGTATTTTTTGAGCTTATATACTTCATAATAAACCTTTTGGCATAAGTAATTAAGTACATAAATCTACTTAAGTTCAATTTCACAATAACATTATATCTATATTATGTAACAATCCAGGGAACTATAGGTTTTTAACCCTAGACACCTAACGTTCGAACGTACCCCTTTATACCTAACCATTCGTCGAATCGACGACTATTTTTGGTGGTTCAACATTATATATATATATATACATTATTCTGTTACGTTTAATACATACATAGTTTAATAAGGTATTATTTTAGTAAATAAAACAATAAGTAGTGTTTCAGATCAATATATTTATTTAAGGTCAATTTTTGGTAAGGCACTTATGAAACTAGGCCACATGAGATCACTTACTTCACAAAAAAAAATTCAACAAAAATAGCCTTTTCTTCTTTGGCGAAACATAATTATAATAGTCTTCTTATTTATAAGAAAAAATAAAAACTAATTTTTTGAAGCACATTCTTTAATTTATGCAATGAGCACATACTTTAATTTATGAGTTTTTAAGCAATTATTCTAAAAACAACGCACTTACCTGGGCGACACGGCCTCCACCGGAAAGAGCTCGGCGAGCACTGATTTAACACGTTAAACGCCATGGGGGACACCATGTGAGCGACAGTGCAATACCCGTTCAGGCTATGACAAAAACAGTATATTTGGCCAATTTTCATCTTTGACTTTTATTCATGAAATCGATAAATAACACCAATTAAAGGTATTCTAGTTTACATTCAATCAGATTTTCTCTATAATATCGAAAAAAAACTTACGTCGAACACATGGTGTCCCCCATGGCCCGAACTAAAAAAAAACGCTGTTTTCTTCTCACAGGGCCACGCGGGTCACATCGTCGCCCACGCGCTAGAAGGTACTAATGATGGATAAAACAGTTAAGGGCAGTTAGTTTGCATATTGTAGTATTATTCACAACGTTATAGAGTAATATTACTTTCTGCATTTTTTAAGTTTTCAGTTTATTTCAATATTTCGATGTGAAAAATCAAAACTAGTAATAACTTTTTAACTACTCGAAATTTCTTGAGTGTTATTATGGTCTTAGTATTCTATAAGCCCTTCCACATTGTTTATAATACAAAAGAGAACCCAAACTGAAACCAAAAGTCTGAAAATTCAGTTTCAAGTAGAAGTATGTTCGCGGTCACGGGTGTCCCCCACGGCCTGAACGGAACATAACAGTGTCGGCCACAGCGTGTCCCCCATGGCTCAAATAAAATAACTCAGTATTTCGTATGGCGTTCAACGTGTTAAATAGCGACGGCACGACGATCGGCGCTCTCGATAAAAAGATATAGCTATATTTCCGACGGGTATTCGTCGATTCGACGAAGGTTAGGTGTCTAGGGTTAAGTACATCATGTCGTTTTGTAATGAATATTATATGTAAAACTGTTTGTTACTTAATAAAACAAAAAAAAACTGAAAGCATGAGCACCTGTAGAGCATCGGCGGGGGCCTGGAGGCCCCCAGCGATGAGGCCTTATTTCTATAGAAATTTCTTTCTTTCTATAGAAATAAGGTCTCTATTCTCCACTGCCCAATGGGCACCCGGTATGGTTGAGAGGTACCGGTATTATTATGGAAGAATTTGATAATATTCCGATTTCCTTATCCCTACTATACCTACCTATATTTTATATTACTTCACAAATGGGCTGTAAACGTCTCAAAATCATTAATTTCCAACGTTCCAAAGTCCTTCCACATCAGCAAACTCTTACGACCTACGAGTATATAGGCACTTGAGTACCGACTGAAAGACTTTTACATTTTATTTGATTGGCCTTTCGGGAATCAATATCACTACCCATACTGAGTGAAAGCGGGCATCAAATAAATGGAAAAGTACCAATAAAATATTCCCTTTCTTTTAGCCCGTTTTCCTGAATAAAATGTAAATTAGTCGATGGTACGGCCGTGAAGATATAGGAATGTTTTTACGTTTTTTATATACAAGTATCAACATATAAAGACTAGTACTTACATTGAATTGCAGATAGCATAATATTGTTCTGGTATTTTTTTATGTTTTGTAATCATATTTATGGGACTTATCTCCATATTCTTAGAGTAAATATCTACCTTATCTAGAAAGAAAAATGCTGGAAAATATAGTAAGAACCATTCTGTAAGTAGAGTAAAATAAACAACTTGTAAGGTCTGAAATCTAACAATATAAAAACATTGCCATTACAAAAGTAATTGTTTTGATACAGATGTTTAAATTCTCTGAATATTATAATAATAGTAATCATTGATTTCAATGGTTATTATTACCTCAGATCATATTATATATCTAAGGTTAGAAAAATGGAAAATGAAGTATTTAGAAAAAATCGACCCGTCTCACAACCAGCTCCGATGGGACTCGAACCCACGACCATTCGCTTTCCGGGCGACTGCTCTAACCACTGAGCTACGGAGTCGTTACGAGAAGCGTCGAATTTATCCAATACCTCTTATGCGCTGTATAGTCAGCGTTAATTTCATCAATGTGGAGATATTACTACCCTCACACGCGAAAGAAATAACTTTCCAGGTATTTGGCAATCGCTAAAGATGAAATTACTATTGCAACTTATTTAAATTTTAGATTTTTGCATTCACAATGCAATTTTTATTACTGAAAAATGGAAAATGAAGTATTTAGAAAAAACCCGTCTCACAACCACACTAAACAAACACACTAAACTAACACAAAAGTCACTACACCGCGCGTACGAAGTCGCGGGCAACAGCTAGTAGGTAATATTATTGCTGGTAATAATACGACCGATGACGACCGATTTGGAACAGGTGTAGGCTACCTGCCTTCTGCGCCAGAGGTCTCGGGTTTGATTCCCGAACAAGACAAATATTTGTGTGCATGAACATACATGTCTATTTGTCTTGGTCTGGGTGTTTTCTATGTATATTAAGTATGTATTTACAAACAAAAAAAGTATTTAATATATATTTATCAAGTTCTAGGTCGAATAATATTTCTAATAGTTTCAATTATTACTATAAAAGGTATTAAAATTATGGGTGTTTCTTGGGGAATTATATGGATAAATATATGTTGAGTGTTATTAATTCAAATAAATAACTTCTTACATGCACACCAATTATCTAAGCCCATGTTAATTTCATTAAGAAACTGTATCATGGAAAACTTGATAACGGATAAATATATACTTAAATACTTTTTGTTTGTAAATACATACTTAATATACATAGTAAACACCCAGACCAAGACAAATAGACATGTTCATGCACACAAATATTTGTCTTGTTCGGGATTTGAACCCGAGACCACTGGCGCAGAAGGTAGGTAGACTACCCCTGCGCCAAATCGGTCGTCATAACTCAAGTAATGTTCACAGATTGAAAACATCCCTGTTCGAGTAAAAGCCAAATCAGCTCCAAATCAGGGTCGGAGGGTGGAAAAAAATTGTCCCCTAATTAGTCCGTTGGCCGATCTCAATTTGAGCCTAATGAAGCTGTAAAACCACTTTGCTCATCAGGTTAAGGTTTTATGATCTCTCCGCCTTATTGAGATAATATCAAAGGGACCACAGTGTACGTGGAACTGTGTAATACAAATCTGATAAGTAAAAAGGTTTGGAAGTATATAGCTAAAGGAAAGAGTAATAATTTTTAAGTAAGGAGGTACCCGGAGTCGATTCGGCGCTCGGCCTGCGATCGTTGAGGTTAAGCTACTTTCGCAGTGGTCGGGCAAGGGATGGGTGAAAAAGGTAACAAACCGACCACAGATAAGTTTTCGCATTTATAATATTAAAATGGAAGTAATTAAGAAAGCTTTTTGTGATTGTTTCATTTGTTCGAGGTAATAAGTTGAATTTAAATACACATGAAAATATTTGATGCACAAAATATTATAATGTTAATAAGTCAACAGAAAAATTAATAAAAACGACTAACAATACACATTGTTCTTTATTAAATTAATTTTGATAATTATTTATAATTGCATTACCGAGGCATATCGTTATTTAACAAATAACGAGCGACTAAACCGTTTGTTCGTTTGTTCTGTTCATTAAAAATGTCCTTTGATATTTAGGTACTATAGATTTTTTCTCGGAGCCACAGCAAGCTTTTAATTAATGTTTACTTTTTGAAGTACACAGCTTACAGCACAGAACCTTCCATAATATGTTGCTTGTCAAATGTTTAAAAATATGATATATAATGTGTATTTAACGTTAGTTCACTTAAGTACACTTTTTTGGTTCACTTACACTTTTAACGTTGTTTCCTTCTTCGACATACCTAGTTCACTTTAAAAAAATACTTATGAATAGTAGCTAAAATAGAAACAATGTCAAAGTTCATAAAAACTAAAAAAAAACAATAATAAAATTGTTACATAACTTATTTTATTAGGTAATTTGGAAAATATTCATCGAAATAAATGAGTTGTTTAAATTATTTTCTGTTTATCACTTATCTATCACGCAAAGTACAGAACGGAACACAATTTTGTTCAGATTATATTTAGGTCAACGTTTAAAAAACTTTCATTCAAAATTCGGTAGACGACGTGGTCAATGGTCTGACAACAGAACACATGAAAGAGGTCAGAAGGAACGTGTCACGCATGTTTTACTGAATTAAGAATGACTCACGCTACGTACGCCGCCGTGCCGGATCCGAGCCGTGTCGTCCGTGGCACGGGTCAACTAATATTGCATATATTTTGTATTTTAGTTTGTATGGACACACTCACGCTATACCGAGCGTTGGTTGACTCACGCTACACCATGCCGGGTCCGACTCGTGTGTCTGCCGAGTAATATTACATATAGGTACGTTGCTCGAACGATTAGGCGAGGAATTGAAAACAAGTTGGTTGCCATGACAACTAGAAGAAAATTATAATCGTACAACGGTAAAATGTATGGAGGGTTTGCAGATTAGAGCAAAGAGTTTTCAACGCGTCTCCATCTTACTGTGCACGCCTGATAAGTCTGCGTGCGGTACAAATACTAATCATTTACGTTAATCTAAGACCAAACAATTTACCTACTGTAACTAGTGCCAAAAACGCCCCATTCGCTCGCAGAGTAATCTGGCACGGACTCTACTTACTTTTAGCCTCTTTCTTGTATTCTGTGGGTCAAGCATTTAAGCGAGATCTAAAACCATCCTCAGTCTATTTAGACGATTTCAGGTTGGAATTATAGTTTGACTAGCTGATACCCGGCAAAAGTTGTTTTTCCATTAGATTATAATGGACCCCGGTGAACTTGGTGATATGACCAAGATAGTCAGATAAACTTGTACACACACTGCCTGTCACAAATGTCACCTAATGAAAGTAGGTAATCCAAAGCGGCTGAAACGTCAGTGATTACATACTCTATATAAGCGACCATGAAGGAAATTACAGTTTTTTATAGTACGACAGTTAAACTATTTTCCATACAAAATTACTATTTTTATTTTATGATTTTCCGGAATACAAAATAGCCTTAGCTCCCAAACTATTCCCTTACCAAGCACCACGTTGATTCGTTGCTCCGTTATGAATTGAAAGACGGACAAGCAAACAAATATACAAACACACTTTCACATTTTTATAATATTATTATGGATTATGGATGGATATACATACTGACATGTATTCAAACTTCTTGCCATATTAATTATATGGCACGAAAAAAATCTTTCCGTGTTCTGTGTTGGCTCTACATTTTTAACCGACTTCAAAAAAAGGAGGAGGTTCTCAGTTCGGTTGAATTTTTTTTTTTTTTTTTTTTAATGTTTGTTACTTCATAACTTTGTCAATTGTAAACCGATTTTAGAAATTATTTTTTTGTTCAAAAGCATATAGTTACAAATTGGTCCCATTGTTATACGGTCAGGATCTGATGATGGGATCCTGGTGAAATCAAGGGAACTCTTCAAATTTTATAGGCAAACCTATAGCGATTTTTGAATTTTTTTAAATAACTCGAGCACTTGCTTTCGGTACGCACCATTTAGTGTAGTGGAACTGATGATGAGGACCATAGATGGCTATCGGAAATATTAATAAAATACTAAATTTTACGGGCGCGATACGATTTCTTTAATATGGTTTATAAGTAATTTCCAAGTATTTGCGTCTGGTAGTCATCATCTCACGATGATGAGCTGGTGATGGAAGGTACAACTCCTCAACGGTTGGGAGTTGGAGAATAATTCTTTATATATTGTTGATGCGTAAATATTTATAGTTGTATATCTTTAAGGTTATTTAGGTAAGCTGATGATGGAAGGCTTGACACCGACTTCAATCAGATCAGTAAGTTCAAGATTAATTAGAAAAAGTCCCGCACTTTCGTAATTTGAATTGATTGATTCAATTTATTTTTCACTTTTACGTGTTTTTTGGAAAATGAGTTTTTTGTTTGTAGTTTTGTTTGCAGTTTTGTTTTGAAGGCGGTTTAATTTTTTTGAAAAAAAATTTAAGAATAGCTTTCATGTCATGACTATTTAATCAACAAACTTAGCATTTTTTTATTTGAGGCTAGCTATTATTATGCCCGTTTTCATACCGAAAAATCCGTCAATAAAATATTAGAAAACTTAAAAAAACATGAATAAAATCGGTTGACTGGTCCGTATGTAGAAATTATAAAAAGTAAAATCATTGCTATTAACTGAACAATTCCAATTCCAAGATAAGTAGCTTAAGCCCCTGTATTATGGCAATGGAAACAACGACCGGTGTTGGCACATACCGGTGTTGTTCGTTTTCAATATTTACATGACCGGGAATCGAACCCGGAACCTTAGAGATAGCTGCACCTTGAAAACTGGTTATGGCCGGTTATGGCGTATTATTTTCATATAATAAATCGAAATAGAAATAGGTGTAACATGTTACACAATATTAAAATACACAAAACGTTAGTCAATTCGAGTTAATTATAATACGATACTATGAATTAAAACCTACTCCTTCTTTCTAATTATTTTTCATAAAACACGAAACTTTTCATAAAACACGAAACTTTTTATAAACATCCAATTAAAAATATCTTTTCTCGGTTAAAACTTTTCATTTCCTTGCGTGAAACAGCATCACAAGAATTTAATTAACTTGATCGCTTTAGAGAGTTAAATAGAATTTTAATTTTAAATTATTTCGATTAAAATGTGTTCGATATTTTTTTTATGAAGTGCAGTGTAAAAATATAACTAAGCACTATAATATATATTAATATTTTAAATTATATAAATTATACCAATATACAAATTTTTAACAGCCTCTATGGCCTAGTGGTTCACACCACCGATTTCAGACCAAGAGGTCCCGGGTTCGATTTCCAGTGAAGGTACATTATTGTATTCGTTTTGGTTGGTGGTAGGGCTTGTTCTTAGTCCGCCTGGCTAGCTACCACCATCTTATCTAAGTCTGACGCAAAAAACAGTAATGTTTTCAGCATTATTGTGTTACGGCAGTTAGAGATAAATCCATTATATGCGTCTTATGACCACTTAATATCAGGTGTGATGAAGGCTAAGTAGAAGTTTACCCCGTTGTGGATAAAAAAATATATTTGATCTTGTTATACATAAGCGCTTCGATCAGCAAGGTGTTATTGTTGATCGAAGGCGTAAATCATCAGGATAGATATTTGATTAAATCTTTCCATACTCTGATAAATGAGGGTGGTTGTATTGTAATTTAATGCATTGCTCAAGATATTTTATAGATATTTTTTTATAATTAAGTAAGTAACTACTTACTTAATTATAAAAAAATATCTATGTCAGCTGCCTTAATTTTGCAGAAAATCTCATTTTTGTTGTTCCGCTAATCAGCTAATGTAGCGGAAGCAGGCAGAGCTTACAGCTTAACTGACAGATACTGTCCGAATATGACTAGTGAAATCAAAGGCCTTACGTTTGCGTAGCTTGTTTAATACGAGTTTCAATTTAGCCACACCTCTGCCCTCCATTGTTAGTTGCATATATGATACGTGTGCATGATAAGCACAAAGTGGTATTAAAAACCGTTACGAAGCATAATAATAACTAGGCGTTACTGTTTCAGCGTTCCTCGAGTTATTTCTGGATTAATAGAGCCGCTCACGCTACTTTAATCGGTTGAAACCTGCTTACATATAAAAAAAACAATGCAGTTTACTTACTCATTTATAGTAATATATGATTTTTAATTTATTCAACTGTGTCCTTATTATAGCAAGCAGTAGTGCACGGCCAATTACCATATTTTGCATACATTTAGAACTGATCGAATAGTGTTAACTAAAAGTCGAATGTTTTTTGTCCGCTACTTCGGTAGAAGGGTAAAGTTTCGACTATTTACTAGTTTTATTGCCATTTCACATTGCTTAAAAATCTAATAATGGTGTTATTATAAATCGTTGTTTAAAGTTGAACTTGATTTAAAACTGAAGCTGTCACGTTCATTCGCCTATGAGACAACAGAGATAGCATCAGTTTTAAACCGCGTCTAGCATGAGACAACGTTTTGAAATAACACCTAACCCCCGAATAGTGTTCGACTACTCAGCTTTGGGAGCGTACTCAAACATCGCACTGCCGCTTTTAATGTCATACGAATGAAAGAGACAAACGCCAGAATTCTCGAACGCAAATCATCTTTGGGAGCGTCCAAAGCCATCTTCTATCTCACTCGTTGCACTTGCGCAAGCAGCCGAGAAATAATATGTAGCTGGCCATGGAGCGTCTCAAACAGCATGGCATCTCTTTCATACGTTTGACATTTAAGGTGACAGGGCGATGTGTGAGACGCTCCCAAAGATAAGTAGCGTACGAGTATTCGGGCAGTAGCGTCACAGAATAATATGGTAGCGTTCGAGAATTCATTCGGACGTAAGACGTAGTGGTAAAACGTCTATTTGAAATATTTATTACGTTTCTCTTTTTTTTAGTTGCTATTATCAGGAAGTCACCAGTCCTTTGAATGATGACGCTATAAAACTTCTAACTTTTCAGCTGAATCTAAGTTATTATCAAAACATTAAAAACATGTCGTATAATAAGACTAAAATCAAAATTAAATAACCACTAGATAATGACCCGTCTTTCTATAACACAAAGGCTAAAGTTTTCAGAACCACTTATTAATTTCCGCAGTCATTACGAAACGCCTAAAGCATGAGGTCTAATACAAAGTAATAGCACAGAATAAGCAACTTTTCATACAGTAGGCCGACGGAGACGTCTAGACAGGTCAATCGTGCGGGGCTTGCGGGGTGAGACGGGGGAGTGGTTGTTCCGAGTTACATACAACGCCGTTCATAGTAACTCGGGACAAGTCTTCCAGGGCTATCACGTCTTTATCGTTATAATTTATTTTTAAATTAATATTATGGTGCATACGACATGTAGTATGAGTGCGTGCAAATCTTCATCTCGCTTAGATTTTAAATTATTTTTTACTATCACATTTTTCCTATATTCATCTCGCTTATTAAAAAAAGGCAATTTCCAAAATCCAAGATGGCGGCCAACTTTTTTGTTTGCGGGCCGGCTTTGATGAAACTTGGTTTTTGGTAAAATTTTGACAAGAAAACAACAACACAATGTCAAAAAAAAAAACAAGATGGCGGCCAACTTTTTTTTTGTAAGCCGATTTTGATGAAATTTAGTTTCTGGTACTATTTTGACACGAAAACAACAACGCAATGTTAAAAGTATAAAAAAATCCAAGATGGCGGCCAACTTTTTTGTTAGCAGGCCGACTTCGATGAAACTCAGTTTCTGGTACTATTTTGACAAGAAAACAGCAACGCAATGTTAAAAATATTAAAAGTCCAAGATGGCGGCCAACTTATTTGTTTGTGAGCCGATTTTGATGAAACTTGGTTTTTAGTACAATTTTGACAAGAAAACAACAACGCAATGTCAAAAATAAAAATAAACCAAGATGGCGGCCAACTTTTTTTTTGTAAGCCGATTTTGATGAAACTTAGTTTCTGGTACTATTTTGACAAGAGAACAACAACACAATGTTAAAAGTATAAAAAATCCAAGATGGCGGCCAACTTTTTTGATTGCAGGCTGATTTCGATGAAACTCAGTTTCTGGTACTAATTTGACAAGAACACAGCAACGCAATGTTCAAAATATTAAAAATCCAAGATGGCGGCCAACTTCTTTGTTTGTGAGCCGATTTTGATGAAACTTTGTTTATAGTACAATTTTGACAAGACAACAACAACACAATGTTAAAAGTATTAAAAAATCCAAGATGGCGGCCAACTTTTTTGTTTGCAGGCCGATTTCAATGAAACTCAGTTTCTGGTTCTATTTTGACAAGAAAACAGCAACGCAATGTCAAAAAAAAATTAAAAAAATTCAAGGTGGCAGCAAACTTTTTAATTCGTGAGCCGATTTGGATAAAACCCGATTTTGGTACTATTTTGACAAGGCAACAGCAACGCTAAATTATATATATATAAATTATATAAAAAAATTGGTTATACTGTGGTAATTGTAACATTACATAAATGTAGTATGCCAACGCCCTTGAAGTTAGGCGATACCGACGTCTGTATAGGTATTTCCGAAACTTCGGAAGGGTTGTAACAAAATTAAAATGTGGCAGGTACATTTTGGTGTATTGCGAAATAAAGTAAAATAAATAATTATGGTTAGCATTTTAGAAGTATCAAAATAAAATATATTACATGTTTTATTTAGTTTCACCTATAATTGTATCTGTCTGTCTGTCTGCCATGAAATTTTGCAAGGTAAATTTGACCTACTCCTGTCGTTTGAATGGGTTGAAGTTTTGTTAAAGAAAAATATTCAGATTGGAAATAAGCCGATTCATATTTCTTAACCTTTAAAGCGCCTTCGTCTATATATCAAAATCATCCCATATCACAAAAATTATTTTCAAACTCTGTAACTTAATATCAATTATTATTTTATTTACTTATTTTTTATTTTTTTAAATGCAGGTTTAAAGCTGTCAAAAACACAGTAAATTACGAAGGATGTTACGTCGTAATTTACTGTACTTGTGTTTTAGCAAATTAATAATTATTTAAATCTTTTATGACACGATGATGATGATGATGATACTTGACTCTGTCGCAAGCTTTCAAATAAAAACCTGTTACATTTTAATAAGCGAAAAGAGAGAAACAAAAACAAAAAACGGCCACCATCTTGACCATTTGTATTTTTTTACATTGTGTTAAAAACGGTTTTCTTGTCAAAATAGTACAAAAAACCGAGTTTTATCAAAATCGGCCTACAAACAAAAAAGTCGGCCGCCATCTTGGATTTTAATATGTTTAACATTTCGTTGCTGTTTTCTTGTCAAAATAGTACCAGATACTGAATTTCATCGAAATCGGCCAGCAAACAAAAAACTGGCCGCCATCTTGAATTTTTATATTTTTAACATTGCGTTGCTGTTTTCTTGTCAAAATAGAACCAGAAACTGAGTTTCATTGAAATCGGCCTGCAAACAAAAAAGTTAGCCGCCATCTTGGTTTTTTTATTTTTGACATTGTGTTGTTGTTGTCTTGTCAAAATTGTAATAAAAACCAAGTTTCATCAAAATCGGCTCTAAAACAAAAAAGTTGGCCCCCATCTTGGATTTTTTTATACTTTTACCATTGCGTTGTTGTTTTCTTGTCAAAATAGTACCAGAAACTAAGTTTCATCAAAATCGGATTACAAAAAAAAAGTTGGCCGCCATCTTGTTTTTTTAATTTTTGACATTGTGTTGTTGTTTTCTTGTCAAAATTGTACTAAAAACCAATTTTCATCAAAATCGGCTCACAAACAAAAAAGTTGGCCGCCATCTTGGATTTTTAATATTTTTAATATTGCCTTGCTGTTTTCTTGTCAAAATAGTACTAGAAACTGAGTTTCATCGAAATCAGCCTGCAAACAAAAAAGTTGCCCGTCATCTTGGATTTTTATATTTTTAACATTGTGTTGCTGTTTTCTAGACAAGATAGAACCACAAACTGAGTTTTATTGAAATCGGCCTGCAAACAAAAAAGTTGGCCGCCATCTTGATTTTTATATTTTTAACATTTCGTTGCTGTTTTATTGTCAAAATAGAACCGGAAACTGAGTTTTATCAAAATCGGCCTACAAACAAAAAGTCGGCCGCCATCTTGGATTTTTATCATGTTTAACATTTCGTTGCTGTTTTCTTGTCAAAATAGTTTCAGAAACTGAATTTCATCAAAATCGGCCAGCAAACAAAAAATTTGGCCGCCATCTTGAACTCTTATATTTTTAACATTGCGTTGCTGTTTTCTTGTCAAAATAGAACCAGAAACTGAGTTTCATTGAAATCGGCCTGCTAAGAAAAAAGTTGGCCGCCATCTTGGATTTTTTAATACTTTTAACATTGCGTTGCTGTTTTCTTGTCAAAGTCAAAGTCAAAGTCAATAAATTTTTATTCATATAGATTAAATAAAATTAATGCTTATGAATCGTCCAACATTTTTTTACCTACCACCTGTTATGGACATCTTTTAACTGACAAGAAAAACAGGCGAAAAAAACTCATCAGCTTTAACAGAAGCAACGCATTTACAAAATAATTATGACGTTGGTAGACAAAATGGTACAATAATAAAATTTATACAAAAAGCTAATGCTGAAGGAAAGTTTTCACATACTTAAGTATAGGAATATTTTCCTTTTATACATTGTTAGTGTTACTTACTATAATTATTACAACCATGCGTTATGATCATTTAAATAATCTTCTACTTTGTAATAGCCTTTGCTTATGAGCGTCTTTTTAACATGTTTTTTAAATTTATTCAAAGGCAGCTCGATTACTTCTTGTGGAACTTTATTAAAGAATGCTATGCCTTTTCCCAAAAAAGAGCCTCTACTTTTTTCAAGTCTAAATCTTGGAACGGCAAGCTTATTTTTATTTCTTGTGTTAAAATTATGAATATCACTATTCTTAGTGAATGAGTCAAGATGTTTCCTAACATATAATATATTCTCGTAGATGTATTGCCCTGCTAAGGTTAGTATATTAATTTCTTTAAACAAAACCTTTAATGAATCGCGGCGGCGGAGGCTGTAAATGGCGCGTACCGGTCTTTTTTGAAGTACAAAAATATTTCTAATATTGGCTGCTGAGCCCCACAACAACACGCCATAGGACATTACACTATGAAAGTAACTAAAGTAAACAAGTCTTGCCGTTTCAATATCAGTTAATAGCCTTATCTTTTTTACTGCAAAAGGCTGAACTGAGTCTACTCGACAAGGCCTCAATATGTGGATCCCATTGTAGTCGTGAATCTAAGGTAATACCAAGAAATTTCGTGCTGTCAACTAATTCGACTGCATCTGCATTCAAACTAATACTTAAATCAACCTTCCTTACATTTGGTAGTGAGAATTTGACACAATTTGTTTTTTTAGGGTTTAAAGACAAGTTATTAATGTTAAACCAATGTGCGACCTTTGAGAGAGCACTATTTACTTCGTGAGAGCAATTATTCCCTCGCTCAATTTTAAAAATTAGAGAAGTATCATCTGCAAATAGTACTGTCTCACATAAATTATGCACGTAGTAAGGTAGATCGTTAATGTAGATTAAAAATAGTAAAGGACCCAATATTGAGCCTTGGGGCACGCCCATTATAATGGGGGCTCCAGAGGACGCAGTATTATTAACAATCACTTTTTGATTTCTATTACTCAAATATGAACGCAAAAGGTTAACTGATTTTTTCGAGACACCATAATGTTCTAACTTCATTAAAAGAGTTTGGTGATCAACGCAATCGAAAGCTTTGGAAAGGTCACAGAATACACCAATTACGTCCTGCCTACCCTCCCAAGCGTCAAGGATATGTTTAAGAAGTGCAATTCCAGCATCTGTGGTATTTTTACCTTTAGAGAATCCGAACTGATTCTTATGAAAGATTTGATTTAATACCAAATAATGTACTAATTGAGCGTATATTATCTTTTCAAAAATTTTACTAAGTGCTGGTAAAATTGATATTGGCCTAAAGTTAGTGGGGTCACTCTTGTCTCCAGATTTAAAAAGCGGAATTAACTTACTATATTTCATTAAATCGGGGAAGACTCCTTCGTCAATACACTTATTAAAAATAAAAGCTAAATATGGAGCTATTGGATCAATTATTGATTTAATAACATTAGTTGATATACCCCATAAATCTTCCGATTTTTTAATATTTATTGTTTTAAATGCTTTAAGAATATCATCGCCATTTATATGTTGAAAATTAAATACTTTGTTACACTTATCAACGCTTGACACCAAGAGGGCAGCCGCAATATTAGGACAGGAATTTAAATTTCTCGTAGTTTCTAAGGGTACCCGAGAGAAGAAGTCTTCAAAAACACGGGCAACCTCATCGTCAGATGTAAATGTTTTATTATTTGCTTTAAGAGTGAAGGAATTTATATGATTTTTTGTTTTACCAGTTTCTTGGTTAATAATATTCCATGTAGCCTTGATCTTATTATCAGCTACTTTTATTTTATTAGCGATGTATGTGGACTTGGCAGCCGCACATACTTTTCTAAAAGTTTTAGAATATTTCTTGACATATTCAATAAAACTAGGGTCACATGAAGTTCGCTTTAATGCATAAAGTTCATATAATTTCCTTCTACTTGTATAAATCCCAGGCGTGGCCCAATCACTAAACTTCTTTCTATTAGTATTACAGTTGATCACCTTTTGTTTGAATGTTTTACTAAATTCGCTTTGCACCACACTAAATAAATCATTATAGAGATTATTAGGTTCCATAATAGAAGCTGGTAAAGTTTCAATTTTATCAATTACATGATTTCTAAATTTATCAATGCCCTTTTTCGTAATTGGCCTACATATTATTTTACGTTTAGGACAGACATGATGGTGCTCTATAGAGGCTATTTGTCCACTATGGTCAGATTTTATGACATCAATTACCTTTTTTTCTATAACCGAACAGTCTGTAAAAATATTGTCCAAGCAACTGCCAGATGTGGGTGTGATTCGAGTAGGCTCATTAAAAGTGTGTATTAAATTAAATGATTTAAACAAGTTTAAAAATCTACTTGAGAGTGTGGCCAATTTACGGTCTAAAATATCTACATTGAAATCCCCACATATGACAACTTTTTTATTGGTTTTACAAGTTATTCTTAACACTTCCTCCATAGTGGACTCAAACTCAGAATAATTACTATTGGGAGGTCTATAAAGACATATTACAATTAGTTGGTCAAGTTCCACACAGGATAGTTCAATGACTCGTTCAATAGAGAGGGATACAACATCTTTGCGCTCTTTGTATTGGAAATTATCATGTAACATTATAAAAGACCCTCCCCTGATAGCAGATTGCCTACTAAACGAGCTTACAACTCTATAATTATCTAAGTTTAACATTAATTCATGTGGTTTAAACCAATGCTCAGTAACACATAACACATCAACATTATTACAATTTAAAAACAAACTTAATTCTAGATCTTTGTTAGAAAAGCCTTCCATATTTTGATGGACAATTGTTAAACTGTTTGGCTTTTCTCTTGTCAACACTGGGCTAGAGGGCGCCTCTGTTGTCTTTAATGGTAATTTAAATTAACCAAGTCAGTATTCAGATTTATGTCATTTTGATTAAACAAATTATTATTATGACTTGGAACAAATTCCAAGGGTAATTTATAAATGTCAATTGACTGCTCAATAAAAGCAGGAGTTATACTAGCCAGATTACTCGCTAAATGTTCAAAATAAAAAGATAGCGATAATGCTAACTGTCTCTTACAATAAGTTGGCAGATAGTATTTATCTTTTGTCAGAATAATATTTTTTAACAATTTATTAATGTCAATAATATGCAACATTTGGCTACTATGATATGCCATAGTATTTAAAGATAAATTTAAATTATATCTAAAGTTATTTTCCACCTGTGGCAAACTTTTACTATAGGGAAATGTAAACATAACAATTTTTTTAACCTTTAAACAACACAGTGTATTACAGTATGTCATCAGTTGATTTTTGCTTACATTACCCCTATTTCCAATTAGAATGATCAAGTTTGTATCTTCATTAAACTTATGTTTTACAATACTTTTCATGATTTCATCTATAGTCGAGCCCGGCTTGCAATAGTTAATAATGCTTTCCCTTGTATTTTTTTGCAACAATTGGCCAAGATTCTTTCCAAGCTCATCACAGAACATAACTAATTTACTACAACTTTTTTTAGTACAGGAATTATTTTCATTTGTGCAATCTGAGTTATTACAAAGGCTAGAGAGTAAGGGCTCACATACTGATTGATCAGGTAAAGTCTCCGGGACGATCCGGCCTGATGCCCCGGAGAGTGATGAACGACATCTATTATTTTCTTGGGCTCCACTTGAGGTGCATGAAAGGTGTTTAAGTGCCAGTATGTATTCCCCTATCTCATTTTTAGACGACTCATAATTTTGAGTCATTTTATTTAGCGAGTCATGCAAATTTTTTATTTTATTAGTCATTGTTTTTAAATTATTTTCATATACAATTCTGTTTTCTTCAATTATAGAACTACAAACATCCAGTTGTTCAATTAATTGCAACCTATCTTTAGCATTTTTTGCATATTTAAAAGAAGTTTTATTTTTATTAATAAGTTTTTTTGTTTTACAGATATATCTATTTATTTTGATATACTTTTTTAACTTTTTATTACTCAGTTTCAGGTTAGTTTTAGGACACTTACATCCAATTGACTCATCATTTGTTAGGTCTATTACAGTTTGATTATTACTAAAGGATGCAGAAACCATGTCAGGTGCGCTGCCAACCAATTCATCAAACAAACTTTGGTTCTGAACAGCAGATATATGTGCTTTACTGGATTCTAATTCAAATATACAATTATTTGCCTCACATAACTCCTGCTCCAACCGAGAAATGAGCCTGAGGGCCTGCTCATACTCATTCTGGCATTGGTCGAACCCGTCTATTAACAACTGAAGTCTATCCCGTTCTCGAGCAAGTTCTACTGTCTGAGTGTGTAACTCTGCCATGTCTTTTTTCAATGCACTATTTCTATTAAGCACATCTAATAATTCCTGTTCATTTTCCTCCCTTTCCCTATTCATTTGGTTGATCAACTCCTTGGAAACTTTTAATTCTTGCAAGGTCAATTGGAGTTGTGATTCCTCCTGACGTGATAAAGCCTTGCGGGTCATCATTTTGGTAAAAAGTAATGAAAAGTCAAGATTAGTTTTTCTAATTTGTAAGTCCAGGTAGTTGTCAAACAATAGTGAGGTTATGTAACTTGGACGTTAAAATGCAATTTACATAAAACTGATTCTATAAAATATTATATTTTAAGATAAATTCCGTAAATACGGAGTGAATTAATTATTGCAAAAGGGAGAACAATGATTCACAGTTAATTTAAATACTAGTTGTCAACGAACTTACCGGCTTTTAACCGGGTGATTTTAAACACAATTTCACTCAAAAGTTGTTTGTATTTTGCACTTATAACACTACACAATATACAATATACTTTTATGAACGTGATTTAATGGATTCTGGCCGTATTACTACAATTAAACAATATAAAAATCATAAAATGTTTGGGAGCAATTATTAACAGCTGTTAACGGTAGTGTTGCCAATCAATGTCAAAATAGAACCAGGAACTTAGTTTCATTGAAATCGGCCTGGAAACAAAAAGTTGGCCGCCATCTTCGATTTTTTAATATTTTTAACACTGCGTTGCTGTTTTCTTGTCAAAATAGTACCAGAAACAAATCGGCTTACAAACAAAAAAGTTGGCCGCCATCTTGGATTTCTTTATATTTTTAACATTGCGTTGCTGTTTTCTTGTCAAAATAGTA
Source organism: Crambus lathoniellus (assembly GCA_949710035.1). Classification (NCBI taxonomy): domain Eukaryota; kingdom Metazoa; phylum Arthropoda; class Insecta; order Lepidoptera; family Crambidae; genus Crambus; species Crambus lathoniellus. Next base: position 7,818,206 of record OX453310.1, on the reverse strand, counting down.
CCATAAATCGAGTTTTATCGAAATCGGCCGACAAACTAAAAAGTTGACCGCCATCTTGGATTTTAATATTTTTGACATTGCGTTGCTGTTTTCTTGTCAAAATAGTACCAGAAACCGTGTTTCATCGAAATCAGCTTACAAACAAAAAAGTCGGCCGCCATCTTGAATTTTTTAATAATTTTGACATTGCATTTGCATTATTAAATTATTTTATTAATTTTATATCGCAATACCAATGTACACCCGGGGTCGTAAAAGGTCCACCGTCACATTTTAAAGTGACAACCCTTACGTACTTACGTAAATACCTATACAGGCGTCGGCATCGCCCAACTTCAAGGGCGTCGTCCAACTGTATAGAAAGATTGCTTAAACTGTGGTAATAGCTTCTTTGATCAACTACATTTACATGACTGTAAGGTAGGTCCTCCAGAACATAAGAAAGAGGACAGAATGAGCATGTCACACAATTCAGTACTGAATGAGGTGTGGCATCAAGAACAGCCCCCTGATTCACGAACCGTCGGATACGGAATAGGATTCGAATTCTATGCTTTGTCTTTGTCTGTTTTATAGTGAGTGACAAAGACGGAGCATACATTCCGCTGTGGACGGTTCCTGAATCAGGGGGCTGGTATAGTGACGAGCAATTTAAAGAACTTTGTCTTATTGAAGTGTTCCGAAACAAATCTATCTGTGTGCCACAAATTTTATTTAATCCAAAGCTAGTATTGTAATATGATATAGTCGTATGTTGTTTAATTATTACGGGTATTGCTCGTGACTATACGTTGCTATGACACCCGTAAAGAAATTCAAAACCGTTGAAAGTAGGTACATATAAAGGGTATGGTCACAGTGTTAAAAGCAAGGCTGTGGTATGGTGGTATTTTTTTTATCCGTTGCATTACAGACTACTCTGTAATGCAACGTTCAGGTACTTAGTTGTCGCCACACCTGATGCTAAATGAAGATAAGGCTGAAGGTAGAAGCGCACTACTTCCAGAATCCTCAACTACTGAGAAACTGACACACACTGACAGATAACAGGACTTAAAACAGGTCATACTACCAAATAAACTGAATACAATATGTACTTTCTACTGGGAATCAAACCTGCCGACCTAGCATGAGCGCTTTTATCACGCGATATGATATGGTACGGCATGCCGTCTTGCTTACACCTTAGTGGGGTAAGCAAGACAACTTGCCGTACCATTATCTTCTCTTAACTTCTTAACATTACGGGCGGTTTCCGCAACGCGACGTCTTTTGCGCCTATTTTGCGTCCGTAGGGTGCGCGGCCAGATCACTCCAGCCAGCCCAGCTCAGCCAGGAACGCTCCAAGAGCTTCACATTCGTGCCGTACCATCATATCGCACGATAAGAGCCGCTCATGCTAGGCCGGCTGGGGCCTCTGGGCCTGATACCTAAATAGTACTACATATATATGGTAATGTATCATGGGCCTGGCCCCTAGACTAGTTCTAACCTCTTTTTATTATGTTTTGTGATTTACTCACTATATAATTTTACTGCCTGTCCTTGAAGAACACACCTTTCTAAGGCGTTACAGGTGTGGCCTACTGAAAGAGTGTTTTATCGTTACGTTTCTATTGAATTTGGCGGGGGCGTATAAATGCCGAATTAGGATAACGGTGTGGTCACTTTTTATGGAAGCATCAAAAGTTATGACCCTTAATTGGAGCTTTGCGGTGAAATGTCAGCCTTTGATTATTACGATTTTCCTCGTAACTTCCCAAACTTAATGCGGGGTTGTGTTACAGTGATCAAGTGATTTATATATTGCGTTGGAGATCTATTATGGCTCGTAGTTTGTACCAAAAGATAGCCATATCTCAAAAACTACTGAACCGATTTTGATGAAACTTGGACTGTTCCCTAAGTCGGAATACACCTGATTAAAATTTTTCAAATGATTTTGAGCAAAATGAGTCATCTCGGTTTAATTTTCAGTTTTTGAGAAATTGGTGGACAAACATACAATGTTACAAACACGAAATTTAGCACACGTGCTTGGAAGCCTAAATGGAATGCTTCGTTTAGTCGCATAATGCCCAATTCGAGAAATGACTGTTTTCATACGATAAAAAAGTTGGTCATTTCGCGAATTGGTCATTATAAGAATTGGTCATTTTGCGAATTGGTCGTTTAGAGAATTAGACATTTCGAGAATTGGTCAATTTGCGACTATGTAGTTATTTCGCGAATTGGGCATTATGCGACTAATTACTCAAATATTATCCAATTCCAACAATATCACATACATCCTACTAATATTATAAATATGAAAGTTTAGATGTTTGGATGTTTGTTACTCAATCACCCAAAACGGCAAAATGGATTTGGCTGAAATTTGGGACTGATACTTTGTGGCCTGGAGAGGAACATAGGCTAACTTTTTATCGCGGAAAAATATCACTTTCTCGCGGGATAACGTCGTGTAGTCCACGCGGGCGAAGCCGCGGGCCGAAAACTAGTAAGTACATTTTAAAATATTAGAAAACTCAAACAGAAATATCACTCACCGTTTCATATAAAATCTACCTCAGATATTTACATAAAACGTCAAATATTTGGAAAACAAATGAATCAGCTTGAATAATTGAAATGAGCCATCTAAAAACCGCGAACGCCCATAGAAATTCAATTGTATGTAATAAACGTTAATGCCAATTTAAAACTACTCGTATATTTGCAATGGTATTTAGCAGCGGGAGTTAGGTCGGGTTTGCCAAGCAATTTCAGTAATTCGTTTAACCACATTTTGGTTGAGCGAGCGGCTCTCAATCTTGGTCGAATGGTGCAGGTTGGAAGTCTATTCAAATTTATGTCAAAATGATGAATTGTCATCGCTGTAACAAGCACCATTTGTTATTGTTATGACGTTAATGTTGAAACTGAACAATCATGATGTAATAATTTTGGAATAAACCGATGAAATAATAACCTGTTTCATTGTTGATAATTAATTACATACCCGCTGTTAGGATTAAGTATATTTAATTATTTTGATTTAAAATAATTTACAGCCTAATTCAAAATTAATGTGTTAAGTACTTTAACTAGAAAATATGACGCCAATAGTTGTCAGTATCTATTTCTTGGTTATCGTAATATTTATCATTTTATTATTTTTAAGGACACGTACTTCCAAATTATCGAAATCAACCTATTTTTGATTCAAAAGTAAACAACCAAATAGTCTTTATTATGAGCAGATAAAAATATAATGCTGAAGTTTCATAAACGATCTTGATTATTTTGTGGCTAGAAACACGATATTCGTATCGTAACTCGACAATAAAAATTTTCAAAAACAAAGAAAATTTTCATTATTTTTATATTTTTTTGGTGTTATACTTAGATTATTAATCTCTAATTCACGAATAATATATAGAAAAATAGGTAATGACATATTGTAGACTATTCTCAGGCTACTTTTTCAAAAAGTGAATTTATGCTCAAAATAACAATAAAAACATTGAAAAAATGAAAAAGTGAGGTTATTTTCATTACTCTTCACACGTAAGGAAAAAGACCAAGACATAGTTTTTGGAAGATCCTGCGCTTAAGTCTGAAACAGTATCTACAAAATTATAATAGTAGTTTATACGTGACTGTTACATAATGAGGGGTATCATTATTCTATTCTAATTTAAAAAGTTTCTTGTCGTTGCCGGCTAAAGAAGGGCTTGGAAGTCAGGGCCGGTAAATCCTATGGTTGCCATAGAGATTGTGAAATTAAAAAAAGAAGTGTGCTATAATGAATTATAACTGTATCGTAAAGATCATTGCGGTACAAGTCATTATATTTTCAGGTATGAGTTCATAATTCGAATATTATAACATGAGTGTAGATAAAGGTGATTAAAAACATACAGTGTCACCCAAGTTACCCTTTATAAACCTGTGCAGCACTGAACATGACAAAATCCTATACAACTTCACGCCCGATTTGAACGGAGCGTTGCATTGCAATGCTGTAAAATTAGCATAGCACGTAATATCTTCAGGGTCGCACGCGAGCGAGGAAGCCCTAGCGTCGTAAACCTGTTACATTCTAGGGCATGATAGCTAGTAGAACTCTTTCTTTAATTTAAAGCCTCCGTAGCGTGAGGTTCAAGTCCTAGTTGATGTCTTACAGTATGGAAATCATATTTGTTGATTAAAACAAAACCAAAAACACCACCAACTGCGAAGTTCTGCGAACTGTGAACTGTGCCAGTCTGCGAAGAAGTGAAATGCTTATTAAGCTAATTAATATCTATATTTTTAGATGAGACGGTATCAAGTTGCTTTTCAATTTTCTTACTATTGCTAGATCTTCATTATCAACCTAACTATGTATTGCATATTATGGCATTGATTGCCGTCTTTGACGTAGTTTTCTCAATTCAATGAAGTAGAACAAATTATACTAAAACTATGATATTATATGACTCATTAGCTCGTAAGTGAAAAAAGTAGACGCATGCAAAATAGACACCATTTAAAAATCTCTACCATGATATCCAGTAGCTTCGTCCTTTCAAGGTGATAACGCTTGTTTCAAAAATTATATTAAAATATTATCAGACCTTTTTCATAGAATATCATACTTGTTTTCGGTCTCTCGGGTAAACCTTGACGGGAGGTTCGTTTCATAACCTAAAATTCATTTTTTTCTGAAACCTTACGCAGTTCTAATGTACTGGTACTGAAAGGGTGGGTCCGTTGAAAACCAATGACCTATTTCTTTATCTAGCAAAGCGAGCAGTAAGCTCCTCTAGGGGAAAATAAAATTTCAACGCAATGACAGTTACAGATTACAGATGAACCGATTTGCTTCAAGAGATATGCTTTTTCGCTTAGCCAAGTCTGACTTTAACTTATTTTCAGTAACTTTTTGTTTTAGTCAGTACTAATATACTTAGATGTTTTATCTTGAAAAATCCAGTAAAACCAACAATAAAATTATGTATATTAGATGTAAAATAAAACGGGGCAAGCGTCATAAAAAATCTTATTTGCCTTCAATAAAAATGATAAATTTGGCGCAAAATTAGCGGTGCGATAGGGATAAGATAAGGCTTGCTTTTTTATTGCTTCCTCCGTTTTTGGAAATTTATGTTTTTCAATGTAAATTAGGTTAATTACGAGAAGGGTTAAATGATAAATGTGCCCCTTTAGAATTTACGTCGTGCGAAAGGAATTAAAGGCCGTTAGTGTCAGACACGACGGAAAAAATGTCGTGTCTCTGAAGACCTGCGAAGCGTGAAGACGCTCCATTATGAGTTTTTTTGTGCAAAAATTAATGCTACGTTTTAGTTTAAGCGTTATTTGTTTTAAGAATTTTTCGTTTTATTTTGTAGCGAAGGTCATATTTTTAAATCTTAAATCAAAATAAGTTTTATACAGGCTTTATTGTCCAAAAAGTGTACAGTTCAATCATTCAGGAATCGATCTTTATATTCAATTCAATCATTAAAGATCGATAACGTATTTAAAAAACTGCTGCTCTTCTTATTGGTACATACCGTTAACACATCAAGTTATCACTTTGAAGTGGGTGTGCTGTCACGTGTACTAACTTTAACGCTTAATTATATTTATGCTTTTATAAAAAAATACCCTTTTAAATGTATCCTGTAGTCGTAGTTTTCTGTCTAACTTTTCTCTAAGCTGTGGTGAGAGCCTCGAGATGAAATATTGATGGGGAGTGATGTCGCCTTATATTTCATTATGGCCCCATTCCAGCCTTTTCTATTAAATATATTAGAAGTGTATTCCATTAAGTATACAATAAAGTGGTCTAGCAAAATAATCACAGCATTTTAATGTCTTTTCAACGGAAACTCTTCAATCAATGTCAGTTTGACTGGGTTACCAACTATCTGATAAGATTTTCGGTTTCTAAATTTAACTTTTCAGTAGCATATCTGAAATCACAAACTGAACTTAATTGAAGCCTCAAAGATAAACAAACGCCGCTTGGTATTTATTATTTTTTGTTATTGTAGCTTAGAATTCGATTTCAGACGAAAGATATTTCAATTTACTTTATGTTTGGACCAGATGTACTTGCGAAATCTTAAATCAACAGTAACTGGCGAAAGCTAAATAATAAAATTATTAAGACAAGAAAACTTAAGTTTATAAATACCTTTAGGTTGGGCTTGTATGGCTGTTTTATAATGTATAAGAATGATGAACTTATTTATATTGTTTTATAATGAACCCACGCAGCATTAAAATTCCAACAACGCAAACTTTCCCCTTAGGGCTCGATCAACATGGAGGCGATACGGACAAGACCCTTGTAACACAAAATAACCAGAAATCTATCGGGTTGTTACTGTCCGTTTGTGCTTAGGAACTTTATAGTTAGGTACTTTACTTACGGCCAAGAAAATGGCAGAATGTCTTTTTCCAGTTTATAAAGGGTAATTTTTTCCGCTTACTGCAAATAGATCGGCATTCATCGAACTTAGCGGTTTTGTATAATTCTTCTCAAAGTCTTCTGAAACTTGTCTTGCTCGAAAACAATATCCCAAAAATTAAACTTGAAAATGTCGAAGAGTGCATATTAAGCCAGGTAAAATAGAACAACAATATTTTTCAACATTTCATTATTATAATTTGTTCATTTTCTAGCGGATCCTCGCGGTTTCACCCGCGTGGTACCTGTTCCCGCAGGAATATCGGGATAAAATATAGCCTATGTCACTCGGGAAGAATGTACTTTTCTAATGGTGAAAGAATTTTAGAAATCGGTCCAGTAGTTTCGGAGCCTATTCGATGCAAACAAACAAACTAACAAACAATCAAATCCTTCCTCTTTATAATATTAGTATAGATCAATGTGGCCAAAACGAAACAAGCTTATGGCTCATTTTCACTGGTCGATAACTCGATCGCTATACAGCATACGAGCACTCCCCGCATGCGAGAAATCGACTTATGAAAGTGACATTGCCATAACGCGGTCGGTAAGTCGCCTGCGAGGAATCACCACAGTGAGTGTAACATTTTATTTATTTTGCCTTATTAGGAAAACATACTAAGACAATTTGACAATATTATATACAATTTACATGTTTCCTCATATGAAATCCGACCAATGATATGAAAAAATAATGCGATTCAGAAATCTCTGACACCCTGCATGCGGTTAAACGACCAATGAAAATAATTCCCCACATGCGGGCCCTATGGCATGCTTTTAAGAAATCTCCCGCACCCCACATACGGGAAGCCCGTATCGTCCAATGAAAATGAGTTTTTAACCGACTTCTAAATCAAAAAGGAGGAGGTTCTCTATTCGTCTGTATGTATGTTCTTTTTTTTTTGTGTATGTCCACCGATTACTCGAAAACGGCTGAACCGATTGAAATGGTTCAAACGTTATTACATCAGGTTGGATTCCAAGTTTGAAATTTTGAAATCGGTTCAGTAGTTTTCAGGAAATATTGAAAATACTGTCGTTTTCGTTACCACGTTATGTGAATTTAATACGTATCTTTAGGCATAACTCCTTTGTTTATAAACCGATTTAGATGATTCTTGTTTTGTTATAAAGGGGATACCTCAAGGTAAGGTAAGGTAAGGTTCGAAAAAGGAGGTTTTGAGTTTGATCACATACCTATTTACCAGAAAACACGTAAATTGCCTGCACGATGCACTAAAAAGAGTGAAATAAAAATTATTTTTATAAAAAAATAAAACCGCCTTCAAAAAAACCACATCAAAAAAGTAAGAAATAATTCCTCACCAAATAAATAACGTAAGTACTTTGAAGTCGGGCGGGTTTTAACAAAAACAACAATAAATTGTACATGTTTCACGCCCGACTTCAAAGTACTTACGTTATTTATTTGGTGAGGAATTATTTCTTACTTTTTTGATGTGGTTTTTTTGAAGGCGGTTTTATTTTTTTATAAAAATAATTTTTTTATGCAACACAGGCGATGTAAGTAGACACAAATCGCGCCAAATAAACTAGTGTTATGTCCGCGCCCTAGTGAAGAAAATTAAGCGATACTATACACTTTCCTGCAAAGTAACACTCCTTAAAAGTTTGGCAATTAAGTTTGATAAGGGCACAACTTTTACACTAACTCTATGTCTGCGACAACAGCGCACTAGAACAAGCAATAAAACCACAGTAACGCTTGGACCACAAAGAAAATCGTAAAATTTAAGACAGCAGTAAAACTTGACTGCCTAAGCACTTATTTGCTATACTTAGTCTTAAGACTTAAATTGACAGGAAACCATGGAAAGTTGCAAGAGAGTAAAGAGTGCTAACGAATTTATTGAAAAAGTTTACAGAAGTTTACATCTCGATTCACGTCACGTATATTCCTATCCGCCTTGATTTACGTTGATCATTTGATTATTTCTTCATATTACCTATATTGACATTAAAATCTGTATACAACAAACTTAAATGTATGGCGAAGGTCTTGAAGGAAGGAATTGAACAGAATTTTGACAATGAAGGAATCATTCCAAAGATCATTCTTTACAGTCGGTCGATTCTTTATAATTTGGTCGCCATCTCGAATATGACTTTGGTGTTCTTTTCGCTTGACTTTCACTTGTTTGTTGGTTTGTCATAAAGATTCGTGTTCGACTGCGAAGTGAATGTAAAGTGACGTCGAAATACATAAATAGTATATTATGATACAAGTGAGCTAGGTTGCTCATTATACACGAGGCGTAAATCAGCCGAGTGTCTAGTGAGTAGCTAAGTTGCTCACGAGTTTCATACGCACTTTTTCAACACACTTGCGAGGAAAAACAAACATTTATTGCATACAATAACCTAATATTAGCTAAGGGAAAAAGCGCGCAAGTTTTTTTTTGCACGCGCCAAATGTAAGGTGATTGATTACATACAGCCATACAGCCTACTTCAAAATAATTATAATAATAGTGATAAAATGCAAATGTTTTATAACAAATTATTGTGAAATATAAATAATTTGATAATAATATACTTAATTATGTTTTTTGTCTTAATTAGGGATAAATTTATTTATTCTAAAAACGTAAATGGATTTTCAGCCGTATAAAACCTCTTGTTGTTACAAAAAAAGAACTGTATCTATTACCCGGTGAATTCGAAAATGCTCTGTTAACTCCCATATAACTTGCAGTTAGGTACTAACTTAACTTTGTAGGGATACTATATTACCCGGTTAAATTGAAAAGTCTCTGTTTACTCGCATATAATTTGCAGTTAGGTTCTTACTTAACTTTGTAGGGATAATTCTATTACGCAACTAGTACTGTAATATTATTATGCACGCGTGTGTTATAGTTCGGTTTATGGCCCTAAGATCGATGTTATAAGGCTCACTTTAGGAGCAAGTTTGTTGAAAATATCATTACAGAATCGCACCCCAGTATTGTCTGAAAGCAAATAAACGAGTGGAACTAACATTAGAAGAAACATTCCAAATTTATTTGTTTAATGTATTTTATTACAGTCGTTCAGGGAGAGGCGGGGCGTCAAGCGGCGGGGCGCGGCGCTCAGTGCGGGCAAATTATGCTATCATTGCGCGCTCTCGACAGGCGTCTAATCAAATAAGTCAATGTAACGCACCAACTGATGCACAATTCGCCCGCGCCGCGCGCCGCACCGCCTGACGCGCCGCCTCTCCTTCTCAACATGACGTATCGCGATCGCTTTCAGTTTGACAGCCATCACTTGTTTGTTGACGGCAGCTGGAACAAATATTTGTATAACTGCAGCAATGGTTGTTTGTACAACATTTTTCAAACCGAAAGCGATCGCGGAAAATAAGTTAGACAATCAAAAGGCAAGTTAAACAATCAAATGGCGGGTCAATAAGATGCTTTTATCTTAATTTACAATTTAATACCTCATTACCGGTAAGTCAGACGGCAATTGCCTGCGAAATTTTTATGCGCCTTCTAATGGAGGCGAGGCTTAGATCCTTTTTAAAGGGATCACCTGAGAATTCTTGTATAATATAAGCACAATAATTAACCCACCTCAGGCGCTGTGTTTTTAAGCGGCCTCCATTTAAATCTTTCTTAATTAACTGGAGAGATTCCCTGTGTAATAGGACGACCAGACCGAAAGAACATTTTTATATGCAATCATTACATTTTTTCAAAGGAAAAGTCTTACTTAGTCTCGTATTTTGTAAACGAGAAATGTTTTTTAGGTATAAGAAATTAGGTGATTCTAAAATACATAGTTATTAGTTCAAAACAATGTAGCACTGCTGATGACAATGTATTTTCCACATGTGTGAATATAAGTCCTCACATTTTTATTAAATACTTTATTTATCATTTTCATCCATACTAATACTAATTATACTGTATACTAATATTATAAATGTGAAAGTGTGTTAGTTTCGACGTGATATTCGGTATGGGGAGCTGGAGAGAGACATTGGGTATTATTTATCCCGGAAAAATATCATCAGGTTCCCTCGGGATGACGTCGTGTTGTTTCGCGGACGAAGCGAGAGCGGAAGGCTAGTGAAACAATAATTATAATCACTTATCCACACGAAAGATTACGTTTTAAGAAATTGCGAAACAGAAGTCTATTAACGAATGGAATGCCGCATAAACCACGTTTGCTATTTAACTGCCTTTAATTATCCTGGACTCGAATCCGAAATTCTCGAGAACGATATTGCCATTTCACATTTTAATATCACAGCCACGTGTATCATGTTTACGTTTCATTCAAAGCTTTCATGTTTGCCTTCACCTACCGAATTAATAGCAAAGGTTTTGACAACAATAGACAGTGGAGAAATTGCCACGTTTCGTTTTGCGCTGCCTACGAAGATTAATGAACAGACTTTTGTACAAAAGTTCGTGGAAGTTAATTATGCGTTAAATTATGAACTTCGAAAAGTCTTTCAGCGTAATACACTTTGTGTCCCGCAACAGTTTTGGGAACATATAATGTAGTAGGTACTTGTTGTGGTTTTACTTCGGAGTCGACTGGTTATTTATCTTTAACTAACCAGCGTAGGTACATTATAAAGCTGGATAACATAAACCACCTTCATTATTAGCTGATATGCATTTTGCAAACAATAATTGCAATATTGAAACGTGGTTTTCATTTGAATATTTAACACATTATTACATTTCCAGTAAACTCAACGATGCATTAAACATTAATATAAGCCATTATGACGCGACTATGCGATTGATAAAAGTCTTAAGGCGATACTCGGAAAAAATGTGCTGAAGCGAGATAGCAATGAGAAAACGACGCGCGCGGGAGCGAGACCGATTTTGCAGATTAGGCAAAAAAAAACACAAAATCACTTCGTATTAAAAAACTACAGCGATTTAAAAAAAATGCTTCTATACGATCCTCAATATTATTGGTGTCCACTAATTAAACCAATTTCCAGTAGTGTAAGTAACCCCATTTAAGAATAATCTTCACTTTTCGTATTTTTAGAGGTATTTTCGAAAATAAAAAGTGTCGAGGCAAAATCATAAAATCGTGTTTTTGAAACTATACGATTCTAGATAAAGGTATGAAGAAATATATATCTTATTACCAGATTTTTAACAACTGTAACCGTCCTATAGTTTTAAATCAAAAAGTCCATATTTTTCCGAGTAGCGCCTTAAAAAAAATAGTTATCCTCTCAGACGCCTCTGGTTTCAGAGGTGTAACGATAGCCTATACGACATTCTAAAAGTTATTCACAGCTTAAAGAATACTGAAAAGCATATAGAACTAATATTGCAATGGATTCCAGCGCATATTAGTCTCTCGGATCGGCGGATCTTGTGTCAAAAGAGGCGGTTAGTAGTGGCGATGTGTGTGATTATCGAGCGGATTATTCTGACTATGTAACTAAGATAAAAAGTTTTGAAAAATGGAAAAAGCATTTTGATATGGTTTCTATGTTATTTAAATTTTAACTTTTTTGCATTCACAGTGCAATTTTTATGGTTGAAAAATGGAAAATGAAGTATTTAGAAAAAATCGACCCGTCTCACAACCAGCTCTGGTGGGACTCGAACCCACGACCTTTCGCTATCCGGGCGACTGCTCTAACCACTGAGCTACGGAGTCGTTACGAGAAGCGTCGAATTTATCAAATACCTACTTCTTACACGCTGTATAGCCAGCGTTAATTTCATCAATCTCAAGATATTACTAATACCCCCACACGCGAAAGAAATACCTTTCTAGATATTTGACAATCGCTAAAGAAGAAATTACTATGGCAAGTTATTTTTATGGACAAAGGTTAGGTTAGGTTTCTATGGACAAAGAGAAAATTTTAAGCGCTTCTGTGGTCTAGTGGTTCACACCACCGATTTCAGACCACGAGGTCCCGGGTTCGATTCCTAGTGGAGGTACATATTGTATTCGGTTTGGTTGGTGGTAGGACTTGTTCTTAGTCCTACTGACTAGCTACCACCATCTTATCTATTATTAATATCTGTTTAGCCTTATCACCACTTAGCAACAGGTGTGATAAAAGCTAAGTGGTACCCAGTTGCGGATAAAAAAAGGGTATGATATAAATCTATTATACAGGGAGATCCTATATGTATACCATAGAACAGAATAGATATAAGTACGTGACCATAGTTCGAATATAGCAACTTGGGTAGAAACTATATCAAAACTGCATTGCGCTTGCGTTCAATAGGCAAAGTTTGCATATTTCCTGAAAAAATCTGATTTACCAAATTGTAACTGTGGTGATAAAATTGAAGATTATGCTGGTGGAATGTGTTAAGCACCAAACCGAAAGGGAATCACTATTTAAAGAATTTAAATTAAATATCAGAGATATTGGCCTTATTCAAAATACTTTGCCAAAACCTAAATCAGAAGTAGCAAAAAATATATATATTAGTAAAAGTTATTGAACAGTGTTTCCTTTCCTTTAAGATTATAATAACCTCTACCACTAAAGCTAACTTTAAATATATTTTGGATTAAGTGATTTATATATTTTGCAACTGGGAAGATACAATAGAGCTAGCATATCCATGTGGATAAAAGTCCCAAACTATATTAAGAATAAAAAATCAGAAAACTATACTAACATTGTAATAAAAACTTACTTGGTAATACATAAAAAATCGTCATCATCTACCCCCAAAATTAATAAATAAACATCACCATTCTTTTTTCTGATGAGACACTGGGTGTTGAGTTTTCCTCCTTTATTGCGAGATGTGGCCGTACATTCTACGATTTTCAGGCGAGTTCTCAGAAGAACCCACCCAAGAGCGAAGCGATGGCTGGTTCATGCGTCATGCTCGTGAACGGGTGCTGCCAGTGGGAATGGGTCTGCTCTTATCTGCTTGCCTTAAAATGTGTTTTCTTTTGTTTTTTTTTTCATTTTTATTAAGAATTACATTTGAAACATGTATGGCGCAACTTGCAGCATATAGTAGAATTGTCTTTTGTTTTTAACTTATATTAATGCTTTAAGTAGAGTTCCTAAGTAATTGAAAATTGTTCACCGCTATGATCATTAGTTCGCCTATACTTAACTGTATTTATCATAACCCATTGTGTAATTGTGATGGAAACTGATCTTAGTCAATAACACGTTAAGGTCATTTTTTCAATTTGACGACTCTGTATGAAATAAAACAGGGAGACAAAAACAACCCTTGGAGTTTCTTGTCGGTTCTTCTCCAAGGTCTCCCGCTGTAGGGTTTGCGAACCGATGGCGTAGCTTCTATGACGTTCTCAAGTATTGTAAATAACAATCTAAATTGAACAAACAAATTTGAATCTTGAATCTTGAATCAACATTTTAGATAACTATTTAAAATAAAATCTCTGAAAAAGAAACTTACGATATCGCGAACACAAATATTAAATAAACCACCAAACAAAATATAGTTAACAATTTGGATGCTTATTTTTAAATTAAAAACATAATAGGCTACTTGACCCTTTTTTATTCGTGTCCTAAACGATTAATAATTGTGCTATTACACCAAAAAAAAAAAATTTTTTATTTATTTTATTTAGGTTCACTAGTGTTTGTTTACGTTGAAACATTTTGACTTAAGGCGCAAGGGTTCGCCAAACTACAAAATAGGCCTATCTTTGGAGTCAAACTAGTCCTAAAGGAAAGGCTCAATGAATTTGAAAAAATATATGTTACGTAGAATATAGTCAAAAATAAATTTATAATTCAAAATTTGATTCTGTCTTCTAGATTTGATAAAAAAAATAAACGTTTAATCTATTTTTATGCAATAATTTTAGAACTAGTCCTTAACGGCTGAAGCAATTTTGACGGAACTTTCACTAAATTAAAGAGCAGTAAATTTTTTACAAATTTATAATAGGAAATTTGAAACAAGTAATTATTATTGGTTTTAAATCCGAATTTATTGATATGCGCAAGAGATTCCCTACGCCAGGTCCGCGCGTCAGTCTTGCTCAGGCATTCGCACGGGGAGGTTGTGTCGCTCGTTGACGCGCACTCGTTCACGAGTCAATCAGTGGATTAAATTACGAAGCGGAGTTGGAACAATTAGGCATAATATTTCGCCTCTGCGCATGGACGCTATCGTAATAGTACATTATTGCAAATGCCGTGAAATAGCCAATAGGCTACTTGACTCATACTTAATTTCATACATCGAATGAATATTTCCTTTAGTACTTGGCTTAGGAAAACGTAAGAAAGCTAAGCGATATCATAAAATAAAAGTATATGATGGATATTATACATTTAATTTAATTAATAAACTTTACATTAGGTCATATTAGGGCAATTACTAAAAGATAATGTTATTGATTTCCCCGGTACATTTGTTTGTTTGTTGAACTTCTGATGAGGTTTGCAGGTTTATTTATTTATTTATCTCGTTTTTTTCAACTCATAAAATTTCATAGTTTATATGTATTTTTCTTTTAACTTCGCTGGAAGCAGGTTTTCCATTTTCGATTTGGCTACTGAGGGCCTAGACAAGTAGCTTTCTAATAGATATCTTTTTGCCCTTATTTGGAACAAAAGTATACACATAAATCACATAATATGCCTACAAGTCTCTTTGATTTCGGGTCACGTAGATCCGAATTCACACAGGTGTGTAGGCAGCTAAACAATTACTTACTGCATCTGCACGCTTAATCTTTGTAACTACCGGGGGAGATGCGCGGGCATGCGGTGTGCGAGCGCATAGCAAGCCTACGCTTCGCCCAACGCTCAAGGTCGTTGGCGATTCATATCACCTTAATACTACACAATAGGTACTTAAACTAAACTAAACAAACTTTTGAGGTAAACACAGTATGCACAAAAAAAGAGAACACTTAAATCTAATAATAAGAAAATGCACATGTATTTATCAATATTTTAAAACATAAAAACCTACAAAACTTTATTTTAAAATTTCGCTTTTTATTAACCGGTAAATACGCTCTTCGCCATGTTCTGACGTCATACAATTTGTAACCAACCACTTGACAGTGTTGACAGTCAAGTGGTTGTTTACTTACCTTAGGGTAGTTCCACTTATCAAAGATCTTTGTCCAATATGCATTTGATCAAAGAAATTGAACGACTTTGACGTTCAGTTTTATACATTCGACATCCAATTTCTTTGATCAAATGTATATTGGACAAAGATCTTTGATAAGTGGAATAAACCCTTACTAATATGTAGCAAAAGTGAAAGTGACGTTTATTTGTTAACAAATTTAGAAATCCAATGACAATTCAATGACAGTTCAGATAAGAAATAAAAAAATATATTTTTCAAATTTTTTTTACATATCCGGGTCAGGCCGTAGATTTTGCCACAAATAGCGCAATGGTGACGCAAAATTTTCTACGAGTCGGTCGCACAAAGTGGTGCAAAATGGTAGCGCAAAATTATTAAGGAGCACGTACATTAATGTGATTTTATTTAACAAACATGTACTAACAAGAGGTATTGCATCAAACTAGAAAAAGAAACACGATGTTGGTATGTAAGTATGTTTAATTAATAATTAACAATAATGTACCTATGAGTAATTCTTTTTTATATATTGCGCACAATGAAAAGTTAAACAGGATGACAAAACTAGTAAGTACCTATGTATGATTTGTTCAATTTCCAAAAAAAATACATTTAATTTGTTAGATTGAGGTATTTGGTATTATTCATTATTAATTATATAAATATAATACAACTTTAAAATTTATTTCAACTCTTTTCAATGTTTGAGAGTCCATTACTTTGACTCTAGCAACAACCTGCTTGAAGTATCACTTTTAAAAGGACCTGCCAACCATTAGGATGCCAAAAAAAATAAAAAACTAGATCTGTCAATAAAAAAAAAAGTTACATGGGTTTAAAAGTAAGTATGAAAGTGACGAAATTCCAAAACTTATAAAATACAAAATAAAAAAACTTTGGACCTAGGTAAAATCTTTGAGGCTGGTTAGGTAGCAGACCACCGCACCTACCCCTATTTTCGTATGTTTACCGTTCTGCCGAACACCCTGTACTTATAGAATATTAATAAAAGCTAACAAATCAATTAATAGTAATGCTAGTCATGTTTTTTAGCGGAATTACAGCTAAAAGTAATTTCAAAATAATAAAAAACTTGAAAACCTTGTGTGCATGCACTATTATTCAATAGCGTAAAATAAGTGGCGCAATTTCTACGCAACCGGTATCGCAAAGTGACATAAAGACAGTTTTGCGGAACCGAGGCGCAAATGAAATCGATTATAACTCTTAAAATATACTATTTAACAAGGCTAGTTTAACATATACAGATCACACACATCTAATTAAACCATGCGCAACAACAATTATAAGTTTTAATCAAAAACTTACCTTGAAATCTCAAAAAATGCACTCTGCAAAGTAGGCGACACTTTTCACTTTGATCGGAGTTGACACCGAAATGTCAAAAAATATGGTCGTCAACGCTGCATTGACCATAGAATACGATACTTTGGTGATGCCAGCACTCAAACAAAATCTTAATAAATGTTTTAAAACCATAAAATGGGTGAAAATGGTTGCGCAATATAAGTAGCGCAAAGAAATGGTTTTTCAAAAAAAAAATCTTATTGCCGAAAATTTATCTTTTTTCTTAGGAAAGACGCAAAGATATTAAAGGAATGGCAACCTTATTATTATTTTATAACGTCAAATCAAACAGCTCATCAATAAGTTAAAAAATGATAATTTTATCGATGTTTAAGCTGTACACCTACCACTGCGGATTCGCGGTTTTTATAAAAAATCCGTCACTTTTGGGAAGGAAATGTCAAATAGTTTTCCAAATATATAAACTTATCCAAATATCTATATCTGCCTTGGTTTGCTATTTCTTAGGAAACACGATGATAAGATTCAGACATTTCTAAGGGTACTATATTTAAAATTATATGGGGCGGAGACTTTTGTACCCTCGAATGTGGCAAAATCTACGGCCTGACCCATCCATCTTGTATTTTTATTTCATGATATCGCCAATTCGCCATATTACGTTTTCCTAAGCCAAGTACTAAAGGAAATATTCATTCGATGTATCAAATTAAGTATGAGTCAAGTAGCCTACTCCTTATTATCTAAATAAATGTTTACCAACAGTAATTAACTTCCGTGGTCGTCTCGGCAAAGTCTTACGAAAAAATATATTAAGGTGAGTCGCCGCTAAGCTTACACAATAGTTCGACATTTAATCGTTTCGACTTGGACAAATCCTTTAATACTTTCGATTGGTTTGAAGCGGGACTACCGATAAATCCGGCTTAGGATATCCCACCGAATGAAGTTGATATCTGCACCTAATTTATTGTCTGCACCTGGGTTCCATTGTAATGAAAAAGATTTATTCTCTTCCACTCATTACTTTCATAGAGAAGTTCGAAAGAATCACAAGCCTCAGTGGCTACGAATCTCGTTGGTCGCTCATCTCGTTTTCGCATTTTTATGATATGATTTTTCTTTCTCAGATAATAAGGCTTTGTAGCCTCAAGTGCCAGTGATAGGTATGTACTTATTTCTTATAGTGTAATAACTTTTTGGGTGTTTACGACTGGAAGTTTTTTTCTTTTCTTTTTATACTTTTTTTAGCTGTGGTATAGCAATGATGATGGGGAAACTTATTTACAAAACCTACTTTTCTTTTTATCAAAAATAAAATATTAGATAAAAAAACCGAAGTTGTATAATCTGAAACGTCGAAGCTGTATTAGTATGCAAGTCTTGGTACACAATGGAATGTTTACGTGCGATGTGTCTGCCAAACGTAATAAACACGGTGCCCGGGAACGATACATCTCGATTTTTATTTCGATTCTTCGGACGTTCACTCGTCGGTTCTGCCCGAATCGATCACAGATTTGTTGGATTCAGGTCAGCAGTGTTTTGTTTTTAGATTTTTGTCTATTTGTGAGCTTCTCAATCGGTAAGTCTGATACATTTCTCGATATTATCTGATGTGGTTTGCTATAACCTTTTCCAATCTAGTATGTATTGTTAATATACCTATAAAATAGCTTGGGAAAATTTGTTACATACTTTTTGACCGTTCATTAATTCAGGATTATGTAGTTTTTGCTTCCCAAGCATAAAGTTTGAATTTATAAGTAAAGTCTACTCTGTATAGATAGACAAAAGCTTTGTCTTAACTAAACAGCCACGTTCTGGTTATTTAACCACGTATACAAGTATATTATCATTATGAATACCTAACAAAATTAGATGCGAGTACGCAAATACGTGTCTTACTTAAAACTTATTTAATCAATTTTATCATTGAAAGTTTAGGTGACTAAGTGGTATATAATCTTATGGAAATAAATATAAATCAGCAAAATTCTGTAAATCATTATTATAGGATCAGTATGCAACAACTCCACGGATTTGGAAGTAAGCCAAGAGATAAATGCCTGTAATTCGCACTTTCTTTAACCATGTTATTAATAAGAAAAGGCTGATTCATCTCGAATAAAACGCCTTTACCGAATCCAGAAAAAATATTATTAACAAAACAGATTTTTTTGTATCGGTTTTATCTATTTTACTGAATACTTTTATTTATCTTGTAAATCATAATTATTTTAAACGATAAACTCTAAGTGCAAACAGCGCTTAAATATTTAATTCAATGAACACATAAAAACTCACCGGACTATACGCTATGCTTGTATCAATTTTACAAAACTATACTATTCTCAGTAAACTGCATATAACTTTCTAGCTTTCTAGTAATTACGAGTATGGTACCTACCTATTTTATAAAACGTGT
This sequence comes from Crambus lathoniellus, assembly GCA_949710035.1. Lineage (NCBI taxonomy): Eukaryota > Metazoa > Arthropoda > Insecta > Lepidoptera > Crambidae > Crambus > Crambus lathoniellus. Next base: position 7,798,930 of record OX453310.1, on the reverse strand, counting down.
TACTGAAAAAGCCCAAAATCTCTTAAGGATATAGCATAGGTAAAAAAAATATCGTCGATGGCCGTTGCTTACACAAGCGAGGGGGTGCTGGGATCGGTAAGACTCCGGCCGCGGCACTCTCGTAGACTGAGAAATACGTGTAGACGCGGCATGCAGCGCGCATTCTATTTACATCTAAAATATCACCTATGTGCGCTTTTACTAAGGAAATTATATTATGTAGAATACAAGAAGAATTATTATGAATATTTATTGTAAACGTCGGTTTGTAGGAAGAGTAGATCTTAGATATTATTCGTATGTAGTAAAAAAAGCTTTTTTTAACAAAGATAGTCACTTCAAACGATTCTTCAAAATGCAGAACACAGCAGCAGCTATTTATATTTATTTTCTATCTCTAGATCATTTCGATAATATATCCATTATCGAAATGATCTTCGCAGGCAAAACTACAACATTTGCTACAAATTACACTGAAAAAAATAAATAATGTATACTGCTCTAACCAGTACTTACACAAAAAAAATTTGCTTGATTACTCAACTAGTTATTGAGATAATTGAGTTTAAGACGGAAAAAAGGGGTCTTGAAATTTTTTTTTTAGAACATTGTATTTATTTGATTCAAATAAATTTTAGTAACTTCCCTTCATAAAGAAAAGATCTATCACATATAATATTTTGGAAGGCCTAGCAATGATACTTTGTCAGGAAATTTAATATAAAAACATTGAAAATTTTGAGTTTGATCGCCGCAATAGCCTTAAGTGGTAATTGTGCTCATGTATATGAACCACTTTTACTATGACTCTGCAGCTCAACCAAAAATATCAGCTGCTTCATACAAATTGTCAATAACTACTCGACTAGAATATATGGAACAGCATACTGTATATTAATTAAGTAAACACTCTTAATTATCATTCTGTTTCTTTTCCAGGCAATAGCGACGTTCTTCATTACATCAATAAGCTGGTATGTATCTCAAAATGTTTCACTCTACACCGGTAAAAGGCGCATTTCGCCGATAAGGGAACATCACAATTTCCCTCCCACTTTACACCTGCAAAGAAAATTCAAAGTTCCTCCGCATAAATATTTGATGTGCCCATGTAAGCCTCAAGAATAGCACCAAAGGATATTTCCTGAACAAAATTTATATACTCTAGCATGTAAAGCATCGCATAAACTTACAATATATTTCCATAAGGAGGTGTCGTAAAGCATGAAATCTTTTACAATGTATTGGATATTAAAATGACAACGGGAATATTACATTTTATAACCTGTGCGCTTGTCGCGATCCTTTTCTGAGTGTCATATAAAGTCGCCTTTATCTTTTGTACGACTTTCTTTACTAACAGAAACCGTATAATATGTATCCGTGCTTTTCACAAGGTGAGTATTATACTTTTTGTTCGGGCATATTATGAACATCATAAAGAACATGTACGAGAAACTGATCAGCATACAAAGTAATTTTACACAAATTAACAACCATGACACGAGGAATATAAATAACTTAGCGTTAGAATGACGTTTTTCCAAAATATACACAATTGATTTCCAAGATTCTTCTCCATGTTGTCATAATAATATGACAGTATTGAGACCGATATTTTATAGAAAATTCAATTTTCAAATATTTCTACTTAGCTGTCACTTATAATAAAATCTTGCCTCGCTTGAGCAAGCTTGGCAGCGCCTTTAATAAATTTAACGTTGCAAGTGCGTTGTGACTACCCAACATAAAATCGAACACAACAAATTGACGACCGTACGTAAAAAAATGACATTCATACAGACTAAGATAAGCATTTAAACTATTCAATTATTCGCGAAATCCGCCAATAGCTGAAATTCAGAATGGTAGCATGCTTGATGAAATCTCAGAGCTGAGCGCTGCGGTCCCGACCGACTTCTATGCGGAATATTGAAGACGTGCCTCGCGGTTGGGAACTATGAGCCGTTTGACAAATTCCTCTCCCTGAATTCTCAATTATACACATCGCAAGTGCGATCTAAACATCTTTTTGAATCAAAATCTATCGAAGTCGCGATCTCAGCATCTTTTAAAGTTGAAAGGGATAAGTTCAAGATTAATTAGAAAAAGTCACGCACTTTCGTACTTTGAATTGAATGATTCAATTTATTTTTCACTTTTACGTGTTTTTGGGAAATGAGTTTTTGTTTGCAGTTTTGTTTTGAAGGCGGTTTAATTTTTTTTGAAAAATTTTGTTTATTTTTCCTTTTTTAGTGTAAGAAATCTACTATAAGAAACCGCATTATGAGCAAGGGTAGCTCAATGTGCAACGACTATAGCCCATATCTAAATTAGAACTCAGACAAGCACCACCCTCCAACTCTTAACTGTTATGCAGTTTCCTTCCAACATCAGCTAACCTAAATTACTTGAAAGAATACAACCTAAAGTTCTATTGGCGCTTGTAGTACTTAAAAACATACTTTAACTCCTAAGCGTTAAAGAGTTTTACCTTCCATCATCAGCTTAACTAAATAACCTGAAAGGTAACAACTACAAATATTTACGTATCAACGATATTTAAAGAATTATCCTCCAACTCCTAACTATTGAGGAGTTGTACCTTCCATCACGAGCTCATCATCGTGAGATAATGACTACCAGTCGCAAATACTTGAAAATTACTTATGAACATTAAAGGAATCGTATTGCGCCCGTAACATATTTAGTATTTAATTAATGTTTTCGATGGCCATATGTGGTCTTCATCATCAGTTACTCTTCACCAAATGGTGCTTACCGAAAGCAAATGCACGAGTTACTTAAGAAAATACCAAAATCGCTATAGGTGTGCCTATAATATTTGAAGAGTTCCCTTGATTTCTCCAGGATGCCATCATCAGATCCTGACCGTATAACAATGGGACCAATTTGTAACTATATGCTTTCAAACCAAAAAAGAATTTCTAAAATCGGTTTATAATTGACAAAGTTATGAGGTGACAAACATAAAAAAAAAAAAAAAAAATTCAACCGAACTGAGAACCTCCGCCTTTTTTTGAAGTCGGTTAAAAAGCACAGAACACGGAAAGATTTTTTCTCGTGTAGATGTTCTGTGGGGAAAAGCTAGACTCACTAGCGGCTACTAATTAGATCTTAAGGTCTTTATAGGTAAATCTAGTATTATTATAAGTGTTATGTAAATATAATCTTACAAACACCGAGATAAACCATCTATACCTACATTTTGGCATTATCATGTTATACAAAGAAGATATTAAAAATAAAACAAATCTGTTAATTCTGCAAGTGAATTGCATTAACTGAACAAAAATTAAGATTGAAAGTAGGTACATATCTAAACAGTTTAAATGGCATAAACGTTATTAGAATAGAATAGAATAGAATATTTTTTATTTGCTTTAAAAGTGGTAAGTATAAAAGATGTTACAAGATGTATATGAAGCCACACACTTTTCTCCAGATACTGGCATGCAAATATAACTATTTTTACATTATTATGAATTATTTACTTTAATAACATTATAGAAACATAACACAAACATTATAATATAATTTGGTATATGTCATAATAACATTATTTTCGTCTGTTAACGAAGTCATTAAATTCATCGATTGAATAAAAACAGTTCTCAACCAACCAACTCTTCAATTTATTTTTGAAAGCATTTAAAGGTAAGATCTTGAGATCATCAGGCAGCCTGTTGTATATACTTATAGACATACAAAACGCGTTTTTGCTGTAAAGAGTTGTTGTTTTTCGAGGAAGAACCAATTTATTAGGGTTTCTAGTATTGAAGTTACAGTGTTCCTTTTTCCTTGTAAATAAATGAGGATTAGTTTTGGCAAATAAACATAATTCGAAAATATACATGCATGGCACTGTCAATAGCTTAAGCTGTTTGAAGAATGGCCTACAGGATGTTAGGGTATCAATGTTGCAAATAGCTCGAATGCATTGTTTTTGTGCAACGAATACTTGGTTTGAGTGACATGAGTTACCCCAAAGGAGAATGTGATATCTTAACAAGCTACCTACGTATCCGTGATATGCCTGAATAGCTATAAGTCTGCTACTGATCCTTGTCAATCTCCATAGCGCATATGCGAACGAATTTATTTTGTTACACAGTTTATTTATATGCTCTTTCCAAGAACATTTGTCATCAACTATTAAACCCAAAAATTGAGTTTGTGAAGATTCTTTAATGATTTCATTTTTAAATGTCAAATTTAAATTATGTTTCTTACCGTTTTTATTAATAAATTGAATAAATGTCGTTTTGCTTAAATTTACTTATAATTTATTATTAAACATATCATAGTCAACATTCCAAGACAGTAATTCCGGACGGACGCCAGCTACGCTTAAGTAACTTCGTTTAGTGGAGTGGACAGCCCTATCAATGATGAGAGGTCAACCGCTCATTTGCACAGCAGTGGATAATAGCACTCGCGATGGTACTGTATAGATAGCTCCCAACGCCGCCGGTCGCCTGGTATCTGACATAACGCTTGGACGCTTTGTCAACATGTTTCGCTTCAATACACGGGTTATAGAGCAACAATGCGTGGCAGCACACGAACCACACACGACAGCTACAAACGCCGCCACCCGAAGCTAGAAGCGGCTACAAATGTAGCTAAAGCGCACGACAGATAACTTGCCGTCAGTAGACTCAGTAAGTAGTAGACACTTGCGGTCGGTGGCTGAACTGCAACTTTTTTTAAGCCATTGCTTGCAGTATTTTGTGTCGGCGTTACTGGCCGGTGGCGGCCACAAGTAGCAAGTGGCGATGATTTGTAGCATGTGACGACCACCGGCGTATGCGTGAAGTTCATATAAAATGTATGAAAACGACAGAAAATAGGTTTGTGGTCGGTGGTCCTTGTGCATCCAGACTTACCTTTATAGGCGTCATGAATCAATCTATACTAATATTATAAAGAGGAAAGATTTTATTGTTTGTTTGAATTGAATAGAAACTAGACCGATTTAGAAAATTCTTTGATCATTAGAAAGCTACATTCTTCCTGACCTGAGTGACATATGCTATATTTAATCACGATATTCCTTCGGGAACGGGAACCACGCGGGTAAAACCACGAGGATCCGCTAGTATCAAAAATTCTTTTACTGGGCATCTTTTATACGTATTACAGAGCAGTGGATAATAGCCACTCGCGACGGCATTGCAATAGATAGCTCCTCACCGGTCGCCTGGCCTCCGACATAACGCATAGCCGCTTTGTTATCATGCGTTGCTTCAAGACTGTAGCTACACGTAATCTAGAGCAACAAATGTTACCTGTATAGGTAGTATACATGATTCATGACACTTCAGTGAAGATTCTTGATAGGTATCTTCTTATAACTTATACAACAGTGGATAATAGCCACTTGCAATGGCAATTGATTAGATATATAGCTTCCAGCACCGGTCACCTGGGTGCATACCATCAACTCTTATTGCGGTTTTGTTTAGGACCTAAACTGATCTGCTTCGCTTATTCGTACCACGACAGCTTAATATCAATGACAGCGATTCAGTGATCGATCAATGACATTTCACAGCCGCTAAGGTGTCAGGAACTCTTATTTGACTTATAACCCGGTCGATTTAACATGACACCTGCAGGTTATACCCGTCCCTCTCACTCTCCGGGCATGACAGAATCGAGTGAAAGAGACGGGTAGAAGAAAAAGGACACAAATCGTTCGGTCATTAACATTTAGCAATTCATTTGCGATCCAGTTTTTAGAAGGTCAAAGTACGAAAGAAAGCAATTCATTTTAGGAACCTATTCTGCACCGCGCTATTTTTGAATCGCTGTCTTAAAGTTGATGGTAGGCATCCTGCTTCGCTTATTCGTACCACGACAGCTTAATATCAATGACAGCGATTCAGTGATCATTCAATGACATTTCACAGCCGCTGATCTGTCATCAACTCTTATTTGACTTATAACTCGGCCAAGCTAACATGACACCTGCAGGTTATACCTGTCCCTCTCACTCTCCGGGCATGACAGAATCGAGTGACAGAGACGGTAGGAGAAATAAGGACAGAAATCGTTCGGTCATTCACATTTAGCAATTCATTTGCGATCCAGTTTTTAGAAGGTCATAGTACGAAAGAAAGCAATTCATTTTAGGAACCTATTCTGCATCGCGCTATTTTTGAATCGCTGTCTTAATGTTGATGGTACGCACCCTGGTCTACGACATAACCCTTGTCTTCTGCTTGGAGATACTTTGTCATCATATTTTACAACACAATTTTAATTATACAATAAAACTGTAACTTTACAACGACGGTACACGTTTCGGCGTTTCACGTTTAGGCGCAAGAGTGCGCTTCGGTTTGCATAATAGAAAAATAATGTGAGGACAATAGCCAATAATTGTATATTTCAATAAACATCTAAAACATACATTCTAAAATAATCATTGATTCATGTAATAGTATAACAAAGAAAACATTGAAAGTTTGTGAAATCATCCCTTATTTAATGTTCCGTGTAAGGTAATATTTTCACGTAATACGTTATTTATTACTTTCCAAAACTTCATCCGCCTTCTCCAGGAATACCTTTGTCATTTCTGGTCAAAATTATTGTTTCTCATAAACAAAACAAGTTTATATATTATATATTCAGTGCTAGGTGGCATGATTACTTATCAATTATAATAACTCTCTAAAGGCCAACATTAATTATTTAGACACGATGAGCCCGGCCACCTCTCACATTTTAATGAGTATTTACTTTTACTACGAATTAACAGATTAAACATACGCAGCGTACTAATTAAAAGGTCGTTTTATTACGAGGTACAGCTCGATTAATGAAGCACTTTTAAGCTCTTAAGGCGCTACTCGGAAAAAGTATGGACTTTTTGATATAAAACTATAGGGCGGTTAGAGATGTTATAAATCTGGTAATAAGATATATATTTCTTCATACCTTTATCTAGAATCGTATAGTTTCAGAAACACGATTTTATGATTTTGCCTCGACGCTTTTTATTTTCGAAAATACCTCAAAAAAATACGAAATATCAAGATTATTCTTAAATGGGGTTACATATACTATTGAAAATTGGTTTAATTAGTGGACACCAATAATATTTAGGATCGTATAGAAGCATTTTTTTAAAAATCGCTGTAGTTTAGGAATTGATTTTGTGTTTTTATTGCGTAATCTGCAAAATCGGTCGCGCTCCCGCGCGCGTCGTTTTTTGATTGCTATCTCGCTTTAGCATAATTTTCCGAGTATTGCCTTAATAGATCTCTCAACTCTGCGAAGCGGGAGACGCAAAAAAGTTGGACGCGCTTCAGTTTGCTTCAGTCGCGCGGCGGACGCTGTCACTTGTCTTTATCTCATATCGCGTTTAAATTACGAATTCTTTTTTAGATCATAAGATGTAGAATAGAATTCGTAATTCTACAAGAAATAATTCTGTACAATAAAGTACAATCTATCGTTCAAAATTTTTCAAATACCTAGTTTGCGAATTTAGTAACTTACTTACACTCAGCCCTCTGGTGGTCCCGCTTCGCAGACGCTTGGTCGCGTCTCTTTGGTCAGAGCTTTAATGTAACCTTTAGGTTTGTATAAATCACTAGCTGCTCCTAGCAATATTACCACGTTTACCCACATGGTACCCGTTTCCGTGACAATGTCGGAATTAATTATTTAGCTCATGTCACTTATGGCGGGATTACACGGTTCACTTCTGCCTTTCAATTTGGATGAAGCCTCCAAATTGAACAATGTAAACGTAAAAGTGAATCATTAAATGGCAATGTTCAACCACATTCAATCGCGTTGAAAGAAATGAGCTTGCTCAATATTTTCACTTTTGCGTTCAACGTTCAATGCAAATGAACAAAAGTTGAACGTGTAAACATAAGAATTTGATGATTCACTTTATAATTTAGAATTTTAGACAGTTCATTTATAAAGATACGTGTAAACAGCAGTATTTTGCACTTCTGCGCCTTTCAACCAAAGTGAATCAATTTGGTTGAACCGTGTAATATCGGCATTCGGAATAATGAAGCTTTCTAATGTCGAAAGAATTTACAACAGTACAGTGTACGGTACAGTAGTTCCTGAGATTTCCTCAAAAATCGAAACAAGCTTATTACCTTTTACATTAATAGTGTACATGAAAAGCTATGAGTTATAGTGTGAAGATGAAGATCTCATTAGTTTTAATCTTATTAGAATCACTATCAGAGCTCATTATTTTAAAGCTCAACTACTAAATGATGGGATTTAATTTAAATAATCCTTTAGCAAGTAGACACTGGATTAAAATAAAGATAAAAATAGTGGATGTTGCTTATGTTATTAATACTTTTTTTTATAAGAAAGCGAGTCTCATATTTTAATCTGTGTAATTGTTGAATTGAAAATAGTCTAACTAATATTGTTTACTCTCCCATTTCTAATAGTAGGGTTTTCAATAATGTTTACTCTAACTATCTCTTACTATCAAAGTTGAAAATTTTTTTTTCAATTGTAACTAAATAATTACTCTACTCATAAGTACAGTCATGTAAGTACTTAGATAAGTTTATATAATTTAATTAAAAATATTTTTATGCAATATGCGTGCAATATACCGATTGCCGTGAGCGTCAATGTTGTGAACAGAGCGCCCGCTCATTTGTGTCTGTATCGGGTCAGCGTGAAACTGAATCTATTGTGACAATGCCATTGTGGCACGGGCGAAGATACTGCCACGCCTGCTTATGTCATATAGCTAGTTTATAACGACTCTAATGGTGAACCATTGTCGAGTTGCACTCGAATTGTTATAATTTTGATCTATATAGTATTTCGATTGTCATGTGCGACATAGTTGTGAACAGAGGTACCGCTCATTTGTGTCTGTATTGGCAGAGTAAAGAACGTGTATTTTAACTGTCTACTAAAGATCGGTGCCTACCATTAACTTTAAGACAGCGATTCAAAAATAGCGCGATGCAGAATAGGTTCCTAAAATGAATTGCTTTCTTTCGTACTATGACCTTCTAAAAACTGGATCGCAAATGAATTGCTAAATGTGAATGACCAAAGCCATCTTCTATCTCACTCGTTGCAGTAGGAGCGCAAGCAGCCGAGAAATAATAGCGGGCCATGGAATGACCGAACGATTTGTGTCCTTATTTCTTCTACTCGTCTCTTTCACTCGATTCTATTATGCCCGGAGAGTGAAAGGGACGGGTATAACCTGCAGGTGTCATGTTAGCTTAGCCGAGTTATAAGTCAAATAAGAGTTGATGACAGCTCAGCGGCTGTGAAATGTCATTGAATGATCACTGAATCGCTGTCATTGATATTAAGCTGTCGTGGTACGAATAAGCGAAGCAGTTCAGTTTAGGTCCTAAACAAAACCGCAATAAGAGTTGATGGTAGGCACCCTGAAAGCTAGTTAACTAGACGTAACGCCTGGCCGTGTCGGTCGGTACAGCCCCCCTAGACAAGTGGCTTTCTATTATCGAATTATCTAGTAATAGAAAGAAAGTGTTCGGATTGACATTAGCGGTCACGTGTAATTTCGGTCGCAAATGTCAATCCCATACGGATTGACATTTGCGATCGATTTTCTTTCTATTCTATTATCGATATCGCCAGTAGAATAGATTTTCTTTCTATTCTACTGGCGATATCGATAATAGAAAGCCACTTGTCTACGGGGGCAGGGCACGGAATACTGACAGGTAACGACTGTTATTCCGTGCCATGAACTAACGGCCAGACTGGAGTCAGCGTGAAACTAAACCCATTGTGACGCTGCCGTTGTGGCGAGCGAAGACACTGCTACCCCTTATTTTTATTTATTTTATATTACGAAGGTTTCGAAAGGCTATTTATATTGCACAGTTGCAGTCATAGCTCTTTATCAGTGGAAAGTCTTTCAAGCGAGTGAAGCGAGCTTTATGCACCAAATTGTTGGTGCCGTTGGTGCCAGCGAAGACCGAAGCCTAATTCTTACATAAAAAAATAATTTCATCAATTCAAGTAGAGTTTGCAGACGACTATTAACACCAAATGTGCGATTAAATAAGATTGCGGCAGTAAATTTCATGTGAGACGATGCGCAGAAACAATCAATGAGCTTGCGGGGTGAAAAAAGAAGGGGTGTGCAGCCGTCTTACTTCACTCACACATTAAATTAAACTAAACCTAACCTAATTAAATTAAACCTATTTCTAATTCAATGTATGAGTATTCGTTTGAAACTTCGGGCTTTATGCCTTTACAACTTCTTTCTATTGGGAAACGCGGTGTACATTTATTTACAAAAGTGGTTTCTAAACATCAGATTTAATCCCGCTCGCCTAATTCACATGAGGTGAAATAAAATGAGATGAAAAAACACGGTAAAACAAACATCATCTCATTTACGTCTCGCTGGTCGGCAATTGCAACTGTTATTACATACACAGACAAGCACGGCTTAATTAAACGGCAAACAATATGCCACTGTACTGAAATCTATATAGAAAGCATTGTTGTGTGAAGCAAATTTTCTGTGTGTGACGTAACATATTTTTTTCTTTTATTATTGTTTACCTAATTCTTACGTCTTAAGTTCTACATAATTGGTTTTCTAAGCATGAAATGTAACCATTAAGAATCCTACAAAGTTTAATCAAAATTACTGTATGCAAAATATCATGTCAAAATTAAGATATTAATCAAACAACACGTGATTCCGTAGCTGCTTACTTACACAATTATTTATTACTCAACAAGAAACCTTAACAACATCAATCACATTACACCTCCTAACCTTAGAAATATAAACTTGCCATTTCACAGACATACCTAATATTAATCAACATTTCCATGAACCCATTACATTAATCGTATCACCGAAGATCTGGATATTAAGTCGGTAACATAATAATTAGGGCGGCCATATAAATCAACTAAGCGGAGTTGGAGCTGTCGCCTCCATGGGGTTGTTTGCAGAATGCCAGGTGTTCATGAATAAAATATTTAGCGGTTCGCACCCGACGCTTCTTACCGTCTGGGCTCTTCAGGGGGTTAACAAACGGTAAGGAGTTTTTAAACAGACAGATGGTAAGCGTATTCTGTTGCGGACTAAACTGACTAAATGTGACTGTTTTTTTATTTTCATTTCTCCTTTATTTGTAAATTAACCACACTAAGAAAATGGCCCTGGATTGGTAAGGAAGGTAAAGAAAGATTAATTGTTAGGGCCCTATTGGTCCGATGAATTCCAGGTGTTCATGAATAAAATATTTAGCGGTTCGCACCCGACGCTTCTTACCGTCTGGGCTTTTCAGGGGGTTAACAAACGGTAAGGAGTTTTTAAACAGACAGATGGTAAGCGTATTCTGTTGCATTGAGACTAAACTGACTAAATGTGACTGTTGTTTTTTTATTTTCATTTCTCATTTATTCGTAAATTAACCACAGTAAGAAAATGGCCCTGAATTGGTAAGGAAGGTATAGAAAGATTAATTGTTAGGGCCCTATTGGTCTGATGAATTCCAGGTGTTCATGAATAAAATATTTAGCGGTTCGCACCCGACGCTTCTTACCGTCTGGGCTTTCCAGGGGGTTAACAAACGGTAAGGAGTTTTTAAACAGACAGATGGTAAGCGTATTCTGTTGCATTGAGAGACTAACGCCCGAATTCTCGCGCAAATCATCTTTGGGAGCGTCTCAAACATCATGGCATCTCTTTCATACGTTTGACATTTAAAGTGACAGGGCGATGTGTGAGACGCTCCCAAAGATAAGTAGCGTACGAGTATTCGGGCATAACGCCCGAATTCTCGTACGCAAATCATCTTTGGGAGCGTCTCAAACATCATGGCATCTCTTTCATACGTTTGACATTTAAAGTGACAGGGCGATGTGTGAGACGCTCCCAAAGGTAAGTAGCGTACGAATATTCGGGCATAAACTGACTAAATGTGACTGTTTAAAATATTTAGCGGTTCGCACCCGACGCTTCTTACCGTCTGGGCTTTGCAGGGGGTTAACAAACGGTAAGGAGTTTTTAAGCTAAGCGTATTCTGTTGCATTGGGACTAAACCGACAATGCTAGTGGCTGCTTAATTTCTATTACTTTTTCATTACTCATTTATTCTTATTGAATTTTTAAAAAAATCGTTTGCTGCAAAATCTGTATATTTCATTCAGGAAAACTTGCTCTCCTCCAAAAAATCACTAGTTATTTTTAGCAATTTATGGCGTACCTCATTTCTCATTTATTCATAACTTAACCAGAACTAAGAAAATTACCCCGGATTCAGAAGGAAAGTCTTTATTTCTTGTAAAACAAGCTAATTATTAAGTTCCTGTTAATTTGATAAATTTCAGAAGTTCATTAATCAAATATTAATCGGTTCCCACCCGACGCTTCTTATCATCTGGGCTTTCCAGGAGATAGTCTGACGACACAGAGGCGACCAAGCGTCTGCGGAGCGGGAGCGTCAGTCGTGCTTTGTAGACGCGTGACCGCATCTGTCCGTTCAGAGTATTAACCTGTAATCTCAATATTAAAACTGGTGCTGATCAAAACGTTTGTTTCTTTATGAGTCATTTTATTATTGATGGCCTTGAGAGTCCCACTGCAGTGCAAAGACACGTAATAAATTGTTAAAAATAACTAGTAAGTTTTTAGACGAGAACAAGTTTTCCTGAATGAAATATTCAGGATTTTGTAGCGAACGTAAGTATTTCTTTAAATTTCATTCTAGAACTTTTTCATTTCTCATTTATTCATAACTTAACCAGAACTAAGAAAATTACCCCGGATTGAGAAGGAATGTCTTTATATCTTGTAAAACAAGCTAGTTATTAAGCTCCTGTTAATTTGATCAATTTCAGGTGTTCATAAATCAAATATTAAGCGGTTCCCACCCGACGGTTACTTATCGTCTGGGCTTTCCAGGAGTTGAGGTCTGACGAAACAGAGGCGACCTAGCGACTGCGGATCGGGAGCGTCAGTCGCGCTTTGTACACGCGTGACCGCATCTGTCCGTATTAACCTGTAATCTCAATATTAAAACTGGTGCTGATCAAAACGTTTGTTTCTATATGAGTAATTTTATTATGCATGGCCTTGATTGTCCCACTGCAGTGCAGTGCAATTGTTAAAAATAACAAGTAAGTAAGAGAGCAAGTTTTTCTGAATGAAAGATTCAGGATTTTGCAGCGAACATATTTCTTTAAGGTCACAGCGAGGCTTAGCCAGATGTTAACAAATGACAGGGTTTTTTGGGTTTACTCGAATTTCCCGGGTAAGAAATAAAACTTCTTCTTTGTTAAAAGTAAGTTAAATAGGTACTTACATAATTTTTTAATAATTTAAAGTATTTTTACAAGCTTTTTATTAACTTGCCATGTAAGTTAGTTAGTGGGGGACAAATCTTGCAAGTTTAATTTGACCCACTTCCCAGTGTCCGATGGAGCAAAAAAGCTTGTCTTGAAAATGAAATTTTTACTAAAAACTTATTTACTCTGATAATGAACAATTTCGTACTTTCATTAAACGTTAAGTTAAGTACTTGAGCGTTTGACCATTTTTGCCATTGTTTGCCATTATCAGCTTACATACACTGTTTACACAATAATATTTATCTAAAACAAAAATCATACAAAAGAATAAAAGTCATTTAGAAGAAAAATATTTTGATTGAAACGTGCGCACATATAATTTTATTATTGTAGTTTAAGATGCTAGCATACGGATTAATATATGGAAATAATAAAAGCTGTCCAACTGCTTTTGAATGATTTAAAAATATCGTTAAGTTTATTTATACGTCTCCAATACTAAAAACACTTCAGATACCCTACATTTATTCATTGATAACCCTCCCCATTCGGCGTATATGAATCCTGTGAAAATCAGGCCGATTTAATAGCAGGTTTTCTTTTGTCGCTAACTATGAGGAAAGGTTTGGGTCCCGCGGGTAAACTCAATATAAAAGTGCCATTCGAGGTATCGGTAAGCCTTCAAGTTCGGCTGTTTGCTTGGAACAAAGGTGTTTCAGCTTTATTTGGCGAGATAAAGATCCGTTTTCTTAGACGTTGGTAAATTTTAAAGGTAACGAACTGTTCTGTAATAATTTCTCAGGTAATAAAAATATATTTTTTTTCCTTTATTTGGATCAACAAACAATTAAGACAACAACAAAACATTGTTGTTAACATAATTTGCTTAAGAAAAATCGTCGCAATATCTCAGAAATAGCAATTACAATACAAAAGGGAATGTAAAGGTAAATCGTATTGAAATTAAACAACTTTAAACGGATAATAATATGGATATATATAAATCTAAAATGTGCTTCAAAAATAGTAGTCCTATTAAATTAATCCTACTTCCTACTTAATATTATAAATGTGAAAGTTTAGATGTTTGGATGTTTAGATGTTTGTATGTTTGTTACTTAATCACGCCAAAACGGCTGAACGGATTTGACTGAAATTTTGGACACAGATACTTTGTGGCCTGTAGAGAAACATAGGCTACTTTTTATCCCGGAAAAACATCACATTCTCGCGGGATAACGTCATGTAGTCCAAGCGGGCGAAGCCGCGGGCGGAAAGCTATGTGAAAGTTTAGATAAGTATTTTGATGTTTGTTACTTAATCACGTTAAAACAGCTGAACGGATTTGGCTGAAATTTGGGACACAAAAACTTTGTACCCTGGAGAGGAACATAAGGCTTTTAACTAAACTTTAAAACTTTTTATCCCGGAAAAATATCACATTCCCGCGGGATAACGTCGTGTAGTCCACGCGGGCGAAGCCGTGGGCGGAATGCTAGTATAAAATAAATTGCAGGTAGTCATAATCATAAATCATTTGTTTGCTAGAAAAATGGTATTAAGGCGCTACTCGGAAAAATATGGACCTTTTGATTTAAAACTATAGGACGGTTACAGTTGTTAAAAATCTGGTACTAAGATATATATTTCTTCATACCTTTATCTAGAATCGTATAGTTTCAAAAACACGATTTTATGATTTTGCCTCGACACTTTTTATTTTCGAAAAGACCTCTAAAAAATACGAAAAGTGAAGATTATTCTTAAATGGGGTTACTTACACTATTGGAAATTGGTTTAATTAGTGGACACCAATAATATTGAGGATCGTATAGAAGCATTTTTTTTAAATCGCTGTAGTTTTTTAATACGAAGTGATTTTGTGTTTTTTTTGCCTAATCTGCAAAATCGGTCTCGCTCCCGCGCGC
Source organism: Crambus lathoniellus (assembly GCA_949710035.1). Lineage (NCBI taxonomy): Eukaryota > Metazoa > Arthropoda > Insecta > Lepidoptera > Crambidae > Crambus > Crambus lathoniellus. The sequence continues at coordinate 7,783,664 of OX453310.1, read as the reverse complement.
GTTTTTTTCTCATTGCTATCTCGCTTCAGCACATTTTTTCCGAGTATCGCCTTAATACCGGTGGTATAAAATATTACAAAGCGAGCATGTTCTGCCATCTACATGCATGCAAATAGGTACCTATAAAAAAGTTATAAACATGTCAAATCAATTTGAGTCCAGAAATTAATAAAAAAAAATAAAAAAAAAATATTTCAGATAATTAATCATCCATAATTTGTTAGTAAACATTTCTTACATCCTAATGTTAGTGACATAAGATTGACTTATTATTATTTAGAAACTATTATATTAATGCATGTCAAAAATTATCATTTTAATAGAAAAAAGTCAAGTATCAAATAAATTTAAGATGAATACAATGCCAATAATAACGATTGAAACTGGTAAATTGACCTATTCGGTAAAATAATGTAACTATGTACCAAATAAGAGAAATATTCGTGTTCTACTTTACCTAAATAAAATATATATGTAACACATTATTTAAAGTGACTTTTCCATAGGTATATGCTAAATATTATTATAAGTTCAAAAACACCTCAGTTAAAATAATTGTGTATCTTAAGCTGTGCACGACATACTATCGGTTGTATGAAAATGAAAAGCGTCTCTTTCGGTCGTATAATAAATTGAAATTCAATGGATATTTTGACAGCAGCACTTTGATAGCTTTTAATGGATGGTATAGTTTAGAATCCGTGCCAGTGCTAGTTACAATACATTTTTTTTATTAAAAGGTAGTAAAGTAGTTAAGATTATTATTCGATTTCAGCTAATTACGATTACCATAACGAAAGTTTTCGTGCTTGCTATTGTTCATTATTATAACTTCCATCTGACTTCTGGCAGTGTCTTAATTCCTGTGCTTATACTATTAAACAGTTCTAGACTTACTCTTACGTTCTAGTTCAGTTCTCGAGTACAATGGTGTTATCACGGCGTCACACGTGGCCTGAGCTTGCTTTTGTCCTTTAGCTTTGAATAAAGACTCTCGAGTGCCAATGACTAAGAGCTGGAAAGATGCGTGGAATTAATATTAATGCTGTTTGTGTTAAGTACCTTTAGTACCTACCCTTACACCGAGGCGATTGTTAGAAATATGATTTTAATGTTTTGTATTTAAGAAAACTCTCAAACGTTGGATGGAGAGGAGGAGGAAGACCGCTTAAAAGATAAATATTTTTTTATATTATATTTTATAATATTTGGGAGGCTTACAGCTAATATATCTATACTCTATACTGATATTATAAAGAGGAAAGATTTGCTTGTTTGTTTGTTTGCATCGAATAGGCTCCGAAACTACTGGACCAATTTTAAAAGATTCTTCCCAAATAGAATTGGGATAAGGAGAGGATGATGTATTAAGGAAGACTTTAAGTCTTATTACCCTTTATTCTGATTTTTTATAACTATTTTGTATTGTTGAAACATTGAAAATGAAGTATTTAGAAAAATCGACCCCTCTCATAACCAGCTCCGAATTGAACCCACAACCTTTCGCTATCCGGGCGACTGCTCTAACCACTGAGCTACGGAGTCCCATCGGAGCTGGTTGTGAAACGGGTTTTTCTAAACACTTCATTTTAAATTTTTCAATAGTAAAAATTGCATTGTGAATGCAAAAAAGTAAAAATTTAATTTGTATTATCTACTTATCCCATTACTATTTGATCATAAACTTCGTAGTCTTTCCTCACTTTGCCATTGGCTCAAATAGTTATTCACGCATGATTGTTCAGTAGGTACCTAATTATAACTGTCAAATACTGTTCCGAAACGTTGGTTTCGCGTTCTAGAAATAAAATTTCACCATATTTTTATAGACCGACATTATACAACGATAAATTTTCACATCCAAACTTTCACAAATTCAGCCGGCACCATATCGGAATTCTAACCAACAACACATTTATCACTGCGTATCTCTCAGCACCAGCGACTGTGGCGACCATAGTCCACAATTACCGGTGATTTAAAGCGTTAGGCAATGAGGAATGAAAAGCCCGCTATTTGGTTTAAGCTAGTTTCACACGCACGTGATATTGGGGACAGTCACGAGCAGTCTGCATCACTGCATCATCATGTGACGATGAAAGCGGACAAAAATGAAGCGGATATTCATGATCGTGAATAATGCGCGCTGATTGCGAAGTTACAATAAACAAACCAACCACGAAGGATATCGTATTTTAAGATTATTGTTGAAAATTAAAACGTATCCCGAAAACCAAAATCGTAATTTGAATAAATAAAAATCAACGTAACATTAGACCAATTCAGTTAGAAATTGTGGCTTTATATCTTATGGCTCTCCGCGGTTTCACCCACGTAGTACCCGTCCCCTTGGGAATATTGGAATTGAAATGTAGCCTAGAAGAATGTAGCTTTATTATTATAAAGCTATCTTTCACTATTGTGAAAGAAATTTTTAAATCGGTCCTGTAGTTTTTGATATTTACAAATTATTATAGTTAATTTATTCGTTACAAACAAAGAAACAAAATACAGAACTTTTTCTTTATAATATTACTATAAAGATGTAGATTATTCCTTGTTTTAGTTTTAATCAAAAAAGTTGAATCAACTATTCTACAATAAACGTACCTAGCTGAAACTGGCACTCTAAACTTTTACTTTCAGTCTAAAAACATCGCGAGTAAAAGTCTACTTTTGCCAGCAGAGCGTAAACTCCCGCCACGCACTGTGGCACTGGCAAGCCGCCTTTACATGAATGGGTGTTAACACAATGGACGTCGATTGGTCAGCCAAGCACGACGGTACAATGGGATATTTCAGGACGCATTGTCGGCCTTTTAAATTGTGCATTATAGCAACAGCTGATTGACGCGCATTTATCGTGTTACTTTATGAATGGAATATAGTTAAAGGCATCTGTTAATTGTTGCCTTCTGTAATTCTTACATGGTTCAGCATAAGTTATTCATGAATTAAAATATATAATTCAGTAGGTAAGGCATAAGCCTAGGTTTTGGCCACTGCCTCGGTTTTGGCCACTTTTTGCACTAAAAGTTTTCCAAATAAGTTTTCGTCATTTTCGCCAATGGCAATTAAAAAAAGGTATTTTAAGGTAATACTAACAATCGTTAGAATTCCTTATGTCATACGATATTTTTGCAATAAACGCCATTTTCCGTTTAAATTTTTTAAGTATGATATTTATTACCTTTGTTTTTTACAATTTAGATTATCAATAAGTAGGCAAAACCGGGCATTTTTCACCTGTCGCCTATAGTGTTTCATACAAAAAACAATTTTTTAAAAGATTTATCCTTAGAGATAGATAAATTGTCTATAATTTTATCTATAAGTTATAATTTTAGTTTAAAATATCTAAGACCATTTTAGAAGTGGTTCAATGTGAAAAAATCCTTAAAGTGGCCACAAAGGGGTCTCCTGCCCTACTGGCTTTAATTCATTTTTTTTTCAGTACTTGTTTAAAAAAACCGAAACTATACAATGTGACAAATATTTTTGCCAATATTGTCACTTTTTCTGTAAAGGATGTTAATAAATCCCCTATGACATCGTCAACTTACACAAACCAATGTACATTGTAGATACTTACTGTTACAACAGCGACAAGATTTGTGCGTTCACACAACTCAATGTTTATCGGAACCAGTTGTTATCGCTTCGATTTTCAGTGTAGGGCCCCATTTCGGTCAGCGATTTATAGGCAGCCGATAAACACACGGGTCTGTTTGTTAGCTCATTAGGGTCCTGTTCCACTCTCCTACAAACAACGGACCAATAAGGTCGAAGGTCCGATCGTAATCTGCGACTCGTTCATTCTATTTGCTACAAATTTGTGCACTCGCTTTACCCAAATAAAAATGTAGTACTTCTATTATAAATGATGTATTGAAGTTGAAAACAAGGAAGGAAAGCCTTTTTCTCAAAGGAGAAAAGTTCCAAAAAATTGTTCCTGAAACCTTATAAAATAGTGCTAAAAGTTAGATGCATTCGTGTAAGTATATATTCCTTGTTCGAGGCAAGATCAGACATCCAATTTCGGAAAAAAAATACTTCCAAAAGAACTTGGACTTTTTAATTTTTTAACGTTGTGATTAAAATAATTATATTTTTCTTGTGTTACTTCTGCTTTTTGACCGACTTCAAAATCAAAAAGAAGGAGGTTCTCTATTCGTCTGTATGTATGTTTTTTTTTGGTGTATGTCTGCCAATTACTCGAAAACGGATGGACCGGTTGAAATGATTCAAACGTTATTATATCAGGTTGGTTTCCAAGTTGGTCCCATTTCTTGAAATTTAGAAATCGGTTCAGTTGTTTTCAAGTACTCCTGAAAATACTGTAATTTATTAGGTAACCATTGCACGAGTTTTAACGTATCTTTATTACATTTAGATTAAGCATGCATTATAATAAACTTATTTTTGTAGCACAAGACAAGATCACATGTTTTTATATATTTAAACGCGAGCAAAATATGGAACGAATTACAATATTTACGCGGTAGGGGAATGAATGATGAATGTGTATAATTCATACGAAGCGTGGTCGGGCTCCCTTCAAACACAAAGTAGGTTTCTAGCATGATAAAATATTATGCTAATATTATATCATCAACCGCTGCGAGTCCTTGTGATGTTTCTGGAGCAAAACTTATATTTATATTCACTGACACATTGCCAGTTTTAACAAATAATTGCGTTTCAGACGAACTTAAGTATCTGGAATAATGGCCCTTAGATGCAATTCTGTAAGTATAGGAAAAATGTGATAGTGATGAAAGCTACTTGTAGGGCTCGTGGTTTTTTACTACCTATCACGTTTTCCCTATAATTATGATATAATCAATATCACAATTACAATTAAATCTAATATCATTAGAAAACTGCTTCGTTAATCTGCATAAGTGTATCATAGCTGTAATTGAACTCTACAAAAATGGAAACAGTTCTTTGTTTGTTTAACGTTCTTTCAACGTTCTCCTCGTAGGTAATGCCGAATCGATGAACATTTCGTATGTGGATCAGTGTAATTACCAGTTGCACACGAGAACCCCCTCGTTATTCCCGTCCGGGAGAGCGGAGACGCACCGATAATGAACTGTGAACACGGCTTTATACAACTTCCACGATTGAAACGGCCCGATTTCATTGGTCCGATAATGAACGGTTTTCACTTCGCCTTTTATAGAATTGCCTGTTCTATTAATATCAATTTTCAATTTTCGTTTATTGCATCCTGTATTAGAATTGTGCAGAATTATTATAGAGCCTGTTTTATGAGGCAATTTGGAGAAACTTATTTTCTTATTAGACCTAGGTACTTAGTAGATGAAATATTTTTACCTTTTTTGTATATAAAGCAGCGCATAAAGTTATGCATCAAACTCTTACTCTAACACTTGCTCTTAATTAAAGTTCACGTTGAACGTACCCTTATAGTGTGCAATAAGAGCAACATAATGCATTTAGCATAATGCAATAATATATAATATCAATAATATACAACGTACAAGTACAAAAATAGACATATCATTTTATTATAACAGTTTATTTTTAAAATTAGGTCATTAAACTGAAAATGCCATTTTAAATAACTTCCGCCATACCCGATTTAATTAGACTGTCACATTACAGTTTTCATAGTGCTTACCGTTGCATTGCCTATTTTCACATAATTATGTTGAAAGCGAATATATTTTTCCAGAACATATCGAAAAGAGAAAACTATTTTGGATTGTTTTACTTACTTATATGAAAACTGGTGAGTAACTTCTCCATGAAAATGTTCCAGCAACAAAAATAAAAGATTCTGGACAGTTGTTGAATTCGTAATAAAATACTATCTCGTTGCAAGGCTTTGACGTTCATTGAAATGGAATATACTGCAATCCATTGTTGTTTTTGTGGGGTCGATTTTATTAAGTCAATATTTTATTTATTTTATTATTTCTATATCTACAGTATTACGAAGTGCGATGTATTGCTGTATAGGAAAGACATGGTCCATACCATGATGAGAACCAATATTAGTTATACATTTACTATTATTACTTTATCTGGTTTTTTTCATGCAATGTTCACCTGACTTATCTGCCTTCTGTTAAATCAAAAAATAATGGAAAATACATGGTGGCAACATGGCTATACATGAAATCAGTTAACATTAAATACTGAAAAAACTCTTAAAAGGGAAGATTTAAATAAGTTTCAAAGATATGAATACTCTATTTGAAGATTTTTACATCAATTCAGATTGCAAAATTTATACTAACATGCACAATTGCACAGCTAATATTATATTTCATACACACGATGTATCTGCACATAAAAAAGTCTTTTAAAAGTCTCAGCTGAAATAAAACAATCGGTGCTATCCGAAACAAAACAACAATGTATTCTTATCTCCTCGGGCAAAACAATGAATAGTACAAAGGAAACGTTTCAAAGCAGTTACTCCGAAAGCTTTTCAAAATACTCCGCGAATATACCCTCTACACCGACAGCTGATATTTAAGATACGATCGGGATATTCTAAAGTTTTATTCTTATCGAATGTTTCGTTATTTGTCATGATTTTTTTCTAAGCTGTAACTAGCTTTCCGCTCGCAGCTTCACTCGCGTGAACTATATGACGTTATTCCGCGGAAATGTGATGTTTTTCCGGTATGAAAAGTAGCCTATGTCACTCTCCAGCTCCCAAACTATACCCATATCAAAAACCAAGTCGATCCGATGCTCCGTAAAAGAAGGACAAATAATTTCGTCTAATGTTTGACGGCTGGTTTGTATGGGAAAAGAAAAGTGTTGTTTTTACTATTTTCCGCGCACTTTTTTATGTTTTTTCTCTCCATAAAAACCTTCCCCCCTTATTACAAAACGTGGACTAAAATAGTCCTGGTTTAAAACTGGTACTAAACTGGTGCTGTCACTTTCATTTTCCAAATGAAAGACAGAATTAGCATGAATTTTAAACCAGGTCTAACTTTAGTCCACGTTTTGTAATAAGGGGGCGTGCTCTTCCCTGAACATGTGAACAAAAATGCCGAGTTGGTCCAGCCGTTCTCGAGTTTTGCGCTTAACAAAATTCATTTATATTTATATAAATTAATGGTTTGTGTATCTTATCAGTGGTGAAGAGTCCATACCATACATGCCGATTCCCATCAGCTTCCCAAACCCACCCAACCGATCCACTATGCAGATCATTCATTATTGCCACAACTTTTTTAATACCCCTCGCCACTGTTGTTACGTATGATTTTTTTCGGCGTTTCAACACCTTTAAATTCACAGAAAGACAGTCAAGATTCTGTACCCATAGCACGAAAAATTGTCGTTATGGTAATGGCTATTGTGATCATATTACTTTGTAGAGCAGTGCCTCATACCGTCGTATAATGAACTACTATTCAATAGATATCTGACAGCAGCACTTTGACAGTTTTTGACGAATAGTATAGTTTACAGTGCCACAACCTTTTCTGTTCCAGTGACAGCGGCGCTACGTGCGTTTTTCTTTTTTTGTAGCAATTTAACAGGCCCTGACTTCTAAGGACTTCAGCCGCCAGCAGCGCTTTGGTTGGACATCAACTTGACAGCAAAATGACATAAAAACACGTTAGTTTCACATTTTGGCCATCGGAACAGAAAAGTTTGTGGCACTGTAGGTACAATAACGATTACCACGCCAGAGCAGCGCCTCTTTTGCTCGTTTAAGGAACAAAAATTCTATAGATATTTGGCAGCAGCACTATGACAGCTTTTGACGTATTGATTTCGCGCTTGGGCTACGGCTACTGGTAGGTATTTATCATCGAAATCATACTTTATTAATTAAATATAATAATAAATACTCTAGGTAGGGATGACTTTTCTCTTTATTTTTGAAACTAGCGGCCGCCCGCGGTTTCACCCGCGTGGTACCCGTTCCCGTGGGAATATTGGGATAAAATATAGCCTATGTCACTCGGAAAGACTGTAGCTTTCTAACGGTAAAAGAATTTTCTAAATCGGTCCAGTACTTTTTGAGTTTATTCGTTACATACAAAAATACAAATCTTTCCTCTTTATAATATTAGTATAGATATACCTACAGTAAAACTGCAAGCCGTAGTATAAAAATATGCATATACTTCTATTTTCATAGTCAATCTTGTTTTATCGTCTCATGGTAGTACGCGGAAGCGAAAAATATCCAACATTACCTTAATACAGTAATGCACTCGACATAACGCAACCACTTAAAGCGAACGAGCAACTTTATTTACCCGGGACATGCGCTATTTCAGACACTTAAGATCCGGCCTCTTTACGAGTTATATTACTGCCACGTATGAAAATTGTACGTGCAACACATCCACACTTCTATTATCTCTCTCTGCATTAAACAGGGAATTTTTCCATCCTCACTGAAACAGTCAATCGTTACCCCAGTGTACAAGTCTGGAGATAGAGACAGTGTTACTAATTATAGACCTATCTCAGTCTTACCGGCCATATCTAAAATAATTGAAAAAAAAATCTAAACTTCTCGACTACCTAAGCAAATACGATGTACTGTCCCCATCTCAGTTTGGCTTTAGACAGGGTAGATCAACTGAAGATGCAGTTTTGGCACTGAGTTCATTGATAACTGAGCAACTTGACAAACATAAAAAATGTATATCAGTCTTTTTAGATTTAAAAACGCATTTGATACTGTCTCTATCCCCATTCTTGTGCAAAAACTGGAAGCAATTGGCTTAAAAGGACCTTCTCTTGAATTTTTCAAGGATTATTTATCAAATAGGAGGCAACGGGTTAAATTAGATTCCTACAGGAGGAGACAGGGATGTCATACGGTGTACCACAGGGAAGCGTACTTGGCCCCACTCTGTTCTTGATATACATTAACGACCTCTGTGAATTACACCTTGATAATGCAAAAATCTTCTCTTACGCCGATGACACCGCTGTTGTCTTCACTGGAGACACTTGAGATGATGTTAAGAAGAGAGAATTGGATTTAGAACGTGCGCAACGATTTCCATGCTAAAGTCATGCACTTTAAAAAAGACGTTTCTCAACGGAACGTCTTTATGAAATTAGTAAATTGCAATCTGTTAGGAAGCTTTATATCATACAAATAGAGACTAGATAATTGTTTTGATTATAAGAAATTTTTTTATTTTATTTATTATATTAAACAACTTATCAAATATTTTATGTCTTTAACTGTAGAATATTCAAATCAAAAAAAGAATATATTCTTCCACATTAAAAAAGGAACAGTGTTATTAACTCATCAAATTACTAACAACTTCTGACTAAGTTTTTCTTTGTAAAAGCATTTGCTGCCCTTATCTTTAATAGTTTGATAGTAGCAGTTTGCGAAAAAAGAACTTACCAAGTCATTTAATGCAATTATCCTCATTCTACAGAAAACGCTTGTATTAAAACTTAGGCTTACGTGTAATAGTTTCGCCAACACTTCCATATTAAGTTTGCAATCTTTGCGGTATTCTGAAGTTGGGCAAGTTTCGTGAAGTTAAATTGAAAGTGAGCGCAGTGGGCGGCTATTGACGAGGCCGTTATATGAGATTGCACTTCGCCTGTTTGTGGGGAACTGACGAGAAAGATTCAGACATATTTCGCAGATGTTTTTCTTAAGCGTCAAAATAAGTTTTTGTTGGTCTTACTACTGCAGTAAATACTAACTATAGACTGTGTTATGAAAATGCCATAGATGCATGAAATTCTGAAAAGAAAGAGTGATCTATTTATAACGTGCCATCTGCTGCTCGATAGGAAAGCATGCCTACGTATTATAGTACACACGATATTATTCATGTCATTGCTCTATCAAATGAACTTCAATTTCGGCTTACATGTATAATTTCGTATTCTGCAGTTGGGCAAGTTTCGTGAAGTTAAATTGAAAGTGAGCGCAGTGGGTGGCCATTGATGAAGCCGCCATATGTGACGCATTTCGCATCCAAACCCTGTTAGTAAGAAACAGACGAGAAAGATTCAGGTAAATTTCATTTTTTTTGGAAAATTTTCCTAAGTACAAGCTCAGAACATAATGTTTGACCACGATTAACAAGTAGGAATTACCGTTTCTTTTCTCGTGCCTGTGACTGATTTAAGAGGACTACATTGCACCCGTGCAAATCCGGGGCGAGTTGCTAGTTATTCATCAAGAAGCATTTTATTACTTGCTCCTGCAATACAATTTTATTGTTGTCATGAATGCAATAAGTCAGAAGAAAAGGGTTTCGTCCCTTTTAAAATTACATACAGAAATTCAAAGCTTTTATCAAAGAAACATCTGCTGCTCTATTTGATAAGATATCGTCCACAATAGGGTACTTGACTGTTGTTAAAATGTATGTATTTAATAATGCCATTAAAAAAGTAATATTTAAGAATACCAAATGTGAAAGGAAATAAATCTGTTTTGCAACAAGCGACTTATGACTTGTTTATTATTGTGACTCTAGCCGTCTCTTTCTAAAACAAAATTTTCTATGGCCAGACACAACACTTCACAACACAATGCATTGCGTGTAATGATCTCTGTGTCTAATTAGAAAGTTTGATGATTTATATCTCTGAAAATATTCAAGATATTTGAAAATAAATAAATACTTGTACCGTCCGTAAGCAAGTATCAGTCAAACACCCTATATCCAATTATACAAATGTAAGCAATAAACTTCCATTCTTATTTCCGTTCCCGTTCCGTTTCCGTTTCATTCCTTTATAGTAACGCATAATGTGTACTTTATAATTTGCGGAGCCTAATTGACCCGGCCAAATAGCACCCGGTTATGAAAGTGCTGCTTCATCGCAGTCCGTAAAATAGGGCTTAGCACACTCTGTGTCCTAAAATAAGGGTTAAGTATATTAAATACTAAAATGTATACAGGGCTTTATGCGAGTATGGCGTATACTAAACACTTATCTTCTTTGTACACTGAATTATATTGATTAAAATGAAATTAACAGACTTACATACTTAAGGTCACTTTTTTATCATAGTCCATAAGAAAATAAATTATTTTACAACGTTAACATGTAAAAATTTAAAAATATTGAAAATGAAGTACTTATTGGAAAAAATAGGCCCGTATCACAACTAGCTCCGATGGGACTCTAAACCCACGAACTTTCAATGTCGTTTATTTTCAATAGGAAATAGAAATTGCATTGTGAATACAAAAATGTAAAAATTAAATGTGAAAACTTGACAGAGTATACAAAACTCCAATAAAAATTAGGATATTTAATTTGGGTTTGACTGCTAATTTTGTCTCTCCCTCAAGATTTTGCCAATCTTTGCACAAGATAAACCCTATACATGCCTCTGTCTGTGCTATCATTTAGAGTAGAGCCTTAATTGAGCCGACACTAAATTAGAGCTGTTGTTATTCTGTGTTCAAACCTGCTGCCTGTGACAGTTGTAAGATCAAGATTCAAGGTTGTTTCTTGTTAATTGTACAATAGAATGAGAGGCCTTCTATGTAGTAGAGGAGTAACTTCTATGTAGATTTGAACACAAATCTACAATAGAAGTTACTTTGCTCAATTATACGCATACTAGCTTTATCTTTAATAAGTGTGTTAAACAGTGTTATAGTTGAGATTTTCAAATTATTTTTATGCATTCACAATGCAATTTTGTAAGTATAGGTAAGTACTAGTACTATCCCGCCTGAAAGCTACTTATAGGGCTCGTGGTTTTTTACTATCACATTTTCCTATAGTGTTATAGTTCTGTTACCAATGTATGAAAGAAAACAACCCCTGTCATAAAATATCCTTTAAAAAGTAAAAAAATAAAACTTCAGATTTTATTCTTTTACTGTTTAGAAGATTTTTTTATGCCTGGGTTTGTTTTCTTTTATATACATTAGTAATTTATTTTATTAAAGATTGAGTAAGTAATTTTAAATTATAATTTTATTTATTTTTTTTTTCACATATGTTTGCAATATAATAACTATTATGCGTGTAAATTTCTACCGCAGCTAACAAAAAGAGCTGCTGACCTAGAAGCGTCTGAGCAGATCTTCACAAATTGTAGCTTAAAATCATCTAGATCACGTCAGCTTTCAAACAACACAATCCGTATCAAAATCGGAGGTATTCCAGTTACGGCACCAATTTGAACCGCACCATTCGAACCGCACCAAAAGCATTCCCGTTACGGCACCAATCGTTAGAAGCGTAGTAGAGCTGTTACCTAACTAAAAACATCGATAACACAGTTCAGTTCTTTATTATTTTTGAAGGCTGAGTTATTCCCATCCGATCCCCTGCAACCGATCCCCTGGTGGATCGGTTTTATTTTTAACTAGCTTTCCGCCCGCAGCTTCGCCCGCGTGGTCTACACGACGTTATCCCGCGGGAATGTGATGTTTTTCCGGGATAAAAAGTAGCCTATGTTCCTCTCCAGGCTACAAAGTATCTGTGTCCCAAATTTCAGCTAAATCCGTTCAGCCGTTTTGGCGTGATTGAGTAACAAACATCCAAACACCCAAACATCCAAACATCCAAACATCCAAACATCTAAACTTTCACATTTATAATATTAGTAGGATTATTTTTTATTCCCATCTGATCCCCTGTGTAGGGGATCAAAAATAAATATCAATATTTTATTCCCATCTGATACCCTAGTACTTATAAGCTTATTTTTGGTAGGTAGAGTGGTACAATCAACAATAAAATGCATTTTAGGATTATACTGTGTTTTATTTAGTTTATCAGAAACTAGCGCTCCGCCTTCGACTTCGTCCGCGTGCAATTTAGATGTTTACACGACCTTCAACAAAAAAAAAATAACTAACTATTTTATTTTTAAAGGCTACCGAATTAATTAAGTGTGAGAATTTTCTAAATAGGTCCAGTAGTAGCAGCTTCTCTCGCGTTTGAACTTTAAGCCACAAAACAATTCCAAAAATTCTTTGGAAGTTCTCACTTAAATCTTTTGCAAAATCTATAAGTATACAATGTTTCTACTGAATCCATTGAAGAAATAAAAAGTGTCATACAAACTCTTATCCTCTTTTTTACCTCCTTAGAGAGGTAATTTCTAAAAATCCAAAAAAAAAGTTTCTAAAAAAGTAACATATTCAGCTTCTTGCGCTCAATAGTTTCGGCTGTGCGTTGTTTGTTAGTCACTAACGCAAGAGTTTTATAAATACAGATTAACAATATCAAGCATAGGAAACGGTCATGGTTTTCTTTAGCAAAAAAATACCACGTGATGTACTTGTTGTTCACCAATTCAGTAAGGTGTATGACGTCATTTGCACATTACTAGGCGCTGATTTGAGAACATCCCATGTGGAATTTGAATAAAAAGAATATCATTAACCCAACCAGGACTATTTTAGTCCACGTTTTGGAATAAGGATTCCAAAACGTGGACTAAAATAGTCCTGGTTTCAGCATCAGTTTTAAACCAGGTCTAACTTTAGTCCACGTTTTGGAATAAGGGGGTAAGAGTTTAATGTTATGTTATACTATCGTTGTTTTAATTATAAGTAATGTTATTAAAGTGTTTTCAACACACTTGCTCATAAAGTGAGCCTTATTACATCGATCTTAGGGCCATAAACCGAACTATAACACGCGTGCATAATAATATTACAGTACTAGTTGCGTAATAGAATTATCCCTACAAAGTTAAGTAAGTACCTAACTGCAAATTATATGCGAGTAAACAGAGACTTTTCAATTTAACCGGGTAATACAGTATCCCTACAAAGTTAAGTTAGTACCTAACTGCAAGTTATATGCGAGTAAACAGAGCATTTTAAATTTCACCGGGTAATACGTACAGTTCTTTTTTTGTAACAACAAAGAGGATTTATACGGTTTGTTCGGAAAAGATCGACACTTCTGAACGCATCCCTAATGTCACGTCAAATTGACATTAGCTGTCACTTGAAGTTGACAGTGACACTTGATTGAAATTCTTGTACGAAAATGTCGGAATAATTTTGCTGAATTTGTTAAAAATCGCTCGCGTTGAATGTGCCTGGCATATCGAGTTTGAATAAAATCTTAAATTATCTATGTGATCCCGTTTTGTACGACCAAGGTTTTGACGCCATCCATCGGGCTGGTCGCGGAGTTTTTGAAAGAAAGATAATTGTCCACCACGCGCTTTTGTCGGGACTGTAAATCGTAATAAAAGAGGCTCCCCCGTGTGTGTGGGTGTGATGTGACTAATTGGTAAGGTCTGCAGAAGAAAGGACCCCAGGGGCGCGCGCGCTCCCTTACACCACTTCTGCCTTGGAGACGTTCGACACACAGACCCGTATGTAACCTCACCTTATTTAACATTCTCTCCGCTGTGTATCGCAGTCCAATTGTTCAGTTACATCCTGGCTGAAACCAAGTTTTTGTCCGGAGTCTATATTAGTGAAACCGCTTCCACTGCGCTAGCTGATTCCGCGGTATTAGCAGGGGTGTACTGAACATTTCTTGGTAGCCAAGAGCGTAGCTTGAAGGCCTGAGAGGCCCACGCCAAAACTTTGTATTAATCAGTGCCGTTTTGATGACCCAGTCTGGTCCGGACTAGATTAATTTGTACTTGTAAATGGTAATTAACTTGCATTTGAAAAGTAAAGGGCATTCCTTTGTTATTGGTTCCATGTCTTGTAATTAATTGTCATGTATTGAAGTTCCAAAGTGTAAACAGATGCCTTTCTTTGCTCATAATAATTATTATTCAGTTTTGTTAGCAAATTTGAGTTGTGAATATTGACAAGTTTGTTGCTAAAATAATAGCTAATAAAAGGTTAGCTAATAAGTTTGCACTCAATACTTAGTGAAACTTAAATGATTTGGGACATTGTTTACACATTGAAACTCATTGAAACTTGTGCTTTGAAATAATTGAAATTAACTTATTGTTGTGTTGATATCCAAGTGAATTTCAAAAGTCAGTGATTTTGAGTGAATTTCAATAGTCAGTGAGTTTTGTTGTTTTCTGATAACCTCCAAATATTTAAGAGTTTGTGTCATTATAAATACTTTGTTGTTGTAATATTGGAATTTTGTGGTTAGTAATAACCTCCAAATATTGGAGATTTTGTGTTATAGTGAATATTTTGAATTTGTTGGTTTTGTTGATAAATTTGTGACGTTACAATGACGGCCTCCTCTGCTAAAGCCAAAATACGTTCTGAGTTACGGTGGTTAGCTTCTGCGGTTGCGTTGTTGGATCGACCGGATAGAACGGAGGCCTTGTTGAACAGATACGTAGATCTGCCCATACGTTTGGCTGTTGTTGATGAGCAGTATGCCTTATTTTTGGAAAGGACTGTTGAGGCCGAGGTGGAAATGCGACAAGAAGTCGGTTTGGATGTGGACCAGTGTTATGATTTTGCGGACAGAATTACACAGGTGGCTCGACCTTTGCAAGTGGCAAGAGAGAATGATCCGAGCCCGTCCCCGGTCACATCTAAGAGTATGCCCCCTCTCTTTGCTAGATTGGCCCCCTTAGACTTAAGGCGTTTTGCTGGTCGTCTAGAGGACTGGGAGGGCTTTATTAATATTTTTGATAGTCTCGTACATGCCCGGGATGATTTGACCCAGGGCCAGAAGTTAGCTTATTTATTATCCGTGTTGGAAGGGGAGGCCCTTGAATCGGTTCAACATTTGGCCCCCTCGGATGAAAACTACCCTATTGCTAGGGATTTGATTGCCCGTCGGTACCAGAACGTACGACGTCTGGCGGACAACCATGTTGCCGCCATTTTGAATTTACCCCGCGTTGCCAGCGTGATGCACTTGAGAGTGGCTTTGTTGAATCCGCTGTTGGTGGCATACAACGCATTAAAAAACTTAAAACTCCCAGTGGAGCAGTGGTCGTTTTTGTTACTGCACATTGTCCTGGGAAAGTTGCCGGACTCTGTTAAGGTCCGTTTTGAGCAGCAGTATGGTGGGGATAGTGCGACTTATCTGCCACCCTTCTCGGACCTCTTGACGTTCCTGGAAGGAGAAAGTAGACTGGCAGATAATTCCTCTCTGGCCGGTCCTATGGGACCCGAACGACCTGTGCCACAGAGTGGATCCCCCACCGGACCCCCCCGTAGGGGGCGTATGGCCCCTCGCGCGCCCGGCCGCTATGCCGCCGTCCAGGAGACCGCCCGCTGCTTGTACTGTCGGGAACCGGGTCACAGCACGACCCGTTGTGATAAGTTCCTCGACCAGCGCGTCCAAGGCCGTCGAGCGATCGCGCGACAACGGACATGGTGCTACTCGTGCTTGGGCCTGCACATGCAGCGCGAATGTACCCAAGCGCACCCATGCCGCTTTTGTAAGGGCAACCACCATCCCCTCCTCTGCATGAACAGCCCAGAGGGCGGCGGAGCGCCGCAGCGCGTCGCTGCAGGATCACCGCGTATGGGTGGGGGTCTCGGACCCCCCGCGGTGTTTGCATCCCGCAGCAGTTCTAGTGGCCACCAGAGTGGCCCCAGACGCTCTCCGCCACGTTTGGACCCTCAAACGGGCGGGGGTCCCAGGGACCCCCCCATGGGAAACCGATCCCCAAGGATGGGGATGAGTTATGCGGGCGTTGCCGGAGGTCGTAGAGGCCCCCCGCGACGTTTTGAGCCTCGCACGGGCGGGGGTCCCACGGACCCCCCCCATGGGAAATCGGTCCCCAACTAGGGGGTTCGATTTTGCGAGCGTTGCGGGAGGTCGTAGAAGCCCCCCGCAACGTGTTGAGCCTCGCACAGCCGGGGGTCCCCGGGACCCCCCCTCTGAAAATCGGTCACCGTGCCCCCGCGACTATGGGGCGACGTACACGGTGGATGATAGGCACCGATTCTCGCCGCCGCTCGCCGAATACCCGCGTTTGGAGCGGCGCCCGCCCCGTCTTCAAGGGGCCGGGAGATATAACCCGCCTGATACCGGGCGATTTGGACGTAGGCAGTATGTGGGAGACTGGGACCCACTGGATCGCTATGAGCGACCCCCTTACCATGGGGGGACGTCTGGGGACCCCACATACTAGCAATCAACGTGTTTACGGTCGATTGTAGCCACCCCTCCAGAGACCGTTTTGTTGCCCACGGCCTCTGTGCTTGTCAGGGGATTGAATGGCGACCTTGTGGAAGTTCGCGCCTTGTTGGATTCCGGTGCTCAGGGGTGTGTTGTGTCATCTTGGTTAGTTAGGCGGTTGGGCCTCAAGGTGCACCCCCACACGGAAGGCGTGAGAGGTGTTGGCGATGTGAAAGTCCCCGGGTTGTTAGGGCATGTTGACTTCACATTTACCTCACGTAATAAGTCCACGCCAGGCATTAAGACCTCGGCGATTGTGTTGGACACAGTTGTTGGCCGTCAACCTTCAGTTGACTTGGGACCGAGTATGTTGTCTTTGGTGTCTGATTCCCCACTCGCCGATCCAAATTTCTTCCGCCCAGGCCCGATTGATGCTCTCCTTGGAGCCGATGTCCTGGGGCGAGTTTTGTTGACGGGGAAGCGAGTTTTGCAGCCAGATGGCTTGGTAGCTCTGCAGACGACACTCGGTACAGTTGTGATGGGCCCTGCTCGCCGCGTTTTGGATTCCCTTGATGAGGATCGCGGTCTTGTTTTTAATGTGTCTCTCTCCGAAGTGGTGCAGAAGTTTTGGGAGGTTGAGGAACCTCCACCAGCCTCGCGGGTAGACCCAGTAGCGGATGAATGCGAGTTGTATTACCAGAATAACACTGGTCGCCTCCGCTCTGGTCGTTTGATCACCCGTCTCCCCTTTCGTGCCGGCCGACCTCCTCTGGGCGAATCCCGACCGCTAGCGGAACGTAGGCTAGTGGCGATGGAGCGTCGCATGAGCAAGGATCCGGTCTTCCGCCAGAAGTATGTTGAATTCATGCGGGAGTATGAGGAGTTAGGGCACATGTCCGTGAGCGATTTGGATTGGCGCTCCGTTGAGCACTTCTTTTTGCCGCACCACGCCGTTTTGAAATCCGGAAAGATTCGGGTGGTCTTTGACGGTTCGGCTCCCACCTCTACTGGAGCGTCCTTGAACCAGTGTCTGCATGTAGGTCCCAAGCTGCACACGGAGATCTCAGACATTTTGACCAACTTCCGGCGGCACCAAATTGTATTTATGACTGACATCCGGATGATGTTCAGACAAACGGTCATCCATCCAGAGGATAGGAGGTACCAATTGATTTTGTGGAGAGAGAGTCCTAGGGACCCCTTGTTGATTTATGAATTGAATACGAATACGTACGGTTTGGCTTCGAGCCCGTTTGTTGCGATTCGTTCTTTGTTGGAGTTGGCCGAGAAGGAGCGCTTGAGATATCCTCGCGCCTCCGCCATTTTGGCCAGTGACGTCTATGTGGATGACATTTGCACGGGCGCCTCATCTGTCTCAGAGGCGATTGTCCTGAGAGACGAACTCACCGCCCTTTTGAAGTCGGGAGGTTACGAGTTGAGGAAATGGATATCCAACTCGCCTGATGTACTGGTAGGTTTGCCCGAAGAGCACCAGCAGGACCCCCACCTATTCGAAAATGTTGATAACCCCCATGTGGTGACCGTCCTTGGCGTACAGTACAAACCGGTCTCTGACACTTTCACGTATTGTGTGGATTTACGACCACCGAAAGTCTGGACCAAGCGTTTAGTATTGTCTACTGTCGCACGTACCTTTGACCCCAATGGGTGGATTTGCCCCGTGCTGTTTATGGCCAAGTGTTTCTTGCAACGGTTATGGGCTTCGGGTGTGTCGTGGGATGAACCCCTCTCGGACGAGTTACTCCGAGATTGGTCGAGCTTCGTTTCATCCCTCCCCGAGATTAATGAAGTACATTTGCCGAGGCTATTCCTCCCTTCTGAAAATTGTAAAGTTACTCTTCACGGCTTTTCCGATGCCTCCGAACGTGGATTTGCTGCGGCCGTGTACCTCCGCACCGTTACTGTTGACGGAGTTGTTGCTGTGCATCTGGTGATAGCGAAAAGCAAAGTCGCTCCCCTTCGGACTCGTCATACGATCCCGAGGTTGGAATTGTGTGGAGCTGCCCTCCTAATGCGTTTGTTGAACCACGTATGGCTCACATTAGGTCGATCTATTAAGATACAAGAGGTTTATGCTTGGACGGACAGTCAGGTCGTCCTTTGTTGGTTGAAGGCTCCGGCGCACACCTTGGACGTGTTTGTGACCAATCGAGTGTCGCAGATTTGTAATTCCGACATCGAGTTGATTTGGAGACACGTGCCGGGAACCATGAATCCCGCGGATTGTGCGTCTCGGGGTTGTGTAGCCCCAACCCTACTTAACCACCCCCTCTGGTGGGGCCCACAGTGGTTGATGCGGCCTGAGTCGGAGTGGCCGCCCTCTCCAGCGTTGTCGAACGTAGCCGTTCCTGATATGCGGGCATGCGTCCTGGAGACTAACCCCGCCGGGGAAAAGGATTTGTTGTTGGATCGGTACAGCTCCTTACAGAAGCTGCTTGGTGTTACCGCTTGGATCAGACGTTTTGTGTACAATTGCAGAAACCCACGCGCGAGGCGTGATTCGTCGGTTCTCACTCCGGACGAGCGTAGGGACGCGCTCTTGTTTTGGGTCCGGAGAGTACAAGCTGATAGTTTTGAGTCCGAGATTGAAATTTTGCGTTTAGGCCGTCGCAAGTTGAAGGGCGCGGTATCGCGATTGAATCCCTTCCTGGACGAGAGTGGGCTTTTGCGAGTCGGCGGAAGACTTCGAAATGCGAACCTGCCGTATGGAGCTCGTCACCCCCTTTTGTTACCTAAAGCCGGACATTTGACTCAACTGATAATAACAGATCGCCATGTGAATGCACAACATGCTGGCTGTAATGCTTTGTTGGCCATTTTGCAGCGTGAATTTTGGATTTTGTCTGCTCGTCGAGCCATTCGCACTGTGGTTTTCCGTTGCCTGCCTTGTTATCGATTGAAGGCCGCGACCATGCAGCCCCAGATGGGTGATTTGCCTGCTGATCGCGTCACGGAATGTAGAGCTTTTGCCGGAGTCGCCACCGACTTCGCCGGTCCCTTTACTGTAAAGGCTTCGAGACTGCGTAATGCTAAAACCTATAAGGCGTACTTGTGCGTGTTTGTGTGTTTGTCCACCAAGGCTGTCCATTTGGAAATTGTCTCGGAATTGTCTACCGAAGCCTTTGTCGCCGCCTTGAGCAGATTTGTTTCCCGTAGAGGACTGCCGACATTGATACGTTCCGATTGTGGTACTAATTATAAGGGAACGTGTAATTATCTTAAGGAAGTAGTTAAGTTTTTTGTTGATAATAAAACAGACATTGGAACCACCCTCTCCCGGCGTGGGATAATCTGGAAGTTTAGCCCTCCAGCTTGTCCGACCTGGGGAGGAATTTTTGAAGCTTGTGTAAAGGCTGCCAAGACACACTTGCGTCGCGTGATTGGAGAAACTATTCTCACGTTTGAGGAACTTGATACGGTATTTTGTAAAATTGAGGCCGTCCTCAACTCGCGACCCTTGTGCCCGTTGTCTTCGGACCCGAATGACCTGGAAGCGTTGACCCCAGGTCATTTCTTGATCGGACAGCCCCTTTTGGCTTTGCCTGAATATCCGATTCAGGATGTAGGATCCCATCGTTTGTCGCGATACCAACTTTTGAAACAGATGTCCCAAAACTTCTGGGCACGTTGGTCGATGGAGTATTTGCATATCCTACAACAGCGCGTGAAGTGGACAGATAAAACCACCCCACCCCAGACTGGCGACCTCGTGTTGATTAAGGATGCTAACCTGCCGCCCCTATGTTGGCGAAGGGGGCGCATTGTTAAACTCTACCCCGGAACTGACGGAGTTCCTCGTTTTGCTGAGGTTTTGGTTCGAGATTCGGTTTTGAAGAGAGCAGTTAGTGGGCTCTCCCGATTACCCGTAGATTGACGTACCGTTCTTAACGGTCCGGGGCGGGGGGATGTTCGGAAAAGATCGACACTTCTGAACGCATCCCTAATGTCACGTCAAATTGACATTAGCTGTCACTTGAAGTTGACAGTGACACTTGATTGAAATTCTTGTACGAAAATGTCGGAATAATTTTGCTGAATTTGTTAAAAATCGCTCGCGTTGAATGTGCCTGGCATATCGAGTTTGAATAAAATCTTAAATTATCTATGTGATCCCGTTTTGTACGACCAAGGTTTTGACGCCATCCATCGGGCTGGTCGCGGAGTTTTTGAAAGAAAGATAATTGTCCACCACGCGCTTTTGTCGGGACTGTAAATCGTAATAAAAGAGGCTCCCCCGTGTGTGTGTGTGTGATGTGACTAATTGGTAAGGTCTGCAGAAGAAAGGACCCCAGGGGCGCGCGCGCTCCCTTACACCACTTCTGCCTTGGAGACGTTCGACACACAGACCCGTATGTAACCTCACCTTATTTAACATTCTCTCCGCTGTGTATCGCAGTCCAATTGTTCAGTTACATCCCGGCTGAAACCAAGTTTTTGTCCGGAGTCTATATTAGTGAAACCGCTTCCACTGCGCTAGCTGATTCCGCGGTATTAGCAGGGGTGTACTGAACACGGTTGAAAATACATTTACGTTTTTAAAATAAATAAATGTGTCCCTAATTAAGACAAAAAAACATAATTAAGTATATTATTATCAAATTATTTATAATTCACAATAATTTGTTATAAAACATTTGCGTTTTATCACTATTATTATAATTATTTTGAAGTAGGCTGTATGGATTGTATGTATTTATGACCTTACATTTGGCGCGTGCAAAAAACGCGCTTTTTCCCTTAGCTAATTAGGTTAATTAATTTATGAATGAATGCAATAAATGTTTGTTTTTCCTCACAAGTGTGTTGAAAAAGTGCGTATGAAACTCGTAAGCAACTGACTCACTAGACACTCGGCTGATTTACGCCCTCGCCTGCGGCTCGGGCTGCAACGCACAGCCTCGTGTATAATGAGCAACGTTAGCTCACTTGTATCATAATATACTATTATTATTTATTTTTAGAATATTTTTTTTGTATAAGTAATATATTTATGACCTTTTATCAAGATCGTAATGACTATGATTTTTTTAATCTTTAACGTTAGTTTTTCTTTATGATTGCTTGATTACACTACGTTCTATATCATTCTTTGAAAGCTACTTATACTTAAGACAGTTGTTCTTTGACTTGTGATTTTAAAGAATTATTTAATTAAGTAGTAATTTCGATTATTTAAAATGTTTAATTTACTTACATGTCTTTTCAAAATAGCAAAATACATAAAAATACTTTTTTACCATATGTGTTAAGAA
Organism: Crambus lathoniellus; assembly: GCA_949710035.1. Classification (NCBI taxonomy): domain Eukaryota; kingdom Metazoa; phylum Arthropoda; class Insecta; order Lepidoptera; family Crambidae; genus Crambus; species Crambus lathoniellus. Next base: position 7,761,387 of record OX453310.1, on the reverse strand, counting down.
ATATTGTAATTTAAACGTGACACCTCCATGTCGAGAAAAGCACTTAGGTATTTATTTTATTTGTATTTGAGTTTAGCTTAATGAAAGGATATTTCATAATGCTAAGATGTTAATTAATTATCAACAAATCTGTGATATTTTTTACATTAAAAAGAATTGCTCAATGAATGAATATTTGATTTTAATACTTCTTTTTCTTCTTACTGTACTCACCTACCTTATCTTGCTTAGAAACACAATGAGGGGATCCGTTGGGAATTGAAAACTATAAGGGGATCGGTTGGGATTTTTAATTCTCGGTGGATCAGTTACAGTGGATCGGATGGGAATAACTCACTTCTTTTGCAATTCTAAAGTACCAGGATAACATAGCTATGCAGGAGGTAGTTATAGTTGCGACTGGTTAGAAAAAAATCATTACCTATATACTACCGCCTCCATAGCTATGTTATCCTGGTACTTCAGAATCCAAACGATAATTCGGACAGCTACACTGTACTTTATACATGCATATAATGTATTATTCTGTTGTTACTAGAATACCTACTTCAAATATAATGAATAACTAAACTCATTTATCGATGTTTTTAGTGAACACCTCTTTTTAAAACCAATGGTGTCGTAATGGGAATGCTTTTGGTGCGTTTCAAATGGTGCGGTTAAAATTGGTGCCGTAACTGGAATACCTCCAAAATCGGTCCGTCGTCGGTTGTTTAGGAGCTACGATGCCACAGACAAATACACAGAAAGACACGCAGACACGTCACTTTCTTTTTACCACACTTTTATTAGCTTCACTTGTAACTAAGTCACAATGTAAGAAAATCTTGGAATTCAATTTTAACCTACTTCTAATTGTCGTATTGATTTGAAACTTTGCAAGTCTACATGAATCCGATGACAATACAATAATTTGCTACCAGCGAGCTGATCTGATGATGGAGTCAAGAGGTGGGCAATAGAACTCTTCAATGGCTGCTAGGAAACCCCTCGAGTTTAGGCTCATTTGTTTTGTTCTGATGAGACCTATTCGCCACACTTGATGGTTAGGGTCTGATGATGGATCAGGGGAGGAAGTCAGTGGCACTTCTTAATGACCACTAGGAAACCCGTCGAGTTTGGGCTCCGTTGTTTCGTTCTGATGAGACTTATTAGCTGCACTTGGTGGTGAGGGTCTGATGATGGAGCAGGAAGGAAGCCAGTGCCATACCTTAATGACCAATAGGAAACACCTTGAGTTCTGGCTCATTTGTTTCGTTCTGATGAGACCTATTTGCTACACTTGGTGGTGAGGGTCTGATGATGGAGCAGAGAGGAAGCCAGTGGCACTTCTTAATGACCTCTAGGAAACCCCTCGGGTTTGGGCTCATTTGTTTCGTTCAGACGAGACCTATTCGCTACACTTGGTGGCAAGGGTCTGATGATGGAGCTGGGAGGAAGCCAGTGGCACTCCTTGAATACCACTACGAAATCTTTTGAGTTTGGTCTCATTTGTTTTTTTCTGATGAGACCTATCCGCTACACTTGGTGGTGAGGGTCTGATGATGGAGCAGGGAGAAAGCCAGTAGCACTCCTTAATGGCCAATAGTAAACCCCTCGAGATGGGCTCATTTGTTTCGTTCTGATGAGACCTTTTTTTATATTGAGTGCAAATACTTTCTTTACGTATACCACACGGCATGTTGGACTCGGTCAGACACAGGGCCTGTCCCTCGCCGCGCCCAGCCTTTCCACCAAGCCTAATTGGCTTCGCGTCAGGGCTGGGCGGTTCTAACCCCTGCTCCGGCTCCCTGCCGAGCTCGAAAGCTTGAGAGGGGGCAGGACAGAGGAAGGAAGCCTCCTAACAATCTTCCCATAAGGTTACCTACTCAAGGTGGGCTGACCAGACCAGAGCAGGCACCACTACCAACTAAACCCCTCACTACTTGCTCTCCGCCGTCAGTTTTAGGTACACCGACTATGGGGAGGTTGTGGTGAGAAGCACCCCCTGCAGCCTGCCGGGTGGTCCGTTTCCGGGCCCCTGCGCGGCGGGAGATGGCCGAGCAAGCGGGGCCAACTCCCAAGACTACTGGGGGGGCTGTGCGATCCGGGCGACAGCCAAGTGGCCGTCGCCCGCACCACACGGCACCGTTAAGGGGGGATGAGGCGAGCAAGGGCAGATACCTCCGCCCCGGCCGCCTGCGTCCAAGCCGATCCGCATGAGCCTTCTGCTCGCAGATCCGCTCAGATGCTTCCTTCTGCGAGATGACATCCTCGCAGAAGAAGACTGCCGCATCCCAGGACCTGTCGCTACTACTGAGCATGGCCCGGGCCACGCTCGGCAGCGAGAGGTCCCTCCCTATCACGGTGCACAGACTACGGCGCTGCGAAGACCAGGCAGGGCACTCCTGTAAGGTGTGCTCCGAACTATCCACCCCAGCGCCGCAGTCATGGCACCGTGTGGTCGCCTCCCTTCTAATCCGACACAGGTACTTTCCGAAGCATCCATGCCCGGATAGCACCTGCGTCAGTCTAAACGTCAGCGACTCATACTTACGGTTACACCACTTGCGGAGGAGAGGGCGGACGGCATCAATTGTCCGCCTCCCAGCTGGTTCCTCTTCCAGCCTCTCCTCCCATACGTCCATTTGCCCCTCCTCGGCTATGCGTCTCGCAGCGGCCATCTATTCGGGGGCCACCCTGTCCCCGCCTGCGAGCAGCGCTCGGCGCTCAAGGTACAACTCCCTGAGTACCTGAGCGTCTAGCTCCCAGGGGGGCGTACCGGCAAGTACAACATCGTTCTGTAGCCGTGGACAACCCTCATGGCTACGGCTCTTTTCGGGCGACAAAAAAGCGGTGATTTTCGTCGTTTAGTTTGTCGGCCCACACCGGTGCTCCGTAGAGAGCCATGCTACGAAGCACCCCCGCAAAGAGTCTCCGACACTTATCCGCCGGACCCCCAAGATTCGGCCATATTCGCTACACTTGGTGGTGAGGGTCTGATGATGGAGCAGGGAGGAAGGAAGGGTTCGGCTCGCGCATCTGGTAACTAATAGACTCTACTTGAATTTGTAAAACTAAATAAATACAATCACGCCTTTGCGTTATAATGATTACGGGGTGGGCAGACACATGAATGGACTGTGAAATCGATTACCATCCATCCATAGCTTGCCATTTATTAAACTAAAAAGTAAAAAATAAATATGTAGTTTAAAAAACTAAAAACACACACTTTTATAGGAACAGACTAAAAAGTACAAAATAACCGTCTATCCAGTATCTGAAATTAAAAAGCGTGGTGCGCCCTTTGCAAAGCATGCATTCAAGTACATAATATTGACCACGCGCACCACGCTTTTTAATTTCAGATACTGGATAGACGGTTATTTTGTACTTTTTAGTCTGTTCCTATAAAAGTGTGTGTTTTTAGTTTTTTAAACTACATATTTTGTAGTATAATACCACAGCCATCTCTATCGTCTTCTACAAGCCATGCACATAAAGTTGCCAACGAAGTTTTAAGTGAACCGATTTGACACCGTTTGCACCGTTTGACAGGTAAACAGCGAGTAAACCTCGAGTACTGAATCCTATGGCGATGGCATATCTTCTATACATCTATACAAATAAATAAAATTGGAGTATCTGTTTGTAACATTAAATAACAGCTTTTTACTACGTGCATATGATTATTTATACGGTACATATACCAAAATGACATGTTTTTCAATTTTTGTCTGTCTGTCTGTTTGTTCCGGCTAATCTCTGAAACGGCTGGAGCGATTTTGACGAACCGATTAATACGACAATTAGAAGTAGTTTAAAATTGAATTCCAAGATTTTCTTACATTGTGACTTAGTTACAGGTGAAGCTAATAAAAGTGTGGTAAGTATGCCACCTCCATAGGATTTAGTACTCAGAGGAGTAAACCGGTTCACAGCAATGTTGCCATTCCGTATCATAGCATGGCTTGTAGAAGACGATAGAGACGGCTGTGATAATACCCGTCTCAAAAGTACGTATAAGATTTGAATTTCGCGCTATTTCCGAAATATTCAAGATGGCGGGTTGAAAATTGACATACGTCATCTTGACACATGTAAAATTAATCGTGGAGCGTTTCACAATAAAACAGCGCATAGAAGTCATACAAATATTTAACGAAAATTCACTATCAAGTACAAACACTCGTCGAAAGGTCGAAAAATCTTATAATTTCAAGACGAGGTGATGTCAAATGGCCACCGAGATCTTGCCATCTGATGCCACTGGATTTCTTTCTTTGAGGCTACGTCAAAGATAAAGTCTACGCCAACGATCCACAAAACATAGACAATATAGGCAAAATATTCGCCGAGTTATTGGTGAAATAAAAAGCGAAATGTGTTAAATTAGCAGCGAAATGTGTGAAAGTGCCATGAAAAACTTGCACACAGCAAAATGCCGGTGGCGGCCATTTAGCAGATATTCTATTCGGACAAAATTGAACAAGTCTCTTCTTTAAAATAAAATAAAACTACGAAGAAATTCCAATCCATTCGCGTTTTATTGAGACAAATCATCCTTTACCTACTTTTGGGACACCCGTTAGTTGAGGATTAACGATAACAACCGTAGAAATTGTTGTTTTATCTTTACACACATGAAAAAGACACTAAAATGAAAAGTAAATAAATGAAATAAAACTGTACGAGCTCACTAGTAGCATATTATTGTTCTGAACACATCTTAAATTACATTGTACTGGCTATTCTTAGGACACAATGTAGCAAACCATCTTAATACATCCTTTTTGTTATAAATGGAACACTTTCTCGTTTGCTTTTATCGCAAGATAACATAAAACGACATAAAGTTAAATTGAACGCAATATTAGATAAATATCATACTCTTACGATCTGCTTATGTCTAGAAATCATAGTCTTTTAACAGATGTGTTTTAATAATACTTGTAATGCTTTTACAATGCTAAATTTTGATATATTTACATGATCACGCAATTTCTGTGCTCCAGAATTCGGCACTTCATCTGGGCATTGTAGTAAAACAACTTTTTTACATGGTCTTGGGCACAAAAACTGATTACATGGTCTTGGGCACAAAAACTGATTAGAAGTAATAAGTAGACGGCCGCGCGTCGAAATCTCTTCGATCGAAAAATCGAAAACAGATTACCACTTTAAAACAAAAAAACTGAACTGAACTGAAACTAGCGCCAAACGCAATCAGGGTTATATGGCACGCAACAAATACATTGACGTACATATTGATTACTTACTCGTATTTTATTAAATTTGTATGAACTGTGTAGCAAATATACCTATTGTTTATGGTTTACTATGACAGTTCAGCGTTTAAGATCAAGTTGGGAGAGACCTCTTCATTAATTGGTGAAGGAGGCCACTTGCCGTCGATAGCTTTGCCGATAACAGCACTCGAGGATCTGCAGTATCAGATTATAAATCTTAAGCTATGTAGACATTTTTAACGGCTACAAAAGAAGGGTACCGCTTTCTTTATAGAGCATTTGTTAGCTTGCAACAAATTTATAGATGTATAAGAGTGACAACATCACAAATAATCTTACATTGTTCAGATTCTTAGATATTATGTTTTGTAAGTGTTAATAATCAAGTTATAAAGATTTCATTTGTTTTGTTTGTACTTATTACAATCCTATAATGAGACATCTGCTAGATGATAAATCACAAAAAAAAACAAGTTTTAACGATGGTTTTAACTGTCAATCTTTCCGTATTGTCTACAAATAAAATCAATCAGCAATCAAAATAAAATAATTTCTCCAAGGGAGTCGTTTAAGTTCTCAACTTGGCACTTCGCTAACAAGTACAATAAAGTATGATCTACCGGCTAAAGATGAAGAATGGCCCCAATATATCATATCGGGGAAAAACTGATTTCGCGATCGTTGCAGATGTTACGGAGAGTTTCCAGTAGGCAAAGGTGTTGATAATAAATTGTATTTTCGACATAAGCTGACAAGTAAGGAAAGTTGAGATAATTTAAAAGAGTTACGAAAGACTTATTGAAATTACTATTTACTTATTTGATTAGAAAAAATGACGACTGTCAGCCAATATTTATACTTATTATCTACATATTATTACTTAAATAACAGTATGAACACTCACCGCGTAAATTTTTTTCTGGTATTTCAATATAATAGGGTATTTTACACCTAGAAAGAAAAAATATAAAAATGCATTTTTATGATAGATGACGTAAAAAGTAAACGAGAAACGTGTATATTTATTAATAAAAAGGGATTTTTTAATTTAAAATTCAATTTTAAAAATCGTCTTTTTTAATCTGTTCTTCAAATGTCTGAAACGCCATACGCCATATTGGATTAGGATGTGACGTCAATCCGTTAGCATAAACATAGGCGAGGTATTTCTGTCATACAAACTAGTACTAACGACGTCGAGCTTTGTGTTATTTCATGATATTTTCGTAATCTAATAGTTACTATCACGTAAAAGGACTATTTCCTATACTTTATTAACGTCGCATCATGGATGACGGATTCGTGAAAGCAGAAAGCACGAATCTACCAAGGATAAATACGTTGATGGTGGCAATTTTTTTTGCATCCAACCCGATTTCTGATCAGCCGAGTTGAGAAATGTTAAAATAGCAATGTAAGTACCTACTTAATGTTATCAAGTTTGGTCTAATAATAAATACAAAATCAATACACAACACGATAATGCGTGATAATGCCCTGTGTTGACTATTACAATCCAACTTAACCTATTTTCTTGTCATCAGGTCCGGAAGAGAATCATACGGGGACGACGACGCTATAGGCTACGTGCAACTCAAACTGTACGGTATGCCCGGAACACAAAGTGCGGTCCTAGTGCAGTGACACTTATTGTGAATGAACAGGAAGACTGTTACTCACTAGTAAGTAACTCCAGTGCCACGATTGCCCCTCATCAGAAGGTGGCTACAAACACGGTGTTGCATTTTTGATGTGGTTACACTTACACCGCCGAACCGAAGCCCCGTCCTGTACTTCGATTGAATGTTATTGGAGTAAATCGAATCTGGCTAAGGTTGGCTCATTAATAAAAATGTTATGTAAGTACAAAAGAAATCCCTAAAAGTAAACCTAAAGAGATAGTTCCAGACAGCAGTGTGTTAAATGAATTTGTTTTGCAATGCAAAAAAAAGAAAAATCAACACAAATGCCATTTTTGAAGCATGAACCTGATGTTGACAGAAAGTAAACTCTTTCGCTGCATCGTCTAATAATTAAATATGATGAAGAAAACGGAGAGGTTTTTAACTAAAATCATGATAGAAAGTGAAACAAGAGATCAACATAAAAGTGGCTTGTGGCATGAACTAACTAAGATATGGAAGTATCACAGCCTCGAAATGCTATGAAGTGAGCCGTTGTAAAACTGGATGGTACTCTGGTGGCTATGCTACGCTGTTACATATTGGTGTGGATCTATAATTGGTTTCCTGTAGCTATTTATAGTTTCATATTTTGTAGTTTTAACTGTTGATCCACTAAATAAATAAAATAAAAATAAATTAAGTAGGACTCTGTTTATTATGTTGTAACCTATTTAGTTGATTTTTACAATACATCCATTATGTAATAAAATTATTGTTTTATTGAATTTATTTTCAGGAAGAAATAAGACTTACTTTATCTTGGTTATATTTTTTATTACATAATAATAAAAATTATACCTTGTATAAAACCAGAGTTGTCTTAAATTAAATAAAAGACATACCAACGGCATTAAAACAAACAAAATTTCTTTATTCTCTAGGTTTTGATTACAACACTTATGAATGTCAAAGAAGCTACACTACAGCATTGGTTCGCAAATCGTTCAGCGAGAGACCTTGCAAGAACTGGCAAGAAACGCATCAAGGGCAATCTTTTTCTGCCTGTTTTCATACAGTCGACAGATTGATAAAAATGACCTTCACACTTAACTTAAGAAGTTAGTTACATTTGCTCTTACATTTAATATACTTGACAGTAAACCAATTTTCAACTAAACAAGAAATCAAATAGTTAAATGGGCATACTATCTCATTCATTTTAAGATTACTAATAAGATAACTGCAAGTTGCTTGCTCATGCTTTCCTGAGATACAATAAATAGTAGGTTGGCCACGACCAGATTTTGAAAAATCTTGTCTGTATCTCTTCTGTATACCTACCTGCTTGTTGTAATGTTTTTTTGTGGTGGAACAAGCAGTTTCGTGATTTACACAACGCCCTGAACACATCCATACCTGTTGTAGGTAGGTATACAGAAGAGATACCGACAAGATTCAGGTTGGAGAAGGAATTTTCTCAGGTGGCCGGTAGACTATAAAGGTGATGTTGCAATGCAAGTCAACGAGACAACTGTGTAGTTGTCTTCAAAGGTGATGTCATACTGTCTTTGTTTTTTATACAAGTCTGCACATTTCTACTTCTATAGTGTGTCATCTGACAATGTTGAACTGCTTTTATGTTCCTGGGCTTGTACTACTTGGACTTCTTTGTCATGTCATGACACTTATTATTCTTGTCAGATGTCAAAATATAATCTGGAACTAATAGTAAAATATGGTTAGTATAATATTTGTCTTAATGATAATGTTAATAATTTATAACATCTGCTTAAATTAGGTACTCACAAAAACTAAAATAAATTACCTTGACTACAAGATGGTACTGACTGATACAACATCATTCTCCTCTCTTATGGCCTCTTATGGCCTCTCTATGGTAACGGCGGGGCAGGGGGTGCTAAGAATCCCCGGGTAGGCTCCGGCTACCAACACCGACGACTCGACCTGGCAACCTACAACACGCGCACATTGAGGCTCGACGAGAAGCTCGTAGAGTTGGAAGAGGCAATAAGTAAGTTACATTGGGATATCATTGGGTTATCTGAAGTCCGAAGAGAGGGGGAGGACTCGATAACCCTGCAATCCGGTAACTTACTTTACCACCGGGAGGGCGACCAACAGTCCATTGGTGGTGTCGGGTTCATCGTCCATAAATCCCTTGTCAACAACGTGATCACTATCGGAAGTGTCTCGAGCAGGGTAGCGTACCTGATACTCAGATTATCGAAACGATATTCGCTGAATGTTATCCAGGTCTACGCTCCGACCTCGAAACACGACGATGTCGAAGCGGAGGCTATGTATGAGGAGATCTCTAAAGCCATGCATAGCTATAAAACCCACTACACGGTTGTGATGGGGGATTTCAATGCAAAGTTGGGGCAACGTTGCGGTGATGAGCTGAGAGTGGGGCAATTTGGATTTGGGCAACGGAACGATAGAGGCCAGATGCTGGCAGACTTCATGGAGAGGGAGAACCTCTATATGATGAACTCCTTCTTTAGGAAGCCCGTAAGCCGCAAATGGACCTGGATCAGTCCGGACGGTAAAGTCAAAAACGAGATCGATTTTATCATGTCGACGAAGAAGCACATATTCAATGATGTCAGTGTGATCAACGCTGTTAAGACAGGAAGCGATCACCGTATGGTGAGAGGCACATTGAATATCGATCTCAAGCTCGAAAGATCGCGACTGATAAAATCCACGCTCCGACCGATACCAGCTCAAATTCAAAACCCCGAGTGCTTTCAGCTCGAGCTTCAAAACCGCTTCGAAGCCCTTGAGAACAGCATAGACGTGGACGATCTATACAACATGGTGGTGGATACTGTCTGCACGGTAGGGTCTAAGTACTATAAAACCCGCCGTCCCAAATTGAAGAAACTCTCCAGTCAGACTCTCCTACTCATGGATCAGAGACACGAAATGAAGCTGCAGAACTCAGCGGATGCCCATCGTTATCGACAGCTTAATAGACAGATATCTAAGTCTTTGACGCGCGACCTTCGCCAATTTAATACCGAGCGTATTAAAGAAGCCATTGAGCGGAACAAAGGCTCCAAAGTGTTCGCGAGAGATCTGTCTATCGGGCAAAGTCAATTGACGAGGCTGAAAACTGAGGAAGGTAGCATCATTTCGTCAACACCTGAAATCCTGAGGGAGATTGAGAGTTTCTATGGACAGCTATATTCCACACAAACACCTGTTGAAAGCAAGGCTACAGACCCTAGAGCCAAGCTTACCCGACACCATACCGAAGATATCCCGGACGTCAGCCTGTACGAGATTAGAATGGCTCTCAAGCAGCTTAAAAACAACAAGGCGGCGGGCGATGACGGAATCACAACAGAACTTCTGAGAGCGGGCGGTAAGCCGATACTTAAAGTCCTCCAGAAGCTTTTCAATTCAGTCATCCTTGAGGGCAAAACGCCAAAGGCATGGGGCAGAAGCGATGTGATGCTGTTTTTCAAGAAGGGTGATAAAACTCTCTTGAAGAACTATAGACCCATCTCGCTTCTGAGCCATATCTATAAGTTGTTTTCGAGAGTCATTACGAATCGTCTCGTTCGCAGGTTCGACGACTTCCAGCCTCCCGAACAAGCCGGGTTCCGGAAAGGCTACAGTACCATAGACCACATTCATACGCTGCGGCAAGTTATACAGAAGACCGAAGAGTATAACTTGCCACTTTGCTTGGCGTTCGTGGACTATGAGAAAGCCTTTGATTCGATTGAGACTTGGGCGGTGCTGCAGTCTCTCCAGAGGTGCCAAATAGACTACAGGTACATCGAGGTGCTGAGGTACTTATACCAAAACGCCACCATGTCGGTCCGATTACAGAACCAGAGCTCTAATCCTATCCAACTACAGCGAGGTGTGAGACAGGGAGATGTCATCTCTCCCAAACTGTTCACAGCTGCGTTGGAGGATATTTTTAAGCTGCTGGACTGGAAAGGATACGGCATCAACATCAATGGCGAGTACCTAACACACCTACGGTTTGCCGATGATGTAGTTCTTATGGCTGAGACCTTGGAAGACCTGAACACAATGCTCGAAGATCTCGGTAATGCTTCGCAAAGAGTGGGTCTTAAGATGAACATGGACAAGACGAAAATCATGTTCAATGCCCATGTTGCACCCGCTCCAGTTAATGTTGGGAACATTACACTCGAAGTTGTTGACCACTATGTTTATCTAGGACAGACGGTCCAGTTAGGTAAGTCCAACTTTGAGAAAGAGATCTCTCGTCGAATCCAGCTCGGATGGGCAGCGTTTGGGAAGCTCCGACATATATTCGCGTCCGAAATACCTCAATGTCTCAAGACGAAAGTCTTTGACCAGTGTGTGTTGCCAGTAATGACCTATGGAAGTGAGACGTGGTCTTTTACTATGGGTCTCATAAGAAGGCTCAAAGTCACCCAGCGAGCAATGGAGAGAGCGATGCTTGGTATTTCCCTGCTCGATCGAATCAGAAATGATGAGATCCGCAGGAGAACTAAAACAACCGACATAGCTCGAAGGATTGCATCATTGAAGTGGCAGTGGGCGGGACACATAGCGCGGAGAACCGATGGCCGTTGGGGCGGAAAGGTTCTCGAATGGCGACCGCGTACCGGACGACGTTCCGTGGGCAGGCCCCCTACAAGGTGGACCGACGATCTGGTCAAGATCGCGGGAAGCCGCTGGATGCGGGCAGCGCAGGACCGATCGTTGTGGAGATCCTTGGGGGAGGCCTATGCCCAGCAGTGGGCGTCGTTCGGCTGACATGATGATGATGATGATGATGATGGCCTCTTCAATCTTCTTAATTGTAGACATTATTTTTTTGCCTTTTAATAAAGGCCTGCTGAGGTTCCTTGGAGTGGATTTGTGTTTTCAGTCTTGGCAATCAAATCTGGATAGTTTGCAGTTTGGCCTCATCCGAATTCGTTTCACAGAACCCATTATCTTATACTGTGTATAAATCTCCATATAATTTTCCAGCTAAGATATGGAATTTAATATATTTATGTAGGTTTTATATAGTTAGGTTCAAAACATAACCTATAAATATGACGTTTGTTTTGTATGTAATGTAGGTAAGTATTATTACAACAACTTACAACTTTCTTGAAGAACACCAAGTTTTCTTTTGTGTATTATTATTCTCTATTAACCATTATATTATATATATATCGCATACACATCAAAATGATCTTCACAGAAATACAGTCTAGTTTTTTCAACCAAGTTTTTCTCATTTTAATATCACTTGGCACTTGAATCCATAAATTTTGTGAGTTTTTATACTCGTATTCTTGCACCCGGGCACAAGACACCAATGGATATTACATTAAAACTCATTATTTTCAACAATGTTTTACTTGGGCTTAACGCAGAGTCGTATTGTTTACAAATGTACTATCCGAGTGACGTCACGAGCCGATACAATATGGCGGATAGCTTTTTAGCTCGAAAACTAAAAATCAAAAATGAAAATAGATATTAGGGTATTTTTTGGTATCATAGCATTGAAATAAAAATTTTACTGGTTCATTACGACCTCAGGATTGATTTTAGACAGTTTTCAAAAAAGCGTGTAATACCCTATTGTATCCATTAAAGTATGTTATAGTATATTATGATACAAGTGAGCTTAGGTTGCTCATTATACACGAGGCTGTGGGTTGCAGCCCGAGCCGCAGGCGAGGGCGTAAATCAGCCGAGTGTCTAGTGAGTAAGTTGCTCACGAGTTTCATACGCACTTTTTCAACACACTTGCGAGGAAAAACAAACATTTATTGCATACATATTGTATTAACCTAATATTAACTAAGGGAAAAAGCGTACAAGTTTTTTTTTGCACGCGCCAAATGTGAGGTGATTGATTACATACAGCCATACAGCCTACTTCAAAATAATTAAGTATAATAATAGTGATAAAATGCAAATGTTTTATAACAAATTATTGTGAATTATAAATAATTTGATAATAATATACTTAATTATGTTTTTTGTCTTAATTATGGACAAATTTATTTATTCTAAAAACGTAAATGAATTTTCAGCCGTATAAAACCTCTTTGTTGTTACAAAAAAAGAACTGTATCTATTACCCGCTGAAATTGAAAATGCTCTCTTGACTCGCATATAACTTGCAGTTAGGTACTAACTTAACTTTGTAGGGATACTGTATTACCCGGTTAAATTGAAAAGTCTCTGTTTACTCGCATATAATTTGCAGTTAGGTACTTACTTAACTTTGTAGGGATAATTCTATTACGCAACTAGTACTGTAATATTATTATGCACGCGTGGGTTATAGTTCGGTTTATGGCCCTAAGATCGATGTAATAAGGCTCACTTTATGAGCAAGTGTGTTGAAAAAAATGTTACAGGATGGTAAAAAAAATAACAAAATAACCAGGTACCTGCCATTTATCATAAGACGAAAAAGGTTCTGGCTTCAATTTAATTTAACATAAACCTATTGAAACAATTTATTACATTACATTAAAACTGATCTCAAATGAAAAGCAACGTGCTAAAATACTATCTCCTCTACAATACACATATGAATAAGAAATGCACCGCAATGGGGACCAACTTCTTTAGGCTCCGATGTTCATTATGTCCAAATAAATGTTTTCGCATCAGTGCCATCCAGACCAATTGTAATACCTGAGGGGATGGTAATTCGCTTCAGCCGGTTTTGTACGAATCGGAACAAACTTGGCAAGCTGGTACTGGGACAGAGGAATTGAATGAGTAAATACACCCGTGTGGGGTTAATTCTGTTCCTGGTTCTGAATACTCAACATTGTTTCCGACTTGGTGGACTAATGTTTATTCGTCTGCGGAGCTGCTTTGCTAAGAAAATTATCGTTTGAAGCTTCGATCAACAATAACACCTAGGTCTAGATACATAGAGTAACAAACATGGCTGAGCGATTATACTCCAACTTGAGCTACTTGCGCGTATATTTATAAGTAAGTAAGATCGTTACATTATTAACCTTTTTCTCCGTTTAAAGGTGCCATAGAAAGTTTTGATTTAGATCATGAGCCTTCATCTAGTAGGTACTATATTGTCGATCGAAGGTTTGAAGCGTTACAAGTACTACTAGTGTTGCCAGTATCCTACTTAATAATATTATAAATGTGAAAGTTTAGATGTTTGGATGTTAAGATGTTTGGATGTTTTGTGGCGGGACGTCCTCGTCGGCCAGTGGTACACTAGCCGGAACGTCGGAAGTCACCGCCCAGTATTTAATTTGTAGATAATAGATGAATAAAAAGATGATGTTTATAGGGACTTGACTTTTTATTGTAAAGTAATAAAGAAACGTATAGGAAGAATAGGAAGATTAGGAACCCTTTCCAAGGGTCAAGGGTTCCACTTATTTAATACTATGACAAACAATTGAAACTGGTATAAAAAACTGGTAATGCTCCGAGAGCTCTGTATGGCTTGGTGATTTTAGTAGAACTGAATCAAAAATGATGAACAGGACACGTGAAACGAAGATTTTGAATTTGAATTGAAAGAACAGAATAGGATTCGATAAAATTAATGGCCAGTATGTAGAACTAGATGGAGTTTCCAGTCATCATAGAGTTTTTAACCATCCATAATGACTGGTACGAATCGACATCGTTACAATACCGGGGCGGCCGGGGCAAAAAAATCTCTAAGGATTTTTTTTAGTTAGAAGATAGGTAGGTATTTACAAACAAGTCCCTTATAAAAGTAAATACAGATCAAATAAAAACATATTAACTAATTTAATGAAAGTGCATGATAGAATTTTGAGTGTATGAATGGTTTTTACAGTGAGAAATTTACACTAGGTTGGTTTCGGTTCCATACAAATACTAACATCCGTCGTATCTAACAAAGTCTTAATTCCATAAGTTTTAGAATTAAGGCATCAGTTACGTAGAGAAATCTTTTATAATAGAAGATGTTTCTCATGAAACCAACCCAGATTAGTGCAGGCTTATTTAAATATGCCAGTCACAACCCGCTGGCTTTTGGTGATCATGTTTAGTGTTTATGTGTGTGATGAATGTCATGTGTAAATGTTTGTGTAAAGTGTCTTCAAAATTTACAAGTTTAGTAGCCTTAACAAATGGCTAGAAAATAAGACTTTAATCTCGTTAGAGACTAATAAGTAAGTAGGTACTTGTTAAAGTACTAAAATAAGGAAGTTACTAACTTACACGTAAGTATTTAGATAAATAAGTAATATTATAGTTTAAAATTAAATATGTTGCAGTAGGCAACTTATTATAATAATCGTAATTATACGATTTAGTATTGTAATTAAATTAAAAAAAAAATTAATTATCTTATATGTATGTACAAAATTATGTATTGATAAAGTAGTTGATGCGTCAGCCGAAGGGATGGAGGTGTATATAAAAACAGTACCTATATAAATCATAAGACTAAGTGTGCACGTCACTTAAAGTAATAATAAATAACAAATTAAAGTAGTTAAACAAATAAAATTTCTAATTAAAGAGTAGGGTAATTACCTTAACTTAGGAATGGGTTTAATGTCTTTGACATGCCAACGACCTAAAGGTTTATTGGACATCACTACATAGTATAAAACAAAGTCGCTTTCTCTGTCCCTATGTCCCTTTGTATGCTTAAATCTTTGAAACTACGCAACGGATTTTGATGCGTTTTTTTTTAATAGATAGAGTGATTCAAGAGGAAGGTTTATATGTACTTTTTATCCCAATATTCCCACGGGAACGGGAACTACGCGGGTGAAACCGCGGGCGGCCGCTAGTGTCCGATAAATCATAAATAAGAGGTGAAACTTTGTTTGATATTTTACATTTAATAAATTTAGGTGCTAATTTTGCTGAAAAATATTTATCTGATGAACTAATGGGGTAGTTCCGTTTCCAGATAATATCACCTTGGTTAAATTCTAACTGTTGGTGTTGCTTATTATAATAATGAGCATTAGTTTGGTGACATTTATAAAGACGAGCTTGAACTTCTGCAAATATTGGGCTAAGTAAACCAATGTTCTCAGAATATTTCATCTCAGTGGACATTCGAGAAAATACTTATGGGACCAATAACCAGGATAAAAAGTATTCTATGTTTTAATTTCATAAAAATTCGATCAGCAGCAGCAGCGCCAAATCACGTTTCTGCGTGATTAGGCGGGTCCTTCCTTACCAAGCGAGCAGCCTCGCGCGAGGCAGAACGTTTGCCACGTGCGGCGGGCCTTGCGGACGAAGTCGCGGGCGGAAGCTAGTACCTTAATAAAAACCATTCAGTTACTAACTTCTACAGTAGAATAAACATCAGTAAACCAAGTTATTGAAAATATTGACAAACTACTCGTTAGACATACACGGTTATATTTAATCAATTATAATATCACAAGAATTTATAATATCACAAGCTAGTAAATAATAAGTGTCTGTTTCACAATCAAAAGGTTAGTTCTGAGTAGCTTAGGTACCAAGAACTTGTTAGGTACCAAAAACTTTTAGGGAACTTAAGATGATTTAGGTTTCTATACCCTATTTACCCCCTGGGTTTGATTTTCGGAAAACTACGAAATGGGTTGCCTATTTGTTTTATGAAGTAAGCCTACAAAGTTTCAAGTTGAAATGTCTATTTTACCCCCTGATTTTTCATTCAAAATTTCACCCCTATTTCAACCTTTTAGGGGTTGAATCATGTTCAGCGTGTTAAACATCAAAATAAATGCCATTTTTGCAATCGTCATCCCATAAAACCTCAATAACGACATCCATATCGATTTTTGGGTTTATTTATCCCATTTAACCTCTAAGCGGTTGATTTTCGAAAAAATACGAAATACGTGTTTGCTTATTTGTTTTACTTTTCGACCATAAGCCTAAATAAAAAATTTGCTGAAGGACTTTCCAGATACATCATTTCAACCCCCTTTTTACCCCTTCGGGGGTAGAATTGTCAAAAACGCTGGCGCAGCAAAATATTGATTTTCAATTGCCAGCCTAAATACAAAGTTTGAAGATCCTAACTTCAAAACTGACGGACTTTCATACGAACATCAATCCCCTATTTTACTCTTTTGGGGGTGGAATTTCCAAAAATCCTTTCTTAGTGGATACCTACATTGTATAAGGTATCTATGTGCAAAATTTCAAGTCTCTAGGTTCAGCGGTTTGGGCTCTGCGTTGATATCTCAGTCAGTCAGTCAGTCAGTCAGTCAGTCAGGACTTTGAATTTTATATATATAGATTATGAATTGTTTATGGAAAGGATGTGTGAACATTGAACTTTTGGGTTCGTGGCAAAATATGTTGAAAGAACACCGAAAGTGACCTACCATCTGCTGGTCGCTTTGAATTTTGAGCTCATATGACCTCCACATTATCTTAAAGAGTAGGAACCCAGACAAAGGTACGTAAATAGTTTCAAAGTGTAATCTCGGGGAATTCGAAACAGAGCGAATCCTTAAGAGTAACTTGAGTATGCGCTTGGTCGTGACATCCAATTTCTGAGTCGCCTCAAGATTTCTACTGATTGCAGCCTTTGGCGTGGCGCACTTTCAAAGAGTGCTTTAGCTTTTACGAAACTTAAGTACGTTATGGTGAAATTCTATTTTGGGGTTAAAATAAAACACAAAAAAATGAAGCTTGACACGTATGTAAATGATAAATACAATAACCCGATTACAGTGTCCAGAACTGAGGCTAACGTACTTCTAAGTCATCTGATATACAAGCTATTGAATTTTTTACTCTACAATCCGTAGTATAATAAGACTAGAGTAGAAAATAAGTGTGTTCGTTCAGCGTTAACGATTGAAAGACACAAATAAATAAAATAGGTACAGATTTTATAACTACAAGTTTCTTGGTTTTTCATTAGCGGAAGCATCAAACTTAGGTATTATTAACCAAACATGATTTTATGATCGAATTACACATATAATATACAGGGTGGTAAAATGTATGGGCCCTGGAAGGAAACTGTCTTAAAACCTTTAGTTAGCTCTTTTTACTGAAAGCAAAAATTATTTTATTTTTAAAAAGAAACAACACTGCATTTAACGACTTTATTAAATTTGTTTTATACGCTTAGTAATTGAATTGGCTAAAATAAGAAAAAACACATACACACACATTCTGTAATTTAGAGGTCAAACAAAAATAATAAAATTAACGTAAACAAAACATTTAAAGATGATGGATTTGATGACGAGTCGAGTCTATCATTGTACTTTTTTTATTTAAACAGCTGTTATTTTGTTTACTTTTTAAAAATAAAAGATTATTCTTTCATTAAATTAAGCTAACTAAAGTACTTAAGGCAGTTTCCATCCATACTTTTTATCCAGTATTGTATACTCAATATGTAGACTAATGAAACGGCAGTATTGTTCATTAATGATAGCGTTCCTCCGTTCAAATACCAACCGAAGTTTCATATGCCAAGATCGCACTATTATTGATAAAAGACAATGAATAAGTAAATGCCACAAAAGATATGTGCGTACCGCAGTATTATTGAAATACACCTCACTAGATATTTATTTACTGCGAGCAATGGCTTGGGTAATATAAAATTCCTTTTATCATAGTCGACAAGGCGTCTAGTCTTCTATATCTATCTATCTATATCTATCTATCTTCTTCTTCTATATCTATCTATACTTATAATAAATCTGTAGAGAGGTCAATTCTGTACATGAAATATATTTCCAAAATAACTATCAGGATGTGATTAGGGATCGATATTGATGCCAAAAATGCAATCAGTAAAATTTTTGTCTGTCTGTCTGTCTCTCTGTCTGTCTGTCTGTCTGTCTGTATAACCGTTATAGAAACAAAAACTACTCGACGGATTTTAACGAAACTTGGTACAGTTATTTTTCACACTCCTGAGCTGGTTATAGTGTACTTTTCATCACGCTACAATCAATAGGAGCAGAGCAGTGAAGGGAAATGTTGGGAAAGCGGGAAATGGAGTAACCCCATTTTTTAAGCTTCTGTCGCGTGTGCAACCTTCATGGTTAAAGCTACACAGAAATCATGTATGACGGAAATGTTCTCCTTAAAATTATATAAAAAATATCCCACGACAGCATATGTCTATCTTTTATGGCAGACTCACAACAACACGTGTAACTCCCGATAGCTTAGCAGTTCGAAGCTTCGCTCGACGCGTCTCGCGGCCGAAGGTATAAAAAGGCGGGGCGTCCGAGCGCGAGCTTCATACAATTATAATAAAAAGGAACCTTCACTTTTATTGTTACCACTTTCAAGTGAGAAGGAATAGATTTGTATACTTTCAACGTTTTCGTTGCTTATTCAATCAGTTTATTGTTGACATGTACGCAAAAATTTAAACCGAAAGATTAGTTTAAAATACGATCTAATCAAAGGCAGCTGCGCGCTGAAGATACGTGCACCTTCGCGACGCCATAATCAATGATAGATCTACTTACCAAAGATAACATTTTTGGAGAAGTATTGTGTTATATCTATAGTGTTGAGTGGCAAAAACGCGGCTTGCCTCACGCACATATCCTGCTTTGGTTAAAAGATAAGGTTCGACCTAAGTTTGTTATAATTTTAGACGACGTTTGCACAACTATTTTGCTGATAAGAGAGAAATAAAAATGTTTATATTTTTGCATTCACAATGCAATTTTTATGGTTGAAAAATGGAAAGTGAAGTATTTAGAAAAAATCGACCCTCTCACAACCAGGTCCGATGGGACTCGAACCCACGACGATTGTGAATGCAAAAAAGTAAAAATTTAAATAATTTATATTTTTTTGCAATAGGGGCGGAAAGGGGGTTTAAAAAATTTGAAGTGGGGCTACTAGGGCATATGGGGTATCATATAAAAAAGCGCTGCTTGCACACTCTCAAACAATTTTTCTTTTTGTTTTAGGCCGCATAGTTTTTGACTTATGATGAAAAATGTAAAAATAATACCGTCCCCCCTTATCTCCGAAGTTTGCAAAGATAAATTGTTTTAGGTGATAGAAGTTTATGTAAAGATTACGGGAAAAATAAAACGATGTCTCTAAATAGTAAACTTTTTCAGAAATCATCAACAAAAATTACATTAGTTCCATTATCGGTCAAGAGATGGCGCTGACCAAAAACTGCAAAATTCTACATCGCAAATTCTTGGAAGAATATAATATGCCTCGCCGATGAAAACATTTTTACGTCTTATTTACAACCAAAATATCCTCCTTCCTACCTACTCGCAGGTTGCTTTGCTTGGGTGAAGCATAGTTGTAGTTTTTTCTATTTATTTATGATGGTACGGTACGGAACCCTCGGTGCGCGAGTCCGACTTGCTCTTGACCGGTTTTTTACTGTCCTACGTTTGATATATTATAGTACAAAAATTTCTAAATTGGCCGTAGCGAATTTGGATGCAGTATGAAAAATTCGTTTTGGCTACATAAACAATTGACTTTTGTTACTTTTTTACGTAATACTTATGATAATACTTTGTATGACTGAAAGAAATCCTACTAATATTATAAATGTGAAAGCTTAGATGTTTGCTTCTCAATCACGCCAAAACGGCTGAACGGATTTGGCTGTTTGGGATACAGATACTTTTGTAGCTTGGAGAGGAACATAGGCTTTTTATCCCTGAAAAATATCACATTCCCGCGGAATAACGTCGTGTAGTCCACGCAGGCGAAGCCGCGGGCGGAAAGCTAGTATGTAAATAAAATATGCATAATGCGTTTTACGTGCACTTCCTTCGTGCAGGGTTATCTCGTAGTGCTCTATATTCTATTTAATTCTTGTGAAAAACTTAGAACTGCCTAAGAATATTTTTTAAACATCTTATAACGCAAGCTAGATTCAAATTATTTAATTACTTTTTGCATTTACAATGCAATTTTTATTATTGAAAATAAAATATTAGAACACATCGACTTATATCTCAACTAACTTCGATGGGACTCGAACGCACGACCTTTCACGTGGCATGGTGGAGGTAAGCTAGAATGTCGATTATTTCTTAATTAGAGTCATGTTATATTTTGTTTCCGCTAAGTAAACGCAGATTGAATAGATCTTCTTCAAAGATATCTGAAGAAACATGAACGCTAAATTGCTGCGGTAACATTCTGTTTTCTTTTCAAAACATAATAAATACTAAGCTCAAAACCCACAGACTCTTTACAACGTTAATGGCAAAAACTTCGCGGATACTAAAAAGGTCCTAGTGCAAAAAGTTTACACACAATACACAAAAAAAGATTGCAAGCAAAAAGTATTTCAGCATTCTTCGCATTTAAAAATAAAAGTTCCCCATTTGGAGGCGGGTCGAGGCTCGACGCGGCTGTTGCTTCGTAATTGGCGAGGCGAGTGAGCGCGCGAGGCAAGTCGCTTGACACAGATCCGCGGCAATTCACTCCTGGCTATGTTTATTTCGGATAATTTCGACGCTTGCGGGGCGGGCTTACCTACAGTAGTAACAGTGTGGAGGCGAACTCATTTTAACACCCAGCTTCGTAACTTTTCAAGTTCCTAATTACACCATTAGGAACTAAAATTCATTGAAATTTCAAGGCATGATTTCTTCGCGAAAGTACATCATACAGTGCCCGTAGTGTAAGTTTTTATGTCAAAAAACGCAAACTATTTCGATTCCGTATTTATGTCAATTTGTATGAAAAATACGGAATCGAAATAGTTTGCGTTTGCTTGACATAAAAACTTACACTAGGGGTACTGAACACAAGTTAATAAATTAACAGAGGAAATGCAAAATTCACCCCTGACTCTTCGCGGGGTCAATTTTAAGGTAGATAAGTACGTAGGTTCTTGTAAAACAATTTTTTTACTTATTATTACATACGACAGATAATTATAGTTTGTTTTGTGTTCAGTCAAAACACTCTGGATTTCGGTATGGAGAAAGATTGCATAAGTAATTTTCGCGAATATAAGATCAATAGTTAAAGGAAAAGTTGTTCATTAAAATAAATGTTTTATTAGCGGCAAACCAACAATTACTTGACATCCTATTAGGTACTAGGATGAAAAACCATCGTTATCGTGATCGGATAACACTGTAAGAAAAACAAAGGAGCGCTGTTTATACGGGTGGTGCAAAAGTAATGGCAGTATAATAATTACTTATATTTTTTTATATGACACTAGCTTCCGCCCGCGACTTCGTCCGCGTTGACATTCGAGAAAATACTTAGGGGACCAATTAACAGGATAAAAAGTATTCTATGTTTTAATTTCATAAAAATCCTATCAGCCGTTTTTACGTGATTAGGCGGGTCCTTCCTCACCAAGCGAGCAGCCTCGCGCGAGGCAGAACGTTTACCACGTGCGGCGGGCTTCGCACGAGTCTGCTCACTTGGTGAGGGAGGATCCGCCTAATCACGTAAAAACGGCTGATCGGATTTTTATAAAATTAAAACATAAAATACTTTTTATCCTGGTTATTGGTCCCCTAAGTATTTTCTCGAATGTCAACGCGGACGAAGTCGCGGGCGGAAGCTAGTAAATAATAAGTGTCTGTTTCACAATCAAAAAAATAGTTCTGAGTAGCTTAGGTACCAAGAACTTGTTAGGTACCAAGAACTTTTAGGGTACTTAAGATGGTTTAGGTTTCTATACCCTATTTACCCCCTGGGTTTGATTTTCGGAAAACTACGAAGTGGGTTGCCTATTTGTTTTAAGAAGTAAGCCTACAAAGTTTCAAGTTGAAATGTCTATTTTACCCCCTGATTTTTCATTCAAAATTTCACCCCTATTTTACCCTTTTAGGGGTTGAATCATGTTTAGCGTGTTAAACATCAAAATAAATGCCATTTTTGCAATCTTCATCCCATAAAACCTCAATAACGACATCCATATCGATTTTTTTGGTTTTTTATCCCATTTAACCTCTAAGGGGTTGGTTTCGAAAAAATACGATATATGTGTTTGTTTTTTTGTTTTACTTTCCGACCATAAGCTTAAATAATAAATTTAATAAAGGACTTTCCAGATACAACATTTCATCCCCCTTTTCACCCCTACGGGGGTGGAATTGTCAAAAACGCTGACACAGGAAAATATTAATTTTCAATTGCCAGCCTAAATACAAAATTTGAAGATCCTAACTTCAAAACTGACGGACTTTCATACACATATTCATCCCCTATTTACCCCCCTGGGTTTGATTTTCGGAAAACTACGAAATGGGTTGTCTATTTGTTTTAAGAAGTAAGCCTACAAAGTTTCACGTTGAAATGTCTATTTTACCCCTGATTTTTCATTCAAAATTCCACCCCTATTTCAGCCTTTTAGGGGTTGAATCATGTTCAGCGTGTTGAACATCAAAATAAATGCCATTTTTGCAATCGTCATCCCATAAAACCTCAATAACGACATCCATATCGATTTTTAGGTTCATTTATCCCATTTAACCTCTAAGGGGTTGATTTTCGAAAAAATACGTAATACTTATGTGTTTGCTTATTTGTTTTACTTTCCGACCATAAGCCTAAATAATAAATTAAATGAAGGACTTTCCAGATACAACATTTCATCCCCCTTTTCACCCCTTCGGGGGCGGAATTGTCAAAAACGCTGACACAGGTAAATATTAATTTTCAATTGCCAGCCTAAATACAAAATTTGAAGATCCTAACTTCAAAACTGACGGACTTTCATACAAACAACCATCCCCTATTTCACCCCCTTAGGGGTAGAATTTCCAAAAATCCTTTCTTAGTGGATGCCTACACTGTATAACGTATCTATGTGCAAAATTTGAAGTCTCTAGGTTCAGCGGTTTGGGCTGTGCGTTGATATCTCAGTCAGTCAGTAAGTCAGTCAGGACTTTGAATTTTATATATATAGACTAGCTTCCGCCCGCGACTTCGTCCGCGTGGACATTCGAGAAAATACTTAGGGGACCAATAACCAGGATAAAAAGTATTCTATGTTTTAATTGCATAAAAATCCGATCAGCCGTTTTTACGTGATTAGGCGGGTCCTCCGTCACCAAGCGAGCAGCCTCGCGCGAGGCAGAACCTTGCCACGTGCGGCTGGCCTCGCACGAGGCTGCTCACTTGGTGAGGGAGGACCCGCCTAATCACGTAAAAACGGCTGATAGGATTTTTATGCAATTAAAACATAGAATACTTTTTATCCTGGTTATTGGTCCCCTAAGTATTTTCTCGAATGTCCACGCGGACGAAGTCGCGGGCGGAAGCTAGTAAATAATAAGTGTCTGCTTCACAATTAAAAAGTTAGTTCTGAGTAGCTTAGGTACCAAGAACTTTTAGGGTACTTAAGATGATTTAGGTTTCTATACCCTATTTACCCCCTGGGTTTGATTTTCGGAAAACTACGAAATGGGTTGCCTATTTGTTTTAAGAAGTAAGCCTACAAAGTTTCAAGTTGAAGTGTCTATTTTACCCCCTGATTTTTCATTCAAAATTTCACCCCTATTTCAACCTATTAGGGGTTGAATCATGTTCAGCGTGTTAAACATCAAAATAAATGCCATTTTTGCAATCGTCATCCCATAAAACCTCAATAACGACATCCATATCGATTTTTAGGTTTATTTATCCCATTTGACCTCTAAGGGGTTGATTTTCGAAAAATACCAAATATGTGTTTGCTTATTTGTTTTACTTTCCGACCATAAGCCTAAATAATAAATTAAATGAAGGACTTTCCAGATACAACATTTCATCTTCCTTTTCACCCCTTCGGGGGTGGAGTTGTCAAGAACACTGACACAGGAAAATATAAATTTTCAGTTGCCAGCCTAAATGCAAAATTTGAAGATCCTTACTTCAAAACTGACGGACTCTCATATACATATTCATCCCCTATTTTACCCCCTGGGTTTGATTTTGGGAAAATTACGAAATGGGTTGCCTATTTGTTTTAAGAAGTAAGCCTAAAAAGTTTCAAGTTCAAATTTCTATTTTATCCCGATTTTTCATTCAAAATTTCACCCCTATTTTAACCTTTTAGGGGTTGAATCATGTTCAGCGTGTTAAACATCAAAATAAATGCCATTTTTGCAATCATCATCCCATAAAACCTCAATAACGACATCCATATCGATTTTTAGGTTTATTTATCCCATTTGACCTCTAAGGGGTTGATTTTCGAAAAAATACGAAATTTGTGTTTGCTTATTTGTTTTACTTTCCGAACATAAGCCTAAATAATAAATTTATTGAAGGACTTTCCAGATACAACATTTCACCCCTCTTTTCACCCCTTCGGGGGTGGAATTGTCAAAAACGCTGACACAGGTAAATATTAATTTTTAATTGCCAGCCTAAATACAAAATTTGAAGATCCTAACTTCAAAACTGACGGACTTTCATACAAACATTCATCTCCTTTTTCACCCCCTTAGGGGTGGAATTTCCAAAAATCCTTTCTTAGTGGATGCCTACACTGTATAACGTATCTATATGCAAAATTTGAAGTCTCTAGGTTCAGCGGTTTGGGCTGTGCGTTGATATCTCAGTCAGTCAGTCAGTCAGTCAGTCAGTCAGTCAGTCAGTCAGTCAGTCAGTCAGGACTTTGAATTTTATATATATAGATAGATATTCTATTATTCTGATATTGAAAACTGTGTAGTAAACAAATGTAAAATTCACTAAAAATAAACATGGACCGATATACTCCCCTTCTTCTTCTTCATCGATGCACTCTTGGCAGAGCGGTCGTGGTCGTCATGTAGTCGTGGAAGTGGAGGGGGCAGATACAGCACGCCGCACGATGCCTCGCCATTTTTCTCTGCTTGAAGTCATCCTACTGCACTCGTTTATGGACCCGCCCACAAAAGACTTGATCTGATCGGTCCAACGCGTACGTGACCTCCCGCGCGGTCTGGTGCCTTCTACTTTCCCCTGGACGACAAGGCGCTCGATGGACACGTTATCGCGTCTCGAAACGTGTCCAAAAAATGTTAGTATACGAGACTGTACAGTGGAGAATAGACGCTGCTTTATGCCGAGTTCCTGGAGTATGGAGACATTTGTACGAAACTTGGTCCATGAAATTCCAAGCATTCTTCTCCAGCACCACATCTCCAGAGCGTCTATCTTCTGCCTTTCCACTTCTCGTAAGGTCCACGTTTCGGCAGCATAAAGAAAGATGGGGAAGATAAGAGTGCGCACGAGCCTGGTCTTCGTGGTTTTGGTGATATTCCTATTCCTCCAAGAACGTGGAATAATCGTGTCAAACTTTTTACGTAATAAGTAATTCATCAGTGATAAAACACGACGATTTAAGATCAATCTGACCTGTCCAGACTTCTTTCTTTGGGGTTATTTGAAATCTCTGGTGTATGTGAACAAGCCACAGACTCTAGCAGCCCTAAAAGGAATCATTTTTCTAGAAAAGGAACATATCGCAGGAAGTGTTACGGCAAGTTATGGAAAATGTCATAAATAGGGCTCAAATGTGCGTCTACTCTGGAGGTCACCATTTAAGAGACATCATCTTCAAATCCTAATAAGACGAAATTTAATGGCATACATATACATAATATAAAAAACTAATTCTAGTTTTCTTATTTAGAAAAAAAGTTGTAGCTTAACCAAATAGTGCCAGTACTTTTGCGCCACCGAGTATAACTAAAATTCAATAAATATTTGACAACAGCACTGTGACTGCTTTTGACGGATAGTATAATAGTTTACTATTACGATTACAAACCTAAGCGACAGTTTTCGTGTTACGGCTACCGTCCGTCCCCCAAGCACAAAAAACTGTCGTCGTTAATCGTTTTATAGACTACTATGTGTTATTGTTGATCGAAGACTACTATCTATCAAAATCCACTGAAGCTGTCAAAATGCTGCTGTCAAATTATATATTGAATTTTAGTTCCTTAAACGACCGAAAGAGGCGCTGATCTGGTTTCCAAACAAAATAATACGATCACGAAAACGATTTGATTAAAGTTCGGTCACAGATTACTAAATAGTGGCTCGGTGTACTGTTCTGGAGACCTAAACAATTATTGAGGAAAAATGATCAGGGAAAGTTGAAACAATACGCTAAATTAACGAATACACGATCAACTACTACAAACTGAAACTATTTAAGTGGCGATTCCATTGCTCAAACTGGAAGTATTGCTGACCCAGACATTTATCCCGGGGTACGAACCCGTGACCGCAACATGAATGGGAACTTTTCAGCATGTGAAATGGGCCATCGATCCGCGTCTATTCTGGGATGGCACTCGTTAATACTCATCCCGGTTGGACCATTACTTGCGTGCGTCTATGGCATATCCTGCGGAATTGTTCTGTATGTACAGCTATATCGTGCGTCCTAGTCACAATCATTAGGTCACTTAATTATCATCATTGTAAAACCTATACAATTATGAAATTGTATCGTCTTCTTGTACTAATCAATATTTAACAGAGCTATTTAAATTTGTTTAAGTGTTGTAATATAAAAAATTATGTCAAATATTATCTAAAAGTTACTTGTTTGTTAAAGTGTATGTTAATTCAACAAACCTTAAGAAAAATTTAAATTAATTGAATACACAAAAATATGAAAAACGTGTAGAAATATTAAGTGACAATAAAAGTGCAATGTACTCGAACTCAATCTGAAAAGATACGAGTTTCAAAATTTAAACCATTATTTTTTTTCCCTGGGTGCCTACCATCAACTTTAAGACAGCGATTCAAAAATAGCGCGATGCAGAATAGGTTCCTAAAATGAATTGCTTTCTTTCGTACTCTGACCTTCTAAAAACTGGATCGCAAATGAATTGCTAAATGTTAATGACCGAACGATTTGTGTCCTTTTTCTTCTACCCGTCTCTTTCACTCGATTCTATCATGCCCGGAGAGTGAGAGGGACTGGTATAACCTGCAGGTGACATGTTAAATTGACCGGGTTATAAGTCAAATAAGAGTTCCTGACAGCTTAGCGGCTGTGAACTGTCATTGATCGATCACTGAATCGCTGTCATTGATATTAAGCTGTCGTGGTACGAATAAGCGAAGCAGATCAGTTTAGGTTCCTAAACAAAACCGTAATAAGAGTTGATGGTAAGCACCCTGATTCGAATTATGAAACAGATAGCTAGACTATGATTTAAAGACTACGATTACGATTTTTTATTTAATCCTTAATTGTGTAGGGTTGTCAACCTTGTTTCGTACTGCTTGAGTTTCAGGTAGTGGCAAGCAAGCAGGCATCTAAACTATATAATTCTCAGGACCAACCATATTTAAAACCAAATAGTCTTGCAAGTCACTGTTAAAGTTGCGACAGTATAAAATAGTATGTGATAGCGTAACCAAAATATCAAATATTGAATATTTACAATGAGTGGTTATTATAACACGCAAAATTGAATGATAATATTTGCAAACCCGTGCATGTAATAATAACTAACACTGTTCACTATAGCATAAAAATTAAAGTTCTATTTAGATGATCAAACGAAAATGTTCACGGGTTCATAGAAGAGATAGCTTATGCAAAGCTCACTAAGTAGATATCCCTGAAAAGGAAGCAAAATAAATTTCTGACTTAAATAAAAAGAAATAACTTTAGATTCGATGCTGATTTGTGATTAAGAGATAACACATTGACAAACAAACAACGATATCCAGCTTTTTAACTCCGATTCGACGATGTTTTGCTCCTTAATTGGAATATCGAATTACTGTTCCCTTTAAATTACTCGACACGGTACCCAGCTGCCGACATTCATTTCGAATGATTTAACTTTCTGATTCAGTGAAAATTTAATCACTTGAAGAACTGCGACATTCAGAATCGATTTTTCAAATTCCCATCGAAAAAAATAATGGGAATGCTTCCCATCAAATTTTCAACAGCATACAATACCATTGTTAAGAATAGATCGATGAGAATAAATTATTTTTGTTTCCACAAATATAAATATTTTTTATGTATTTACTGGTTATGCATTTGACCACCATCCAGCTAGCAGACAGGTTGCAGTCTAGCTAGGGTGTAATATATTAACACAAACTTAACTTCTTATTCGGTCATATTATACGACATACGCTGAACATTGCAACTTTATGGAATCAAAATGTATCGATATCGATTATGTAACCAAATATTGGTATTTTTACATTACGCCATTTATTATGAAACTCTGAAAATTAAAAGTTTTATATAACAAATGGCGACCATATTTAATATCGCCAACCATTTTTGTCTGTTTATTAGTTAGTAATAAACCAAACAAATATATATATAATAATAAATATATAAATATTCTATTCTATTCTATTCTATTCTATTCTATTCAACTGTTCGGGAAGTTTACAGCTAGATTACAGTATAGTAGTATAAATTTTATTAAATTATTAAATGATATGAGAATTTTACAATAGTACATTACAGCCGAGGACAGGTAAGTAAGAAATTACATTGTCGAGGATGGTTTGAAGCACGAGCCGCAGGCGAGGGCTTTAATCATTCGAGGCAAGGTAATTTGCTTACCGTACAAGGCTTGTATAGTGCTTTTCTCAAGAAATGCGAGGCAATAAAAAAAACTGTTTAACTAAATAATATTTATTAAAATTGATATCACACATGTTCGGGCAGTTATTAAATGTAAATGTTATTGTTTTCCCGGGCACACTTATGTATAAATCGCCCATAATAATATTATTTTAATGATGTATCATTAAAATACGCCAACAACACAGATTCCGAAAATTATCCGTATGCGCCTTTTTTTCACTTTTCCAAATCAGATCGTAGGTTTTCATATAAGTATCTTTCTTTTGATTTTGCTGGCAGTAAGTTTTCTGTTAAGTATTAATTTTGCTTCTGCTCTCTTTGGTGGAGTAGGTACATACAATGTCTGTATATGTTTCATTGGCAGAACTCATTTTGATAATTTATTACACATTATAAACTGTATTGATATTTAATCAACCGCTGAAAATCATTCCCGCCGTTTTTTTAATATTGGTTTGTGAGGCCATGTCGAACGGTCATACAGCCTAGTGATACTTACTACTTGCTACTAAAATGCGCAACTTCAATACCCGCTTCTGGGCGGTAGATGGCGCTGTATATATTTCCCATACAAAATTACTCGTAAAGGATATTTTGTCTATGATAAATCTCATTTTGTTTTTTTGATTGATGTTCGTGCTAAGCATGAAGCTCGACTTAATACCTCAGTATTAAGTCGAGCTTCATGGTGCTAAGGGTACATAGCGCTTGTGGTACAATACGATGTACTTAATATACTCTGTGCGCACCGTATTTAAAAAAAAGTTAACCTAGTTATGATATAATAATAATGTGGCTGTATGGTGCAAATGTCCCTTTGCTTTTTCTGTTTTTATACACAGGAATAACTAAAGAAAAAATAAAGAAAAAAAGTTGGTAGTACCATAGAAAATCACAGCAGTAATGAATTTCAGTACTTACTTACTGCACTAAAATCAGTGCAGTAAGTAAGTACTGAAATTCATTACTGCAGTGATTTTCAAATTTAGAATGTTTACCTCGGAAAAGTGCCACGTACTGCATTCTTTTCTCAAATATAATATCAACATTTCAGAGCATAAGTGTGAAAAACATATTTTTATATAAATTCATGTTGGCTGAAAGCAACATGTGGATTAATGGAATTTTCCTTTTCAAACTCGATATTACATGGCAGCTTGCCAATATTCAATAATTGGAAATCCTACTAAAATACTCGTAGAAAAAAAATAAGCTTAACTAGATGCTTAAAATTAGTTATTGAATTATGTAAACAATTTTTTTAAATTAATTTTATGCTTCCACAATGCCATTATGTAAGTCTCTGAAAAGTTATAAGTTAAGTGCGGTTTCGAATCCCTTATCTACTTGTAAGGCTGGGGGTTTTTTTATGTTACTTTCCGTAAAGTACGCCAGTTTACTGAAATGATCATTCTTTGTTTCAGATTTTAAAAATCCGCAAATGAGTTACACAGTTTGTAAGTAGTTTCTTTGATTTTTAAATAACAATTTTAATATCCTTACAAATAATAATAATTGTAATACTTTTACAAAACATAGAAAGAAACACGATGTAATATTAGATTTTATTTAATATTTCGTGTGTTATATACTTGACTAGCGACCCGCCTTCGCTTCGCTTCGGTGTAGGGTGGTATTTGACACCATGTATTATACATATAAACATTTAAGAAATGACACTAACTATTAAAAAATCGCATCAAAATCAGTTTTAGAGATCTAAGAATACATAGGGACAGTCAGCGGGAAGCGACTTTGTTTCATACTACGTAGTGATGTACAATAATAGGATCACCACCAGCACGGGAAGAGTGCGCGCCAGATAAGTCTGCGCGCGACTGGTGGCGTATTTAATTATTAAAAACCTATCATTAGGTTTTGCGAAGAAATGTAATTAAAATTGTAAATTGTTTTTGTGTAATAAAGTTTTTAATAATAATAATGTTGCCAGTAGTTGTAAATAATTTTCCCATCACGTGTAGATGAGGAAAAATATTAACTGGCTTTTGTCCGGTTGCTATAATTGAGAATACAGTAAATTTTATCTAGATACTTCCATTTATAATAGCAATATAAAACTGTAAGACATTAAAAACACTTTTATAAGCAGATAGATTTTACATTGTTTATTATAATTGTTAGTAATTTAGGAATTAAATAACAACAAAATAAATATATTTCGAAATATTTTATTAAGTAACTATAGAGTCGATAATAATAATAACTAAAATACCCAAAGCGAAAGCAAAATATCACATAATGGTCACTCTAAAAATGACCTGTCAAAGAAGCAGTCCGCGTCTGCACTTTAGCAAATGGTTTAAGTAGCCTGTTATTGTCCTGTTTTATTTCGCAAGCACATTTCACCTGTAAAACAATCTCTCTTCCAGCACTTTTGATAACTTTTGGCATGACGATTACTAAATAAACTAATAAAGACACACTCATTTCGCCTGTCACAACAAATACCATGGCGACCTGCCAAATTTGAAATTAGTTCCAAATTCGACCGCGCGCAAACTTATCTGGCGAGCGCTCTAGCATGACGAGCTCGAGAAAGGTTTTGTCTATATCTAAACGTCAAAAATGACATTTTATCGTAGACAAATCTATTGTTCGGCGTTCGGCTGTCAATAAAATTATAGTCTTTCGATGTAGACAAAACTCTTCTCGGGTTTGACATGCTACGCGTGCTGGATAAGCACAATGAGAAATTTTCTGCCAGCAAATTAAAAAAAAAAAATATTAGCTCGATAGATGGCGCTGACCTGACATGTATCTCATCTGATCTGACCTACACTTGTATTTCAAAGTTGTGCAAGAAGGTGCAACCGTAAGGTACTAATATATATTCTGTGGTACAAGGCCAAAAAAAGTTGACGTTGACGGAAGAAAAGAAATGTCAAATAATTTTATTCCTCTTGTTTTGCGTTGCAATACCATACCGACCATACCGCGAGTTGTAGATAAGCCTTTTCAGTCCTGTAAATGTTTTTTTTCCTTCTGCAAGTGTTTTTTTTTAAATTGCCCGCCTTAACGTAGACCCCTTGCCAGCAAATAAAAAAAAGCAGACCCATGTCTGATGAACGCCATCTGTTGAGTTTTTTGAAACTAACTTTTTTCTTTTTTAATCATCTGTCAGAAAATCCCTCATTCACAAATTCGTAGCGTACTTTGTCGTAGCAAACCGTAGTATGGTGCTACGAATATGCTACGGATGTTCGTGTAGTAAGTTTTAGGTAGAAAAAGTACTGTTATTATGGTAGAAAAAGTACTGTTATTATCTATAATAAATACCCTCTATAATAATATATTCGGCATATTTACACTCAAGCTTTACTTACGTAATTATGAGAATCATTTACTGGTTGGTTGACGACCTCAGTGACCGTGTGGTTCGATTCTCGGTTGGGAAAATATTCTAAACGAACTTTTCAATACTTTCTCTTGTGTACCTATGTGGTAATACCCTTTGTTGTTTCCAAATGTCATAATACAAGGGCTTAAGCTACTAAGCTTGGGATTGAAGCAATGTAAGTGATGGTGTAATATACAATATTTATTTTATTAATTTTATAGCACTGTGTGACCTAAACCCGCACTTAGGTAACGCTTATCCGTGACCTAGGCCTGAAAGAGCCATCTTTATTACACTGTGTATTAATTACCTACTAGGTCACGGAAAAGCGTTACCTAAGTGCGGGTTTAGGTCACACAGTGCTATAAAATAGTATACGATTCGCGTGACCTAAGTAGAACATAATTGCAAAGCGCGATGATATTGCATTCGCTACGCTCAGGCGCTAACTATACGCCCGCCGTGCAATTAAGTGCCACTTAGGTCACTTGTATCGTAATGTACTACATGTTGAACCTTTCCTAACACTTTTCTGACACACTTTTTTTGTCAGACACTAACATTAATAAATATTTTTATTACACACGTCTCACATTTCACAGTAAACATTAAAAACAACCGAAAGCTGTAAAAGAACAGCAAACGGCAATCAAGATTTGTTTCATAAATTAATCAAGGCAGGGTCTTCCCGAACCCTATTTGTTTCCCGGTCACGTCGCACCGGACTCCGAATGTGACGAAACTCTCCGCAGGAATCTTTTATTGAGGCTCTACCCATGTCAGCACTGGGCCTAATGAATGCTGTAAAAATAGAGATAATGGGAATTGATTTACGCGTTACGCTTTTGAGGGTTAAGATTTTTTTAGCTTGCCTATTACAATTTGGTTTGAGGCTTTTATTTTGTTCAACTTTTTCTTTTCATTTTTTTCTTGGCTCTTATCTTTATTTCTTTTTTTATCCTTTTCCTTTTCGTCATTTTAAGGAACTAAATTCACTTAAGTGGTATAGAGATAATGGGTATTGATTTACGCGTGGTGCTTTTGAAATAAAGATTTAGCTCTTCCATTACAATTTGCTAAACTGTTTTCCTTTCCTTTTCTTGTCTGTTTTCTCTTTTTTTACTTTAATAGAATTTAGCTAGTGTGGTCGCTTCTTGCTTTCTTTTTTCCTATTCTCTTCCATTTACCTTATTCTTTTTTTTTGTTTCCTCTTCTTTTAAATTTTATTTGTTCTATTTTCTTTACATTTCACTGCTTTTCTTTTTCTTGTTTTACTATTAACAATAAAAATAACTGCAATTCTATAAACCTACAGTTTAAAAATATAATAAACTTGTTTATTGCCGAGAGCTTCTTACATGATGTTTTGGCTTTTGCTCTTGGCCGTCTAATATAAAATGAATTTTGAGACCAGCAACTCATAGTTCACAAATGTACTGTAGAAAGCCACAATAATTTCCACAGAGCACGTGATATTAGCATATACAAACTCAATTATAGCAGCACATTACCAAAACTTCTGTGCTAAATGGAGGTACGGCGAGAAATTATACAGCACATATTTGTCCATACTGTCGGCACTAGCTTATATTCAAATTTGGTTTCCGGAGACCTCACACGGTTTGATTGCTAGATATTTCGTATAGAGACTTTATGTGATATTCCTTACAAAATACTATTGTAATCAGTATAGAAATTGATCTCTTTTTCTGATAAAATACAGCGTATAATAGGCACCTGCTCGCATTTCTATGCTAATACGTAACGCACGATGAAAATTTTTAGTAGTCAGGTATTTTGGCAAGTGACATTTCCATTTTACTCATTTTAATGTTTTTATTCAATTAGAATTGTATTTATTTTATTGTAAGTCATCGAGAGCTCCGCTAAACCTATGCCGTAGGGTATGGGCTGTTATTTCTTCCTTGCGGTCGGTTTCAATAACATATAGATTTATTGAATCGAAGGCAAAGATAGTATGGTTTTTCAGTCAAAACCAATAATGTTTGTATAGTTACGTAAGTGACATATAATTATTCTTATCACATTTATTCATTGTATTTTATTTAGTTTTTATAGCATAGTAAAAAAATGCACTTGGAAACTTAGCTATAGGTATTAGTAACACAAAGAAAACCACAGTAACTTATATTGTGTGACAGACAAGAATTAATTAAAACAATTTATTTGAACACTGTGTGATATACTAATGTAGAAATTTAATATTTAAATAAGTTTTTCGTAAAAAATTGACAATGTTTTTTTTTGCTGACTGTAGATATTTTAATACATGTCTTGAATTTTTTTTTATATATTTTAATTCTATTAATAAATGCATAATAAGTTGATTGTGATAATAATGACATTATAATTAAATTTAGTTCCCATTAAATCATATTAATATTTGCATGCTGTGATAAATGGCTAAATAGGTTCAGTACATTTTTTTTATTTTAGAACACCAAATTGTAAACACCCTATTTAAAGCAAATAAAGTTATTTGTATTTGTATATTGCGTATTGTATTCAAGACCAAAATGACACTGAAAAGCTTGCAAGATTTGTCCCAAACGGACACACATATACAGAGCAAGTTAAATGAA
Source organism: Crambus lathoniellus (assembly GCA_949710035.1). NCBI lineage: Eukaryota > Metazoa > Arthropoda > Insecta > Lepidoptera > Crambidae > Crambus > Crambus lathoniellus. Next base: position 7,726,030 of record OX453310.1, on the reverse strand, counting down.
AAATATTAACGGCAATATTAGGAAAAACTAAATAAAGACCAATAATAGTAAGGTAATGGTAACATCGCATTGTGTTATTTGTGTTTACTAATTCCACAAAGTAAAGACCGGCGACCGCCGCGTACTTACTTTGTGCTAATTCTATGTTGCGTAAAAAGTATCGCTTCAATACTCTAGCTAGATACATTATTTAACTGGCCGTTAATGATTTACTTGACTTACTTTTATAAGTTATATTTAAAGTTTACTGATTAATAAACTTGAAGAATGCTTGGACAGAATTTCAATATCGCCTATTTGAGGAAATTTACAAATTCTTGCCGAACTGCCTGTTATTGAAGTCCATTACTTATAGGTCGCATAGTTCCGAAAAGTTGCTGGGTATCCTTCCGACGCCGACGCAGCGACGTGATGGATCTCATGTTGTTTTATAAGGTCACAGCACATACATCAACTCGGAAAGGGATCGTAAACGTATCAACTCGAGCGGTTCAGTATTCTTTGTATGAAAACCCCTACTGCAAAGCACACTAATCGGAATCGTAACGTAATCGCCTCGCCTCGGAACCAGGGCCCCAAGTCTGCTAATTTACAAATGGTTCAATTGAATCTTAATTGGATCTCAATAGCGGTTTTTGACATTTTTGGTATTCTGCTACTAACTTAAGACCAATGGTATACGACTGAACTGCCATTGAACTGCCATCGGAATATTTGCTAGTCTGCTCTTCAATCGTATTACAATCGTATTCTACTCTCATTTGACGTTTGTTTGACAGGACTCTCAATGGGGTATGTATCATAATAACTAAGGTCATTACGACTAAGACCCAGGTAATTACAGACCAATATCTATTTTACCCGCCTTGAGCAAGATCTTTGAAAAAATAATACTGGAGCAATTATTAACTCATTATTTTTACTTTAAATAACCTCTTGCATAACAAACAGTTCGGTTTTACGAAGGGTAGGTCTACTACTGATGCCGGGGTTGCACTTCTTAAGCATGTCTTTGGGGCCTGGGAGGGGTCGCAGAATGCTCTTGGCATATTCTGCGACTTGTCCAAAGCTTTTGACTGTGTAGATCATCGGACGCTGCTGTTGAAGCTAAATCGAATCGAAAAGCGAAGAAAAATTAGATTTAGTTGAATCAACAGTCTTTCTGGGTGTAACTATAGACAGAAAACTTCAGTGGCATTCGCATATTGCTGCATTAGCTGGTAAGCTCAGCTCTGCAGCTTACGCTATTAGAAAAGTTAGACAGTTAACTGACATAGAAACTGCTAGGACTGTATACTTTAGTTATTTTCATAGCATCATGTCATATGGCATTCTTTTGTGGGGATTAGCAGCTGACATTAATGCTATATTTATTCTGCAAAAACGAGCAATAAGGGCCATTTATCAACTAAGCTCTAAAACTTCTCTTAGGGAGAAGTTCAAAGAAATTGGTATACTGACAGCTGCATCTCAATTTATATTAAATTGTATTATTTTTGTGCGTCGTAATATTAACTTGTATACTAAACATGGCGATTTGCATGGTTACAATACAAGAAATAGGAATAAACTTTCAATGCCTCGGTACCGATTAGAGAAGGTACATGGGTCTTTCATGGGTCAAGGTATACACATCTTTAACAAGATTCCAAGTGATATCTTGGAGTTACCCTTTGAAGAGTTTAAGAATCATATAAAAAATTGCCTCCTCAAGAAGGGCTACTATACTGTAAGTGATTACTTAAATGACAAAGCAACTTGGTCATAAGCTGAGAAGGATTTTTTCTCTAGTTAATTGTGAGTCGTATTTTACAAAATTATTAATACTGGGTACATTCTTATATTGGTTTCTGCGTTTTGAGATGAGAAGTTTGAGTATGTCATGCTCTCTGTAAACATTTCTGCGGTGGTGTCGTGTGAGGCGGGTCGTTACGTTCCCTAAAATATGGTTGAGCGAAGCGATGGCTGGTTCATGCGTCATGCTCGTGAACGAGTGCCACCAGTGGGATGGGTCTGCTCCTGGCTTCTTGTCTCAAAATATGCAGATTTTTAATGTTTTATTGTTATTAGTTTTATTTTATCGTGGCTTGTATGGCACTGTTTATTATTGACTCTTATGTTCTTAAACTATTCAAAGTTTTATTACCCTTGTTTGGCATTTATATTTATTATTTTATTTGCTACGTTTTTGGTTGGTGTGTATTTTAAAGAAACTACCTTTTGGATGTCTATTTCTTAGTTATTGAAAATTATTTACTGCTATGATTACCGGGTTTTTTTATTTTGTTTTTAAACTTAAGATTAATTTGTGATGGAAAGTGACTTTACATATTATATTATGTTATAGTCACTTTTCAATTTGACGACTCTGTATGAAATATGACAGGGAGAAAAAAATAGCCCTTGGCGAGTTTCTTGCCGGTTCTTCTCGTTACAAGGCCTCCCGCCGTAGGATTTGCGAACCGATAGCGTAGCTTCATTGACGTTCACAAGTGCTGTATCAGCCTAAAATTAATAAATGATTTTTGATTTTGATTTTTGATTTTGATATGGTCGAAATAACTACGATCGATTCACATATTTTCGTAATGACTATTGAACGACTCAACTACTGTTAATTTCACCTACGGTTGATTGAACTACAGTTGATTCAACTAACGGACGATTGGCCTAATGTTCATTTCATCTACTGGTTGTTTCGACTATGAACGACTCGCCTACAACAAGCTTATGAATTGGAAAGTTTATTAAATGGATTTGGGCGCGTTGGATTGTTTTTTTGGTTAGGGTGTCGCAAACATAAAATTTTAATTAAATTTAATTTGGCGCTTTGCCGGCCGCTGATGCGGCACGCTCGCTTCGCTCGCTCGGCTCGCGCGGTATGTTCATGTAAACCTAACATGCTCGTCGCTTCGCTCCTCGCACCTAACAGCAATACAGTCACGACCAATAATATGTATACAACATAGGACTATATCATATTACAATATTGAATGACTTCTGTGACACTGATCGTTTTCTTTTGGAACGCTACAGTGTGACAAAGTTCTATGTTGTATTGTATACATAATATTATTGCTCGTGTCTGTACATGAGTCACTATTTTTAAACTTAATAAACCGTTATTTTAAAAATTAGTTATTTAAAAAATAGGTAATATTTTGAACAGTAGGTCTTTTGACCGTAGTTATTTCGACCATAGTCGAAACGACCGTAGTTATTATGATACATACCCGAAGGTAACTATCCAACTGAGACTCCATTACGATTCATTTACGATTCAATTGCGATTCTATTGAGCTGACGTACAAGTTTTTATAGAATACCCAATTTGTTTTAATCGTAATGGAATCGTAATTGAGTCTCAATTGAATATCAATAGAATCTTATTTAAATTAAAATTAGCAGACTTGGGGCCCAGGGAGGCTACCGGCTAAGAAATATGGATATGGGTATGGGCTTCAACTGTCATTTGAATTCTTTATTTTGATAGATTTTTGCTGCTTTGTTCTGTTGAACGTTGCTAGCGTTATACCCAACGTCACAAAACAAGGAACTGAGTAGCTATATTTTTTATAAAATTTATTTAAAGTTCCAAAAAACGTATGAAGTTCATACCCATAAAGTTACGCGGTAGCCCCCCAGGGACCGTACTCTGAAACGCAAATCTGAAACTTCGGTTAGCCCCGCCCCTATCACTCGATGCCGTCATGACTCGAGAGTGAGCGGGACGGGGCTAACCGAAGTTTCGGATTTACGTTTCAGAGTAGGCCCTCTGCTCACGAACCGCTTTGCGGGTCGCTAAACTTGCTATCCACGCGCTCACGACTTTCCGTACACAAGCTTACGGCTCCACGCACAGTGGTCTGAAAATGAAAATGAACATCACATTTTTTTTTATCTTTTTTTTTATCATTTTTTTTCACCTTCTTTTTATATTTTTTTTATTTTGTTATCTTTTTTTATATATATGGAACCACTGTGCGGCGAGCCGTAAGCGCGGCGTCGCCTAGCCGTAGCCGAGCCGACGTACCGACTTTGATCCGGTTTGGTTAAAAATTTGTGATCAGACTTTTGAATCAGATATTGAGGTGGCTAGTGCTTTTGAAGGTTTCTTTGCTCGAATACCGTTAGAAACTACTAGCAGACTTAATTCTTGCCCCAACACCGCTGTCTCTCTTATGGAATCTAGTGTGAACAAGTGCCAGGAAACATTTAGTTTTAGCTATGTCACTACCGAAGATATTATTAAAGCATTCAAAGCAATAAATATTAAGAAAACAGAAGATCTCTGGGGCATATCTACAAGTATCATCAAATCAATAATTGCAGGACATTACATCTATGAAAATATAATTTATGTGAAAAAGTATTATAATACATTTGTAAAGCAGAGCGATATTCATCGCTTTAACACAAGAAATAAAGATAAACTTGTCGTTCCCAAGTTTAGGCTAGAAAAATCCAGAGCCTCATTTCTGGGGAAAAGCATAGCCTTTTTTAATAAAGTTCCACAGCATATAATTGAACTTCCATTGCATAAATTTAAATGTTACATTAAAGAGTCGCTGATGAGCAAAGGATACTATAAAGTAGACGATTATTTGAATGACCGCAATGCATGGTCATGATGTAACACATAACATAATCACTGTTTAATATGATGTATTTTTATACTAAGCAATTGTTGTATTAGTAACGATATGTTTTTTTTTTGTAAATGTCGTTACCTAACTAAGAAACGCTGGCAAGTTTCTTGCGCCCATTCTTCTTGTCAGTTAAAAAAGTCTTGAATGGGTGGTAGGAAAATAGTGACGATTCATAAGTACATATTTATTATGTCTAAGTGAATAAAGAATATTTTTATCTTTATCTTTATCTTTTACGTGCTTGCGTTAGGTTGACGCCTGGTTGACGGCGAGGCGAAAGTCGATACGGTGTCGATCCCTTTCCGAGTTGATGTAATGTGCTGTGACCTTTATCTTTAACGATAGCTTTGTTATTAAGTTTAAATGTATAATGACCATTTGTCATTACAAGCTTTTTACAAACTTTTTATTAACTTGCCATGTTAGTTAGTTAGTTAGTATGATAGTTAGTTGGGGACAAATCTTGCAAGCTTAATTTGACCCACTTCCCAGTGCCCGATGGAGCTGAAATTTTGTATACAGGTTTGGTTCAGACGACAATACAATATTAAAGTACAGTCGGCAAAAAAGCTTGTCATAAAATGAAATTTTTCTAAAAACTTAATAATTACTTGCCATGTTAGTTAGTGTGGAACAAATCTTGAAAGCTTATGCCCGAATACTCGTACGCTACTTATATTTGGGAGCGTCTTAAACATCGCCCTGTCACTTTAAATGTCAAACGTATGAAAGAGATGCCATGATGTTTGAGACGCTCCCAAAGATAAGTAGCGTACGAGTATTCGGGCATTAATGTTATCCACTTTCCAGTGTCCGATGGAGCTGAAATTTTGTATACAGGTTTGGTTTAGATGACAATACAATATTTAGGTACAGCCAATAAAAAAAGGTTGTCATGAAAATGCAATTTTTACTAAAAACTTATTTTATGAATTTATATGCTAGCCACGCCCACAGATCGCACGACGTGGTCGCTTACGTTGTTTAGTATAAATTGACATTAAGCAGTGCGTCACGTGACCCAGTTCGGATGGCTTCTATCGCAGTCGCCAGGAGTTTTTATAATTATCATATTTTATTGAAACTATCTGCAATAATGCCTCTTATCTTTAGCAATAAAAAACAATCAGTTTTAATTTAGCTTACTAACTTTCTTGCTTTCATATTGGCGTTCAATTAAAAACCACATCAAAAAAAAAAACAGAAATTTTAGCTTCTTGCCAAATTGTTATTCCTATTTTTGTAACATGTGTACCTCTGATGTTGGCTGGCATGTAAATTACTTTGTTAAAGCACAGTTTACTTCATTTGACGTCTTATATTTCCCTATATTTGTTCGTTTGAATTTCAAAGCTCGCAAGTTTTATCTCTTAACGCACAGAAAGGTGGTCCTAAACATTTTATTACTGAACGAATTAAATTTTATCTAAAACTCCTTCCTGCATTCGCGTATTTTAAAGGAGTGCTTCTCGTATATTAGGCTTTCTTCGAAAGCCTTTTCATTCCATAATTCCGTTTCTTCGAAAATGTGTGTTTTCACAAATAATTACTAATTTACGAGTAAGGGTAGTAAAACTTACCGTGTACATAGAGTTCTCGGGTTCCAATTACTGCTCATCTATACTAATATGGATAAACCTCGTTAGCATTGGTCTACAATCCGACTAGGAGAAGGAAAACTCCGAAATCAAACCCTGCATGGGGTCTCCGTTAGGCACGAGTAGGGTTCGACCTGAACATGTGGCAGACTCCTGCAGCTGATCTAGCCCCGAACCTATTTTCTTGCCTTACCTGTGGAATCAGCCAGAGAAGCCGAAAGGGGAACACAAGGTCTTGGGCAACCCTGTGTTTCCGTAATTCCGTCCCAGGCGCTTCAATATATGTGAAAAGGTCACTTTATCCATGATAGCTATGCTGCGTGGTCTACATCACGGGAAGAGGCTCACTGGCAACTGCCAGTTATAAGTTAACACACACTAGTGGGCGCTAGGGGTCACTTTCAGCAGTGGGAGGGTCCAACGTAGACCATTGTTCGGTCACCGCCTGCTTCGAGCTGGGTAGCTCCCAGCCAGTGAGATATCGTTCTGCCTCGACGCTGGTTTGCTCCTTTGGAGTGTAGAGAGCACTAGCTACCAAAAATTAAACAGTACGTAAAAAAACGCCCCGCGTATCCATGCTCATTACTACATGGAATGTCCGTGCAAGTCGCCCGAACACCTGTGGAGGCTCTAAATTTGGGCTCAAGGCTATATTTTATCTAGATATTTCCACGGGAACGGGTACCTCGCGGGAAAACTAAGCGGAGCCACAGGTAATAAATATTTGAGTGTATAAACATGTTTTAATCTTGATTAAAAGATACACAAATTCCTGTGTCTTACGTTAATGAGTTTTTGTAACTTGTTTTTATTCACTAAAGTAGCTAAAAAAAAAATTGCGGTAAGAATTTTCCAGCAAAAAACCCTTTGACCTTAGTTAAAAGCTAGACAATTATATATGCCTCGACTCGGCTCAGTGCCTAGAGGTTAATTAGTTAGGACTATTAAGTACATTAATCTTGACCTGCTAGCCCAAAAACTGGACGAGATACGAGTACGTTGCGATACACACGACTTTCTAGAACAGCTTCTAGAAATGTAAATGTTTCTGTTGCATAGTCAGATACATCTGATTTCTAAATCTTAGTTAAGTTGAACTTAAAAAGATAAGATAAGATGCTGTTGGCTATTCTTACTTGCTGCCGCATAGATTGCTGACAGAATTAGTGAGATAACATTCAGTTGAGCAGGAAATATACATTCTCTGTCTATACTGTCGAATTCTTTAAAAAATGTGTTCAGAGTTATGTCACACGCCACTTGTACTATATAATCCAAAGTTGTAACACCTTATAAAACTTATGTCTTGCAATAAAATCTAAATCTGAATGTTTTTACTTCAGAATTATCTATAATATAAAATCCTTTGTCCTGAATCACTGACGGATAAACGCACAGCCTAAGCCGCTGATCGTAGAGACCTAAAAATTGGAGGATGTGTTCCTTGTATGATGTAGGCATCCGATAAGAAGGGATTTTTCGAAATTCTACCTCTAAGGGGGTGAAAAACGGGGGTAAAGTTTGTATGGGACAACGTGATTCCTTTGTCCAATCTTCTTCAAATTTTGCATAAACATTCTTTAACAGAATTAATCGAAGATGTGTTTCATATTTCATTGAAACTCATCGCCTAACAGGGTTAAAAAGGGATAGAAAGTTATTTTGGGGGTGATTTGCATCGAAGTTGATATCAATACTCCTTATTGCTTTTGATTTTTAGTTTCATTTTGTTTTGACACATGTATTGTTTGAAAACTCAATCCGTTTTTACAGTGCGACGTAGAGCGCTCGCCAGATAAGTCTACGCCAAGGAATTTATAAGTACTACGTAGTCTACGCGCGGTCTAATTTAGAACTAATTTCAAATTTGGCAGGTCGCTATGTTATTTGTTGTGACAGGCGAAGTGAGTGTGTCAAATGTCATTGTCGAGAAATTTGTATGTTGTGTTTTAATATTTTATTTGGTAATCGTCATACGAAAAGTCATCAAAAGTGCTGGAAGAGAGATTGTTATTTATGTGAAATGTGCTTGCGAAATAGAACGGGACAATAACAGGCTACTTAGACCATTTGCTAAAGTGCGGGCGCCGACTGCTTTTTGACAGGTAATTTTTAGGGTGACCATTATGTGATATTTTGCTTTCGCTTGGGGTATTTTGGTTTTCTGAGCATGTTGTCTGATAATTATGCATTTGTTTATTTAAGGTTTGTTTTTGTTTATTTATCATTATTCTCTACTCTATAGTTACTTAATAAAACTTTTCGAAATATATTTATTTTGGTACTCGTGATGTGAGAATTATTTAAAACTACCTACTGGCAACATTAAATACGCCACCTCGCGCGCAGACTTATCTGGCGCGCACTCTACCACAGAATAATATACCTACTCTACCTTATTGCCATCTTATTTCTTAGTAGAGTAGTTATGTATCAACTAGCGTATTGCCACTATAGAAAAAAAGCTTTTCTTTAAAATTGGAATGTCAAATAAAAAAGCATAAGTTATTATCGGATTATAATTCGTTACTAATATTATAAATGCGAAAATGTATTTATGTTTGTTTGTTTCTTTGTTTGTTTGTCTGTATGTTCCGTTTTCACTTCAAAATGGCTAAACCGATTTTGATAAAATTTGGAATGGAGATAGTTTGAGACCCTAGGAATAGGAAGGACATAAGCTACTTTTACCGCGGCTCATTCCCATTGGAAAATAAGTTTTAGCGCGGGCAAAGCCGTGGAATGGAATTGGTATTTACGGTGACAGTTTGAGGCCCTGGAAAGGATATAACTTACTTTTAACTGCGGGAAAAATATCATTCCCACGGGAAAATCACTTTAATTGACATTGGTATTTGAGAAAATAATTTGAACCCTACTGGAAAGGATTATAATAGGCTACTTTTACTTTTTACCGCAGGAAAGTATCATATTCCTATGGGAAAATCAGTAGGTATTAATTGTTAATCGTTTTTCACGTCAAAACTGAGCAACGGATCAATGTGATTTTTGGTAGGTACGGGGGTAGATTGGGAGATGGAGAGTGATATAGACTACTGTTTATCTCCGGAAAAATATCGCATTCCCTCAGGATAATGTCGTGTAGTTCACGCGGGCGAAGCCGCGGGCGGAAAGCTAGTGTTGAATAAAATTATTATTTTTCGACGCTATTGTGAGGAGCTTTTTAGATAATTTCAAAAACTACTGCACTATGTCTACGTGATGTCATCAACCCTCGAACTCAATATGTCCATCAACACGTGGTCGTAACGTTCATTTCACAGGTTATTACTGGCCATCCTTTTGTTGTGGCGCCATGACAGTGACGCATGGTCTAATTTATAGACCAACATCTTTTTTATTCATACACCATAGCCTTTATCCCGTGGTTATAGGGTAGTAAAGCCGACATTCGGCCGTTATTTTAAAGTTGCAAAGTTTGTATGGAGACGCATTGTCCCTTAGAAAATAAAACTGCCAGGGTGAAGTGAGTTGTACGGTGATTTGTGTTGTGCGTCACTTACAACCTTGTTTCATGAAGGCTTAATTTTTATAAAATTTTACTAAATCTTTTAGTTGATCTAATGGCCCTAGATCATGAAACATGTTCTAATGATCATACCTAACTCGAGATCGAGATAGTAAATTCGATCTTTAAATAAATAAGTAAAGGATTTATATACTCGGGCTGGCTAAATGTCTGGGTAAGAGAAATAATACCTACTAGAAATTAGCAACTAGCCCGCAAGTATCTCACCTGTCCAGAGTGGAGTATTTAGGAACACATCCATTCTTCCAGTAATATTTGTCTAATAAAAATAGCATTGTGAATGCAAAAATAAAATCATAGTTTATAAAATTAGGTGTATAAGTAGTTGTAGTTCCACAAATGCAATTTTCCTATCATAAGGCAATGCTAATTCTCAATAACAGTAAAAGTTTAACAGAACAGAAAAAAACTGGTAACGAGGCTTCACGATGTCGTGGCGAGCGGAAGGCGTCGCGATGGAGCGTCGGCGCGGCCATTGACTGGAGGGAAATTGCCAGCGCGGTGTGCATACCCGGTATTGGTAGGACGGACCAATCAGAATGGGGATTTGTTATTGTACCAGCATTCCGCCGACCATTACATCCGCCTGGAATTCGGATATTTCGCATTCCTTAAGATCACTTCAAATTGCGACAAATAGTAGGTTATGGCACATTATTCTGTGGCTATGGCCTCGAATTGTTTCATGTCAAAATTTTGGAGTGGGGTCGAAATATGGCTAAGGTAAGCCGATGCCAAAAAACACTTTTATCACATGATGATCTGTGGAGCGGGGATTTGAGGGATTTTAAAAGGGAAGCCGATGGGAATCGACTTGAATGGACCCTCCGCCACTGCAAACTTTATAGATAAACAAACAGAGTTACTTTCCCAGTCATAATTAAGTATGGATTCGAATGGATTTTCAATATGCATTTAGTTCTAAAACTGGCAACGAGGCTTCACGAATTAGTCGTAAGCGGAAGGCATCGCGATGGAGTGACTGTGCGCCCATTGACGGGAGGGAAATTGCTAGCGCGGTGTGCATACCCGATATTGGTAGGATAAAATGAGGAATTTATTATTGTACTAGCATTCCGATGACGATTTTTTCGAGGAAATTATGTATTCCGGTAAAATCACGCGTTTTCAGGCTGGCTTCAAATTTTGGCGACGACGATAAGTAGCTTATGTTTCTTATGTCAATCTCTATTCCAAAATTCAACAAAATTTATTCGGTAGGTTAAACGTAAAAAACAAACACGGAGAGATGGTCAGACAAAACTATTGACCGACCATTGAGGCCTATGCCCAAAGATGCTGCTGTAGATAGAGATCATTGTTCACTATTCAAAGTATAATTGTTATTACAATGATGACGATTTTTTACACACAGCTATATTCGCAAATTGTTTGCCATGGAATCATATCTGAATCAGAATACATAAAAATCGATCCAGGTTTCAACATTTTAATCAGAAATTCACATCTTAGGGGATCGGACTGATTATGTTTTACTTGCTTAAAAAGTTTTTATTAATATCAGAAATACGACACAGGTATTTATTTTCATATATTTTCTATATTTCCCGAGATATAGCTCATCAAACTTCCTTAATAGATAAGGACAGCGCAGCGAAACATCTGACGTCAGATGTGCTTAGAGCTTTACTCCCTCTATACAAAATTTCGTTTTAGAAAGAGATAGTTAGAGACACAGTTTTTCACAATTCAGCAGCTCATTACTTGCTTAATAATCAATATTTTAATTATTTTTTTTCACTTTTGTTATTCTTCAATGTTATATTTTTTAATGGTTCCTTTAAATATTTAATTTTACATATCAATAACAGTCTGATCTTGGTTCCTTCTCCTTCATTTAGTTCCTAAACGGCGATATTTTGTTGTAATATGTTTGGAATTGTTGTTGACTCAAATCAAAGGAAGTCACAAAAATATTTTCTGTTAAAAGAAATGATTTATGTTTGAGCTGACGACGGCAATGAGCCTTGTTTGTCCGCATTAGCCTGACGTAGCTTAATCTTTACATTTCTTCAAAGGACGTCTTTCTTCATCGTCATTAAGACACACTGGTGATCATCACCTTTACGCAAAACTCTGCACACAATAGAATGATAAAATGTTCTTTTTCACATTTTAAACATTTCCGTACTAGTCTACAAAGCGATGATAAGTTCAAATAAAGACGTTTTCCACAAAAAAAGCTCATAAGACCTTTTTATTTCTTTATTTAATTTATACTAACTTTTTACTCACGTATTTGGCCACGTGAGTTAGACGATGTACTTTCCCATAGAAAAAGTATGCTATTTTAGATCCTAATCTATCGCGCCGTGCCAAATTTCATTTAGATCTGTTTCGCCGTGATTGAGTAACAAACATCCAAACTTTTGCATTTAAAATTTTTGTAATTAATATATTATACATTACCCTGAACTCTCTAAATGTGTAAAAAAAATATTCTAGAAATACTTGATACTAAGTTCAAATAAGTAATAGTCCTATACGATTGATATTACCTTTTTTTATGTAGTACGAGTATTTCAATCTTACCATGAAGTTTGACTTAATACTCTCAGTATTAAGTCGAGCTTCATGAATCTTACACATTATATTGTATAGCATAGAAATGTATAGTGTAGGCACAGGGTAAAAAAAAATACTACTGGGTAAAAATCAGAATAATTGTACCTATGAGTCAAAATGTTTGTCCAACACCTTCATTGTGTTATTGTGAGAAAGATTTCAATTCTGAACTGTTTTATGAATATTTTTCCAGCAGCTTGGTTTACTTATTATAACTTAAGCTTATAATTTTATTATTTGATCAAATAGTTATGGAATATGAGCTAAGAAAACAAATTATAATTCTTTCATCTCATACAAAATAAGGATGTCCTTTTGCTACCTTTGTCTAGAAAAATGTGAACAACTCTTTCATAAATACACGTACAGGCAAATTATGAACTTTGATTTTTAGATTAAAGGACAGACTAACCGTGACTTGCGTTGAGGTCGTATTCAGCTTATTGTTTGTTTTTTTACATTGGTTTAAAGAGATGTCCAAGGTTTTGTAACATGAGAGTAACAATGCGTGAGTAACGGTATTTGGGACTTTAATATTGCAAAAACTACCGTTGAAATGTTTATTTCGGTTCTGGCAAACCCGGACTTCCATTTGGTGTTAAAAAAAAAACAAAACGCCTGTCTTTGCCAGAGTTAGTGAGGTTATGTTTAAATGAGGTCGTAAAATTAACATCGAAAACCTGTGAAAAACGAAAGGATTATAATATGTAAGGTAAGTGAAGTTGTATTTAATATAGTGTATTCGAAAGAAATAATTGTTGTGATTGTAAAATGGCAATTACATTGTTTGCAGGCTTTGTGGTTATGAGGTTATGTTTACTGAGATGTCGTAAAACATTAATATTTACTTACATGTGAATAACGTTACGTGTCTCACCATGGTAAAGACTCGTCTACATTGGGGTTCGTTACTCACATGTTTGTTACTCTTACAGTGTTATTCACAATTTCGTTACTCGCAATGTTCGTTTTTAACTGACTTCAAAAAAAAGGAGGAGAGAGGAGATTTATACTTTCTTAGTAGTTTACAAGACGTGTTTATTTAATGTGTTAATATATTTCTATCGCATGTGATATTTAATTTTATTTTGAGCTTAGCCCGGTTGTGCTCTGAAACTGATGATTGTTTAGTGGTTGATTTTTATTGTTTAAATAATATTTGAAATATACACTCTTTAGGTTGTTTGTTGTTTAAGTATGCTTATAAGCTTAAGTTTAAGTTTTACTTTTAAACTTAATTTCTAGGTGTAGTTTAAAGTGCCATTATTATAAATTATTAAGACTGAAAAACTTTAGAGATTTCAATTTGGTGCAAAAATATATACCTATGACACTGATACAAAGATTGTTTTTTTTTTAACATTTATAATTCTAACAATAATATGAAGGATACATAAAGTTATCCCTATCCCTTTTCCCACTAATATTACTTGTATTTTGTTTCTGTGTGTGTGTGTGTGTGTGTTTGTTACCTCTTAGGTACGCCTAAACGGTTTTAGATGTTTGGCACTCAAACGGATTAAAACTTATGACTTTTTTTACCCTTGTCCATGGTTCTCTACGGTCCACGCAGACGAAGTCGCGGGCAGCCACTAGTTTTAATACGATGGGAGAATATTATGTTGTGAGAATTCACCTTTATGTTACATGTGAGTAACATTTTCAACATGTGAGTGACGTTACATGTGAATGCCATGTGAGTTATGGTACAATTAATTTGAAAACAACCCTACTATAGTCCTCTGTGGTGTAGGTACAAGAGTGACTTGTTATTTTACACACACTCCCCCACGCCACTCCCCGTGGCTTCGCCCGCGTGAACTACACGACGCTAACCCGCGGGAACCTGATATTTTTCCGGAATAAAAAATAGCATGTGTCACTCTCCAGCTCCCAAACTATCCCCTTACCAAAAATCACGTCGATCCGTTGCTACCTTTCGACGTGAAAGACGGACTACATCAGACGGGAACACCAGTCTTCTTTTACAAGTTGCGCCATACCTACAAAACAAACACAATTTTATATTTTAATATTAGTATGGATATAAAGTCAAAGCTCCTACTAAATATTACAACAAATATTTAGATGTCTATTTGGGAATGATTGTCTTTTAATTGTTTATTTGTACAAATCTGTAGGTAAATAACTCTGCAATATGATATCTAATTATATAATTACTATAAATCATTACGAGTGTAACGATGTCGTTCGTTCCAGTTATTATGGATTGTTAAAAACTCCATAATGGCTGGAAACTCCATCAAGTTCTACATACTGGCCATTAATTTTATCGAATCCTATGCTGTTCTTTGAATTCAAATTCAAAATCTTCGTTTCACGTGCCTTGTTCAGCATTTTTGATTCAATTCTATCAAAACCACCAAGCCGTACAGAGCTCGCGGAGCATTACCAGTTTTTTATATCAGTTTAAATTGGTTGGTGGATGCCTTGACCCTTGGAAAGGGTTTTCTATTACTACCTTTACAATAAAACAAGTCAAGTTCCTATAAACATCTTTTTATTCATATCTATTATCTACAAATTGAATACTGGGCGGTGACTTCCGACGTTCCGGCTAGTGTACCGCTTGCCGACGAGGATGTCCCGTTACACGAGTACCTAGTAATTGTATTTTTGATTAAAAAAATCTTGGTATTGTGTATGGAAAACGAACACATTTATTTTTTATTTGCTTTCATAAATTTTAATATCCTGTTTCATCAACATCTATAGAATATATCGCAGTCAAACTTCATAGTGTGCAGTCAAATGATAAATACTTGAGGCTATAATTTTGTGAGACCAAGTCATGAATAAAGCTCTATTTGCGTTAGATTTGCATTGAAATTGAATTCAGCAACGCAGTTCATGCAAATTTGTCAGCCAACGTCGCATAAAATTGGACGCACTACTTGAACTTTGGATTTGAAAGAAATTCTAAGTTAGTTGAAAAAAATCAAACTTTAAAATGTTGGCTCGGAAACCGGCTTCAAAAGTATAATGGCTAAAAATGGATTTTAATTAAATTTTTACTAGTTTCAAAAAGCATGAAAATAGTAATTATTAGATCAAAACCAAAGCTTTTGCATAGTAAATGATATAACAAATACATAACTATTTAGTTTTTGCAACTAATAAACTGTGTATTAAAATATTTATACGTATAAAATACAAATGGCTATCGTAGTCTTAAAGAATAAAGTGCAACGAACAAATCATAGTAAATAGGCAACGTAGCTGCAGTTAGTCATGAATAAAACACCACATGCTCTGTTTACGAGAGATTTGCATCGGAATTGAATTCGTGAACGCATCTCATGCAAATTTGTCACTTGCTGAGGTAGATTTTTCCAAATGCCTCGTAAATGCTTACAGTTTTTAATTCAATGCATATTTTAGCAATTTAATTGTATATTGTAGCTGTTATTACAATGATGACGATTTTTTACACACAGCTATATTCGCAAATTGTTTGCCATGGAATCATATCTGAATCAGAATACATAAAAATCGATCCAGGTTTCAACATTTTAATCAGAAATTCACATCTTAGGGGATCGGACTGATTATGTTTTACTTGCTTAAAAAGTTTTTATTAATATCAGAAATACGACACAGGTATTTATTTTCATATATTTTCTATATTTCCCGAGATATAGCTCATCAAACTTCCTTAATAGATAAGGACAGCGCAGCGAAACATCTGACGTCAGATGTGCTTAGAGCTTTACTCCCTCTATACAAAATTTCGTTTTAGAAAGAGATAGTTAGAGACACAGTTTTTCACAATTCAGCAGCTCATTACTTGCTTAATAATCAATATTTTAATTATTTTTTTTCACTTTTGTTATTCTTCAATGTTATATTTTTTAATGGTTCCTTTAAATATTTAATTTTACATATCAATAACAGTCTGATCTTGGTTCCTTCTCCTTCATTTAGTTCCTAAACGGCGATATTTTGTTGTAATATGTTTGGAATTGTTGTTGACTCAAATCAAAGGAAGTCACAAAAATATTTTCTGTTAAAAGAAATGATTTATGTTTGAGCTGACGACGGCAATGAGCCTTGTTTGTCCGCATTAGCCTGACGTAGCTTAATCTTTACATTTCTTCAAAGGACGTCTTTCTTCATCGTCATTAAGACACACTGGTGATCATCACCTTTACGCAAAACTCTGCACACAATAGAATGATAAAATGTTCTTTTTCACATTTTAAACATTTCCGTACTAGTCTACAAAGCGATGATAAGTTCAAATAAAGACGTTTTCCACAAAAAAAGCTCATAAGACCTTTTTATTTCTTTATTTAATTTATACTAACTTTTTACTCACGTATTTGGCCACGTGAGTTAGACGATGTACTTTCCCATAGAAAAAGTATGCTATTTTAGATCCTAATCTATCGCGCCGTGCCAAATTTCATTTAGATCTGTTTCGCCGTGATTGAGTAACAAACATCCAAACTTTTGCATTTAAAATTTTTGTAATTAATATATTATACATTACCCTGAACTCTCTAAATGTGTAAAAAAAATATTCTAGAAATACTTGATACTAAGTTCAAATAAGTAATAGTCCTATACGATTGATATTACCTTTTTTTATGTAGTACGAGTATTTCAATCTTACCATGAAGTTTGACTTAATACTCTCAGTATTAAGTCGAGCTTCATGAATCTTACACATTATATTGTATAGCATAGAAATGTATAGTGTAGGCACAGGGTAAAAAAAAATACTACTATAGTCCTCTGTGGTGTAGGTACAAGAGTGACTTGTTATTTTACACACACTCCCCCACGCCACTCCCCGTGGCTTCGCCCGCGTGTACTACACGACGCTAACCCGCGGGAACCTGATATTTTTCCGGAATAAAAAATAGCATGTGTCACTCTCCAGCTCCCAAACTATCCCCTTACCAAAAATCACGTCGATCCGTTGCTACCTTTCGACGTGAAAGACGGACTACATCAGACGGGAACACCAGTCTTCTTTTACAAGTTGCGCCATACCTACAAAACAAACACAATTTTATATTTTAATATTAGTATGGATATAAAGTCAAAGCTCCTACTAAATATTACAACAAATATTTAGATGTCTATTTGGGAATGATTGTCTTTTAATTGTTTATTTGTACAAATCTGTAGGTAAATAACTCTGCAATATGATATCTAATTATATAATTACTATAAATCATTACGAGTGTAACGATGTCGTTCGTTCCAGTTATTATGGATTGTTAAAAACTCCATAATGGCTGGAAACTCCATCAAGTTCTACATACTGGCCATTAATTTTATCGAATCCTATGCTGTTCTTTGAATTCAAATTCAAAATCTTCGTTTCACGTGCCTTGTTCAGCATTTTTGATTCAATTCTATCAAAACCACCAAGCCGTACAGAGCTCGCGGAGCATTACCAGTTTTTTATATCAGTTTAAATTGGTTGGTGGATGCCTTGACCCTTGGAAAGGGTTTTCTATTACTACCTTTACAATAAAACAAGTCAAGTTCCTATAAACATCTTTTTATTCATATCTATTATCTACAAATTGAATACTGGGCGGTGACTTCCGACGTTCCGGCTAGTGTACCGCTTGCCGACGAGGACGTCCCGTTACACGAGTACCTAGTAATTGTATTTTTGATTAAAAAAATCTTGGTATTGTGTATGGAAAACGAACACATTTATTTTTTATTTGCTTTCATAAATTTTAATATCCTGTTTCATCAACATCTATAGAATATATCGCAGTCAAACTTCATAGTGTGCAGTCAAATGATAAATACTTGAGGCTATAATTTTGTGAGACCAAGTCATGAATAAAGCTCTATTTGCGTTAGATTTGCATTGAAATTGAATTCAGCAACGCAGTTCATGCAAATTTGTCAGCCAACGTCGCATAAAATTGGACGCACTACTTGAACTTTGGATTTGAAAGAAATTCTAAGTTAGTTGAAAAAAATCAAACTTTAAAATGTTGGCTCGGAAACCGGCTTCAAAAGTATAATGGCTAAAAATGGATTTTAATTAAATTTTTACTAGTTTCAAAAAGCATGAAAATAGTAATTATTAGATCAAAACCAAAGCTTTTGCATAGTAAATGATATAACAAATACATAACTATTTAGTTTTTGCAACTAATAAACTGTGTATTAAAATATTTATACGTATAAAATACAAATGGCTATCGTAGTCTTAAAGAATAAAGTGCAACGAACAAATCATAGTAAATAGGCAACGTAGCTGCAGTTAGTCATGAATAAAACACCACATGCTCTGTTTACGAGAGATTTGCATCGGAATTGAATTCGTGAACGCATCTCATGCAAATTTGTCACTTGCTGAGGTAGATTTTTCCAAATGCCTCGTAAATGCTTACAGTTTTTAATTCAATGCATATTTTAGCAATTTAATTGAAATTTCTTTTTTGTGGTTCTGATTTAACAATAAAGTCATTGCTGTGTAAGATTTTTTTTTCTTTCATTATTTTTTTGAAATTTCTAAAAGATAGTTATTATTTGCCCGAGGAAATTTCTTATTTAATTAATTTAGAGGAATAAATCAATATCACGTCTTAAAAAAGATTAACACAATATAATCTAGATTTTAAAGACGTATTTTCTAATTAACCTAAATTAATTTATTAAAGATCTTTTAAACTTTTGTTTGTTGATAAAGGAAAAACACGACACTTTATTCGGAATCAACATAAAGTCAGAAAACATTAGACCCGGTCCCGGTGTTTGGTTGTAACCACAGTACCTGTTGTCGTAAAAAAACGACAAAAAATTACGTTGGTATTATGGGAGCCCCCCTTAATTTATTTTATTTTAATTATTTATTTTTGAAGTGGGTATACGACTAAATATTCTGTGACTATTTCAAGCGCTACCTGTAGCCGTTATTAATATCGAGCAATAAACGCCAAAAAATCACGTTTGTTGTATGGGACACTTAAATATTTATTTTATTCTGTTTTTAGTATTTAGTGTTATAGCGGCAACAGAAATACATCATCTGTGAAAATTTCTACTGTCTAGCTATCATGGTTCATGAGATACAGCCTGGTGACAGATTGACGGACAGTGGAGTCTGTTGCAAACATAAAATAATTGTACAATTAGTAATGACGACCGATTTGGCGCAGGGGTAGGCTACCCACCTTCTGCGCCAGTGGTCTCGGGTTCGATTCCCGAACAAGACAAATATTTGTGTGCATGAACATGTCTATTTGTCTTGGTCTGGGTGTTGACTATGTATAACAAACAAAAAGTATTTAAGTATATATTTATCCGTTATCAAGTTTTCCATGATACAGTTTCTTAATTAAATTAACATGGGCTTAGATAATTGGTGTGAATGTAAGAAATTATTTATTTATTATTTATTTATTTTATAATACAGCCTGGCAACCCAGCCAGACATGTCATTCTCTCTTTGCCTCCATCTTTTGTACAAGTAACAGTGTGCTTGCTAAAATAAATAATTACCTAAATATAATAAACGTGGAGCTTTTATTGTCTCCATCAGAGTCAAGTACTAGGGTTTCCCGTTTTTCCCTTAGGGTACTTAACCCTAAAAACCAATGCTATAGACATGACTGCGTACTTCAACCAAGAGTTACAAATAGTATTTTCAGAACAAAGCCTACTTCATAACATGACCGCGACCGTCGGAGCCGGGATCACAAAAGATCCCTCAGGATCGATGTTCAGCCGATAGCGCGGCCCGGGGGAAGGATACGGCGAATGTAAACAGAAACCATTATCGAACTCAGCGTGTGTTTATCCAACGTGACAAAAACGGATAATTTTATTTTTAAACTAGTGGCTTCCTGCGGTTTTACCCGCGTAGTACCCATCGCCGTGGGAATATCAGGATAAAATATAGCCTATATCACTCAGGAAGAATGTAGCTACCTCCTAAGGCCCAAGCCATTTTGACCAAATAAGGGCTTGTAGCCCAGATGCCTTTTTATAGGTTCACATGGTTCGGACCCAGAAGTTTCGATGTTCAAAAAAGTGTCTTAGGATCTCCCTAAGAACGTGGGATTTTTTTGCATATAAATGAATACCAGAAGAAGGTTTTACGTGACTAAAAACGTCCAAATTCAGCATCCTTTATTTAGGCATATGGGCTTTAATGCATACCCTAACCAATTTTTGTAAAATTCGTATTTTTAGGCTAATTGAGTAACAGTTGACGCTTCAAGGTATATTTATATTACAGAAAGAAAATAACATATATATTTGGAATATGGCATGCTTGCTATATTTTTTATGACCACAAAAGTAGCTACTGAACACTAGCAATGTCACGAAAAATAAATTTGTATTCAAAATGTTCATTGCTGTTTGTGTTAACTATATTAAAAGGTTCGTATGTTATATGTTTTATGGGTTCAATCAGTTCGTTCCACATTTAAAAGAGAAATAGAGCATAAATAAACCGGTTTTGTATCAAGTCCCAAAAAACACCTAAAAACACGACAACAGCCCATATGCCTTATAAAATCAATATGGTAGGCTCCGCCCGGAATCGAACCCGGGACCTTCCACTGTCCAGGCAACTGCTCTGACTGCTGAGCTACGGAGTCGTTAGGTCGTTAGCTCAGCGGTCAGAGCAGTCGCCCGGACAGTGAAAAGTCCCGGGTTCGATTCCCGGCGGAACTACTTGAAGAATGGGTCGTTTTTTTCTAATATTTCATTTTCGATAATAAAAGTTGTGTTGTGAATACAAAAAAGTAAATATAATTTGACAATACCTGTAACTAAATATCATTATAAAGAAGATAGTTCTTGTAACCACCCACATACCTTTTAAAATCTAAGTATATATAAATTCCCGCATAATTTTTAAGAGGTACTCAGATTTCTCGACGTTATTATAAATTCGTATTCTTTATTTTCGTGTAAATCTTTATGTTATTGTAAAATTTAAATGTCTGTTAGTATACAGACAAAGATACGTTTAAAAAAAACCTTTAGATCATATTAATAAACATGGATAAACTTACCACGTCTATTAGGTCTGGCCATCTTGAATGAGAATTCGTCGAAAATGACAGATATTTTTGTTTTCTGTTGGCACAACTGCTTAACCATAGATAAAATAAGAAGACCCATTAGCCGTTCAGAAACTATTTTTCACTCTTGTCGCGTCATTTAAAATGTTATGGCGCATACAAATCGGATGCCTTTTAAAAGGTGGTTGGGTGTCTACTTCATAAAATTGGCAAACGTCTTGGGTCCGTACCACTATAGACTTGCATACCTTTTATAAGGCAATTGGGCCTTACGAGGAATGGTGAAAGAATTTTAACCGGTCCAGTCGTTTTTGAGTTTATCTATTAGTAACAAACAAACAAAGAAAAAATCTAATCTTTCTCTTTATAATATTAGTATAGATAGTGCTAAAAAGTAGTAACTTTTAGCTTATAGCTTTAAGCTCCATTTAATAGGATGTGGAAGTTCAAAAAGCTCAAACTCAATTATTAATGAATCTAAACGAAAATAGTTTTCTCATGCTCTGCAAAGTCATAAAAACGCAGAACTAGATTAAATTCCGCGGAAGCCATTTTACAGTTAGAAAATATTATATAAAAAATGTCCACATTCGCAACAAATTACAAACAAACAGCATTTGCAGAACAAAGCCTACTTCAAAACATGACCGCGACCGTTGGAGCCGGGATCACAAAGATCCCTCAGGATCGATGTTCGGCCGATAGCGTGGCCCGGGGAGAAGAAACGAATGTAAACAGAATGCGTTTATTAATCACTAGTGGCCGCCCACGGCTTCATCCCAGGCATTTGGTGCCTGTTCCCGTAGGCATTTTGGGACAAAGTACAATCAAAAACCTACTCCGGGTCACGGTTTATCTGTAGTACACTTTTATTTAAATCCGTTCAGCCGTTCTCCAGTTTTGCACCTAACTAATCATTTGGCGATTCATTTGTATTAAGATAGACGACACACACTAATACTATTTAATTAATATTTTATAATTATTTATTTAATTTCCTACAACAAGACCAACAGCTCACTAACAGCTACTGGAAGTACTTTAAAGCTACAATTTGTTCTGCTATCAGAACAAGAGATTGTTGTGAAAATTTATAATGCGCAAACTATTTTGCCAGCTGGCGATCGATCAGACAAACGAGTTGTGAGCGAGTGGAAAAGGAACGTGTGCGCAGCGAACACGGTAAAATCGTGAGCCAATGCGATGTATAAAGAATGCAATTATTATTATAATAAAGGAAATGTTGCCAAATTACATGCGACGCCGCTTTTATATCCAATATGTCAATAAAAGTTTGTGAGCATCTATCTAAGCAAGATATATAACTTATTTTGCTACATATTGTGAAAATAACTAAATAGCAAAATAATTAGGTATAATAAAAAGAACTCTTTTTGTTGCCTTTTCACGTCGAAAGGAAACGTATATTGAGTTTTACTTGAAGGGGGCTGTCGTTTCATACGTTCTGTTTGAAAACTCGTATTTAATTATTAATTTGAAGTTTACAAAATTTACAAAATTATATTTATTTAATCATTTATATCGTTGCCGTATCATCCACGCTTACTAGACCGCAGCTCAACTCCACACTTAAATTCACCGTTAACATTCTATCATTACCAATATACTCAGTTTTTGTTCAGTTTAGTTCTGGCTATATTAATAGCTAGCGAAACTTCCCTCTTAATAGTCTCTGTAGGCCATACGAACGCCAAATACAATTAACTAGTTACGAAGATGGGAATAGGTAAGGAAAATACATTATTTGTGCTCTCTCCCCAAATGGAACAGCTGTTACTGTTGTACCTATATAATCGAGTTTACGACCAAGTTATTGGCTAATGAGTCATAATAATTAGAACCTTTTGTTAAGGAAATAGCTTTAGGTTTGTTACGCAGATGCTACTGTGTCGTCGTTTTTTCCACTTTTCGCTTTTCTTTTCTTTTTCCGCTAAATCAAAAGTACTCTTTAGTAACTTCAAAAGATGATATTCGACATTTTGCATGTTTTCTTATCTATAAAGCTTGAAATACACAAAAAGAGGCGTGGGTTTTACGCGTGTAGGGTCGGGCATACGACGCGACGAAAGGGTTTATTTCGTTGTCTTTAAATGGTCGACGACACATCATATGCGACTCGCGTACGACCCGCACCTAATTTCTGTGTGTTTCAAGCTTAAATACTTAAGGCGACGATTGCCGACCGAAATAGGCACGCTAGCGCTTGCTCGGCCGCGCGCGATACACTTCACGAGGACGCAGCGGCAGCCGGCAGTGAACTGTGAACTCGCGAGCAGCCCGCGAATCGAAAATCACTTAAAATTCAATTAAACATTAAGTAATAAAAAATTTAAATTTATGACGGCCGGAATCCCTCGGCTATTTAAAGACAATTATTTTTGTATATTTTTTATTAGCTAAAGCCAAATATACTGCAAGTAATAGGATATTTGGAATACGATTAGACGGATGTTTGGGATTTTATTTCATACAGTAAAATATCAGCAATTGAAAAAAAAACGGCCGGAAGCATAAGATAAATAAATGTAAAATATCATATATTTTATCCAAAATCTATGTAGGTACTTGTGATTTGCGTGCGAGTAATCCATAATTTAAAATACCTATTTTGGGGAATCCCAGCCTTAAGTTATTTTCTGTGCATTTCGTTGGAATTTCTTTCCCATCTCATGTAGAGTCGGGCATACGACGCGACGAAAGGGTCTATTACTTTGTCTTTAAATGGTCGACGACAAACCAAATGCGATACGCGCACGACCCGCACCCAATCTCTGTGTGTTTCAAGCTTAAATATTTAAGTTATTTTCTGTACATTTTGTAGGAATTTCTTTCCCATCTCATGTAGAGTCGGGCATACGACGCGACGAAAGAGACTATTTTGTTGTCTTTAAATGTCAATTTCTGTGTGTTTCAAGCTTAAATACTTAAGTTATTTGCTTTGCAATTTGTTCGAAGTTCTTTCCCATCTCAATATTCTTTTTTACTTCTTTGTTTCAACCACAATAACTGGCAGCGTTTTAAACGAACTAAACTCAATCCTCCCGCTAACAGCTTTACTAACAAATCGTTTCTTTTGTCCACAGATTTCCGACTTCTGCCCCTCTAACGCTGAAACTTAACAAGAGCAAAAAGTATAACCGCTTTCTAAACTGATTACTGCGGCTTCTCTTATAAAACTTGCTCACCGAAGAAACTGAAATGAAATAAAAAGTATAATACATTAACAAAGAAAATAGTACCTACTCCAGAGGAGCTTCACGAGCACTTAACGATTAACCGCTCATTAGCACGAATAGCGTCAGAATTATTTATTAAGCCGTCACCACGATGACCCTTTGAAAGGTTAACGATAGTCGTTTTCCATTGAACGTGATGGAATTTATTCGATCATTATTATAAATGGATGCTTAGCAGTGAGTGTTATACAGTGTGTCAATAAAACATAAACTAACTTTGGTGTAAGTGTGAAGTGAACAATGCATGTGTGTGTTCGCGTTCCGTTGTGCGTGGTAAGGGTGGTGTTACATTGACGCGAGCAGCGTTTTTGCGTCCGTAAAGCTGGGTGCGCGGTGCCACGGCGTCGCCGGTGGAGGGACGCGGGGGTGCGGGCGATGCGGACGAGCCCGCGCCCTCGCCCGCGCCGGACGCGGAGGCGCCGCGCCGCCGCCGCCACCACCGCCCGCTCTACCGCCGCCTCTTCCACTATGTCCGCAGCGCATGGACGGGCGTCAAGTTTGCACTAGGTAACTTTTTAAACCATATCACTGAAAAATCGGTTACCATGTTCACATTTATTGTATCGACGTAACATTCTCCAACATTAAAGTAAAAATAAAAGTGAGCTAACAAGATTGCTCGGCCGCCACCACCGCCGGCTCTGCCGCCCCGCCTCTACCACATGTCCGCAGCGCATGGACGGGCGTCAAGTTTGCACTAGGTAACTTCCTCTGCTTATAGAACTAAATATGCTAGCACTAGCCTTATTCATTTATTATACTGAGGCTACATTAGCGGGCTACGCCGAATATTCGTGTTTACGCGATGTAGTCGGGTAGATCGTTGGAACGCGTAGTATTCGGGCTAAGACGATGTATTCTCGGGTCACTGTCGGTAAACTGGCGCGCATCAAAAGGATTTGTTCAGATTGAAGGGCACAATGAATGTTTACCCGTCTAGTGTAGACAAGAACATCGCGTAAGCCCGTACACGATTATTTTAGCGCGCCTACGCGACACAACTCTTCGCCCGATAATGCAGCCCCAGCATTAGTAACTAGACATCATTGATATAGGTAACTAAGTTCCGACCCTTACGTTTTCCATGACTCATCATAATCAATTTAGCTACAAGTTTTTGTCATTTATTTATTCTGGAAAGTTTATAAATTAACATCATTATTGTTTTCTGGTATTAAATATAAAAATTTACAAAACATGGAAGCATATCGACTCGTATAACAAAAAGCTTTTAACCGTATCACTGAAAAATCGGTCAACATGTTCACATTTATTGTTTGGATGTAACATTCTCTGACATAAAAGTAAAAATCATAAGTGAGCTACCTACTAAAAAGATTGCTCGGTCCCCGAAAAGATAAAAAGAATCCCTTGAAAAAGTCCTCGAAACAACTCGTGTGTACCATTTCCTTTTTTCCGCGAAGGCATTGTTTATGCTTTTTACCTGTACAGTCGGCGACTCAAGTGGGAGCGTGCGAGCAATGAGTATTTAGCTCGGAATTTGCAAACAAATTCTCGACTTTAAGCTTGGCTGAACATTAGTTACTTCGTCTAGGGTTGACAAATAGTATGCATTTAGCGCTAGCTTAACTTCAGCGAGAAACCGATTACTTTCCCGCTTATGTTACTAACTTATTGCTTACGTATTGATACGAACTTATCTGTTTAAATGAAATTAATCTGTGTGCAAAATAAATTTCAGATTTCATTTAGTCTTATCTCGTTACCAGCAGGGCTAGCACAACTTGAGCGCGACTCGAGCGAGAAAGAGTCGCGGGCACTTTCAACCAATCAGATCGCTCGTAGATAGCGGGCGTGACTTAAGGCGAACGTGCTGATTGGTTGAAAGGAGCGCGACAAAGAGTCGCGCTAAGTTGTACTAGACCTACAGATTCTTTACATCGGAGCATGTAAAATATACTAAAACCATCACAATTCACATAAGTACTCAAATACTAATGATTAAAACTGTGCCATAAAAGCCTTATCTAAGCCTAGGTATGCATAGGTATTAATGACAGTTCTATATAACATTCAAGAAATAATCATTTTCTTAATAGAACTTACATTTCGAATATACAGTTCCACGCTCACAATAAAAAATAATGAAAGAAATCAGTCGGGTAAATATTATTCTTTCATAGGTTCCAATACTCTACATTCTTCGTGAACCCTATAAAAGCAAGCACCGATGAAAGAAAATGAATCCAGAGGACCCGCTCGTTGATAGCGGTTGGCCAAGTACCCGGTATTTGTACAGTATAATCTTGTGTGTGTTCCGAGTTAAATTATTAAAAGGCTTAAAATTTAAGGAACAATAAATACCGATTTCTAACTTATATTTTCCAAATTTACTGTTCCGACATCACTATAAATTAAAGTAAATGTTGTATTTGCATCGATATGTATTGATATCATCTCCGATGAAAGAAAATTAACAAGAAAATCCGCTCGTAGAAACCAATTGGCCAAGCACCCTGTATTTGCACAGTAAAATCGTTTGTTTAGACTAAAATTGGTTACAGGTTTCAATTTTAAGGAACAACAAATGCGGATTCCTGACTAAGTAATATTTTACAAATTAACTGTTCCGCCGTTACTTGAAATTTGATAAAATACCTAATGATTTTCCATCGTTTTCTATACTTCAAGTTATTCTTCGTGAGCCCTGTATAAGCAAGGACTGATGAAAGAAAATGAATTGCGAAGGCCGCCTGTAGAGACCGGTTGGCCAAGCACCCGGTATTTGCTCAGTATAATCGTGTGTTTGTTCCGACTTCGCCGGCTGCGGTGGATAGCAAAATATCTAACACAAACACGCTCATTCACTAAAATCAACGGAATTTCTGCATAGAACTTTTGCTAGCGAGCTTACATTTCGCATAGTTAATAATTTCCCGTTGCTTCTTATTAATTTTATATCTGGTAACGATATTTGTGAAATTATATTTCGTTATTATAATAATCATGGAAAATTAACGTTTATTGCTCTAAGAAACTTTACTACAAACCGTTTAAGTTTATTTATTGCTCACGTAACTCACGTGACAAAAACAATGACAACTTATATCGATATTATCAATTTTAGATCATTGTGATGAGTCATTAAAAATAACTTACTATCTTAGGTTTTTATCAAGACTTTGTGTTATTTAATTTGGTTTTTGTTTGGCCTACGACGTTTCAGGAATATTTATTCATGTGGTTTCATCGTCTGAGCTTATGTTAATCTCATCTAACTGCGCGTTGTAATTCGTATTTTTTAGTACGGTATTAGGGTATTGCATAAAAATAGTAAAAGTAGATGGTCCGAAAAGCCCCAGAATCCATATGGAGTAAAGGAGTACCAATAGTTTCATTAAACCTAATGCACAATATGCCCTACTAAAAGATTAATACTAAAATCTATCCTACTAATATTATAAATGTGAAAGTTTTGATGTTTGTATGTTTGTTACTCAATCACGCCAAAACGGCTAAAGGGATTTGGCTGAAATTTGGGACACAGATACTTTGTAGCCTGAAGAGGAACATAGGCTACTTTTTATTCCGGAAAAACATCACATTCTCGCGGGATAACGTCAAGAAGTTCACGCGGGCGGACCCGTGGGCGGAAAGCTAGTGGGGTATTTGAGCTAAAGGCCGTCAAAGTTTGTATGAAAAAGTTTTGACTAAGCCACACACGGGCCTCTAAAAAACGCCGCCACCGACCTCATTCCTGTAGTTTTCATACATTTTATATGAACGCCGATACTTCTTCTAGCTTCAAGTGGCGGCGTTTGTGGCTCGTAAGCGGGGTCAGTAATACCACAAGGGAAATATTATACTGTGGTAATACTATGGTAATACTACATAACATTAAAAGCACATATTTTATAACAATATTTTGCGCAAAAAATGTCCTCATGGGTTATTGATAATTACTTATCGGCATTTCCCTTACAGTGAGACATATTGTTGTGCATTATAATAAAACGATTGGTACTCCATTCTTCTGAGGTTTTAGGCTACCTGTCCATTGACGTGGAGCGAGGCGGCCGGCGGAGCGGAGAGACGAAGAAATATTAACCAATAGGATTGCCTAAAATATCAGCTCCGCAGATTTTATGAAATCCTATTGGTTAATATTTCTTCGTTTCTCCGGTCCGCCGCCTCACTCCGCGTCAATGGACAGGCAGCCTCAGTCCATACATTTTGGACCGTCTTATAATTTATATTCAACGCACCAAAAATATTCAAATCAAAGCAACTACAGAGTACCGTTTCATCGCTACATCGTTCTATACATAAACATAACTTGGTAACTTGAATAGTGCGGACGGGTAGACGGAACCTCTTTTTGTTTGTTATGGAAATCGAGATATTGAGCTCATGTTACGAGTGCTAGCTCCTTTACCGAAGCCACCGGTATTTACATCCGAACTCATTTCATATCGGCAAACATTGATATGGACCTGATGGAACTTTTGTTTACAAAAACACTGTCTGTAGTATAGGGGTTACGTCGTTTTGCGGCCAAATTGTGCATAAATCTATTTTTTTATGTTGTTTTATTTCTGTTGAGGATTGAGTTATTGGGTCTTTATTATTAAAAAAAATGTGCTCGTATTACGAGTGACAGCTCCTTTATCGGAGCCACCGGTATTTACTGCAACTCAACAAAATAATCAGCTGTCCCATTACATTCTGGCTTGTAGGTATTGACAATTTGTATGAAACAGCTGATTTTTTTTTTTGTTGAGATGCAGTATTTGCGCCATAGTAAAAGCTGGTTCATATTCATGCGCGCAATCACCACCTAAGAAGTTTTGCGATTATTCATTAACACGTTGTATAACTCAAAATCGGCATACCTTGATGTTGTACTTAAAACCTTGAAGTGTTTTCTGCGATATAGAAATATTAAGTTAAAGTTATCTTAAAATCCATTATTACTATTTACTTACTTATATCATATTCGTATCACAGATACGAGTACATTCATTGCTAAATTCGTTATTCGTATTGCCTAAAATTCTCGTTTAAAACCTCTTTTACACCAAGATAACGCTCACTACAAAATTAAGAAATACGTAGAGTTAAGGCAGCAGCACATTGAAGCATGAAATAAAGTACTTCAGCTCCCGAAATATTCACATAAAGTACGGTATCGGTATAAACTTTGGTATTAAAATGAGTCTATACTCGGACGAAATTTTCATCATTGTTACGTTACATCGTAATCGTAAAAAGTTTGTAGATACAACAGAGGCTATGGTAAATTTTGCGGTAAGATACCATAACACTATATGAGCCATTATACCAATATTACTGACCGTTATGTCTGAATCACGGTTAATATTAACGTCGTAAACTTAAAGCATAAATTAATGGAGCTTTCTCAATAAACTTTTATTATGTTAGGGCAATAAATTATCTGAAATTATTTTTTTACGAGCTTGAGTGAAATACTCACATATTAATAGAAAAAAAAATAAAAAATGTGGCATACTTAAATTACTAAATTGAAATGGTAACACTCATTTGTGGTCAGTTTTCTCAAGGCAGAAGCCCCCGTTTTGGCCACTTTTTGCTCTAAAAGTTTTCAAAATAACTATTTGTCATTTTGCCAATGGGAATTAAAGAATTTCTTATGTTATACGAGTTTTTAATAAATTAGTATGAACATTTTAAGAACTTTACTAAGGTTGAAATTTAATCCTTTTTAACTTTTTTGATTCTTACTTGTTTTTTGCACATTAGAAAATATTGATTTAACCTGGGTTTGGTTTTGATTTTTCGCTATAGGTACTTACAAAAGTTTGGCTATCAATAAGTAGCCAAAACAGAGGCATTTGGTACCTTTCGCACATTTCGTGTTATATACAAAAATCTATTTATTTTTTTTGAATCTTGAAAAATGTACTTTTAAAGATTGATTAATTTTCTATAATTTAAGATAAGTATAATTTTTGTCTTAAATACCTAAGACCACTTGACACTTAGCACTTAGTGCTTCAAAATGAAAAAGTCCATAAAGTGGCCACGAAGGGGTCTTCTGCCCTATTAATATACAGGGTGTTAGGGGCACCGTTGCAAAAACTTTAACCATGGCTTCAGGCCATCATGCTGAACAACGCACAGCAAGATTTTTTGTCGGAAATTAAAAAAATAGTTCGACTCTCCATACAAAATGTCCCGATTAGTTGCTAAATTTGTTTGAAAAGTCGATATTTTTTTTCATTTCCGTCAAAAAATTCTACATTAATTTTTTCATGAATCTTTGCTTTCAAGAATGGATCAATTAAATGAATATAATAGAAGTTTTCTTCTGCGAAAAAAAAATAACTTAAATACGTACTTTAAAAAAAGTTAAAACAACGTCATCTTCCACTTTATTATTATTTCTGTTTACCGTTTCCCTAATTTCTTTTCGGAGGCGAAGTCTTGGGCATAATTTAAAAACTTCGTTCAAGTAAGTTACTGGAAAATTCCGTTTGCCACTCCAGGTGAAAGTTGGGACTTCGCTGGGAACTGCCTGCTGTCAAAATTGTTTCATTTTGAAATTAATGCTCATATATTTTAAAACTTTTGTAGCGCATTATGAACATAGTATAACTGAAATAAACGGTTTATTATTATAACACTTGAACCATTACAGTGGATTTATGAAGTACCAATTTTTTTAATTAACTATGGGTTCGCTTTTGTAACCAATCTTGATGGAGGAGCAAGATAGCATCATCTACGGTGGAGCGAGCTCACCCAGAACAGTATATTTTATTACGTATATTTTATTTTTAAAGTTAAACATTTTTTTTACTTCTACCTACTTTAATTTTCAAGTGTTCTATTATTTATACACTACTTACTAGCTTTGTGCCCGCGGCTTTGCCCGCGTAAACTACAGGACGTTATACCCGCGGGAATGAGATTTTTTTCCGGGAAAAAGTAGCCTTTGCAACTCTCCAGCCCCCAAAGTATCCCCATATCAAATCACGTCGATCTGTTGCTCCGTTTTGACGTGAAAAGCGGACAAACAAACAATCACACTTTCACATTCATAATATTAGTACTCTACTCTGTAAACACGCAAAAAGTTTGATGTTGTAAAAATCAAACTTCCTAGTTTTCCAAATAAATAACCATGTTAACAAAAAAAACCGTTTCGATACGTCTATTATCACCAGCTGTCGAATGAATAGGTACGTAAATAAACAAAAGTCAATACAGAAAATGTCTATGAAATTTAAAAATGTTTGCTATTGTTAGATGAACCGGGTCAACTGCACTTCACTTTGAAACGTAGAAACAATACTAGCATTTATGGCCTCTATTTTATTGTTCTCATTCTGTTATTGTAAAGGGATTTGATTTCATGAAAGATGAGCGATAAAGAAGAGCAGTAACATCTTCTACTTACATAATTTATTAATCACTAAGCTTTCTGCCCGCGGCTTCGCCCGCGTGGACTACACGACGTTATCCCGCGGGCACGTGATTTTTCTCCGGATTAAAAAGTAGCCTATGTTCCTCTTCAGGCTTTAAAGTATCTGTTTCCCAAATTTCAGCCAAATCCGTTCAGTCGTTTTGGCGTGATTGAATAACAAACAAGCATCTTAACTTTCACATTAATAATATTAAGTAGGATAGTGGCACCCCGTGTTTTCCCGCTTAAACCCCGATCCCGTAGAAATTTCGGGATAAATATTAGCCTATGTCATTCGGCCTGAATGTAGCTTTTTAACGGTGGAAGAATTTTTTTAATCGATCCAGT
Organism: Crambus lathoniellus; assembly: GCA_949710035.1. Taxonomy (NCBI): domain Eukaryota; kingdom Metazoa; phylum Arthropoda; class Insecta; order Lepidoptera; family Crambidae; genus Crambus; species Crambus lathoniellus. Next base: position 7,693,596 of record OX453310.1, on the reverse strand, counting down.
AGTTTTTGTATCCATTACAAACATACAAAAACTCAAATCTTTCATGTCACTTTATAATATTAGTATAGATAGTTACCTACCAGTGGCTGCCCGCGGTTTTACTCACGAGCAACTATCGTCAGCTTTATTTTCGTCCTCCCTGTTGAGACGCTTTAAACCAGAACCAGAATTATATGTCGTAAAGTTCATTTGAAACGCTTCCACAAAAAATATATAATAGAGCCCTTTAACCTTAAACTATTGAGGAAGAAATTGACTGGCTGATATATCAGCGCATACCTAAGGCTCCAGTTCTAGGATTGAGAACTTGGCTCCCGATTATAATAAGTGTAGTAATTTATTAAGGGTTTTCGCAAATTCATCTTTTGAGAAGAAAAGGTTGATAATATTATAAAAAAATCTTTAGATGAGACGAAATTCGTAAGGATTATGGCCAGTCGTTAGTACATAATGTAAGTTTTGATGAACTTTTATTCAACACCCTCGAGAACCATTTAGAAAAAGATTTCTTGTAAAAAAAATATCTACATACATTTTTAAGAAAGCAACACGAAAGAACAATCTGGGACCCGAAAATCCCTTCGTATTTCTCAAGTTGAGTGAAAATTAACAGTCTCTCGCGACCCTATTGAGGGTAGGTTCACGGGTAAAACGTTTCGGACCATTTTGGACCATCACGGCTGAATTATTCCTTTAAGACGATCTTCTTTGGGACGTTTTGTATCCGGATTGCGTCACGCGGAGTACGCAAAGCGTGAAATTACGGGCCCGATGTTAACAAATTGTGAATATATTCTACGCATTGTGTGGCATAAATCTGCTTTACAACTACTTTAAATCAAGGGACATTTGAATCGGAATACCTATACATTTTTATAGCTTTATAAGCGCAGGCTATACTGAGACCGAAGCGAAATGAATAAATGTCGCCTTTTTCATAGGGATTTGACTCACATCGCGAACTCTGTAGTTTAAAGTGTGTACAAAAACCAGCAACGTTTCGTTTTTCAAACAGAAATTGTAACTGCGACGAAATTTGGGGAGAACTCGGCAACAATTTTAAACATAGTGAAAATTCCGTTTTTCACAATAGTTACGTATAGAAATCATAGAGTTATTACGCAAATACTATTTTTCTTATATATTTTACTGTTTAAAAATAGCCAAACTATTTTCCACACACTCATCCTCTCGACCTAAATTTAGTGTAGACCCCGTGGCGTTCCAACTTTACGATTACGCAAAGGTATCCAAAATCTTGTCCTTTATTACTACCAAGAGACTCTGCTCTATACACACTCCTGTGACTTATATCACTCGACGATGATGTCTTGTACCGGGAATGGGGTCACTGGAATCGTATAAACTCGACCCTTGTTTGTTGAAAAGTTTTGGTCTATTCAAACCGTGAATAGAAATAGTGCGCTTTTATGACACTATTATATTTTGTTTTGTCGAAAACTTGGGACGCACCTTTGTTCGTGTGTGGCTTTATGTCATGAGTGTTGCAAATACATCGGATACTATAAATTTTTTGGCTATTGCTATGTAAATCTTAACAATTGTGTCTTTAACATAATTATTAAAATCGCGGTAACGCTGCCAGTATTATGGGCACTTTTGGGCCAGGGACCGCTCGGGGCGGCCTCTTGGACTAGTTAAGTTTTTAATGTAATGTTTTATAATATTAGATTAAAATAAGGTATTTTAAGGTAATAATAACAACCGTTAGAATTCCTTATGTCATAAGATTTTTTTTCAATAAATTCCATTATTAAGATTATTATTATTACAAAAAACCTTCGGACAAATTAATGAGATTATAAAGATCAAAGTTTCGTTTTTCATGAGTAAAATCGAGTACTTACTATGCTCATCAGTTTTAAATTATAAAACGCATTGTTTGTTAAGAAACAAACTTTGTTTGCACATTTACTGAAATATTCAACGAAATTTTAATATCATTGCAAGTTTGCAAAAAATTGCGATTAATGTGTAATATATTTTATACACTTATACTTAAGTATTTGTGTTTTGTACGTACTCGTATTTATGTTAGTCTACTTTTAGATCTCCTTATCCATCCATAAGAAAGGTCCGTGCCCCTGCAGTGGGGACATTGAATGGTTCATGAAGATCACTTTTACATAAACATGTTTGTAAATTCCGAAGGCTCTTATTTATGTTGATATATTAATCATAAATAGGAAACCAACTCAAATGTATCGTAATTTGGTGGAAACAATTTCACAAAAAGACACGTCACTTGGAGTTGTTATATCGAGTATAAACATGATTAGTGTTTTCGTCTGCCAAATATTGAATTGCGCAGTAATGCATAATTTGATCTGATGTGTCTCGCTCGACATTGAATGTTAGACACATACAGTATAAACACACATATTTGTGTTAATAGTGTATATTTAAAATCCTTATGTTTATGAAAAATATCAATCTAACTAAATAAACAATAATAAATGATATTGACTAGTCGATGTAAAAATAAACTTTAATCGTAAAACGAAAGGAAATTAGAAAGAAAGAAAGAAAAAAGTTTTTTCAACAAAATACAAAATATAAGTTATTAACAACAAGTAATTAAGAGAATGTCGTATTTTGTGGAAACGGCTCCATCTCAGCATATGCCACCGCCAATTACGGGTTTATACATGTCTAATATGTTATCTTTCCTTCTCCTGCCTATTTAACTATTGTAGCTTTCAGTTATGAAATACCGACGTAAGACAAATCGTAAACGTAAGTAATAAAGCCCGCAGTAATTCAGGTTAGTTTGCATTTAGATCGCGTCTAAATTGTCGCCTAATAAAAGCTTGGCATCTAACCAAACAACTCTTTAGTCATGTTTTCAGCAGCACCGTATATTGTTGTCTCACTAACAATAATAACAACACAGTGAACTATATTCATCTATTGTCAGTTAGCGCGTGTGATTGATTTATCACGAGTAAATCTCATATTTAGTGTGTTTCCGAACATTAAGAAACTTGCTTTGAACAAGCGCCAAGCCTTAACGCTTTAGTTGTTTTAAATCACGAGTGTTGTAATACAGTGTGAGCACATTATGTGGCTGTAACTATATTTTACGTTTGGTATAAATCTGCTACAACGGAGTTAAAAGAATTTGGAGATAAGGTACGTTATGTCGACGCGAGAAAGCTCTACCAAGATAAACAGATGGTGAAAAATATAGTGGATGAGAATTCTAGTGATGGAAAAGAAAGTGTAGTGCGGCCGAGTGTGATAGATGTGAAGTCGAGTTTGGTGAAATATAGGAAAGGGAAAAAGAGGAAATTAAAGAAGAAAAAGGTTCGTTTCACGGACACAGAGGAGGTTCCGGAGAAAGTGCCGATTTGGAGGAGGTTCTTTCACTACTTCAATTTTCTTTGGCACTGTACGAAGTCTGTGAGAAGCGTTCTAAGTAAGTGATGGGCCCTACGTATTTTTTAATAACACGCATGTTTACCGCAAACCCTTTGTTTGACCTTTGTCTATCGCGGATTTTTTTTACAGGAGAATAAACTGCATTATTTACGGTCCGTGCCTAAAAGTTAAACTCATTCGATTTTCTAATTTTATGAGCGGCCTTCTTGTTTTTATATTAGGTTCATCCTTTTAATATATTGTGAGTAGCTGAGGTTCGGCTTGTGTCACTATTTTTAGATTACGATTTGGGTATATTGGCGGTTTTTTTGAAGCGTAGAGTCCATTGGGAAAGGAAAACTGAACGTAAAAGGTTTTGCTCTGAACGATATAAACTAGAAAACAATATAGCTTACGGTATGAACTCAAGTATAAAAAATGCGGTAAGTATCTCTGTTCGTAACGCTTAGCTCCCTATGTGGTCTACCCTCCAATCCTTGCGTTACCAAGTAATAATAAATTTTTATTCAGCAAAATCTAAGTTTGTTTGATAAACTAGCTAACATAAATCACAGTTAGAATAAGTACTACTAGTCGTGAACCCAAATTCAGTCAATATTTGAACGGCAATTTATTTCGACATGTTGGCTTAGAGCCATCTGACGCAGTAAGTAGTATCTAAATTTTAGAATTTAGATACTTATATAGATACTTATAATATAGAATTGACTTCTAAAGTTATCTTTCTAGATAATCTTTGACTGATAAGTATAATGTTCTGAAAGCCATTTAAAAACCTTTTAAACGGTAGGCATGTTCAATTAAAACTTATCCTGAAAGTTGCTATTTAAACTTATAATTTGCTTTATGTTTCAAAGTTACTTGTGTGCTTATAAATGGATTCATATTTTCTATTGTCATTAAATAAATTTATTCTTTTTCAATTACCAAACGTACTTTAATACCTCAGGACTTAAAGTGGAGGATTATTTACCTCACACACTCAAAATCACATAGAGGCTCACAGGCGTCAGTCTCCAATTAATCCCGACCGAAATAGGCACGCTAACGCTTGCTCGGCCGCACGCGATACACTTCACGCGGACGCGGCGGCAGCCGGCAGTGAACTGTGAACTCGCGAGCGCCCCGCGAATAGAAAATCACTTAAAATTCAATTAAAAATTAAGTAATAAAAATTTTACACTTATGACGGATTTTTCATTAACTAAAACCAAGTATACTGCAAGTAATACGATATTTAGATTACGATTAGACGGATGTTTGGGATTTTATTTGACATAGTAAAATATCACCAATCAAAAAAATTATTTATTTTTTCCAAGTTTTAAGTACTTGTGATTTGCGAGTAATCCATAATTTATCCTTATTTTGGGGAATTTCCGGTGTCCGTTCTTCTTGTAACTTAAAAGCATAATGTTAAAAGAGTCATGAGGTTGGACGAAACTGACGATACAAAAATTCTTCTTTAAAAAGATAAAATTGAATAAAGAAGATTAAGTATTTTGAGTTCAGTTTCTGTGAGCTCTCGTACAATTGTTATGAGATAAGTAAGTAAATGTAAAGAGATTCTGTGTCGTAAGTTTATAACTACAATGTAAATTTTTTTAATCATTTGGAGAAGACAAAAGCTATTAAATGCAAGTCCTTGCTAACATCGAATATTTACTAAAGATCTTAAGCTTTCCTTCTTCACAAAACTTTTTAAATTAGTGAAATATCCTAGGTTGTACAAATAGCGCATCAAGGCGAAGGGAAGCGCCACCGCTCAACTTTGCTTCGCGAAATTAATGAAATTTCCGATGCGAATGGAATCGATTGCGCCACAGTTTCGCACTGATGAATAGTTGTCAATCACTTTTCAAGTACCTACCTATTCGATTTAGTTTCGCAGTTTTCGGCACGGGGCGGGGCGGTGTATTGAGCTCGGCCGCTGAACTTTTATGAACGCTTTTTAATGACAAGCAGGCGCTAATAGACTGTCGTGGGTCGTGGGAGATAATTAAACTTAGCTAAATGTTTACCTAACACAATTTAAAGAAATACAATAACGGGAACAAAAGAAAAACAAAACTACTAAATTAGTGAAATATTTTGGTATAATTGTTGTACTAATAGGTAAATATATAACTAACTAAGTAAGTATATAAAAAAAAACCAGAGACGATTTTTTTTCTATTAAATGTTTTCCTTCTGCCCATGCAATTGATAAAAAGAACGGACTCAATTTTTTTTATAAAAAATAATGATAATATAGTTTAAGTACAAAAACCAAGGGAAATCCTGTTATTTCAACAAAGATTTTTATTAACAAGTTTTAAACTTTACTGTGTAATAATAAGTGAAAATCCAAAACTTCAGTTTGAAATTCATTTATAATTCATCTCGTGACAAAGCCCAAAGATTTTCAAATAAACTCTGTAGTTTAAGAAAGTCTAACACAGCTCGTTTGCCCTCTGTAATGTAAATTAAACTTCAAAATGTAATTGAAGGGTACTCCTTGAGTCACTCAAAGTCAAAGAAGAACCTTTAGAACAACGCTTTTCTCACTGCATTTATAAATCGAATATTTATTTTGTGTATTCTCTGTCTTCATTAAACTCGGGTCGCACTCTGAGCTAAACTTAGCAAAAGTAATTTCTTTCCGAGGAGTATACTTACTACGTTGAGACGATAATACGATTATTAGTAAATACATTGGTGACACTAGCTCATAAAAGTATTATAAGCCCTCAAAAAATAAAATAAAAAATATAAAAATTTAACAGCACCAAAACAGATACGAAATACAACAACATCTGTATTATCATACAACGTCAGGTCAACGACAACTAGACGAAAGGCAACATGAACTTTTCGCGCCGTTTACCCCATCCGGGGATCGAACCCGAGACCTCAGAGATATCGGCACCTCGAATTCGTGTGTACAGTACACCACTTGAGCACGGAGGTCAGTTGGGAGACAAAAAGAAATCACCTAATCATGTTATTATAATTATTCGATCAAGTTATTTCGTAAAAGTTAAAATATATATTTTTGAAACGAATTGTGATTGTTAGAAAGTTATTAATATATTTTTGAAAATAACTTGAAGGAAATACGTTTTACTACGAAGTATTAATTTCATTTAGAATAATAATATGTTTTTCTAGTTTGAATGAAACCAAACACTTTCGGTCTTGCTCGGCGAAATGAATTTTCCCCAACAGTCATAACAATGTTAAATTAACTTCACAAAGGTTTGCTTTTCTTTAATAGAATTTTTCTACTACCAATTACACCAAAAATAACTCTATTTTAGATTCTTAATTTAGTTTTAAGATTACTTTGAAATCACTAATTAAACCTATAAAAACACGTGGATAAAAAACAAAAATCTTTACTATTTTAATGTAATTTTAACTACTTACCAATTATAATCAAAATAACAATGTATTAGCATTTAAATTTAGTTTAGAGATTTGTCGGAAATTATTTTATTAAGCTAAGTCTAAGTAGAAATCATGGAAAACCATTTCGAGTGTCTACATTTTGAACTTTTCTGACTAAAAGTTAACCAATGGTTAAAGATTAGATAGCTCTAGTAACGAAAATTATTATTCATAATTAATAGCTCTAGCCTAATGTATCAAGCTTAAGACATTAAACAGCGGCCAATGTATTAATTCTACAATACTTTTAAATTAGCTTGGCATAATGTTTGCTTTAAATCATTTTTACTCGCGCTACTTAAATTGCTTTGCGTTAAATTATTGTTATGGGTATTCTCTAATGGTTTAGTGGTCTAAGCATTTTCTGAGGATAATAATGCTGATTTTAGGCAAAGAAAGATTGGTGAAAATTTCGAATATCATCAATGTAAAAATAAATATGTAGTTTAAAAAACTAAAAGAACGCACTTTTATAGGAACAGACAAAAAGTACAAAATAACCGTCTATTCAGTAACTGAAATTAAAAAGCGTGGTGCACGTTGTCAATATTAAGTAGGTATTTGAAATGCATGCTTTGCAAAGGGCGCACCACGCTTTTTAATTTCAGTTACTTAATAGACGGTTATTTTGTACCTACTTTTTGTCTGTTCCTATAAAAGTGTGTTCTTTTAGTTTTTTAAACTACATATTTATTTTTTAATTTTTAGTTTAATAAATGGCAAGCAATGGATGGATGGTAATGGATTTCACAGTCCATTCATGTGTCTGCCCACCGCGTAAACATTATAACTCAAAGGCGTGATTGTATGTATTTAGTTTTACAAATTCAAGTGGAGTCTATAAGTTACCGGATGCGCGAGCCGAACCCTGACTTTCTCCCTGCTCCATAATCAGACACTCGCCACCAAGTGTAACAAAAAGGTCTTATTAAAATGAAACAAATGAGCCCAAACTCGAGGGGTTTCCTATTGGTCATTAAGGAGTGTCACTGGCTTCCTTTCTGCGCCATCAGCAGACCCTCACCACCCAGTGTAGCGAATAGGTCTCATCAAAACGAAACAAATGAGCCAGAACTCGAGGTGTTTCCTATTGGTCATTAAGGAGTGCCACTGGCTTCCTCCCTGCTCCATCATCAGACCCTCACCACCAAGTGTAGCGTATAAGTCTCATCAGAACAAAACAAATGAGCCTAAGTCGAGGGGTTTCCTATAGCAGCCATTGATGAGTTCTATTGCCCACCTCTTGACTCCATCATCAGATCAGCTCGATGGTAGCAAATTATTGTATTGTCATCGGATTCATATAGACTTGCAAAGTTTCAAATCAATACGACAACTAGAAGTAGGTTAAAATTGATTTCCAAGATTTTCTTACATTGTGACTTAGTTACAAGTGAAGCTAAAAAAAGTGTGGTAATAAAAATATCTGTTTCGATCGAAATCGGTTTACATCCTACATAGAAATCTGTAAACTATTACTTACATTAACTGAGTATCGCGAAAAAAAAAGAAAGTCTTGGTCACTTCTTTACGGCCGAGGCTGCACTGAGGGCCTACTCTGAAACGCAAACTCGAAACTTCGGTTAGCCCCGTCCCTATCACTCTTCAGACATGACAGAATTGGGTATAACGAAGTTTCGGATTTTGTGTTTCAGAGTACTTTGTTTCCCTCAGAACTGCAACGGATAACGTGACGCGACGGATGGCGGCGGCGATTCTAGTAACAAATTAATTTCGCTTGTCGTTTCTGCAGTACGGCCTTCGACATATACGCAACCTCGGCCTACTACTCGAAGCTATCTAGCAGTGCATAAAACTTTGTCAACGAAATACGTAACTAGAAAAGCAAAATTTGATAATGAATGGCCGGTCAAATGATGTGGACGCTTCGTTCAGCTTCCTAACGACATTGTATGGCTACATACTGTTATTGAGTGGAGTTATGATTAATGATTGGACAAACTCATGAATCATGGAATAGACTATTGACATGGTTAATTTGACATTAACCAATCCAATTCTTATTAATCCACTGGTAATTGACAAATTGATTTTGGAATAGTATACAAAAAAACTAATAAAGGTAGCGCCGGAATCATGACAGACAACAAATGTTAAGCAACATAATATAAAAAATGACAATACAACACATATGTATTACTATGAAGGTGATGTGTATGTGTAGCTTTAGTGTAGAGAAAGAATAAAAGTGAAGATCGACACTCAAGTTTACAAAATGACCAAACTTTAAATTTATTTTGACCAAAATTTACACGGTCAGTGCCTAAGCAATAAAACTTTTGAGGTTTGTATAGACCCAGGTCTGAAGCAAAGATCCCAAGGCTATTTAGAGTTAAAAGTCTTGGCTACATTTTCACATTAAATTACTTTAGTAGCTTTAGGCAAAGTGCTTTAGTTCAGCAAGTTTCAAAACAAAAGAAAATAAAAACAGAACTCGTTGAGACTGTAAGACGTTCCCTTGTTTTTTTTTTTTTTGTTTTAATTTACGTTATACTTTTAAGTAGGTGTTTTTAGTATGAAATGAAAACCGAGATTGATTTGGTCAAAACTAAACATTTTATATTAACAAAACAGGGTAGGTAAGTATCATAAAAAATTGTGAAATTATTAGTCTTGTAAGGTATTAGAAACTAAAGTATAGGTAACTTGTTTTTTTTAAGTAAAATACAAAACAATTTAACACCAGAAAATCATTCCAAATGACAGAAAATTAGCTTTCTGATTGTCTAATGGAATTGTTGCATTATTATCACATAATAATTGCGGCGTAAAACTTAATACATAATATAATCTTCTTTTTGTTTTCGTTACAATAACAATTAATAAGATAAGTAATTTAGGTAAGATAGTAATAAATAATGTATTTAATCTAACTTAGGGGATGATTCCTGCTCCCATCCAACTAGTTAAGTTATTGCTTTCCGTGGCAGCCTATAATTAAGTCAACACTATGAAATCATCAAAAATATAATGTAATTTTTAGCATTGAAGGGTGTATGTACTTGTTGGTTGTACAAATAAATAAAAAAAAAAAATGTACTTACTATAAATAAACAACAATAAAATCTTCATTATCTCCAAAACAATAGAGATTTATGTTGAATTCTTAAATCAAACTATACTACAGTGATAATTTGCACCGGGTACTAACACTAAGGCACAGAATAATATTTGTACTAATTAAATAAGGTAAGTACACTAACAAGAACTGAATTGTCAATCTGTACACCATACATTCGGTAGTGTCCTGTAATATGTAACGGCTAATTACCTCGGAACTAATGCCTGCAATCACGAGTCAATTAAACATCCTGCCTGATTAATCATTGCCGTGACACGACGCTGAGTAGAGTACTCCCATTATGGCAGCCTTAATTAGTCCTCTCTACAAATATTTAATGTCTGAGTCGTATTCAAGTGTGTGGACATTTTAATTTCATAACTAACAGACAAGTCGTGTTAATTAGCGGCATTTCATAAACGTGAAATAATGTAATGTTTAGCAATGTTTCAATTAACGTCGTTACTTGACAACCAGTTCCGAATCTATTACTAAGTCAAAACTAGTAGCAACTAAAAGGGTCCGGTTTTAACAGCGACCTTTATAACAACAACACCCAAATTTTACAAATAAGTAATCTACGCAAAACCGAGCTTAGTGGCAATCGGTGGCGATGAAAATAGCGCTAGGCTTAGCGGACAGGAGCCGGCACTTCCGATTGGACAGCGTAAGCCGCACGATTAGCCCGCTGGGGTTGGATGCGCAAACATTTACGGGAGTAACGTGCGACTGCGTAAAGTACGGTAAGTCAACAAGCGTGTGCGGTACGCGGACTGCAATGTAAACACCATGTGAACGGCAACTTGGCAATTTATCACCGAGTGTGTAATGTGTAATACGTATGTAATAGAACAGGAGCAGGTAGAAATTAAAATAAGAAAAAACAAAATAAAATAATACAAACACGCATGATTTAAAAACCATACAATTTGAACGTTTTGCATACTTGCGTCTATGTTCTTTTTTTCTTCCAAACACGCGGATTTGTTGTCCAGTTCAAGTTCAAAAGTTGTATCGCAAAATCATGTGGTTACATAGTTCCTAATAATAAATGACCAGTACCATTAACATGAACCATATTCGAGCACATTGTCCCATGAACAATGCACGTATTTGAACTTAATGCGATCATTTAAAATTGCATTGTTTCACCATTACACGTCACAATAATACTCATATACAACGTGTTAATGCAATAACCGAAAAGCCCATACACCCCGACTAATTTATTTTATATTAAATTGATTTCCATGAAAATATTTTTGTAAAGAAACTTCCAAGATAATATTCTCGCTCATAGGTCTCAAAGAGCATGTAATCACTACGTTTAATAGGTCTCTGTGACTTTCTGACAGATTTTAAGCTCTACTATAACATAAGAGAGCACGTGTCGGGTCGCGCGTGTATTTAACCCATTCTCGCCCGCCGTGCCAATTTGGGAACACCTATAACTATTATGAAAAACGGGGTTTTTACTTCGACCAAAGGCTCACGAACTAAATGAAAACTTTATATGGTCAAACGGTTTTTTTAAACAGAGAAATAAGGTTACGAATTTTACGATCTTACATTATAAATGAAAAGAAGCGTTCCAAGTTTGAAATACCTTAGTATTATTGACACTGTCAAAATAATCTACTTATAATTATAATCTCAAGTGAGCGTTCGACGCTTGGACATGTCTCTCACTCTAACTATGTATCTAGAACAAGGTGTTATTGTTGATCGAAGGATTTTTACCATCTTTAAATTTGTAAAAATCCCGTTTTCATAATAGTTATAGGTGTTCCCAAATTGGCACGGCAGGCTGGAATGGGTTAATGGATAAGCAGTAGTTACAAACATTTTTAGAAGCGGCAAAAAATGAAAACATTTTTTCAGAAAACTTTAACCCCTATCTAAAATGTGTGGAATCGATTCTACACTCGATTCTTAACAAACTTATTTATCAGTTTCGGTTAAAGTATTAACACGTTGCAGAGTGTCCTCATTATAGTGTAAGTAATTAATTCATTTACTTAACATGCTTGATTAGTGCACGATATCCAATGCAGTGGCGCGGCAGCCACCAACTGACACTGACAAGTGTTCTCATCTCAACAGCAGCGGAGCGGTGCTGTATTTCAATCGGCACTTGGCAGGGCCGGCACGGCACTGCATTATGTCAGCTTTAAACGAAGCCATAATATATTGAGAAGAGTTATCATACAGTGTAATTTGATGGACATATTCTAAATCATGTCAATGATGTCTAATATGCTGATTAATAAACTCGAAGCAATAAAATGTGAAGAGTGTCTAATATTACAATGACAATCTACGGTAAAGTGAAAAGGAAACCGTTTGGCTTCGTATGAACATGTTATGAGAAGAGAGGATAGGCATGTTACTAGAAAGAAGATTGACATGAATATTGATGGATGAAGAGGAAGAGGGAGACCTCAAAAAAATGAATAGAATGTGTGCGTAATAATATTAATGAGAAAGGAGTAAATGATGAGATGTCAGGTAATAGAATGAAGTGGAGCAAAAGGCTTTACTGCGCCGATGTCAAATAGAATCGGGATAAGTCTTAAAGGATGATGATAATATTAGTAATAATAGCATTAGTAGCAGACTACCACTGTTGGACATAGGCCTTCTCCAAGGTTTTTGACCACGACCGTTTTTGAAGTACTTTCTTCAACAATTAAAAAGTTTTACTGTATACAAAAATAAATCATGCTAAATTAATACCCAAAACAGTTCCTATTCAAATTGTCATATAGTTACACTTAAGTACCTATACTATAATTTTCTAATAAAAAAACATGAATACCCCGGCTTCATTTAAAAAGCCTTAAGCGGAAATATCTTTTGAATGTGAAATCTGTTTCTGCTACGAAATTAATTACCCTCCTTAGTTATTTGAAAAGGAATCGTATACGTTCCAAAAGGCATTTTAATAAATTATATTTTTGATGAAACTCTGTGTGAGTTTCATCGCTACGTCTCAGTTTGTATGGAAATATTGAGATTCAAATACAGATTTGAATCTTATTTCATGGAGATAAGTTTTTTTGCATCCTTCCGCTGACCGTACTCGCCGTTATCTTTAACTGTCTGACAAGAGAAGGAAGTTCTTTTTTAAATTAGGCTAAAAATCGATAAAGATAATATCTTACAAAAGATGGCGATAGGACACGTTGAAGTCAACGTAACGATAAGTTTAAACCATTTTCTTCATAAGCACATCTAAGATTTTTGGGCGAACTGTTGTAGTGGCTCTAACCCTGATTTGTATATGTGATCGTCTAGTTATAATGTTTTTCTATGTATTTGGTGGTCTTGGTGAAAGTCGATGTTACTGGCATCTAAGTGATCTGCGAATCGTGTTTATGTTTGTACTATTTAGTAGCTGCGTGTGAATAGAACGGAAGCTCATCGAGATAAATCCATCATTCCGCAGGCCTATGGTTTTAAATAACATTGCGAAGCTTGTTAATATTAAAATGCAAATTGTTTTAATCTGATCGCGACCTTCGCCTCTCTTCTACTCTAATTCCTAAGCTATAACCAATAGATGTCTGCTCACGTAGTGGATTACACTCTGGTCGTTTAGTAGCGCCTACAAAACCTTCTAGGAAAAACCCTTCTGAGGTTTATTATTTGGGGAACGTCAGCCATCTTTGTTACGCTGCGAAGCGTATGTCAGACATCTCCAGGATGTGGACATTTATTTACTTTATTTTATAAGGTGTTCGCTAGACACCTTCCCCATAATACCATGGTATACTTTATTTATTCATATTTGTATTAATTGAGAAAGTTCGATTTGGCCAAATCGGGCGATGGCTGAACGCTATGGAAGTGCAAGTGTGACGACGACCCAGAAATGTTGCTACCCGTTCACTGAAACCCACACGCAGATAGCCTTTAGGCTCAATAAGGCTGAGCTCGCGAGTGCCGGCCAGAGCATCCCGTTCAGTAGTCTAAGAGAATAATCTCTTATAGTCAAGGGCCCTCATTCGATTAAAGTCAGTGGGTGGAATGACTAGCTCGCAGCCTCAAGCGGTCAAACACCCCAGGATTTAAACACCCTGTGCAAGTCCTATTTCATCACAGATCACCTAGTATACCTATCTCTATTTCCTATCCTAAATACAAGTCTATAAGTGCACCTAACAGCGTCTATGTCCTGTGTAGAGGCAAAATGAACTTACACATTATACCTATTCAACACTAATACATTATACTTCCTTCTGCTCTGCTCCTGTTGTCTCTCTCGTCCAAATTCAGCAGCTAGACCCCTTTACTAACACGTTTAAATAAACTACCTATACACAGGTAACCTCAACGGTTTGAATGTAGTCTCTCCCTTAAAGTCTTTAATCACTCCCTACTATCCCATGTTTATTTATTTAGGTATATGTATAGAAATCTACCTAGACCTAGACTGAAATCTAACGAATTTAGCTCATAGAAATCGTGATTCAACTGAAAGGTGTACATGTGAGAACGCAAGGTGTTAAGCGAAGTCAAACAAACTAGCTCAATGGTTCTCCTAAGTATTTCTTAGTATTTAACACGGATTTGACTATGCCTCACACTGTGCTTCCTCTTAGGAATCTTATATCTAAGCAGTAAAACATATAATTATGGAAAAAAAAATATTATTTCTAACTTCAACCAATTGTCTGAACTTTCAATTTTGTCACCAATCAAAATTTAGAATCCAATCGAAGGATTCTCAATGACATTGTACTTTATCTATAACCATATAACAGATCAAATATTCAAATGCCATCGAAGGCATTATGTCAGATTCAGGGAAAGGAAAGTTTAGTTTCTATAGTCTTATCCTCCAGAAAAGTTTGTTACTATTCGAAAGTAACTCAATTATTTAAATTCAATATTATCTACTTCAACTTTTAAAAATAATTAATAAAATTAATTATGAATTCATTGAAAAGAGGTTCCTATAATGGGAAATAAATATGAATACAGAATAAGATGTTATATTAATTTTATTACTTCAAATTGAATTTAATTCGAAACTTTTGACTATTTTAACCAATATTCTCTCGTTAGAAGGAAATTGGCTCTTTGCTTCTGTTCCTACGGCTGATAAAGTCAGTAGAATTGGGAAAACGAAGCAAAGTAATAAAAAACCCAATTCCTGCCGATTAATCTAATTATTCTAAACAAAGAAACGTGAACACAAAGAAAATTGCAATACGATTGTGTACTTATTTTGACTTTATAAGGTGTGAGAACGATGTTCATTAAGTTTGTTTGATATTTATGATATTTATTATAATCATCAGTTTTATTACAATGAAAGTTTAAAGTCAAATAAGTTCACATCAAAAGGATTCACAATATACTTAGCTTTATAACACCTTGCTGATTCGCCACACTGATTCTATTACTTTACAAGCAATGGTGATTTACAAAGTTTTATACAATGAATATTAACAATTTAAATTGATTAAAAATGACCGCTCTAACCGGCCGCGCGACCGTGAATAATCCCTTGTTTGTTTCTCCCCGCCAGCTTACAATAATAACCTTCTCACAACTACCCTAAATCTATGTATCCTAATTTAGGTCTTAACTATTTGTCTTCACGGACCAATCTTCTTTAAATCTGCGCCAGCGCATTTTGCAAAACACCCCGCCTCCTTGTGACCTGATTGGCTAATCAACTCGCTAGGCGCAGCTCCAACCTGCCACTCACTAGATGGCGCCATGTGTTCAAAAGCGCTTAGATCCAAATAGAATTCTAGACGACTAGAATGCGCTGTAGGTGATTGTGAGTCTGTAATGCTTGACTCCTGAAAGATAGAGAATGATTCTGCGTAATATCTGCAATTTTTAGCTTAAATAAACATCAATAAAACTCAATTATGTCTTCATAGTTTAAACTAATCACGACACAAGGTTTCTTTTTGCTAATCAGTCGTTGCTCAGATAGTTCGTTACGTTTCACTGTGATTTTTTATAGATATTAAATAGGCGTCAGCTTGTCGGTTTGCACTCTCAAGTGACTAATTTATGATTACAAAAACCTCTGCTGTTTTGTTTCAAGGATTGGTTTTTTCTAGATTTTGAGACGCATTTACAACTAAACGTCATGCCTAACTAAAATTTATGATTTCTTCAAGTGGTCAAAGAAATACATTTACGAAATAATATTGGCTTGAATATTGAATTTCTGAGTCGTTTTATTTTAACCATATGTGGCACTTAGTCAAGCGTCTATTGAATTTTAGGAACTGTGTTTTTTTTTCTCTCAAAGTTTATTTTTTATCGTTTATGATACCTATAGTGTAAGGCACATTTTGGTGCCATCACATGCCTCTCCCAGATTAGGCAACTGTAAACAATTTCAGTTACCTAAGCTACTCTAGAAATCTTTGAATATATTCTAAATAAACTTTACTTGATGGACAAAAAAAACACAACTGTAAATTTGTCTTTAAAGCACAGCGTCTGGCCTCTAATTTAGATACAATATGACCCATTGTTATTAAAGGTGTCATAAAATTTCAAAGCTTGCAAAAAAAAATCCCATGACCAATTGTGTTTTAGTTTTGATCGGTCATCTGTTTGACAATAATATCAGAGCTTAATTACTTTAACGCTCTCTCGTCGGTATTCATGTAATATTTGAATTAATGGATAGCGTTGTAACGTTGCCATTGCAATGTTATGCTCTGTTTTTATTTTTTTATGATATGATTTTTTTAT
Organism: Crambus lathoniellus; assembly: GCA_949710035.1. Classification (NCBI taxonomy): domain Eukaryota; kingdom Metazoa; phylum Arthropoda; class Insecta; order Lepidoptera; family Crambidae; genus Crambus; species Crambus lathoniellus. Next base: position 7,676,951 of record OX453310.1, on the reverse strand, counting down.
AACCTCTTTGGTGGGTTAAAAGGAATTATTGTCAAACTTTCATGCGTTCTGCTCTGAAAATCAATATTTTGAATTTTTACGAATGTTGTCATGGAATATCTGTTTATGTTTATAAATAGTCTTTCAAAATTCTTTATGTGATGAACGCCCTTTTTTTAATCTATTATTTAATTCCTTTTAGGTTTTTCTTTCTGGCTTTGAAAATAAATACTATCACTGTGGGATTCCTGAATTTTGCTAACCACCAGCGTTATAGCTGCCTTTGATCTAATTCGTGATTGCACGTATTAATGTATATCCATTATCGTATTATTCGGAGATTTTTATTGTATTTAACTACCCTAGATTCAGCCGCTCTTATGATATTTTCACGAAACTTCTATATAATTTTTTCAATATTACCACTCCGGTTTACTAAGTCCCAAGTGATTTGCTATCTTATGTTTTCTAATGAGATTTCTTGTAATCTTATGTTTTTTATAGGGTTATTTATTTGGATACTAATTATTTTTTTTATCTAAAAAAGATCACTTATGTAAAAAGTATTAATCATTCAAATGGCTCAATCCTGATAATAATAATAATAATCTTTTAATTCATTAATTTTATTGGCTAATAATGATTTAGCTAAGTTTTTAAATTTTAATTAGGTATTCAGGTTTTTTTTAACGTTTATCTGGATTCGTACAGAATCTTAATATTGACTGGAGACATTCTTATCAATAGACTATCTTCTATTGTTTTAATTACACTTAACTATACAACTTATCTACAATTGTCTAGTTCACAACATTTCAAACAAACGTAGGTACTGCCTTTCTCGGCACTGAATAACAACCAATACAATATTTGTTTATCAAGTTAGAATTTCACTGTATCTAACACAACAACAACCTCTCCCTTTTTCTTACACTTCTCTGTCTTTCATAGTCTTGAGATTTGCATTAAATTATTATTATATTCTTAATAGTAAATTAGCCTTATTAATAATATATTTACACCTATTCCTGACTTCTTCTCCACAGAGACAATGATAATTGTCTTTGAACTGCCTTTTCTTTTGTTTCACAATGCTTCAAACATCGCACTTGATTATAAGTTAACTGCTCCAACCCATTTAAATATCATACTGTATTCGAAACAGTTACACAACACTCCAAGTGTAATAGTTTAAACATAGTTAAAACTACTTTTCTTCAATTCACATTTGATTTTGAGTATATTGCATCAACCAATTTAATCATTTAACTGTATTCGAAACAGTCTCACACCACACTCTATGTAATTATTTTTTTAAACATAATTAAAACACTTTTTTTTTTCTTCAATTCACATTTGTTTGTGAATTTATTGCGCTAACCAATTCATTGGACTGTATTCGAAACAGTCTCACACCATACTCTATGTAATAGTTTTAAACATTTTTTTTTTTCTTCAATTCACATTTAATTGCGAAATTATTGCGCCAACCAATTCATTGAACTGTATTCGAAACAGTCTCACGCCTTCAACCATAACATGCGTTGCTGGAATAATCTTATTAAATCTAACTTAAAGAAGATAAAGTATCTGGCTCATAATGGTGGATCGAAAACCTTTTACCGCATGGTCTTATCTCCAGTAAATGTAAAACTCCAAAACACAACTGACACTGATCATAATCATTATATAAGTCAGAAAATTGGTGTATAATAAATACAATTAACCTTAACCTTTCTTTTTTCATGCACAATGCAATCTTTATTATTGAAAATGGAATATCAGACAGCCAACCCATTCTTCAAATAGCTCCACCGGGAATCGAACCCGGGACCTTTCACTGTCCGAGCGAATGCTCTGATCGCTGACCTACTTACTTTTAAATAACACAGTTAGTTCTTTGCGAGGTTCGAACCCGCAATTAAATTATGATTTACTTGCTATTGTATGTAACAAGCCTATGCGATATCTATGTATCAATCTCTATCAATCCACTCCTTTATTAATCATATTTTATGTGCTGAGATCCCTCCTCGTAGCATCTATATCCAATCCTTATTATTATTCTAGATAGAAAAGTCGTTAACTTGTTTAGTCAACCATTGTGGCTAAACAATAGGTACTTATCGCATACCTAATAACTTTGAATACTTTCCTATTAGAGACAGGAGTAACTTAAAACCATTTAATATTACTTAATTAAAGTATATCAGATACTTTGTTCTGTCAATCTTCCACTGATAGACTTTCCATCAATAAAGTAACCCTTAATTTCTAGATAAAGTGACACCGGGAATTCACAATTCGATAGCTCGTTCTCACAATATCACAAAGTTCTAGTTCTGCACTAGGGATTTTGAGAACAATGAGATTGTAATGTATAAATGAAGAATATTCTTGCTGTATGTAATATCTTAATTAAAGATTAATAATAATCTATCAGCTAACTTACATTTTAAACTATACTCTAACCTTAGAAACACAATTGAATCATCAAAGATTTGTTTTTAAAATTTACGTTTTATGAATGGTGTTTTTGTTGAACATTCATAACTTGTAAATGTTTTGTTTATTAGCTAGCCCGAACTTTTGTGTGAAGATTTCTCTATCTTTTTTGTAAAACCAGTAACAATTGATCTTTTGTTTCGCGCTTACTACTACCTGCGACGCCGTACTAACAGAATCTATCATACTCTATGTCCGATTTTTTTTTAAAGATCAAAATATCCTTTTGACTGTCTAATTTACTAACAATAATCTATAAACCAACGTTTAACTTGACCTATCCGTACCTACTTGCTCTACACGCGACCTAACGGTTTACCGAACGTTATTTCCTTGATTTTTATTATTTTTATTTTGACTTTATGTTTCCTGTATTCACGATGCAATTTTTATTATTGAAATATTGAAAATGAAGTATCTAATAGAAAAAGTTCGACCCGCGTTACGCTACGACCTCGGCACGGCACTACCTGACCCGATATTTTTTATTTTTAGCAACAATTGTAATCAGAAGATTTCCTTAACGTTATCATGTTTTAAACAACAAAAGATAATTTTTATGCACCTAACGGAAACACAATAACAATGAGCAACGACCTGCAAAAGGACACACAAGAAAAAGCAACATGCAGTTTACACTTTCAAACATTGCAGATGGAATTCGTCGGCTGTTGTAATATGAAATTATAGGGTATTATTTTTGCTACTTTGTAACAAATAGATAGTTAAATAATTTTCCTCTCCCCGGTTTTTAGATTAAACATGGTCTTATATAATTTCTTGCTGCAACAAACTCGTCTTGTCGACGGTGTTGTATACCCTTCAGCTTTTAAGATGAGGTGTGATAAAATAAACTTTATATGATTTAAAATTATTTTAAAGAACGCGTGTGGATTCAATATTGTCACCTTCCGTACACAATCCTAAACCTGACCCTATACTGATTTTGAATACCTCGTCAGACGGGTTTCAAATAGCTGAAGACAAATTCTGACTGTAACTGTGTCTTTCCCCTACATTCAAAAGACATGTAAACAGTTTAACACAATAAAATAATCACACCATGCACATAATTAAAATAATTATTCCATGCACAATTTATCTCGCCTCCTTGTTTCGCATCACGATGTCTCGTAACATCCCTGTAAAAGTATTCCTTTCAACTGACCACGATTTCTACGTTGTGTTTATTTTATTTATTTTTGTTTTATTTATTTATTATAATTATTTGGTCCTTTTGATCCAATCGTATCGTTATTTCGAATACGTATTTGGAATCCTGGTCACGGCACCATTTTCTGTAGTGGCTCTAACCCTGATTTGTATATGTGATCGTCTAGTTATAATGTTTTTCTATGTATTTGGTGGTCTTGGTGAAAGTCGATGTTACTGGCATCTAAGTGATCTGCGAATCGTGTTTATGTTTGTACTATTTAGTAGCTGCGTGTGAATAGAACGGAAGCTCATCGAGATAAATCCATCATTCCGCAGGCCTATGGTTTTAAATAACATTGCGAAGCTTGTTAATATTAAAATGCAAATTGTTTTAATCTGATCGCGACCTTCGCCTCTCTTCTACTCTAATTCCTAAGCTATAACCAATAGATGTCTGCTCACGTAGTGGATTACACTCTGGTCGTTTAGTAGCGCCTACAAAACCTTCTAGGAAAAACCCTTCTGAGGTTTATTATTTGGGGAACGTCAGCCATCTTTGTTACGCTGCGAAGCGTATGTCAGACATCTCCAGGATATGGACATTTATTTACTTTATTTTATAAGGTGTTCGCTAGACACCTTCCCCATAATACCATGGTATACTTTATTTATTCATATTTGTATTCATTGAGAAAGTTCGATTTGGCCAAATCGGGCGATGGCTGAACGCTATGGAAGTGCAAGTGTGACGACGACCCAGAAATGTTGCTACCCGTTCACTGAAACCCACACGCAGATAGCCTTTAGGCTCAATAAGGCTGAGCTCGCGAGTGCCGGCCAGAGCATCCCGTTCAGTAGTCTAAGAGAATAATCTCTTATAGTCAAGGGCCCTCATTCTATTAAAGTCAGTGGGTGGAATGACTAGCTCGCAGCCTCAAGCGGTCAAACACCCCAGGATTTAAACACCCTGTGCAAGTCCTATTTCATCACAGATCACCTAGTATACCTATCTCTATTTCCTATCCTAAATACAAGTCTATAAGTGCACCTAACAGCGTCTATGTCCTGTGTAGAGGCAAAATGAACTTACACATTATACCTATTCAACACTAATACATTATACTTCCTTCTGCTCTGCTCCTGTTGTCTCTCTCGTCCAAATTCAGCAGCTAGACCCCTTTACTAACACGTTTAAATAAACTACCTATACACAGGTAACCTCAACGGTTTGAATGTAGTCTCTCCCTTAAAGTCTTTAATCACTCCCTACTATCCCATGTTTATTTATTTAGGTATATGTATAGAAATCTACCTAGACCTAGACTGAAATCTAACGAATTTAGCTCATAGAAATCGTGATTCAACTGAAAGGTGTACATGTGAGAACGCAAGGTGTTAAGCGAAGTCAAACAAACTAGCTCAATGGTTCTCCTAAGTATTTCTTAGTATTTAACACGGATTTGACTATGCCTCACACTGTGCTTCCTCTTAGGAATCTTATATCTAAGCAGTAAAACATATAATTATGGAAAAAAAAATATTATTTCTAACTTCAACCAATTGTCTGAACTTTCAATTTTGTCACCAATCAAAATTTAGAATCCAATCGAAGGATTCTCAATGACATTGTACTTTATCTATAACCATATAACAGATCAAATATTCAAATGCCATCGAAGGCATTATGTCAGATTCAGGGAAAGGAAAGTTTAGTTTCTATAGTCTTATCCTCCAGAAAAGTTTGTTACTATTCGAAAGTAACTCAATTATTTAAATTCAATATTATCTACTTCAACTTTTAAAAATAATTAATAAAATTAATTATGAATTCATTGAAAAGAGGTTCCTATAATGGGAAATAAATATGAATACAGAATAAGATGTTATATTAATTTTATTACTTCAAATTGAATTTAATTCGAAACTTTTGACTATTTTAACCAATATTCTCTCGTTAGAAGGAAATTGGCTCTTTGCTTCTGTTCCTACGGCTGATAAAGTCAGTAGAATTGGGAAAACGAAGCAAAGTAATAAAAAACCCAATTCCTGCCGATTAATCTAATTATTCTAAACAAAGAAACGTGAACACAAAGAAAATTGCAATACGATTGTGTACTTATTTTGACTTTATAAGGTGTGAGAACGATGTTCATTAAGTTTGTTTGATATTTATGATATTTATTATAATCATCAGTTTTATTACAATGAAAGTTTAAAGTCAAATAAGTTCACATCAAAAGGATTCACAATATACTTAGCTTTATAACACCTTGCTGATTCGCCACACTGATTCTATTACTTTACAAGCAATGGTGATTTACAAAGTTTTATACAATGAATATTAACAATTTAAATTGATTAAAAATGACCGCTCTAACCGGCCGCGCGACCGTGAATAATCCCTTGTTTGTTTCTCCCCGCCAGCTTACAATAATAACCTTCTCACAACTACCCTAAATCTATGTATCCTAATTTAGGTCTTAACTATTTGTCTTCACGGACCAATCTTCTTTAAATCTGCGCCAGCGCATTTTGCAAAACACCCCGCCTCCTTGTGACCTGATTGGCTAATCAACTCGCTAGGCGCAGCTCCAACCTGCCACTCACTAGATGGCGCCATGTGTTCAAAAGCGCTTAGATCCAAATAGAATTCTAGACGACTAGAATGCGCTGTAGGTGATTGTGAGTCTGTAATGCTTGACTCCTGAAAGATAGAGAATGATTCTGCGTAATATCTGCAATTTTTAGCTTAAATAAACATCAATAAAACTCAATTATGTCTTCATAGTTTTAACTAATCACGACACAAGGTTTCTTTTTGCTAATCAGTCGTTGCTCAGATAATTCGTTACGTTTCACTGTGATTTTTTATAGATATTAAATAGGCGTCAGCTTGTCGGTTTGCACTCTCAAGTGACTAATTTATGATTACAAAAACCTCTGCTGTTTTGTTTCAAGGATTGGTTTTTTCTAGATTTTGAGACGCATTTACAACTAAACGTCATGCCTAACTAAAATTTATGATTTCTTCAAGTGGTCAAATAAATACATTTACGAAATAATATTGGCTTGAATATTGAATTTCTGAGTCGTTTTATTTTAACCATATGTGGCACTTAGTCAAGCGTCTATTGAATTTTAGGAACTGTGTTTTTTTTTCTCTCAAAGTTTATTTTTTATCGTTTATGATACCTATAGTGTAAGGCACATTTTGGTGCCATCACACTGTTCATTGAAATAATACCACTTTATTCAATATTTAATCACGCGTATATTACACATAATAATATAATCGCGTAATTAAATCCATAAAAAATGGTTTTATTTCGATTTTCTTTATAATCATTATCTAATTTCATACAAAATTGCTGGACGTACTTGGCTTTCAAAGTTAATTTTCTCTGACAATAGGGGATCGGACTGTTATTTAAATGTAAATATTTAATAGTAACATTCAAAAATATAACGAATAACAAAAGTGAAAAAAAATATTCAAAATGTTGATCAATAAGCAAGTAATGAGCTGCTGAATTGTGAAAAACTGTGTCTCTAGCTATCTCTTTCTAAAACGAAATTTTGTATAACGGGTGTATGGCGCTAAGCACATCTGACGTCAGATGTGTCTAGCGCTGTCCTCACAGAACACGTTCCATGTTCTGTGTTCCTTGTCTATTTACGAAGTTTGATGAGCTATATCTCCGAAAATATGGAAAGTATTTGAAAATAAATACCTGTGTCGTGTTTCTGAATTCTGAAAACAATTTAAACAAAAAAAAAATCAGCTAATCCCCTATATTAAAATTTGTTATTACAATTAAATTCGAAGATAGCTTCGCCTGTTTACGCAACTTTGTAAAACAAACATGGCCAGCGTTGAATTTAATTACGAACATCGGTTTGCAAATAGACATTACAGTTAAAACAGTTACAGTGCAAATAGGTTTAGAGCCCATTCCACATAAACTTTGGTTAGTACCCATAATAGGTTTTATAACTTTATCTCTTAATACATTGTTATGTAACACTAACTACTTGTGTAACAATGACTCCATATTACTAACATTGAAACATTGAATTCTAAAAGTAATCGTAACTCCATAAATCCTTAAGTTTTAGCCTTTATCTCTTAACCGGCTGTAACTTTTTTTTGTTACTGAGGGAAATATGGAAGGAAAAAATATATGTGGAACTGAAGCTAAATGTAAACCGACATAGTCACCGGCAAGTACTTGTTAGTTATTCAATGTAATTAGCATAATAACACAAAATCTTTGTATTGAAAATAAAGTATTAGAAAAAATCTATCCAGCTTTTAAGTAGCACTGCCGTTTATCGAACTCGGGGCCTTTCACTGTCCGGGAGAATGCTCTGACTGCTGAGCTACGGAAACGTCGCAGTCTGAGATAAGTCAACATACATCAAATAAGTACATAATCGCTTTCGTTTTTTGAATCCCATGGGCGGGTTTCTTATAAAATAAAAGGAAAATCGTAAGCGCTTCTTTACCAAAGTAGGAGGTAACTCTCAAGGGCTCTGAGATTCTATTATTCGTAATATCCCCAAAAGATAAGGAAAAATAGATCATTCTTGAATATTGCGATAAACTTGAACGTAACATTCTGCAAATAAAGAAATAAAAATAAGTAGAAATTTTTATTTATACTTATTTTTATTTCTCTATTTACTTTCTTTTTTTTGGGATCTTTAGTTGGGATGCTGGATGGATGATTTAAAGTTATTTATGAAAAATAAGAAATTAACAGTTATATAACTAACTACTCGTCTCCCAAAAAGCTCCAGCTCTGAATAAGGATTTCAGAGTTTTTTTGAAGTGAAAACTTCTACGCACTTTTTGTGATGGGTAAAAAATGTTAAACTCGCGTCAGGGGGCCTACTCTGAAACGCAAAACCTGAAACTTCGTTATACCCGTCCCTCTCACTCCCCAGTTGTGACAGAATCGAGTGAAGGGTAAAAATCAGAATAATTGTACCTATGAGTCAAAATGTTTGTCCAACACCTTCATTGCGTAATTGTGAGAAAGATTTCAATTCTGAACTGTTTTATGAATATTTTTTCAGCAGCTTGGTTTACTTATTATAACTTAAGCTTATAATTTTATTATTTAATCAAATAGATAAGGAATATGAGCTAAGAAAACAAATTATAATTTTTTCATCTCATACAAAATAAGGATGTCCTTTTGCTACCTTTGTCTAGAAAAATGTGAACAACTCTTTCATAAATACACGTACAGGCAAATTATGAACTTTGATTTTTAGATTAAAGGACAGACTAACCGTGACTTGCGTAGAGGTCGTATTCAGCTTATTGTTTGTTTTTTTACATTGATTTAAAGAGATGTCCAAGGTTTTGTAACATGAGAGTAACAATGCGTGAGTAACGGTATTTGGGACTTTAATTTTGCAAAAACTACCGTTGAAATGGTTTTTTCGGTTCTGGCAAACCCGGACTTCCATTTGGTGTTAAAAAAAAACAAAACGCCAGTCTTTGCCAGAGTTAGTGAGGTTATGTTTAAATGAGGTCGTAAAATTAACATCGAAAACCTGTGAAAAACGAAAGGATTATAATATGTAAGGTAAGTGAAGTTGTATATAATAATAATAATAATAAATAACTTCTTACAATCACACCAATTATCTAAGCCCATGTTAATTTCATTAAGAAACTGTATCATGGAAAACTTGATAACGGATAAATATATACTTAAATACTTTTTGTTTGTAAATACATACTTAATATACATAGTAAACACCCAGACCAAGACAAATAGACATGTTCATGCACACAAATATTTATCTTGTTCGAGAATCGAACCCGAGACCTCTGCCGCAGAAGGTGGGTAGCCTACCCCTGCGCCAAATCGGTCGTCAAATATAAGTAATATAATATATAAGTGTATTCGAAAGAACTAATTGTTGTGATTGTAAAATGGCAATTACATTGTTTGCAGGCTTTGTGGTTATGAGTTTATGTTTACTGAGATGTAGTAAAACATCAATATTTACTTACATGTGAATAACGTTACGTGTCTCACCATGGTAAAGACTCGTCTACATTGGGGTTAGTTACTCACATGTTTGTTACTCATACAGTGTTATTCACAATTTCGTTACTCGAAATTTTCGTTTTTAACCGACTTAAAAAAAAGGAGATTAGAGGAGATTTATACTTTCTTAGTAGTTTACAAGACGTGTTTATTTAATGTGTTAATATATTTCTATCCCATGTGATATTTAATTTTATTTTGAGCTTGGCCCGGTTGTGCTCTGAAACTGATGATTGTTTAGTGGTTGATTTTTATTGTTTAAATAATATTTGAAATAAATACTCTTTAGGTTGTTTGTTGCTTAAGTATGCTTATAAGCTTAAGTTTAAGTTTTACTTTTAAACTTAATTTCTAGGTGAAGTTTAAAGTGCCATTATTATAAATTATTAAGACTGAAAAACTGAAAAACTTTAGAGATCTCAATTGGGTGCAAAAAATATACCTATGACACTGATACAAATATTGTTTTTTTTTACATTTATAATTCTAACAATAATATGAAGGATACATACCGAAAGTTATCCCTATCCCTTTTCCCACTAATATTACTTGTATTTTGTGTCTGTCTGTGTGTGTGTGTGTTTGTTACCTCTTAGGTACGCCTAAACGGTTTTAGATGTTTGGCACTCAAATGGATTAAAACTTATGACTTTTTTTACCCTTGTCCATGGTTCTCTACGGTCCACGCAGACGAAGTCGCGGGCAGCCACTAGTTTTAATACGATGGGAGAATATTATGTTGTGAGAATTCACCTTTATGTTACATGTGAGTAACATTTTCAACATGTGAGTGACGTTACATGTGAATGCCATGTGAGTTATGGTACAATTAATTTGAAAACAACCCTGAAAGGGATGGGGCTAACCGAAGTTTCGAATTTGCGTTTTAGAGTACAGCAGATCGAAAATTCGTAAGATGGACACGTGACCTGGGGCCCGATTCTAATGCAGTCGAATTTTTCCTGTATGGTAATTCGTATACGAACATTTCGTTTGTTATAATGTCATTAGAATACGAAGGCAAATTTTGCCACCGTTTCCAAAGTTGTAATAGCTCAGTTTAGAAAACGGGCGGCATTGAAGCCAGAAGACCTCGGTTCAAATCCAGTCCGCATTTTTTTATTTATTTTGCCAAATTCCTTTTTTTTGTGAAAAAGTCTAGGGATTCCTTTTCACGTCTGCCGGCACTCCCGGAGTGCAAACAGTTTTTTTTAATCAGTCCCGTATTTTTTGATGTTATCCATCACGAACAAACAAAAATCAAATTTTTGCTTATTATAATATACTAGGGGCTTCGCGCGGTTTTACCCGCATTGGCACCAGTTCCAGTTGAAGTATCGGTATTAAATATAGCCTATGTCTCTCAGGAAGACTGTAGCTTTCTTATGGTGTTTCTTTTTTAAATCATTCCATTGATTTATGAGTTCATCTACTACAGACAAACAAAAATCAAATCTTTCCTCTTGATATTACATAAGTATTAGTTATTATTATTATAACTATTATGAAAGACGGGATTTTTACCATGTTTATTTCGTTTTTCGAGTTCCCGATATTTCGGCGCAGTTGCACACGCCATGATCACGGAGTAACTGGATATCATGGCGTGTGCAACTGCGCCGAAATATCGGGAACTCGAAAAACGAAATAAACATGGTAAAAATCCCGTCTTTCATAATAGTTATTAGTGATAATGACCATGTAAGTTTAAAATCTTCTATTATTATTATGTAAAAAGTTGTTAACATTGTATATTAAAAATAAAAATCGGTTTTGTCTTTTTCATAGTTTAGTTACTAAGGAAAAGTAAAAATTAATGTGTAAAGTTATGTTTTTTTTACACAACAGCTGTATGTGTCCTATGTATAATTCGTAAGTTGATAAGTTAACGTAGGGCTGCCAGTAATAAAGTAAAATACAAGCACACTCTACAACTTTTTATGTTTTACAAACTTTCTTCAGAATCTTTAAATAAAATACTTTTACATACAAGTAAGTAGTTTATAATGCAATCTCTAAAGTTTGTAAAAACATATTTAGTGCCTTAGACATGTGATCAAGATAAACAATCTTTGCAGACTTAGTATCAAATATCATTTACGATAGGCGATGTATAGACATTTATAAGACAAGTTATAAAAAATAAACTTGCAGAAACAACAAGATTAAGATGGGTAGTTCGAATAAAGTGTGTATAATAACTGTTAAATCTGGAAACAAAAACGTGTCAACACAGATATTTCTCTATAAATACGTAAGTATACCTATTATAAAAAAAATAAAAATAAAAATCTTTATTTATAATCATGACATATAGGTACAGAAACATATAATACGTTAATAACTGTAGAAGTCAAAGACTGTGTCACAGTTATTAGCGCCCACCTCCTTTTGGACAAGCAACATGATTATAAACACAATGGTGCTTGCATAACTTAAAACTTAGGAAATTAGTAAAAATAGTAAAAATGTGCATCTGGGTGAGTGTGTGCGTGTGTGTGTGTGTGTGTGGTGTGAGTGTGTGTTTGTGTGTGTGTTTATTTGATTTCAATTGAACTTAAAAACACTCATTTTATCAAGGATTCCGCAGTATCGTAATCAAGCTCAAGAAGCCATTTAAACAAAACAGTCTTACATTTATACTTCGAGAGAGGGTAAATATTCAGATCTTTATTAATTTTAATAATAATGAAGGAATATAGTCATAGTGATTTTTTATCAATATTATTCTAAATTTACGAACTTCACAAATTGTATATTTCCTCCTTTTATTCACTAGAATAGAAGGATCGTAAGGGAGATTTACGTGTTTGCGTATGATAACTTGTTGGATGAACAGTTTTCGGACAGAAAGAACTTCCCAAAAGGAGTAAATTAACTGGGTTGGGTATCTAATAGGTTTATAAGCCATAACCTTCAAGACAGCTCTCTGGGCCCTCTCAAGGCACAGCATCTTAGTCTTACCAGCGCCACCCCAAATCGTGATACAGTACGATAAAATCGACTGCGCCAGATTAAAGTATGTAGTTCTGAGAGTGGCAAAATCAACAGATACGCGTAACTTACTGAAGACAAAGATGAGTTTCCTGATACGGGCTGTTATTAGTTTTATATGTTCAGTCCATTGCATCAAGCTGTCGACAATTACACTCTGATATCTTACACTGTGTGTGCGTGAGATTGAAAGGCATGAGCAGGCATTGGTAGGGGAAATGCTACAATTGTGTGCAATTAAGCCAAAGCTTGAGTCTGGCTGTAAGGACTTTTGTGGCGCAAAGGTGATAAAAGTTGTTTTACTGATATTTATAGTCAGAAAATTATTTGAAAGCCATAACATGGGATTTTATATTATTTTTATGCATTCACAATGCAATTTTGTAAGTATAGGAAAAATGTGATAGAAAAAAACCACGAGACCTATAATTAGCCTCCCCGCCATCCCGCCTGAAAGCTACTTATAGGGCTTGTGGTTTTTTACTATCACATTTTTCCTATAGCCATAACATGACTGCTCACAGCGCTGACTCAGCGGAGTACCTAGCCTCGTCCCAATTTCTCCCATGAGCTATGATAGCTCAGTCACACTCATCAGCATACGTGATAATTTTGCAGTTTGGCAAACTTGACCGACACAGATCATTGATGTAAACCAAAAATAAGGTCGGACCAAGTACACTGCCTTGTGGCACGCCATATTCAATTAATTCTTCATTGCTAGTGTAATTGGCAATACGAACACACTGCGTACGCTCACTTAGGTAACTCCTGAATAAATCGAGTACTATGCCTCTAACTCCCATCTGTTGAAGCTTTGCAAGAAGAATGGGGATAGATACAGTATCAAAAGCTTTAGAGATGTCTAAAAAAACACAAAGCGAATATAATTTAGTGTTAAGATTATTTACTACTGTATATTATGTCTATTAAAGGTATATCTATACGACATACGTAGTGAGTATCGATTTTAACGTAACTATATTATAAACTAGCCTTCCGTCCGCGGCTTCCCCCGCGTCGACTAAACGACGTTATCCCACAGAAAAGTGATATTTTCTCGGATAAGAAGTAGCCTATGGGCGTTTGTGCACTACACTGAATTTTACCGATCCGGAAAAAAACAGAATGATGCTTGTAGTTTCAAACAGTTTCAGTTTCAAACCCTAAACTACATAAAATAAATAAATTCTTACTATTATAAATGATAAATTATTAAATACAAGCATCCGTTTTTTCCGGATCGGTAAAATCCAGAGTAGTGCACAAACGCCCTATATCACTTTCTAGTTCCTCAAGTATCCCCATACCTGCCAATAATCAACGATGACCCGTCGCTTCGTTTTTACGTGAAAGACGCTCAAACAAACATACTGTTATATAGGTACCAAAGTTACTTTGTCTATTTCCTTTTCACAGTTTACTCAACTCAATCATTAAACCAATTTTTATGAATTTTGCATAGAGAAGGATAAGACCTTTGAGAATGACACAGCGTTTGTTTTGATCGCGAATAGGCCCAAGTGAGCAGGATTCTGCCAAATCCGGATGGAGTCGCGTCTCAGTTAGTCTTACCTATCTACTTATACAAATATTATAAAGAGGAAAGATTAGATTTTTGTTCGTTTGTATGATGTAATGATATTTTATAGAAGAAAGATCATTTTTTGTTTGTTTGTAATAGATAAACTATAAAACTACAAGTCCAATTTAAAAAAATCGTTCACCATTAGAAAGATACCTTCTTCCTGAGTAACATAGGCTATATTTTATCCAAATATTCCAACGGGAGCGAGTACTACACGGGTAAAACCGCGGGGAGCCACCAGCATAAACATATTCGATATTGTAAACGATGGTTAAGGGCACGTTGTTAATGAACCTGGCGCGGTACGGCTGCTCAGCCGGGAATAGAACTGTTTACTTCGCGTCAAACAGACCATCATAGCAATAGGCCCTAGCATCGGCAGGTGTTAACGTGAGCGGAATAAAGAGATGAAGAGTCGAATTAACATTTTTTTTTATAAAAAAACCGCAAACAAACTGTAAGAAAAAATTGGCTATCGAATTAAGAAGAGCAAAAACTCATTTTAAATTCGAATATCAGTCAGTCAATATGAAGATTTAAAAGAGTGACCGGAGTTTAAAAATTTGTTTATAAATATATTTTTTCCGAAGGAAGTTGTATGGAAGAAGTGATATTGTATATTTTATCTGAAACTTCCTACACAAAACAAAAGAACAGACGACGCATAGATAAAGTTTGTCCGACTGTGAAATTCAACAAAAGCTTCGCCCATAGGTTCCACTGCTTCCTTGGAGGTCACTTGTACAACAAATTTAACCACCACCTATCGTTTTACTTTGTGTAGATTTTCCTGTAAGAAAATTGTAGTCGAATGGCTAAAAAAGCTCAATTACGATGAAACTGAACATTTATTGACTATTATGCAATGACTGTCTTAGGTAGTTTGATCGTTCATACCTACTTATTTTATATTATACGCAAAGTATTTATATAACACATCTTAAATAACTAGGTATTATTTTATGACAATATTACTCTTATTTTTATAATAGTGCACACTGATTCTATATAGTAGCATCTCTCGTCATGTAAATTTTGAACACTCAGAGTACATTGTATTTTTTTCATTTTACATTTAATTTTATTCGGAGTCGGTTTTATTTTAGTCGGAGTTAGCCTGGTGACTTGCCACACAGGGGGATTGCATCCTACCTAGTGCAGGCACCAGTTCTCTCCAATTAAGTTAAATAACTCCATTAGCTATATTGCGCATAAACATTGTAACCTTGAGTAACTTTTGGAGAGAAAAATAAATATGATTTATTATTATTATTATATTACACACATTTTTCTAATGGTTCATTTATTTTAAGTGTTTCATTCATGAATTATTACAAATATATATTTGTATGTGGCAGTTAATTTGTTAAAGGAAACATAATAATATATCAAACAATAACGCAATAATATATCTAATATTCATCTATACAAATGTATTAAAATTATAATTAAAGAACGAAACTAAATATGGAAACAATGAAACTTGGCTGGAAAAACAAAATAACAACTCCATGCACACCCCTGTCTTATATGAAGACTTCTGATTTTCGTACAAGGACTGACTGTTAGATATGCATTTACACGCAGTATATTCCTGGCTTCCCGAACAATAGGTGCTCAACAGGCGATCCAAACGGCGATTGTAAATCCGAACTTTATGCAAGTGAAAACAAAGCTCAAGATACAATGTCGGTGAACATTGATATGGAAAACTTCTCCGCGAAGAAGAATTTAAGGCGGCGTACATTGAATACATTGAAATCAGCTGTGACCGCTTTGAAACAGATCACCAGTAAGTCTCTATTGTTTTGAAAAATTCGAAAATAGATTATTGATTGTATCTTTTTTTCTTATCTATGGACAAGATGTTATTGCTTCCGAAACATCATTATTTTTCAAGTGTGCAATATTAAATTCAACTTTCTTCGGCTTGACTAATTGACTTCACGTCAGTAATCTGTTCCATACAAACAATCGTCGTTATATTTTATCAAATGCCACTTATCTAGGCCCTATGTAAACAAGAAAGAAACATGGATTTTCACTTATTTTCTATCCCTATTTTTATTTATTTCTTATGTTCATCTAGTGTTATTTTCATATTTTGTAGAAATATTTACCCATGTTGTTTCTATTGTATTAAAAAATAGAATTTAATTACTGAAACAAACATTATTCTCGCTGAAGTGTGGGCTGTCGGTCGCTTTGTAAACACTGTTTATTTTGTTTACGTCATGAAACATGCTTTCATTAATTCATCTTCAAAGTTAAAAAGACTTTTATTGTTCTATTTTTAACGGGTTCGCTAATAAATTGTTCAAACTATTTGCTCCTTATTGTCATGTGGGATTACTTTTTACCGAAGATGACGGATTAAAGTCATAATAATATTATACCCTAGATTGTAACGTACGTCTCGACGCCCACTGCTGGGCGTAGGTTGGACAAAGGTTACGTGCAGCATTATTCATATATTCAGAACAACATCATGAAATTAGAATGTTCATTTTCTAACAGTGGAAATAATCTTCGTATCTTCAACATTAAACGTTTGTTGAAATTTGCTTTTAAACAATTCGTGGTTAAAACAACCTAATAATAACCATACCGAAAGATTTCCTACCCTTCACACATAGAAGGCAACAGTTTTTTCATGTCTATACATGAAAAAACTTTTCTATTATTTACCCTATGGTAAATAATAGAAAGAAGCCACTAGCCACTAGCCTCAATAGAATATTCTTGTACATGACTGAATATATAATCTTGGATTGGAAATCAGGTCCAACCCTCTCAAAATTGAGCTAACGTTTTTGAGTCTTTTACATAACGCATTATATCAAATTACTGTTTATATTTACTTGATATCATAATGCGCTATAAAGCGTTTTGTTTGTTATAGCAAATTGGATATTTGACTGTTGTTGAAATGTAGATATTTAATTATGACATTCAGAAATATAATATTATTGATTATCAAATGTGAAAAAAGGAATTTAATCTGTATTATAACAAGCTAATTATGAGCTACTTAATTGTGACTCTAGCTATCTCTGTCTAAAACGAAATTTTCTATGGCGAGAGTATGGCGCTATAGAAATGTGACGTCACGTTTCTATAGCGCTCTCCTTGTCTAATTAGAAAGTTTAATGCTCTATATCGCTGAAAATATGCAAGATATTTGAAAATTTGAACATTTTAAGTCAATAAAAAAAATTCAGTCAAGTACCCAATTTAGTTTTAGGCTTACAATTAGCTAAAAGTTTCATTTTATTAATCTTTCAGATCGTTTGTCGTCCTGTAACCAAGGCGTCTGAAACATTCCAAATATTCTTAAAATCTACTTTGAAAATAAACGAAAGGTGTCAAAGGTTTTACAAAAAAAAAGAATTTGTGCTGAATAAAAGTAATCCAAAAGTTCATTTATTTCCTTCTATTCAAATATACATAGTTGGAAGTATATTCCTCTTGAATGCTTCCTCCGCTGACCTCTTTGTGCTTAAGTACAAACCGAGGGAACATCCCAGCACTCATAACACTTGACGGGAAGCAGGGTAGGGTTACAGCAAGGGGGCGAAGTGAACGATAGGGTAAATAAAATAAGAGATGCGACATTATAGTGCCATATAAACCACAAACCCCTAGCGCGGTTAAACACCATTCAACTACGATGAAATAAAAATGAGTTTTCCTCATAACTCATTGTAACTTCATATATTTTATTAATTGTATTTATTTCACAAAATGAAACCCCTACATAGACACACATAAGTGCTTTTATTGAGCTGTCCAACTATAGATACTTCTATCATTGGTAATTAGAGAACCGTGATTTTGATTTTCCATTGCCGCCACAGATTTTTTACATCTCAATGTTAGGGATTTCGTCGTTTCATATCTCGGAGAGAGAACCACCTTTTTATAGAAAGTTTACAACAACTACCTTTTACCTACAACTGTGTATCGGCAAGCAACCATAATAATGTAACCATAATTAGTTTTGCCCAAAATTTATTCATATGCTCAAACTATGCATTCGCGAGATCTCTCATGCAGAATAACCCTGGGCCTGCCCAAAATAGATACACTTTGTTTCAAGCTGACAACCCTCTAATGGTTCTCGGTGGCCGCTCCCAACTCACTCCGCAGCGCATAACAATTCGCCGAGTATTCGAGAAATGTCAGCGCCTATAATGAAGGTGTCATTCAGAGGCTCACGAAAGCCATTGTGTTTGTCACCCCAAAACAAGCCTCGTCACTTGCTTCTTGTTTGCAGAGCCGATCATTTGCCTCGACCTTGAAAACACTTCGTTATCTTATTCCCCGAACCTTTTGTTCCGGGATTGAATACTTTCTATTGCACTAAGACTTGAGATTGACGCTTATTAATGACTCGGCTCTTGGACTCGATGACGCGAAAATTTTGGAGAGTCTTTGAAGTTTTCAATTGGTTTGTTTATTTGTTGATTGTGGTGCTTTGTTTTGATGAATCTCTAACCTGATTTGAAGCAAAAAGTCTTTTGCCGTTTCATAAAAAATATTTATTTAGGTACTCACTTTTATCATGTGCAACTTTGCAGTTGATAGAGCTAATGTAACTCTACACTTTAGCTCTATATGCAAGTGAGTCATTAACCGAAACCTCTTCTGGCCAGATATTAGCAGTCGAAACATCTCGACACTCACTCACGGACACATATCGTAGACGATTTACCACTTACTTTATGTCAACCTCTTGTGAATCTGACTGATCATGAAACTCCACTGCAGGCCGCAGACGAGGCGTGGTGAATTCTGACTAGTTCTATTTTACAAATAAAGGACCTACCTTAGCACTAGAGTCACCAGTAGGTACTCGTGGTTAAATTAATTAGACTATTTTACAAAACTATGAACTACTAACCCATTTTTTGCCACGAAAAAAGATTGTATTTATGAGCTTTTGAGACAAATGATCTTGCACTACAACTGCGTAAGATATCTTATTCTGACAGCCTTTGAATTAATAATGCATAACATTCACAAATTGGCTACCCTAACTCGTGAAAGGAAAACAATGAAAATTTTAAACACAGAATAACTTTCCAACATACACTGTGTGTGAACGTCACTTGTGATTCAACTCCTGCAAAATTGTCTTCTCAAACAACGGCGTTGGAAAACACGCAATCTTACTTTAAATTACATAAATATTCATGCGCATAATGCAAAGATACGACAGTATTAATTATTCAATATTTCTCACATTCATATTTGAGAAAACAAGTTAAAAGCACATCATTAAGGTGGTTTCTTAAAATTTGCAACAAGCAAGTTGAAAGAAATGCGAAATAGTAAAACGGGTTGTCATTGAGTGCTTTTGGACTTCCGTATGTTATTAATCGATTACATAGTCATTGTCATAGTCATAAATTTTTTATTCATATAGATTAAATAAAATTAATGCTTATGAATCGTCCAATATTTTTTTACCTACCACCTGTTATGGACATCTTTTAACTGACAAGAAAAAAAGGCGAAGAAAACATGGCATGGCATTTAAATAATTTATCAAATCATTTGCGAATGATATACCTATCTATTAAAAGCTTCGCATAATTTAGAGCAATTATCATACCATTATTCATGGTTTTAATTTAGAAAATACGGTCTGTGATACCGATGTCAAAATTAAACAGTACTTTAACTAGTGCATTACAGCCGAAGAGCCATCGTTGCAGTTAGTTTGAAACTGACATCCGAGCTTATGTCTGGTCTTACAATTGCACCACCAAAGTCGCATTGAGACCGAGCGACTAACACTGTGATTCCGTAAATTCAATGTTTCCAGAAAATTACTAACCAACATTATTAATTCAATGTTAACATAAAATTGCGAACCAACGTTACTTCGTACTAAAAATTAATCAAGCGAAAAGATTACTTGTTGTAATTAAAACAAAAAAGCCCAATTTCCAACGAACACATTTGCCTAATTACAAACGAAGTAGGGCGCAGTCTGTTGGAAGCCCGCAATTAGCTTATTTCAACAAATTGCGAACTTCACTTAGGGGTAGAGATCGAACATTTTAGCCTAGACACTGTGGCTCAATCATCGCAGGGAGTCCTTTCTTCCCTTCGTCCCAATACCGGTCTTGTCGTAACCCCCTTTTGTTCTCGAAAACGTTTCCTGACCTCAATCTGTTCCCTTTTTCGTGAGTTCCCCCGTCAACTATTAAAGGCTTTAGATTACGATCCCGTTTTAGGTTTGCATTCCGAACCTGTTCTAGAGTGAGTATGTATGTGTAACATATATTTTTTGAATAACAGTCTTGGTTAACGGATGGATTAGTTATTTCAAGAATAATGTTGCATGCAACAGGGATAATTATTGGTATTTAATCTTTTATAAAAATCAGCGTCAAAATGAATTTAACATTAGACAGGTTTCGACTACAAAGAGAAACATTATCTTCTAGTTTAAGATTGCATAACATCTTATTTTATCTTATGGACGAAAATTAAATGTTAGCGGTTTAAACGTTACGTGTACGTGGATTATCGTAATACTTCTATCTGTACTTATTGATACATTTACTAAGGTCTACTACTATTGTATTTTTACTTGTTTGTCTTTAACTTCTTATGAGCTTTGTTCTATGGTTATTAGAGCTTACACTTAACAAATTTGTTTCATTCAATTTGGTTCTATTATTACTTTACAGCAAAAGTTCTCGTTTGCTAGGAAGAAAAAGTTGCCAGAGTAATAACAAAAATCAGACATAAAGTGCCACTTCTTTTTTTACATTGGGCAATAGAGAATTCGTTCAGAAATTAAATAAAACAAACAGATTAGAGATCCGATAGATAGTTCGTATGTTATGAACGTTTTCATCCATAGTTGCAGAGCGCGCGCGGAACGCGTTCGTAGGCTGTTGCTTGACGGATAATAATAATATTAAATCGCGTTGCTTGAAAGGTTAAATAAGCACATCTTAGATTTCATAAAATCTTAAATACATAAACCTACCTAAACAAGTGTGTTACAGGAACAAAATTTGACGGAGAGGGGATAGATTTGATGTAAATCCAGCTTCACGAAAAACTATCGTTATTTTGTGCGGAAAGTTGTTTAATTTTGTGTAAGAAAAACTTTAGATTTGATAAAGTATAACGACTTAAACACATTTGGAGACGAAAGATCTTTCAGCACCGATACTCACGTCAGAAATGCATTTTTTCAGGTACTCTGACTTAAAATGAGTTTTCTCAACTCGAACAAGACCATTAGTATTTCAACTCGTAAATCACCTGACGTGACTGAAAGCAAATAAGGGGTTGTTATTGGCTATAAACCTCGTAAAATGCTGTCGTGACGAAGTTTTATGATCATCGCTTCTCCTTGGTGCAACCTAAATGGAAGGCTCTGCGCCGAGCGGGCGCCGCGCCGCCGCCCCGGCCGGCACGTGCCTGAGCATTGTGGCCTCTTATTTAGTGGAAACTATCGCATTCTCGCGACTTTGTCCGTGTGAAATTCGGTTATATCGCGCTTTGAACATCGGCTCTATTTAGTCCTGTGTTCTTTCAGACGATTAAAACGATTCTAGTAACAGTATTCGAGGTCTTAGGCATACTTCTTAATGTGTGCTTAATCAAAATGCTTCCATAGATAACATAGTAGAGTTTATCTTGTATAGTCGGCAGCATGTTCAGCTGTTGCACTACGTACTTAAGGCAGATTGTAGTTGATATCAAACAACCTGAGCTTTATTGAATGAGAGACATGCTACTACCTAAAGATCTATGAAACCATATTGTTGGAATAAAAAGCGTCTGCGCTGGTAATTACGATGGAATAGCTTGAGCCGTGGGAGTATACTAAGTTACTTACTTTTATATAATGTCTGTCTTAAAATTTAATCACCAAGACGGATGTCATTTAAAAAAAACGCAAAATTTTAAAAGTATTAGTTAGTATTTTATATTCAATTTGACAGTGTGTTTGTTTGTTTGTTTATCCGTCTTTTACGTCAAATCGGATTTTGGTATGGGGATTGGGGATAGTTCATAAGCTGGAGAGTGACGAAGGCTGCTTTTAATCTCGGAAAAACATCACATTCCCACGGTATAACGTTGTGTAGTCCACGTGGAAGGCTAGTATAAGTTTAAGTTTATTCATTAACCATTGCATTATTATCTTGCTTGTCTCATCCTCTCCAAACATGCGCGATAGGTGACGTGGGTATCTAACCCCATTTAGAGTTGTAGATAATTAGTTTTCCTGTGTTCGGGCCATAGAGATTGCTACCCACAAACTTCAGCGGTGACAGGTCACGCAACGCCACCAACGTTGCTAACTCGCGCTACGCATTCACTCGTAAACTGTCGCTCATTATTTGATTATGATACAATTATAGTACTGCCATACTGCAGTACGCCCCGATCGCGGTAATCTTATGACGCATTAGTCAGGTATACCTACGTGCAGTTGACGTTCAAGCGACGTGCAATACTTACCGTTTTTGATAAAGCGCGACGTTGATAGTGCGACAACGTGCGTTTCTGTTCCGGTGATAATCTTTGGAACTAAAACAGTTTTCTATTTTGACAGCTAATTTCGTATTGCAAGTGGCTCCTCTGTCACGGATGTCACCGGGACAGACAGGATTGTGGTACTATAGGTTTACGTAACGTGTGCGTCGTTATGTCATTACGGCAATACGAAGTCAAACGTCATGACGCAAACGTGGTCAAGACGCGCTGCATAGAATTACCGCGATCGCGCCGCTGTACCCTTAGCACCATGAAGCTCGACTTTATACTGAGGTAACTGGAGAGTGCAGTACGAACAATTTTTTGAATACCACAAATAACACAGTGGCTGTCTTCCGTCTCACCTACACTTTAAAAAAATACGTATGGTCATATGAGACAGCTGACAGCCACTACATACATAAATGTCAAATTTGCTGGCGACACTTTTTTATTCAGGGTGAGAGCTCCAGTTACCTCAGAGTATTAAGTCAAACTTCATGCTTAGCACGAAAAACTATCGTTATGATAATGGTTATCATGACCGTATAATTTTTGTATGAAAACCAGAGCGGCACCTCTATTAGATATTTGACAGCCTTTGACGGATGGTATCTATAGTTTACTAATACAATAACAGTTTTTGTGCTTGTATATGGCTTGTATGACTTCAAGAGTGTCGACGACGGGCTAAAGTCGAAATATCCTTTTACAGCCATTTTAAAACGAAAAATCTCTTTTTTCTCATTTGGATTTTTACGGGAAAACAAAACAATACATTATTTATTTGTTCTTGATTACTGACTAAAATTTTGACTTCAATCTCCATAGGAATGATCCATCTAATGACCAAAACTAGTTTTCTTTGCTCCCGCGATAAAGATCGCGCAACGCCGCCGCCAACGCTAACTTGTCGCTTCCTCGCGCTAAGCACTCGCTCGTAAAAAGTAAAGCAAAAGTCACTGTTGACGCGCGTGAGTTATCCGAAAGTTGTTTTATTTAGTTTTTTGTTTTAGGAATTTTGAAATTTATTTGAAAACTAGCGGATCCTCACGATTTTACCCGCGTTGTTCCCGTAAATATATATAGCCTATGTTAATCAAGGATAATGTAGCATTCTAAAAGTGAAAGAATTTTTCATATCGGTCTAGTAGTTTTTGAGTTTATTCATTACATATATACAAATCTTGCCTGTGTATAATATTAGTACAGATAAAAAAAAACATGTTTTTGTTTCCCCTCATTACTCCCATATGACTATTAAAAGTTCGAAAAAGTATAAAAAAAATAACTTTCCGCCCGCGGCTTCGCCAGCGTTGACTACATGATATTATCCCGCGGAAATGTGATATTTTTCGGGATAAAAAGTAGCCTATGTTCCTCTCCAGGCTACAAAATATATGTGACCCAAATTTCACCCAAATCCGGTCAGCCGTTTTGGCATGATTGAGTAACAAACATACAACATCTAAACTTTCACATTAATATTAGTAGGATAAAACAAAACATTTTTTTGTAACTTCCATTACTCCCATATGACCATTAAAAGTTCGAAAAAGTATTAAAATGATGCATAGGCAAAATGCATATACAAATACGAATGCCTTAAAACTGTAATAGGCTATGAAACAGAGTTAGTGACACGAAAATTCCATCTGCTCTGAAACGAACCAATTACAGAGGGCATGCGACGCTGTGACTGCACCGGCGTTTTTCAGTCGTTGGCGAATATTTCTCGTGTTGTGCTAATGCAGATATGAGCATTGAGCAAGTCACTACTAATAGGTACTAGATTAAGACAGTAATATTATAAATGCGAAAGCTTGGATGTTTGTTACACAATGGTGGCGAAACGGCTGAACGAACGGATCTGGATGAAATTTTAATTAAATTATGGTCTAACGCGGTCTAACTTAGAATAGCATAAAGGCTACCTTTAACCCGGGGAAATACATCATTCCCCCGGAAAAATATCGTCTAGCTCACGCGGGCTAACCGCAAGCGGTATAGTGTAGTCAATAAAGCTAGTTGACCCCCACAGTAATTCCTCAGTCACAAAAAACTTTACAGCATGATAAAGTATCAATAAATTAAAAGTATGGTATAAATTTCCAAAAAATAATAATAATAGAAGGTTAGGTATTTTTTAATGAAAGTCTTATTTCATTGACAGCTTTTTTAGGAAAAATGCTCCGTCTAAACTTTCTTCACCGGTCATATTCATATAACGTATAAAAACAATAATATGAAATATCCAAAAAAATATCCCAGCAGAAACACCAAATTTTAATAAAACAATTGGGGTGACTTGAACTGAAAAATGTCTCTGTCGAACTTTTTAACGGAATTATACCATTTTGCCAAGCATACTCATGCTTGAAAAAATTTTTTGATTTTTTATCAAGTATCACATACTAGTATAAATAACTCATTTGGTAAAATAAATTTGGACTGAGAAATTACTCGGTTCAATATATAAACAGATTTGTATATTTAGGTATAAATACCTAACTTCCGTGTAAGTTTTTTTTGGATAATCATTTAAAAGTTTATGGCTCATGCTATTTTATAACCCAGCAAAGTTTCATCGACGGAGGAATTAGTGTATGGGTCTCCATACAAAGAATCTGTTCATTGCCTACACTAGTTGTCCTAGTACGAAAACTGTCATTATGGAAACCGTTATCGTGATCGTATTATTTTGTATGAAACCTGAGCAGCGCCTCTTTCGGACGTATAAGTAACTAAAATTCAACACATATTTGACAGCTTTTGAAGGATGATATAGTTTACTTAAAGTAAAATTTAATACTGGATTACATTTAACATTAATGCGTTCGCAATCTTGTTTCCATAGTGTTTCCTTTGTCTAAATGGTTCCCACCAAGATTGCCTTTAAACGTCTATTTGCATATTTCCATCAGTCCACCTTTTGCAATTCTGTTCTGACTTCAAGTTAATAGACAATTATGTATGTAGTGACTTCCCTTCAAATAGTCAATTGTCGAGGAAATATGCACGACGCCGTTTTGACTGTCGCTTACTTACTACGTTGATAGTTCACATTTCCGTAAGAATGTCGAAAGAAATTTTTATTTCGATAAAAAAAATAAAAATCTGTTGATGTTGATCATCGTCAAACACTTGTCAAGGTACGTACAGCAGTTAATTAATGGCGCCGCCATACAAGCTCTAGCAGGTAACAGACAGAAGGTCATAATAAATAGCTCTTACGCACAAGGATTAATCAACGTCGCGTGCCCTGATAACACAAATCAATGCCTTAAAGCGGCTGCAGCGCTGTAAACGCGTAAAAGGAAACGCTTCCATTAATTTCCATCCGCTTTACTTAAATCACCTAGAATTAAGCTTTATTTACGCGTTTATTGTTCGGGATCGCCGGATTAAAGCGCTTTGGCTCTTCAAAATTGAACCGGTCTAAAATTTCAACAAACTAGAGCGCCGAATTTATTTAGTATTCAAATACCTAACATCGATTACAATTCCAAAGCGCTTCTATAGGCCTTGGACATTTATCTTTTTAAAGTTTAATTAAGGTGGCAAACTGTGTTTTCGTGATTACTATTAATAGTTACGGCTAAAAAGGAAATAGCGCAATAGATAAGACAAACATCATATGTAGGTCTATAATATTATATGATTTTATTCATTGTGTTATAGACTAAACCGAAACATCCATTAGGGGTTTTAAAAATGTAAAGATACAATGAAACACATTATTTAAAAAGTACTTGAAAAGTTCTTTGCAATACTTGATTCACTGCAGGATTTAGATTAGGTACACCCAGGATATTGTAAATAGTATCGTTGTACTTGCCAATACACGAGCAAACTCCGTTTAAGCCCTGTGTCGATATACTTTGTGTGTACAAGATATGCTATCGAATCCGAACCTCTGTGCAAGGAAACACATTATGCTACTCTGAGTAATAACAGTCCTATCACAGGATACAGCCCTGAAACAGAGATTCAACTGATTAAACTGACTAGAAGTTCGATAAACAGTATTTCATTTTAGACATGCGGCAATGATGAACCTACAATTCAATTTTGCTTAAATTTTATATTTTTACATCATTATATTCAAGAGATTTATTAAGTAAAAAAAAATATTGCTGATACGGCCATAATTGTCGAAGAAATCCCGACCCGTCTCACAACTAGCTCCGATGGAACTCGAACCCACGACCTTTCACTGTCAGGGCGAATGCTATAACCACTGAGTGCCGAGTCACTAGTCAGTGGTTAGATTAGTTCATTTTAAATATTTTCAATAATAAAAATTGCATTGTTAATGCAAAAAAATAAAAATTAGAAGAAATCGGTGAACATACATAGCAAAGAAAATAAAGATGATACGTATAACTTCCTCCTTTTGGCAATAGATTAAGAAAGGTACAATAGTAGCACAGAATACTAAATAGTACATAGTAGTATGCAAGTCGGTTTAAAAGTTGTTTATTTTTACACTGCGTAGTATATTACCGACATTTTGTTATCCTGTAAAACGAACAGAGCATTTTGAACCCAAACTATTTTTGTTGAATTTTAAAAAAGTACCTAACACGTTTTGCTTCATAAAGAATGGCAATTTATGAGCACAAGCTACGTGCTATGTTTTATGGTACATTTAGAAAGTACCATATAACATAGCACGTTATATGGTAAAGTAATAGAAAACGTATATTGCATATACGTTTTCTATTACCTACTTACTTATTTTATATTTTCTTCTGTTCTCTCGTTGAACCGGTGCCACGAACTATCTTGGCGAGAACACTCAGTGGTTACTGCAAATACGGTGGCGAATCGATTAACTAAATATTCACTTGGAGTCACTCAACTAGAAAATGTAAGACAATATTCAGCGGCGGCGTTCGCGTTTGTTTCTAGCAAGATCAGTCACTTCATTCGTCATTTGTTTGACTTGAGTTTTGAACCGGCTACTAAAAGTTC
This sequence comes from Crambus lathoniellus, assembly GCA_949710035.1. NCBI lineage: Eukaryota > Metazoa > Arthropoda > Insecta > Lepidoptera > Crambidae > Crambus > Crambus lathoniellus. The sequence goes on along the minus strand of OX453310.1, from coordinate 7,649,174 downwards.
GATCACCATATCGCTAAAACTATGAGAAAAAAATATTTCCGTGTTCTGTGCTATTTCCTTTCCGCTCGAGTTTCTCGCCTTGTTTGTTATGAATTAAATGTGAAAAGACGGTAAAATAATTATCATTACAAAATCGCACATCTATACTAATATTATAAAGCTGTTTGTTTGAAAGCACTAATCTCAGAAACTACTGGACCGAATTCAAAATTTATTTTTGTGTTGGATAGTCCATTTATCGAGGAAGGCTATAGGCTATATTTTATCCCAATATCCCAAGGGAACGAGTACCACGCGGGTAAAACGGCGAGGATCCACTAGTCTGTTATAAATAATAATAAAAAATTTCAAAATTAAGTCATAGTTCTTATTGTTTCATATTATAAATAAATAAATAAATAAATATTTTCTTACAATCACACCAATTATCTAAGCCCATAGTAAATTTCTTAAGAAACTGTGTCTATGTAAACTTGATAACGGATAAATATATACTTAAATACTTTTTTGTTTGTAAATACATACTTATTATACATAGAAAACACCCAGACCAAGACAAATAGACATGTTCATGCACACAAATATTTGTCTTGTTCGGGAATCGAACCCGAGACCTCTGGCGCAGAAGGCAGGTAGTTTACCCCTGCGCCAAATCGGTCGTCAAAATATTATATTATATTATATTATATGTTTTGAACTGGCTTTGACAATGTTATCACACTTTGTGAAGAAAATCAAATATCAAGAAATAATAGTTCACATAAGTACTATATTCTATTTCAATTTAATATTTTAACTTCATATAATCAATTCCTTCAATTATACATACTCATCGATCGATAAAATAGTATATAAATAACCCCCATTACAGAAATAACGGGCACCTGCTCTCTTTTTATACAAACATGCTCACATCATGGTCATTTAAATAAAACTGTCTATGTATTAGTTCTACAATAATTTATGAAAATAAGTGTGTGTTGGATAAGTGTTGGATTTTCCAATAATCATTTGAAAACTCTTTGAAAATCTCTTCGTAATCCCAAACTTCTAACTTGGTTTTCGTAATGGAATGTGATAAACTTTCTTTCTTTTTCCGCTGTGAGAAAATGGGGTAGTGTTAATACTTTTTTGAGGTTTTAATTCGAAAGACGAGCCATTTTGCATTTTGATAATAGTGACAGTGTTGAGGAATAACGAGTAGATGATATGCAATGACGGTGTGAAGTGGGCATGTTTATATAAAAAAACAGGTGTCCGTTTTTTCTAAAATACCGAGTGTATATTATAGCGTCTCGTCCGTCCGTATTATTAACCATTACCTAGTTATTACGACTAGCTGGGGTAGGTATCTCCCTCCCACTCAGTGAACAATAGCCTGGCATCAAAGTTGCCCAAATAGCAGCCAGCAATGCCCTAACTTTTGCCTTCAGAGGACCTACTCCGAAAACTAAACCATGAGAACGTATAACAAATTCATAACATTTCTTGCTCAGGAATACGGTTCAAGTAACTACGAACTTCGACTGATTACAGCGATCCATGTTCGTAGTAGGCCTTCAACCCCTAATTCTCACGTACCACTAAATCTGCTTATGAATACTGACTTCACGCAGACACCGTAATTTACGCGTAATATGAATAACTTTTTGAGGTTTCAGGAATTATTTGTAAGAGGAAAACATGTTAGTGGTAATTTCATGAATGAACATAATCTTATGTGTGGAATATTTCTTCTATACTTAATGCATGACATAATAAATGACGCAGTGAAGAAGTATAGAATTTCTATTCTTTACTTCTTCACTGCGTTTTCCCTGTTATTATCAGTGCCCGTAGTGTAAGTTTTTATGTCAAAAAACGCAAACTATTTCGATTCCGTATTTATGTCAATTTGTATGAAAACTGTAGTAGCGCCTCTAGCGGCGAGTAGCGTGCTTATATAGTTTTCATACAAATTGACATAAATACGGAATCGAAATAGTTTGCGGTTGCTTGACATAAAAACTTACACTAGGGGTACAGTAGACAATCAATATCGAAATCTTAGAATTCTTTCCTGCCCAAAATTAATGAAAGTTAAAACTCTTGTTATCGAACCTAATAAACGACCTACTTCTAATTATATCTCCACCAATTTAAATGACCCAGAAAAGAATACCGTCCGCTTGCTAATAAGTCGCCCTAACACCGCAAGGCTAAGTGATTCTCATCCCATTCAGGGTATTTAAATGAACCCCCGATGGTTCTATCGGATTTTACACGTCATCAGTTTTAGCGGAGTACCCTTCGTCTCCCTCTGAATGGAAATTTTCTTCAATGCGCACATTGGCCTCGCCTATCCACAGACTATATTTGCTGACTTCGCTTATTGCTTCTCTAAAATATGACCTGAGTGATTCGTGGGTATTCATTATGTATGTACCTACGATAAGTTTCGCTGTTCGGCGAAATGCTGATGTGTTTTTAAGATGGAGTAGGCGTTTCGGTACTGAAATTTTCGGTATTGGTAGTTTTATTGAAGACTGGATTATGAAAGTGGGTGTAATTATTGTGGCATTTATTCAGTTAGTGCTTTCGAAGTACATAAGTTTCATTTTATTTTGCTTTTGTAGGTAAATCAAAAGAAATTGAGCTGTCAAACGCTACAATCAACCACCTACAACAATGGACGCTGGCCGAAAATATAATTATAATCTTTCTAAGCTAAGTAAATTGACAAAACGAAGCAACGTATTTAATTAAGTAATTCTGTGTATAAAAAAATTTCCTTCAATACTTTTGATTGTAATAACTTGTTCCAGTGTGATACCTATTAAATATACCATAACCATAAAACATTAAGCCTTCAAAGATCTAACTTGAAGAACCATTACAAGCGTTTCTAATTAAATACATGTGTCAGCTACCTAACTTTTCGTAAACATAGCTAGTTCCTGTACATGTTGCAGGAGATACTACTTGAGACGCAGCAAATTATCTTCCCCATGTGTACGCAACGAATTTGCCGATTCGCACTAGTTTAATTAAAGTTGTTAGAGCAATAAAACCGCGGCACTCCGCCCCGCCGCCATTAAGGGGAGATATTGAAAGCAACCTCGCATAACTAAACCAGATCTTAATTAGCTTTTGTTTCACATGCCGTTCTGCAAAATAAACAATTAAGCTATGCGGTAACGTGGTAATAAAGAATGTCAGTTCAATATGCTACAATTGTTTATTGAATTTTGTTGTTATTGGAAACTAGAATATACAACTTTACGATGTTCAAAGAGGAACAGACTGTTTTTTTTATCGTTGCTAATATGAATTCACTTGACTGCTCTACTGCCGGTGTAGGCGTGGTGACATTGAAAGCAACCTCAAATAACTAAAACGCCCTGACACACGCTGAAAAGTCAGCCCTGGAGCTCTACTCTTGTTCCCCGAAACGAAATTTCGGAAACGAAAGAAATTTAAACGAAGTTTCGTTTCTGCCGCTACTCTTGAACATTTTCGGAAGCGCACGAAAAGTTCGAATCCATAGACAATTTTCGTGAACGAATGGAACGAACAACATTACGTAGGTTCTTTTAATGTCATTTACGGTAAATAACCGGTTTTTAAATTAACGATAGTCTCAGCATTGAGCATTTAAAGTTTGCAGGTGTACATTTGCCTAGAGTTCTGGCGTTGCTTTTTAATGTTTGTATGGCTCATTCTTACCTGCCTGCAGACTTAATGAGAACAGGCACTGTCGGTAAGGGCCAATATGTTGGTACATAGGTTTGGTCGCTGCACTGATGCTGTGAAAATAACACTTTTCAAAACATACTGTTCGTCCTTCTATTCGTGCAGCTTATGGACTAACCATACCAAAAAACTTACAGTGCCCTACGTATTCAATACAATAATGCGTTTAGGGCGTTGTTGCGGCTGCCGCGGTTTTGTAGTGCGTCCACGATGTTTGCGTTAGCTGATGTGGATAGTTTCGAAGCTATCATGCGCAAAAAGACCGCATCATTGCTACATAGAATGCGCGGCAGCAGCCACAGCGTCCTCAGCGAGTTCGTCAATAGTGGGACTTGTCCACTTATTGACTTAATGATTAAAAAAACAATGTCCCTTTTAAAAATAATGTACTAACATAGATTTCAAGTAATTTTTACTAACATTTTATTTTTTTATTTTTATTTTATTTTATTTATTAAGTGCTGTTGTTACTTGTTTCAAACAACGAGATACTGCTTGTTGTGCCATGGGCCCATCCATGTTTTATCCGACAGACCCTTGGTAGCAGTCAATACTTATATCTGAAAAGCGATAACAGGCTTCATCATCATCATTATCAGCCTTTCTCGACCCACTGCTGAGCATAGGCCTCTCTTAATTTATGCCAATTAATTAATTAATTAATAACAGGCTTATGAAAAGTAAAATCGAAAATTTCATTGAAATGCGTGTTTACATAGTACAAACTTACTTTAAGGGTTGGCTTGATCTCATGTCGCCTTGTCCTTGGAGGTAATAAAGGCACTATCTCGGTGCACAGCTCCTCGAATAATTCCCGAATGAGTCTGTAATTTCCTATAAACTCTAGATCGGGAATATTCGCTATAAATAACTGATTTCACAGGTGCCGCCGGTTCTTTCTCCTCTCCAAGCGTTCTTCGCGCAAAGCAGCAGCGATCAAAAGCTGCCTCGTAGCCATTTCAGTTAGTATTTTAATAAAAATCGACCCAAACGAAAATTGAAAGGTAACGCTTATAAGTTCGTCAAAATTGCAAACTATAAACTGTCAAACTTCAATTTTCGTTCGTTATTAAATTGAATTAGAGTAGGCTTAGAAGATTTAAACGTCAAAGCATTTTCGTTTCAACGAAGTTTCGAAACGAAGAAATCGGTGGTAGGAAATGTGCGAAGTTTCGAAAGAAATTTCGTTTTTCGTTGAATTAGAGTAGGCCTGCAGGTATGGAGTAAAACAACTGCTGAACCAGCTGATGAACACAGTTAACCGTAACTGTTTTTTCGAATTGCTGATATGAATTTAGTGTTATGTTTATGTTATTACTAGCGGCCGCCCGCGGTTTCACCCGCGTGGTTCCCGCCGTTCCCGTGGGAATATCGGGATAAAAAGTACATATAACCACTCAATGGTTCCTTGCCTCCCAGAGGCAAGTATTTTTACCCGCCCCAATGGTTCCTTGCCTCCTGGAGGCAAGCTGACAGCTAATTAAAATACTTTAATTAATTGTGTCAAATCACTCTCTGTTCCTATCCAACTTATAGTAATCTAAATCTAGACACCTTATTTTAATTGTAGAACAAGAAATTGGTCCAATTTAATAAAAATTTGGCGTATTATATTCGATTGAAGTTCGCCGACTTGCTTGCCTCCAGGAGGCAAGGAACCATTGCGTGGTTTAGGCAATGTTAGCTAAGTATGGAAAAATAAAATATAAAAATATAACTAAATATATTGTACTATATATGTTGTAATACATTAATATATACTTCTTATGCCCTCAATACCCATAAAAAGTATATATTTAAAATTTATCTACTTACAAAAAAGAAGCCGATACGAAATCGATCCATACTTTTGTAGCCCGTAAGGGTGATTCTTTACTTACATTTTTATATCTTTAATTAAACAATATTTTTCTAAAAGAGAGTTATCTTTTTTTTATTTTATCTAATAACAACATTGTAAACTATTATTTAAACACAAATTGGTCTGTAATAATTGTTTATTTATTAGTATTTATTGCATGTTTTAAAAAGAAATCGGTAAAACATTTCCTTTTCTGCAACTTCAACTCGCTGTTTCTAATTAAATCGTAATAAAAATCCATCTACAAATGATACAATCTCATTGCAAATTTAACTAGCATTATAAATCTATAATTAGTTTTTATTAAATCCTTCTAGTTTTTGAGTAAAACTTAATTTAAAGCCGAGCGAGCGAAGCGGAGCGGAGCGGAGCTGTGCTGAGGAACCATTGCCCCGTAAGCATATTTAAGCGTGCGTAACCATTGAGTGGATAAACCTTCCTCTTGAATCACTCTATCTATTAAAAAAAAACGCATCAAAATCCGTTGCGTAGTTTCAAAGATTTAAGCATACAAAGGGACATAGGGACAGAGAAAGCGACTTTGTTTTATACTATGTAGTGATATGCTATAATAATGCTTATATACATATTTCTATACGTATAAGCTTCTTTTTTTTCATTGCTGATATGGAATTAGTCGGCTGCTCTACCGTCCGGCATTAGGTCTCGCAAAATATTAGAAAGTGACAACTTTCATGTATTGTGATTGACACTTTTACATGAGGTGGTCATCTCGTGTCATGACCTCGGCCACTTATCAGCTCCCGAAATGTCAGAAAAAGAAGAAATTAATAAAATGTTTAAAATTCTTAAAATCGAATCTGTTCGAACAAATTAATATAACGCAGTAATTTACAAAAGAGATCATTCCTCTTACATTTGAAATAATAAACATACCGAGAAAAGTCTCAAGCTTAAAATGTTTGGTATCACCTGACACTCTGTCCGACAGTCTGTCCGATAGCAACTTGCAAGTGTAAACACGTAGTTTACACTTGTTATCGGACCCATCCCTGTCAAGACCACAACACGTAATTAAGAATAAGAATAAGAATAAGAATAAGAATAATTTATTGACTCACACAAACATAAAATATATACAGAATAAAATTAAAAACAAAACTACAGCCAGTTTATTGTGTGCAGTCAACTAGGCCCCCACCTCAGCATAATGTTGCGACGGCAAAAAATAAATTTACCGCCGCAACGCTGGTATTCTGGGGGAGCCTATCCGGTTACACTAACATACAAAAAAAATGGAAACTTAAAGCTAAAAGAAAAAAATAGGTAAACAACAAAAAAAAACAAAAATCAATTACTTAAAAATACAAAAACAAAACAATTACTGTGTAACAAACCAAAGCCGGCAAAAAATGCAAAATAATAATAATTAAGTACACACACACATATAAAACAATCTATGATTTTTTACCACCACCAAAATCTATTATCTAATCTGTGCCGTACTGTGTGTTGCGCGCGTCGCGTTCACATTTATCTGCTCTGTACAAGTTTGAGTTTGACACTGTTTGACAATAAAAATAAAAAAGTGCTCTGTTCTGTATACAAGTTTTGGCAGTATGGCTTGATGTCTTCGCCCGTCCAAAAGGTCGAACCTTTCTACAAGAGACAAAACATTTTTGCGCTATGATGTAGAAAAAAAAAAGCACAATAGTGATTTTATTTTATGCTCTTTGCAAAAAAACGCGAACCACAAGACAAGAACTTCCCAATGTATTATAGTACTCTATGACAAGAACACTGCGAACACAACAAGATTCTCATATATTCAACATTTATTACTAAAAAGCCGTGCGTAACAGGTTGATACGGCGGGAGCAAGCAAGTTAGTTGACACATGCAAGTTGCTATCGGACAGTCTGTCGGACATTTATCGCAGAAGACTTACTTGCAC